>JAIOJX010000032.1:18157398-20557398 GCA_022376925.1 Tragulus kanchil | reverse complement strand
CCGTCTGGTGATGTCCATGTGTAGGTCGTCTCTTGTGTTGTTGGAAGAGGGTGTTTGCTGTGACCAGTGTGTTCTCTAGACAATACTTTGTTAGCCTTTTTTTCATGCTTCATTTTGTACTCCAAAGTCAAACTTGACTGTTGTTCCAGGTATCCCTTAACTTCCTACTTTTGCATTCCAGTCCTCAGTGATGAAAAAGGCATTTTTTTTTTTTTGGTGTTAATTCTAGAAGATCTTGTAGGTCTTTAGAGAACTGTTCAACTTCAGTTTCTTTAACATTAGTGGCTGGGACATAGACTTGGAAAACTGTGATACTGAATGGTTTGCCATGGAAATGAACTGAGATCATTCTGTCATTTTTGAGTTTGCACCCAGTACTGTATTTCAAGCACTTTTGTTGACTCTGAGGGCTACTCTGTTTCTTCTAAGAGATTCTTGCCCACAGTAGTAGATATAATGGTTATCTGAATTAAATTTGCCCATTCTCCTGTCCATTTTAATTCCTGATTCCCATAATGCCAATGTTCATTCTTGCCATCTCTCCTTTTACCACTTCCAATTTACCTTGACTCATGGATCTAACATCCTAAGTTCCAATGCAATATTATTATTTGCAATATTGGAGTTTATTTTCACTACCAGACATTATCCTTAACTGGGCTTTGTTTCTGCTTTGACTCAGTCTTTTCATTCTTTCTGGTGCTATTTCTCCACTCTTCTCCAGTAGTATTTTGGGCACCTATCTATCTGGGGAGTTCATCTTCCAGTGTCATATCTTTTTGTCTTTTCATACTGTTCATGAGGTTCTCAAGGCAAGAGTACTGATGTGGCCTGCCATTCCCTCTCTTGTAGACCACGTTTTGTGAAAACTCTCCACCATGACCCGTCCATTTTGGGTGGCCCTATACAGCATGGCTCATGGTTTCATTGACTTAGACAAGGCTGTGATCCATATGATAAGTTTGGTTAGTTTTCTGTGATTGTGCTTTTCATTCTGTTTGCCCTCTGATAGATGAAGTTAAGTGTCTTGTGGAATCTTCCTGTTGAGAGGCACTGGAAATAGAGAAAGCTGGATATTGCTCTGGTGGGCAAGGCCATTTTCAGCAGATCTTTAATCCAATTATCTGCTGATAGGTGGAGCTGTGTTCTCTCCTAGTTGGCCAACTACTGTAGGAGTAATGGTGACCTTCTCCAAAAAGACTTATGCCAGAATGTTGCACCAGGACTGCTTTTTGGTGTTAATTCTAGAAGATCTTGTAGGTCTTTAGAGAACTGTTCAACTTCAGTTTCTTTAACATTAGTGGCTGGGACATAGACTTGGAAAACTGTGATACTGAATGGTTTGCCATGGAAATGAACTGAGATCATTCTGTCATTTTTGAGTTTGCACCCAGTACTGTATTTCAAGCACTTTTGTTGACTCTGAGGGCTACTCTGTTTCTTCTAAGAGATTCTTGCCCACAGTAGTAGATATAATGGTTATCTGAATTAAATTTGCCCATTCTCCTGTCCATTTTAATTCCTGATTCCCATAATGCCAATGTTCATTCTTGCCATCTCTCCTTTTACCACTTCCAATTTACCTTGACTCATGGATCTAACATCCTAAGTTCCAATGCAATATTATTATTTGCAATATTGGAGTTTATTTTCACTACCAGACATTATCCTTAACTGGGCTTTGTTTCTGCTTTGACTCAGTCTTTTCATTCTTTCTGGTGCTATTTCTCCACTCTTCTCCAGTAGTATTTTGGGCACCTATCTATCTGGGGAGTTCATCTTCCAGTGTCATATCTTTTTGTCTTTTCATACTGTTCATGAGGTTCTCAAGGCAAGAGTACTGATGTGGCCTGCCATTCCCTCTCTTGTAGACCACGTTTTGTGAAAACTCTCCACCATGACCCGTCCATTTTGGGTGGCCCTATACAGCATGGCTCATGGTTTCATTGACTTAGACAAGGCTGTGATCCATATGATAAGTTTGGTTAGTTTTCTGTGATTGTGCTTTTCATTCTGTTTGCCCTCTGATAGATGAAGTTAAGTGTCTTGTGGAATCTTCCTGTTGAGAGGCACTGGAAATAGAGAAAGCTGGATATTGCTCTGGTGGGCAAGGCCATTTTCAGCAGATCTTTAATCCAATTATCTGCTGATAGGTGGAGCTGTGTTCTCTCCTAGTTGGCCAACTACTGTAGGAGTAATGGTGACCTTCTCCAAAAAGACTTATGCCAGAATGTTGCACCAGGACTGCTGTTTTAGTGTCCCTGACCCTACTGCAAGCCTTCACTGGAGACTCTGGAACACTTAGAGGCAAGTCTGGCTGAGTCTCATGTGGGTGACTGCTCCTTTTGCCTCGGTCCTAGTACACACAAGGTTTCGTTCATGCCCTCCAGAGTCTGTTTCCCCAGTTCTGCTCAGTGATTCTATAGTCCAGCTAGTAGTGACCTCTGGAGACTGCTACAGGCCACTGATGACCCATGCCTCAGCAGGAGACTCTCAGACTCTATTCATTTTCAGCCTTTTTATTTGGATCAATTTCATTTTGAATATTTTTCTATTGCTACATTGTCAATTTTTAATCTTTTCTCTTACTGTGTCTAATCCACAGTTAAGCCCATATACTGTATTTTTAAATTTCAGATGTTGCATTTTTCATTTCTGTAAATTACATTTTGTTCTTTTTTTATACTTTCCATTTCTTTCATTATATTAATCTTTTCATCAACCTCCTTGAATATATGAGGCATATTTATAACAATTGTCTTACATCTTTGTGTGCTATTTCTATCATCTCTGATAGTTCTGAGTCTGATAACTTAATTTTCTCTGAGTTATGTAAAAATTTCCAACTTCTTTGCAAGCCTGGTGATTTTTTAATGAAATTCCAGACCCTTTATGCTGGATATTGTATTCTTTTGAGTAGTTTCTTTTTCCTTTCTTTATTTATTTTGAAGAAATTCACTTTAACACTTACAACTTTAAGACTTTTCATACATTACAATAGTGGATTAGTGATACAAGTTGTAAAATACTTTTCATTCCTTTGGATTTTGCATATGGTGATTTTGCATCAGTCACTGCAGGTAGATTGAGCAAGCTTTGTTTTTATGTGTGTGTGTTTTTTAACATGTCTTCAACCAAATATGATTTAGAATAGATTGGTACTTCCATTTTATGATTACAGTTAGCTCAAAAACTGCCTGACAGCACGCCAAACATGATTTTCTTTAAGACCAGCCCACAGACTCAGTTGAAGAACACATTTTAATATGGTGAAGATGGCATAGTCACTGAGTCTCATGTGGGTGACTGCTCCTTTTGCCTCGGTCCTAGTACACACAAGGTTTCGTTCATGCCCTCCAGAGTCTGTTTCCCCAGTTCTGCTCAGTGATTCTATAGTCCAGCTAGTAGTGACCTCTGGAGACTGCTACAGGCCACTGATGACCCATGCCTCAGCAGGAGACTCTCAGACTCTATTCATTTTCAGCCTTTTTATTTGGATCAATTTCATTTTGAATATTTTTCTATTGCTACATTGTCAATTTTTAATCTTTTCTCTTACTGTGTCTAATCCACAGTTAAGCCCATATACTGTATTTTTAAATTTCAGATGTTGCATTTTTCATTTCTGTAAATTACATTTTGTTCTTTTTTTATACTTTCCATTTCTTTCATTATATTAATCTTTTCATCAACCTCCTTGAATATATGAGGCATATTTATAACAATTGTCTTACATCTTTGTGTGCTATTTCTATCATCTCTGATAGTTCTGAGTCTGATAACTTAATTTTCTCTGAGTTATGTAAAAATTTCCAACTTCTTTGCAAGCCTGGTGATTTTTTAATGAAATTCCAGACCCTTTATGCTGGATATTGTATTCTTTTGAGTAGTTTCTTTTTCCTTTCTTTATTTATTTTGAAGAAATTCACTTTAACACTTACAACTTTAAGACTTTTCATACATTACAATAGTGGATTAGTGATACAAGTTGTAAAATACTTTTCATTCCTTTGGATTTTGCATATGGTGATTTTGCATCAGTCACTGCAGGTAGATTGAGCAAGCTTTGTTTTTATGTGTGTGTGTTTTTTAACATGTCTTCAACCAAATATGATTTAGAATAGATTGGTACTTCCATTTTTATGATTACAGTTAGCTCAAAAACTGCCTGACAGCACACCAAACAGGATTTTCTTTAAGACCAGCCCACAGACTCAGTTGAAGAACACATTTTAATATGGTGAAGATGGCATAGTCACTAAGTCCAGTCTGATGCTTGGGACTTCATGGACTGTATCCCACCAGGCTCTTCTGTCATGGGATTTCCCAGGCAAGAATGCTGTAGGGGGTTGTCATTTCCTTCTCCAGGCTCTATTTCTTTCTTTCTTTCTTTTTTTTTTTTGTAGTACGACTAGTGTATTTTGGTTTTGCATGAAGCCAAGTTACATGTAATAATTTTGATTCTTTTAAAGCCTGCTTTTAAGCTTTGTGAAGATGAGAGTAGAACAGCCTTTACTCTATGGCTATTAAGTGGATTCCTTTGTGATATACTTCTTGTTGCCCATGTGCTAAGAGTTCTTTCTACTCTGGCTGGTGAGAAGACAATAAATGCCCAACTCAGTGTGGGCTCCAGAGCTTGTTTTGCCAACTCCGTTCTTGTGGTTCTTGACCTGACCTCCAGTAGTTTCTTCATACATATGCACAGATTCATACTGAAAGGGACCCTTTTGCAGATTTCTGGAGCTCAATCTCCTTTCCTACCAGCATTCTGCCCCATAAGTTATAGCTTCTTTGGCTTTGGTGAGTGCCAGTCTCTTTTCCATTTTCTCAGTGGCACCACTGGGCTCCATTTGGTGTCTTTTCTGTGCTTCAGCTTTTAGAAGCCTCCTCCAGGTGGTAACTGGGACAATCGAGGTGCTTCCCTTCTTCATTTCCCTTTTCTCAGGAGTCACAGTCCCAAGCAGCTTATTGAACAGTATCTAAAAACTACTGTTACATATATTTTATCCAGTTTTCTATTTGTTTAACCTGCTAGAATAATCTAGTCCATAGTCTGACAAGGTCAAGAAGGTCTGATGTCTCTTTCTGGGAAAACTATACTGCATCAATGCATAGTAGTTTTAGTCTGAGTTGCTGGTAGTTCACATTACGTTGTTAATTCATATCAAGTTTGAAATTGATTAAAACCTCTAAGTCTTTTTCAAATAAGCCAAGTCACATTTCCTCTCAGGATTATCTGGTGATGATTCTTCTGTGAAAGTTATATTCTTCCTTGTTAAAATTCATTTTCCTTGACCAACTTATCATAGAGCCTTTTGTTTAAGAATGAGGAAGCATGACATTTGCTGACAGGAGCTTAAATGTTTCAGAAGCCTTAAGCCTTAATGTCCAAAAGGACTATTAAAAGAATTCAGGAATTTGTGGAAATCAATACTGCAAAACCGAGCATAGAAAAAGAATGAAAATAAATGAAGGCAGCCTTAGAGACCTCTGGGACTACAATAAACACATCAATATTCACATTATAAGGGTTCCAGAAGAAGAAGAAAGAAAGGACCCAAGAAAATGTTTGAAGAGATAACAACTGAAAACTTTCCTAACATAGGAAAGGAAATAGTCATCCATGTCCAGGCAGCACAGAGAGTCCCAAGCAGGATAAATCCAATGAGGAACCACATTGAGACACATGGTACTCAAACTGACAAAAATTAAAGACAAAGATAGTTTTTTAAAAGCAACAAGGTAACAAATACAAATAACATACACGGGAAAACCCACAAGCATGTCAGCTGATTTCTCAACAGAAACTCTACAAGCCAGAAGGGAATGGCAACAAGGTAAGGACGAAACTACAACCAAGAATATTTTCCAGCATTCTGCCCCATAAGTTATAGCTTCTTTGGCTTTGGTGAGTGCCAGTCTCTTTTCCATTTTCTCAGTGGCACCACTGGGCTCCATTTGGTGTCTTTTCTGTGCTTCAGCTTTTAGAAGCCTCCTCCAGGTGGTAACTGGGACAATCGAGGTGCTTCCCTTCTTCATTTCCCTTTTCTCAGGAGTCACAGTCCCAAGCAGCTTATTGAACAGTATCTAAAACCACTGTTACATATATTTTATCCAGTTTTCTATTTGTTTAACCTGCTAGAATAATCTAGTCCATAGTCTGACAAGGTCAAGAAGGTCTGATGTCTCTTTCTGGGAAAACTATACTGCATCAATGCATAGTAGTTTTAGTCTGAGTTGCTGGTAGTTCACATTACGTTGTTAATTCATATCAAGTTTGAAATTGATTAAAACCTCTAAGTCTTTTTCAAATAAGCCAAGTCACATTTCCTCTCAGGATTATCTGGTGATGATTCTTCTGTGAAAGTTATATTCTTCCTTGTTAAAATTCATTTTCCTTGACCAACTTATCATAGAGCCTTTTGTTTAAGAATGAGGAAGCATGACATTTGCTGACAGGAGCTTAAATGTTTCAGAAGCCTTAAGCCTTAATGTCCAAAAGGACTATTAAAAGAATTCAGGAATTTGTGGAAATCAATACTGCAAAACCGAGCATAGAAAAGAATGAAAATAAATGAAGGCAGCCTTAGAGACCTCTGGGACTACAATAAACACATCAATATTCACATTATAAGGGTTCCAGAAGAAGAAGAAAGAAAGGACCCAAGAAAATGTTTGAAGAGATAACAACTGAAAACTTTCCTAACATAGGAAAGGAAATAGTCATCCATGTCCAGGCAGCACAGAGAGTCCCAAGCAGGATAAATCCAATGAGGAACCACATTGAGACACATGGTACTCAAACTGACAAAAATTAAAGACAAAGATAGTTTTTTAAAAGCAACAAGGTAACAAATACAAATAACATACACGGGAAAACCCACAAGCATGTCAGCTGATTTCTCAACAGAAACTCTACAAGCCAGAAGGGAATGGCATGGTATATTCCAAGTGTTGAAAGGGACGAAACTACAACCAAGAATACTCTTCCCAGCAAGGCTCTCATTCATATTTGAGGGAGAAATCAAAACTTTACAAACAAGCAAAAGTTAAGAGAATTTAGCACCACTAAACCAATTTTATAGTAAATGTAAAGGATCTCCTCTAGGCAGGAAACACAAGCGAAGGAAAAGATCTACTAAAAATAGCCCAAAATAATTCACAAAATGGTGATAGATCATACATATCAGCAATTACCTTAAATATAAATGGATTAAATGCACTAAACAAAAGACATAGACTGGCTGAGTGGATACAAAAATAAGACAATATATATATATATTGTCTACAGGAGACCCACTTCATACCAAGAGACACTTACAGACTGAAAGTAAGGGGATGGAAGAAGGTGTATATGCTGAATATGTAAACTACAGCTTAACTAGAATGACCATGGAGCCTTAAAAAAATTAACGGCCAGGTCCTAATTCAGACCAATCAAACTAGAATCTATGAGGACTGGGCCCAAACCCTGGGGATATTGAAGATCCTCTTCCCACATCATAAGTGATTCTACATTGTTTCTCAGGTTGAGAGCCACTAGATCAAGTAGGGAAGGAAACCCAACTGTGTGTATGTGTCCTTTCCACTCTGCACAAGTGTCCATGGGCATTTCTCTGATGGAAGACTGCTTTCTAAAAAGAAAGGATAGCTGCTCTCTTCCCCGTATCATTAGAGTTTGCTGACATGACCTCAGCAAATATTCCTATTGTGCAAAAATTAATATGAGCAGTAGACTTGAAGTTACATAGATCTTCTAAGCTGAAAAATCCTTATAACTACAAAGTTGAAACAGCCAAGCACTTTGAGACTCTTTGCTTTGTAGAAAACCAGAGTACTCTAAAGAGTATTTTTCTCTGGGGAGTTAAAGACATGAGTCATTTTATAAGATGTCTTACTAATTATTTTGAAACAGCCATCCATTACACAAAGTGAGACATACTGGTAATTGTGTATTGCCTTTATGGACTAAAAATACTCATGGCATACACAGTTAAGAAAATCAAAATTGCTTGAAATCTTGCAATTTTAAAAGTGAAAGACTTTTAGACAACCCTCTGCTTCAAATCAACTTCTTTTTTCTACAAAGAGTAGCAATGTAGAGACTGTCTGTGGCCTAAGCAGCCACCTGCTAACCACTGTGTAGTACCTGACCGTCAGTCAACGCATCTATTACCCAGAACTGGTGAGACATTCAGCCTCTCAAGCTCCAGTGGGTACTTTCTGAATGAAAATCTGTATTTCATAAAGAATCTTAGGTGATTCATATGCAGAATTAAGCCTGAGAAGCACTGGCCTAGAAATTTCATATTCCAGATAACTGACAGGAAATGTCCATGTATAGCCAAGTTTCAGAGAATCTAAATTAAATTCAATGCAACTCTTTTGAGGAGAAAAAAAAAGGGGGGAAATGCAATTGGCTTTTTCTGTAAACTTGTCAACTTGGGTAATAAGAACTAATATAACAAAAAGAAGTATATTTTGATAGTTCAGAAAATTAAACTCTTATTGAGTATACTTTTTTTCATACAGCTAAAGCTAAAATTTTCTTTCAAAACAACATAAAGTGCTTATTATACTGTTCTTTGTTTCATTGCCAACTGTGGATTTAGATCTAGAGCCATTCAAAAACCAGTGGGATATTATGAGTCATTCATGACCTCCTAGGCTTTTGACATTAGTGTAAAGCCACAGGTTCCCAAACAGAGTTTAGTTAAGGCATTTCAAAAGCACAGCTCTGCAATTTTATTGAAGCCAAAAATGCTGTTGTGGAGATTCTTCATAATTTTATCCTATTAGCATACTTTTCTGCTCTCTCCCGTATCTTAGAGTTTGCTGACATGACCTCAGCAAATATTCCTATTGTGCAAAAATTAATATGAGCAGTAGACTTGAAGTTACATAGATCTTCTAAGCTGAAAAATCCTTATAACTACAAAGTTGAAACAGCCAAGCACTTTGAGACTCTTTGCTTTGTAGAAAACCAGAGTACTCTAAAGAGTATTTTTCTCTGGGGAGTTAAAGACATGAGTCATTTTATAAGATGTCTTACTAATTATTTTGAAACAGCCATCCATTACACAAAGTGAGACATACTGGTAATTGTGTATTGCCTTTATGGACTAAAAATACTCATGGCATACACAGTTAAGAAAATCAAAATTGCTTGAAATCTTGCAATTTTAAAAGTGAAAGACTTTTAGACAACCCTCTGCTTCAAATCAACTTCTTTTTTCTACAAAGAGTAGCAATGTAGAGACTGTCTGTGGCCTAAGCAGCCACCTGCTAACCACTGTGTAGTACCTGACCGTCAGTCAACGCATCTATTACCCAGAACTGGTGAGACATTCAGCCTCTCAAGCTCCAGTGGGTACTTTCTGAATGAAAATCTGTATTTCATAAAGAATCTTAGGTGATTCATATGCAGAATTAAGCCTGAGAAGCACTGGCCTAGAAATTTCATATTCCAGATAACTGACAGGAAATGTCCATGTATAGCCAAGTTTCAGAGAATCTAAATTAAATTCAATGCAACTCTTTTGAGGAGAAAAAAAAAGGGGGGAAATGCAATTGGCTTTTTCTGTAAACTTGTCAACTTGGGTAATAAGAACTAATATAACAAAAAGAAGTATATTTTGATAGTTCAGAAAATTAAACTCTTATTGAGTATACTTTTTTTCATACAGCTAAAGCTAAAATTTTCTTTCAAAACAACATAAAGTGCTTATTATACTGTTCTTTGTTTCATTGCCAACTGTGGATTTAGATCTAGAGCCATTCAAAAACCAGTGGGATATTATGAGTCATTCATGACCTCCTAGGCTTTTGACATTAGTGTAAAGCCACAGGTTCCCAAACAGAGTTTAGTTAAGGCATTTCAAAAGCACAGCTCTGCAATTTTATTGAAGCCATGGTTTCAGATGTTATTCCCAGAGTATATGGAAGTGCTGTTGTGGAGATTCTTCATAATTTTATCCTATTAGCATACTTTTCTCATTGTCAATGTTTATTTTGTTTGGTAATCCTTGCAATAATTTTTGAAGCCTGCACACCAGGGCCAGCTTCTTGCTTTCACTAATAGGCAAATCAAGATTAATTCCTAAATATATATATATATATATACACATATATATGTGTGTGTGTGTATATATATATATATATATATATATATATATTCTGGAATCTTAAAATATAAGGAAACTACACACAAAAAAGCTAACACTATAGACATCATCAGGGCCTGACTTTAAATTCCTCACTTTTGGGGGTGAATATGAAAATGGTAAGTTGTGTATTAATTGAGTGGTGCCAGATGTGTTGCACATGGATAGTCCAAAGTAGGGTGGTGGCTATGGATGGGAATAAGCATTTATAACTATGTAAAACAGTGAAGGGTTTGGTGCCATGTAACTTGAGGATAAAGTGAAGAAAATGAGAATATTTAGCTTAAAGTGGGGTAACTTCAATGTCTGAAGGAAGCACATAGACCCCTTTTAGATAAGGAGGCAGATTTTAGCACCATATGAAAAAAGAACAGGTGATGAATTACTGGAAATGTACAAACAGGATAATGTACATCTTTTGCTCTGGTTGTTAATAAAAGGCATATCAGCATCAAGTAGAAATAAGGTTGTGTGTGTGTGTGTGTGTGTGTGCTGTTGGGTCTGATTCTTTGCAACCCCATGGACTGTTACCCTCTGGGCTCCTCTGTCCATGGGTCTTTTCCAGGCAAGCATACTGGAGTGGTTTGCCATTTCCTCCTCCAAGGAATCATCCTGACCTAAGGAGTGAGCCCACATCTTCTGTGTCTCCTGCATTGGTAGACAAATTCTTTACCACTGAGCCACTTGGGAAGCTCCAGAAATTAAACTATCTTAAAAGTCTCTCCAAACCTGGAGGTCTTTGGGTGCCCTTCTTTCTCTTTTCATTGCCCCTGTACCTCTCAAATGCTACCACTCCAATCCAAGCATCTGGATTCTTCTCCTTATCTAGGACCACAGCCTCCTAGGTGCTCCATCTGTAGCCACTCTGGATTCTTTCCAATGGTTTCCACATAGCAACAGAGAATACTGTTATATATAAACCAGATTCCACAGAAAGCAGACTTCTGAGGATACAGACCTTATCTTTTTTTTTTCTTTAATCATATATGTTCCCAGTACTTCAAACAGTGCTACATAGAGGCTTCCATTTGGACTTAGAAGTAACTTGGAACTTTTGGCCATAACCTCTTAAATCCGTAATCTGGTTCATTCTTAGACCCTGATCTTATCTTAGGTCATGCTTCATCTTTTTTATCATGTTTTGGCTGCACTTGCCTTTCTGATCCTTGAGCATTCCATTCATCTCAGTGCTTTTGAATGTACTTTGTCTTCTTTATGAAATGCCTACCCCATCTTCCCTGACTGCTCCTCCTTAACCTTCCAATTACAACCTCTGAGTTCCATTCCCTTAGCAAGATCTTCCTTCCCATTTAAGTGAGATCCCCAATTTACATATTGTGGTTTGAATTCTCTACTTCATAATACTTACAATGTGTGGTTATTATATATGTTTGATACCTTAGGGTTTGGTTCACTAAACAGAGTGTAAGTTATTTGAAGACAGACTATCATATTCCCAATACCCAGGGACTCAAGATATATCTTTTGAATCAGTGGTTCTCACCTCTGTTGATTTTTGCACCCTCTCCTCCAGGGACATTCCCAAGTGGATCAGTGATAAAGAATCCATCTGCTGATGCAGAAGCTGCACAAGACACAGGTTTGATCGCTGGGTAGGAAAGATCCCTGGAGGAGGGAATACTCAACCCGCTCCAGTGTGCTTGCCTAGATAACCCCATAGACAGAGGAGTCTGGTGGCTACTACAGTCCAAGGGGTTGCAAAGAGTTGAATGTGACTGAACATGCATGAAGACATTTCTGGTGGTCACAATGGGCATCTAGTGCACAAGACCAGGAATACATACTATTAACCTTCCTACAATAGGAAGAATCGTCCCTACAGAATTAACTGGCTGACAATGTCAAGAACACCCAGGATGAGATCCCTGGAGTGCATAAGTAAACTCCTCTCTATTTTTTGTTAATTTCACTTTGTGGTTGGTGCTGATTCCAAATTATTGGCTTGCTTTCCCACCTGATGGTGTCATCCTATACAGAAAAAATTTACATTTTTTCTTTTTTTAAGTTAGGTTTTTATAAGAACAGCCAAACACACTGTTTCTCAAGTGCTTAGCTTTCCATAATTTACATCATCATTTCTTCAAGTATTGGTAATTTAAGATTTCTCAAGTTATAATCACAGATATTTGCCAGCCATTTCCTTTAGAAATAGGACAACTGCATTTGGAAAGTCCTTAAGGGTTGAGAGAATGAGATTGTAACTAATTGTTTAGGTGTAACTGAGAGAAAATGACGACTTTGATGATGTTACACCTTTCTGTTACTTTTTGGCTTCGTGCAGTGTGGGTTGGGAACAGAATTCCAGGTGAGGCAGTATGGACTGTGGCAGTTGCTCATTCCTTGTTCATTCTAATTCTCCTAGTGACCAGTTCTCTCCTTACTTCCCTCCTCTTTAACCTTGCTGAATGTTGAGTCTACCCCAGAAGAACTGTTCATGTCCTGGAGGCAGCCAAATCTCACCTCCTGTCCTGGGCACACACCTTTCTCTCCTAGGAGTTGCATGAGTTCTTAGATAATTCAAGCTTCTGCATTTATGAGGAGGTTTTCCAAGGTTTGTTCTTTTACCTCTGTTGATTTTTGCACCCTCTCCTCCAGGGACATTCCCAAGTGGATCAGTGATAAAGAATCCATCTGCTGATGCAGAAGCTGCACAAGACACAGGTTTGATCGCTGGGTAGGAAAGATCCCTGGAGGAGGGAATACTCAACCCGCTCCAGTGTGCTTGCCTAGATAACCCCATAGACAGAGGAGTCTGGTGGCTACTACAGTCCAAGGGGTTGCAAAGAGTTGAATGTGACTGAACATGCATGAAGACATTTCTGGTGGTCACAATGGGCATCTAGTGCACAAGACCAGGAATACATACTATTAACCTTCCTACAATAGGAAGAATCGTCCCTACAGAATTAACTGGCTGACAATGTCAAGAACACCCAGGATGAGATCCCTGGAGTGCATAAGTAAACTCCTCTCTATTTTTTGTTAATTTCACTTTGTGGTTGGTGCTGATTCCAAATTATTGGCTTGCTTTCCCACCTGATGGTGTCATCCTATACAGAAAAAATTTACATTTTTTCTTTTTTTAAGTTAGGTTTTTATAAGAACAGCCAAACACACTGTTTCTCAAGTGCTTAGCTTTCCATAATTTACATCATCATTTCTTCAAGTATTGGTAATTTAAGATTTCTCAAGTTATAATCACAGATATTTGCCAGCCATTTCCTTTAGAAATAGGACAACTGCATTTGGAAAGTCCTTAAGGGTTGAGAGAATGAGATTGTAACTAATTGTTTAGGTGTAACTGAGAGAAAATGACGACTTTGATGATGTTACACCTTTCTGTTACTTTTTGGCTTCGTGCAGTGTGGGTTGGGAACAGAATTCCAGGTGAGGCAGTATGGACTGTGGCAGTTGCTCATTCCTTGTTCATTCTAATTCTCCTAGTGACCAGTTCTCTCCTTACTTCCCTCCTCTTTAACCTTGCTGAATGTTGAGTCTACCCCAGAAGAACTGTTCATGTCCTGGAGGCAGCCAAATCTCACCTCCTGTCCTGGGCACACACCTTTCTCTCCTAGGAGTTGCATGAGTTCTTAGATAATTCAAGCTTCTGCATTTATGAGGAGGTTTTCCAAGGTTTGTTCTTTTTTTTTTTTTTGGCCACTTCTATTGGTCTTTTATCATCCATCTTTGTTCTTTGGCCTGTATTGGCCTCCCATTGCAATGGCCTCTCTCGTTGCAAAGCACTGGCTCTGGGCACTGGCTCCATTATTGGACACATTGGCCCAGCCGCTCCGTGGCATGTGGGATCTTCCCAGGCCAGGGATTGAACTGGTGCCCCTTGCACTGCAAGGCAGTGTCTTTACCCACTGGACCACCAAGGAAGCCCCCAAGGGTTTATTCTTGAGGAAACATTTGAGTCAGCTCTCTAGTCAGTCTAGGACACTGCTTCCCAGCTTCCTCACCTCAGGCACCAGATATATTAATATTTGTACAACACACAGGGGAAGACTGACAGGGCTACCCAAAGCAGGAAAAGACTGGGGCTCTGTTAGTTGCCCCAAGGCCTGAGAGGAGCAGTATCTCTGCATATCTTTTAACCCTTTCCTGGAACATCAGTTGGGAAACACTGGTTGTGTTGCTGGAAAAGCCCTACTATATCATGGCTGCTCAACTATGAGCCACTTATGTATTTCCTTTTGACATTTAGATGGTGGATTGGAGTCATCCAAATCAAATTTCTCTATCCCTACAGAAATTCAGGCAAGATATTTTTACATTTGCCTTATTCAGAAATCTTGCCAACAACAGCAATCTGGCTCATCTGAGCCATAGAAGCAGCATTCTGCAGCAAGAGCTATCTGCGGTGGCCATCACAAGTCTTGCAAGGCAGTACTGCAGAACACTGTGGGTCAGCAGGGCTCTTTCAGTACCCAGACCTGTGAGGCTGCATCTCAGAGGGTCAGCTGTGCTGCCTAGCTTGGATGGCTGCTCCACTCTCTGATTCCGAGGTCCTAAGGCAGTGACTCAGCAACAGAACAGTTCAGCTCAGAGTCTGGATGAGACCACAGAGATTAGATGTGTTTTGGAGACCACTAAGATAGGAGCTCAGGGATCTGTGTCAGAGAGCCCTCTGAGTCTGATAAGCTGGGAAACGAGGTCCCCATAAAGGACTAGGATGACTTCAGGGCAGGGGTTTTCCAAGGTTTGTTCTTTTTTTTTTTTTTGGCCACTTCTATTGGTCTTTTATCATCCATCTTTGTTCTTTGGCCTGTATTGGCCTCCCATTGCAATGGCCTCTCTCGTTGCAAAGCACTGGCTCTGGGCACTGGCTCCATTATTGGACACATTGGCCCAGCCGCTCCGTGGCATGTGGGATCTTCCCAGGCCAGGGATTGAACTGGTGCCCCTTGCACTGCAAGGCAGTGTCTTTACCCACTGGACCACCAAGGAAGCCCCCAAGGGTTTATTCTTGAGGAAACATTTGAGTCAGCTCTCTAGTCAGTCTAGGACACTGCTTCCCAGCTTCCTCACCTCAGGCACCAGATATATTAATATTTGTACAACACACAGGGGAAGACTGACAGGGCTACCCAAAGCAGGAAAAGACTGGGGCTCTGTTAGTTGCCCCAAGGCCTGAGAGGAGCAGTATCTCTGCATATCTTTTAACCCTTTCCTGGAACATCAGTTGGGAAACACTGGTTGTGTTGCTGGAAAAGCCCTACTATATCATGGCTGCTCAACTATGAGCCACTTATGTATTTCCTTTTGACATTTAGATGGTGGATTGGAGTCATCCAAATCAAATTTCTCTATCCCTACAGAAATTCAGGCAAGATATTTTTACATTTGCCTTATTCAGAAATCTTGCCAACAACAGCAATCTGGCTCATCTGAGCCATAGAAGCAGCATTCTGCAGCAAGAGCTATCTGCGGTGGCCATCACAAGTCTTGCAAGGCAGTACTGCAGAACACTGTGGGTCAGCAGGGCTCTTTCAGTACCCAGACCTGTGAGGCTGCATCTCAGAGGGTCAGCTGTGCTGCCTAGCTTGGATGGCTGCTCCACTCTCTGATTCCGAGGTCCTAAGGCAGTGACTCAGCAACAGAACAGTTCAGCTCAGAGTCTGGATGAGACCACAGAGATTAGATGTGTTTTGGAGACCACTAAGATAGGAGCTCAGGGATCTGTGTCAGAGAGCCCCTCTGAGTCTGATAAGCTGGGAAACGAGGTCCCCCATAAAGGACTGGACTGAGGATGACTTGGCAGTTTTGCCTGGAGCAGCTGTGTGGCTGGTAGAGCCATGTGCTGAAATATGGAAGGCAGAGAGAAGGTGGTGGAGAGACTTTGCTGGTGGTCAAGCGGTTAAAATTATATTACAAATGTAATGTACTTGCATTTCTACCACAGGGGACATGAGTTTGATATCTAGTCAGGGAACTAAGATCCCATGTGATGCATCCAAAAAAAGAAAAAAAAAAAAAGGTGGTGTAAATGGGGAACGGAGGATGACATGGCCTTAGGCAGCTGAGAGGAAATGGTCTGAAACCTGAAAAAAAGGTCCATTCTGGGATACAAATTTGGGATCACCTGCTTTCAGATGATATTTAAGATTCCCATTCTGTGGTACTAGATTCATTGATGAACTCACCAAACATATACTGAGTGCTTGCTGAGTGCTGGATAACATCACTTAAGAAAAACTAGACGAGGAAGATAGTACATTCCAGTATACTCCGCCCCTTCCTCTCTCCTCTCTTCCTCTGCAAAGGGAGCCACTGAAGCTAATATCCTTCCAACCATGCTTTAATATGCTTATTATGTTTGTATATAACCACAATTAAAGCATTGCTTTTGTGTTTTAAAACTTTATGTAAACGGTATGATTTAGTTTACAATTTTACCCTTCACTCATAGTAACATGATTCATATTGACAAATGTTACTGTGGATCAGTGCATTTGCCTCCTGTATAATATCCATCATGGAATAGTCTACAGTCCACATAAACTCCTGTTTACATCATTTTATATGCCTCCTGGTGGCACATGTGAGAGTTTCTCTGTAAGTAGAATTCTGTCATGTTTACCAGATGCTGCCAGGAACCTGGAATGTTAGGTCTATAAGTCAAGGTAAATTGAAAGTGGTCAAAAAGAGATGGCAAAACTTAACATTGACATTTTAGGAATCAGTGAATTAAAATGGGTAGGAATGAGCAAATTTTATTCAGATGACCATTATATCTACTACTGTGGGCAAGAATCTCTTAAAGGAAATGGACAAGCCCTCATAATCAACAGAAGAGTCCAAAAATCAGTACTTGGGTGCAATCTCAAAAACAGAATGATCTCAGTTCATTTCCATGGTGAACCATTCAACATCACAGTAATCCAAGTCTATGCCCCAACCACTAATACTGAAGAACCTGAAGTTGAATAGTTCTATGAAGACCTACAAGATCTTCTAGAATTAACACCAAACAAAGATGTCCTTTTCATCACTGAGGACTGGAATGCAAAAGTAGGAAGTCATGAGATACCTAGAGTAACAGGCAAGTTTGGCCGTTGAGTACAAAATGAAGTAGGACAAAGGATAACAGAGTTTTGCCCAAAAAAAAGAAAAAAGAAAGCACTACTCATAGCAAACAGTCTCTTCCAAGAGCATAAAAGATGACTCTACACTTGAACATAGCCAGGTGGCCAATACAAAATCAGATTGATTATATTCCTTGCAGTCAAAGATGGAGAAGCTCTATACCATCAGCAAAAACAAGACCTGGAACTGACTGTGGCTCAGATCATGAACTCTTTATTGCAAAATTTAGACTTAAATTGAAGAAAGTAGGGAAAACTACTAGGCCAATTGGGTATGACCTAAATCAAATTCCTTACAGTTATACAGTGGAAGTTACAAGTAGATTCAAGGGATTAGATCTGATACACAGAGTGTCTGAAGAACTATGGATGGAGGCTTGTAACATTTTACAGGAAGCAGTGATCAAAACTATCCCCATGAAAAAGAAATGCAAAAAGGGCACAATGGTTGTCTGAAGAGGCCTTACAAATAGCTGAGAAAAGAAGAGATATGAAAGGGAAAGGAGAAAAAGGAAAGATATACCCATCTGAATGCAGAGTTCCAGAGAATAGCAAGGAGAGATCATAAAGCCTTCTTAAGTGAACAATGCAAAGAAATAGAGGAAAGCAATAGAATGGGAAAGACTGGAGACCTCTTCAAGAAAATCAGTGATATTAAATCAAATCCCTTACAGTTATACTGGTAGAAGTTACAAATAGATTTAAGGGAACATTTCATGCAAAGATAGGCACAATAAAGGACAGAAGCTGTATGGACCCAACAGAAGCAGAAGATATTAAGAAGAGTCAGGAAGAATACACAGAAGAACTATACAAAAAAAAAATCTTAATGACCTAGATGAGCACGATGGGGTGATTACTCACCTTGAACCAAATATCTTTGAATGTAAAGTCAAGTGGGCCCTAGGAAGCATTACTAAGAACAAAGCTAGTGGAGGTGATGGAATTCCAGCTGAGTTATTTCAAATCTTAAAGGATGGCGCTGTTAAAGTGCTACTCTAAATATGGCAGCAAAGTTTGAAAACTCAGCAGTGACCTCAGGAGTGGAAAAAGTCAGTTTTCATTCCAGTCCCAAAGAAGATCAATGCCAAAGAAAGTTCATACTACTGCACCATTGCAATCATTTAACACGCTAGGAAGGTAATGCTCAAAGTCTTTCCAGCTATGGTTCAGCAGTACTTGAGAACTTCCTGAAGGAAATCCACCTTGAATATTTACTGGAAGGACTGATGCTGAAGCTGAAGTGTCAATATTTTGGCCACCTGATGACTCATTGGAAGAGACCTGATGCTGGGAAAAATAGAAGGCAGAGGAGAAGTGTACAGCAGAAAATGAGATGGTTGGATGGCATCACTGAGTCAATCGACATGAGTTTGAGCTCCAAGAGCTGATGAAGGACAGGGAAGTCTGCTGTGCTGCAGTCTGTGGGGTTGGAAAGAGTCAGACATTACTGAGAGACTGAACTGAACTGAAGTATATGAGAGTCTCTCTTTCCCTGCATCTTCTCCAACTTTTAATGCCATCAGATATTTCAGTAGTTACCAGTTTGATGAGCATGAGATTTTATCTCATTATAATTGCATTTTTTCTGATTAGTACACTTGAGCATTAGAATTGTCAATAGATATGTTTTCTGTGAATCATATCTTTATCCTTTGTCTGCTTTTCTGTCACATTGATTGCTTTTCCTCGATGATGCTTATGAATTCTTTGCTTGAATAAAAAATCAGTGATATTAAATCAAATCCCTTACAGTTATACTGGTAGAAGTTACAAATAGATTTAAGGGAACATTTCATGCAAAGATAGGCACAATAAAGGACAGAAGCTGTATGGACCCAACAGAAGCAGAAGATATTAAGAAGAGTCAGGAAGAATACACAGAAGAACTATACAAAAAAAAAATCTTAATGACCTAGATGAGCACGATGGGGTGATTACTCACCTTGAACCAAATATCTTTGAATGTAAAGTCAAGTGGGCCCTAGGAAGCATTACTAAGAACAAAGCTAGTGGAGGTGATGGAATTCCAGCTGAGTTATTTCAAATCTTAAAGGATGGCGCTGTTAAAGTGCTACTCTAAATATGGCAGCAAAGTTTGAAAACTCAGCAGTGACCTCAGGAGTGGAAAAAGTCAGTTTTCATTCCAGTCCCAAAGAAGATCAATGCCAAAGAAAGTTCATACTACTGCACCATTGCAATCATTTAACACGCTAGGAAGGTAATGCTCAAAGTCTTTCCAGCTATGGTTCAGCAGTACTTGAGAACTTCCTGAAGGAAATCCACCTTGAATATTTACTGGAAGGACTGATGCTGAAGCTGAAGTGTCAATATTTTGGCCACCTGATGACTCATTGGAAGAGACCTGATGCTGGGAAAAATAGAAGGCAGAGGAGAAGTGTACAGCAGAAAATGAGATGGTTGGATGGCATCACTGAGTCAATCGACATGAGTTTGAGCTCCAAGAGCTGATGAAGGACAGGGAAGTCTGCTGTGCTGCAGTCTGTGGGGTTGGAAAGAGTCAGACATTACTGAGAGACTGAACTGAACTGAAGTATATGAGAGTCTCTCTTTCCCTGCATCTTCTCCAACTTTTAATGCCATCAGATATTTCAGTAGTTACCAGTTTGATGAGCATGAGATTTTATCTCATTATAATTGCATTTTTTCTGATTAGTACACTTGAGCATTAGAATTGTCAATAGATATGTTTTCTGTGAATCATATCTTTATCCTTTGTCTGCTTTTCTGTCACATTGATTGCTTTTCCTCGATGATGCTTATGAATTCTTTGCTTGATGCTAACATTTGAAACAAACTTTTAACATTTAGATTTTAGTACACATTTTCTGCAATCCATGGAGTCGCAGAGTCAGACATGACTGAGTGACTTAAATGAACTGAACTGAACACATTTTCTGGGCTAGATACTTAATCCTCTCTTTTCTTAGTTATTTACAAAGTGTTGCTTACCTAAATCCTGATGATTTTTCAAAATGGTTTTTTATACCTTTGCCCATTTAGAGTGTGGAACTTTCAGGCCATTGAATCAAAAGCTGTGTTTTTAAAAAAGGAGGCAAAATATGTAGAAAGTACACTAATTTTAATTATTTTCATCCCCAAAGTACATTTATGGAATGGAATAATTTTCTACATCACAGTTTGATGATTACCACAAAGCCCTTTAAATTTATTTTCAGGTAATATAGAGAATATAAAAGAAATCCATGCATTTTTACCAAGAGCCACATTTTATAATATGAGTTCTTCTCCACTAAACCAGGTCACTTAGCTGGGTTGATCTTCTGGAAAAAGTGAGTGTGACTGAACAGATGTTCTCCAGAATCCATCTATCCCTAAAACTTACTTTTTCTCTTAGAGGTTCATTTTTTAAAACTTGTAAGCCTTATAAAAGTGAAGTCATTTCTTAAGGAAATTATATATGTAGAAAACAGCAAGTGTAATGAAAACACACACCATCAGTGGGAAGTAGAATATATTTTATATTGATGAGTTGGGACCGTTTAAAAAGAAATCTTTGAGTCTGGTTCTGAAGATCAAGAAGAGGCACTTTATTTATATAGTCACAAAGATTGGGAGTCATGAATAAGCCAGCTTTAGGATATGTTTTTCAATACTGCTTTGACTCACACTCGGGACTGAAGGAACTGAGACCTGGCCTTGGTCCTGTACTCTGTGTCTGAGAAATTTAAAACCAGCTAGAGGAAATTACCATGCAATGTTATAGGTTCAAGCATTTTTTTCACGAGCCCCCCACCCAGAGAAAAAAGATAAATAGGAGAAGTTGGAAGTGTGTCCATGGCTTATAGGTTAAGCATTTGATTGCTTTTCCTCGATGATGCTTATGAATTCTTTGCTTGATGCTAACATTTGAAACAAACTTTTAACATTTAGATTTTAGTACACATTTTCTGCAATCCATGGAGTCGCAGAGTCAGACATGACTGAGTGACTTAAATGAACTGAACTGAACACATTTTCTGGGCTAGATACTTAATCCTCTCTTTTCTTAGTTATTTACAAAGTGTTGCTTACCTAAATCCTGATGATTTTTCAAAATGGTTTTTTATACCTTTGCCCATTTAGAGTGTGGAACTTTCAGGCCATTGAATCAAAAGCTGTGTTTTTAAAAAAGGAGGCAAAATATGTAGAAAGTACACTAATTTTAATTATTTTCATCCCCAAAGTACATTTATGGAATGGAATAATTTTCTACATCACAGTTTGATGATTACCACAAAGCCCTTTAAATTTATTTTCAGGTAATATAGAGAATATAAAAGAAATCCATGCATTTTTACCAAGAGCCACATTTTATAATATGAGTTCTTCTCCACTAAACCAGGTCACTTAGCTGGGTTGATCTTCTGGAAAAAGTGAGTGTGACTGAACAGATGTTCTCCAGAATCCATCTATCCCTAAAACTTACTTTTTCTCTTAGAGGTTCATTTTTTAAAACTTGTAAGCCTTATAAAAGTGAAGTCATTTCTTAAGGAAATTATATATGTAGAAAACAGCAAGTGTAATGAAAACACACACCATCAGTGGGAAGTAGAATATATTTTATATTGATGAGTTGGGACCGTTTAAAAAGAAATCTTTGAGTCTGGTTCTGAAGATCAAGAAGAGGCACTTTATTTATATAGTCACAAAGATTGGGAGTCATGAATAAGCCAGCTTTAGGATATGTTTTTCAATACTGCTTTGACTCACACTCGGGACTGAAGGAACTGAGACCTGGCCTTGGTCCTGTACTCTGTGTCTGAGAAATTTAAAACCAGCTAGAGGAAATTACCATGCAATGTTATAGGTTCAAGCATTTTTTTCACGAGCCCCCCACCCAGAGAAAAAAGATAAATAGGAGAAGTTGGAAGTGTGTCCATGGCTTTAGGATACTCCTGTGCTTGGGTGAATTAGTCTTTCAATGTGGTTCAGTTAAGCCCTGTGCCTCTGCTCCTGAAACATGCCTTTCAAAGGGGAAAGTTGGCTCCAATTGCCTTTAATCTAGGGAAGATCATTTTGATTCCAGGTTCAGAGTTTCTGTTTCTCTCATGGTATGGGATGCTCTCAGACTGATTGCACGCATCCCTTCATAGTGACTGTGACTTCAACACCATCCCCTGAATCCAAGTCTTTCCTGCCCTTCTGGAGTGCCAGGCTGATGATATTTGCCAACCTGGGTACCACTGGTGACGTGGGGATTCCAAAACCCTCATTAAGACCAGTAACAAGGTCTCTTTTCTACAAGTAAGGTGTTCTTCATTCTTTTCACCACCATTTTGTGTAACTGAAGGGAATTGCTGAGGAGAGGAAGGAGGTACTCTTAAAAGACCTTGCAAAAAGTATACTGATGAATTTGCAATTGTGGAATGAATAATATTGTTAATACGTATTCTAGAGGACCCAGGTCATTTCTGGAAAATATTCAGTTGAATCCTAGATATCTTTGCTAATTTCATACAGAAAGTTATCTAACTTTATCAGAATAGTAATATGTTGTCTGTAATGACAGTGCTAACCTTTCTCCAAAGGCAGCTGGCAGGCAGGTAATGGGAAGCATTTATGCTGCAGTATGCTTGGCATGTGTGAGAATTAAGTATTTATTAATAGATTCCTTGTTCCACTAGAGCTCACTTGACTTACTTTTGATGTCTAATAAGTATTGTAATTTCTGGAAAATATTTACTGTTGTGAAAAGGTACTTTGCAGAATACAGATGTCTTAAACTTTTCTGATTTCAGCTGATTTAGAAAAGAGTCATTTTTTTCTAGGTATTTTAAACTGAGTTGCAGATCATTAATAGGTTGCCAAATCAGTTTTGTGTCATTCTTAAAATGAAATAAAATAGAACAAAGGATTCCAGTGTTTGTGACACCCCCTGGATGCCCTCCCTGTCTCTCCAACTATTCCAGCAGGGATTTATAGAACAGCGTGGTTCAAAGTGCCTAAGTTTAGAGGGTTTTCATCCTATCTGTCTCTCCTAGGGCGTGACCTTGAAAAAGTTACTCAACTGCTCTAAGCCTCATTTTCCTCTCTTTTAAAGTAGATAGAAAGGTCTCATATCTTAAGGTTGCTTTGAAAAAGAAATGCTTAGTTGGTGCCTGCCTTCACTTATAATTGCTAAAACTTGAAAGCAACCGTAATGTCCTCCAGTACATGAGTAGATGCATAACTGTGATATGTACGTCCGTACAATGGGATATTCTTCAGCAATAAAAAGAAATGAGCTTGATATGTACATCCGTACAATGGGATATTCTTCAGCGATAAAAAGAAATGAGCTATTAAGCCCATGAAAAATACATGGAGGAACCCTACATGCTTACTACTAAGTGAAAGAAGCTAATTTTAAAAGCTAAATTCTGTATTATTCCAACTACAAGACATTCTGGAAAAGAAAAACTATGGCAACAGTAAAATGGTCAGTGATTGCCAGGGATTGAGCAAGGATGCTACAAGCACGGTTTTGGGCATTGCATAACCTTTTAAGGATGTCATTGCTGTCATTTGCATCTAGTCAAATGAATCCTAGATATCTTTGCTAATTTCATACAGAAAGTTATCTAACTTTATCAGAATAGTAATATGTTGTCTGTAATGACAGTGCTAACCTTTCTCCAAAGGCAGCTGGCAGGCAGGTAATGGGAAGCATTTATGCTGCAGTATGCTTGGCATGTGTGAGAATTAAGTATTTATTAATAGATTCCTTGTTCCACTAGAGCTCACTTGACTTACTTTTGATGTCTAATAAGTATTGTAATTTCTGGAAAATATTTACTGTTGTGAAAAGGTACTTTGCAGAATACAGATGTCTTAAACTTTTCTGATTTCAGCTGATTTAGAAAAGAGTCATTTTTTTCTAGGTATTTTAAACTGAGTTGCAGATCATTAATAGGTTGCCAAATCAGTTTTGTGTCATTCTTAAAATGAAATAAAATAGAACAAAGGATTCCAGTGTTTGTGACACCCCCTGGATGCCCTCCCTGTCTCTCCAACTATTCCAGCAGGGATTTATAGAACAGCGTGGTTCAAAGTGCCTAAGTTTAGAGGGTTTTCATCCTATCTGTCTCTCCTAGGGCGTGACCTTGAAAAAGTTACTCAACTGCTCTAAGCCTCATTTTCCTCTCTTTTAAAGTAGATAGAAAGGTCTCATATCTTAAGGTTGCTTTGAAAAAGAAATGCTTAGTTGGTGCCTGCCTTCACTTATAATTGCTAAAACTTGAAAGCAACCGTAATGTCCTCCAGTACATGAGTAGATGCATAACTGTGATATGTACGTCCGTACAATGGGATATTCTTCAGCAATAAAAAGAAATGAGCTTGATATGTACATCCGTACAATGGGATATTCTTCAGCGATAAAAAGAAATGAGCTATTAAGCCCATGAAAAATACATGGAGGAACCCTACATGCTTACTACTAAGTGAAAGAAGCTAATTTTAAAAGCTAAATTCTGTATTATTCCAACTACAAGACATTCTGGAAAAGAAAAACTATGGCAACAGTAAAATGGTCAGTGATTGCCAGGGATTGAGCAGGAGGGAGGGATGCATTAGCAGAGCACAGAGGAATTTTAGGGCATTGCATAACCTTTTAAGGATGTCATTGCTGTCATTGTAGTACAGATAGCATATACAAGATGAAATTGAATATAATGTGAGGTTTTATTAATATTTATGAATATCATTCAATTTCTAATTTACATTGCTCAAATTTGTGTAATGTGAAACCACAATTCATCATTCATCTAACTTTTACTAACAGGAAATCCTTTCTGAGCTTCATCATCAAGGACAGTGGTTCTCCATTCTGTTGAACCAACACCCCTTTTACTGGCCTGAAATTAAATTCCTGGGCAATAACACTCACCTAAAAGCATAATTTCAAAAAGCAATACATTGCCACAACTGTAATAAAAAAGAAATAAAATGAAAGACATTTCTGATAAAATATGCATTTCATGTGTAACATGTGTACCTGACAGCACTAGAGAAGGTACTGCAGTTGACGGATGCTGTGTTTGCTTATATGGACACTCACCATGAGTGGAGCAACTGCAAATTCAGATGACGTAGTCTTAAGCGCCTCTGGTGAAGTTGCCATCAGTGACATGGCTTGCTGAAATCGTAAAGTTCTGAATAAAATGAAATATAGTCCTCCTTTGATTTATGCACATACTTGCATTCCTGAAAAATGGAGAATATATTACAACCATGCGAGAATTCTTGTGCTTGAATGTAAAATGGAATTAGGATCTAGGCTTGGATAATTACAAATGCAGGTCTCGCAGGACATCTGCGGGTCATGCACATCATAAGATGCATGGCACCTCTAACCAGTGCTCACTAAAAGTCAACAGTGCTTCCCAACCTTAATGCCTTTCATATATTGGATGACATATATTTGGAATGTTATACATTTTCAAGTCTCCATATGGTCCAAGCCTTTTTTTTAGAGGTGAAAGTGCCAAAGGCTCCATAGTTGTGGCTCACGGGTTTGGTTGCTCCACAGCCTGTGGGATCTTCCCTCATCAGGGGTCAAATCCATGTCTCCTGCATTGGCAGGCGAGCTCTTTTCCACTGAGCTACCAGAGAAGTCATAGGGAAGGGCTTTTTTTTTTTTTTAAACTTTTATTTTGTTTTTAACTTTTACAGAGTTTTGTTGTTTACAGATATGTATGTTCCCAGATTAGTCATATGTATACTCCCCCCTTCCCACCCCTCCCAACCATCACACAGCACCCCTGAAGGATCTCCTTTTCTCACAGAGCAATGACTATAGATATTTTCTTCACTTATGATAGTATAGGCTTTCATGCTACTTCCTTTACGCCTCCCACCCTCTGTTCCTTCCCCACAATGTCCATATATCCACTGTCCATGTCTGTCTTTCCGTCGCTTCACTGCATGTGCCATCATCACCATCCTACTAGATTCCATATATATGTGTTAATATATTGTATTTGTCCTTCTCTTTCTGACTGACTTCACTTTTTATGATACGTTCTAGATCCAGCCAACTCATTAGAGCTGATTGTTCTTCATTTCTCTTTACAGCTGTGTAGTATTCCATTGTATATATGCACCAGAGCTTTTGTATCCATTTGTTCGTCGATAGGCATCTAGGTTGTTTCCATGTTCTAGCTATCAGAGAGCTGCAATGACGTAGTCTTAAGCGCTTTGGTGAAGTTGCCATCAGTGACATGGCTTGCTGAAATCGTAAAGTTCTGAATAAAATGAAATATAGTCCTCCTTTGATTTATGCACATACTTGCATTCCTGAAAAATGGAGAATATATTACAACCATGCGAGAATTCTTGTGCTTGAATGTAAAATGGAATTAGGATCTAGGCTTGGATAATTACAAATGCAGGTCTCGCAGGACATCTGCGGGTCATGCACATCATAAGATGCATGGCACCTCTAACCAGTGCTCACTAAAAGTCAACAGTGCTTCCCAACCTTAATGCCTTTCATATATTGGATGACATATATTTGGAATGTTATACATTTTCAAGTCTCCATATGGTCCAAGCCTTTTTTTTAGAGGTGAAAGTGCCAAAGGCTCCATAGTTGTGGCTCACGGGTTTGGTTGCTCCACAGCCTGTGGGATCTTCCCTCATCAGGGGTCAAATCCATGTCTCCTGCATTGGCAGGCGAGCTCTTTTCCACTGAGCTACCAGAGAAGTCATAGGGAAGGGCTTTTTTTTTTTTTTAAACTTTTATTTTGTTTTTAACTTTTACAGAGTTTTGTTGTTTACAGATATGTATGTTCCCAGATTAGTCATATGTATACTCCCCCCTTCCCACCCCTCCCAACCATCACACAGCACCCCTGAAGGATCTCCTTTTCTCACAGAGCAATGACTATAGATATTTTCTTCACTTATGATAGTATAGGCTTTCATGCTACTTCCTTTACGCCTCCCACCCTCTGTTCCTTCCCCACAATGTCCATATATCCACTGTCCATGTCTGTCTTTCCGTCGCTTCACTGCATGTGCCATCATCACCATCCTACTAGATTCCATATATATGTGTTAATATATTGTATTTGTCCTTCTCTTTCTGACTGACTTCACTTTTTATGATACGTTCTAGATCCAGCCAACTCATTAGAGCTGATTGTTCTTCATTTCTCTTTACAGCTGTGTAGTATTCCATTGTATATATGCACCAGAGCTTTTGTATCCATTTGTTCGTCGATAGGCATCTAGGTTGTTTCCATGTTCTAGCTATCGTATAGAGAGCTGCAATGAACATTGGGGTACAGGTGCTTCTTTCAGTTTTGATTTCTTCAGGGTATAAACCTAAGAGTGGGATTGCTGGGTCGTATGGTGCTTCCATTTTTACTTTTTTAAGAAATCTCCAGACTGTCTTCCATAGAGGCTGTATCAATCGACATTCCCACCAGTAATGCAAGAGTGTTCCCTTTTCTCCGCACCCTCTCCAGCATTTATTGTCTATCGATTTGTGAATGATGGCCATTCTGACAGGTGTGAGGTGATATCTCGTAGTTTTGTTTTGCATTTCTCTAATTATTAGTGAAGTTGAGCATCATTTCATGTGTATTGGGGCCATCTGTTTGTCCTCTTTGGAGAGGCGTCTGTTTAGGTCCTTTTCCCATTTTTTGATTGGGTTGTTCGTTTTTCTGGTGCTGAGTTGTCTGAGTTGCTAGTAGATTTTGGAGATTAATTCTTTGTCTGTTGTTTCATTTGCTATGATTTTCTCCCATTCTGTGGGCTGTCTGTTGAGCTTTTTTGTAATTTCTTTTGCTGTCCAAAATCTTTTAAGTTTCATTAGGTCCCACGTGTTCATTTTTCTTTTCAGTTCCACTATTCTAGTAGGTGAGTCATGGAAGATCTTGCTTTGATTGATGTCCTTGAGGGTTTTGCCTATATTCTCCTCTAAGAGTTTGATGGTTTCTGGTCTTACATTTAGGTCTTTAATCCATTTTGAGTTGATCTTTGTGTATGGTGTCAGGGAATGTTCCAACTTCATTTTTTTGCATGTAGCTGTCCAATTTTCCCAGCACCATTTGTTGAAGAGGCTGTCTTTGTCCCATTTTATAGTTTCACCTCCTTTGTCAAAGATAAAGTACCCATAGGTGCGTGGGTTTATCTCTGGGTTCTCTATCTTGTTCCATTGGTCGATATTTCTGTTTTTGTGCCAGTACCATACTGTCTTGATGACTGTTACTTTGTAGCAGAGTCTGAAGTTAGGGAGGCTGATCCCTCCAGCTCCATTGTTTTTCCTCAGGATTGCTTTGGCTCTTTGAGGTCTTTTGTGTTTCCATATGAACTGTGTTATTCTTTGGTCTAGTTCTGTGAAGAATGTCATTGGAAGTTTGATAGGGATCGCATTGAATCTATAGATGACATTTGGTAGTGTGGTCATTTTCACAATATTGATTCTTCTGACTCAGGAACATGGAATATCTCTCCATCTGTTTAAGTTTTCTTTAATGTCTCTCATGAGTGTCTTGTAATTCTCTGTATACACTTCTTTTGTTTCTTTGGGTACGTTTATTCCTAGATATTTGATTCTTTTGGTTGCAATGGTGAAGGGGATTGCCTCTTTGAGTTCGTTTTCTGATTTTTCATTGTTTGTGTATAGGAATGCCAGTGATTTCTGTGTATTGATTTTGTATCCTGCGACTTTGCTGAATTCATTGATTAACACTAATAGTTTTGTAATAGTGTCTTTGGGATTTTCTATGTATAATATCATGTCGTCTGCAAATGGAGAGAATTTGACTTCTTCCTTTCCAATCTGGATTCCTTTGATTTCTTTCTCTTCTCTTATTGCTGTTGCTAGAACTTCCAGGAATATGTTGAATAAGAGTGGTGAAAGTGGACACCCTTGTCTTGTTCCTGATCTTAGAGGAAATGCTTTCAGTTTTTCACCGTTGAGGATAATGTTCGCTGTGGGCTTCTCATATATGGCTTTCACTATGCTGAGATAGGTTCCTTCTATGCCCATTTTCTGAAGAGTTTTTATCATAAATGGATGCTGTACTTTGTCAAAGGCTTTTTCTGCATCTATTGAGATGATCATGTGATTTTATCTCTCAGTTTGTTAATACGGTGTATCACATTGATTGATTTGCGGATATTGAAGAATCCTTGCATGCCTAGGATGAACCCAACTTGATCATGACGTATGAGCCTTTTGATGTGTTGTTGAATTCTGTTTGCTAGGATTTTGTTGAGGATTTTGGCGTCTAGATTCATCAGTGAAATTGGCCTATATTTTTTTTTGTATGTGTTGTCTTTGCCTGGCTTTGGTATCAGGGTGATGGCAGCCTCATAGAATGTGTTTGGAAGTGTTCCTTCCTGTGCAATTGTTTGGAAGAGTTTTAGAAGGACAGGCATTAGCTCTTCTTTAAATGTTTGGTAGAATTCACCTGTGAAGCCATTTGGCCCTGGGCTTTTATTTTTCGGTAGATTTTTGATCACAAAGTCAATTTCTGAGCTTGTGATTGGCTTCTTCATAGTTTCTATTTCTTCCTGGTTGAGTCTTGGGAGAGTAATCTTCTCCAAGAAACTGTCCATTTCTTCCAGGTTGTCCAGCTTGTTTTCCATAGAGTTATTCATAATAGTCTCTTAGAATCCTTTGGATTTCTGCATTATCTGTTGTAATCTCTCCTTTTTCATTTTTGATTTTGTTGATCTGGTTCTTCTCTCTTTTTTTCTTGATGAGTCTGGCCAGTGGTTTGTCGATTTTATTTACCTTTTTGAAGAACCAACTTTTTGTTTTATTTATCCTTACTATTGTTTCTTTCATTTCATTTTTTTTTAAAAGATTTATTTATTTATTTACTTTGGGCGGGGTCGGGTTGGGGAGGGAGGGGAGTGGGCGGGCCACTTCTATTGGTCTTTCATTTCTCTATTTTCATTTGTCTTCATTCTTTGGCTCCTGTGGGCCTCCCATCGCGGTGGCCTCTGTCGTTGCAGAGCGCCAGCTCTGGGTGCATGAGCTCCAGAACTCCGGCTCGGTGATTGGACACATCAGTCCAGCTGCTCCACGGCACGTGGGATCTTCCCAGGCCAGGGCTCAAACCTGTGCCCCTTGCACTGCAAGGCGGTGTCCTTACCCACTGGACCACCAGGGGAAGCCCTCTTTCATTTCTTTTTCATTAATTTCTGCTCTGATCTTTATGATGTCCCTTCTTCTGCTGGCTTTGGGGTGTTTTTGTTCTTCTTTCTCCATTTGTTTTAAGCGTAAGGTTAGGTTGTCTGTTTGAGATTTTCCTAGTTTCTTGAGGGAGGATTGAATTGCTCTAAACTTCCTCTTAGAACTGCTTTTGCAGTATCCCATAGGTTTTGCACTGTCATGTGTTCATTGTCGTTTCCTTCTAGGAATATTTTTATTTCTCCTTTGATTTGCTCAGTAATCAGTAGGTTTTTTAGGTATGTGATGTTTAATCTCCATGTGTTTGTGTTTTTAGCTGTTTTTTTTCCTGTAGTTGATCTCTAGTCTCATTGCATTGTGGTCCGAGAAGATGGTTGATATTTTTTCAGTTTTCTTGAATTGACTGAGGTTTGATTTGTGACCCAAGATGTAGTCTATCCTGGAGAATGTTCCATGAGCACTTGAGAAGAAAGTGTATTCTTCTGCTTTAGGATGGAAAGTCCTAAAGATATCAGTGAGGTCCATCTCTTCTAGTGTGGCATTTAAGGCTTGTGTTTCTTTATTAATTTTCTGTTTGGATGATCTGTCCATTGGTGTGAGAGGAGTGTTAATGTCTACTATGATTGTGTTAGTGTTGATGTCTTCTTTTATGTCTGAAAGTGTTTGTCTTATGTATTGGGGTGCTCCTGTGTTGGGTGCATAGATAGTTATAATTGCTATGTCTTCTTCTTGGATCGATCCCTTGATCATTATGTAGTGTCTTCTCTGTCTCTTCTAATCTTCTTTATTTTGAGGTCTATTTTGTCTGATATGAGGATTGCTACTCCAGCTTTCTTTTGATTTCCATTTGCATGAAATATCTTTTTCCAGCCTCTCACTTTCAGTCTGTGAGTGTCTCTAGGTCTGAAGTGAGTTTTCTGGAGGCAGCATATGTATGGGTCGTGTTTTTGAATCCATTCTGCCACTCTGTGTCTTTTGGTTGGGGCATTTAGTCCGTTTACATTCAAAGTAATTATTGCTACAAATGATCCTATTGTCCTCTTCTTAGATATTATGATGGGGTTTTTTTGTGGATCTCCTCCTTCTCTTATACTTGTTGTCTATATAAGTCCCTTTAACCCTTGTTGTAAGGCTGCTTTGGTGTGAGTAAATTCTGTTAATTTTTGCTTATCTGTAAAGCTTTTACTTTCTCCATCAATTTTGAATGAGATCCTTGCAGGGTAGAGGATTCTTGGTTGCAGATTATTCTCTTTTAGCCGTTTAAATGTGTCCTGCCATTCCTTTCTGGCCTGCAGAGTTTCTGTTGAAAGATCAGCTGTTGAACGGATGGGCTTTCCCTTGTATGTCACTAGTTGCTTTTCCCTTGCTGCTTTGAGAATTCTGTCTTTGTGTTTAATTTGTGTTAGCTTCATTAATATGTGTCTTGGTGTGTTTCTTCTCAGGTTGATTCTGTATGGTACTCTTTGCACTTCTTGGGCTTGATTGACTATTTTATTTCCCATGTTGGGGAAATTTTCAACTATAATCTCTTCAAAAATTTTCTCATAGCCTTTCTTTTTTTCTTCTTCTTCTGGAACCCCTCTAATTCGAATATTGTTGTGTTTGATATTATCCCAGAGGTCTCTGAGACTATCCTCTGCTCTTTTCATTCTTTGAGCTTGATTCTGTTTTTCAGCAGTTAATTCCACCATTCTATCTTCCAGCTCACTTGTCCAGTCTTCTGTCTCTGATACTCTGCTCTTGATTCCTTTTACAGTCCTTTTCAGTTCAGCAATTGAGTTGTTTGTCTCTGTTACTTTTTTGGTAAGTTCTTGTATTTCTTTATTCAGTGTGTTAGTTGTGTCTTGCAATTTCTCAAACAGTCTGTTTTCAGTGTCTTTGATCATCTTTACTATCATTCTTTATTTTGAGGTCTATTTTGTCTGATATGAGGATTGCTACTCCAGCTTTCTTTTGATTTCTTGAGGCCTCTCACTTTCAGTCTGTGAGTGTCTCTAGGTCTGAAGTGAGTTTTCTGGAGGCAGCATATGTATGGGTCGTGTTTTTGAATCCATTCTGCCACTCTGTGTCTTTTGGTTGGGGCATTTAGTCCGTTTACATTCAAAGTAATTATTGCTACAAATGATCCTATTGTCCTCTTCTTAGATATTATGATGGGGTTTTTTTGTGGATCTCCTCCTTCTCTTATACTTGTTGTCTATATAAGTCCCTTTAACCCTTGTTGTAAGGCTGCTTTGGTGTGAGTAAATTCTGTTAATTTTTGCTTATCTGTAAAGCTTTTACTTTCTCCATCAATTTTGAATGAGATCCTTGCAGGGTAGAGGATTCTTGGTTGCAGATTATTCTCTTTTAGCCGTTTAAATGTGTCCTGCCATTCCTTTCTGGCCTGCAGAGTTTCTGTTGAAAGATCAGCTGTTGAACGGATGGGCTTTCCCTTGTATGTCACTAGTTGCTTTTCCCTTGCTGCTTTGAGAATTCTGTCTTTGTGTTTAATTTGTGTTAGCTTCATTAATATGTGTCTTGGTGTGTTTCTTCTCAGGTTGATTCTGTATGGTACTCTTTGCACTTCTTGGGCTTGATTGACTATTTTATTTCCCATGTTGGGGAAATTTTCAACTATAATCTCTTCAAAAATTTTCTCATAGCCTTTCTTTTTTTCTTCTTCTTCTGGAACCCCTCTAATTCGAATATTGTTGTGTTTGATATTATCCCAGAGGTCTCTGAGACTATCCTCTGCTCTTTTCATTCTTTGAGCTTGATTCTGTTTTTCAGCAGTTAATTCCACCATTCTATCTTCCAGCTCACTTGTCCAGTCTTCTGTCTCTGATACTCTGCTCTTGATTCCTTTTACAGTCCTTTTCAGTTCAGCAATTGAGTTGTTTGTCTCTGTTACTTTTTTGGTAAGTTCTTGTATTTCTTTATTCAGTGTGTTAGTTGTGTCTTGCAATTTCTCAAACAGTCTGTTTTCAGTGTCTTTGATCATCTTTACTATCATTCTTCTGAAATCACTTTCAGAAAGTTTGTCCAAATCCTCTTCATTGATTTGATCTTGTGTGTTTGTGGATTGTTCCTTCGCTTGTGTGGTATTTCTCTGTTGTTTTATTGTTATTATTAATTTTTTAACTGACTCTGTTTGGAATTTCCTTTTCCCAGACTTTGAGTTATGTCTGTTGGTGTCTGTTGTTTGGATGTGGCATTCTGGGTGATTCTGGTGGTTGGGTGATGTCAGGACTTGCATACAAGTGATTACCTTGTTGGCGTTGTCACTTGTATACTGCTCTCCAGTGTTAGGCGTTCTCTAGTATTGTAGAGTCAGTGCTCCATCCCTAAAGCCCCTGGGCTTGTTGCCTGACCTGGAAATGAAGATTTCACAGCTGGTTTGTTATGACATTAACGGATATTAAAACATATATACAGGAATGAGAAACAGAAGGTATACCTTTGACAAATGGCAATTAAAATATTATGCAAATACTATCTAGCATATTGAATTATACACATGAACATATACAGCTGTAGCATAACCCAAACATTTCAACCAAAAATACAGTACAATACGTTAGCATGGCAAATAGAGAAAATCAGGAATGATATCCAGCAGTTAATAACCAAACTAAGTAGAGCACCAATTGGAGAATAATGCTACAGCAGGGTCCCCATTGGGGATAAGACAATGAGGACAGGACAGACTAAGAAATATAGTGGGAATAGGGAAAAAGAGAAAGGGAGGATATAAGAGAAATATAGAATACTATTGCAAACTTAAATATAGGGAGATAAAGATTTGTGTGTATTAGAGTTTAATGCTATAGGAAAGGAGCATCAGAGAAAGCAAAGAATTATCGAGGAAGTAGTAGTACAAATGAAAAAATTTAAAAATTAAAACAGAGATAAGTATATAGAAAAATATAGAAAAACAAAGCAAAAACAATAAAAACAAAACCCACAGAACCTTAAAAGGCCAATGTGGAACCAGAAGTTTATACCAAAATAAAATGTGTGGTTTAAAAGGAAAAAGAAGAAAAAAAAAAACTATGTAAACTTGAATATATTCAGTCTTACTGATAAGACTAGTAGCTTCAATAGAATTCAGTGGGGGAAATAAATACACCCACTCTCACACACCCCAAAAAAAAAAATGGGGGAGGCACTGAGAGGGTTTGGAAAAAAGGGAAAAAAAAACAATTGAAACAAAACAAAACAAACAAAAAACAATGAAAAAGAATAAGGAATAAAATCAAATTTTAAAATTCTAGCCGTTAACTCCAGCTTCAGACAAAACGTGAAAATAGAGTTTATGTTCTTCTGTCTCTTGCTGACTATTCAGGAATTATCAGTCTTTTTCTTGCCTCTGGCAGTAGTTGGATCTGAAGACTTCTTTGACTGCTTGTTTTTTTTTGGCCTATTCCAAAACTTAAAGGCCCGCCCAGGCTGGCCCTGGGAGTTTCTTAATTCAAATCCCTTTTCTTGCTGGGTGGAGCTGAGTTCCTCAGAGGTGAGTCTGGCTCAGTCTCATGCAGGATCGCTATTCCCCTCTCCCAGATCACAGTGTGCACAGTTTCCAGTCCTCCTTGGTGGCTCTATGATCAGGTTAATGGTAACCTCCTCCAAAGGGAACTGAGTGCCGTCCTTCCGAGGACTGCTCAAGGGCACTTCTAGTTCAAAGGGGCGCTTGGACCCTCCAAAACAGGTCCGGCACAGTCCCTGTGGGCGTCACTGCTCCTTTTCCGGGTCTTGATCTGCAACAGGCTTTGTGCCTTTGGCCCACCCAGCCTCTCTGGCGGGTATGAGGTTTGACTATTAAAAGTGCAGTTGTGCCATTCCTACTGTCTTGATGCGACTTCTCCTTTGTTCTTCGATGTGGGGTGTCTTTTTGTGATCAGATCCAATCTCCTCCTGTCGATGGCTTTTCAGGAACTTGTTGCAGTTCAGACGATTTTGCAGGAGAGATGAGTGCACATCCTTCTACGCTGCCATATTCGGGTTCAGTTCTATAAGAAATCTTGCTAAGATTTTAACTGGTGTTATGTGGAATCTATAGATTAATATTGGGATAATTAACATTTTTACTGTATTGAAACTTCCAAGTCACAAATATAGTATGTCTCTTAAGTTATTTAAATCTTTGATTTCTTTCATTAGTGCTTTGTAGGTTTTAAATACTTATACCTAAGTTTTTTTTGTTTTGTTCTACAATAAATACACCCACTCTCACACACCCCAAAAAAAAAAATGGGGGAGGCACTGAGAGGGTTTGGAAAAAAGGGAAAAAAAAACAATTGAAACAAAACAAAACAAACAAAAAACAATGAAAAAGAATAAGGAATAAAATCAAATTTTAAAATTCTAGCCGTTAACTCCAGCTTCAGACAAAACGTGAAAATAGAGTTTATGTTCTTCTGTCTCTTGCTGACTATTCAGGAATTATCAGTCTTTTTCTTGCCTCTGGCAGTAGTTGGATCTGAAGACTTCTTTGACTGCTTGTTTTTTGGCCTATTCCAAAACTTAAAGGCCCGCCCAGGCTGGCCCTGGGAGTTTCTTAATTCAAATCCCTTTTCTTGCTGGGTGGAGCTGAGTTCCTCAGAGGTGAGTCTGGCTCAGTCTCATGCAGGATCGCTATTCCCCTCTCCCAGATCACAGTGTGCACAGTTTCCAGTCCTCCTTGGTGGCTCTATGATCAGGTTAATGGTAACCTCCTCCAAAGGGAACTGAGTGCCGTCCTTCCGAGGACTGCTCAAGGGCACTTCTAGTTCAAAGGGGCGCTTGGACCCTCCAAAACAGGTCCGGCACAGTCCCTGTGGGCGTCACTGCTCCTTTTCCGGGTCTTGATCTGCAACAGGCTTTGTGCCTTTGGCCCACCCAGCCTCTCTGGCGGGTATGAGGTTTGACTATTAAAAGTGCAGTTGTGCCATTCCTACTGTCTTGATGCGACTTCTCCTTTGTTCTTCGATGTGGGGTGTCTTTTTGTGATCAGATCCAATCTCCTCCTGTCGATGGCTTTTCAGGAACTTGTTGCAGTTCAGACGATTTTGCAGGAGAGATGAGTGCACATCCTTCTACGCTGCCATATTCGGGTTCAGTTCTATAAGAAATCTTGCTAAGATTTTAACTGGTGTTATGTGGAATCTATAGATTAATATTGGGATAATTAACATTTTTACTGTATTGAAACTTCCAAGTCACAAATATAGTATGTCTCTTAAGTTATTTAAATCTTTGATTTCTTTCATTAGAGCTTTGTAGGTTTTACATGCAAACCACATACATGCTGTGTTATACTTATACCTAAGTGTTTTGTTTTGTGAAACTTCTGTAAATGTCACTTATTTTTACTTTTCTATTTTAGTTGGATATTTCTAGTCATGTTGGTTTACTGTGACTGATGTAACAAATTACCAAAACTTTGGTGGCTTAAAATAGCAAAACTTTTCTCTCTGACAGTTCTGGAGGTTAGAAGTCTATAATCAGTTTTGAGCAGAAATCAAAGTCTGGCAGGTCTATGTTCAGAAATGAGGGAAATCTGTTCTTTACTTCTTCCAACTTCTGATGGCTTAACAGCATTCCTTGTCTTGTGGATATATCACTCCAATCTCTACCTCTGTCTTCGTGTTGCTTTTCCTCTGTGTCAAATCCCTCTGCTTCTCCTTTTTTTTTTTCCAACATCGAAAACATCTTTATTGGGGTACAGCCAATTAACAATTCTGTGATAGTTTCAGGTGAACAGTGAAGGGGCTCGGTTATATATATATATATATATATATATATATATATATATATATATATATGTATCCATTCTCCCCCAAACTCTCTTCCCCATCCAGGCTAGTACATAACATTGAGCAGAGTTCCATGTGCTATACAATAGATCTTTGTTGGTTATCCATTTCAAACATGACTCTGCCCCTCTTATAAAGACATGTGTGATGGCATTTAGGGGCCACTTGAATAATCCACGATAATCTCCCATCTCAAAATCCTTAATTTAATCTCATCTGCAAAAAACTTTACCATGTAAGGTGAATCTCATGACATAATATTTTTGTGATCAGATCCAATCTCCTCCTGTCGATGGCTTTTCAGGAACTTGTTGCAGTTCAGACGATTTTGCAGGAGAGATGAGTGCACATCCTTCTACGCTGCCATATTCGGGTTCAGTTCTATAAGAAATCTTGCTAAGATTTTAACTGGTGTTATGTGGAATCTATAGATTAATATTGGGATAATTAACATTTTTACTGTATTGAAACTTCCAAGTCACAAATATAGTATGTCTCTTAAGTTATTTAAATCTTTGATTTCTTTCATTAGAGCTTTGTAGGTTTTACATGCAAACCACATACATGCTGTGTTATACTTATACCTAAGTGTTTTGTTTTGTGAAACTTCTGTAAATGTCACTTATTTTTACTTTTCTATTTTAGTTGGATATTTCTAGTCATGTTGGTTTACTGTGACTGATGTAACAAATTACCAAAACTTTGGTGGCTTAAAATAGCAAAACTTTTCTCTCTGACAGTTCTGGAGGTTAGAAGTCTATAATCAGTTTTGAGCAGAAATCAAAGTCTGGCAGGTCTATGTTCAGAAATGAGGGAAATCTGTTCTTTACTTCTTCCAACTTCTGATGGCTTAACAGCATTCCTTGTCTTGTGGATATATCACTCCAATCTCTACCTCTGTCTTCGTGTTGCTTTTCCTCTGTGTCAAATCCCTCTGCTTCTCCTTTTTTTTTTTCCAACATCGAAAACATCTTTATTGGGGTACAGCCAATTAACAATTCTGTGATAGTTTCAGGTGAACAGTGAAGGGGCTCGGTTATATATATATATATATATATATATATATATATATATATATATATATGTATCCATTCTCCCCCAAACTCTCTTCCCCATCCAGGCTAGTACATAACATTGAGCAGAGTTCCATGTGCTATACAATAGATCTTTGTTGGTTATCCATTTCAAACATGACTCTGCCCCTCTTATAAAGACATGTGTGATGGCATTTAGGGGCCACTTGAATAATCCACGATAATCTCCCATCTCAAAATCCTTAATTTAATCTCATCTGCAAAAAACTTTACCATGTAAGGTGACAGTCACAGGTTACAAGAATTAGGACATAATATTTTTGAGGACATCATCAGTCTACTACATTATGTTTAGAAATCAAGATTGTGTGAGAGTGAGAAACAGAGATATAGATAAATTGTGATTTGGTATGTTGACCTTCTATTCTGTAGCCTTAGAGCTTAAGGGTTCCCTTGTAGCTCAGCTGGTAAAGAATCCACCTGCAATGCAAAAGACACTGGTTCAATTCCTGGGTCCAGAAGATGACCTGGAGAAGGGATAGGCTACCCACTTCAGGATTCTTAGGCTTTTCTGATGGCTCAGACGGTAAAAAATCCACCTGCCATTTGGGAGACCTGGGTTTGACCCCTGGGTTGAGAAAATCCCCTGGAGAAGTGAAGGGCTACTTACTCCTGTATTCTCACCTAGAGAATTTCATGGCTCATCCATGGATTGCAAAGAGCCAGACACAACTGGGTGACTTCACTTAGTGCTAAGCTCATATATTAATTCTAGGAGTTCTTTTGGTTGATTCTTTGGCTTTTCTACATAAATAGCTATGTCATCTGGTGACTCTCCTGGCAGTCCAGCAGTTAAGACTCCATCCTTCCAATGTAGTGTGTGCAGGTTTGATCCCTGGTTGGGGAACAAAGATCCCACATGCCATGTGGCATGGCCAAAAAAGTAAAAAAATGTTTAAATATGATGTCATCTCCAGATAGAGATATTTTTATTTCTTTCTACCCAATTTGTATGACTTTATTTCTTTTTCTTGCCTTATTTTATTGACTAGAATTTCAAATACAAGTGAAGAGGAATGTGTGAAAGTGGACATCCTTGCTTCGTTCCTAATCTTAGAGGGAAATCATTCAGTCCTTCACCATCAAGCTTCTAGTCCTTCTTTGCAGAGAAGTTTTCAGTGTGTTTTAAAATCATGAATGGATGTTAAATTTTGTTGGTTGATTTTTTTGCATCAACTGATAAAATCATTTTTCCCTTCTTTAGATTATTAGTATGATGACCTACATTCATTGATTTCCAAATATTGAACCAGCTTTGCATCACTGGGACAAACACCATGGTGTATTTTTTTTATACATTGCTAGTTTTGATTTGGAACATTTTGTTAACAATTTTGATGTCTACATTCATTAAAGATATTGGTCTGTAGTTGTATTTTCTTATACTCTCTTTGGTTTTAGTATCAAGGTATCTGGCATCATAAAGTAAATTGCGATATGTTCACTCTTCTTTTTTCTGGACAGGATTGTGGGGATTTTATGTTATTTCTTCTTTATATGTTTCATGGAATTTGCTAGCAAAACCATCTGTTCCTGATGATATTTATTTTTCAGAAGATTTTAAACTACATATTTAATTTTTTCATAGTTTTAAGACTACTCAGGCTATCTCTGTTTTCAATTTTATTGATTTATTATCTATGCTATTTCCTTCCTTTTGCTCACTTTGGGCTTACTTTACCTTTTTTTCCCACTAGTTTCTTAAATTGGAAGTCTTTTCTTCTTTTCTAGTATGAACATTTAATGGTATATATTTCCTTTTAAGCACTATCTTAACTACCCAGAACAAATTTAATATGTCATGTTTTTATTTTAATTCAAAATATTTTCTAGCAAACCTTAAGAGTCATTCTTTTGATCCCTTGATTTATTAATAAGTGTGTTGTTTAATTTCAAAGTGTTTTGAAATCTTCCTATTATTTTTGATATTGATTTGTAGCTTAATTCCATTAGGACCTAAATATACTTTTCATAATTTAGATTCTTTAAGTTTGCTAAGGTTTGTTTTATGATTCATGATATGTTCTAACTTGGTGAATGTTTGCTGGTTTGAACATGTGTTTCTCTGAAGGGAGTCATACCTCTAAATGGGGTCTATTTGTTTGCTTATTCATTTGAGTCTTTCTGGAAAATTGTCACTCACAGCCCATTGTTTTCTTTGTCTAGAATGTCCAGGATGTGAGAAGTGATACTGAGGACGAGTATGAAGAGGAAGAAGAGGAGGAAGAAGAGGAAGGGGAGAAAGAAGCCACTGAAAGCAAAGAGACACAATATTTGAAGAACAGCCTTGGGGTCAATATTCCCAATGGTCAGCATGGCCGTTAGTTCGATGCCTACAGAGCTCCCAGGGTGCTGTATTCTGCAATTGCTGCTGGGAGCTGGAAGTGCTCCCTCTTCCATGGCTGTGACCTCAGGACCCATTCAGACCACAGATTGTGCCCTTTCTACTTTCTTATCACCACCTTCCCCACTCTTAAGATGTATTTAACAAAATGTTGTTAATTTGTGCTAAAATATTGAATATAAGCATCCCCATGAATTTTATTGGAGTTAGGACTTGGGTTTCACAGATTTTTCCGGAGATCCCTTCTAGTTCTAATTGTGTCCATTCATGCATTTGAGACCCTCAGAACCCGCTTTGTTGTAGGCCTTCCCCATCCCCTTCCTTGTCCTTATGATGATTTGAGAAGTGCTAAGTCAATCCACTTTTTCTAGGGGTGTTTGGCCACAAAGAATAGCTCATTTCCCAAAAGTGAGCTAGAGGTAGCAAAGGACCAGTGGTGATAGGACCAAACTTTTCCCCACCCAGTCTCTCATATTTTTTGGTCACATTTTGCATTCAAGTAAGTGGAAGCTAAGACCACGGGAACTAGTAAAGCCCACACGGGCTCCACATAAGAGTGCTGCAGTCCCTGGAGCATAAAGGACTCTGCATATAGTGAAGGTGTCTGCTTTTTTTTTCCCACTGAAAAGATGTTTTTAAAACCTCCAGGCTAGACAAAAACAAAAACCTTCACAATTCTTTCCCAACAAGATCTCTTTTTGAGGAATTGTTATAACAACAGAAAAACATGTGTCAGATTTCCCTGTATAATATTTGCTTTTATGAGTAATACCATTATATGTATAATGTATATTATAAATCTCAAATGCCTCCAGTCACAACTGTTCAAGTATAGCTGCTGAATTATTATTAATATTATTTTTTATTTTTGTTGAAAGGTCACACTAAAGTATTTTATTTTCCAGTTAGCAAACAAATTTTCCATGATTTATTTTGGTCTCTATACCAAATATCTTCTTGTTTGAAGTAAAAAAGTGTTTAGCTGTTGCATTATTCTCTGATTCTTGTTTTTTTCTTATTTGGACATTGAAAGTAAAATTTATATGCCAATTTCAACTATCTGTGATAAGCTGGAAGCACTAACCTACCTCCTATAAGGTAGAGACGCATGTTTTGTAACATCTTTTAAGGCTTTTGTGGTTTAATTTTAAGGATAACTTCTCTTTTTACAGGAAACAAAAGCTCACACCATACACCAAATGACTTATTAAAAATGTAGTCCACCATGCCACCAGAATTATTGTAATGGTAATGGCTTACAATAAAACGAAGACAGAGCCCAGCATGTGTGATGCTTGAGTAGATTCAGCATACACATTGCTTGGCTTCCTTGAGATTATTACTGGTCTTACTGAGTGGTGACTTGCCAGTCCTCTAGAAATACCCTATGGAGAATCAGGGAGAACAGAGCCAAGTTAGGACATTAGAGCCACTGGCCTTGGGGTGCCAGAGACCAGACAAGGCGATGTAGTAGACCAGGCCTGACTAGGGTGAACCTCTCCAGCTGTGTAGTGTAGATAAACACTTGTGCGCTGGAGACTAACCTGAGCCCTGTGGTGTGAGGCCCTGAATAAGTGCTGAGGAGAGTGGTCGTAAAGGCATTTTCTCAGCCCCCTTTTTCTGTACCTACCCTTCAAAAGTGGAGAAGAAATAGGGTCTATTGATGGTTCAACTGACTGTCCATCAGAACTGTCTGTTGAGCTTAAAAACAGCTTTGCCTGTTGCCTACTCCACATTTTAATTCAGTACTTCTAGGATGAGATGAGAAGGAAACTAACTGTATTTTGCCAAGTCTGGGTATTTCCGAAGAGCCATCAGGATTCTTATTCCTATGTGGACAAGGCATGCATGCTTGGTTTTGTCTTACCAGCAGTTTCATATGCTAATAAATGAGAATATACAATAATACAGAATATCTACTTAAAAATAAATCCAAATAAAATATTAAAGGAGAAGAGTAAACATGAGAATATTCAAGACAAGTAGAAAACACTGTAAGAGTTTTACAGTGGTTAGTACAATGGCAGTGTTGTTTTGTTTTTTCAGTCACTAAGTCACATCCAGCTCTTTTGTGACCCCATGGACTGTAGCTTGCCAGTCTCCTCTGTCCATGGGATTTCCCAGGGAAGAGTACTGGAGTAGGTTGCCATTTCCTACTCCAGGATATCTTCTTGACCCGGAGATCAAACCCACATCTCCTGAATTGGCAGATGTATTCTTTATCACAGTGACCAGGGAAGTGCAAATTATCAAGTCCAAATTTATGAACAATAACATATAGTGTAAAAACAGAGTACCAGATTAGACTTTTAAAATCCCAACTATATGCTGCTTATGAAAGATATGCTATAAAAATAAGCCAAAAGAAATGTTGAAAGTAAAAGGAGGGAGAAAGGTATGCCATGCAAACTCTGTCCCCAAAGAGCTGACATAGCTATTCTAATATCAGACAAGAACTCGTGGGTATTAGAGGAATGTTTCATAACTGTGAAAGAGATCAGTTCACCAGGAAAAAATTTAAAAATTAAATCTGTATACACTGAATAATATACCATTAAAATGCATAATGGAAAATTTTACAGAATTAAAAGGTATAACAAAGTCATAATCATGTTTGGGTGGTTTTAACATACCTTTCAGTATCTGATAAAGCCAGCTTGCCAAAAAGCAATAATACAGAAGATGTGAGCAGTGAAATGAATGAAATTGACCTAGTTGACATATGTAGAGAGAGCACTGTACCCAACAAATGCAGACACATATTCTTTTCAAGTGCATGTGAATGTTTACCCAAATTGACCATGTGACAGGCCTTAAAACAAATCCCAAATCATTTCAAAGATTTTAAATCACATACAGTATGATCACTGATTAGTGTTGGTAGACTAGAAGAAAACCACATATTTTTAAATTAAGCAATGCACTTCTAAATATAGCAAAGAAGATACTGCAATGGAAATAAAACATTTTGAAATGCATTATAATAAGAAAACAATAAAATGTGAGATTCAACTAGTGACAAATTTAGGGGAAATTTTATAATACTAAAAGCTTTTGTAAATAAAGACTGATGAAAGTCAATGATCTAAATGTTTCAAAAAAGTAAGAAGGGTAATTAGTAAAATAGAAAACAAACACATAATAGAGAATATCATAAAACCAAAAGTTGTTTCTTTAAAAGAAAAAATTCATAAAATTCTACCAAGACTAATTAGGAGTGAAAAGGATCTGTCACTATATATCAAGCAGATATGTAACAAATAATACGAGAATATCATGAACAACTTAATGTCAATAGATTTGAAGGTATAAATATGCAGTTTACTAGAAAAACGTAATTTGTCAAAATGGGCACAAGAAGAAATAGATATCTAAATAGTCTCTTATACAAAATAACTAAATCTGAAATTTTAAAATATAACCCCAAAATCTTTAGGCCAAGCTGGCTTATCCAGTGAATCTTCCAATATTTAAGGAAGAACCAATACAAGTATTATACAAACTTTTCCAGAGACTTCCACATTTGTTTTACAAAGCCAGCACAATCTTGATACTAAAACCTGACAAGAGTATTAGGAGAAAAAGACCCAACAAATTACACTAAATCATTCAGAATTATACGTGCAAATTTTCTGAACAAAAGCAACTGAATTTGGCAATATGTAAGAAGATAGCACATGACAAACAAGTTAGATTTTTTTCAGGAATATGTGGTTGATTTACTATTTTAAAATCAATGTTGTTAACCATTTTAAGAGAATAAAAGAAAAAGCCAAATTTTCAAAAGCCTTATATGCAGTTCAACATCCATTCATTAAAAAAATCTCACAGAAAGTAGGAAAGAATTTCCTTTATCTGATAAATAGCATCTTCAAAACATGTAAAGTCAGTGTCATATAATCCTATAATGGTGAGATATTGAGATTTAACTCCCGGGATTAACACTGAGACAAACATGTCCACCATCTTCAAGGAGTTCCATCATTCTGAATATATTCAACATTATATTTTTTCATCTCAGTCAACATATTTAATAAAGAAAACTTTCAATGCACAAAAGGAAGAAATAAAAATTGTTATTGCAAACATAAATGCAAAAAATCCACATATGCTGTTATATGTGTGATGTGAGTTAATTTAAACAAAAATGCCAAGGAGTAAGGCAGCTAAAACAATATCTGTAAAGAAACATATTAATGAATCAGATTAAATGATAAAAAAGAACTGTTATTTCTCAAGACAGCATTAAGAGAGTGAAAAGGCAGGCCATGGAATGGGAGAAAATATTGGTCACTTATAAATGACAAAGGGCCCATATTCAATATATATGAAGAAGTCCTACTCACCTCCCCCCAAAATATTGACAATCCAATAAAAAAAATGAGCAATTCACTCAACACACTTTACCAAACACCATATCTAAATGACTAATAAACATATGAAAAGGTGCCCGATCTCATTAGTCATTAGAAAGACTCACAGTACCAAATGTCAATCACATGGACCAGTGGAAGCTCACACACTGCTGGAGAGGTGTAGTTATAACCACTTTGAAACACTGGCATCATTTCCTAAAATTGGACATATGCACATATAACCCAGGGATTTCACTGCTAGGTCCATATCAAAGGATATGCACAAGAGCACCAATAGAATGCACATGAATGTTCATATGAGCAACATTAATAGAAGCTCAGAGGGACACTTTCCAAATGTCCGTAAAGAGTAGAATGGATAATTGTGGTCTATTATTGGTATTGGATCCTGTACAGCAAAGAAAATGAACCAATTGGTACTCAAAAATATAATGTCCTCTTACAGTATTAACATTTTGCAAAGGGCACTAATGGAAAATAAATAGATGTTTTATGCTTCCATTTTTATAACGTTCAGAAACAGACAAAAACATATCTATGATAGTAAAACTCAGAGCAGTGGTTACCTCTGGGGAGAAGGGAAGATTTGTGCTGGATGAGACCTGAAGGGACTTTGGATGCTAGTGATGTTCTGCTTCTTGACTCGGGTGGTGTTTCCATGAGTGTATTTGATTTGTGATCCAACAGCAGACTGTACACTTAGGATTATTAGTATGATGTTCTGTATGGATATTATAAATTTTTTGGAAGTTGTTACAATGAAAAAGTAAAAGCTAGCTACTTTTAAGTCCATACCTATGACCACTGATGTTCCAGTCTCTTCTTTTTTCATATAAACTTTTAATATTAACAATATCTAAAAGCCCATAGTTTTACTATTATATAATCCCCATTGGTATTTAAAATAACTGCTTCCCAAGTGGTGCTAGTGACAAACAAGCTGCCTGCCAATGCAGGAGTCTTAAAAGACAAGGGTTCAATCCCTGGATCAGAATGATCCCTTGGAGGAGGATGTAGAAATCTACTCCAGCATTCCTTTTTTTTTTTTTTTTTAACTTTTATTTTACTTTTAACTTTTACAGACTTTTGTTGTTTACAGATATGTGTGTTCCCAGATTAGTCATATGTATACCCCCCGCTTCCCACTGCTCCCGACCATCACACAGCACCCCTGAAGGATCTCCTTTACTCACAGAGCAATGACTAGAGCTATTTTCTTCACTTATGATAGTACAGGCCTTCATGCTACTTCCTTTATGCCTCCCACCCTCTGTTCCTTCCCCACGATGTCCATATGTCCACTGTCCATGTCTGTCTTTCCGTCGCTTCACTGCGTGTGCCATCATCACCATACTCCAGTATTCTTGCCTGGAAAATTCCATGTACAGAGCAGCCTGGCTGGCTACAGTCCATAGTGTCACAACGAGTCAGACATGACTGAAGTGACTAAGCATGCATGCACGCAATGGGTAATACATGTACATAATTTGAGCATTTAAATAATGCAAAAATAAAGTAAATATGCCTTAATATCAAAAGTGAAAAGCAAAAAAGGAAGCACTCTTAATACTCATTATAATTCCAAGCAAAAGCATTATGACTATAGCCTGAATTTGTTGTGCTATGCTAGCTCCCCAGACAACCCCAATGTGGCCTGTTTTTGAGACAGCCTAAGCTGATTGCTCACGGCAGTAAAACAGAGTACCTAGAGAGGATTAGCAGTCTGCAGTGAGGGAAGGGCAAGGTCAGATTTTGAGAATTTGAAGTTTGTATTATGGGTCTTTCAATGCCAAGACTTAATCAGGATCAGCTAAAGAGCATATATAACAGTTTAGGATTGTCACAGGCAGCAGGGAAAGATTTTAGGGTGAGAGGTTCAGGTTGCCTGGTTTGAAAATCCCCACTCTATTATTTACTAAGTAACCTACAGCAGGTCTCTGGATCTCTTCACCTCCAGTTTGCTTTTCTGTAAAATGGGCAGAGAACCTTCATTCTGTCATTTGAGGACTAAATGAGATGATCCATATAGAACACTTTTCAGCACCTTCACATAGTAAGCAATAAAGTAAACTCTTTTAATTGTTCATAATTTCCATGAGGTAAGTTTCTACTAGTGAGATTTCTGGCCCAAGCCCATACAGTTAACATTTTAATAGGCAAAAACTGCCTTCCAAAAAGGTGTACAAATTTAAGTCTTACTGACAGTGTTTGAGAGCATCCATTTCTCTGAAATGGTAATCATCAACTTTTGACCTTTTCTCCAGTCTGAGAGCTTTAATACCTTACTGCTGTTTTGACTTACATCTCTTTAATGTGAATGAGATGGAATATTTGTGTTTCTTTCACTCACTTATGCAGTTACATACAGCACTAGTGTCATTTTCTTTAGATTTCTATGAGCCCACCGTAAGGAAATGAACTTCTCTGTCTGTCTTTTCATTTTGTTTAATTTACTCCATTTGGGGTCTCTTTTCTGAAAGCTGGAAAGCTGTAGTTCCTCTTAATTGTGGAGCCAGCCTCCCCTGACTGGGGTTGGACCAATGCCTTGGGAAGGTTTCCTGGTTTGGGGGACTTGTGCCTTTTTTCTGGTGGAGGAAGCTAGATTTTGTCTCTCTGAAGGGCAGTGCCAGGTCCAATAATGTGTTTGGGATATCTATAGGTTCAGTATGGCTCTGGGCAACCTGTCCGCTAATGTGCAGGCTTGTGTTCCTGTTTTGCTGAAGGATTGGCATGGGGCATCCAGCAGTGGAGATTGCTAGCTTTTAGGTGGAGCTTGGTCTTAATGTTGAGATGGAGACCTTTGGGAAGGTTCTCATCTATTAATGTTCTATGGGATCAGGAGTTCTATAGTAGGCTAAAGTCCTAGAGTTGAGTCTCCCACCTCTGGATTCAGGCCAGATGCCTTTCTATACCATCAAGGTTTCACAGGCCACGTAGCACAGAAGACCTAGACGAATGGTGAAATAACTCTCAACAGCCAAGATCACTCAAAGAGGTTCACATACTTATGTAGAGAAAGAAAGAGGGGGAAATGAGAAAAAGAGAAAAAAATGATAAAAAGAAGAGTCAAAAGAGAAAAGTCCAATCAAGCCAATAATTGAACCCCTAAATGAATATGGATGCCAAAACTTATTAATAGACTCTCAAAGATACAAAGTCAAAAGCAAAAGAGCAAATTGACTTCTTTTCTATCATCTGCAACATGAAATTTTCTGCTTGCGTTTGGTTTTATGATTTTACATGTGGTGATTTGGAGAAGTTCATTCATGATTTTTTAATTTTTCCAGTAGTGAAATATAATGATTGTTTGCTTAATACTCTCTGGAATCTGCTTTCTGCTTACTAAGTCTTCCCTAAACAAAATTGTACATAAAAAATCATTCATGCTTCTTTTTATAGCTTCCATGAATTCATTGATTTTTCTGCCCCAGCTAGCATTTATTTTGAGTAAGAAGGAAAGAGATTTCTTTAAATATAATTTTATTTATTTTTGACTCTGGGTGCTCATTGATGCACAAGGGCTTTTCTGTAGTTGCAGTGACGGGTTTCTTGCTACAGTGGCTTCTCTTGTTGCAGAGCATAGGCTTTGGGGTGCATGAGCTTTAGTAGTTGTGCATATGGGCTCAATAGTTGTGACTCCTGGACTTAGTTACTCCACAGTATGTAGGATCTTCCTGGTGGAGGAAGCTAGATTTTGTCTCTCTGGGCAGTGCCAGGTCCAATAATGTGTTTGGGATATCTATAGGTTCAGTATGGCTCTGGGCAACCTGTCCGCTAATGTGCAGGCTTGTGTTCCTGTTTTGCTGAAGGATTGGCATGGGGCATCCAGCAGTGGAGATTGCTAGCTTTTAGGTGGAGCTTGGTCTTAATGTTGAGATGGAGACCTTTGGGAAGGTTCTCATCTATTAATGTTCTATGGGATCAGGAGTTCTATAGTAGGCTAAAGTCCTAGAGTTGAGTCTCCCACCTCTGGATTCAGGCCAGATGCCTTTCTATACCATCAAGGTTTCACAGGCCACGTAGCACAGAAGACCTAGACGAATGGTGAAATAACTCTCAACAGCCAAGATCACTCAAAGAGGTTCACATACTTATGTAGAGAAAGAAAGAGGGGGAAATGAGAAAAAGAGAAAAAAATGATAAAAAGAAGAGTCAAAAGAGAAAAGTCCAATCAAGCCAATAATTGAACCCCTAAATGAATATGGATGCCAAAACTTATTAATAGACTCTCAAAGATACAAAGTCAAAAGCAAAAGAGCAAATTGACTTCTTTTCTATCATCTGCAACATGAAATTTTCTGCTTGCGTTTGGTTTTATGATTTTACATGTGGTGATTTGGAGAAGTTCATTCATGATTTTTTAATTTTTCCAGTAGTGAAATATAATGATTGTTTGCTTAATACTCTCTGGAATCTGCTTTCTGCTTACTAAGTCTTCCCTAAACAAAATTGTACATAAAAAATCATTCATGCTTCTTTTTATAGCTTCCATGAATTCATTGATTTTTCTGCCCCAGCTAGCATTTATTTTGAGTAAGAAGGAAAGAGATTTCTTTAAATATAATTTTATTTATTTTTGACTCTGGGTGCTCATTGATGCACAAGGGCTTTTCTGTAGTTGCAGTGACGGGTTTCTTGCTACAGTGGCTTCTCTTGTTGCAGAGCATAGGCTTTGGGGTGCATGAGCTTTAGTAGTTGTGCATATGGGCTCAATAGTTGTGACTCCTGGACTTAGTTACTCCACAGTATGTAGGATCTTCCTGGATCAGGTATTGAACCAGTGTATCCAGCACTGGCAGGTGGATTCTCTACCATTGAGCTACGAGAAAAACCCGGTAAGGGAGATTTTTTAATGGTTTGCTGGTTTTCCTCTAAGACATTTGGTGAATTCTATTTCTGTTTTCTCGTATATGAAATGCCACTTTTAAATTCCCATGTGTATTTTGTGTCTCCTGCCTATGTGTACTTTCAATTCTATCTCACTGAAGTACTTATCCTATGCTATCTTATTTTAGTTTGAATAACTTTATAATTGATTTTAAAATGGTTGTGTCAGGAACACATCTCTACTCTTATACTTCCAAATTTCATTGGCCCGTCTCACACTTTTATTTCCAACATTTGTTTTATTACAAAGTAGACACCAGATGAATTCTAAAGTTTTTGCTTTTGTTGTTAGGTTCCTTCTCCACAAATCTTGATGGTATGCTGTTTTGAGTTTGCCTTGAATTTATAATTAATTTATGGGAGTTAAATTACGGTTTTGAATCATCCTATCCAAAAGTGATGTGTATATTACTATGCATTTTAATTCTGTTTTATGTCTTTCAGTAGAATTGGAAGATTTTGTTCATATAGACCCTGCACTATTTCCCTTAAGGTTTATACCTGATTTTTGTATGTTAGTTGTGCAGCCTGACACTTCACTTGTGTTCCTAATGGGTTTTTAGCTCTTTCTAAAAATCAGGAATGGATGTGAGCATTGAATTGCATTTCTTGGGATGCTGATCTAGTAGTTGCTCTTCACTCTGTTAATCTGATCTCATATTAGTTTCTTGCTATTGGACTAGCCTGGAATTCAGGGAGCCAACTCTTGATCATGATGTGTTAATTTAAAATTTACTGACAAACATTTTTTTGCTAATATTTTGTTGAATATTTTAGAATGAATTTTTTAAAAAACAATTCTTTTTAAAAATTTTATTTATGTATGTATTTATTTATTTATGGCTATTCTGGATTTTGCTGCCACAGGTTCTTCTCTAATTGCAGGGAATGGGGCTACTCTCTAGTTGAGATGAGCAGGCTTCTTGGCTTGGTGACTTCTCTTGTTGTGGAACTCTGGCTCTAGGGCACACAGGTTTCAGTAGTTGTGGCTCATGGGTCCAATAGTTGTGGCTCTGAGGCTCTAGCGCACAGGCTCAACAGTTGTGGCTCATGGGCTTAGTTGCCCCACAGCATATGGGATCTTCCTGGATCAGGAATCGAATCTGTGTCTCTTGCATTGGCAGGTGAACTGTTTACCACTGAGCTACCAGGGAAACCCTGAATATTTTAGAATGAGTTTTATTAAAATATTTTTCTTTGTTCCTTTTTTACTTTATTGTTGCTTTGAGTATTGCATTTTACATACGAAATTTAACACTGGTTTTGACATGTTTGTAAGTTTAAGTGAAATGCGAGAATCTTATTTCTCTTTGTTCTTTTGTGCATGTTATGTCATTTCCATCATGCCCAGCTCTTTGTGACTCCTCAGACTGTAACCTGCCAGGCTCCTCTGTCCATGGGATTCTCCAGGCAAGAATACTGAAATAGGTTTTAATTCTATTCTCCAGGGAATCTTCCTGATTTAGGGACTGAACTCTCATCTCTTATATCACCTGCATTGGCAGGTGAGTTCTTTACCTGGAAGTCCCTTTACCATCCTACATTTATAATTGTTTTAAACATTTCCTGTATATGCTTTGAGAATGACATCAGGTAATAGCCTTTTTGCTCTAATCCTCAAAGATAATTTAGAAAGGTTGAAAAGAGAAGGTTACATTGTATTCACCCATACTCTTTCCTTTGTTTTCTCTTCTGTCTTGGAGTTCTAAGATTCCTTCTTTTCTTGTGTTTTTGTGTTTCAGGGAGTCTCTTTGAACATTGTTTAGGGTAGGTGCTTGTAATATTTTATTTCCTTTACCTAAGATTTTTTTAATTTTCCCTGCATTTCTGAAGGATATGTTCACTGAATATAGAATTATAGAATAAAATTCCAGACTGGAGGCTGGAGCTGAGCAGATGCCTCATAGTGAGACACTCCTGTGGCCTAAGAGTCACTGGAGCTGCCACAGCCACCATGGGGCCCTGGGGAGAGCCAACACTTCTGGTGTGGCACCCCAAGGCAGCAGCCTCAGAGCCCCCAGTGCCTGTGGAACTGGAGGTGAAGTTTCAGGCCTGGTGCTGTTGCTGGTCCTCACTTTCATTTGCAGTCTAGTGCCCATCTGTGTGCTGCGGCAGTCTGGAGCTAACCCTGAAGCGTCAGCCTCCCTCCAAAAAGCCCTGAGCCTAATAAGCTGCATTGTGGGTGGTTTATTTCTGGCCACATTTTTCTTGGCCCTACTGTCTGACTAACCGGCTGCTATAAAAGAGGCCCTGGAGACCTTGCACATGATGCTCTAGTTCCCTCTCCAAGAGTTCATCCTGGCCATGGGCTTCTTCCTGGTCCTGGTGATGGAGCAGATCACGCTGGCTTATAAGGACCATTGGGGCCACTACCTTGAGAGTAGAGAAGGGCTCTGCTGCGAACAGTGAATGGTGGGCCACAACATTGGCGTGATGGACTGGGGATCCCACAGGCAGATGGAGCCTCCTCAGCCCCCTCAGCCCTGCATGCCTATGTATTGGTCTTCTTCCTGGCCCTGCATTTCATGTTTGAGAGGCTGGCAGTGGGGCTGCAGCAAGACTGGGCTCAGGCCATGGAGTTGTGCCTGGCTTTACTGTTTCTTTGGGGTATCCTGGTAGGCAGCTTGTCCCTGAGGCTATTGCAGAGCCACCTGTGAACACAGGTGGTGGCTGACTGTGGGATCCTCTTCTCATGCATGACACCCCTGGGCATTGTACTGGGTACAGCTCCAGCAGAGTTGGCTGGACCACCGCAACAGCTTGCCCAGTCTGTGCTGGAGGACATGGTGGCTGGCACCTTTCTCTATATCTCCTTCCTGTAAATCCTGCCCCAAGAGTTGGCCACTTTGGAAGAGAGAATTGTGAAGGTCATTCTGCTTCTAGCAGGCTTTGCCCTGCTCACTGGCCTGCTCTTTATCCAAATCTAGGGCGCTCTAAGACAGGCAGGGAAGGTTGGGTATCATGTGCCCTTGACTATCCTACCCCTCTCCTAGTGTGTGGGGAAAAGGAAGGAATGGAGAAGGGAGGTATTGAGTTCTCTGGGAGACAGGGATGAAGACTTTGAGCCAATGAGAGGAAAGGGGGCAGAAAAGACCCTGGCCTCCAGGCCCAAAGGACAAAAGATGGTCAAGTCACTAGAGACATAATCAAGAGATACTAGTATTAGGGAAGACAATGAATACTAATATCAGGGGTCACACACTACACATAGGGAATAATTGATACTTGGGAAGTTGGAGGTGAGCACCCAATTGCTATGGGAATAGAAGCACAGAGAGGCCATAGGCTGAGCTGGAAGTCCTATGGTTCCAGCCCATGTCAGCCCTCTGTCACTCCAGGGGACTCCTACTTTTCTTAGCTCCTTCTTTCATATCTATCTTCCTCTTCCCTTCTCCCAGGGGACTAGCGCTAATGGCCTCTTCCTGCCAGTTTTGGTACCTTCTCTGATTTCTCCAGTTCCTACTCACTCCTCTGATTTTAAAGTGCCAAATAAATCCCCCCACTCACCTTTCTCAAAGCATCAGTTGCGGGGGCCTTCCGCAGAAAGGAAGGCAGCGGGATTGCCCCTGGCTGAACCGGGAGATCTCGGAGAGAGGTGGGTCTTGCTTCCGTGCCCCCCAGCAGCGCCCCCCCCCCCGCAGGCGGGAGACAATCAGACGTGACAGGGGTTCCGTCAAAGCAGTTCTGCTTTATTAGTGTAGATTCACAGCTTTTATAGGCAAGTGAAGGGGGTTTTGCACGGGACTTCCTATAGATTACACCAATCAAGCTAAAGGTCAAGCAATCATCTACCAGCGCGGAAACCAGGGGAACTAATCAGAAATTTTGACCATCACTTAACAATTTAGATCACGCCCTGGTCTCTTCCTGTAGGCGCCATCTTAGCTCCAAACTGCAAACATGTGCTTGAGCTTCTTTAAACAATGTGTTTAAGCTTGTTTTCACTCCCACGTCCCTTCCTGTAGGCTCCATCTTAGCTCCAAGCCGCAACAATGTGCTTAAGCTTCCTTATGCTTCCAACGGTCCTCTTTCAATTCAGAGCCCCACAATCAGTGATGGTGCTGAGCCCTGTCTTGTGGAATGAGTCTACTCACTCTTTGTTTTAGTCTCAGACAGTGAGGTGGGGTAGGAATGTTTGCCGAGTTGGGGTGGGGGTCATGTTGGCAGAGTTACCCTAGAAATACTGAACATGCCAGGGTGTCCCAAGCCCAGAGTTAAACACTGAGCTGCCAAAACTGCTTTGGTCAAGTCACTAGAGATACTAGTATTAGGGAAGACAATGAATACTAATATCAGGGTCACACTACACATAGGGAATAATTGATACTTGGGAAGTTGGAGGTGAGCACCCAATTGCTATGGGAATAGAAGCACAGAGAGGCCATAGGCTGAGCTGGAAGTCCTATGGTTCCAGCCCATGTCAGCCCTCTGTCACTCCAGGGGACTCCTACTTTTCTTAGCTCCTTCTTTCATATCTATCTTCCTCTTCCCTTCTCCCAGGGGACTAGCGCTAATGGCCTCTTCCTGCCAGTTTTGGTACCTTCTCTGATTTCTCCAGTTCCTACTCACTCCTCTGATTTTAAAGTGCCAAATAAATCCCCCCACTCACCTTTCTCAAAGCATCAGTTGCGGGGGCCTTCCGCAGAAAGGAAGGCAGCGGGATTGCCCCTGGCTGAACCGGGAGATCTCGGAGAGGTGGGTCTTGCTTCCGTGCCCCCCAGCAGCGCCCCCCCCCCCGCAGGCGGGAGACAATCAGACGTGACAGGGGTTCCGTCAAAGCAGTTCTGCTTTATTAGTGTAGATTCACAGCTTTTATAGGCAAGTGAAGGGGGTTTTGCACGGGACTTCCTATAGATTACACCAATCAAGCTAAAGGTCAAGCAATCATCTACCAGCGCGGAAACCAGGGGAACTAATCAGAAATTTTGACCATCACTTAACAATTTAGATCACGCCCTGGTCTCTTCCTGTAGGCGCCATCTTAGCTCCAAACTGCAAACATGTGCTTGAGCTTCTTTAAACAATGTGTTTAAGCTTGTTTTCACTCCCACGTCCCTTCCTGTAGGCTCCATCTTAGCTCCAAGCCGCAACAATGTGCTTAAGCTTCCTTATGCTTCCAACGGTCCTCTTTCAATTCAGAGCCCCACAATCAGTGATGGTGCTGAGCCCTGTCTTGTGGAATGAGTCTACTCACTCTTTGTTTTAGTCTCAGACAGTGAGGTGGGGTAGGAATGTTTGCCGAGTTGGGGTGGGGGTCATGTTGGCAGAGTTACCCTAGAAATACTGAACATGCACAGGGTGTCCCAAGCCCAGATGTTAAACACTGAGCTGCCAAAACTGCTTTCATACCAGAGGATCCCAAGAGAGAAAGGGAAGACTCCTCCCAGGGGTAATATTTTGGGGAGGGAGGGCTGTACATAGGGCCATATTCTCTAGAATCTATTTTACTAGCTGACCTGTTTTGGGAAATACTACTCAAATCAAATGCATTTCTATACCAAAAAAAAAAAAAATGTAGAATAAACATGTAACTAAAAACTATCAAATTATAGTTATTTTCTTTGAGCACTTGGAAACTATTGTTGTCACTTCCTTCTGATCCTCATGGTTTCTGATGAGAAATCTGCTGTGATTTTAATTATTTATCCTCTATCATTAGGTATTATTTATGCCTTTCTGCTTTAAAAATTTTCCCTTTGTTTTAAGTTTTTAAAAGTTTGATTATGCTATGTATTGATATGAATTTGGTTTTATCCTGTGTTTTCTCAGTTTCTTAAATCTGTCTGTTTATGTCTTTTACTTAATCCAAGAAATATTCAGACCCCTCTTCTCTTTCCCACTTGGGACTCACATGACACTAACATTAGCACTTTCACGAGACTCCTATAGGCCCCTGGGGTTGTGGGTTTTGGTTTGGTCATGGTTAGAATTTTAGTTTTATTCATTCAATTTTCCCTTTATTGCTTAGACTGGACATTTCTTACTGTACTAATTTCCAGATCATGCATTCTTTCCTCTGTCCTCTCCATTCTGTTGAGAGAAACAGCATAAATAAACTCCATTGAGTTTTATAATTTCAGTTATTATATCTATTAATTCTAAGATTTCCATTCAGTTTGGTTTTCCTTTATAGCTTAAATTACTTTGCAAACTTTCTCATGCTTCCATTGGTTTCAAGTATGTTTGTAACTGCTCTTTGAGGCATTGCTTTATAATACTTGAGGCAAATAATAAAATGAAAGTAGAAATGAATAAAAGTGAAAGCAAAAACAATAAGAAAAAACAAACAACAGGCTGATTTTTTTCCTGAAGAGTCAATAAAATTGAAAGACCTAAAAAGATAAAAAAGAGATACAAATATCAGGAATGATATAGGTCCTATAATCACAGACCTTGAGTCAGTTAAAAAGGCAGTAAGAGAATACTATAAACAACTTTATCTCATAAATTCAATAACTCAGAAGAAATGGACCAATTCCTTGAAAATGGCAACTTACTAACAGCCAAGGTAAAACAGATAACTTAAGTAGCACTATATATAAAAATGAAATGGAATTTATAATTAGAAAGTTCCCAAAAAAGAAATATTCTATCCCATACAGTTTAACTGGGGTGTGTAATCAAACATTTTTAAAAATTAATACCAGTTTTATACAATCTATTCCAGCAAAATAAGAAGGTGAGACCACTTCTAAAACCAGTATTGCCTTGAGAATTACCACAAATACCATACAAGAAAATATAACTATCAAAATATCCCATGGAATAGGGGGATAACAAGTCTTGAAGTAGAATAACCTAGAATTAGACACAAGCAACTGGCCACAAACTCAACAATTGGGTTGATTTCTAAAACTAGCATAGGATCATTCTTACTGTAAAAGGGAACATATAATATGAACTCATTTACTTAGATTTACCTGTAAGTGATTTTAAGTGATTTACTTGTAAGATCATTATCTAAAAGTGATATACTTGTTAAACTGAATTACTCCCTGTCAGCATTGATTATTCCCTGTTAGTCTTTACTGAATGTAACCTGTACTGATGAAGGAAGAAAGAAGCTGGCTCCCTTGACTGAACTGACTCCATCTTGAGGAAGAAGACTCCATCTTACACTTTCAGAGAACTCTGGACAGTGTTTAGACTGGGTAGCCATGGAGATGAAAAATTAACTGTCAACTAAGCCTTCGGGGCTAGTGAGAACCTAATCAGGAAGGCCTCGTACGCAAGCCTCCCCTAGGCCATGAAAATGAAATATCAGTCACAAGATAAATTGCCATTTGTGATTTTAATCAATTTATATTATAGACAGGCTAAGTGATATGCTTAGATGATTTTTGATTATACTATTGTGATTGTTACCAAATCATATTTTTTCTCCTAATGTCCCCTAGGCAACCTTAGAAGTTGCAGATATGGGTTTGTGCATGTAGGCTTTAGGTATAAATATGAGCTACAAGTTTTGCTTGGGGTCCTTGGCTAAATGAAGGCCTTGGACCCACCAGTGTAAAACCAGCCTAATAAACCTCTTTTTCATTCATCACGAGCAGAGTTGGGTGCTTCACTGAGCATGCCTCACAACACCTATGACAGTAAAAACATTTGATTTATACACAAAAGTCCAAGAAGTCAAGAAAAGATTATAAAACGATCATACAAATTGGGAATCAATCCAACATCTTAAGAAAGCTGTCTATTAATGTCATCTTCTTGTCCTAGTGTAGTGCAGTTTCCTCTGTTGGAGCGTTGTTTTAAGCTGAGGGTGAGGTCAGTAGTCCTCTCTATAGGCCCGTCCAGTGTAGGGGCCTTTGGAAGTGGTGATTATTCCAAGAGTGAATTTCCCTTCAATTTTATCATGCATGAGCTAGTTAAGAGTACCTGATAAAAAGGTTCTTCCATCCAGTTGGAGACAGTTCCTTAAATTATGTATTTTTCTAGTCCTGGTCATGAGGCATCTGATCTTCATGTAAAGGTAGATTACTGAGATACACTTCAGTAACAAACTAAGAGTGCTTTTTAATAATTAAACTAAATTTTGCATTAATGTACCCTAATAGCGAGTCTTAGTAGATACAGATCTCCATAAACAAACTGGGATTTAACGTTCATTGAAACATATTTTTCTCCCCCAAATCACCCTCATTTTTACCAAATATGACCAAATTAAGACTAGTTTGTTTATAGGTCTGGTCTAAATCATCTGGTCTGATAATTCTATAACCACAATTGATCGTAGAATTTTTTGCTTTGCTGAAACTTTTTTTTTTTTTTAACATTTATTTATTTATTTATTTTGGGTGTGGTGGGTTGGGGAGGGAAGGGGTGGGAGGGCCACTTCTATTGGTCTTTCATTTGTCTGTTTTCATCTGTCTTTGTTCTTTGACCTGTCTGGGCCCATCACGGTGGCCTCTGTTGTCGCAGAGCAGAGCACTGGCTCTGGGGGCATGCGCACCAGAGCTCCGGCTCGGTAATTGGACACATCAGTCCAGCCACTCGACGGGATGTGGGATATTCCCAGGCCAGGGATCGAACCGGCGCCCCTTGCACTGCAAGGCCGTGTCCTTACCCACTGGACCACCAGGGAAGCCCTGCTGAAACTTTTATAGAGTTTCAGACTAACTTGTAAAATAAAACCTTTCAGCATTAGGAAAGTTAAGCCAAAGGCTTATCACAGATTTCTCCTAACAAATCTAAGTGAATTCCCCCTTTCTCAAAGTCTCAAAGGTTGTTGAGATGACTGTACCTGTGAGTGAGATAACCTTCCTAATTTATCTGATAAAGTTACTGGAAATCTAAGAGTTTCCAGTCTCTGGAGGAGTCAGATAGGGGAAAAGATAAATGTTTCACTTTGCTTATAAAGTATAATTTTGTCAAATTACTGATATAATTACTTTGAGAGGAAGGTTTTCTTTACTTCTGGAAAATCAAATTGATTTTTAGATAGAAACCATAAAAGTTATTAGTGTAGGGGCCTTTGGAAGTGGTGATTATTCCAAGAGTGAATTTCCCTTCAATTTTATCATGCATGAGCTAGTTAAGAGTACCTGATAAAAAGGTTCTTCCATCCAGTTGGAGACAGTTCCTTAAATTATGTATTTTTCTAGTCCTGGTCATGAGGCATCTGATCTTCATGTAAAGGTAGATTACTGAGATACACTTCAGTAACAAACTAAGAGTGCTTTTTAATAATTAAACTAAATTTTGCATTAATGTACCCTAATAGCGAGTCTTAGTAGATACAGATCTCCATAAACAAACTGGGATTTAACGTTCATTGAAACATATTTTTCTCCCCCAAATCACCCTCATTTTTACCAAATATGACCAAATTAAGACTAGTTTGTTTATAGGTCTGGTCTAAATCATCTGGTCTGATAATTCTATAACCACAATTGATCGTAGAATTTTTTGCTTTGCTGAAACTTTTTTTTTTTTTAACATTTATTTATTTATTTATTTTGGGTGTGGTGGGTTGGGGAGGGAAGGGGTGGGAGGGCCACTTCTATTGGTCTTTCATTTGTCTGTTTTCATCTGTCTTTGTTCTTTGACCTGTCTGGGCCCATCACGGTGGCCTCTGTTGTCGCAGAGCAGAGCACTGGCTCTGGGGGCATGCGCACCAGAGCTCCGGCTCGGTAATTGGACACATCAGTCCAGCCACTCGACGGGATGTGGGATCTTCCCAGGCCAGGGACCGAACCGAGGCCCCTTGCACTGCAAGGCCGTGTCCTTACCCACTGGACCACCAGGGAAGCCCTGCTGAAACTTTTATAGAGTTTCAGACTAACTTGTAAAATAAAACCTTTCAGCATTAGGAAAGTTAAGCCAAAGGCTTATCACAGATTTCTCCTAACAAATCTAAGTGAATTCCCCCTTTCTCAAAGTCTCAAAGGTTGTTGAGATGACTGTACCTGTGAGTGAGATAACCTTCCTAATTTATCTGATAAAGTTACTGGAAATCTAAGAGTTTCCAGTCTCTGGAGGAGTCAGATAGGGGAAAAGATAAATGTTTCACTTTGCTTATAAAGTATAATTTTGTCAAATTACTGATATAATTACTTTGAGAGGAAGGTTTTCTTTACTTCTGGAAAACACATTCAAACTTGTTATTTTTTTCAGATAGAAACCATAAAAGTTATTATTCAGTCCTTTTGTTAACATTTGTGAAATCATCAGGTTTCCCATTAGAATACCAGGACATATCAGAATTTTAGAAACTCCATGTAATTCTAGGATATCTATATTAGTAACATTTACCATGCAATATAACCTAAAGATGTGTTACTCATTTGATAATATTTCCATGTAATTTAACTTACCAAATGAACATAATTAGTTTAATAACTTCTCTTTGGGATGTTTCAAGGTCACTTTGAAGCATTCCAAAGGCAGCCAGAGGTCAAAACAATTCCTATAGTGATTGATTTAGGAAATTTTATCAAAAAAAAAATTAGAAAAGATTTAGAACGCTCAGATTTAGCTAATGTTGGTGAGTGTGTCACTTAGCTTGTTAATAGGTCATGTTAACTAAAAAAGGAACAACTTGAGAGTTGTGGGTTAAGTTTTATTTGGAGCATAATTAGGACTGCAGCCCAGGAGACAGTACCCCAGATAGCTCTGAGAAACTGCCCAGAAGAGGCAGCAGGAGGAGGGCCAGTATTTAAGGGTTTTGGCGAGGGGGAAGTTTAATATCATTAAACAGTCATTTTACAAAGGTCCCCAGTCATGAGGATCTGATGTCACCGTGAAGAGATTTAGTGCTTTTCTAAATATGAGTCATGCAAGGATTGAGATAACAAAAGCTGTTCCTAAAAGCATCCACCTGTCTAAGACCTGTCCCACCAGATTCCCTGGAGCACAGAGTGCCTCTACCACACCCTGATCTCCATCAGGGGGTATTGAAGGTCAGCAGCTCTCGACAGCATATGGTCTGGTCTCTGCAGAGGCAGAGGGCAAATGTCCTTGTTGTCCAGGCATTGGCAATGTAATTGGTAAATGCCAGTTTGTAGTTGACAAGTTTAAAAATAGAATTAAATAGGCAAGAATAAGTGAGTAGAAGCTTGGAGTCAGAAAATTTCATGTTCTACTGTAAAAGGGAACATAAAATATGAAATAATTTACTTAGATTTGCTTGTCAGTGATTGTAAGTGATTTACTTGTTAAATGGAATTACTCCCTGTCAGCATTGATTATTCCCTGTTAATCCTTACTGAGTGTAACCTGTAAGAAAGAAGCTGGCTGCCCTGACTGAACTGACTTCATCTTGAGGAAGAGGACTCCATCTTACACTTTCAGTGAACTCTGGATGGTGTTTGGACTGGTAGCCATGGAGATGAAAAATTAACTGTCAACTAGGCCTCCAGGGTTGGTGAGAATCTGACCAGGAAGGCCTTGTACCCAAGCCTCCCCTAGGCCATGAAAATGGAATATCTGTCACAAGATAAATTGCCATTTGTGATTTTAGTTAATCAATTTATGTTATAGACAGGATAAGCAATATGCTTAGATGATTTTCGATTATACTATTGTGATTGTTACCTAATCATATTTTTTTTCTTAAAGTCTCCTAGGCAACCTCAGGAGTTGGGGATATGGGTTTATGCACATAGGCTTTAGGTATAAATATGAGCCACACGTTTTGCTCGGGGTCCTTGGCTAAATGAAGACCTTGGACCCATCGATGTAAAGTCAGCCTAATAAACCTCTTTTTCATTCACCATGAGCAGAGTTGGGTGCTTCACTGAGCGTGCCTCACAACACTACTCTCCACTATCTAGAACCTTGGTGAGTTTCTCTTACCCAACTATAGTTCAGCTTTTTTTTTTTTTTTTTTTCTGCTATAAATTGGGAATAATTGTCAAGCATAGCTGTCAAATCTAAGCAGAAGTTGGGATTCTGGCAGGATAAAGAAGGCTAGCTTCTTCCCCTCTGCCAAGTGCAACTCAGCTTAGAGTGACAAATACTATGAGTGATGGCTGGTTTTCGATCCCTTAATGGGCCATGACCACAATCTCATTATACCTGTCTCGAAAAGGGAAAAACAAACAAACAAACTCCCCCAAACACCAGCAATTTAGTAAACCAGGTAAAATTATGGGTTTTGGGTCCAGAAAGGACATTCAAGAACACAGGGGTCAATGTTATCACTCTGTATAGAGCTCTCAGTAAAAATGCCAGGTTGGATCCACTGTGGGAAGGAGTCTGTGGTCTCCTGCAGAGGCCTGTTCAGCCTCTCACACACCCCTGGAGGGGTGGCGGGGCGGGGGAAGAGGAGTGGAGAAAGAGCAATCAGAACGGGAAGGTGCACAGGTCTCTGCCCCTCACTACCCCTTTCTCTTCAGTGCTGTAATCTGCTCCCAGCAGAAGGAATGGCTGGCTCTGTCTGTCCACCAGAAGATTTTTGTATGCCTTTGGCAACCCATTTGACCTTTGCCTTGGGAACTTAGTTTTATCATGATAAAATACTATCAGTCTGAGAAAGATGGGACTTGCTGATGGTAGAGGAAGCAGCAGCACTGGACAAGTTCAAGGCCTCTCCCCACCCCTACCTGTTCCCCAACACCCCAGTCAGGTGACCCCAACTGCTTACCCTCCCTTGGCCATGTGGAAATGGCCTGTGAAACCCCTCCCAGGGAGACCTCTCCGCCCTGAGGCTGTGAATTTCTGCTCTTTAATCCAGAGACACTGTGGGGCTACCAGGGCCAAGAGGGTGGGAGATGCATGTGCATTGAGAGGGACTGGGGCCAGCAAGGGAGCTCTCACATTCTTGGACCCCTGGGCAGAAAGATTCAGTTCCAGGAAATCCTTGCCCAAGCCTGTGTGCGGGGACTCAGAAGGGGCAAGAGTCACCCTGGTCACGTATCCTCCTGGTGCCCAGGAAAGCGGGGAAGGAAGGTGAGAGACCGTGCTAATCCCAGCCTCTAAAGAAATAGTTTTGACCAGGGGCATGTGCTCCCACCCTGCCTAGAGGGCCCCTTTTGTGACTCTGTGAAACTCCAGTACCAAGCATGTTCTTCATTCTACATTTTGCACAACTCCCAAGTCTCCCACTGTGCAGGGAGTCAGAGGAAGGGGACTAGAGGGTCCCCTGGGAGAAATAAAGTGATAAAACATGAAATCTGGTTCAAGGAAGAAAAGAGAGACAAAGGGATGGGTTTCCCTTCCTGTTTGCAGCAAAAGCTTTCAAAGGCTCCAGGGAGGGGGAATTTGATAACCATGTAACTTTACCCACAGATAGCTCAGGCCTGCTCTGGCAGTTAACTGTGTGTTTGCAAAGCTGAACTGTGAGAGTTATTTCTACCAAAACCTACATATCTTTCACCTCGACATGTCTGTCTATCCCTCCCACCTCTCTATTTTCCCCTTTAATTTTCTGCCACTACAATTCTGTTTTTCTTGCTTGCCCTTTCTCCAGCTTTCTTTTCCGCAGCACCAATCCTCCCAGCCCTCTGGATCATAGTTGAACAGATTTGATTTAATCACACACTGTATGTTAAGATCATAGGGCCACCCGAAGATGCCTTTGTTCTCTTCCATTATTTTCCCCTTGATGCTTCATCTTCCACTCCCAAATAGATGAATCCAATCTACCTATTTAATGTATGTTTTTCTAGTCTACTTTCTGTTTCCAAAATGCAGGTGTTTTGAGATTTAATTACATAAAAGATTTGTCAAAATTTTATCCCATTATTTGCATTTTAAATTCAACATATCTTTTGAAGCTTTATTGGAATATAGTTGACATACAACAAATTGCACACATTTAAACCCAACCATTTGGTAAGTTTTGACATTCTATATACTCATGAAACAGTCTCTGCAGTTGTGAGCATATTCTTATCTCCCAAAGTTTCCTCCTGTCTCTGAGAGGGACTGGGGCCAGCAAGGAGCTCTCACATTCTTGGACCCCTGGGCAGAAAGATTCAGTTCCAGGAAATCCTTGCCCAAGCCTGTGTGCGGGGACTCAGAAGGGCAAGAGTCACCCTGGTCACGTATCCTCCTGGTGCCCAGGAAAGCGGGGAAGGAAGGTGAGAGACCGTGCTAATCCCAGCCTCTAAAGAAATAGTTTTGACCAGGGGCATGTGCTCCCACCCTGCCTAGGGGGCCCCCTTTTGTGACTCTGTGAAACTCCAGTACCAAGCATGTTCTTCATTCTACATTTTGCACAACTCCCAAGTCTCCCACTGTGCAGGGAGTCAGAGGAAGGGGACTAGAGGGTCCCCTGGGAGAAATAAAGTGATAAAACATGAAATCTGGTTCAAGGAAGAAAAGAGAGACAAAGGGATGGGTTTCCCTTCCTGTTTGCAGCAAAAGCTTTCAAAGGCTCCAGGGAGGGGGAATTTGATAACCATGTAACTTTACCCACAGATAGCTCAGGCCTGCTCTGGCAGTTAACTGTGTGTTTGCAAAGCTGAACTGTGAGAGTTATTTCTACCAAAACCTACATATCTTTCACCTCGACATGTCTGTCTATCCCTCCCACCTCTCTATTTTCCCCTTTAATTTTCTGCCACTACAATTCTGTTTTTCTTGCTTGCCCTTTCTCCAGCTTTCTTTTCCGCAGCACCAATCCTCCCAGCCCTCTGGATCATAGTTGAACAGATTTGATTTAATCACACACTGTATGTTAAGATCATAGGGCCACCCGAAGATGCCTTTGTTCTCTTCCATTATTTTCCCCTTGATGCTTCATCTTCCACTCCCAAATAGATGAATCCAATCTACCTATTTAATGTATGTTTTTCTAGTCTACTTTCTGTTTCCAAAATGCAGGTGTTTTGAGATTTAATTACATAAAAGATTTGTCAAAATTTTATCCCATTATTTGCATTTTAAATTCAACATATCTTTTGAAGCTTTATTGGAATATAGTTGACATACAACAAATTGCACACATTTAAACCCAACCATTTGGTAAGTTTTGACATTCTATATACTCATGAAACAGTCTCTGCAGTTGTGAGCATATTCATTATCTCCCAAAGTTTCCTCCTGTCTCTTTGTAATTCCTTCCCCATATATTAATACCTCCCTGTACCTACCCCCTTCATTTAGACAACAAGTGATCTGTCACCAAACATTAGTTTGCATTTCTAGTTGTTGTTGTTGTAATAAATAAAACCCCATCCTATAATCTTCTTAATGTGTGTGGCTACCTCTACTCACTAATTGCTCTGAAATCTATCAGTATTGTCACATGCAATCAATAGTTTAATCTTTTTTATTAGTAGTAGTATTTCATTGTATACATCATTGTATATTGTGTATTCTATAATTTGCTTATCCTTTCATCTGTTGATGAGCATTTGAGCTGTTTCTAAATTTGGCTGCTACAAATAAAACTGTCTTGATTGTTTACAGATCTTTATATGGACAGGTATTGGGTTAGCCAAAATGTTCTTTTGGCTTTTTCTGTAAGATGGTTCTAGTAGTGGTTTGTTGTCTTTAACGTCATTCAAAACAATTCTGTTAGACTGTGTTGTGACAGCTGACATATCAGCAGGCATTTAAAAGAAAAACTTACTAAAATTAATGAATTTTTGTATAAGCATCTTAATGTTGAAAATGGAAAAAAAACCACAACATTTTCAGGATATAATGCATTATTATTTCAAGAAAAGTAAAAACACAAGTGAAATGCAAAGTAAAAAAATATTTGTGCAATGTATGGAGAATGTGTTGTGACTGATTGAATGTGTCATAACTGGTTTGTGAAGTTTCTTGCTGGACGATGCTCCATGGACAGGTAGACCAGTTGAAGTTGATTGTGATCAAATTGAGACATTAATTGAGAATAATCAACAATAATCATGGGAGACAGTCAAAATACTCAAAAATATCCAATCAAGTGCTGAAAATCATTTGCACCAATTCGGTTATGCTAATCACTTTGAGGTTTGGGTTCCATATCAGTGTAAAAAACCTTCTTTACTGAATTTATCCCATTATTTGCATTTTAAATTCAACATATCTTTTGAAGCTTTATTGGAATATAGTTGACATACAACAAATTGCACACATTTAAACCCAACCATTTGGTAAGTTTTGACATTCTATATACTCATGAAACAGTCTCTGCAGTTGTGAGCATATTCATTATCTCCCAAAGTTTCCTCCTGTCTCTTTGTAATTCCTTCCCCATATATTAATACCTCCCTGTACCTACCCCCTTCATTTAGACAACAAGTGATCTGTCACCAAACATTAGTTTGCATTTCTAGTTGTTGTTGTTGTAATAAATAAAACCCCATCCTATAATCTTCTTAATGTGTGTGGCTACCTCTACTCACTAATTGCTCTGAAATCTATCAGTATTGTCACATGCAATCAATAGTTTAATCTTTTTTATTAGTAGTAGTATTTCATTGTATACATCATTGTATATTGTGTATTCTATAATTTGCTTATCCTTTCATCTGTTGATGAGCATTTGAGCTGTTTCTAAATTTGGCTGCTACAAATAAAACTGTCTTGATTGTTTACAGATCTTTATATGGACAGGTATTGGGTTAGCCAAAATGTTCTTTTGGCTTTTTCTGTAAGATGGTTCTAGTAGTGGTTTGTTGTCTTTAACGTCATTCAAAACAATTCTGTTAGACTGTGTTGTGACAGCTGACATATCAGCAGGCATTTAAAAGAAAACTTACTAAAATTAATGAATTTTTGTATAAGCATCTTAATGTTGAAAATGGAAAAAAAACCACAACATTTTCAGGATATAATGCATTATTATTTCAAGAAAAGTAAAAACACAAGTGAAATGCAAAGTAAAAAAATATTTGTGCAATGTATGGAGAATGTGTTGTGACTGATTGAATGTGTCATAACTGGTTTGTGAAGTTTCTTGCTGGACGATGCTCCATGGACAGGTAGACCAGTTGAAGTTGATTGTGATCAAATTGAGACATTAATTGAGAATAATCAACAATAATCATGGGAGACAGTCAAAATACTCAAAAATATCCAATCAAGTGCTGAAAATCATTTGCACCAATTCGGTTATGCTAATCACTTTGAGGTTTGGGTTCCATATCAGTGTAAAAAACCTTCTTTACTGTATTTCCTCATATAATTCTCTAGTCAAACGTAATAACAATGCTTCATTTTTAAAACATTGTGATGGATAATGAAAAGTGGGTACTATATAATAATATGGAATGGAAGAGATTGTGGAGCAAGAAAACTGAATCACTAACAACCACACCAAAGGCTAGTCTTCATCCAAAGAAGGTAATGTTGTGTATATTGTGGAACTGCAAGTAAGTCCTCAATTATGAGCTCCTTCTGGAAAACAAAATGTTAATTTCAACAAGCACGGATCCCAATTAGACCAACCTAAAGCAACACTCGATGAAAAGTGTCCAGAATTAGTCCACAGAAAATGTATACTCTTCCATCAGAATAATGAAAGACTGTATGTTTCTTTGATGACTAGACAAAAACCATTACAGCTTTACTGGGAAGTTCTGATTCATTTACCTTGTTCATCAGACATTCCATCTTTGAATTTCCATTTATTTTGGTCTTTGCCAGATTGAAAAAATTTCAATTTCCTGGAAGACTGTAAAAGGCACCCGAAATAGGTCTTTGTTCAAAAAGATACAAAGTTTTAGGAAGATGGAATTATGAAGTTGCCTGAAAAATGGCAGAAGGTAGCAGAACAAAGCAGTGAATGTGTTCAATAAATTTCTTGGCGAAAGTAAAAAAAAATGTGTCTTTTCTTTTGACTTAAAAACCGAAGAAACTTTTTGACCAACCCAATACTTTCAAGCCTAGTATTTTCATACCCAAGAGTAGAATGACTGGGTACATGTATGTTTAACTTTTAAGGAAATGGCTAAGGGTGGCAACAAAAGAATCGCCTGAATTTACTTCCTTCCATGAACATACCAAATCTATAGCCACACATAAAGCAATTACCTATGAAAGAAATCGAGAAACTAGCTGAGTGACTCCTACACATTGTGTGAGCAAGAAAATGCTCACATAAATATGGATAGGAAAAACTGAGATATGTACTCACCATAAACACCACCCTTGGCATAGCAACATACAATTTCAAGGGCCAAGGTGTTCTAGCTTCGTCCTCAGCATCAGTCCTTTCAATGAATATTCAGAATTGATTTCCTTTAGGATTGACTTGTTTGATCTCCTTGTAGTCCAAGGGTCTCTCAAGAGTCTTCCCAGGCACTGCAGTTCAAAACCATCAATTCTTTACTACTCAGCCTTCTTTATATTCCAAGTCTGACATCCATACATGACTACTGGAAAATTTGTAGCTTTGTCAGTAAGGTGATGTCTTTGCTTTTTAATCTGCTATCTAGGTTTTCTGCTGTCTAGGTTTGTCAAAGCTTTCTTTCCAAGGAGCAAGCATCTTTTAATTTCACTGGTTCAATCACTGCCCACAGTGTTATCAACAACAGTAATTTTTACAGTTGATTCTGAAGTCAGAATGATTTCTTCTGGCTTTTATTTCTGGTTGATTTGAACAGTCAAAAATCATCTCACAGTGTTTACATTATGGAAACTATGTAATAGTTGTTCTCTGCAGAGCCAAGCACACATTATGATTATATTTCCTTTTTGTATGACTTTTATTTTTATTATTTAAAAAAATTTTTTAACACCAAAACCACTTTGTATTGGGAGTATAGCCAATTAACAATGCTGTGGTAGCTTGAAGTGAACAGTGAAGGGACTCAGACGTACATATACATGGCTCTATTCTCCCCCAACCACCTTCCCATCCAGGCTGGCATGTAACATTGAACAGAATTTTATGTGCTATACAATGTCTTTGTTGGTTATCCATTTTAAATAAAGCAGTGTGTGTGTGGCTTTCAAAGTTCCTAACTATCCCTTCCCCAGGGCAAGAGTAAGTTCATTTTCAAGTCTGTGAGTCTCTTTCTGCTTTGTAAGTAAATTTATTTGTATCATTTCTTTTTAGATTTCATATATGCAAGGGATGTCACATGATATTTCTCCTTCTTTGACTGACTGACTTACCAAATTGAAAAAAATTCAATTTCCCAGTATGATACTCTCTAGATCTATCCATGTTCCTGCAAATGGCATTATTTCATTCTTTCTTAATGACTGAATGATAGTCCACTGCATGTATTTATCATTTCTTGTCCATTCCTCTGTTGATGGACATTTAGGTTGCCTACTATTTACTGACTGCAGCAGTAAGCAGTGCTTAATGAACTTTGGGGTGCATGTGTATTTTGGGGCCTTGTTTTGCTCTGGATATACACCCAGGAATCAGATTGCAGGGTGATATGGTTACTGCGTTTTAGTTTTTAAGGAACTTCCTGCTGTTCTCCATAGTGATTGTAGCTATTTATAGCTGTCAACAGTGCGAGAGGGATAAAACCATCAATTCTTTACTACTCAGCCTTCTTTATATTCCAAGTCTGACATCCATACATGACTACTGGAAAATTTGTAGCTTTGTCAGTAAGGTGATGTCTTTGCTTTTTAATCTGCTATCTAGGTTTTCTGCTGTCTAGGTTTGTCAAAGCTTTCTTTCCAAGGAGCAAGCATCTTTTAATTTCACTGGTTCAATCACTGCCCACAGTGTTATCAACAACAGTAATTTTTACAGTTGATTCTGAAGTCAGAATGATTTCTTCTGGCTTTTATTTCTGGTTGATTTGAACAGTCAAAAATCATCTCACAGTGTTTACATTATGGAAACTATGTAATAGTTGTTCTCTGCAGAGCCAAGCACACATTATGATTATATTTCCTTTTTGTATGACTTTTATTTTATTATTTAAAAATTTTTAAAACCAAAACCACTTTGTATTGGGAGTATAGCCAATTAACAATGCTGTGGTAGCTTGAAGTGAACAGTGAAGGGACTCAGACGTACATATACATGGCTCTATTCTCCCCCAACCACCTTCCCATCCAGGCTGGCATGTAACATTGAACAGAATTTTATGTGCTATACAATGTCTTTGTTGGTTATCCATTTTAAATAAAGCAGTGTGTGTGTGGCTTTCAAAGTTCCTAACTATCCCTTCCCCAGGGCAAGAGTAAGTTCATTTTCAAGTCTGTGAGTCTCTTTCTGCTTTGTAAGTAAATTTATTTGTATCATTTCTTTTTAGATTTCATATATGCAAGGGATGTCACATGATATTTCTCCTTCTTTGACTGACTGACTTACCAAATTGAAAAAAATTCAATTTCCCAGTATGATACTCTCTAGATCTATCCATGTTCCTGCAAATGGCATTATTTCATTCTTTCTTAATGACTGAATGATAGTCCACTGCATGTATTTATCATTTCTTGTCCATTCCTCTGTTGATGGACATTTAGGTTGCCTACTATTTACTGACTGCAGCAGTAAGCAGTGCTTAATGAACTTTGGGGTGCATGTGTATTTTGGGGCCTTGTTTTGCTCTGGATATACACCCAGGAATCAGATTGCAGGGTCATATGGTTACTGCGTTTTTAGTTTTTTAAGGAACTTCCCTGCTGTTCTCCATAGTGATTGTAGCTATTTATATGCCTGTCAACAGTGCGAGAGGGATCCCTTCTCTCCAAACCTCTCCAGCATTTGTTGTTTGTGGATTGTTTAATGATACCAATTCTGACTGGTGTGAGGTGATAGTTCATTGTAGTTTTGATTTGTATTTCTATAGCAACTAGTAATGTTGAACAACTTTTCATGTGTCTATTGGCCATCTGTATGTTCACTTTGGAGAAGACTTCTGCCATTTATTTGAGTGAGTTGCTTGTTTTGATGTTATTAAGCATCATAAGCTGTTTTTAAATTTTGGAGACTAAACCTTTATTGATCACATTATTTCCAAATATTTTCTCCCAGTTGTGGGTTGTCTTTTCATTTTGTTTATTGTTCCCGTTTTCTGTGCAAAAGTTTTTGAGTTTATGTGGGTTCCATTTATTTATTTTTGCTTTTATTTCTATTATTCTGGGAGATGGATCAGAAAAGATATTGCCGTGATTTATATTAGAGAGTAGTCTGCCTATGTTTTCCTTCAGGTGCTTTATAGTGTCCAGGCATATATTTAGTTCTTTAATCCATTTTGAGTTTATCTTTTTTGTATGGAGTTAAGGAATGATCTAATTTCATTTTTTTTATTTTTACATGTGGCTCTCCAGTTCTCCCAGCATTATTTATTGAAGACCGTCTTTCTAACATTATGTAGTCTCACTTCCTTTGTCATAGATTAATTGACCATGGTTTTCTGGGCTTATTTCTGGGTTTTCTATCCTGTTCCATTGATTTATATTTCTATTTTTGTGCCAGTAACATACTGTTTTGATGAGTGTACATTTGTAGTATAATTTGAAGCCAGGGAACCTGATTCCTCCAACTTTGTTTTTTTTTTTCAAGATGGCTTTGGCTTTTTGGGGTCTTTCGCGTTCTCATACAAGTCTCAAGATTGTTCTAGCTTTGTAAAACTGACACTAGTAATTTGATAGGGTTTGCCTTGAATCTGTAGATTGTAATGGGTAGTATAGTTATTTTGGAAATATTGATTCTTCCAATCCATGAAGATGGCATATCTTTTCATTTATTTATGTCTTCTTCAGTTACTTTTATTGGCATCATATAGTTTTTGCAGAACAGGTCTTTTTATCTCCTTAGGTAGGTTTATTAGGTATTTTATTCTTTTTGATGCAGTGGTAAGTAAAACTGCTTCTTGAATTTCTCTCTGGTCTTTCACTGTTAGAGTATAGAAATGCAACAGATTTGTATGTATTAATTTTGTAACCTGCAACTTTACCAAATTCATTGATGAATTTAGTAGCTTTCTGGTAGCATCTTTAGGAACTTTTATGTGTAGTACTGTAAAGTGTCATCTGGAAACAGTGACACTTTATCTTCTTCTCTTTCAATTTGAATTCCCTTTACTTCTTTTTCTTCTCTGATTGCTGCAGCTAGAACTTCCAAAGGTATGTTGAATAAAAGTGGCAAGAGTGCACATCTTTGTCTTGTTTCTGATCTCAGAGGGAATGCTCTTAGCTTTTCACAATTGAGTAGAATGCTAGCTGTAAGTTTGTCATATATGACTTTCATTACATTGAGTTATGTACCCTCTATCCCCACTTTCTGAAAAGCTTTTATTGTAAATGGGTGCTGAATTTTGTCAAAAAACTTTTCCTTCATCTATTGAAGTGATCATATGATATGATTTTTGCATCTATATTCACCAATATCTGGGCTTTAATTTTCTTTTTAATGGTTTATTTGTTTTTGGTATCAAGGTGATGGTGGTCTCATAAAATGAGTTGGAAAGTTTTTCTTCTCCTGTGACTTTTTTGGAATAGTTTCAGAAGGGTAAGTGTTAACTCTTCTTTAAATGTTTGATAAAATCTGCTTGTCAAGCCATCATGTCCTGGGCATTTGCTTGTTGGGAGGTTTTTAACCACGGTTTCAATTTCAGTGCTTGTGATTGGTCTATTTGTATTTTCTATTTCTTCCTGGTTCAATCTACTGAGACTGTATCTTTCTAAGAATTTGTCCATTTCTTCCAGGTCGTCCATTTTATTGGCATACAGTTGTTCCTAGTATTCTTTTAATATTCTTCATATTTCTGTGGAGTCAATTGTAACTTCTCCTTTTTCATTTCTAATTTTGTTGATTTGAGTCCTCTGCCTTTTCTTCTTGATGAGTCTTGCTAAAGGTTCATTAATGTCATTTATCTTTTCAAAGAACTAAATTTCAGTTCCATTGATCTTTGCCATTGTTTTCTGTCTCTATTTCATCTATTTCTGCTCTGGTTTTTATGATCTCCTTTCTTCTACTAACTTTAGGTTTCATTTGTTCCTTATTCTCTAGTTGTTTTAAGTGCAAGGTTAGGTTATTATTTTTTTTCTTGTTTCTTGCAGTAAGATGGTATTGCTCTAAACTTCCCTCTGAGAACCACTTTTGCTGCTGCATTTCCTAAGTTTTGGACCATTGTGCTTTCATTTTCATTTTTCTCTACGTATTTCTTAAATTCTTCTTTGATTTCTTCAGTAGTTCATTGGTTGTTTAGTTGTATATCGTTTAGCTACTATGCATTTGTATTTCTTAGAGTTTTTCCTTGTAGTTTTTTGTAACCTTATAGCACTGTGATCAGAAAAACTGCTTCATAGAATTTCTATTTTCTGAAATTTGCCAAGGCTCATCTTGTGGCTAAACATGTGGTCAATCTTGAAGAATGTTCCTGTGCATTTGAGAAGTATATGTAGTCTGCAGCTTTTGGATGGAATGCTCTATAAATATCATTAAGTCCAACTTGTCTAAAGTGTTATTTAAGGCCCTTGTTTCATTATTGATTTTCTGTCTGGTTGATCTATCCATTGATGAGACCGGGGGATTAAAATCCCCCACTACTATTATATTATTGTCAGCTTATCCCTTTATGTCTGTTAGTATTTGCCTTAAGTACTGAGGTGCTCCTATGTTGGGAGGTTTTTAACCACGGTTTCAATTTCAGTGCTTGTGATTGGTCTATTTGTATTTTCTATTTCTTCCTGGTTCAATCTACTGAGACTGTATCTTTCTAAGAATTTGTCCATTTCTTCCAGGTCGTCCATTTTATTGGCATACAGTTGTTCCTAGTATTCTTTTAATATTCTTCATATTTCTGTGGAGTCAATTGTAACTTCTCCTTTTTCATTTCTAATTTTGTTGATTTGAGTCCTCTGCCTTTTCTTCTTGATGAGTCTTGCTAAAGGTTCATTAATGTCATTTATCTTTTCAAAGAACTAAATTTCAGTTCCATTGATCTTTGCCATTGTTTTCTGTCTCTATTTCATCTATTTCTGCTCTGGTTTTTATGATCTCCTTTCTTCTACTAACTTTAGGTTTCATTTGTTCCTTATTCTCTAGTTGTTTTAAGTGCAAGGTTAGGTTATTATTTTTTTTCTTGTTTCTTGCAGTAAGATGGTATTGCTCTAAACTTCCCTCTGAGAACCACTTTTGCTGCTGCATTTCCTAAGTTTTGGACCATTGTGCTTTCATTTTCATTTTTCTCTACGTATTTCTTAAATTCTTCTTTGATTTCTTCAGTAGTTCATTGGTTGTTTAGTTGTATATCGTTTAGCTACTATGCATTTGTATTTCTTAGAGTTTTTCCTTGTAGTTTTTTGTAACCTTATAGCACTGTGATCAGAAAAACTGCTTCATAGAATTTCTATTTTCTGAAATTTGCCAAGGCTCATCTTGTGGCTAAACATGTGGTCAATCTTGAAGAATGTTCCTGTGCATTTGAGAAGTATATGTAGTCTGCAGCTTTTGGATGGAATGCTCTATAAATATCATTAAGTCCAACTTGTCTAAAGTGTTATTTAAGGCCCTTGTTTCATTATTGATTTTCTGTCTGGTTGATCTATCCATTGATGAGACCGGGGGATTAAAATCCCCCACTACTATTATATTATTGTCAGCTTATCCCTTTATGTCTGTTAGTATTTGCCTTAAGTACTGAGGTGCTCCTATGTTGGGTGCGTATGTATTTATAATCGTTATATCTTCTTTTTGGATTGAACCCTTTACCATTATGTAGTGGCCTTCTTTGTCTCTTATAAAAGTCTTTGTTTTAAAGTCTATTTTGTCTGATATGAGTATTGCTACTCCAGCTTTCTTATGATTTCCATTTGCATGAAATACCTTCTCCCATCCCTTACTTTCAGTATGTAAGTGTCCATAGGTCTGAGATGGGTCTTTTGTAGATAACATACATATGGGTCTTATTGTTGTATCCACCTACCGAGTCTACATATTTTGGTTGGTGCATTTAGTCAATTTACATTTAAGGTCATTATTGACATGCACTATTCTATTACCATTTTGTTAATTGTTATTGGTTTATTTTTGTAGATTTCTTTCTTCTCTTGTGTTCGTTGCCTAGAGAAGTTCCTTTTGCATTTTTTGTAAAACTGGTTTAGTGGTGCTGAATTCTCTTAACTTTGCTAGTCTGGAAAGTTTTTGATTTCTCCATCAAATCTGAAGGACAGTCTTCATTGTAATTTCTTGCCTTTCATCTCTTGGAATGTACTGTGAATTCCCTTCTGGCTTGTAGAGTTTCGGTTGAGAAATCAGCTGATAATCTTATGGGATTTCTCTTCTATGTTATCTGTCTTTTTTTTGTGGTTCCTTTTAATAATTTATCTCCGTCTTTAATTTTTGTCAGTTTGATTATTCTGTCTCAGTGTGTTCCTCCTTGGGTTTATTCTTCTTGGGACCCTGCACTTCCTGGACTTGGTTGACCATTTCCTTTACCATGTTGGGAAAATTTTCAGCTATCATCTCTTCAAATATTTTCTCAGGTTACTTCTTTCTCTCTTCTCCTTCTAGGACCCTAATGTGAATTTTGGTGTGTCTAAAGTTGTACCGGAGGTCTGCCTTCATTTTTTTTCATTGTTTTTTCTATATTCTGTTTTGCAGCATTGATTTCCACCATTCTGTCTTCCAGGCTATTTATCCAGTCTTCTGCCTCAGTTATTCTACTATTGATTTCTTCTAATGTATTGTTCATCTCTGTTTGTTCTTTAGTTCTTCTAGATCTTTGGTAAACATTTCTTGTATCTTCTCCATTCTTTTTCCAAGACCCTGGATCATCTTCACTGTCATCATTCTGAGTTCTTTTTGTAGAAGGTTACCTATCTCCACTTCATTTAGTTGTTTTTCTGGGGATTTATCTTGTTCCTTCATCTGGGACATAATCCTGTTTATTTTAATTTTGGCTGGCTTTCTGTGTTTGTGGTATTAGTTCTGGAGGTTGATAGAATTATGGTTCTTTTCTTCTGTCTGCCCTCTGGTGGATGAGGATAAGAGGCTTGTGTAAGCTTCCTGATGGGAAGGACTGGCTGTGGGGAAAACTGGATCATGCTCTGGTAGCCAAGACCATGAACAATTAAACTTTAATTGTCTTCTGATGGATGAAGCTGTGGTCCCTCTGTGTTAGTTGTTTGACCTAAATCATGGAGTTTACAGGCTCTATGGTAGGGCTATCGGTGACCTCCAAGAGGATTCACACCAAGATACATCTTCTAGGACCTCTGCTACCAGTGCTCTTGTCCCTGTGGTGGGCCACTGCCAACACACGCCTCTGCAGGAGACTCTCAGACTCTCACAGATACGTCTACCTCAGTCTCCTGTGGGGTCACTGTTCCTTTTCTCTGGTGCACACAAGGTTTTGTTTGTACTGTGTTTCCTCCAGTCCTGTGGAGGACCTGTAATTAAATCCCACTGGCCTTCCAAGTCAGATTCCCTGGAAATTCCCAGTCCCTTGGGTGAATCTAGTCTGATGTGGGGCCTAAAACCTTCACAACAGTGTGAAAACTTCTGTGGTATTATTGTTCTCCAGTTTGTTTCACCTATTCTGGGGGTATGGAATTTGATTTTATCATGATTGTGCCCTCCTACCATTCTCTTACAGCTTCTCTTTGGTCTTTGGATGTCGGGTATCTATTTTTTGGTGGGTTCCAGCATGTTCCTCAATGGCTGGTCAACAGCTTGTTGTTATTTTGGCTCTCTGGAAGGAGAAAATGAGTATAGGTTTTTCGTATTCTGTTTTGCAGCATTGATTTCCACTTTTTATTTATCCAGTCTTCTGCCTCAGTTATTCTACTATTGATTTCTTCTAATGTATTGTTCATCTCTGTTTGTTCTTTAGTTCTTCTAGATCTTTGGTAAACATTTCTTGTATCTTCTCCATTCTTTTTCCAAGACCCTGGATCATCTTCACTGTCATCATTCTGAGTTCTTTTTGTAGAAGGTTACCTATCTCCACTTCATTTAGTTGTTTTTCTGGGGATTTATCTTGTTCCTTCATCTGGGACATAATCCTGTTTATTTTAATTTTGGCTGGCTTTCTGTGTTTGTGGTATTAGTTCTGGAGGTTGATAGAATTATGGTTCTTTTCTTCTGTCTGCCCTCTGGTGGATGAGGATAAGAGGCTTGTGTAAGCTTCCTGATGGGAAGGACTGGCTGTGGGGAAAACTGGATCATGCTCTGGTAGCCAAGACCATGAACAATTAAACTTTAATTGTCTTCTGATGGATGAAGCTGTGGTCCCTCTGTGTTAGTTGTTTGACCTAAATCATGGAGTTTACAGGCTCTATGGTAGGGCTATCGGTGACCTCCAAGAGGATTCACACCAAGATACATCTTCTAGGACCTCTGCTACCAGTGCTCTTGTCCCTGTGGTGGGCCACTGCCAACACACGCCTCTGCAGGAGACTCTCAGACTCTCACAGATACGTCTACCTCAGTCTCCTGTGGGGTCACTGTTCCTTTTCTCTGGTGCACACAAGGTTTTGTTTGTACTGTGTTTCCTCCAGTCCTGTGGAGGACCTGTAATTAAATCCCACTGGCCTTCCAAGTCAGATTCCCTGGAAATTCCCAGTCCCTTGGGTGAATCTAGTCTGATGTGGGGCCTAAAACCTTCACAACAGTGTGAAAACTTCTGTGGTATTATTGTTCTCCAGTTTGTTTCACCTATTCTGGGGGTATGGAATTTGATTTTATCATGATTGTGCCCCTCCTACCATTCTATTACAGCTTCTCTTTGGTCTTTGGATGTGGGGTATCTATTTTTTGGTGGGTTCCAGCATGTTCCTCAATGGCTGGTCAACAGCTTGTTGTTATTTTGGCACTCTGGAAGGAGAAAATGAGTATAGGTCTTCTACTCCACCATCTTGAACCAGTCCTCTTGTATGATATTTCTACTTACCTTACGTGTCAAATAATGTGCTCACAGATACATACTCATTTCTTTCAAGGGAAGCTAGTCAGTTTCATTCCAGTTTCATCTCAAGGTTTGGTGTAGAAGCCATGCACAGAGACCAACCATCTGACTACTCTTGTGAATGTAGTCAACTTGCTTAACCCAGCATTTTGTTTCTAGGTACACTGAACTCCTGATCGCCACCTCCTATACTTATATGAATGTTTTTATACAAATTATATTACTCGCCCCCAAAAATAATGCCTTAAAAACAAATTATAATTTATTTTCTCTTGGTTTTTGTAGGTCATGGATTCAGTCAGGACACAGTGAGGGTGCCTTGTTTCTGCTGACAATGTTCTGGACAGAATCTTAAGGCTGGAGATTGAAATCACCTTAAAGCTTGACTGGAGCTGGAGGATCTGGTTCCTAAGTGACTCTCTCACATGACTAGTCACCTAATTTTGTCATAGTCATTCCGTTTCCATGGGTATTTTCATAGGACTGCTTGAGATTCCTCATGCCACTGGCTTCCACCAAAGTAATATTAGATAAAAAGAGGCAGAGGTATATTCTCTTTATGACCCACCCATAGAAATCACACAAAAAAGTCACTCCTAGTCCATTCTTATCATTAGAAGCAGTCAGCGAGTCTTTCTCTACTCTTCCTCTACACTTTCTAAGTAGAAGAGATAGATTCCACTTGTTGAATTGTAGAGGGTCATAATTAACAGACATATTTTACAACCATCTAATGTAAGTTTTGCCCAGGTTTATAGACAGTCATCCAATCTCAAACTGAATAGTCTATCATATCAATTTCAGCCATTACCAGTTGCTAAAATCAAAACCAAATTTGTGTCTATCCAGTTTTTCAGCTTTTACTTACGTTGGCTAAGCCTAGTAAACCAGACAAGGTGACTTCTTTGAGTAAAGAAAGGATTAATTTTTGGGATGAAGGATTAATTTTGGGATGAAGTCCTGAGCTCAAGTCTAGCATTAAAGACACTTATCCTGCTCATTAAGACAAAGGAGCTGTGAGGGTTGCCTCTTGGTTAGATGGTGACGTTCAGAAAGATGTAAAGATGTGTCATGGGCAACCAAAGGCATCATCACTGACAGATATTGGGACTCTAATTATGAGGAGAGCAGTTCTGATGGGGAAAGTGATGAGTGAGGAAGAGAAGTTAGTTTATTTGCAGGAAATGCTACTATGTGGGGAAGAAGACCCCTCTACTCTAACTTGGTGGGTATGTCAAATGCTCCCACAAGGGTGGTCATTAGTATGAGGGGATGGATCCATGTTCACTTCTCACAGGAAAGATCAAGAAAAGATATCCAGGCTGAGTGGACAAATATCTTTTCACACTAGTGATAAGCGCTGCCTGCAGCCCTGCCTCTCTGAGACCTCCTCTGAGGATGACTAGGTAGCTAGTTACTGATAGGAAGCCTGGGCCTGAAATAGCCCCACTCATATAACTAGCAGTTTGTAGGCTTAGACTATCACCTTTGACAAACATTGATAGGGATGTTTACCTAGGCACAAGTACAGAGCACAAAAGCTCCTGTACTTCTGCTTTCTAGTTATAGTGTAATGTGCTTTTTACAACTCATAGTTTCCTTTGTAAATTAAGAATCGTAAGAATGTTTTCTGTACAAACACATGTTTCCCCCTGAGGACAAAGGTGTTAACCTAGGTGCTAGTAGAGGAGCAAAAGTTTCCAGTAATAACCACTTTTGTGATTACTAGTTAACTTGAGATTCCTAGCTGAGAAAACATAAAAGGGTAAGGTAAGATTGTGCAAGAGACTCGCTCACGGAGATCAGCTGTACCCAATGTGAGATCGAGACTCTCCAGTTCTGGGGTAAGAAGTTCTGATTATTTGATTGAGTTCTGATTATTTGTGCTTGTCTTTGTTTGAATTCTGGTTAATTGAATCTTGATTCTGATTATTATATGTACTATGATTAATAAAGCTACTCTTGGTTTGACAATACTTGAGACCACGAAACTTTATTGTTCAAGCCCAAGACTCACGACTCTGAGGGGACTACACTGTGACTTTAAAAGGTCTCTGATCTATTTAAGATAGTATCTCAGTGAGAACTAATAAGAATAGGAATCAGAGTAAGCTGTAGCACAGTGCCCATGACAGATGGAGTTGTCTTTTCAACAATGGAGACACTTGAAGGTCACAGACACTCAGCTCCAAGGCAGGCTGAGACCTCAGGGAGCACAGTTTGGGGGAGAGGAAAAGCTAAAATGATGGAAAAGGGCAAGGCTAGAAATACCTTAGGACAACCCTGATTGAACAAGTAACAGCTTGAAAAACAGGTGGTCAAGGAGTGACAACTTTGGTTTGTTCAACCATATCAGAACAGGGGCCTGAGTTAGGCAGGAATGGCATCCTGCATCCAGGGTAAAATGGCATTGCCAGAGTCCTGGAACCAGGGAGGCACCTGAGACCCCACAGGGAGAGGTTGGCAATATTCACTTGGGGATCAGGATGCTAGCCAAGTAGGTGAATCTTAGGGCAGGATTCAAGGCCAACAGGAAAAGGACATAATATAAATCAGAAAAAAACAGAACTTTGGAGCGAACAGGGAACTGAGGCCTACATTTCACACCAATTGTTATGTGGAAAGACAGGACTGATGTTGGATGCCCCCTGCTGGAGAGGATGTGGCACCTTACTGACTCCCAGGAACAAAGATTGCCTAAAAATCCAAGAGAATTTAGTCTCAAAGAGGAGGTTGTCATGTGGAATCCCCATCTCTCCTCGCCACCAGACCAATGCCTAGGGGTATGTAGAGCACAGGGCCTTCTTCCACCTACACGCAGATCAAGTTTACACATGAATCTTGGCACCTGGACCCATCAGTTACCAGCTCAAGAAAGCTCTCAGTGGGGGGAATTAAGTGAGGGAGTGTCATTTGGTGGAAGTGCCTGCAGTCTTCTTTGTGCTCTGCCCAGTCTGTGTCTCTGGCCCTCTATTACTTTTTTTAAAATTTAATTTATTTATTTGACTGTGCCTGATGCTACATGCAAGATCTTTAGTTACAGTATGCAGGATCTACTCTTGGTTTGACAATACTTGAGACCACGAAACTTTATTGTTCAAGCCCAAGACTCACGACTCTGAGGGGACTACACTGTGACTTTAAAAGGTCTCTGATCTATTTAAGATAGTATCTCAGTGAGAACTAATAAGAATAGGAATCAGAGTAAGCTGTAGCACAGTGCCCATGACAGATGGAGTTGTCTTTTCAACAATGGAGACACTTGAAGGTCACAGACACTCAGCTCCAAGGCAGGCTGAGACCTCAGGGAGCACAGTTTGGGGGAGAGGAAAAGCTAAAATGATGGAAAAGGGCAAGGCTAGAAATACCTTAGGACAACCCTGATTGAACAAGTAACAGCTTGAAAAACAGGTGGTCAAGGAGTGACAACTTTGGTTTGTTCAACCATATCAGAACAGGGGCCTGAGTTAGGCAGGAATGGCATCCTGCATCCAGGGTAAAATGGCATTGCCAGAGTCCTGGAACCAGGGAGGCACCTGAGACCCCACAGGGAGAGGTTGGCAATATTCACTTGGGGATCAGGATGCTAGCCAAGTAGGTGAATCTTAGGGCAGGATTCAAGGCCAACAGGAAAAGGACATAATATAAATCAGAAAAAAACAGAACTTTGGAGCGAACAGGGAACTGAGGCCTACATTTCACACCAATTGTTATGTGGAAAGACAGGACTGATGTTGGATGCCCCCTGCTGGAGAGGATGTGGCACCTTACTGACTCCCAGGAACAAAGATTGCCTAAAAATCCAAGAGAATTTAGTCTCAAAGAGGAGGTTGTCATGTGGAATCCCCATCTCTCCTCGCCACCAGACCAATGCCTAGGGGTATGTAGAGCACAGGGCCTTCTTCCACCTACACGCAGATCAAGTTTACACATGAATCTTGGCACCTGGACCCATCAGTTACCAGCTCAAGAAAGCTCTCAGTGGGGGGAATTAAGTGAGGGAGTGTCATTTGGTGGAAGTGCCTGCAGTCTTCTTTGTGCTCTGCCCAGTCTGTGTCTCTGGCCCTCTATTACTTTTTTTAAAATTTAATTTATTTATTTGACTGTGCCTGATGCTACATGCAAGATCTTTAGTTACAGTATGCAGGATCTTTAGTTGCAGCATGTAGGATCTGGTTCCCTGAACAGGAATCAAACCCAGGTCACCTGCATTGGGAGCTTGGAACCTTAGCCATTGAAGGAAATCCCTGGCCCTCTATTTCTAAGTTTGACATTTGAACATAGTATCTCTTGGCAAAGTCTGTGCTCCTTTGGGGGACTGTCTTGCTTTCATTAACAATAGTAGTGGTGGTACTGATGATGGTAACCAGTGTCCAAACATCCAAGAGGCCACAAGAATCATAACTGACCTGATGGGGTTCAGTTTCAGACAACATGATCAGAAAAGGTGATCTGACACCAGAAAGGAGCAGTTCACAAAAAGCACCAGACATGGGCTTTCCCTGGTGGTCCAGTGGATAAGGACACCGCCTTGCAGTGCAAGGGGTGCTGGTTCGATCCCTGGCCTGGGAAGATCCCACGTGCCGCGGAGCGGCTGGACTGATGTGTCCAATTACCGAGCCAGAGCTCTGGCGCTCTGTGACAACAGATGCCACTGCGATGGGAGGCCCACAGGAGCCAAAGAGCAAAGACAGATGAAAATAGAGAAATGAAAGACAAATAGAAGTGGCCCGCCCGCTCCCCTCCCTTCCCAACCCGACCCCTGGCCAAAAATAAATAAATAAATAAATCTTAAAAAAAAAAAAGGCACCAGACAAGCTGAAACAGTCAGGTTTGAGAGTGCAATAGACTGCTTTGACCCCAGACAAAAGAGAGGGCTTCCCTTACATCATATTCAGACTGCTACTACCACCTGTAGGACTATCATCTGCTTGTTTGTGTTGTTTTAATCCCTCCTAGGCCTCCTCCGTCTGTGAAATGAGATTAAGCATTGCTCTTCTACAAAATTAAGACCAGGAAACTTGTGTTCAAATGAAACGGAATCATAGCAAATAGTAGTGATTTCCTTTTTCAAACAATTTTCTTTTATTATGGGAAAATATACATAATATAAAATTGACCATTTAAACCATTTTAAGTAGATAGTTCAGTAATATTAAGTAGATTCACATTGTTGTGAACCATCACCATCATCCATCCTGAGAGCTTTTCGTCTTCTCAGACTGAAATTTTGTTCCTATTAAACATTAACTCCCCACTCCCCAACCCCAGCTCCAGTCCCTAGCAATTACTAAACTCCCTTCTGTTTCTGTATATGTGACTACTCTAGGAACCTTAGCCATTGAAGGAAATCCCTGGCCCTCTATTTCTAAGTTTGACATTTGAACATAGTATCTCTTGGCAAAGTCTGTGCTCCTTTGGGGGACTGTCTTGCTTTCATTAACAATAGTAGTGGTGGTACTGATGATGGTAACCAGTGTCCAAACATCCAAGAGGCCACAAGAATCATAACTGACCTGATGGGGTTCAGTTTCAGACAACATGATCAGAAAAGGTGATCTGACACCAGAAAGGAGCAGTTCACAAAAAGCACCAGACATGGGCTTTCCCTGGTGGTCCAGTGGATAAGGACACCGCCTTGCAGTGCAAGGGGTGCTGGTTCGATCCCTGGCCTGGGAAGATCCCACGTGCCGCGGAGCGGCTGGACTGATGTGTCCAATTACCGAGCCAGAGCTCTGGCGCTCTGTGACAACAGATGCCACTGCGATGGGAGGCCCACAGGAGCCAAAGAGCAAAGACAGATGAAAATAGAGAAATGAAAGACAAATAGAAGTGGCCCGCCCGCTCCCCTCCCTTCCCAACCCGACCCCTGGCCAAAAATAAATAAATAAATAAATCTTAAAAAAAAAAAAGGCACCAGACAAGCTGAAACAGTCAGGTTTGAGAGTGCAATAGACTGCTTTGACCCCAGACAAAAGAGAGGGCTTCCCTTACATCATATTCAGACTGCTACTACCACCTGTAGGACTATCATCTGCTTGTTTGTGTTGTTTTAATCCCTCCTAGGCCTCCTCCGTCTGTGAAATGAGATTAAGCATTGCTCTTCTACAAAATTAAGACCAGGAAACTTGTGTTCAAATGAAACGGAATCATAGCAAATAGTAGTGATTTCCTTTTTCAAACAATTTTCTTTTATTATGGGAAAATATACATAATATAAAATTGACCATTTAAACCATTTTAAGTAGATAGTTCAGTAATATTAAGTAGATTCACATTGTTGTGAACCATCACCATCATCCATCCTGAGAGCTTTTTCGTCTTCTCAGACTGAAATTTTGTTCCTATTAAACATTAACTCCCCACTCCCCAACCCCAGCTCCAGTCCCTAGCAATTACTAAACTCCCTTCTGTTTCTGTATATGTGACTACTCTAGGTACCTTATATAAGCAGATTCATACCGTATTTGTCTTTTTGTGACTGATTTATTTCATTTAATGTCTTCCTTCAGATATATACCCAGAAGTGGAATTGCTGGATCATGTTGTAGTACCATTAAAATTTTTTTTTCTATACTGTTTTCCATTGTGGTTGCACTAATTTAGATTCCCTCCAACACTGCATGAGTTCCCTTTCATCCTCATCCTTGCCAACCTTTTTTGTCTTTTGTTTGTTTTGATAATAGACCTTCTAAAAGGCATGAGGTGGTTTTGTTTTACATTTCTATGATCGGCTAATCTGGAACTCCTTTTCAGGTACTTGTTGGCCATTTGTATGACATTTTCTTTAGAAAACTGTTTATTCAGGTTCCTTTTCCATTTTTAAACTGAATGGCTTTTATTTTTTACCAGTAAAAAATAAAGTATTTTTAATTTTTTACCAATGAACTTCCCGTATATATTGGATAATAAGCCCTTATCAGATATATGGTCTGTGAATATTTTCTCTCACTCTGTAGGAAGTCTTTTCAGTGCATTTTGTTGATGGTTTCCTCTGCTTTGCAGATGATTAGATTTGATACAGCCCCACTTGTTGATTTTTGCTTTGTTTCTTACACTTTTATTGTCATTTAAGAAACTGTTACCAAGACCAATGTCAAGAAGCTTATCTCCCCTGTTTTCTCCGATAAGTTTTACAATTTCAAATTTTATATTTATTTTTAATCTATTTCAGGTTGGTTTTCTGTGAGTAAGACAGGGGTCCAAGTTCTTTTTTTTTTGCATCTAGAAAGCTAGCTTTCCCACCACCATATATTTTTATTGTTGTTGTTGATTGAACATTGGCCACCACCATATATTAAAGAGACTATCTTTTCTCCTTGAGTATTCTTGGCTCCCTTGTCGAATAGTTGATTATATATGTATGGGTTTATTTCTAGGCTCTATTAGACATTTATCTAATGATTAACCTTCGGGTATTTTGCAAATTTTGTTCTTAATAACATGGTCCGGTGAACATTCTTATACATGAGCCAGTTTGTCTGTGGTAGTTAACCAGGGTGGATAGCAGAGTTGTAGGGTGTGTACATTTTAAACTTGACTACAGTTTGTCCACTTGTTCTTTCAAGTGACTGTGTCAATTTATACCCCCACCCATGGGCAGAAGAGTGTCGTCTCTAATCCTTTTTCCAAGGTAAATAAAGATTATTTCCAAGCTCTTTAGTTTCAGACAGGCTGGAAGATGAAATGGCATCTTACTGTTGTTTCAGGTTCCTTGCCGCTACAGTCTAACACATTTAGTATCAGTCTGGTATCAGTTTGTGACCTGGTAGGAACCAGGCCACACAGAGGCAAGTGAGTGCAGGCCAGCCAGCGAAGCGTCATCTGTATTTACAGCCTATTACTGTCACTTGCATTACCACCTGGGCTCTGTCTCCAGTGAGATCAGTAGTGGCATTTGTAGGAAAGCAATTTGTTGCGTGCTCCTTATGAGAATCATCCTGAAACCATCCTCCTGCCCCCTCGACCCTGTCCATGAAAAAATGATCTTCCATGAAACTGATCTCTGGTGCCAAAATGTTTGGAGACTGCTGACTATCTGATAGGTTAATGACAGTTACCTCAGGTGGGTTCCAACAGTAGAACTGTTCCTGCAAGGCAGTGGGGCTGCTACTCCCTGGCTTTCAATGGCAGGACTCTGAGGTGGCTCTTTGGCCAACAAAAACTGCTGCACCAAAAAGGTCACCATGATATCTTGTGCCACCAGAAGATGATGCTGAACTTCCATTTGGTTGAGGCTACTGTCAGAGGAGAGGAAAAAAGCCCCTAACCTGGCCATGAGCAGGATGAGTGTGGAGGCTTCCAGAAACTTCAGATGCTCAGCAGTGAGTGGCACTGGGGTAGGGGACAGTGGGGTGAACAAAGCAGGAAAGGATTCCTGGGGAAACATAAAACAGCAAGTCTGCAGTAGTGAGAGTGCTCGGCTTTACTGAGCATCAGTGACAGTCCGCTCCCAGGGTTAACTGTCATGAAAGCCGGACAGTGTTCACCTCTGGATTCCTTCTGATGACATGCAATCCCCCATGATAAATTTTAGATTCTGGGGAAGGGGCCCTATTTACCATGGTCCGGTGAACATTCTTATACATGAGCCAGTTTGTCTGTGGTAGTTAACCAGGGTGGATAGCAGAGTTGTAGGGTGTGTACATTTTAAACTTGACTACAGTTTGTCCACTTGTTCTTTCAAGTGACTGTGTCAATTTATACCCCCACCCATGGGCAGAAGAGTGTCGTCTCTAATCCTTTTTCCAAGGTAAATAAAGATTATTTCCAAGCTCTTTAGTTTCAGACAGGCTGGAAGATGAAATGGCATCTTACTGTTGTTTCAGGTTCCTTGCCGCTACAGTCTAACACATTTAGTATCAGTCTGGTATCAGTTTGTGACCTGGTAGGAACCAGGCCACACAGAGGCAAGTGAGTGCAGGCCAGCCAGCGAAGCGTCATCTGTATTTACAGCCTATTACTGTCACTTGCATTACCACCTGGGCTCTGTCTCCAGTGAGATCAGTAGTGGCATTTGTAGGAAAGCAATTTGTTGCGTGCTCCTTATGAGAATCATCCTGAAACCATCCTCCTGCCCCCTCGACCCTGTCCATGAAAAAATGATCTTCCATGAAACTGATCTCTGGTGCCAAAATGTTTGGAGACTGCTGACTATCTGATAGGTTAATGACAGTTACCTCAGGTGGGTTCCAACAGTAGAACTGTTCCTGCAAGGCAGTGGGGCTGCTACTCCCTGGCTTTCAATGGCAGGACTCTGAGGTGGCTCTTTGGCCAACAAAAACTGCTGCACCAAAAAGGTCACCATGATATCTTGTGCCACCAGAAGATGATGCTGAACTTCCATTTGGTTGAGGCTACTGTCAGAGGAGAGGAAAAAAGCCCCTAACCTGGCCATGAGCAGGATGAGTGTGGAGGCTTCCAGAAACTTCAGATGCTCAGCAGTGAGTGGCACTGGGGTAGGGGACAGTGGGGTGAACAAAGCAGGAAAGGATTCCTGGGGAAACATAAAACAGCAAGTCTGCAGTAGTGAGAGTGCTCGGCTTTACTGAGCATCAGTGACAGTCCGCTCCCAGGGTTAACTGTCATGAAAGCCGGACAGTGTTCACCTCTGGATTCCTTCTGATGACATGCAATCCCCCATGATAAATTTTAGATTCTGAGAGGCCCTTAGCGGAGTCCAATAGGGCTTGTGGCCATTATGCCTTGAGAAAACAGAAATAGGTAGGACAGGGAAAGGAGGAGAGGAACTCAGAATGGCTACATATCAATTCATTCTACTTTGTTTTCTACAAGATGCTCCTCAGGAAGCTAAAGGAATCCTGCAGAACTCAGTTATATTCTGAGGAAAAGAATGAAGTCATTTGGTTGCTGGAAAACTTGGATTCAAGTCCAGGCCTTGCCACGTTGTGCCTCACTTTCCTAATCTGTAAAACCGGGCTAATATTCCTTCCAGCTTGCCTTGGAGGGCTCTTGTTTGTAGTGAGCAGCACTGGGCTGGAAGTCGGGACCACAAATTCCAGCTCTTATCTGACAGAAACTCACTGGGTAAATTAGTAAACTCCTTAAGCTCTCTCTCTCTCTCTTTCAGTTTCTCAGTCTCGAAGAAGGTGTGATCTCACCAGTTCCACTGACTTCTCTGAAGATAAAGACAACAGGAGGTGTGAAGATTTTCCATAAATACTGCTGCTTTGGAAGCAGTTAGTTGTTGTTCAGTCACTCAATCATGTCCAATTATCCCATTGACTGCAGCATGCCAGGCTTCCCTATCCTTCACTACCTCCAGGAGTTTGCTCAAATTCATGTCCATTGAGTCAATGACCCCACCCAACTATCCCATCCTCTGTCATCCCCTTCTACTCCTATCCTTAGCCTTTCCTAGCATCAAGGGTCTTTTCCACTGAGTTAGCTTTTTGCATCAGGTGGCCAAAGTATTGGAGCTTCTGTATCAGTACTTCCAGTGAATGTTCAGAGTTGACTTCCTTTAGGATTGACTGGTTTGAACTCCTTGCTATCCAAGAGACTCTCAAGCGTCTTCTCTAACACCACAGTTAGAAAGTATCAGTTCTTTGGTACTCAGCCTTCTTTATGATCCAACTCTTACATCCTTACATGACTACTGGAAAAACCATTGCTTTGACTATACATACCTATGTCATCAAAATGATGTCTCTCCTTTTTAATACACTGTCTAGGTTTGTCATAGCTGTGCTTTCAAGGAGCAAGCGCCTACTGCAACGCTGTGCAGCTTGTTCAGCAAAGTGCCTACACACAAGCAAACCAAACTCATTTTACCTTAGATGCAGAGAGAATATGCTTTTGTGGGCGAAATCCCTTAAAGCTACGACGATTTCTTGCCTGTCTTCTTGGGAAGCTGAGCAGCAGAGTCAGAGCAAGTTTCGAAAATTGGGACAAACTCTCAACACCAGTCAGGTGTCTTCCCGAGTCCTCCTGGATCGCACAGCTTCAGATAGCTCCCTTGCTCCACCTGGTGTTCCATTTCCGCAACTGCCTAGAAACCACGTGTAAGAAAGTGCTTACAACCTAACTACGTGCCCTGGTTTAGACTCTCCCTAGCCAATAGGGAAGGGTGAGGCGGGGCAGAGGAAAGCGAGAGCCCAATCATCTCCCGCTGTCCTAGGAGAAGGCGGGGCTTGCGATTTACCACGTTGGGTTTGTCCGCAGCGCTAATTACTTTTTCCAAAGGCTGGAGGGCTTCACTCCGGCTGGCGCCGCCGCCTCGCGCGCTCGTACTTCTCCGCGACCGTCCGGGGGGCTGCTCCTCCCAAGTACCATGTGTGACGGTGCCCTGTTGCCTCCTCTGGTCCTGCCTTTGCTGCTGCTGCTGGTTTGGGGACTGGACCCGGGCACAGGTAGCGCTCCCTCTCCCACCGCGCCTTCTTCGCCTCTTACGGCCACTTTCCTCCTGCTTTCCTGAGGCATCCTGGCGGCCTCCGCCTGCTTGCGCGGCCCGGCTTCGGCGGAGGACAGCTGACAGCCCCGGGGTTGAGGGGGCGCGGCCCGCGGCTAGAGGACGGGGTTCTGGGCGGCTGCCGGAGGCCGGTTCCCCGAACGCCGATGCCGCGGCCGGGGCCGCGGAGGTGCTCGGGCGGCCGCGTCGGAGACCGTTCCGGGGTGGCGTGGGGCCCGGGCGGAGGCTATGGCTGGCATGGAGGTGCCCGGGCGAGGGAAGGGAGGCAAAGCGCCGTTTCGGGACCGCTCTGTCTCCAGGCTGGCGCGAGATGCCCAGCGCTGGACCCGGTGAGCGGCGGGTGGGAGGGCCCAGCCACGCTGACGCGTCCCGTCTCGTCTCTCCCCGCAGCTGTCGGCGACTCGGCAGCCGACGTGGAGGTGGTGCTCCCGCGGCGGGTGCGCCTGGAAGACGTGCACCTGCCGCCGTTGCCCGGAGCCCCGGGGCCCCGCAGGCGCCGGCGCCCCCGCGCGCCCCCCGAAGCCCCGCGCGCCAGGCCAGGGGAGCGCGCCCTGCTGGTGCACCTGCCAGCCTTTGGGCGCGACCTGTACCTGCAGCTGCGCCGCGACCTGCGCTTCCTATCCGGCGGCTTCGAGGTGGAGGAGGCCGGCTCAGACGGACCCCGCGAACACTCCGCCGAGCTGTGCTTCTACTCTGGCAGCGTGCTCGGCCACCCTGGCTCCCTCGTCTCACTCAGCGCCTGTGGCGCCGCCGGCGGCCTGGTACTGCCCGTGCCCACTTTGGGTTTGCCTGGTGATCTGTCGCGGCGCCGAGTGTGGGGGTGAAGGGTGGTTCCAGGGGAGGGCTAGGATGGGGGTGGGGCCTCGGGGATGCTCTGCCTCTGGCAGAAGGGAGCTCCCCAACCTTCTAGAGGGTCTACGAGCAGAGGGCCCGAAAGAGGAAGGGTCTTATTATCCAGTGCTTTCACACCGGACGTCCTGAAATTTAGAGGTGCACCAGACTAACGCCGATATGGGGTTGCATAGCGAGATACCCCGCAGCCTGCCCAGGGAGCACAGGTCCAGCAGAGGTGAAACCTGTCAAGCCCTTAGACGGAGAGGTGCACTTGGCTTAGACGTAGAGAGAACCCTATCTGCATCTGCACAGTCGTGGTGTGTGCATGTCACGGGGAACACCTGTCTAATATGCATGCAGCTCATCTATTCTTGAATTGGGGGTGGAGTCTTGAGCATTGACTTCCTTTCTGTAATTCAGAGTCTTTACGTACCCAGGAAAGGAAATTTGAAGGGGTCCCCCCACAGGCCTCTAACCTACTGTTCTTAGTTGAAACGTGAGAATCAGGAAAGGGAGGGTGTCCCTCATGTTTTTACCTTCCCCTGCAAGCAGGCATTTGTCTGGCACTCAGCCAATCCTGAGGGACACATAATTGGTGATAAGACCCTCTCTGTGTCCCCAGAAGCAGCCTCGATGTGGCAGTAATCTTCCCACACCCCACCCTGCTGCATTTGCAGCTCCTGTGGCAGTGCTCAGGGATGGAGGGAACCCTTGTACAACTCTGCCCTGCCTTTGTTCACATTGGCTCACATTGGTGCCTGGACCCACTTCTCAGCCTCTCATTGTGCCCCCAAGAAGTGCATGGCTGGCAGATGGGCTACCCCCACCCAGCAAATCCTGGGGTGGGCTCAGAGCATGTTTATCTTCTGAGGAAGTGGTTTCTGATATTCTTTTGTGTCCTTCCCTGGCAGAAAAAAATGCTTACCCTACTTCTATCTTATCTTGCTTCACTGTCTAGAATTCTTGAGCCCTTATGCACATGCACATATTTTATATTTGGGCTTCCCTGGTAGCTCAGATGGTAAAGAATCTGTCTGCAATCAGCCCGTGCCCACTTTGGGTTTGCCTGGTGATCTGTCGCGGCGCCGAGTGTGGGGGTGAAGGGTGGTTCCAGGGGAGGGCTAGGATGGGGGTGGGGCCTCGGGGATGCTCTGCCTCTGGCAGAAGGGAGCTCCCCAACCTTCTAGAGGGTCTACGAGCAGAGGGCCCGAAAGAGGAAGGGTCTTATTATCCAGTGCTTTCACACCGGACGTCCTGAAATTTAGAGGTGCACCAGACTAACGCCGATATGGGGTTGCATAGCGAGATACCCCGCAGCCTGCCCAGGGAGCACAGGTCCAGCAGAGGTGAAACCTGTCAAGCCCTTAGACGGAGAGGTGCACTTGGCTTAGACGTAGAGAGAACCCTATCTGCATCTGCACAGTCGTGGTGTGTGCATGTCACGGGGAACACCTGTCTAATATGCATGCAGCTCATCTATTCTTGAATTGGGGGTGGAGTCTTGAGCATTGACTTCCTTTCTGTAATTCAGAGTCTTTACGTACCCAGGAAAGGAAATTTGAAGGGGTCCCCCCACAGGCCTCTAACCTACTGTTCTTAGTTGAAACGTGAGAATCAGGAAAGGGAGGGTGTCCCTCATGTTTTTACCTTCCCCTGCAAGCAGGCATTTGTCTGGCACTCAGCCAATCCTGAGGGACACATAATTGGTGATAAGACCCTCTCTGTGTCCCCAGAAGCAGCCTCGATGTGGCAGTAATCTTCCCACCCCCACCCTGCTGCATTTGCAGCTCCTGTGGCAGTGCTCAGGGATGGAGGGAACCCTTGTACAACTCTGCCCTGCCTTTGTTCACATTGGCTCACATTGGTGCCTGGACCCACTTCTCAGCCTCTCATTGTGCCCCCAAGAAGTGCATGGCTGGCAGATGGGCTACCCCCACCCAGCAAATCCTGGGGTGGGCTCAGAGCATGTTTATCTTCTGAGGAAGTGGTTTCTGATATTCTTTTGTGTCCTTCCCTGGCAGAAAAAAATGCTTACCCTACTTCTATCTTATCTTGCTTCACTGTCTAGAATTCTTGAGCCCTTATGCACATGCACATATTTTATATTTGGGCTTCCCTGGTAGCTCAGATGGTAAAGAATCTGTCTGCAATGTGGGAGAACTGGGTTCAATCCCTGAGTTGTGAAGATCCCTTGGAGACAGAAATGGCAACCCACTCCAGTGTTTTTGCCTGGAGAATTCCAAGGACAGAGAAGCTTGGTGGGCTATAGTCCGTGGGATGGCAAAGAGTCAGACACAATTGAACGACTAACACTATGCACATAGTGCATAACAAGTGGACATGAATCTGCAACGAAGGCCAGAAACTCTGAGGGTCAGAGTCTTTATATAAGACTTCTCTCTTCACAGCAGTGTAGGGGAACTTAGGAAGTAATTCCCAAAAGTTGGCCTTCACCAATTCCCCTTGTAGGATTTTTTGAGTTCTGATAAGAACATGATCTCCACTTGCTGGGCTGGGAGAAATTGGCTTCTTTGGTTAAACAAGGAAAATGGACTGTGGAGGGGGCCTGGTAGGAGCTAATGTGGCAGGGGCGGGAAATGTGGGCTGTGGGTGAGGAGGCTTCCAAGGGTGAGAAAGACTCAGATCACTAAAGGACTCGGGTCAAGACTGTATCATGTTCTGGGAGGGACTGGAAGGCCCACATCATTTTTCCTATTTTTGCCAAAGTGTTTAAAGTCTAGGTCACATCATTGTACTGAACATGGAAACATCTGAATCCCATTTGCTGCGGTTTAGTGAGTTTCTGTAGAGGTCAGAGTTTATACTTCTTGGTGTAAAGTTTCCAGCGAGGCGCTATCTGTGGAGGAGCTGAGAGTGGAAATCTGGATAACATTGATTTAAAATCCTCCCAGAGTGATTGCTGGGCCCTCTCACACGGGCATCTGAGTTTTGCGAGTTCCTTTAGTCCCCAGGTTTTCAAAAGTTTTGGCACCATGTGAGGGCGCTGTGCTTTAGTTAAGAGCCAGGCCAAGAGGCTGAGTGAAGCATGGCAGATGGGCTACCCCACCCAGCAAATCCTGGGGTGGGCTCAGAGCATGTTTATCTTCTGAGGAAGTGGTTTCTGATATTCTTTTGTGTCCTTCCCTGGCAGAAAAAAATGCTTACCCTACTTCTATCTTATCTTGCTTCACTGTCTAGAATTCTTGAGCCCTTATGCACATGCACATATTTTATATTTGGGCTTCCCTGGTAGCTCAGATGGTAAAGAATCTGTCTGCAATGTGGGAGAACTGGGTTCAATCCCTGAGTTGTGAAGATCCCTTGGAGACAGAAATGGCAACCCACTCCAGTGTTTTTGCCTGGAGAATTCCAAGGACAGAGAAGCTTGGTGGGCTATAGTCCGTGGGATGGCAAAGAGTCAGACACAATTGAACGACTAACACTATGCACATAGTGCATAACAAGTGGACATGAATCTGCAACGAAGGCCAGAAACTCTGAGGGTCAGAGTCTTTATATAAGACTTCTCTCTTCACAGCAGTGTAGGGGAACTTAGGAAGTAATTCCCAAAAGTTGGCCTTCACCAATTCCCCTTGTAGGATTTTTTGAGTTCTGATAAGAACATGATCTCCACTTGCTGGGCTGGGAGAAATTGGCTTCTTTGGTTAAACAAGGAAAATGGACTGTGGAGGGGGCCTGGTAGGAGCTAATGTGGCAGGGGCGGGAAATGTGGGCTGTGGGTGAGGAGGCTTCCGAAGGGGTGAGAAAGACTCAGATCACTAAAGGACTCGGGTCAAGACTGTATCATGTTCTGGGAGGGACTGGAAGGCCCACATCATTTTTCCTATTTTTGCCAAAGTGTTTAAAGTCTAGGTCACATCATTGTACTGAACATGGAAACATCTGAATCCCATTTGCTGCGGTTTAGTGAGTTTCTGTAGAGGTCAGAGTTTATACTTCTTGGTGTAAAGTTTCCAGCGAGGCGCTATCTGTGGAGGAGCTGAGAGTGGAAATCTGGATAACATTGATTTAAAATCCTCCCAGAGTGATTGCTGGGCCCTCTCACACGGGGCATCTGAGTTTTGCGAGTTCCCTTTAGTCCCCCAGGTTTTCAGTAAGACTGTCCTTCCTTTTGGCACCATGTGAGGGCGCTGTGCTTTAGTTAAAAGAGCCAGGCCAAGAGGCTGAGTGAAGCATGTGCCAGCTGTGGGGGCTGCCCCTCCAAGACTTTAGACTTTAAATTTCTGCCTCTCTTGTTTAGTCTGCCTTGTTCATCCCATTCATGAAAGTTGGATACAGGACACTCTGTCTAATACACCCTATAGAGCAAAGACAGATGGCCAGGACACCAGAGACAGCCAGGTGACTCGGAGTGAACCTCTTGGTTCCAAAATGGTCCTGCTTTTCTAGGAAAGAAAGCAACAGGAAGGTAGGCTAACCTGGTTTGCACCACACTTTACCCAACTTTGATTTTGGTTCCCCAGTGTGCTTAAGACAGTTCAGCTGGGAGGTAATGTCGTGTTAGTCCCTCTGGACCATGGTAGAAGCACCGTGGAGATATGGCATGCGTGTTGTGTGGTTTTGAGGACAGGCTCAACCACAAGGTATGGGGAAAGGAGTAGTGCCCAGTAGGTGAGTTTTGGTGCCCACAGTTGGGAGCATTCCAAAGCCTCCTTGTGTCTAAAGAGTCATGTAGAGCAGGATTAGCAAACTTCTGTGAAGAATCAAGTAGTAAATACTTTAGGCTTTGCCCACCAAATGATCTCTGTCACAGCTACTCAGCACTGCTCTTTAGTGCAAAAGAAGCTAGAAGATAAACAAGTGGACACAGCTGTATTCAATAAAACTTTATTCCGATGTTGAGTATAAATTAAGTCCTGCTGCATCTCACATCTCCAGAATGACTTTGTGAGGAGTGTTACCTCCAGGGACAGGTACGCAAGCTCTGCTCCCTGTGCCGTGTGTCTGCAGAGATGTTTGCTGTCTGTTGAAAGGAGGCGCATGGTGAATAGATAGATCATCACTTAATTGTTTCTGAGGGCAGGGGAAGTAAATCTCATGTTCCGTTCTGCTTTCCTCCCTCCATACCCCGGCTTGTGACAGCGGGCAGAGGAGTGGGTCTGTGGTGTTTCCCCTCTCTGTTTTATTTTCATTATTTTTAAATTTTTTGTTTGTTTTCTATTTTGTTTTCTGTTTTATTTTGAAAAGCTGTGGAAGCTGCACTTTTTGGCTCTTCAGGGATCATGGGCTCAAGTATTAATTGTTTTATGTTTATGTGTATCCATTTATTTACATTTCAGAGAGTCCTCAGATGTAACATAGGTTTTGGAAGACTTTAGACTTTAAATTTCTGCCTCTTTAGTTTATCTGCCTTGTTCATCCCATTCATGAAAGTTGGATACAGGACACTCTGTCTAATACACCCTATAGAGCAAAGACAGATGGCCAGGACACCAGAGACAGCCAGGTGACTCGGAGTGAACCTCTTGGTTCCAAAATGGTCCTGCTTTTCTAGGAAAGAAAGCAACAGGAAGGTAGGCTAACCTGGTTTGCACCACACTTTACCCAACTTTGATTTTGGTTCCCCAGTGTGCTTAAGACAGTTCAGCTGGGAGGTAATGTCGTGTTAGTCCCTCTGGACCATGGTAGAAGCACCGTGGAGATATGGCATGCGTGTTGTGTGGTTTTGAGGACAGGCTCAACCACAAGGTATGGGGAAAGGAGTAGTGCCCAGTAGGTGAGTTTTGGTGCCCACAGTTGGGAGCATTCCAAAGCCTCCTTGTGTCTAAAGAGTCATGTAGAGCAGGATTAGCAAACTTCTGTGAAGAATCAAGTAGTAAATACTTTAGGCTTTGCCCACCAAATGATCTCTGTCACAGCTACTCAGCACTGCTCTTTAGTGCAAAAGAAGCTAGAAGATAAACAAGTGGACACAGCTGTATTCAATAAAACTTTATTCCGATGTTGAGTATAAATTAAGTCCTGCTGCATCTCACATCTCCAGAATGACTTTGTGAGGAGTGTTACCTCCAGGGACAGGTACGCAAGCTCTGCTCCCTGTGCCGTGTGTCTGCAGAGATGTTTGCTGTCTGTTGAAAGGAGGCGCATGGTGAATAGATAGATCATCACTTAATTGTTTCTGAGGGCAGGGGAAGTAAATCTCATGTTCCGTTCTGCTTTCCTCCCTCCATACCCCGGCTTGTGACAGCGGGCAGAGGAGTGGGTCTGTGGTGTTTCCCCTCTCTGTTTTATTTTTATTATTTTTTAAATTTTTTTGTTTGTTTTCTATTTTGTTTTCTCTGTTTTATTTTGAAAAGCTGTGGAAGCTGCACTTTTTGGCTCTTCAGGGATCATGGGCTCAAGTATTAATTGTTTTATGTTTATGTGTATCCATTTATTTACATTTCAGAGAGTCCTCAGATGTAACATAGGTTTTTGGAAGAGTTCCTATAGCTGTATATAGCTTCAAAGAGATGAATTTTGGGCCTACAAGGAAGGTATTTTCCCTCCCAGAAGATTTATGTGAGTTTGGATCAGCTGCCTCATGTGAATAGGACCAGAACATCATAGAAAGCCAGCAGAATTTCAAGAAACTTCAGGTTAAAATTCCCTAGAGCAGGCAGGGGACATGGAACTCTGGAGTCAGTGTCAGTCTCTGAAAAGACTCTCAGTGCTGCCTCTTTGAAAGGAGCAGGAGGTAGAGAGAGAGGACGGCTTTGGTTTTCTGAGCAGTGACCATTCTTCCTTCATGAAGACTGAGTCAGGGAAGTCTGCCACCTGGAGTATATCCACTCCTTCTTAGCTGAGGCTGTGGCCTGTAGGGGTGCACTGGGAGCGAGATGTTGGGACCAGACAGGACCCCCCGGAGCTCTGGGCTGTGGCCCATTTTCCAGGCTACCCAGGAGGAACAGGAGGTCAGGGATAGTCCCAGTGCACCTTCTCTGAAATCACATCCACACTCCAAGAGATGCTGGCTTGTGGTCTCTCTCACCCAGGCTGCTCATTGGGGACCTGATGGCCTGGCTGGCCCAGCTCTGTCTGGTGCCTGACCACAGTGCTCTGGGCCTTTAGGGGCGCCCCTCACCTCTGCTGCTCCCCACAGTCTTAGTTGCCAGAGCTCTTCCTTCCAGGCTACTCAGGAGCTTTGGGGAGAGTGCTCACCACTCCCACAGGGGAAGAAGTTTAGTCCAGATAAGAATTGGGTGGGATGGAGGTCAGCCAGGCAGCGAGCAGGTGGCTTAGAAGAGTTGGGAAACCACCTTCTCAGGAGGGCAGCATGCTTTCATTGATGAAGGGGCCCATTTGGGAGGTTGTTGCCTCTTCCTTTAGATTTAGTTACTCAGCTCACTTTTCATTGATTACAAAATTGTCCATCTTTTTAATGCAGCATCACTTGATCTTTTACAGCTGAGTAAAATTAGTCTTGGCAAAAACTACGTGGTGTGGAGACCATTTGGAAGGGAGTTAATAGACCAAACCACATTATCCTGTATCATTATATTGACACAGGGGTGGGGAAGGCACACAGTCCTTAGTCATTCATCAGTTAATATTACTGAAGAATTTATCATGTGCAACATAAATATATTTGGAAACTGTAAAAACCAGTTTTTAAAGCTCTGTAAAGAAAGACAAACAGTTGTGTGGATGTAAAGGAAAGAAGAAGGGAAAGAACAGTTGTGAAATTTGGAATGTGGAGGAATTAAAGGGAAGAACTTGGAACATAGAATTATAAGGCCTCCCACCACCTCCCCTGGAAGGATTCTCCCTCTGCTTCGTGGTGACTTTCTGTACCCACTGCTCGTGAGCATCAGTCAGGCTGCCCATGACTGTCACCTAATTGACTCTCCAGTGCTGCCTCTTTGAGAAGGGTAGAGGGGGCTTTGGTTTTCTGAGCCATTCTTCCTTCATGAAGACTGAGTCAGGGAAGTCTGCCACCTGGAGTATATCCACTCCTTCTTAGCTGAGGCTGTGGCCTGTAGGGGTGCACTGGGAGCGAGATGTTGGGACCAGACAGGACCCCCAGCTCTGGGCTGTGGCCCATTTTCCAGGCTACCCAGGAGGAACAGGAGGTCAGGGATAGTCCCAGTGCACCTTCTCTGAAATCACATCCACACTCCAAGAGATGCTGGCTTGTGGTCTCTCTCACCCAGGCTGCTCATTGGGGACCTGATGGCCTGGCTGGCCCAGCTCTGTCTGGTGCCTGACCACAGTGCTCTGGGCCTTTAGGGGCGCCCCTCACCTCTGCTGCTCCCCACAGTCTTAGTTGCCAGAGCTCTTCCTTCCAGGCTACTCAGGAGCTTTGGGGAGAGTGCTCACCACTCCCACAGGGGAAGAAGTTTAGTCCAGATAAGAATTGGGTGGGATGGAGGTCAGCCAGGCAGCGAGCAGGTGGCTTAGAAGAGTTGGGAAACCACCTTCTCAGGAGGGCAGCATGCTTTCATTGATGAAGGGGCCCATTTGGGAGGTTGTTGCCTCTTCCTTTAGATTTAGTTACTCAGCTCACTTTTCATTGATTACAAAATTGTCCATCTTTTTAATGCAGCATCACTTGATCTTTTACAGCTGAGTAAAATTAGTCTTGGCAAAAACTACGTGGTGTGGAGACCATTTGGAAGGGAGTTAATAGACCAAACCACATTATCCTGTATCATTATATTGACACAGGGGTGGGGAAGGCACACAGTCCTTAGTCATTCATCAGTTAATATTACTGAAGAATTTATCATGTGCAACATAAATATATTTGGAAACTGTAAAAACCAGTTTTTAAAGCTCTGTAAAGAAAGACAAACAGTTGTGTGGATGTAAAGGAAAGAAGAAGGGAAAGAACAGTTGTGAAATTTGGAATGTGGAGGAATTAAAGGGAAGAACTTGGAACATAGAATTATAAGGCCTCCCACCACCTCCCCTGGAAGGATTCTCCCTCTGCTTCGTGGTGACTTTCTGTACCCACTGCTCGTGAGCATCAGTCAGGCTGCCCATGACTGTCACCTATGATACCTCAGCCTATCTAGTTGCATACCTAGGGTGCGTAGCTAGAATTTCCCATTTGAACTCTAATTGGCAACATTTTTAAAAGGAATGAAGCATGTGATCGGATGATGAACTGAAGATGTCTTCTTAGACTGATTGCATCCTTGGAGCTTCCGGAACTCTGAGCTGCTGCAGCTGCTTGTATACCACAGGAGCTGTTTGTGCGGCCACTGTGTCCAGGGGAACCGCCGAGTCAGCGGTTAACCTTGCCCCGTGCATGCTTCTGCGCATGGGTGCACAAATGCCCTGTCACACTTGTATTCTTTAGGAACTGAGACTGCATAGCCATTCTGGGTGGTGGTCTTGAGCAAGTTGCTTCCGTCCTTCGAACCTCCCCGTCTACAGGTAAATAACAGAGGTGGATAATATTGGCTTTGTGTGGCTGTTGATAGAATGGAGTAAGATAAAATCTGAAACCATTTAGTGAGGCACATTAAGGCATTGAAAACACATTTCTTCTCTTGCCCTACAGGCTGTCCCAGACTTTTCCACTTATAAATCAACCAGTCAGTCAATGCCATTGATTAAGTGAACGGATCATTATCATACACCTCCTGTGTGTAGGACCCTCTGGTAGGCTCCCAGTGAGTCTCAAACAAATAGGATGCGGTTCTTGTCTCAGAAGGCAGTCCAGGTTTGGGGGGAGGAAGATGCATGGAAACCTACAGGGTGGCTGGCGGGGAGAGCATGGTCAGGGGTTGGGGTGGCTCTGAGGTCTAATCGGGTGGGGAAGGCCTTAGGTTCTGGGTGGGTGGAGTGATAGCAAAGCCTGCAGGCCAGGTCCTTCCCAAGATCAGGGGCCTGCCAGCTGGGACGAAGATGGGCAGTGAACTGAACAAGACAGTTGTGTGGATTAGCTAAGGCAAGGCCCTGGGTGCCCTTTAAAGTTTATCCTTTACCAGTGGTTCTAGACTTGAGCTGGCATCCGAGTTCCCCCAGGATTTGCTACACTGATTGTCTGGCCCCACCTCCCTGGAAGGATTCTCCCTCTGCTTCGTGGTGACTTTCTGTACCCACTGCTCGTGAGCATCAGTCAGGCTGCCCATGACTGTCACCTATGATACCTCAGCCTATCTAGTTGCATACCTAGGGTGCGTAGCTAGAATTTCCCATTTGAACTCTAATTGGCAACATTTTTAAAAGGAATGAAGCATGTGATCGGATGATGAACTGAAGATGTCTTCTTAGACTGATTGCATCCTTGGAGCTTCCGGAACTCTGAGCTGCTGCAGCTGCTTGTATACCACAGGAGCTGTTTGTGCGGCCACTGTGTCCAGGGGAACCGCCGAGTCAGCGGTTAACCTTGCCCCGTGCATGCTTCTGCGCATGGGTGCACAAATGCCCTGTCACACTTGTATTCTTTAGGAACTGAGACTGCATAGCCATTCTGGGTGGTGGTCTTGAGCAAGTTGCTTCCGTCCTTCGAACCTCCCCGTCTACAGGTAAATAACAGAGGTGGATAATATTGGCTTTGTGTGGCTGTTGATAGAATGGAGTAAGATAAAATCTGAAACCATTTAGTGAGGCACATTAAGGCATTGAAAACACATTTCTTCTCTTGCCCTACAGGCTGTCCCAGACTTTTCCACTTATAAATCAACCAGTCAGTCAATGCCATTGATTAAGTGAACGGATCATTATCATACACCTCCTGTGTGTAGGACCCTCTGGTAGGCTCCCAGTGAGTCTCAAACAAATAGGATGCGGTTCTTGTCTCAGAAGGCAGTCCAGGTTTGGGGGGAGGAAGATGCATGGAAACCTACAGGGTGGCTGGCGGGGAGAGCATGGTCAGGGGTTGGGGTGGCTCTGAGGTCTAATCGGGTGGGGAAGGCCTTAGGTTCTGGGTGGGTGGAGTGATAGCAAAGCCTGCAGGCCAGGTCCTTCCCAAGATCAGGGGCCTGCCAGCTGGGACGAAGATGGGCAGTGAACTGAACAAGACAGTTGTGTGGATTAGCTAAGGCAAGGCCCTGGGTGCCCTTTAAAGTTTATCCTTTACCAGTGGTTCTAGACTTGAGCTGGCATCCGAGTTCCCCCAGGATTTGCTACACTGATTGTCTGGCCCCACCTCCCAGGTTTGTGCTCCAGTCTGTCTGGGGTGGGCATGAGATCTTGGGTTTCTGATAGGCCCCCAGGTGCAGCTGCTGTTGGTCTGGGACCATTTTGAGGATCACTGGCCTAGAGGCAATGAAAGGGTCATTCTGGCTACTGACCTGGGAGCTGCTGGTGAGAGCAGTGTTGGGTGGACAGGAGCAGGGCAGCATTTGGAAGGGCGAGGTGATGGGCCTGAAGATTTGGATGGTGGAAATGGAGAGGAAGGAAGACTGCATATGAGAGGGGATCTGAAGGAGGAGCGGGCATTCTGTGACTGACTGTCTAGTGATATGAAAGGGGAAGGCCAACTGTGGAGTGAAGACCAAGGATCTGTGTTCAGGCATTTGTCATTTGTGGAGGCAACAACAAGACTTTGAGAAGGGGGCTCCTTGTGGAGGTTAGGAAGCCCCTCATGCCTGTCAGAGTTGGGGATGCTCCTTCCTCAGGACAGGTTTGAGCCCCTCACATTCTGCGGAGGTCTTCAGAAAATCTGAGGCCAGTGCAGGAGGGCCTGCAGCCCCAGGATTGTTTTTCCTTCTGGGAGCAGACTTGCTCCCTCCTCTCCAACCACCTGAACTCACCTGTCCACAGGGAGGAGGCCACCTGAAATCCAAGCCAGTGAATCCAGGAGCCATGGCCTCCTGAAGAGGAGGGACATGGAGGGCTCCCTGGGCACTGAGGTCCCAGTGGGCTTTGTAGGTGACAAGTTTGGCAGTCACGAGGCAGGTCTCCTTAGGCAGAGAGTGGAGCATCAGATGATTCCAGATCTTGCATAACACAGGGTTTCTTTACATTATCTTGACAACGTTTTCCATGTTATGCAGAGAAGTTGCACTAATGTTAGCAAGTGGTACAAACTTTTCTGACCTTCACACGTTGTTTCCAGCCACAGGGAGGGCTGGTCCTTCTTCAGGGGGTGAGGTGGGATTATCAGTACCCAGATTATAATGCTCTCTTAAAGCAACACTGAAGCCCCTCAAAGCCAGCTTCCAAAACAAAGAGAACTCAGAACTTTTATATTAGGTTTTACTTAACCTGAACTTCTTGAGTAGGATACCAGGTCTTAGAAGAGGTAGGACTTCTCTTTTAAGAGCACCAAGTCAGTGAGGACTGTTGTCTCCCTTAAAAGCCTGTGCCCTCTGGGCTGCCAGTCCTGTCTACCACAGGAATTCAGTCCCCTCAATTCTGCCTTTTCACATGGTCTTTGCAGCTATCTTGCATCTGCTATAACCTGAGGTGTTTCCTCACTGTCATCTGTGAAACAGGGAGGCCTTGGAAGAACATTTCCAAGGGCTCACTTCTCAGCCTAGATGGTGACCAGCGGAATAATGTAGACCCAGGAAGCCCTGCTCAGCTCTTGAGGCCACTGGGCAAAAATGTGCTAGAAGCCATGGCAGGGCCCCTCTGTAAGGAAGGCCTGAACTGGTACAGGTAGTCCACATCCAGGGTACCTCCAGAGACTGAAATCAGCACAGGAGGTGGCGAGTGTCTCTGGAACCCAGTTAGAAGCTAGGAAAGTGCTTCTTGACTCTGACTACACATCAGAATCTCCTGATGATCTTTTAAAAAAAAATTACCAGTGCCTGAATTTCACCCCCAGGGATTCTAATTCGTGTGGCCTGGAGTGGGGCCTGGGCCTCCGGAATTTCCGAAACTTTCCAGGTGACTGCAGTATGCCACCATGGACGGGACCACTGAACAAGGGGGCTGCAGGAAGGCTGTGCTAGTGCCTTCTAGTCCAAGCCAGTCCAGTTCATTCCATATGAATCCATCCCATTATAGTCCAGTTCACTCACATTTTTCTTGAGTAACTGTTTACATTGGGGAAATAAGGAAGCATGATTGTGATCCTGCCTCAAAGGAACAGAGTGCCTCATAACATTGATGCCCCGTAACAGAAGGGATAGTGACTGGGACATAGAGTGCTAGGGAAGCGGGATTTTTTATTTTTATTTTTTGTAGGGAAAGAGAAGGGAGAGGGAGGTCAGGGAAAGGTTGACACAAGTTCTTACCCTGTGCTTAGATATTGTGTGTGTGTGTTTGTGTGTGTGTGTGTGTCAGGGAGGGGGGTGGTGGTGGAGACAAATGGCACTTTCACAGAACCATTTTATCACTGTGATGACCCAGCCAGTGTTCGCAAGGCTTTGGGGTGTCGAGTGATGGCACCTGGGGAGGGGACAGGAGTGAGTTCCTTCCTTGGGGTGGCTTCTGAGAGAGAGGGCAGTACCCTGCCCCTCCTCCAGGCGCTAGTCCTGGCCACAGGCTTGCTTGAAAGTCTGATCCCAAGAGGGCACATGGCTGCCCAGTTGAGTACAGACCTTTAGTCCATGTATCTGTCTCTCATCAGCATTGCGCATCTCTTTCTTGAGTGGATTGACACCAGCATGTGGGTCCCTCTCTAAAAAACCTAAAGCAAAACCTCCCCCAAGGGGCTGGACTGTGGTTTGGGGTGTATGTGTGTGTGTTTCTTTAGGGCTGGACCATGGTTTGTGTGTATGTGTGTCTGTACCTGTAGGGCTGGACCTCTGTGTGTGTGTGTACCTGTAGGCTTTCTTACCATGGTGAGATTCTCTCTGTATTGTGTCACATCAAAACTACTGCTTAACTGGCCTTTTATCCTATAGCTTGGACAGTAGGCTGAGTGAATGATAATTGGCTTTGAAAGTGCTAGACACAAGCGGGGCCTTCCTCTCCTACAGCCTGAGGATTTGGGGAAGATTCAGGACCCTGTCAGAGTTGAGCATGGCCTCCTTCCATTTAGGGCCATCCCATGCACCCTGCCATGTCTGCCAACTGTATTTCAGCCATGGACGTCTCCACTGACAGTTCTCAAGGGGTTCTGCCCTGCGGCTTTCTTTACACACAGCTATGGTGGAGATCCGCACAGTCCCCCACAGCCACCTTCTGCCCCCACTTACTCAATCTCTCCAAAGTATCACAGTGAACAAACTCAAATTTTAACTTCAGAGGAGAGGGGAGAAAGCCGTGCTTCCTGGAAGGTCATGTGGTGCCACTTTAAGACAGTTTTATTTGGGCAGTAAAATCTCAGAGTTGTTCTTGGCAGAAGTTCTAATGAAATGGAAACCTTGAAATCTGCTTGGAGCAGTAAGTACAGTCTCACCCTGTGTTTTGGGGACTAAAGGTTGTAGGCAATCTTATTAGTTGATCTGATTTATTTTCAGAGGATTCGTATCAATGCATTCTTTCAGAAGGTAGAGGAGTCTGTCGTTTGGTTTGAGTGAGCTCTGCACCTGGGACTGGAGGAACTGCTGAGCTGTGGTGGAGAACGGTGCTTCTCAGAGTGTGGTCCTCGGGCCTACAGCATCAGGATCACCTGGGGACTTGTTAGAAGTGAATGTTCTTGGTGAGCACCCATGAACTCCAAGCGATTTTGATGCTTGCTGGAGTTTGAGAAACACTGCTTTAGTATGTCATGGCTTTTAGAAAATAGTGTTGGGGAGAGAGAGAAGAATGTTCGTGACAGCCTAAAACAGATCCACTCTTATCTCCTGAATCTGTGCTAGCAAAGGCGGTCCCAACCATGAACCCAAAGCCAGGGTAGTGGACTGCAGGGTCCAGGTGCAAGTGCAGATAATTCCGTCAGGTTCGTTGTGGGAGGTTTACCTTGTTTTGTTGACATCTTAGAAGGGAAGCTAGCAGAAGATATCCTGGGGAAGGAGAGCAGACTGTTTTAATGCTGTTAGCATTGGTTCCAAATGAAGGGAAAAGCTCTGCACTGTGTATATATTTTTAAGAACTAATAGTCAATCTGTGCTGTACTATGTATAGTCACTCATCCGTGTCCAACTCTATGAGAATGCTAGTCTTTTAAGTTTTTCATTCAATTTACAAATCATGTTCTATTTATAATCTAGCAAGTTTTTGAAATTCCTTTTAAGGGGCCTTTGGATAACATTTGATCCTATTTACAGCTTGGTGATTAGCAACATTTAAATTCAAAACCATGCTAAGAAGTTTAACATATTCAATTTCATTTTCAAATATTTTTGTAGTCTGATTAAAGAATAAACCCTTTGCAAGTACTTAAATGCTTATAAATAATGAGTCACTAGTCTTATAAACATGGGAAGGCTTAAGTTCTCTTGTACATACTGCTTATAAACCTAATAAGTTTTTAAAATTACAGATCTAAATCATTAATACACATTAAATTAGAATCCAAATCTAATTCATTAGATGTGCTGCCAAATTCTCTTAAACACTGAAAAAAATCTACAAATTCCCTTTCACAAAACTGTTAACACTCCGGTCTGACTCCATCCTTTCTATTTAATTTTAAATATCCCTAGGGATAAGAGCTATCTGTCTCTCTGTATTCATTCCGAACATTTTTGGAGGTACCTCCACAGGTTTGACTTTTGGGGAATGACTTAAAATAGTTTAAAAGGTTTTTATAATTAATATACAGTAATATATCTTTGAAAGTGAACACAGAGAATCAGTGCTGTTGCTCCTCCCGCCTCTGCCTTCCATCTCCTGATCCCCAGCACAACTGCTGGGTGGCGTGTTCAAGTCACGTGTTGGGGAGAGAGAAGAATGTTCGTGACAGCCTAAAACAGATCCACTCTTATCTCCTGAATCTGTGCTAGCAAAGGCGGTCCCAACCATGAACCCAAAGCCAGGGTAGTGGACTGCAGGGTCCAGGTGCAAGTGCAGATAATTCCGTCAGGTTCGTTGTGGGAGGTTTACCTTGTTTTGTTGACATCTTAGAAGGGAAGCTAGCAGAAGATATCCTGGGGAAGGAGAGCAGACTGTTTTAATGCTGTTAGCATTGGTTCCAAATGAAGGGAAAAGCTCTGCACTGTGTATATATTTTTAAGAACTAATAGTCAATCTGTGCTGTACTATGTATAGTCACTCATCCGTGTCCAACTCTATGAGAATGCTAGTCTTTTAAGTTTTTCATTCAATTTACAAATCATGTTCTATTTATAATCTAGCAAGTTTTTGAAATTCCTTTTAAGGGGCCTTTGGATAACATTTGATCCTATTTACAGCTTGGTGATTAGCAACATTTAAATTCAAAACCATGCTAAGAAGTTTAACATATTCAATTTCATTTTCAAATATTTTTGTAGTCTGATTAAAGAATAAACCCTTTGCAAGTACTTAAATGCTTATAAATAATGAGTCACTAGTCTTATAAACATGGGAAGGCTTAAGTTCTCTTGTACATACTGCTTATAAACCTAATAAGTTTTTAAAATTACAGATCTAAATCATTAATACACATTAAATTAGAATCCAAATCTAATTCATTAGATGTGCTGCCAAATTCTCTTAAACACTGAAAAACATCTACAAATTCCCTTTCACAAAACTGTTAACACTCCGGTCTGACTCCATCCTTTCTATTTAATTTTAAATATCCCTAGGGATAAGAGCTATCTGTCTCTCTGTATTCATTCCGAACATTTTTGGAGGTACCTCCACAGGTTTGACTTTTGGGGAATGACTTAAAAATAGTTTAAAAAGGTTTTTTATAATTAATATACAGTAATATATCTTTGAAAGTGAACACAGAGAATCAGTGCTGTTGCTCCTCCCCGCCTCTGCCTTCCATCTCCTGATCCCCAGCACAACTGCTGGGTGGCGTGTTTCAAGTCACACGGGAGCTCACTCCTGGACTCTGTAAATTGGTGCAGCCTGTAAAGAAAAAGCCCAAGCACGGGAACCAGGCCTTGGCTAGGTGGCCTTTCCAGCCTCTGGCTGCTGGGGTCATGGGCAAGTGTGGACGAAGACACTGACATCTGTTTTCCTTTTTCTGGGCAGGTTGGCCTCATCCAGCTTGGGCAGGAGCAGGTGCTAATCCAGCCCCTCAACAGTTCCCAGGGACAAGAGCATCTGGTCAGGCGCAAATGGTCCTTGACACCCAGCCCCTCTGCCGAGGCCCTGAAACCTGAGCAGCTCTGCAAGGTCCTGACAGGTGAGTCCGGGAAACAGCGTGACTGACTCAGAGCACATGCCTGTTTGTCACTGTCCCGCATCCCTACACCATTTCCATTTGTGTCTCTAAATGTACTGAAATCTTGTGAGCAGGTACCTATTTTTTCTGTATTTTGAAAACTTTTTATTGTTCATAAGGCCACTTTCTTCTCCTTTCTATGTGTATTAATATCAGTGTTTTATGTATAGTAGCCCTTTGGAAAAGGCATTCGTAGAAAGAACCAAGGTAGCATCTCTTTTGGTAGCATCTCAGTCTTGTAGACCAGAAGCAAGGTAAGCCTCAAAAAACCTCAATGGCTTATTGTTATCAAGTCAGAGCTATGATAATTCCTTTCCTTGGAACCCTGACCACAGCTTACTCTTCTTATACAGTGGCCCTCAGTCTTGACTACACTAATTAGAGTCACTGGGGGACTTATGAAGCTGTGTGTTTCAAAGTGTGACCCCTGGGCCAGCAGCAGCAGCATCACAGGGAAGCTATTAGAATTGCGTGTTCTCACATGCCTTCCCCAACCCTGCCTGAATCAGAAACAGTGGTGGTGGGTCCAGGTTAAATCTGATCAGGTCTGGGTGTGAGAGCTACAGCTTAAACAATGCCATGCGCTAGCCAGTCTCCCCAGTCTGGATCTAACTGGTCTGGGCGTGACTTGGGTGTGTTTCTAAAGGTGGTTGTAATGAGCAACTTGGGGGCTGAGAACCCAGGATTCTTATATTCTGTGTCTCTATTTGGGCATCCTATGGGTTATCTGTCAGGACATTCCATGGTGCCATATCACTAGCAGTCTACCTGTTAGAGTCTCTTGGTGAAGGTGATAGCCTACTGCTTGCAGGTAGTACTTCCTCCCTGGAGATCATGGGGGCCCACCGCTGATCTTTGGAAGTTTTGCTTTTTTCATTTAAAGACTTATCTTTGAATAAAATAATAGTGTCTTGGTTTCCTATGCCAGCGACTTTGGAAGTAAATTGATTACGTGACTCTCTTTTAGAACAGCTTTGTTATTTATAAGCAAGTCCTGTAACTCAGCTTGGCTCTGCTGGTGCATGCACTCTTGACCCTCTCTACATAGTCGCCCTCCTCAGCCATGTCTGCATTCAGCAGGGAGATCTGAGAGGTGATCCTCTTGGATCAACGTTGTCTTTGCAACTCCAGGAGAAAGAAGGCCACTATACATTAGGGGTTTGCTGTGTTCCTTGCTGCACCCCTACACAAATAAGAGAGATCTCACCAAAAAATTACTTGTAACTAAAATTTACCCTTTAAAAGGCATTCGTAGAAAGAACCAAGGTAGCATCTCTTTTGGTAGCATCTCAGTCTTGTAGACCAGAAGCAAGGTAAGCCTCAAAAAACCTCAATGGCTTATTGTTATCAAGTCAGAGCTATGATAATTCCTTTCCTTGGAACCCTGACCACAGCTTACTCTTCTTATACAGTGGCCCTCAGTCTTGACTACACTAATTAGAGTCACTGGGGGACTTATGAAGCTGTGTGTTTCAAAGTGTGACCCCTGGGCCAGCAGCAGCAGCATCACAGGGAAGCTATTAGAATTGCGTGTTCTCACATGCCTTCCCCAACCCTGCCTGAATCAGAAACAGTGGTGGTGGGTCCAGGTTAAATCTGATCAGGTCTGGGTGTGAGAGCTACAGCTTAAACAATGCCATGCGCTAGCCAGTCTCCCCAGTCTGGATCTAACTGGTCTGGGCGTGACTTGGGTGTGTTTCTAAAGGTGGTTGTAATGAGCAACTTGGGGGCTGAGAACCCAGGATTCTTATATTCTGTGTCTCTATTTGGGCATCCTATGGGTTATCTGTCAGGACATTCCATGGTGCCATATCACTAGCAGTCTACCTGTTAGAGTCTCTTGGTGAAGGTGATAGCCTACTGCTTGCAGGTAGTACTTCCTCCCTGGAGATCATGGGGGCCCACCGCTGATCTTTGGAAGTTTTGCTTTTTTCATTTAAAGACTTATCTTTGAATAAAATAATAGTGTCTTGGTTTCCTATGCCAGCGACTTTGGAAGTAAATTGATTACGTGACTCTCTTTTAGAACAGCTTTGTTATTTATAAGCAAGTCCTGTAACTCAGCTTGGCTCTGCTGGTGCATGCACTCTTGACCCTCTCTACATAGTCGCCCTCCTCAGCCATGTCTGCATTCAGCAGGGAGATCTGAGAGGTGATCCTCTTGGATCAACGTTGTCTTTGCAACTCCAGGAGAAAGAAGGCCACTATACATTAGGGGTTTGCTGTGTTCCTTGCTGCACCCCTACACAAATAAGAGAGATCTCACCAAAAAATTACTTGTAACTAAAATTTACCCTTTAATAGGAAGTAGGGGTTTGGTAAGCCTGATAGTTGATTGTGTGTTTGGGCTTCATTTGGGTGTGCTATTTTAAGCATTTGCCACCTTACCCTATTTGGGTCTGTCTTGGTGGATCATTTTTTCTCTATCTTCTCTCAAAGTGCATGACTAGTGGTCATTCTAAGTCTTCATGCTTTTTCTACAGCTGCTCCGAATGTATTGTTTTAGAGGTGGAGATTCTCAGCCCTTGCTGCCCACTGGCATTACCGGGGGAAGCTTTAACAACTAGTCCCACCCAGGTCCTGCCCGGAGAGAGCCGCTTTTATTGGTCTGGGGTGCAGCCTGGGCATCTGGCCACATTAAACCTCCCCAGGTGGTTCTGATGTTTAGCTGGCATGGAAAACCTGCACTAAGAAGTTTTATACATGAGTAATAGCACCTGTGGACCATCAGAAGTGGGCTTTCTCAGGTGAGAACCACTAAGCAGGGCCACACAGTGAAGCTCAAGAGCAAATGTGTTTTTTTTTTCTCTAGTTCTCTTTCCATAAGGATCATAGTTTCAAAATGACAAAGGAGGTAAAAGGTTTTTACATAGGTGAACACCAAGTTGGGATTGTCAGATTCCAAAGTGTCCTATTAAAACACATGATTATGCAAAATATAGAGTGCTGTGTGCGAAGTCATTTCAGTCATGTCTGACTCTTTGTGACCCCATAGAGTGTAACCCACCAGAATGTAACCCACCTGTCCATGAGATTTCCCAGGCAAGAATATTGGAGTGGGTTGCCATTTCTGAGCAAATGTGTTTTATTCTTACTTTCCCTCTGCTCAAGCCAGGGCTCCTCACCTGCTAGTCAGTGACCAGAAACCCCAGGTGCCTGTGGATGGTGTCACGGAACTTTTGTCGAATTACCAGCTGCCATCCTCTTTAGGGGTGTAAATTGTGCTTGTGTTTGCATTTTTGTCCCTAAGGTTAGTTTGGAGGCACTCTTTTGAGAGACTGTTTTGCCTTTAATGAAGGAAATAAAATGAACAAAACTAGGTCAGGGAGGATGTGATGGAAATTAAGTTGAAACAAGAGCAGTCATGCAAGGTTACAAGGGGAATTTGTGAATTTGCCTAAAAAATAATCCTCTTGCCAGCTCCCAAATCTCTCATCAATGTGCTCTGCCAAGGTGGTGCCAACTCAGGCTCTGTCCTGGGTAGGAACAATGACCTAGGAGAAAAGTATAGATTTTGCTTCTGGTCCTTCTTGCTTTGTGTGAAATACTCAGTAAACTTTGTTGCTGTGTTGGGAAAGACAACAGGCCTCTAAGAGGCTTGGCTAATAAGCAGTCAATTAGGTTCTATCTTGTTCAGATTAACTCTTAAATGTTGGGGGTTTAGAAACTGGGAAAATTAATTTACTGATTATTTACTCCAGCAAAATACATTTGTGAAGTTTCCTGGAAAGATTATTGAGATTAATTCAAGATTTCTCATAGCAGCATGTTCTTTATGGCTGAGCATAGCAGTCATACGCCTCATTGCACCTTGTCACTGAGCTTGTGTTATCCCAGCCTTGGACATGGCCTGGGGGTTGCTAGCTGGTTCATGCAGATGAGAAGTCTGACAACTCTTTCTCCTCCATGAAGCACTCAATTTACCTGAGAATTGAGTCTAGGTAAGCCACCATGTTGTCTAGGGGCATAGAGATGACCCCTGGATCACCTTTTAAGGTAGCATTTCTAAAAACATGATTGAAAAGAGTGCTGGTGAAGTCATTTCCGTCATGTCTGACTCTTTGTGACCCCATAGAGTGTAACCCACCAGAATGTAACCCACCTGTCCATGAGATTTCCCAGGCAAGAATATTGGAGTGGGTTGCCATTTCTGAGCAAATGTGTTTTATTCTTACTTTCCCTCTGCTCAAGCCAGGGCTCCTCACCTGCTAGTCAGTGACCAGAAACCCCAGGTGCCTGTGGATGGTGTCACGGAACTTTTGTCGAATTACCAGCTGCCATCCTCTTTAGGGGTGTAAATTGTGCTTGTGTTTGCATTTTTGTCCCTAAGGTTAGTTTGGAGGCACTCTTTTGAGAGACTGTTTTGCTTTTCATGAAGGAAATAAAATGAACAACACTAGGTCTGGGAGGATGTGATGGAAATTAAGTTGAAACAAGAGCAGTCATGCAAGGTTACAAGGAATTTTTGAATTTGCCTAAAAAATAATCCTCTTGCCAGCTCCCAAATCTCTCATCAATGTGCTCTGCCAAGGTGGTGCCAACTCAGGCTCTGTCCTGGGTAGGAACAATGACCTAGGAGAAAAGTATAGATTTTGCTTCTGGTCCTTCTTGCTTTGTGTGAAATACTCAGTAAACTTTGTTGCTGTGTTGGGAAAGACAACAGGCCTCTAAGAGGCTTGGCTAATAAGCAGTCAATTAGGTTCTATCTTGTTCAGATTAACTCTTAAATGTTGGGGGTTTAGAAACTGGGAAAATTAATTTACTGATTATTTACTCCAGCAAAATACATTTGTGAAGTTTCCTGGAAAGATTATTGAGATTAATTCAAGATTTCTCATAGCAGCATGTTCTTTATGGCTGAGCATAGCAGTCATACGCCTCATTGCACCTTGTCACTGAGCTTGTGTTATCCCAGCCTTGGACATGGCCTGGGGGTTGCTAGCTGGTTCATGCAGATGAGAAGTCTGACAACTCTTTCTCCTCCATGAAGCACTCAATTTACCTGAGAATTGAGTCTAGGTAAGCCACCATGTTGTCTAGGGGCATAGAGAGACTGACACAGGAAAGGCCACCTAGGAAGAATCACTTCTATTTTGTCCCACAGGGGTAGCATTTCTAGCAATCTTCGGGGCTTCCAGAGAGGGGACAAGCAGATCCTGTTTACTTTATAACTTCTTTTAGGACTGTATAAATTAATTCATAAAATATCATTCCAGCTTGGAACTTGGCATGAAAATGTAGAGCCTGTGAGCCTTTTTTCCTTTTCCTTTATTTATTTATTTATTTATTTATTTTTGTGACAGTGAGTTTTTGAAAATATTTTTGGCTGTTCTCAAACGCTAAAATGGTACTTTGAGTATTTTGAAATGATGCTTGATTTCTTGAGTGGTTCTTTTGACTTCAAAACTTTTTTGTCTGCCTACTTTGAGTATTTTGAAATGATGCTTGATTTCTTGAGTGGTTCTTTTCACTTCAAAACTTTTTTGTCTGCCTACTATAATTAATTTAATTTCTCCATTTAGATTCAGTGTAGAGTCTTCCCACTAACACTTGTGTGTCTTTTAGTAACATATTTCTTCTTATCCACTATGGTAGATGTAAACATGTGGATGGTTGAAGTAGGCTGCAAAATAATAGAACTAGTTTACTATGAGGCATTGTCAAAGTAGGAATCCTGCAATGTTTTGCATGGTGGTGGGCTCTTTAGAACATAAATACACGAGTGCCATTCAACAACAGTGCCAGTGAAGTCATTGATGTCTACTTTATTGTTTGTTATGATTGTTTTAAAACCATTGCAGTTATTTTATAGTATTGTCTCATTCATTTATAGCATTCTAAAGTTAATTTTAGTGTTTAGGGGATATCATAATAATTCATAAAGGATTCAGAAATTGTGTATTGCCAATTCATGCAAGAATTTGCATATGTATCTACTCTGTAAAAACAGTTGGTTGGGACTTGTGCTTTGTGTCACTTTAGAGTCATTTGATTAGAAATGACAAGCATCAAACTGGCTTAAACACTAATGACATCACTGCCATGGGCTCCTGGAGCTGAGGAGCAGAGTGGGAGATTGGACCTCAGGTCAGCCTTGACTACTGCAGTTCTGTATCTGACAGCTTAATCCTCAGTTGGCTACTCTTCTGGTGATAAAGAGGTAGCTAGGATGAGGAGCTAAACTCTTCTGTTTAAGTAGGAGTTGAGGTGGGTTGACTTGGATCATGACTTGAATTCCTTTCGATTCACCACTGGTTTCAAATGTCTTGAGGCAAGAGTGCAAAGAACTTAGCTTAGTCCCCACCTGATTGGTGTGATGTCACTCTGCTTTCCATCCTCTCCTGACTTCCTGCAAGTCAGGTAAAAGTCTGGTGGAAAAAACATTCTACCTGTGGCCCAGAAATAAACATGGCTTCTGGTCTTTGCTGAGTAGGAAGGGCTCAATGCCTCTGAAATTTGTTTCCTCTGAACTTGTTTGAGACCCCAGGTCTCCAGTGTATAAAGCAAAATACGATTTTGTCATTTATCCAGTGTTTTTTGTTGTTTCAGTGGTGGTGATGGTCTTCCATGTTTTTTTTTTGCATTTTGAGTGCAAGAAGAACCTGAAAGAAATGGAATTAAATTTATACTTTGAGTTTTTTCATAGTATTTAATGTATTCATATATAAAATATTACATCAAAAAGAAACACCAATATTTTATAACCATTATTCATACAGAAAAGTGATGCTAGAGGCCCAACCCTGCCTCCCTTGCATGTGACCCCAGAAGAGTTCCTTGACATTTCTGTGCCCCTATATTAGTTTGCTGGGGCTGCTGAAACAAACTGCCACAGACCCAGCAGCCTGAACAACAGGCATATATTTCCTCACAGTTCTGGAGTCTAGAAATCTGAGGTCATTGTGTTTGTTGGAAGGGTTGGTTTCTTCTGCAGCCTCCCTCGTTAGCTTGTAGATGGCTGTCTTCACCCTATGTCCTCTCATGGTTTCTTGGCTTGTGCATGTTTATATCCTGACAGCTAATGTCAGTTATATTGAATTTAGAGCCCATCCCAGTGGCCCCGTTTGCACTTAATTACCTCTTTAAATACCCTGTCTGGAAACATGGTCACATTTGAAGATACTCTAAGTACACAGTTCAGCCTTCAGTGGCCTCTGTTTTCTCATCTGTGATGCTGATACGATGACAGTCTTGCCTGCTTCTCAGGGTTATTGCTAAAGAACACAGAGGTGAATGGGTGACCCATCACCCGCTTCCAGCCACACTGGTGGGGAATGTTCATAAGAACGCTTACAAATGCCTAAAGATCAGAAAAACAAGCTTAGAGCAAATTAGAAGTGGACTGAATAAAGGGACCCTTTATAAAAATAGATATCATAGTTGGCTTGTTCATCATCTATTTGTGGTTTTTTTCTTGATAAATAAATAGAAAATGAACTGTGTAACTTCAGGCAAGTTTAGAAAGGACTGGACCACTGGCTTCCTCATCTGTAGCAGACTAATATCTACCTCTCGGGGTCTTTTTGAGCTTTAAATGAGATAATGTATACTTGTCACTTAGCAACTGACAAATACTAGTTGCAGCTGCTGTGGTTCTAATTATGATTCATACCCCATCCTTTGATATCCCAGTGTTTTTGTTTTTTTTTTTCAGTGGTGGTGATGGTCTTCCATGTTTTTTTTTTGCATTTTGAGTGCAAGAAGAACCTGAAAGAAATGGAATTAAATTTATACTTTGAGTTTTTTCATAGTATTTAATGTATTCATATATAAAATATTACATCAAAAAGAAACACCAATATTTTATAACCATTATTCATACAGAAAAGTGATGCTAGAGGCCCAACCCTGCCTCCCTTGCATGTGACCCCAGAAGAGTTCCTTGACATTTCTGTGCCCCTATATTAGTTTGCTGGGGCTGCTGAAACAAACTGCCACAGACCCAGCAGCCTGAACAACAGGCATATATTTCCTCACAGTTCTGGAGTCTAGAAATCTGAGGTCATTGTGTTTGTTGGAAGGGTTGGTTTCTTCTGCAGCCTCCCTCGTTAGCTTGTAGATGGCTGTCTTCACCCTATGTCCTCTCATGGTTTCTTGGCTTGTGCATGTTTATATCCTGACAGCTAATGTCAGTTATATTGAATTTAGAGCCCATCCCAGTGGCCCCGTTTGCACTTAATTACCTCTTTAAATACCCTGTCTGGAAACATGGTCACATTTGAAGATACTCTAAGTACACAGTTCAGCCTTCAGTGGCCTCTGTTTTCTCATCTGTGATGCTGATACGATGACAGTCTTGCCTGCTTCTCAGGGTTATTGCTAAAGAACACAGAGGTGAATGGGTGACCCATCACCCGCTTCCAGCCACACTGGTGGGGAATGTTCATAAGAACGCTTACAAATGCCTAAAGATCAGAAAAACAAGCTTAGAGCAAATTAGAAGTGGACTGAATAAAGGGACCCTTTATAAAAATAGATATCATAGTTGGCTTGTTCATCATCTATTTGTGGTTTTTTTCTTGATAAATAAATAGAAAATGAACTGTGTAACTTCAGGCAAGTTTAGAAAGGACTGGACCACTGGCTTCCTCATCTGTAGCAGACTAATATCTACCTCTCGGGGTCTTTTTGAGCTTTAAATGAGATAATGTATACTTGTCACTTAGCAACTGACAAATACTAGTTGCAGCTGCTGTGGTTCTAATTATGATTCATACCCCATCCTTTGATATCAGGGGACCACTTCAGTGCCCTTGTTCTGTATGAAGTGGGGAAGAAAGAGAAGCTCTTTAGACTCCTGAAATGAAAGCTAAAAGTTCTCATTATTATTCTTGAATCTGTCATTCTTGCCTCATGAGAAAATCTGTAATGCAATCAGAGCATCTTAGTATTTCCAGACTGGAGGTTATCCCTAGAGGTTGTGTGCTCTTGTTTTTGTTTATTCAGTCATCAAGTGTTCCTTGACCCTCTATACACTGAACATACTGGGGTGAACATAATACAGCATGGTCTCTGCCTCCAGGTAGCTCATGGGGCACACAGAAGTAAAGAGACTAAATACATGCCCAAAGTAGCAGGTATAAATTATTTTTAGTTGTAAAAATATTTAAAATGGGGAGAAAAAACACAAAACAAAAACTGAAAGCCCATAATATACCCAGCATTTAGACCTAACCCATGTTAAGATCTGGCCACATTTGCTTCAGAACATTTTTGTTTTTCTGAGAGAAATTCACATTTATGGGTATGACTAAGTATCCTTCCACCCCACCCCTGTTATCCTCCTAGTTTGCTGCCAGGAAGAAATCACCATCCTGAGGCGAGTGTGAATCCTTCCTATTACGTTTTTTGTTTTTAACGATTATAGCATTTGTGATATACAGTCCTAAACTACATGTTGTGTTGTTTTATATGTTTTGAATGGGTGACCCATCACCCGCTTCCAGCCACACTGGTGGGGAATGTTCATAAGAACGCTTACAAATGCCTAAAGATCAGAAAAACAAGCTTAGAGCAAATTAGAAGTGGACTGAATAAAGGGACCCTTTATAAAAATAGATATCATAGTTGGCTTGTTCATCATCTATTTGTGGTTTTTTTCTTGATAAATAAATAGAAAATGAACTGTGTAACTTCAGGCAAGTTTAGAAAGGACTGGACCACTGGCTTCCTCATCTGTAGCAGACTAATATCTACCTCTCGGGGTCTTTTTGAGCTTTAAATGAGATAATGTATACTTGTCACTTAGCAACTGACAAATACTAGTTGCAGCTGCTGTGGTTCTAATTATGATTCATACCCCATCCTTTGATATCAGGGGACCACTTCAGTGCCCTTGTTCTGTATGAAGTGGGGAAGAAAGAGAAGCTCTTTAGACTCCTGAAATGAAAGCTAAAAGTTCTCATTATTATTCTTGAATCTGTCATTCTTGCCTCATGAGAAAATCTGTAATGCAATCAGAGCATCTTAGTATTTCCAGACTGGAGGTTATCCCTAGAGGTTGTGTGCTCTTGTTTTTGTTTATTCAGTCATCAAGTGTTCCTTGACCCTCTATACACTGAACATACTGGGGTGAACATAATACAGCATGGTCTCTGCCTCCAGGTAGCTCATGGGGCACACAGAAGTAAAGAGACTAAATACATGCCCAAAGTAGCAGGTATAAATTATTTTTAGTTGTAAAAATATTTAAAATGGGGAGAAAAAACACAAAACAAAAACTGAAAGCCCATAATATACCCAGCATTTAGACCTAACCCATGTTAAGATCTGGCCACATTTGCTTCAGAACATTTTTGTTTTTCTGAGAGAAATTCACATTTATGGGTATGACTAAGTATCCTTCCACCCCACCCCTGTTATCCTCCTAGTTTGCTGCCAGGAAGAAATCACCATCCTGAGGCGAGTGTGAATCCTTCCTATTACGTTTTTTGTTTTTAACGATTATAGCATTTGTGATATACAGTCCTAAACTACATGTTGTGTTGTTTTATATGTTTTAAAATTTGTACAAATGGCTTCATACTGTGCAATTTACTTTTATTGCTTATAATATATTTTAGGTTTATCCACGTTAATAAATGCAAATCTAGTTGTACAGATTCATCAGTTTAGGTTTATCCATGTTAATAAATGCAAATCTAGTTGTAGAGATTTATCTATTTCATTGATTTTTTTCAAACTACCAGCTTTGGTATTATATTTTTTCCTTATTGCTTTTTTGTTTCCCATTTTCTTTAATTTCTATTTTTCCTCTTCTTCCTCTATTTTACATTCTCTAGATTTAATCCTGTTACTTTTTGCCTACCTTTTTTTTTTTTTAATAGGTAAGAAATGGATTTATTCAGATTCAGAGAAAGCACACTCCACAGACAGAGTGTGGGCCATGGCAGAGCAAATCCAGTGGCCTTTGCCTACCTTTTTGAGTGAAATATTTACCTCATTAATCTTTATTCTTTCTTAATTTTTATTGTATATATTTAAGGCTATGCATTTCCTCATAAGCATACTTTTAACTGTATATACATTTTGATATGTAATATTTCCAGTATCCAGTTCTAAATATTCTCTAACTTCCATAATAATTTTCTCCTAGAGGGGCAGTATAATGTAGCTACTTTAAGAATTACAGATAGGCCTACTGGGATTGAATTCCTGCCTTATCACTTACTGGATTGAATGACTTTAAGTAATTTGTTTGATCTTTTTGTGCTTAAATTTCTTTATTTGTAAAAATTATGATAATAATTGCATGTACTTTAGAGAATTATTAAGATGATTAAATAAACTAATACATAATGCACTTAAAACAGTTTACGGCCCAGAGTATTCTCTGATTATTATCATTGCAGCTTTATATTATTATTTATAAATTTTTATCATATATTTTTACCACCTTTTAAAGGTGATTTTTAGTTCTCTGTTTAGTAGTTAAAGAATGTGGCCCAGGGCTTCCCTGGTGGTCCATTGTTATCCTCCTAGTTTGCTGCCAGGAAGAAATCACCATCCTGATTATCCTTCCTATTACGTTTTTTTTAACGATTATAGCATTTGTGATATACAGTCCTAAACTACATGTTGTGTTGTTTTATATGTTTTAAAATTTGTACAAATGGCTTCATACTGTGCAATTTACTTTTATTGCTTATAATATATTTTAGGTTTATCCACGTTAATAAATGCAAATCTAGTTGTACAGATTCATCAGTTTAGGTTTATCCATGTTAATAAATGCAAATCTAGTTGTAGAGATTTATCTATTTCATTGATTTTTTTCAAACTACCAGCTTTGGTATTATATTTTTTCCTTATTGCTTTTTTGTTTCCCATTTTCTTTAATTTCTATTTTTCCTCTTCTTCCTCTATTTTACATTCTCTAGATTTAATCCTGTTACTTTTTGCCTACCTTTTTTTTTTTTTAATAGGTAAGAAATGGATTTATTCAGATTCAGAGAAAGCACACTCCACAGACAGAGTGTGGGCCATGGCAGAGCAAATCCAGTGGCCTTTGCCTACCTTTTTGAGTGAAATATTTACCTCATTAATCTTTATTCTTTCTTAATTTTTATTGTATATATTTAAGGCTATGCATTTCCTCATAAGCATACTTTTAACTGTATATACATTTTGATATGTAATATTTCCAGTATCCAGTTCTAAATATTCTCTAACTTCCATAATAATTTTCTCCTAGAGGGGCAGTATAATGTAGCTACTTTAAGAATTACAGATAGGCCTACTGGGATTGAATTCCTGCCTTATCACTTACTGGATTGAATGACTTTAAGTAATTTGTTTGATCTTTTTGTGCTTAAATTTCTTTATTTGTAAAAATTATGATAATAATTGCATGTACTTTAGAGAATTATTAAGATGATTAAATAAACTAATACATAATGCACTTAAAACAGTTTACGGCCCAGAGTATTCTCTGATTATTATCATTGCAGCTTTATATTATTATTTATAAATTTTTATCATATATTTTTACCACCTTTTAAAGGTGATTTTTAGTTCTCTGTTTAGTAGTTAAAGAATGTGGCCCAGGGCTTCCCTGGTGGTCCATTGGTTAAAGAGTCCACCTTGCAGTGCAGTGGGCACCAGTTCCATCCCTGGCCTGGGAAGATCCCATGTGCCACAGAGCTGCTGGACTAGTATGTCTAATTATGAGCCAGTGCTCTGGAGCGCATGCACCCAGAGCTGGTGCTCTGCAGTAAGAGAGGCCACTGCAATGGGAGGCCCACACATGCCAAAGAATAAAAAGATGGATGAAAATAAATATAAATAAAAGAGGCATGATGGGGAAAAGAAAAAAAAAAAAAAGAACGTGGCCCATATCCATATCAAGTTTTATATTTGGTTCTCTTTTCTCATAGTTTTAGGATCTGTGCTAAGATTTCCTATATTTTCATTCATTAAGACCATATTTTCCTTTAAGTCTTTAGGCTTGGTGGTAATAGTTGCTTTAAAATTTTTGGCTGCTCTTCTAATAGCCGGGTTGCCTTGGGATTTATTTATTGTCTTTTCTGTTGAAAATAGATCAGAGTTTACTAGTTATTCATATATCAAGTAATTTTAGAGTGTGTTCTGGTTGTAAATATAATGTTTTGTAGTGGATTCTATTCTGGAGTATGTTAGCTACCAATTTAATTTTCTTGGACTCACACTGCAAAATTTATCTCTAGGGCAGCATTGCATCTCAAATCTCAGTTCTGCTCTTTTATCCTTAGCTAGAGTCTCTCCTCTATGGGGATCATTTAGACTGATACTATTGATACACAGAATTCGGGGCTCCTCTTTTTGGAACTCTCCTTTGTAATATGCCCCCACTTAGTTTCTAGTCACTTTTTTTTGTCCTAAACCCTGTCCTTTGGTTCTTTAGGCCCGAGAATTGTGAGAATTCTGTTGAAGTATAACACTGACCTGGAGCAGAGCACTGACCACACTGACTTTATTTGTAAAAATTATGATAATAATTGCATGTACTTTAGAGAATTATTAAGATGATTAAATAAACTAATACATAATGCACTTAAAACAGTTTACGGCCCAGAGTATTCTCTGATTATTATCATTGCAGCTTTATATTATTATTTATAAATTTTTATCATATATTTTTACCACCTTTTAAAGGTGATTTTTAGTTCTCTGTTTAGTAGTTAAAGAATGTGGCCCAGGGCTTCCCTGGTGGTCCATTGGTTAAAGAGTCCACCTTGCAGTGCAGTGGGCACCAGTTCCATCCCTGGCCTGGGAAGATCCCATGTGCCACAGAGCTGCTGGACTAGTATGTCTAATTATGAGCCAGTGCTCTGGAGCGCATGCACCCAGAGCTGGTGCTCTGCAGTAAGAGAGGCCACTGCAATGGGAGGCCCACACATGCCAAAGAATAAAAACATGGATGAAAATAAATATAAATAAAAGAGGCATGATGGGGAAAAGAAAAAAAAAAAGAACGTGGCCCATATCCATATCAAGTTTTATATTTGGTTCTCTTTTCTCATAGTTTTAGGATCTGTGCTAAGATTTCCTATATTTTCATTCATTAAGACCATATTTTCCTTTAAGTCTTTAGGCTTGGTGGTAATAGTTGCTTTAAAATTTTTGGCTGCTCTTCTAATAGCCGGGTTGCCTTGGGATTTATTTATTGTCTTTTCTGTTGAAAATAGATCAGAGTTTACTAGTTATTCATATATCAAGTAATTTTAGAGTGTGTTCTGGTTGTAAATATAATGTTTTGTAGTGGATTCTATTCTGGAGTATGTTAGCTACCAATTTAATTTTCTTGGACTCACACTGCAAAATTTATCTCTAGGGCAGCATTGCATCTCAAATCTCAGTTCTGCTCTTTTATCCTTAGCTAGAGTCTCTCCTCTATGGGGATCATTTAGACTGATACTATTGATACACAGAATTCGGGGCTCCTCTTTTTGGAACTCTCCTTTGTAATATGCCCCCACTTAGTTTCTAGTCACTTTTTTTTGTCCTAAACCCTGTCCTTTGGTTCTTTAGGCCCGAGAATTGTGAGAATTCTGTTGAAGTATAACACTGACCTGGAGCAGAGCACTGACCTGGACTTCCACACTGACTAGGCCTGTGCCTTCAGTCCCCTGTGCTCTTCCGCTCTCCAAGCATTGGCTTCTTCATCAAAATCTTCCTGCATTGGCTTACTTTCCAATAATTTAGTCAGTGGAGTTTTGTATTCGGTTTGAATTTACAGTTGCTCTCTAAAGGAGATTTAGGTCTGTGAGAAGTTTGCTGGCTATACTGCCTTCCATATGATATTGATTCTTTGCTAACGGTTGAGATTTGCATTATGGGTTAAAACATAGGTATTTTTGTTTTAATAAATATTTTATATGTAAATTAAAAGATATATTCTGTAATTGTTGTGAATATCATTATATATACTTATCCCATGGGGGACTCATTGCAATTTTTGGATGTGAGGATTCATGGCTTCTGTTGATTCTGTAAAATGCCCAGTCTTCATCTTTCTGAAGAATGCTTCTTCCCTGCTATCTGTTTATTCTTTTCCTAGAACGCCTAGCTGATGTGGACCTGCCTAGTCTTTCCTCCATGTTTTGTAATTTCTTTGTATGTATTTGGTCTCTTTCTCTCTATATTCTGTATTCTGAGTAATTCTTCTCGTTGGTCTCTCTTAAACTGGGTCTAATCTCCATTTAGTCCACCTACTGAGTTTTTAATTTTGAAAATTATAATCCATGCATCTAGAAGTTATATTTCATTCTTCTTCAGTTCTTTCTGTCCTTTTTATAGTGTCTGGTTCTTTCATTATGGTTTTTCCTTTCATTTATCACTATTTTTTAAACATAATTATGTTATCTTTTTTGAATTTTTCCATCTTCTGAATTTCTTGGGGTCCTGATCTTCCTGTTTGTTGTATTTGCTCACTCCCTTTTATGATGTGGATTGTAATTTTACACTGTGGGCTCAGTTTAGGCTTATGTGTCCCCTCCTCCCAAAGCCCTCTCTACCCCATGTTTTAGAAGAATGGTCTATGCTCTGGGCTGGGGAAAACTTCTCACTGAGTAATGTCACATGTCTTTCTGTGTAATGCTCCAGGACCTTTTCAAAGTACAAGTATGATATTTCTACTTTAGTGTTTTTTCTTAGAAAATGTATACTGTAAGAATGATGCTTATTAGGCTGAGGGGTCTGCACTGAGACTCCCCCACATTCCTCTGGCATTCAGAGCTCTGAAAAGAGGCAGTTTTCACTGTGTTGAGCCACACCATTCCTGCATTGGCTTACTTTCCAATAATTTAGTCAGTGGAGTTTTGTATTCGGTTTGAATTTACAGTTGCTCTCTAAAGGAGATTTAGGTCTGTGAGAAGTTTGCTGGCTATACTGCCTTCCATATGATATTGATTCTTTGCTAACGGTTGAGATTTGCATTATGGGTTAAAACATAGGTATTTTTGTTTTAATAAATATTTTATATGTAAATTAAAAGATATATTCTGTAATTGTTGTGAATATCATTATATATACTTATCCCATGGGGGACTCATTGCAATTTTTGGATGTGAGGATTCATGGCTTCTGTTGATTCTGTAAAATGCCCAGTCTTCATCTTTCTGAAGAATGCTTCTTCCCTGCTATCTGTTTATTCTTTTCCTAGAACGCCTAGCTGATGTGGACCTGCCTAGTCTTTCCTCCATGTTTTGTAATTTCTTTGTATGTATTTGGTCTCTTTCTCTCTATATTCTGTATTCTGAGTAATTCTTCTCGTTGGTCTCTCTTAAACTGGGTCTAATCTCCATTTAGTCCACCTACTGAGTTTTTAATTTTGAAAATTATAATCCATGCATCTAGAAGTTATATTTCATTCTTCTTCAGTTCTTTCTGTCCTTTTTATAGTGTCTGGTTCTTTCATTATGGTTTTTCCTTTCATTTATCACTATTTTTTAAACATAATTATGTTATCTTTTTTGAATTTTTCCATCTTCTGAATTTCTTGGGGTCCTGATCTTCCTGTTTGTTGTATTTGCTCACTCCCTTTTATGATGTGGATTGTAATTTTACACTGTGGGCTCAGTTTAGGCTTATGTGTCCCCTCCTCCCAAAGCCCTCTCTACCCCATGTTTTAGAAGAATGGTCTATGCTCTGGGCTGGGGAAAACTTCTCACTGAGTAATGTCACATGTCTTTCTGTGTAATGCTCCAGGACCTTTTCAAAGTACAAGTATGATATTTCTACTTTAGTGTTTTTTCTTAGAAAATGTATACTGTAAGAATGATGCTTATTAGGCTGAGGGGTCTGCACTGAGACTCCCCCACATTCCTCTGGCATTCAGAGCTCTGAAAAGAGGCAGTTTTCACTGTGTTGAGCCACACCAGGGTCCTGGCCAGATGTTTTCATCTTACTATGGCAGATAACACTGGCCCTTCACCCTTTAGGCTAGTATTTGTGCCTAATGTCTGCTGGCCTCTCAGAGTACTCATTTACTATTCCAAGTATGTGACTTCTCAATGTATTTGCCATCCTTGATGACTGGGAACTTCCAGAGAGGCCATGGCATCTGAGGTCCAGCTCATTGGTCCTGCCTGCATCCCACCCTGGGGGACACAAGGTGCCTTCCTGTGGCTCAAGAGAATCCAGCCGCCTCTCCTGCCTCCATCAGGGTAGGGAAGTTACCCCTACGTGACTTTTTGCTTCAACTCCTGCCCCTTGTCTCGAGGGCACCCCTTCCCCAAATGCTAGTCTTTTAGAAAGCCAAGACACTGTAGCCGGAAAGGCAGCTGTGTCTAGACCTCTCCTACCTTGGGCCCTACAAACTGCCTTCAGCAAAGGAACACAAAGGCCGCCAGTGGTGGTAACATAAGAGAAAAACCACATTCATGCCTCAGTAAATCAGCATACTGAGCTCACTCATTGCTTCTTTCATTGACCTCAGGTACAAGCACTGTCTCCTTGTTGTCTGAAGAAAATACTCAATGATTTCATCACACACTCCAGAGGACAGATCTTGAGTTTGTTTCCTTGGGCCATAGGAGGCAGCTTTCATGTTCCTGGAAGTGTTTCTTGGGTGCCCTGTGGCATGTCTGATCTGCATCTACCACCATGTCTGGAGGGAGCTGGCACAGTTGTTAGCAGTTGACTGATCAAGGATCTCCCTGGAAGACTGACAGTCAGGCTCACCAGCCTACTTCGAGTTCGGGAACACACATCCACTTCTCTGGCTGGAGCTCAGGGGAGGAGGGGGGACATCTGAGATCACCAGCTGAGAGTTCCTTGGATCATTGTCTCCTGGGACAGCATATGGGGTGCCTATTGCAGTATGAGTGCTCAGCAATAATCATTTCTGCATTTGCTGTTGTTTTCCAAGCTTGATTCTCCCAAGCTTTGAGGGGAATCTCTGATCTTAGGTCCTGGCCTCCCCACATTCCTCTGGCATTCAGAGCTCTGAAAGAGGCAGTTTTCACTGTGTAGCCACACCAGGGTCCTGGCCAGATGTTTTCATCTTACTATGGCAGATAACACTGGCCCTTCACCCTTTAGGCTAGTATTTGTGCCTAATGTCTGCTGGCCTCTCAGAGTACTCATTTACTATTCCAAGTATGTGACTTCTCAATGTATTTGCCATCCTTGATGACTGGGAACTTCCAGAGAGGCCATGGCATCTGAGGTCCAGCTCATTGGTCCTGCCTGCATCCCACCCTGGGGGACACAAGGTGCCTTCCTGTGGCTCAAGAGAATCCAGCCGCCTCTCCTGCCTCCATCAGGGTAGGGAAGTTACCCCTACGTGACTTTTTGCTTCAACTCCTGCCCCTTGTCTCGAGGGCACCCCTTCCCCAAATGCTAGTCTTTTAGAAAGCCAAGACACTGTAGCCGGAAAGGCAGCTGTGTCTAGACCTCTCCTACCTTGGGCCCTACAAACTGCCTTCAGCAAAGGAACACAAAGGCCGCCAGTGGTGGTAACATAAGAGAAAAACCACATTCATGCCTCAGTAAATCAGCATACTGAGCTCACTCATTGCTTCTTTCATTGACCTCAGGTACAAGCACTGTCTCCTTGTTGTCTGAAGAAAATACTCAATGATTTCATCACACACTCCAGAGGACAGATCTTGAGTTTGTTTCCTTGGGCCATAGGAGGCAGCTTTCATGTTCCTGGAAGTGTTTCTTGGGTGCCCTGTGGCATGTCTGATCTGCATCTACCACCATGTCTGGAGGGAGCTGGCACAGTTGTTAGCAGTTGACTGATCAAGGATCTCCCTGGAAGACTGACAGTCAGGCTCACCAGCCTACTTCGAGTTCGGGAACACACATCCACTTCTCTGGCTGGAGCTCAGGGGAGGAGGGGGGACATCTGAGATCACCAGCTGAGAGTTCCTTGGATCATTGTCTCCTGGGACAGCATATGGGGTGCCTATTGCAGTATGAGTGCTCAGCAATAATCATTTCTGCATTTGCTGTTGTTTTCCAAGCTTGATTCTCCCAAGCTTTGAGGGGAATCTCTGATCTTGTCATTTGCTTTATATGAACCATGTGTTTATCTAAGTCCTTTTGATCTCATTTTTATTTTTTTTAAGATATTTGCCTTTTTAAGACACTTTTCTCAGTCAATTGACTGAGAAAATCTTTTGGATTTTCTTTTGGGGTGTTTGGATGAGTGGGGGATGTGCTTTAATCATCATTTGGAAAGAATAAGATTATTTTTTATATCTTTATTTCTTTCTGAAGCTATATGACTCCCTGAATTGGGAGCCTGTAAAATGTTATAAAATGGATACTGCCTGTCTGAGTGTCCTGGGAATGAGTACAGCCTTGGGCTGGACCTTGCTGGCAATGCACAGGGTCTGACTCCTTCCCAGGGTACAGAAGTTCTTATAGTCAGCTAATTTTCTTTTCAGCTGTGTTTCCTCATGTGTAAAAGAGGGCTAGTACCTTTCTCAGTCTTTGTATTTCATCAGGTTACTGGGAGTTAAATGGGCGAATGCACATGGTTTTTCATTAAGTGGAAAGTATTATTAAAACATAGAGGGTCATCTCTATAGAAAAGGCCCATAGAGTGGGTTCCCTAAAGCCAAAGCTGACATGAGAACTTGGGTTGCAAGTGGTTAGTTTGGGTCAGGAAGAGGGTATCGCAGGGAGGACGAGAGAGACAGAGAGACAGGGAAGAGCAAATATACTGGAATCCAGTGGAAAATCCAGTGAAAGGTGAGTGTGTGCCAGGGTTCTTGCTATGGGCAGTAAGGGCTTTGTTCCTACAACAGGAACTCTGAAATGCATTGAAAGTTCTAGAGCTCTCCTGAGGATGCAGGTGGTGGGGAGATGGGGTGTTTTCCAGTGGCTCTTGTCTTCCTATGCTCTTACGTGGGCTAAGGGAGCTTCTAGGACTAAGAGCCTCCAAAAAAAGAAAGGTCAGTGTCATATGCTTGGGGGAGGGTATATGCTTTAGGGCTGGAGGCACTATAGGAAGGGCACCGACAAAGGACCCTGCAGGCGGCCTGGCTTGGGGACAGTGCCTAGTGTTAGGGGTCCCTAGCCATTTAAAATGTTACCAATTTAAGAAAACGTATTACCTTCTAAACATTCTTGTATATTCAGATAAAAAAAAATTCTTCCTGTGTGAACAATACATTGATCTATGATGAATCCCTCCCTTCTTTCTTCCATCTGTCCTTCCTTTTAAAAATTTAGTCATTCAGCAAAAATAGCCCTGAAATCTCTAAAGGGGTGGATAGTACACTAGAGACACAGGCCTCCTGGGGGCTCAACGAGGGCCATCTGGAAGGGAACCCTAGCCTGGGGACCCACCTGTGCTCTTGTGGTTCCCTCTGGAGGCTCTGCTTTCTGGGATGATTGCTGGAGACTCAGAAAAAATGGGTAAGCCTGGCCTGGAGGCAGTATATGAATGAATCTTTATGTAAATATTAATTTTATTCTATGTGCTCAGTGATTGTGTGTTTCTGTTTTCTAAATTGATTTGAGTGTGTTTGTATTTAAACTTGTAATATTCATGGCCATGCTTTGTTCACTATTTGATGCTGACTGTTTTGGGGCTAGTCCTGGTCAGTGATTTCTCAGGTTATGGAGTTAAATGGGCGAATGCACATGGTTTTCATTAAGTGGAAAGTATTATTAAAACATAGAGGGTCATCTCTATAGAAAAGGCCCATAGAGTGGGTTCCCTAAAGCCAAAGCTGACATGAGAACTTGGGTTGCAAGTGGTTAGTTTGGGTCAGGAAGAGGGTATCGCAGGGAGGACGAGAGAGACAGAGAGACAGGGAAGAGCAAATATACTGGAATCCAGTGGAAAATCCAGTGAAAGGTGAGTGTGTGCCAGGGTTCTTGCTATGGGCAGTAAGGGCTTTGTTCCTACAACAGGAACTCTGAAATGCATTGAAAGTTCTAGAGCTCTCCTGAGGATGCAGGTGGTGGGGAGATGGGGTGTTTTCCAGTGGCTCTTGTCTTCCTATGCTCTTACGTGGGCTAAGGGAGCTTCTAGGACTAAGAGCCTCCAAAAAAAGAAAGGTCAGTGTCATATGCTTGGGGGAGGGTATATGCTTTAGGGCTGGAGGCACTATAGGAAGGGCACCGACAAAGGACCCTGCAGGCGGCCTGGCTTGGGGACAGTGCCTAGTGTTAGGGGTCCCTAGCCATTTAAAATGTTACCAATTTAAGAAAACGTATTACCTTCTAAACATTCTTGTATATTCAGATAAAAAAAAATTCTTCCTGTGTGAACAATACATTGATCTATGATGAATCCCTCCCTTCTTTCTTCCATCTGTCCTTCCTTTTAAAAATTTAGTCATTCAGCAAAAATAGCCCTGAAATCTCTAAAGGGGTGGATAGTACACTAGAGACACAGGCCTCCTGGGGGCTCAACGAGGGCCATCTGGAAGGGAACCCTAGCCTGGGGACCCACCTGTGCTCTTGTGGTTCCCTCTGGAGGCTCTGCTTTCTGGGATGATTGCTGGAGACTCAGAAAAAATGGGTAAGCCTGGCCTGGAGGCAGTATATGAATGAATCTTTATGTAAATATTAATTTTATTCTATGTGCTCAGTGATTGTGTGTTTCTGTTTTCTCTAAATTGATTTGAGTGTGTTTGTATTTAAACTTGTAATATTCATGGCCATGCTTTGTTCACTATTTGATGCTGACTGTTTTGGGGCTAGTCCTGGTCATGAGGCATCCTGTAGTAAACAAGAGATAAAAATCCCTGTTCTCATGGTGTCATGGGGCCAATACTCCAGTGGATGATGCTGTCACGTGGATTGAAAGCTGACTGCTAGTCTCATTCTGGATGGGTCCTAGGGAAGTAGGTCCCCAGGCCCCTGATCATCCCTTCACCGTGTGCCAAGCTATGGGAAGTCCAGATTGGAGGACTTTGATTCCTAGTGGAGAGAACTGAGCTGGGTGGAGAGATAAAAGAGAACAAGCTATCAGATTGGCAGCTGTGACTCTGCAGCGTGAAGCAGGGTGACCAAACACAACATGGGGGTGTTCTGAGTGGCACCTCGCTTCTGCATTTGGAACTGGGTGCAAGGGCAGAAGTCTTGCTTCCCACCCTGCCTGCCCCACACTGGCCTCCCTACAGCCTCTAGCATACTCTCACAGTTCTCTGCTTTCTGTTTTCCTCTGGGACCAGATGGACTCTGTGGGACTGGGGTGTCCCTCTCAGATTCCAGCTGTGGTTCTGGCCCCTGGAGCTTGTTCTTGGCCATGTCTTCCAGCACCATGGACGCTCTGCCAGCAGGGACCCCCTTGCTCCTGGCACAGTCCCGCTTCCCTTCCTCCCCTGCCTACAGATGCTAACACTTTCCAAGGTGCACTTGAGGTCGCTCCTCCTCTCCACCCGCCACTGGCCTTGGTCGCTCCTGCTTTTTCCCCGGCTCTTGGGGTCCTTATCTGGTTCTTCCCTGGAGCACTATCCCTTCATTGTCTCCCTAGTTTATCTCCAGACCCTCATCTTTCCATGTTCTGTCTCCCTATCTCCAGTGTCTAGCACGGGTGGCTCCCCACTCCCCAATTTAAACCATGCCCACCTCCACCAGCCCATAACCAGTGTTCTGACCACCCCTCCCACTTTTTAACCGAACTCCTTAGCTATGAATCTTTATGTAAATATTAATTTTATTCTATGTGCTCAGTGATTGTGTGTTTCTGTTTTATCTAAATTGATTTGAGTGTGTTTGTATTTAAACTTGTAATATTCATGGCCATGCTTTGTTCACTATTTGATGCTGACTGTTTTGGGGCTAGTCCTGGTCATGAGGCATCCTGTAGTAAACAAGAGATAAAAATCCCTGTTCTCATGGTGTCATGGGGCCAATACTCCAGTGGATGATGCTGTCACGTGGATTGAAAGCTGACTGCTAGTCTCATTCTGGATGGGTCCTAGGGAAGTAGGTCCCCAGGCCCCTGATCATCCCTTCACCGTGTGCCAAGCTATGGGAAGTCCAGATTGGAGGACTTTGATTCCTAGTGGAGAGAACTGAGCTGGGTGGAGAGATAAAAGAGAACAAGCTATCAGATTGGCAGCTGTGACTCTGCAGCGTGAAGCAGGGTGACCAAACACAACATGGGGGTGTTCTGAGTGGCACCTCGCTTCTGCATTTGGAACTGGGTGCAAGGGCAGAAGTCTTGCTTCCCACCCTGCCTGCCCCACACTGGCCTCCCTACAGCCTCTAGCATACTCTCACAGTTCTCTGCTTTCTGTTTTCCTCTGGGACCAGATGGACTCTGTGGGACTGGGGTGTCCCTCTCAGATTCCAGCTGTGGTTCTGGCCCCTGGAGCTTGTTCTTGGCCATGTCTTCCAGCACCATGGACGCTCTGCCAGCAGGGACCCCCTTGCTCCTGGCACAGTCCCGCTTCCCTTCCTCCCCTGCCTACAGATGCTAACACTTTCCAAGGTGCACTTGAGGTCGCTCCTCCTCTCCACCCGCCACTGGCCTTGGTCGCTCCTGCTTTTTCCCCGTCTCTTGGGGTCCTTATCTGGTTCTTCCCTGGAGCACTATCCCTTCATTGTCTCCCTAGTTTATCTCCAGACCCTCATCTTTCCATGTTCTGTCTCCCTATCTCCAGTGTCTAGCACGGGTGGCTCCCCACTCCCCATAACCTGGTGTTTCTGAACGAAATCCTTGTCTTTTGATGCCCACCTCCACCAGCCCATAACCAGTGTTCTGACCACCCCCCCTCCCCACTTTTTTTTCAGTTACCTAGACTCAGCTTTACCTGTTTTCTCTCTCATCCTTGAATCCTTAGTTTATATCGCCCACCTTTTGTTGGCTTCTTATTTTGCTATCACTGTAAAGACCTTTCTTAGTCCCGTGATTGACCACTTGTTAACATTTTCTGCCACGTGCTCTGTAATTTTCTTTCTCCCTCTCTCCCTCCCAACCTTTCTTCCAGCCTCCCCATCCCTCTCCCCTTCCACACACACTAATTCTTTCTCAAGTGTTTGAGAGTAATTTGCAGATATTAGAGTCCTTTATCTATAAATACATTCATTCATATTTATATTTGCTAAGAACTCCTACCATCGTATGCTTATCAAATCTAGGAAATGAAACATTGACACAATACTATTGCTAAATGAACCATCCATATTTAAATTTTGCCCATTGGTCCCACCATTGTCTTCTATAGCTTTCTTTCTTGGTCCAGAAACTAATCTATTGATAGAATCACACGTTACCTTTAGTTATCACATCTCCTTGATCTCCCCCTATCTGGGTGAGTTACTTAGAATTTTATTTATAGCCATCACATGTATTCAAAAATACAATTACAATCTAGATATTTTGTAGGAAACCTATGCGTTTGGTCTTGTCTGCTGTTTCTTCATGAGTGGCTTAGGTTTTGTATTTTTGGCAGGAATACTACAAAAAGGATGCTGTGTTCTTCTCAGCGTATCTTATCAGGAGGCACGTGCTTCCACCTTGTTTCATATTGGGATGTCGACTTTTATTACCTGGTTCAGGTTGTATTCACTCTTTTATCTACTTAAAGTCATTATCTTCCTGCATATAATTAGTATGTTATTTGTGGGATATTTTGAGCTTATATAAATATCTTACTCTTCATTAAGCTTTCACTGACTAGTTTTAGCATCTCTTAATTCTCGGCAGACTCAGTTTTTATTGTGATGGCTTTATAATGGCGCATTTCTAACTCTATTACTTCTTCATATTTCTAACTGGTGATTTCCTGCAAGGAGAACTTTGTTGTCCCCTCCCCATTTATTTAGTTATATCTGTGTGGATTTGTTGATCCTTATTTGACTCCATGGATTCTAATTAATTTACTCATTTCTTTTGTTACTCACGTGGTCTCAGATTTGGCCTTTGTGAGAATAAATTTTAAAGTTAGAGATGGGGATTAAATTTTCTAAAGCTTTTGCAGCACTGTGGGAACATGCATGTGATTGTTCTTTTTTTTTTTTTAAGATTTATTTATTTATTTATTTATTTATTGGGGGTGGGAGGGTGGGGTGGCGAGGGAGGGGAGTAGGCGGGCCACTTCTATTGGTCTTTCATTTCTCTATTTTCATCCATCTTTGTTCTTTGGCCCATGTGGGCCTCCCATTGCGGTGGCCTCTGTCGTCGCAGAGCGCCGGCTCTGGGTGCATGCGCTCCAGAGCTCCGGCTCGGTAATTGGACACATGGGTCCAGCCGCTCCGCGGCACGTGGGATCTTCCCAGGCCAGGGATCGAACTGGCGCCCCTTGCACTGCAAGGCGGTGTCCTTATCCACTGGACCACCAGGGGAAGCCCTGATTGTTCTTTTTAAACAGATTAATATTGTGCATTATGTAAATGGATTTCCTTATACGGTACCAACCTTGAATTCCTGGTATTCATCTCATTCAATTATGATACATTCTTTCTCTAAAGTGATGTTGCATTCTATTTGCTAATATGTTATTCAGTCTTTTTGCATCTGTGTTTGTATATGACATTATTTTGTAATTTTCTTTTTTGTGTATGTGCTCAGTTAACAGAATTCTACTTGCTTTTTTTAAAAAAGGGGGAAAGTTTTCCTTTGTTTTCAGTGTTCTGGAACAATTTATGAATCATTGAGGCTGTCTGGTTTGTGAAGGTTTGGTAGAATTCCCTGTGGAATCATCTCAGTCTGATGTTTTTTTGTATCTGTGTTTTCTTTATAACTTTCTCTTTCTTCTACAAAAATTAGCCCAAGTTTTATATTACTAATGGGATTAATTTTGGTGAATTATATTTTCTAGCAGATTTTGTCTAAGCTTTCAAATGTAAGTCCCTTATTACTTGATGTATTAAATACTTATTTAGTGTGAATTAAACTAGGTTACAAGTTGTTAGGTCACAGGCCTTGGGTTATATCTGTGTGGATTTGTTGATCCTTATTTGACTCCATGGATTCTAATTAATTTACTCATTTCTTTTGTTACTCACGTGGTCTCAGATTTGGCCTTTGTGAGAATAAATTTTAAAGTTAGAGATGGGGATTAAATTTTCTAAAGCTTTTGCAGCACTGTGGGAACATGCATGTGATTGTTCTTTTTTTTTTTTTAAGATTTATTTATTTATTTATTTATTATTGTTGGGGGATGGGGGGGGGGGAGGGAGGGGAGCAGGCGGGCCACTTCTATTGGTCTTTAATTTGTCCATTTTCATCCATCTTTGTTCTTTGGCCCGTGTGGGCCTCCCATTGCGGTGGCCTCTGTCGTCGCAGAGCGCCGGCTCTGGGTGCATGCGCTCCAGAGCTCTGGCTCAGTAATTGGACACATCGGTCCAGCCACTCTGCGGCACGTGGGGTCTTCCCAGGGCAGGGATCGAACCGGTGCCCCTTGCACTGCAAGGTGATGTCCTTACCCACTGGACCACCAGGGGAAGCCCTGATTGTTCTTTTTAAACAGATTAATATTGTGCATTATGTAAATGGATTTCCTTATACGGTACCAACCTTGAATTCCTGGTATTCATCTCATTCAATTATGATACATTCTTTCTCTAAAGTGATGTTGCATTCTATTTGCTAATATGTTATTCAGTCTTTTTGCATCTGTGTTTGTATATGACATTATTTTGTAATTTTCTTTTTTGTGTATGTGCTCAGTTAACAGAATTCTACTTGCTTTTTTTAAAAAAGGGGGAAAGTTTTCCTTTGTTTTCAGTGTTCTGGAACAATTTATGAATCATTGAGGCTGTCTGGTTTGTGAAGGTTTGGTAGAATTCCCTGTGGAATCATCTCAGTCTGATGTTTTTTTGTATCTGTGTTTTCTTTATAACTTTCTCTTTCTTCTACAAAAATTAGCCCAAGTTTTATATTACTAATGGGATTAATTTTGGTGAATTATATTTTTCTAGCAGATTTTGTCTAAGCTTTCAAATGTAAGTCCCTTATTACTTGATGTATTAAATACTTATTTAGTGTGAAATAAACTAGGTTACAAGTTGTTAGGTCACAGGCCTTGGGTATATTGAAGGTATATTTTGGCTCATGGACTGTATGGAGTGATCTTTTTGTTGCCTATTTTTATACTTTTCCTGAAAATTCGTTCTGTTTATGGAGACCCAACTTAGATGTCACCTAGACCAGGAAGTCCACCCTAATTGCCTCACCTCATTCCTGGAATCTCAAGGTGCTGTCTCTGCATTTTGAGTATCACATTTATCTCTCTCGGCTATTTGTTGTCATTATGTTCAAGGCACTCTGGGTGGAAGACAGGACTTTCCTATTGCTGCTATAACCAATTACTGAAAACTTAGTGGCTTAGAACAGCACAGATGTATTATTCATATCTTACAATTCTGGGGGTCAGAAGTCTGAAATTGATTTTATTTGTAGAGTCAAGATGTCAACAGGCCTTCATTCCTTCTAGAGGCTCTAGGGGAGAATCTGTTTCCTTGCCTATTCTAGCTTCTCCAGGCCACCTGGATTCCTTGGCTCTCAGCCCCTTCCTCCATCTTCAAAGCCAGCTGTGGGCAGTGGAGACTTTCTGACGCTGACAGTTCTCTTCTGTAGTCACATCTCTCTCTGTCTCCCTTAGATAAGAATGCTTGTGACTGTATCAGTCCTACCTCGGTCATCAGGGTATCTCCCCATCTCAACATCCTTACCTTAATCACATCTGCTGAACCCTTTTACCATGGGAGTGGACACACTCACCTGTTCAGGGAATTAGGACATGGACCTCGTTGGGTGACCATTATTCAGCTTGTCACATTCATTATTATATTTCCTGTGTTTCCTGGAAACATGTTATAAATATGTTTCTTTTACAAGTCTGAACATTGCAATCACAGTCACTATTTAACAATTCTCTATTTTTCCTCCTTCAGTTATCTTTTAGATCTGTTCTGTGTGAGAACACAGAATTCACCATAAGGCGAGCATCTCAGACCCCTTCTTGACATTCCCATTGCTTGATTGAGAGAGAAAGTCTGAAACCTAAGCACTGAGACCCAAGGCAAAAGGACACTGTGATATTTTTTGCGTGCGTGTCTGAATGCTTTCCTGACACATAGCCCCACCAGGCAGGGAATTGGAAGAGAAATGGTGCTGTCTTTTCCCAGTTCTCTCCTGTGCTCTTATGCAACACACACACCCGCCCTACTTTAGTAACTCAAAGCAGAGGAGGCCTCCAGCTTAAATAGGAAAATCTGCCTTCAGCTGCAGACGGATCAAGAATGCACAGTTTATTATTTAAAGTCCACGCTGGCTGGGGCTGTCCAGGTGGCTCAAGGAAGCTCCTGGCAGCTAGTCCAAGCCTGAGACTGGATGAGGGACTGTCGCCCTCAGAAGGCGAAAGCCAGGAGGCCAGGCGCTGACGGCGGCGGAGGTGCTGACTTGGTGTTCCAGGGCCCGTGGGGGTGGAGACCACGGCCCTTGCCAGCTCCCACAGAAGTGTCTGATTTTTGAATCAGCAGCCTTCCTGTTCCCTCCAAGGGAGAGAGCAGGAGAGAACGTGTGACTGAGCAGAGGAGCGAGCCAGCTTCCCTCCCAGCAGGAGGACTCGGGCCAGGAAGTCCGACTCCGAGAAAGGGAAGGGGAACAGACACTTGGTTTGGAGTGACTGTTCAGTTTCTTTTAAGCAATGACTTTTAGGGTTGCATTTTTTTTTCCTTCTGCAGAAAAGTCTAGCCGCCTTTCAGTGTACTAATTTCTCATGGAAAAGCCGGGCCAAAAAAAAAGCCCAGCACAGCATCAGGACATCTGCTGCCCAGTTTTCTTGGGGGTTTTCCAGCCATGTATGCAGCGGGTTCATTTTGCACAGTCTTCTTTCAAAGCAACGGGCAATTTCTCGTGCACGACCAGACAGGGAATGCGCTGGCTGGAGCCGGTGTGGGGTTGCATAAACTGCCCTCAGGCTGAAGGAGCGCGTACCTTTCTCAATCCATTAGCAAGTCATAGATCAAACTCCCTGTCGCTGGGTTTGGACAGAGCTGGACAGTGAACTGGAGGGAAAAAGCCCAAGAAAGCTCGAAGTGTTCCTGCCCAGTTGAGCAGAAAATATCAGGCGTCATTGGTGGTCAGTGATGGTGGCATGAATGCAATCTGGGCCCAACTGTGAGGGGCACAGCCCCCAGGAGAGGCCTTGCCTATGTCTGGTGTGAGTGTCCTACTCAGGGGCACTCAGAGCTTGAGGAGAAAACAAGAGGCTTTTCTTCTCTCCAAAGAGACAGCCACTGTTTAGAGACAGAGCTTATAGGCCTTCCATGGATCTCTTAGGCAATCTGCTGTCAGCCTTCTGGGCTCTTGAAAAGGAAATGAGCATTCTCTACGTCAACTTTTTTTTTTTCTTTTTTTTAAAAAATATTTTGACTCTGCTATGAGGCATGTGGGATCTTAGTTTCCTGGCCAGGGGTGGAAATTGCACCTTCCTGCATTGGAATGACAGTGTCCTAACCACTAGACCACCGAGAGAGTCCTCTCAAAAGAAGTTCAACTTTCTCCAAATAAACTGCTATGCAGCGTGGCCAAGGGTGGCTGCTGTTTTTCTGGCTCTGTGTTTATGGAAATTTTGATTCCCTTGACCATCTCTTACTTTCTGACGTTGATGTGGAGGTGTCTCTTCCTGTGCATGGCTAACTGCTGATGGTGGGAGCTCTGAGCACTTAGACTTCATGCCTACTCTATCCTAGAGGGTATCACTGAGTCGCAGTTGGGCTCTTGGGCCTCTTTCTGAGTAACAGTTAATCACTTTATGGGAGTCAAGTTCTTCAGAGCAGCGTGGAGGCAGAGACCTTCCATTAACTATTGCCAGGGGCCTCATTGCCTGGTCTCTGGATTTAAAAACTGCCTTCTTCAGAATAAATATGCACCTCCTCGGGGTGACTGATGTCTTGCTGTTCCAGTGATGTGAGCATCTATGTTCCAGGCCCTAGAAGGACATACATCCCTTGCCAGCAGCTGTCTGCCTCCGAATCTTCCCCATTTCCTCTCCCTGATGCTGCTCATCAAGCCAGCTCCTGGGAAGTCTTTGGGTCCCTGTACTTCCCATATGAAGATGGAGATCTTTCACTGGATCTCCTGAAGACTCCTGACGCTGGACAATGCGTGGTCCCTGGCAGACAGCTGATGGGGCAGCAGCGGCAGGGGGAGAAGTTCTGTTGGTATGCAGCTTCCAGCCCTGGTGGAAAACGGGGATTGTGTGAGGACGAATGTCCCTTGCTTTGAGACATCTGTGTTGAGAAAAATTACAGTGTTCTTCAGCAAAATGCCCTGCCTGCAGTAGAGGCCAGGAAATATCCAGATTTGGGGCTACAGTGACTTGGGATGAAAGAGGAGCAGGGACTCATGAACCAGTGTGCCTTCCTCACCTTGTCTCACAAGGATGCTGAGCACCTAAGGCGTGTGTGCTAGCTGCTAGGTGGGTGAGACCAGTCCTTGCATCCCAGAGGGAGTGTTCCCTGGTGCCCCTGTTGGGGACGCTGTCCGGCATCATCCAGTGGAAGAAGTCAGCTGGGATGGGAATCACTGCAGAGCTGGGTAGCTATGCCAGAATTCTGTTTTCCTTTCCCAGGTTTTTCTCTTTTTTTTTTTCCCCTCATGATTTCAGTTCTGACAGTACAGACATCTTGAAGATATTCCAGTTTCAACCATATTAAAGAGTAGTTACTTGGAATTCTGATACACTGGTAACTGCCTAAAAAGGGAAAGTATTTAACAATAGCAAGAAAAGAAGGAAATTGTTCAAGTTGCAGTAAGAATATTACGCTGATTTACTGAGTGCTAGTGTGAATGATGTGGGCACTTTCTTCAGGAGGCCGAGGCTTTGCGTGGCATTGAATGATGGCATTTGGCCACTTGCTTTGTCTTCGGGGATTTTGAGATTTACACCTGTCATCTTCAGCTTTATCCCTTCCAATTGTCTGTGACAAGCAGCCTGTAACAGCCTCTTTCCGGACAACTAAACGTCATTTCTGGCTGCCAGAGAAAATAAAATGTTTTAAAATAACTTTTTGACAAGGCTGTACTGTAAAACATTTTGTGGGATGTGTGTATGCATGAACCTGTGTGTCTGTGTGTGTGTGTGTGTGTGTGAATTTGTATGTGGAAAAAAAAAATGGAGGTGGTTCTCTTCCAGGGAGTAATGGTTTCGGTAATACACATTACTGATAAATTGCCTAAAAAGTGAGATTTTTGCAAAGTGAGGCAAATTTTAAATTAAGTACATGAACTTGTCATTTTAAGGAAATCTGGAATGAATCCTGTAAAGGGGAGAAGTTTTGGACAGGTTGTAGACCAACTTCTCAGAATATACTTGTTGGTTGCTTCTGTATTTATTATAAAAGAGCATAATTGTTTAGGTCAGATTTGTGGTTATTGGGCCCTCTTAGTGGAGCACTCTTACATGTGGTTGACACTATTACCCAGGTGTGGCCACAGGAAGTGTGCATGATTGGTGCCAGGTTTAACCAGTTTTTTTTTTTTTAAATTGGCTCGTGTGAAAAATCTTATCAGGTTGTATGAGCTTCAGTCATGACTGGACCCAGGGTGTTTTAAGTAATGTAGCTGTATTGTGTTTGACGCTGTCCGGCATCATCCAGTGGAAGAAGTCAGCTGGGATGGGAATCACTGCAGAGCTGGGTAGCTATGCCAGAATTCTGTTTTCCTTTCCCAGGTTTTTCTCTTTTTTTCCCTCATGATTTCAGTTCTGACAGTACAGACATCTTGAAGATATTCCAGTTTCAACCATATTAAAGAGTAGTTACTTGGAATTCTGATACACTGGTAACTGCCTAAAAAGGGAAAGTATTTAACAATAGCAAGAAAAGAAGGAAATTGTTCAAGTTGCAGTAAGAATATTACGCTGATTTACTGAGTGCTAGTGTGAATGATGTGGGCACTTTCTTCAGGAGGCCGAGGCTTTGCGTGGCATTGAATGATGGCATTTGGCCACTTGCTTTGTCTTCGGGGATTTTGAGATTTACACCTGTCATCTTCAGCTTTATCCCTTCCAATTGTCTGTGACAAGCAGCCTGTAACAGCCTCTTTCCGGACAACTAAACGTCATTTCTGGCTGCCAGAGAAAATAAAATGTTTTAAAATAACTTTTTGACAAGGCTGTACTGTAAAACATTTTGTGGGATGTGTGTATGCATGAACCTGTGTGTCTGTGTGTGTGTGTGTGTGTGTGAATTTGTATGTGGAAAAAAAAAATGGAGGTGGTTCTCTTCCAGGGAGTAATGGTTTCGGTAATACACATTACTGATAAATTGCCTAAAAAGTGAGATTTTTGCAAAGTGAGGCAAATTTTAAATTAAGTACATGAACTTGTCATTTTAAGGAAATCTGGAATGAATCCTGTAAAGGGGAGAAGTTTTGGACAGGTTGTAGACCAACTTCTCAGAATATACTTGTTGGTTGCTTCTGTATTTATTATAAAAGAGCATAATTGTTTAGGTCAGATTTGTGGTTATTGGGCCCTCTTAGTGGAGCACTCTTACATGTGGTTGACACTATTACCCAGGTGTGGCCACAGGAAGTGTGCATGATTGGTGCCAGGTTTAACCAGTTTTTTTTTTTTTAAATTGGCTCGTGTGAAAAATCTTATCAGGTTGTATGAGCTTCAGTCATGACTGGACCCAGGGTGTTTTAAGTAATGTAGCTGTAACTTTGTTGCTTTCTGAAGCCATCATTTGCCTCTTTTCCCTTCTGCTGCTGCTTAGTAGCTCCAGTCATGTCCGACTCTGTGTGACCCTGTGGACTATAGCCCGTGAGGCTCCTCTGTCCATGGAATTCTCCAGGCAAAAGAGTACTGGAGTAGGTTGCCATACCTACCTCCAGGGGACCTTCCCAACCCAGGGATCGAACCTGAGTCTCCTGTGTTACAGGCAGATTCTTGACCCCTGAGCCATCAGGGAAGTCCCCGGTTCCCTGTATCTTGGTTTAGTTCTCAGGCAGGTCTCTGACAATAAGAAAAGTGGTTCCTTGCCTGTACAAGTTATGTGGTTCCTGGTGTCCAGGAACTTAATCACATCAGACTTCATAAAATGACTTGCAGGATCCTGCCTGACTCACATGCCTATTCCTGGACCAGTCACTGTATTTGAAGAGTGTGGCATTCTCTCTTTTGTCCACATAACATGGTCAGCATCTGGTAGTAGAGTTGGAGCAGCTGATAGAAGCCCCATTGATTCAGTGTGGTCCCAAGTAACAAGGAGACATTCTATTGACGTATTCTGTCATTAGGGGACAAAGCTACAGATGACCCCCTAGGGTGCAGTAGATGACTGTGTTAATCTCTACCTTTTTCTCCTGAGCAGGCTCCCTAGGTGGCCTTTGCGCACAGGTATCTATAAAGTGCTCCGTCTCTTGACTGTCCTCTCTTAGCTGCCTTCTCCATTCTCCTGAAGGAGTGGAGGAAAGAAGTCATGTTCAAGCTGAGGGTTATGCCCAAATGAATGTGGAGTTCAATTCAATCATTCAGTCACATCTGATTTTTATGATCCAAAGGGAGAAGTTTTGGACAGGTTGTAGACCAACTTCTCAGAATATACTTGTTGGTTGCTTCTGTATTTATTATAAAAGAGCATAATTGTTTAGGTCAGATTTGTGGTTATTGGGCCCTCTTAGTGGAGCACTCTTACATGTGGTTGACACTATTACCCAGGTGTGGCCACAGGAAGTGTGCATGATTGGTGCCAGGTTTAACCAGTTTTTTTTTTTTTAAATTGGCTCGTGTGAAAAATCTTATCAGGTTGTATGAGCTTCAGTCATGACTGGACCCAGGGTGTTTTAAGTAATGTAGCTGTAACTTTGTTGCTTTCTGAAGCCATCATTTGCCTCTTTTCCCTTCTGCTGCTGCTTAGTAGCTCCAGTCATGTCCGACTCTGTGTGACCCTGTGGACTATAGCCCGTGAGGCTCCTCTGTCCATGGAATTCTCCAGGCAAAAGAGTACTGGAGTAGGTTGCCATACCTACCTCCAGGGGACCTTCCCAACCCAGGGATCGAACCTGAGTCTCCTGTGTTACAGGCAGATTCTTTACCACTGAGCCATCAGGGAAGTACCCGTTTCCCTGTATCTTGGTTTAGTTCTCAGGCAGGTCTCTGACAATAAGAAAAGTGGTTCCTTGCCTGTACAAGTTATGTGGTTCCTGGTGTCCAGGAACTTAATCACATCAGACTTCATAAAATGACTTGCAGGATCCTGCCTGACTCACATGCCTATTCCTGGACCAGTCACTGTATTTGAAGAGTGTGGCATTCTCTCTTTTGTCCACATAACATGGTCAGCATCTGGTAGTAGAGTTGGAGCAGCTGATAGAAGCCCCATTGATTCAGTGTGGTCCCAAGTAACAAGGAGACATTCTATTGACGTATTCTGTCATTAGGGGACAAAGCTACAGATGACCCCCTAGGGTGCAGTAGATGACTGTGTTAATCTCTACCTTTTTCTCCTGAGCAGGCTCCCTAGGTGGCCTTTGCGCACAGGTATCTATAAAGTGCTCCGTCTCTTGACTGTCCTCTCTTAGCTGCCTTCTCCATTCTCCTGAAGGGAGTGGAGGAAAGAAGTCATGTTCAAGCTGAGGGTTATGCCCAAATGAATGTGGAGTTCAATTCAATCATTCAGTCACATCTGATTTTTTATGATCCTATGGACTGTGGCACGCCAGGCTTCCCAGTCCTTCACCATCTAATTCATCTTGTCCTCTGTCGTCCCCTTCTCCTTCTACCTTCTGTTTTTTCCAACATCAGGGTCTTTTCCAGTGAGTCATCTCTTTGCATCAGGTGGCCAAAGTATTGGAGCTTCAGCATCAGTCCTTCCAGCAAATATTCAAGATTGATTTCCTGTAGGACTAAGGGGCTCACAAGAGTCTTCTCCAACACCACAGCTCAAAGGCATCAGTTCTTCAGCACTCAGCCTTCTATATGGTCCAACTCTCACATCCATATATGACTACTAGGAAGACCATAGCTTTGACTATACAGACTTTTGTTGGTAAAGTGAGGTTTCTGCTTTTGAATAATATGCTGTCTAGGTTTGTCATAGCTTTTCTTCCAAGGAGCAAGTGTCTTTTAATTTCACGGCTATAGTCACCATCTGCAGTGATTTTGGACCCTAAAAAAAAAGTTTGTCACTGTTTCCATTGTTTGCCCATCTCTTTGCCATGAAGAGATGGGACTGGATACCATGATCTTTGAATTTTGAATGTTGAGTTTTAGGCCAACTTTTTCACTCTCCTCTTTCAGCTTCATCAAGTGGCTCTTTAGTTCCTCTTTGCTTTCTTCCATAGGGTAATATCATCTGCGTACCCAAGGTTATTGATATTTCTCCTAGGAATCTTGATTCCAGCTTGCATTTCATCCAGGTCGACATTTCACGTGATGTATTTTGCATACAAATTAAATGAGCAAGGTGACAATATACAGCCTTGACATACTCCTTTCCCAATTTGGAACCAGTCTGTTGTTCCTCGTCAGGTTCTAACTGTTGATTCTGGTCTGACATACAGGTTTCTCAGGAGGCAGGTAAGGTACTCTGGTATTTGTCTCTTTAAGAATTTTCCACAGTTTGTTGTGATCCACATAGTCAAAGGCTTTAGAGTAATCAGTGAAGCAACAGTGTATGTTTTTCTGGAATTCCCTTGCTCTTTCTATGATCCAGCAGAGGTAGCAATTTGATCTATGGTTCCTCTGCCTTTTCTAAATCCACCTTGTACATCTGGAAGTTCTCGGTTCACATATTGTTGAAGCCTAGCTTGGAGGATTTTGAGCATTACTTTGCTATCATGTGAACTGAGTAAAATGGTACAGTAGTTTGAACATTCTTTGGCATTGTCCTTCTTTGGGGCTGGAATAAAAAACGCCCTTTTCCAGTCCTGATGTCACTGCCGAGTTTTCAAACTTTGCTGCCATATTGAGTGTAGCACTTTAACAGCATCATCTTTTAGGATTTGAAATAGCTCAGCTGGAATTCCATCACCTCCACTATCTTTGTTCCTAGTAATGCTTCCTAGGGCCCACTTGACTTCTCATTCTATCTGGCTCATTAAAATATTTTTTGTATAGTTCTTCTATGTATTCTTTCTACCTCTTCTTAATATCTTCTGCTTCTGTTAGGTCCACACCATTTCTGTCCTTTATCGTGCCTATCTTTGCATGAAGTGTTCCCTTGGTGTCTCCAATTTTCCTATAGAGATCTCTAGTCTTTCTCATTCCATTGTTTTCCTCTATCTCTTTGCATTGTTCATTTAAATAGGCTTTCTTATCTCTCATTGCTATTCTCTGGAACTCTTCATTAAGGTGGATGTATATTTCCTTTCTCCTTTGCCTTTTACATCTCTTCTTTTCTCAGCTGTTTCTAAAACCTCCTCAGATAACCATTTTGCCTTTTGCATTTCTTTTTCTTGGGGATGATTTTGATCACTGCCTCTTGTACAGAGTTATGAACCTCCATCCATAGATCTTCAGGCACTCAGTCTATTGAATCTAATCCCTTGAATCTATTTGTGACTTCCATCCTGATAGATCTTCAAAGGCACTCCTTTCCCAATTTGGAACCAGTCTGTTGTTCCTCGTCAGGTTCTAACTGTTGATTCTGGTCTGACATACAGGTTTCTCAGGAGGCAGGTAAGGTACTCTGGTATTTGTCTCTTTAAGAATTTTCCACAGTTTGTTGTGATCCACATAGTCAAAGGCTTTAGAGTAATCAGTGAAGCAACAGTGTATGTTTTTCTGGAATTCCCTTGCTCTTTCTATGATCCAGCAGAGGTAGCAATTTGATCTATGGTTCCTCTGCCTTTTCTAAATCCACCTTGTACATCTGGAAGTTCTCGGTTCACATATTGTTGAAGCCTAGCTTGGAGGATTTTGAGCATTACTTTGCTATCATGTGAACTGAGTAAAATGGTACAGTAGTTTGAACATTCTTTGGCATTGTCCTTCTTTGGGGCTGGAATAAAAACCGACCTTTTCCAGTCCTGATGTCACTGCCGAGTTTTCAAACTTTGCTGCCATATTGAGTGTAGCACTTTAACAGCATCATCTTTTAGGATTTGAAATAGCTCAGCTGGAATTCCATCACCTCCACTATCTTTGTTCCTAGTAATGCTTCCTAGGGCCCACTTGACTTCTCATTCTATCTGGCTCATTAAAATATTTTTTGTATAGTTCTTCTATGTATTCTTTCTACCTCTTCTTAATATCTTCTGCTTCTGTTAGGTCCACACCATTTCTGTCCTTTATCGTGCCTATCTTTGCATGAAGTGTTCCCTTGGTGTCTCCAATTTTCCTATAGAGATCTCTAGTCTTTCTCATTCCATTGTTTTCCTCTATCTCTTTGCATTGTTCATTTAAATAGGCTTTCTTATCTCTCATTGCTATTCTCTGGAACTCTTCATTAAGGTGGATGTATATTTCCTTTCTCCTTTGCCTTTTACATCTCTTCTTTTCTCAGCTGTTTCTAAAACCTCCTCAGATAACCATTTTGCCTTTTGCATTTCTTTTTCTTGGGGATGATTTTGATCACTGCCTCTTGTACAGAGTTATGAACCTCCATCCATAGATCTTCAGGCACTCAGTCTATTGAATCTAATCCCTTGAATCTATTTGTGACTTCCACTGTATAATTGTAAGGAATTTGATTTAGGTCATATCTGAATGGCCTACTGGTTTCCCTACTGTCTTCAATTAAGGTCTGAATTTTGCAATAAGCAGTTCATGATCTGACCCATAGTCAGGTCCCAGGTCTTGTTTTTGGTGACTGTAGAGTTTCTCCATCTTCAGCTGCAAAGAATATAATCAATCTGATTTTGGTATTGACCATACTACTAACTCAAGATGGTGGGGTAGAAAAATGAGCGCTCATCTTCTCCTGTGAGAACAACAAAACTGCAGGTAGCTTCTAAACAGCTATAAACAGTAGTATGTTGGATTGCACCAAAAACAGATACCCCACATCTAAGAGTAAAAGAGAAGCAGTGAAAAGACAGTAGAAAAGGCACTCTTACATCTTTAAAATCAAACCTCATACCTGCCAGAGACACTGGGAGGGCACAAACAAAGCTTTGTGCACATCAAGACCTGGGGAAAGGAACAGTGATCCCTGCAAGAGTCTAAGCCGGAGCTGCCTTGAGTGTCTTGAGCATCTCCTGCAGAGGCACTGGTCAGCAGTTGCCTGCAACAGTCCTGGGAAGTACAATGTGTGGCATAAGTCCTTTTGGTGGAGGTCACAATTTACCAGATTATAGAGCTGCTGAACAGGACTGGGGAAACAGACTTTGGAGAGCACAAACTAAACCTGTGCACAACAGGACCAAGGAAAAAGGAGCAGTCACCCCACAGGAAACTGAGTTAGACTTGCTTCTCAGTGTTCCAGAGTCTCTAGTGGAGGCATGGGTCAACAGTGGCCTGTTGTGGGGTCAGAGACACTGAAATAGCAGTCCTGATGTAGCATGCTGGTGCAAGTCCTTTTGGAGAAGATTGCCATTAGGCCTACCATAGTTTGGCCTCAGGTCAAACTACAGGGAAGGAACACAACTCCACCCATCAGCAGATAATTGGATTAAAGATCTGCTGAATAGGGTCTTGCCCACCAGAGCAAGATCCAGCTTTCCCCATAGACACTTAACGTCATCCATCAGAGGGCATACAGAATGAAAAGCACAATCACAGAGAACTAACCGAAACTGATCACATGGATCACAGCCTTGTCTAATTCAGTGAAACTATGAGCCCTTCTGTGTAGGGCCACCACAGACATACAGACGGGTCATGGTAGAGAGTTCTGACAAAACATGGCCTACTGGAGAAGGGAATGGCAAACCACTGAATTATTCTTGCCTTGAGAACCCATGAACAATATGAAAAAGCAAAAAAATACAACACTGAAAGATGAACTCCCCAGATAGGTAGGTGCCCAATATGCTCCTGGAGAAGAACGGAGAAATAGCTCCAGAAGGAATGAAAAGGCTGAACCAACTCAGAAACCACGCCCCATTGTGGATATGTCTGGTAGTGAAAGTAAAGTCCAATGCTGTAAAGAACAATATTGCATAGGAACCTGGAATGTTAGGTCCATGAATCAAGGTAAATTGGAAGTGGTCAAACAGGAGATGGCCAAACAGGAGATGGCAAGAATGACCATTGGCATTTTAGGAGTCAGTGAATTAAAATGGACAGGAATGGGCAAATTTAATTCAGATGACCATTATACCTACTACTGTGGTCAAGAATCCTTTAGAAGAAACTAAGTAGCCCTCATAGTCAAAAAAAGAGTTCAAAATGCAGTGCTTGGGTGCAGTCTCAAAAATGACAGAATGATCTCAGTTCATTTCCAAGGTGAACCATTGAATATTACAGTAATCCAAGTAAATGTCCTCTTCATCATTGGGGACTGGAAGAAAAAGTATGAAGTCAAGAGATACCTAGAGTGTGGAGAGTGGTACTATAAAAGGGCCTATAGGATACCCAGGTGCACACACCCAAGTTGGCTCAGGTGGTGGAGGTAGGTGTTTTGGACTTTGAAAACATGGTAGGATTTAGGAGTTTCTACTTAGCTCAGCATGGGAAATACTAGCAAATTACGGAATTTACTCCAGGATCAATTACTATTGCTGTGTGAAAAATTACCTCCAAAGCTTAGTGGCTTGAAACTGCCCTTTGAATATGCTCACAGATTCTGTGGGTCAGGAATTCCAACAGAGGATGGAAGAACCATCTTGTCTCTGCTCCAAAGTGTCCAACCATCCCCATGGAGACCTGAGGTCTGAGAACTCAGGTGATCAGGAAACTCCTTCACAAACATGTCTGGCACTGGGGGTGAATGACTTGAAGGTAGAACTGCCAACTACTAATTCTTGTATGTATCAATAATCTGTTCCTTTTTATGGCTGAGTAGTATTCCAATTGTATGGATGATCTAGTTATCCACTCACTTGTTGATCAATGCTTGGGTTGTTTCCCATTTTGGATATAACAAGTAAAGCTACTATGAATATTTGTTTAAGAGTCTTTTATGGACTTAAAATAATATCCCTAGATAAATATAGGTAGGTGCCCAAGATGCTCCTGGAGAAGAACGGAGAAATAGCTCCAGAAGGAATGAAAAGGCTGAACCAACTCAGAAACCACGCCCCATTGTGGATATGTCTGGTAGTGAAAGTAAAGTCCAATGCTGTAAAGAACAATATTGCATAGGAACCTGGAATGTTAGGTCCATGAATCAAGGTAAATTGGAAGTGGTCAAACAGGAGATGGCCAAACAGGAGATGGCAAGAATGACCATTGGCATTTTAGGAGTCAGTGAATTAAAATGGACAGGAATGGGCAAATTTAATTCAGATGACCATTATACCTACTACTGTGGTCAAGAATCCTTTAGAAGAAACTAAGTAGCCCTCATAGTCAAAAAAAGAGTTCAAAATGCAGTGCTTGGGTGCAGTCTCAAAAATGACAGAATGATCTCAGTTCATTTCCAAGGTGAACCATTGAATATTACAGTAATCCAAGTAAATGTCCTCTTCATCATTGGGGACTGGAAGAAAAAGTATGAAGTCAAGAGATACCTAGAGTGTGGAGAGTGGTACTATAAAAGGGCCTATAGGATACCCAGGTGCACACACCCAAGTTGGCTCAGGTGGTGGAGGTAGGTGTTTTGGACTTTGAAAACATGGTAGGATTTAGGAGTTTCTACTTAGCTCAGCATGGGAAATACTAGCAAATTACGGAATTTACTCCAGGATCAATTACTATTGCTGTGTGAAAAATTACCTCCAAAGCTTAGTGGCTTGAAACTGCCCTTTGAATATGCTCACAGATTCTGTGGGTCAGGAATTCCAACAGAGGATGGAAGAACCATCTTGTCTCTGCTCCAAAGTGTCCAACCATCCCCATGGAGACCTGAGGTCTGAGAACTCAGGTGATCAGGAAACTCCTTCACAAACATGTCTGGCACTGGGGGTGAATGACTTGAAGGTAGAACTGCCAACTACTAATTCTTGTATGTATCAATAATCTGTTCCTTTTTATGGCTGAGTAGTATTCCAATTGTATGGATGATCTAGTTATCCACTCACTTGTTGATCAATGCTTGGGTTGTTTCCCATTTTTGGATATAACAAGTAAAGCTACTATGAATATTTGTTTAAGAGTCTTTTTATGGACTTAAAATAATATCCCTAGATAAATATGTAATTGAGGACTGGCTGGGTCATAAAGTAGGTATATGTTCACTTTTAAAAGGAGCTACCTAACCATGTTCCAGAGTAGTTGTACTATGTTATATTCCCATCACTGCTGTATGAGTATTCTAATTCTCTACATCTTAGCAACACTTGAGATAGCCAGTCTTTTTAGGTTCAGCCATTCTCATAGGTTTGTAATAGTATGTTCTGTGATTGTAACGTATTTCTTCTTTGACAATGTATCTGTATAAGTATTTTGACAATTTTCCTATTGTTGGGTTTCAGGAGTTCTGTGAATATTCTGCATACAAGTCATTTATCAGATAAATGTTTTTGCAGATATTTTTTGAGCTCATGTGGTTTTTCCTTTTATTTTGCTAGATTTTTCAAATAAAGGCTTTAAAAATACAGTTTATACATCATATAATTTAGCCACTTAAAAGTATATATTTTGGTATATACACAGAGTTGTGCAACTATAACCATAAGTATTTAGAACATTTTCATCATTCCAGAAAGAAACTCTGTATTCATTAACTGTCTTCCCTATTTTCCCCAAACCTCTCAGCCCTAGGAAATCAGACTACTTTCTGTCTCTATGGATTTGCTTATTCTGGACTTTGTATAAATGGAATCATACAATATGTGGTCCTTTGAGATAGGCTTCTTTCATTTACAAGGTTTTCAAGGTTTATCCATGTTGTAATGTATATCAATACTTTATTTTTATGGCCAAATAATATTCCATTGTATGGATATTCTACATTATGTTCATCCATTTATTAGTTGATGGACTTTTGAGTTACTTAAACATTCAGGCTGTTATGAATAATGCTGCTGTGAACATTCACATACAAGTTTTTTGTGGGGGCATCTTGTCTCTGCTCCAAAGTGTCCAACCATCCCCATGGAGACCTGAGGTCTGAGAACTCAGGTGATCAGGAAACTCCTTCACAAACATGTCTGGCACTGGGGGTGAATGACTTGAAGGTAGAACTGCCAACTACTAATTCTTGTATGTATCAATAATCTGTTCCTTTTTATGGCTGAGTAGTATTCCAATTGTATGGATGATCTAGTTATCCACTCACTTGTTGATCAATGCTTGGGTTGTTTCCCATTTTTGGATATAACAAGTAAAGCTACTATGAATATTTGTTTAAGAGTCTTTTTATGGACTTAAAATAATATCCCTAGATAAATATGTAATTGAGGACTGGCTGGGTCATAAAGTAGGTATATGTTCACTTTTAAAAGGAGCTACCTAACCATGTTCCAGAGTAGTTGTACTATGTTATATTCCCATCACTGCTGTATGAGTATTCTAATTCTCTACATCTTAGCAACACTTGAGATAGCCAGTCTTTTTAGGTTCAGCCATTCTCATAGGTTTGTAATAGTATGTTCTGTGATTGTAACGTATTTCTTCTTTGACAATGTATCTGTATAAGTATTTTGACAATTTTCCTATTGTTGGGTTTCAGGAGTTCTGTGAATATTCTGCATACAAGTCATTTATCAGATAAATGTTTTTGCAGATATTTTTTGAGCTCATGTGGTTTTTCCTTTTATTTTGCTAGATTTTTCAAATAAAGGCTTTAAAAATACAGTTTATACATCATATAATTTAGCCACTTAAAAGTATATATTTTGGTATATACACAGAGTTGTGCAACTATAACCATAAGTATTTAGAACATTTTCATCATTCCAGAAAGAAACTCTGTATTCATTAACTGTCTTCCCTATTTTCCCCAAACCTCTCAGCCCTAGGAAATCAGACTACTTTCTGTCTCTATGGATTTGCTTATTCTGGACTTTGTATAAATGGAATCATACAATATGTGGTCCTTTGAGATAGGCTTCTTTCATTTACAAGGTTTTCAAGGTTTATCCATGTTGTAATGTATATCAATACTTTATTTTTATGGCCAAATAATATTCCATTGTATGGATATTCTACATTATGTTCATCCATTTATTAGTTGATGGACTTTTGAGTTACTTAAACATTCAGGCTGTTATGAATAATGCTGCTGTGAACATTCACATACAAGTTTTTGTGGGGGCATATGTTTTTATTTGTCTTGGGTGTATGCATAGGAGTCATATGGTAACTTTGCATTTAAACTTTTGAGGAATTGCCAGACTGCTTTCCAAAGTGATTCCACTATTTTACATTCCTGGTGGAATGATGAGGGTTCTAATTTTTTTCACTCGTTGATGCTTGTTAACTGTCCATCCTTTTGATTAGAGCCAAACTAGTGGGTATGAGGGCTTCGCTAGTGGCTCAGACAGTAAAGAATCTGCCTGCAATGCGGGAAACCTGGGTTCCATCCCTGGGTTGGAAAGATCCCCTGGAGAAGGGAAAGGCTACCCACTCCAGTATCCTTCCCTGGAGAATTCATGCTTGTCCATGGATCTCAGTCAGACACGACTCAGCGATTTTCACTTCACAGTGGGTATGAAGTGGTAGCTTATTGTGGTTTTGAGTTGAATTTTCCTAATATTTTATAATGTTGAGCATCTTTTCATGTGCTTATTGCTATCTGCATATATTTTTTGAAGAACTTTGAAGAGCTCATATCCTTTGCAATGTTTTCAAATTGGGTTTTCTTATTGTTAAGTTGTAGGAGTTATTTACATATTCTAGATGCTAAGTGTGTGCTAAGTTGCATCTGATTCTTTGTGACCCTATGTAGGCCTCCCAGGCTTCTCTGTCCGTGGGATTCTCCAGGCAATAACACTGGAGTGGGTAGTCATGCTCTCCTCCAGGGGATCTTTCCCACTCAAGGATCAAACCCACATGTCTTAGGTCTCCTGCATTGGCAGGTGAGTTCTTTACCATTGAATCTCCAAGGAAACCCATGTATTCTGGATACAAGCCTCTTATTAGATACTGTTAGTTATCATTATTTGTGGTGGTTATGTTCTATAATGGTTTTGTGAACATTGAATTGCCAGATACTGAATCATTGCTCCTAGGAGAAATACCCAATTAGTAATTACTTTTTGGATACAAGCCCCTCTAATGGATAACAACTCCATTTATTAGTTGATGGACTTTTGAGTTACTTAAACATTCAGGCTGTTATGAATAATGCTGCTGTGAACATTCACATACAAGTTTGTGGGGGCATATGTTTTTATTTGTCTTGGGTGTATGCATAGGAGTCATATGGTAACTTTGCATTTAAACTTTTGAGGAATTGCCAGACTGCTTTCCAAAGTGATTCCACTATTTTACATTCCTGGTGGAATGATGAGGGTTCTAATTTTTTTCACTCGTTGATGCTTGTTAACTGTCCATCCTTTTGATTAGAGCCAAACTAGTGGGTATGAGGGCTTCGCTAGTGGCTCAGACAGTAAAGAATCTGCCTGCAATGCGGGAAACCTGGGTTCCATCCCTGGGTTGGAAAGATCCCCTGGAGAAGGGAAAGGCTACCCACTCCAGTATCCTTCCCTGGAGAATTCATGCTTGTCCATGGATCTCAGTCAGACACGACTCAGCGATTTTCACTTCACAGTGGGTATGAAGTGGTAGCTTATTGTGGTTTTGAGTTGAATTTTCCTAATATTTTATAATGTTGAGCATCTTTTCATGTGCTTATTGCTATCTGCATATATTTTTTGAAGAACTTTGAAGAGCTCATATCCTTTGCAATGTTTTCAAATTGGGTTTTCTTATTGTTAAGTTGTAGGAGTTATTTACATATTCTAGATGCTAAGTGTGTGCTAAGTTGCATCTGATTCTTTGTGACCCTATGTAGGCCTCCCAGGCTTCTCTGTCCGTGGGATTCTCCAGGCAATAACACTGGAGTGGGTAGTCATGCTCTCCTCCAGGGGATCTTTCCCACTCAAGGATCAAACCCACATGTCTTAGGTCTCCTGCATTGGCAGGTGAGTTCTTTACCATTGAATCTCCAAGGAAACCCATGTATTCTGGATACAAGCCTCTTATTAGATACTGTTAGTTATCATTATTTGTGGTGGTTATGTTCTATAATGGTTTTGTGAACATTGAATTGCCAGATACTGAATCATTGCTCCTAGGAGAAATACAAAGTTAGGTTCCTATAGGCTTCTAGTCACATTTTCATCAACCAATTCACACAGAACTTTGTTTTAAGGTATATATCCTTTTAAAGATACCTTATTTAATACACATTATTCATTCATTAGCATTAAACTAATGGATAACAACACTGTAGCTCATATCTGAATGAAATTTATCCATAAGGTACATCACAGCCTTCTTGTACTTAGGAATGCTAGATAGCTCTTCAGCTCTTCCCTTAAGGACCGTTTGAAATAGTGAAATCAGAAGGCAGAGTATTGTTGTTTCACCTCAGCTGGGAATATGCATGTGGGACTCACATTCTTTTTTAATATTCTACATATGTCAGTGAATGACTGAGAAAGTTTTATGAGTATTTGATTTTGAGTTTTCTTACACATTTTAGTGAAGAGGTGAATTTGCAAAAAACCCGAAAAAGTGGCTGTATGTGATTTATGAAGAATTTCATTTCTGTACTTTTTATGTTCTTAATGATATACTTTGAAGTTTCAAAATTTAATTTTTATTGCGTCTAATCTATATAGTTTTTCTTTGGTTTGTTTGTGGTTTTGGTATATCTAAGAAATCATCACTTAATTCACAGTTACAAAAAATTTATGTTTCATAGTTTATAATTAAATTTTATCAATTAGTTTTTTATATATGGTTTGAGGAAGGAGTTCAGCTTCATTCTTTTGCATGCTGATATCAAGGTGTCCCAGCACCACTTCTTTTTTTTTTAATTTTAATTTAATTTTTTTTTATACCAAAAACATTTTGGGGTATAGCCAATCAACAATTTTGTGATAGTTTCAGGTAAACAGTGAAGGGGCTTGGCCATACATATATCTGTATCCATTCTCCCCCAAACCCCTCTCCCATCCAGGCCAGTACATAACATTGAGCAGAGTTCCATGTATTATACAATAGATTTTTGTTGGATACTGCATTGGCAGGTGAGTTCTTACCATTGAATCTCCAAGGAAACCCATGTATTCTGGATACAAGCCTCTTATTAGATACTGTTAGTTATCATTATTTGTGGTGGTTATGTTCTATAATGGTTTTGTGAACATTGAATTGCCAGATACTGAATCATTGCTCCTAGGAGAAATACAAAGTTAGGTTCCTATAGGCTTCTAGTCACATTTTCATCAACCAATTCACACAGAACTTTGTTTTAAGGTATATATCCTTTTAAAGATACCTTATTTAATACACATTATTCATTCATTAGCATTAAACTAATGGATAACAACACTGTAGCTCATATCTGAATGAAATTTATCCATAAGGTACATCACAGCCTTCTTGTACTTAGGAATGCTAGATAGCTCTTCAGCTCTTCCCTTAAGGACCGTTTGAAATAGTGAAATCAGAAGGCAGAGTATTGTTGTTTCACCTCAGCTGGGAATATGCATGTGGGACTCACATTCTTTTTTAATATTCTACATATGTCAGTGAATGACTGAGAAAGTTTTATGAGTATTTGATTTTGAGTTTTCTTACACATTTTAGTGAAGAGGTGAATTTGCAAAAAACCCGAAAAAGTGGCTGTATGTGATTTATGAAGAATTTCATTTCTGTACTTTTTATGTTCTTAATGATATACTTTGAAGTTTCAAAATTTAATTTTTATTGCGTCTAATCTATATAGTTTTTCTTTGGTTTGTTTGTGGTTTTGGTATATCTAAGAAATCATCACTTAATTCACAGTTACAAAAAATTTATGTTTCATAGTTTATAATTAAATTTTATCAATTAGTTTTTTATATATGGTTTGAGGAAGGAGTTCAGCTTCATTCTTTTGCATGCTGATATCAAGGTGTCCCAGCACCACTTCTTTTTTTTTTAATTTTAATTTAATTTTTTTTTATACCAAAAACATTTTGGGGTATAGCCAATCAACAATTTTGTGATAGTTTCAGGTAAACAGTGAAGGGGCTTGGCCATACATATATCTGTATCCATTCTCCCCCAAACCCCTCTCCCATCCAGGCCAGTACATAACATTGAGCAGAGTTCCATGTATTATACAATAGATTTTTGTTGGATATCCATTTCAAACATGGCACAGTGTACATGACTTTCCCAAAGTCCCCAATCATCCCTTCCCCTTGAGATTTTTTTTTCACAATTCTAAGTTTTTTTAATTTTGCTTTTTTGATTTTACAGTTTTGCTGTTTACAGGTATGTATAATTCCGTATTAGTCATATGTATATCCCATCCCCCCCATCCCACCTCTCTAGGCCATCACATAGCCCCCATGTACAATCCCTTAGTCCCACAGTCCATCGACGATATTTATCTCTTTTACGTAAGATAGTATAGTGTCCCTTGTTGCTCTTTCCGTATTTCTCACCCACTTTTCTCTCACCTCAATGTCCTTAAGTCTGTTCTGTTTTTCCATTGATGCTCTGTGTGTGTATTTATCAGTATGAACTTACTAGATTCTATATATATGTGTTAGTATACTATATTTATCCTTCTCTTTTTGACTTTACTTTGTATAATAGGTTCTAGATTCATCCATCTCACTAGGAGTGAATCTTCTGTATTTCTTTTTGCGGCTGAGAAATATTCCATTGTATACATGTGCCAGAGCTTCTTTATCCATCTAGGTTGCTTCCATGCCAGCACCACTTATTGAAAAGACTATTCTTTCTCCATTGAATGGTTTGTTACCCTTGGTAAAATTCATTGCTGCCGAATGTATGGGTTTATTTCTGGATTTTCAGTTCTCTTCCACTGATCTATATGACTCTCCTTATGCTTAGTACTCCATGGTCTTGATCACTTTATATAGTAAGACTAGAAATTGAGAAGTGTGAATCTTCCTTGGTTTTTTTTTTTTTTTTTTTTTTTGCTGCTGTTATTCTTGTTCTCTTGAATTTCCATGTGACTAAAAAAATTATTTGTATTTTTGGCTGTAGTACGTCTCTGTTGCTGTACTTAGACTTTCTTTAGTTGCATCAGGTGGGGGTTACTCTTCATTGCTGTGTGCAGGCTTCCATTGTGTTGACTTTTCTTGTTGTGGAGCACAGGCTCTAGAGTGCAGGCTCAGTAGCAGGGGTACACAGGCTCAGTTGCTCTCAGGTATGTGAGGTCTTCCCAGGCCAGATATTAAATCTCTGTCCCCTGAATTGGTAGGCAGATTCTTAACCACTGGACGACCAAGGAAGTCTGACCATATGAATTTTAGCATCAGCTTTTCAATTTCTGTAAAGAAGCCAGGTGGTGTTTTTGACAGGAATTGCGTTAAATCAGTAGATCAGTTTGGAAGTATTGCCATCCTGATGATATTAAGTCTTCTAATTCGTTAACATATCCATTTAGGTATCCTTTAATTTCTTTCAACAGTAAAATTTTGTACTTTTCAAATAATAAGATTTTCACTTCTTACGCTAAATTTATTCCTAAGCACTTTATTCTTTTTAAGGCTAATGTAAAAAACTTTCTTAATTTCATTTCTGGTTAGTTCACTGCTAACTATAGAAATACAGTTGGTTTTCTTTTATTGATCTTGTATCTGTCAGTCTTGCTGACCTCATTAATTCAAATAGTTGTAGTAGATTCTGTCGTGGTGTCTGTATACTAGGTTATGTCATCTCGGAACAGAGATAGTTTACTTCTTTCTTTTCTAATCCTTTTATTATTATTCCTTTTTCTTGCCTACTTGCCCTGGATAGAACCTTCAGTAAACTATCCATCTCACTAGGAGTGAATCTTCTGTATTTCTTTTTGCGGCTGAGAAATATTCCATTGTATACATGTGCCAGAGCTTCTTTATCCATCTAGGTTGCTTCCATGCCAGCACCACTTATTGAAAAGACTATTCTTTCTCCATTGAATGGTTTGTTACCCTTGGTAAAATTCATTGCTGCCGAATGTATGGGTTTATTTCTGGATTTTCAGTTCTCTTCCACTGATCTATATGACTCTCCTTATGCTTAGTACTCCATGGTCTTGATCACTTTATATAGTAAGACTAGAAATTGAGAAGTGTGAATTTTCCCTTTGGGTTTTTTTTTTTTTTTTTTTTGCTGCTGTTATTCTTGTTCTCTTGAATTTCCATGTGACTAAAAAAATTATTTGTATTTTTGGCTGTAGTACGTCTCTGTTGCTGTACTTAGACTTTCTTTAGTTGCATCAGGTGGGGGTTACTCTTCATTGCTGTGTGCAGGCTTCCATTGTGTTGACTTTTCTTGTTGTGGAGCACAGGCTCTAGAGTGCAGGCTCAGTAGCAGGGGTACACAGGCTCAGTTGCTCTCAGGTATGTGAGGTCTTCCCAGGCCAGATATTAAATCTCTGTCCCCTGAATTGGTAGGCAGATTCTTAACCACTGGACGACCAAGGAAGTCTGACCATATGAATTTTAGCATCAGCTTTTCAATTTCTGTAAAGAAGCCAGGTGGTGTTTTTGACAGGAATTGCGTTAAATCAGTAGATCAGTTTGGAAGTATTGCCATCCTGATGATATTAAGTCTTCTAATTCGTTAACATATCCATTTAGGTATCCTTTAATTTCTTTCAACAGTAAAATTTTGTACTTTTCAAATAATAAGATTTTCACTTCTTACGCTAAATTTATTCCTAAGCACTTTATTCTTTTTAAGGCTAATGTAAAAAACTTTCTTAATTTCATTTCTGGTTAGTTCACTGCTAACTATAGAAATACAGTTGGTTTTCTTTTATTGATCTTGTATCTGTCAGTCTTGCTGACCTCATTAATTCAAATAGTTGTAGTAGATTCTGTCGTGGTGTCTGTATACTAGGTTATGTCATCTCGGAACAGAGATAGTTTACTTCTTTCTTTTCTAATCCTTTTATTATTATTCCTTTTTCTTGCCTACTTGCCCTGGATAGAACCTTCAGTAAGAGGCAAGAGGCAGTATTCTTTTCTTGTTCCTAGTCTTAGGAGGAAAGGATTCTGTTTCTCACTATTGAGGATATAATACTAGTTATACGTTTTTTGTAGATACTCTTTTTCAGGTTGAGGACATTTCCTTTATTGCTAGTTTGCTGAGTATTTGTTTCTTTTTTTTAAAGAAAAGCATTTTATTTATTTATTTATATTTGACTATTCTGGGTTTTCACTACTATTGCAGGCTCTTCTCTAGTTGCAGGAAGTGAGGGCTTCTCTCTAGTTGAGGCAAGCAGGTTTCTTGTTGTGGTGACTTGTGGAACTTGGGCCCTAGGAAACATGCGCTTCAATAGTTGTGGCACATGGGCTCTGTAGTTGCAGCTCCGAGGCTCTAGAGCCCAGGCTCAATAGTTGTGGCTCATGGGCTTAGTTGCTCCACAGCATGTGGGATCTTCCCAGATCAGGGATCAAACTTGTGTCTCCTGCATTGGCAGGTGAACTCTTTACCATTGAGTTACCAGGGAAACCCTGTTTTTTTGTTTTTTAATCATGAATGGTATTCAATTTTGTCAAAAGTTTTTTGTGTATCTGTTGAGGTGATCATGTGGTTTTTGCCCTTTGTGGGTATTATCTTGGTATTATATGTTTTGACTTTTGGATGTCAAATCAGTTTTGCATTCCTGCAAAAAATCTTGACTCATTATAGTATATATTCCTTTCTGGGCTTCCCTAGTAGCACAGATGGTAAAGAATCTGCCTGCAGTGTCGGAGACCCAGGTTTGATCCCTGGGTAGGGAGGATCTCCTGGAGAAGGGAATGGTTGCCCACTCCAGTATTCTTGCTTAGAAATTCCATGGACAGAGGAGCCTAGTGGACTATACTCCATGGGTTTGCAAAGAGTCAGACACAACAGCAACTTACCCTTTCACTTTTACTTTCACATATTCCTTTTCATATACTGTTGGGTTCAGTTTGTTGGTGTTTTGTTGACAATATTTGCATTTATATTTGTAAGAGATAATGGTCTGTAGTCTTTTTTTCTTGTGATGTCTCTGTGGTTTTGGTATTAGGGTAACAGTGATTCATCAAATGAGTTTTGAAGTACTTCTCCCTCTTATGTTTTTTTGGTAGAGTTTGTGAAGAATTGGTATTAATTCCTGTTTAAATGCCTGGTAGATTTAAGGCATTTTTTTCCTGGCTTTTCTTTGTGGGTGGTTTGAAATTACTGCTGCCAACTCTTCACTTATAATAGGTACATTCAGAGTGTTACTTTCTTCCTTGGGCAAATTTCTGCTGTTTTTGTCTTTCTAGGAATTTGTTCACTTCATCTGTGTTATCTAATTGGTTGGCATACATTGTTCATAGAATTCCTTTATAGTCTGTTGTGTTCTGTAAGATAAGTGGTACTGTTCCCTCTTTCATATGTGAGTCTTTCATTTTTTTTCTCCCATGGCCAGTGTAGCTAAATGTTAATTTTATTGATCTTTTTAAAGAAGCAGATTTTGGTTTAGTTGCTTTTCTCATATTTTTCTGTTTACTTCATTAATTATTTTTCTCTAATTTTTATTTTCTTCCTTCTTTGGATTTTGTTTGCTCTTCTTTTTTTCTAATGTCTTGAGATAAAAGTTTATGTTATTGATTTGAAGTCTCTATTTCTTCCTTCAAATTTTTTTTCTTGTTTTTTACTTTGTTTATTATGGGGTCATGGTAGGTGCATACAGTTTAGAATTATTTCCTGTTCCTGATGAATTGACACTTTTTTCATTAATAACATTCACTTTAGCTCCAATAACACTTTATGTTTTAATGTCTAAGCTGTCTGATATAAAGATAGCCACTCCAGCTTTTTTAGGATTGTTGTTTGCATGATATATGTCTTTTCCATTCATTTACTTTCAACCAGTTTGTATCATTGAAGATAAAGCATGTCTGTTGTCTACAGCATATGAACAGGTTTTAAAAATCTGTTCTACAAATCTCAGTTGGTTAGTCCACTCTCACATCTAATACTAATATTGTTGCATTTATGTCTGCCATTTAAGTTTTCTGTATATCTGTTATATTTTTTGTTCCTCTATACCTCCTTTTCTGCTATATTTTTTAAATAATGAGTACTTCTCCTTTTTTAAACATGTATGGTTTTGAAGTACTTCTCCTCTTATGTTTTTGGTAGAGTTTGTGAAGAATTGGTATTAATTCCTGTTTAAATGCCTGGTAGATTTAAGGCATTTTTTTCCTGGCTTTTCTTTGTGGGTGGTTTGAAATTACTGCTGCCAACTCTTCACTTATAATAGGTACATTCAGAGTGTTACTTTCTTCCTTGGGCAAATTTCTGCTGTTTTTGTCTTTCTAGGAATTTGTTCACTTCATCTGTGTTATCTAATTGGTTGGCATACATTGTTCATAGAATTCCTTTATAGTCTGTTGTGTTCTGTAAGATAAGTGGTACTTTTCCCCTCTTTCATATGTGAGTCTTTCATTTTTTTTCTCCCATGGCCAGTGTAGCTAAATGTTAATTTTATTGATCTTTTTAAAGAAGCAGATTTTGGTTTAGTTGCTTTTTTTATATTTTTCTGTTTACTTCATTAATTATTTTTCTCTAATTTTTATTTTCTTCCTTCTTTGGATTTTGTTTGCTCTTCTTTTTTTCTAATGTCTTGAGATAAAAGTTTATGTTATTGATTTGAAGTCTCTATTTCTTCCTTCAAATTTTTTTTCTTGTTTTTTACTTTGTTTATTATGGGGTCATGGTAGGTGCATACAGTTTAGAATTATTTCCTGTTCCTGATGAATTGACACTTTTTTCATTAATAACATTCACTTTAGCTCCAATAACACTTTATGTTTTAATGTCTAAGCTGTCTGATATAAAGATAGCCACTCCAGCTTTTTTAGGATTGTTGTTTGCATGATATATGTCTTTTCCATTCATTTACTTTCAACCAGTTTGTATCATTGAAGATAAAGCATGTCTGTTGTCTACAGCATATGAACAGGTTTTAAAAATCTGTTCTACAAATCTCAGTTGGTTAGTCCACTCTCACATCTAATACTAATATTGTTGCATTTATGTCTGCCATTTAAGTTTTCTGTATATCTGTTATATTTTTTGTTCCTCTATACCTCCTTTTCTGCTATATTTTTTAAATAATGAGTATTTATGCTTTTAATTGTTATGTCATTATATGTTTCTTGGGATGTTTTCCTAATGTTTGTTATAGGAATTACTATATTATATATTAACTTATGAGACTCTGCTTCAGATTTACTAAATTATTTCTAGTGAGATATAGGAATATTGCTCCTGTATACTATTCTCTTTCCACTTTTGTGGACTATTATTGATTATTAATATACATCATAATATATAACTTTTATTTATATACACAAGCCCAACAGTGCATTGTTCTTAGTATACTTTATCTTAACTCGTATAATTCTCTGTGTGATTTTAGGCACATTAAAGAAACTGAGAAAGGAAAATGGAGCATGCCTATAGTTTGTTATATCAACCTTCCTTTTCATCATTTCTTGTTCTCTTCATTTCTTCCTGTGGATTTGAGTTACTATCTGGTATCATTTTCCTACCCCAAGACAACTTTGCTCACACCCATTTCTTTTTGTGCTGTTAGAGTCAAACATATTATATTTCTCTGTGTGAAAGGCCAGACAAGACAACTGTGTAAATAATGTTTTATACAGTTTCTTTTAAAATCAGTTAAGAGAAAGGGGAAGAAATATGCAATTATGCTGTTTATTATAATTACATTTTCAATTCTATTTTGTGTGTGTGTGTTCGAATTGTCTTCTGGGTTCACTTGCCTTCAGTCTAAACAACTTCCTTTAGTATTTCTTACAAAGACTGTTTGCTAGGAACAAATTCTCTTAGTTATTGCTTATCATTGGGTATCTTTATTTCACTTTTGTGTTTAAAGTATAGTTTTTGCTGAATATAAGATTATTGATTACAGTTTTTTCTTTCAGCACCTTGAATATATCATCCCACTGTCTCTGGCCTTTATCATTTCTGATGAGAAGTCAGCTGTTACTCTTACTGGGATTCCCTTATGTATGATGAGACATCTTTCTCTTATTGCTTTCAAGATTTTCTCTTTTTCTTTGACTTTCAGCATTTTTACCATATGTCTGGGTGTGGATCTCTTTGTATTTATCCTACTTAGATTTTGTTTAGTGTCTTGGATGTGTAGCTTCATGTTTTTCATCATACTTACGAAAAACTTTCAGGCATTATTTCTTCAACTTTTTTTCTATTCTTTTCTCTTCCTCTTCTGCTTTCCATACATCATGTTGATGTACTTAATGGGGTCCCGTATTTCTCTGAGGCTTTGTTCATTTCCCACTTTTCTTTAGATTGTATAATCTCTATCATTATTTCCTTACATTTGCTGAGTCTTTCTTTTTCTACCTTAAATATAGTTTTAGCTCCTGTTGTGAATTTTTTATCTCTGTTATTGTACTTTTCAGATCCAGAATTTTAACTTGGTTCCTTAAAAAATGTAATTTCTTTCTCTTTATTGATATTCTGTATTTGATGAGATATTGTCTTTATAATTTCCTTTACTTCTTTAAGCATAGTTTCTTTTTGTTCTTTGAACATTTTTATTGTGGATGTTTTGAAGTCTTGCCTATTAAATCTACCATCTGGGCTCTCTCATAGGCAGTTTCTGTTATTTGTCTTTTTTTCCTATGTGTAGATTACACTTTCCTGCTTATTTTTTTTGTGTGTCTCATAATTGTTGAAAATTGGACATCTTATAATAATTGTAGGAAGCTGAATACTGATTCCGCATCACACCTTCAGGTCTTCTTTTGTTGTTTGTTTGTTTATTTGTTTAGTGACTTGAACTATTTTGGTGATGTCTTTTTTCCTGTAATGATCCAACTAAATTCAGTTAGGAGTTGTTTTTGTGACAAGTCTTTAAGGTCTGTTCTAACCCCAGGAGGACTCCCCTTTGCTGTTCTCTATGAAGAACTACCTGATCTATCATTTTAGTTATTGCTTTTAATTAAAAGGAGCTAGCAGCCTCATATTTACTTATCACTAAAATCCTCATTGTTTTTGAGAGTGTCTATAGGCTTGAACTTTCCACACTATTTGTAATAATCCCAGTACTTTTGGGGAGAGCATAGAGGCTCTTTGTTTTTATGGACTACCTCTGTTCCTAGAGAAAATCTCTAAGCCATTAGTCTGGACGGGATTCCCTTATGTATGATGAGACATCTTTCTCTTATTGCTTTCAAGATTTTCTCTTTTTCTTTGACTTTCAGCATTTTTACCATATGTCTGGGTGTGGATCTCTTTGTATTTATCCTACTTAGATTTTGTTTAGTGTCTTGGATGTGTAGCTTCATGTTTTTCATCATACTTACGAAAAACTTTCAGGCATTATTTCTTCAACTTTTTTTCTATTCTTTTCTCTTCCTCTTCTGCTTTCCATACATCATGTTGATGTACTTAATGGGGTCCCGTATTTCTCTGAGGCTTTGTTCATTTCCCACTTTTCTTTAGATTGTATAATCTCTATCATTATTTCCTTACATTTGCTGAGTCTTTCTTTTTCTACCTTAAATATAGTTTTAGCTCCTGTTGTGAATTTTTTATCTCTGTTATTGTACTTTTCAGATCCAGAATTTTAACTTGGTTCCTTAAAAAATGTAATTTCTTTCTCTTTATTGATATTCTGTATTTGATGAGATATTGTCTTTATAATTTCCTTTACTTCTTTAAGCATAGTTTCTTTTTGTTCTTTGAACATTTTTATTGTGGATGTTTTGAAGTCTTGCCTATTAAATCTACCATCTGGGCTCTCTCATAGGCAGTTTCTGTTATTTGTCTTTTTTTCCTATGTGTAGATTACACTTTCCTGCTTATTTTTTTTGTGTGTCTCATAATTGTTGAAAATTGGACATCTTATAATAATTGTAGGAAGCTGAATACTGATTCCGCATCACACCTTCAGGTCTTCTTTTGTTGTTTGTTTGTTTATTTGTTTAGTGACTTGAACTATTTTGGTGATGTCTTTTTTCCTGTAATGATCCAACTAAATTCAGTTAGGAGTTGTTTTTGTGACAAGTCTTTAAGGTCTGTTCTAACCCCAGGAGGACTCCCCTTTGCTGTTCTCTATGAAGAACTACCTGATCTATCATTTTAGTTATTGCTTTTAATTAAAAGGAGCTAGCAGCCTCATATTTACTTATCACTAAAATCCTCATTGTTTTTGAGAGTGTCTATAGGCTTGAACTTTCCACACTATTTGTAATAATCCCAGTACTTTTGGGGAGAGCATAGAGGCTCTTTGTTTTTATGGACTACCTCTGTTCCTAGAGAAAATCTCTAAGCCATTAGTCTGGACAGTAGGCAAAGTTGATAGTTTCTGGTCTTTTCAGCTTGCCTTTTCTGACATAGAATATCTGCCCTGTGGAAAGCTGATATGAAAGTAATTGGTGCCCCCAGTCTTTTCCTGGATTAGAACCTCCTTCTTATGAGTGGGCTGGCTGAAGGAGTGGAATCTTAACCTTTTGGATGTGCTCACCAGAAATTAGACCCTTCAGTTTGGACTATTGAGGATAAGAAATGATGGAAGCCTACTCTTCCCAGTAAACTACCACATTCTTTGGCTAGTAGCTGAGGGAAGGGGAGCTGTGCTTCTTCATCGCACTCATCTTGAGTGGAGCTTCCATCAAGCTGAGCCACAATGGGAAGGAATGAGCAGTAAGTGGCTTAAATATCAGTTTTCACTTTTGTCCTGAAAGTAGAACACAATAGCTTATTCTAGTAGCTCATGGGCTGCAGGAGAAAAGTCACTTTGAGAACCACAGTTGTCATAAAATTGACTCTTCTATGCTGTGGCAGCAACTCTAGAAATCTGAGGTTAGTTCACCTTTGGCAATATAGATGTGAAAGTGATGATTCAATTTGGGCAGCATTGAAGTGGATCTTCTGGAAGTGTGGTCTATGATGTAAGAGTCCTCAAAGACTCCTCAAAGCAAGAGAGACACTCCAAAGCAGAATCACACTCCTGTTGGGTGTGATCAGGTGGGTGGACTTTCTCTATTGCTGACTAAGGTAACTGGCTCCCAGAAGGGACATTCCAGAAAGAAAACTGATTGGTGTCATTCTCAGAGCATGGAAGCAAGTTGTCATGGCAATAGCAGCTGATCTCTGGATTTCTCTAGCTGGACGATCATTGTCTTTCATGCAGCATCCACAGGGAGGGGATTGATCTGTGATGGACCACAGGCTTTTGTCTTAGGTCTTCCCCGGGACTCCCTTTGCTGTTCTCTATGAAGAACTACCTGATCTATCATTTTAGTTATTGCTTTTAATTAAAAGGAGCTAGCAGCCTCATATTTACTTATCACTAAAATCCTCATTGTTTTTGAGAGTGTCTATAGGCTTGAACTTTCCACACTATTTGTAATAATCCCAGTACTTTTGGGGAGAGCATAGAGGCTCTTTGTTTTTATGGACTACCTCTGTTCCTAGAGAAAATCTCTAAGCCATTAGTCTGGACAGTAGGCAAAGTTGATAGTTTCTGGTCTTTTCAGCTTGCCTTTTCTGACATAGAATATCTGCCCTGTGGAAAGCTGATATGAAAGTAATTGGTGCCCCCAGTCTTTTCCTGGATTAGAACCTCCTTCTTATGAGTGGGCTGGCTGAAGGAGTGGAATCTTAACCTTTTGGATGTGCTCACCAGAAATTAGACCCTTCAGTTTGGACTATTGAGGATAAGAAATGATGGAAGCCTACTCTTCCCAGTAAACTACCACATTCTTTGGCTAGTAGCTGAGGGAAGGGGAGCTGTGCTTCTTCATCGCACTCATCTTGAGTGGAGCTTCCATCAAGCTGAGCCACAATGGGAAGGAATGAGCAGTAAGTGGCTTAAATATCAGTTTTCACTTTTGTCCTGAAAGTAGAACACAATAGCTTATTCTAGTAGCTCATGGGCTGCAGGAGAAAAGTCACTTTGAGAACCACAGTTGTCATAAAATTGACTCTTCTATGCTGTGGCAGCAACTCTAGAAATCTGAGGTTAGTTCACCTTTGGCAATATAGATGTGAAAGTGATGATTCAATTTGGGCAGCATTGAAGTGGATCTTCTGGAAGTGTGGTCTATGATGTAAGAGTCCTCAAAGACTCCTCAAAGCAAGAGAGACACTCCAGCAGAATCACACTCCTGTTGGGTGTGATCAGGTGGGTGGACTTTCTCTATTGCTGACTAAGGTAACTGGCTCCCAGAAGGACATTCCAGAAAGAAAACTGATTGGTGTCATTCTCAGAGCATGGAAGCAAGTTGTCATGGCAATAGCAGCTGATCTCTGGATTTCTCTAGCTGGACTATCATTGTCTTTCATGCAGCATCCACAGGGAGTGGATTGATCTGTGATGGGACCACAGGCACAGCTTTGTATTATAGCTACTGGTGACCTTTTGTAAGCTCCTGCTGGGTATGTGTAGGCAGGAATAATTTCAAATTGGAGGCATATGCAGAGCTGATTGATAACAGAGTGTGGTCCCCAGAGGTCTTGATTCTGTTGTAACTGGTCAGGATTCTATGGTTGCAGAATTTGCCCTGTAAGATTGCTTGCTGGGTTGGTGACTTTATGTTGGTCTGTTCTTATGGGCTTCTAGAGCAGAAAATCAGTGTGGTGGACCTGGTTTCCAGAGATTCAAGTAACTGGAATCATATCGGATGAAGAAATTGACCATGTACCTCATGAAGAAGGCATCCTTGTGCAACAGGATGGCCAAAGGGTCACTTGGTATGTTTGTCTTGTGCAGTGGATAGTTGACTCAGGTATGCCAGAATCAGAGACCAAAAAAGAATGCAACACATACTGGTATAAAGGGCATAAAAGTCAGGGAGGGAGAAGATGAAGGGGCTACCCCTGACTCTAAAAGGGCAGAGCAGTACCATAAAAAGAGAAAGATCACGTGACTCCTCTGAATGTCCTGAGGAGGAGGACATTGGCATCTTAGCTCCCAATATGTTGTCAGTGTCTGGACTTGATGTGTGGGAGTGTTGTCTCTCAGGAATTAAACACTAAAACTGCTCACTTAACAACTAATTGAGCTTCTTGTAAAGACTGTGCTACAGAGCTCAGGACAGTCCAGTTGACTTTTTGAGTCAGCAACTCTAGAAATCTGAGGTTAGTTCACCTTTGGCAATATAGATGTGAAAGTGATGATTCAATTTGGGCAGCATTGAAGTGGATCTTCTGGAAGTGTGGTCTATGATGTAAGAGTCCTCAAAGACTCCTCAAAGCAAGAGAGACACTCCAAAGCAGAATCACACTCCTGTTGGGTGTGATCAGGTGGGTGGACTTTCTCTATTGCTGACTAAGGTAACTGGCTCCCAGAAGGGACATTCCAGAAAGAAAACTGATTGGTGTCATTCTCAGAGCATGGAAGCAAGTTGTCATGGCAATAGCAGCTGATCTCTGGATTTCTCTAGCTGGACTATCATTGTCTTTCATGCAGCATCCACAGGGAGTGGATTGATCTGTGATGGGACCACAGGCACAGCTTTGTATTATAGCTACTGGTGACCTTTTGTAAGCTCCTGCTGGGTATGTGTAGGCAGGAATAATTTCAAATTGGAGGCATATGCAGAGCTGATTGATAACAGAGTGTGGTCCCCAGAGGTCTTGATTCTGTTGTAACTGGTCAGGATTCTATGGTTGCAGAATTTGCCCTGTAAGATTGCTTGCTGGGTTGGTGACTTTATGTTGGTCTGTTCTTATGGGCTTCTAGAGCAGAAAATCAGTGTGGTGGACCTGGTTTCCAGAGATTCAAGTAACTGGAATCATATCGGATGAAGAAATTGACCATGTACCTCATGAAGAAGGCATCCTTGTGCAACAGGATGGCCAAAGGGTCACTTGGTATGTTTGTCTTGTGCAGTGGATAGTTGACTCAGGTATGCCAGAATCAGAGACCAAAAAAGAATGCAACACATACTGGTATAAAGGGCATAAAAGTCAGGGAGGGAGAAGATGAAGGGGCTACCCCTGACTCTAAAAGGGCAGAGCAGTACCATAAAAAGAGAAAGATCACGTGACTCCTCTGAATGTCCTGAGGAGGAGGACATTGGCATCTTAGCTCCCAATATGTTGTCAGTGTCTGGACTTGATGTGTGGGAGTGTTGTCTCTCAGGAATTAAACACTAAAACTGCTCACTTAACAACTAATTGAGCTTCTTGTAAAGACTGTGCTACAGAGCTCAGGACAGTCCAGATGAGTTTGTTATAGGAGACCATACAGTGACAGCAGATTTAAATAAATCACCCAGAATGTGGAGACACATTCAGATTAGGAGGCCATAGAAATGCTCTCGTATTAATCTTTGAATGACAAGGGCACTGTGGGCATTGCAAAGCATGGTTGCAGCACAGCCTTGTGTTTCACCCTGCAACTGTCAAGCAGTCCTTCCATAAAACTCCATGAAGATAGAAAAAAGCAAAAACCTATTTTCAAAAATGAAGGAAACAGGCAATCTGTTGTCAAAGCAGTGAGGACTTTCTACTAACTATGAAGAACAATGGACCTGGATTGGTAAGGGTAGTCAGTGGCGTTTTCACAGTGGCCAAATCCTGCCTGTTTGAAAGAGAGCCAGAAGAAATATTTTTCCATTTCTTGTTTGTCTTTGGATTTGAATTTCAAAAGTTTTATATACATAGGAAAATGCTTGGCTTTCCCTCTTGGTTTAGCATTACCCATTGTTTTATAGCCATTCTACAGGTAACTGCAGGGCAGCTCTGTGGTGGGAGGTGTGTTGCTGGCCCTTTGTGTGTAGCCTTGTTCTGTGGACAGAAGGAAGCCGGTGGATCTGTATTTAAGTGTCCTGTTAGTTCATAATGTACAGTATTGCTCCCTGGGAAGGTACAGGATCGCACCATAGCCTGGCAGAGCTGACTACACAGATGCCCACTGGACGTCATGGTTGTCTGCCTGCCCTCTAGAGCAGATCTGAGATAAGATACTGACTGTTGTGATCAAGGGAGACCTGTTCACCCGAGTCTTGACATTGGCTTTAGGTAGACCTCTCCTGATTGCAATTTGAGTACGTAGAAAAAAACCTGTGTGAGGATCTGAATACAAATACTAAAGCTTATTAGGGAAAGGATGCACAGAGAAAATGTTATCTATGGAAAGGATTTATTTCAGAACCAGAGTGAATTTTAGAAAACTGGTATCCTAATGGGATGTAAGAAGATAGGGCTTTATTATGGAAAACAGTATGGAGATTCCTTAAAAAACTAAATGCAGAACTGTCATATGATCCAGTGATCCCACTCCTGGGCATAAAAGATGGAAGCTGTTAATTTGAAAAGATACATGTAGCCAGTTTTCATAGCAGCACTATTCACAATAGCTAAGACTTGGAAGCAAGTTAAGTGTCCGTCAACTGATGAGTAGATAGAAAAGCTGTCGTGTGTATGTACATATATACACACACATACATACATACATATACACAATGGAATATCCCTTATCCATATAAAAGAAATACTCTATTTACAGCAACATGGATGGACATCTAAAAATGTTGTGAATGAACTTATTTACAAAATAGAAGCAGACTCACAGACATAGAAAACAAACTTATGGTTACCAAAGGGGAAAACTGGGGAGGAATAATTTATGAGGTTAACATATACACAGTACTGTATATAAAATAAGCAACAAGGACTTACTGGATAGTGTAGGGAACTACATTCAATCTCTTATAATAATCTATGATAGAAAATAATATGAAACTATATATGTATATATGTGTACATAACTGAATCACTTTTCTGTATACATGTAACTAATATGAGATTGTAAATCAACTATGCTTCAATAAAAAGGAGAACATTTTGACCTAAACAGAAGTCATAAAAAAGAAGATAGAACTGAAAAAAGAAGTCATAAAAGGTCAAAAAAAAAAAAGTCATAAAAAAGAAGCAAAATCCAGAAGAACTACAGAATGAAATATAAAAACAATTAGCTTAAAATGAAGGGAACTAGTGAGATAATGAAAGTATGTGAAACTAGTGTGCTGTAGCAGAATTAAAACCTCGAGGGCTTCCCCTGGTGGTCCAGTGGGTAAGGACACCGCCTTGCAGTGCAAGGGGCGCCGCTTCGATCCCTGGCCTGGGAAGATCCCACGTGCCGCGGAGCGGCTGGACCGATGTGTCCAATTGCCGAGCCAGAGCTCTGGAGCACATGCGCCCAGAGCCGGCGCTCTGTGACAACAGAGGCCACCGTGATGGGAAGCCCACAGGAGCCAAAGAACAAAGACGGATGAAAATAGAGAAATGAAAGACAAATAGAAGTGGCCCGCCCGCTCCCCTCCTTCCCCAACCCGACCCCTGCCCAAAATAAATAAATAAATAAATCTTTAAAAAAAGAAAACAAAAACCTTGAAAGTAGGCATTTCCCGTTGAAGTGACATTACATATTTGAGTTAGTGATGTAGAGAATAAATGTGACATGCTTCATTGTGGACAAAGAAGGAAAGAAGGGAGTGGTGAGAAAGGAAGTGATAGAAACGGGGTACAGAAAATGTAATTCCAATTTTAGAATCTCTAGAGAAGAAACCCTTCTTATCAGTTAGGATGGAGCTATTCCTGAAAGATTCACAATGAATGAAGACTTGGGACGGTTTAAAAATTTTGAATTTGCCAGATAAAAGGCTTACTGTATTTTGATTAAAATTCATATACCTAGACCCACAGTTACTTATTCTGGAAGGATTTGTGAACTATGATTATAAGAATAAAAGTTATGTCAACATTCAAGACATTGGGGAGAGAGAAGAGTAGGTGAGAAATATGGAAAGAGTAACATTGGAGCCCTATACTAGCATATGTAAAAGAGGTAACTATTGTCAATGAGCTGGGGGTTAAGGGATCTTACACAGGGGCTATGCCATGGCCTGGAGGGATGTGATGGGGGGATGGGATATACATATGACTAATCTGGGATTATACATATCTGTAAAGAACAAAACTCTGTAAAAGCAAAAAATAAAAAAAAAAAAGTTCAAGAGAACAAAACAGGTTAATCAAAAAAAGCAAAAATCTGGCAGGCCTGAGTTTTCCATAATACTAAGTCCTAGAACACAGGAAAGCCAGGACTACAGTGATTGTGCTCCAAGAATTTGACACTCAGGCAATTTGTTGTGCACATGTGAGGGCACCTGATACTCTTAGATATGTAAGAATTTAGAAACTATGTATCTTACTTGTCTTTTTTCTAAGAAGGACTTATTAATTGCAGTTGATTCTAAGTTTAAGCAAAATTAAGATATTAGAAGTTGGGAGGTCATGATATAGAAGACTGATGTTGATGATTGAAACTGGCTTATCTTAGCATTAAGTCTAACTAGTTGATGCAAGTACAGTTACAAATGGAAAGCAATAATTAAAAAGTTATGGAAAGATCAAAGACCTAAATGTAAGAGCTAAAACTGTCATGGTCTTAGAAGAATATATAGGAATAAATCTTTATGACCTTGGATTCGGTGATGATTTCTTAGATATAATGCCAAACACACAAATAATCAAAGAAAATAAAGATAAATTTGACTTCATCAAAATTAAAAATTTTTGTGCTTCGAAGGATACCATCAAGAAAATGAAAAGATAACTCACGCCATAGAAGAAAATTTCTCTAGAACATATATCTCATAAGGTACTTGTATTTGGGATACATTCTATAGTTCAGTTATCAAAAGGCAACCCGATTAAGAATAGGCAAAAGACTTGAAAAGTAGTTCTTTGAAGAATATATACAAATGACTAAAAATCACATGAAAAGATGCTCGGCATTATTAAATACCAGGGAAATACAAATCAAAACCAGAATAAGAGATACCACTTCATATCCACTTGGATGATAACAGTAAAAAGATGGACAGTTACAAATGTTGGTGAGAATGTAGAGAAATTGGAACCTTCATACATTACTACTGGGAATATAAAATCATACAGGCACTTTGAAAAAACAGATTGGCAGTTCCTCAGAAGTTTAAGTAAAGGTTACCACATGACCTAGCAATTCTACTCCATGTTATATACCCAAGAGAAAGTAAAACATTTGTTCACATAAAAACTTACATGTAAATGTTCATAACAACATATTCAACAACATTATTCAACAACATTATTCAAATAACCAAAATATGAAAAAAAATGTCCATCAACTGATGAACAGAAAATAAAGTTGTATTCCATACAGTGGAGTCTTACTTGGCAACGAAAAAGAAAGAAGTACTGATACGTGCCAGATGGATGAACCTTGAGAATATGTTCATAAGTGAAATAAGCCAGACATAAAAGACCACATATTAAATGATTCTATTTATATGAAATACTCAGAATAGGCAGACCTATGGATGCAGAAAATAATCAGTGATTTCCTAGGAGGGTGTCAGAGGTAGAGGACTGAGGGAAATGGAAAATGGGAATTGGTTGCTAATGGGTATAGGGTTTCATGTTGAGTGATAAAAATAGTCTGTTACTGTCATGATGGTTGTGCAACTATGAAAATTTACCAAAGGCTATTGAATGCTTAAAATGTGTGAATTTTACTGCAGTGAACATTGGGGTACATGTGTCTCTTACAGTTCTCGTTTCCTTGGGGTGTATTCCCAACAGAGGTATTACTGGGTCATATGGCAGTTATGTTCCCAGTTTTTAAGGGCTCTTCATACTGTTTTCCATAGTGGCTGTACCAGTTTGTATTTGCACCAACAATGTAAGAGGGTTCCCTTTTCTCCACACCCTCTCCAGCAAATTTATGTGATTTGCACTTTTACAAAGATAACCCGATGTGAATTCTCATAAGGTACTTGTATTTGGGATACATTCTATAGTTCAGTTATCAAAAGGCAACCCGATTAAGAATAGGCAAAAGACTTGAAAAGTAGTTCTTTGAAGAATATATACAAATGACTAAAAATCACATGAAAAGATGCTCGGCATTATTAAATACCAGGGAAATACAAATCAAAACCAGAATAAGAGATACCACTTCATATCCACTTGGATGATAACAGTAAAAAGATGGACAGTTACAAATGTTGGTGAGAATGTAGAGAAATTGGAACCTTCATACATTACTACTGGGAATATAAAATCATACAGGCACTTTGAAAAAACAGATTGGCAGTTCCTCAGAAGTTTAAGTAAAGGTTACCACATGACCTAGCAATTCTACTCCATGTTATATACCCAAGAGAAAGTAAAACATTTGTTCACATAAAAACTTACATGTAAATGTTCATAACAACATATTCAACAACATTATTCAACAACATTATTCAAATAACCAAAATATGAAAAAAAATGTCCATCAACTGATGAACAGAAAATAAAGTTGTATTCCATACAGTGGAGTCTTACTTGGCAACGAAAAAGAAAGAAGTACTGATACGTGCCAGATGGATGAACCTTGAGAATATGTTCATAAGTGAAATAAGCCAGACATAAAAGACCACATATTAAATGATTCTATTTATATGAAATACTCAGAATAGGCAGACCTATGGATGCAGAAAATAATCAGTGATTTCCTAGGAGGGTGTCAGAGGTAGAGGACTGAGGGAAATGGAAAATGGGAATTGGTTGCTAATGGGTATAGGGTTTCATGTTGAGTGATAAAAATAGTCTGTTACTGTCATGATGGTTGTGCAACTATGAAAATTTACCAAAGGCTATTGAATGCTTAAAATGTGTGAATTTTACTGCAGTGAACATTGGGGTACATGTGTCTCTTACAGTTCTCGTTTCCTTGGGGTGTATTCCCAACAGAGGTATTACTGGGTCATATGGCAGTTATGTTCCCAGTTTTTAAGGGCTCTTCATACTGTTTTCCATAGTGGCTGTACCAGTTTGTATTTGCACCAACAATGTAAGAGGGTTCCCTTTTCTCCACACCCTCTCCAGCATTTATTGTTTGTAGACTTTTTGATGATGGCCATTCTGACCAACATGAGATGATACCTCATTGTGGTTTTGATTTGCATTTCTCTAAAAGTGATTGATGGTCTTATTACACATGATGATCTTTTCATGTGTTTATTAGCCATCTGTATGTCTGGAGAAATGTCTGTTCTTTTGCCCACTTTTTGATTGGGTTGTTTGTTTTTCTGGTATTGAACTGTATAAGCTGCTTGTATATTGTGGAGATTAGTTCTTTGTCAGTTGTTTCATTTGCTGTATTTTCTCCCATTCTGAAGGCTGTCTTTTCACCATGCTTATAGTTTCCTTCATTGTGCAAAAGTTTTTAAGTTTAATTAGCTCCAATTTGTTTATTTTTGTTTTTATTTCCATTACCCTTGGAGGTGGGTCATCGAGGATCTTGCTGTGATTCATGTCAGAAAGTGTTCTGCCTAAGATTTCCTCTAAGAGTTTAATAGTTTCTGGTCTTACATTTAGGTCTCATATCCATTTTGAGATTATTTTTGTGTATGGTTTTAGGAAGCATTCCAGTTCCATTCTTTTTCATGTGGTTGACCAGTTTTCCCAGCACTACTTGTTGAAGAGACTGTCTTTTCCTCATTGTATATTTTTGCTTCCTTTATCAAAGATAAGGTGTCCATAGGTGTATGGATTTATCTCTGTACCTTCTATTTAGTTCCAGTGATCTATATTTCTGTCTTTGTTCCAGTATCATATTGTCTTGATGACAGTAGCTTTGTAGTATAGTCTAAAGTCAGGAAGGTTGATTCCTTCAGTTCCGTTTTTCTTTCTCAGTGTTGCTTTGAGTATTTGAGGTCTTTTGTGTTTCCATACAAATTGTGAAGTTATTTGTTCTAGTTATGTGGAAAATCTGTTGATAGTTTGATAGGGATTACATTGAGTCTGTAGATTACTTTGGGTAATATACTTATTTTCACTATATTGATTCTTTTTTTTTTTAAAAAAAAACCTTTATTTTGCTTTTAACTTTTACAGAGTTTTGTTGTTTACATGTATGTTCCCAGATTAGTCATATGTATATCCCCCCCTTCCCACCCCTCCCAACCATCACACAGTACCCCTGAAGGATCCCCTTTTCTCACAGAGCAATGACTAGAGCTATTTTCTTCACTTATGATAGTACAGGCCTTGATGCTACTTCCTTTACGCCTCCTACCTTCTGTTCCTTCCCCACAATGTCCATATGTCCACTGTCCATGTCTGTCTTTCTGTCGCTTCACTGGGTGTGCTATCATCACCATCCTACTAGATTCCATATATATGTGTTAATATACTGTATTTGTCCTTCCCTTTCTGACTGACTTCACTTTTGATGATACATTCTAGATCCAGCAACCTCATGAGGCCTGATCTTCTGCATTTCTCTTTACAGCTGTGTAGTATTCCATTGTATATATGTACCAGAGCTTTTGGATCCATTCATTCGTTGATGGGCATCTAGGTTCCTTCCATGTTCTAGCTATTGTATAGAGAGCTGCAATGAACATTGGGGTACAGGTGCTTCTTTCAGTTTTGATTTCGTCAGGGTATAAGCCTAAGAGTGGGATTGTTGGGTCATATGGTGCTTCTATTTTTAGTTTTTTTAAGAAATCTCCAGACTGTCTTCCATAGAGGCTGTATCAATTTACACTCCCACCAGCAATGCAGGAGTGTTCCCTTTTCTCCGCAGCCTCTCCAGCATTTATTGTCTGTCGATTTGTGGATGATGGCCATTCTGATGGGTGTGAGGTGATATCTCATTGTAGTTTTTGATTTGCATTTCTCTAATTATTAGTGAAGTTGAGCATCGTTTCATGTGCTTTTGAGCCATCTGTATGTCATCGTTGGAGAGGTGTCTGTTTAGGTCCTTTTCCCATTTTTTGATTAGGTTGTTCGTTTTTTCAGTGCTGAGTTGTCTGAGTTGCTTGTAGATTTTGGAGATTAATTCTTTGTCTGTTGTTTCATTTACTATGATTTTCTCCCATTCTGTAGGCTGTCTGTTCAGCTTTTTTGTGATTTCTTTTGCTGTACAAAAGCTTTGAAGTTTCATGAGGTCCCACATGTTCACTTCTCTTTTCAGTTCCACTATTCTAGTAGGTGGGTCAGAGAAGATCTTGCTTTGATTGATGTCCTTGAGGGTTTTGCCTATATTCTCCTCTAAGAGTTTGATGGTTTTTGGCCTTACATTTAAGTCTTTAATCCATTTTGAGTTGATCTTTGTGTATGGTGTCAGGGAATGTTCCAACTTCATTTTTTTGCATGTAGCTGTCCAATTTTCCCAGCACCATTTGTTGAAGAGGCTGTCTTTGTCCCATTTTATATGTTCGCCTCCTTTGTCAAAAATAAGGTACCCATAGGTGCGTGGGTTTATCTCTGGGTTCTCTATCTTGTTCCATTGGTTGATATTTCTGTTTTTGTGCCAGTACCATACTGTCTTGGTGACTGTTGCTTTGTAGTAGAGTCTGAAGTTAGGGAGGCTGATCCCTCCAGCTCCATTCTTCTTCCTGAGGATTGCTTTGGCTATTCGAGGTCTTTTGTGTTTCCATATGAACTGTGTTATTCTTTGGTCTAGTTCTGTGAAAAATATCATTGGAAGTTTGATAGGGATCGCATTGAATCTATAGATGACATTTGGTAGTATGGTCATTTTCACAATATTGATTCTTCCGACCCAGGAACATGGAATATCTCTCCATCTGTTTAAGTCTTCTTTAATGTCTCTCATGAGTGTCTTGTAATTTTCTGTGTACAGTTCTTTTGTTTCTTTGGGTAGGTTTATTCCTAGATATTTGATTCTTTTGGTTGCAATGGTGAAGGGGATGGCCTCTTTGAGTTCGTTTTCTGATTTTTCATTGTTTGTGTATAGGAATGCCAGTGATTTCTGTATATTGATTTTGTATCCTGCGACTTTGCTGAATTCGCTGATTAACTCTAGTAGTTTTGTAATAGTGTCTTTGGGATTTTCTATGTATAATATCATGTCATCTGCAAATAGAATTTTTCAGTCTGTTTCGAGTTGCTTGTAGATTTTGGAGATTAATTCTTTGTCTGTTGTTTCATTTACTATGATTTTCTCCCATTCTGTAGGCTGTCTGTTCAGCTTTTTTGTGATTTCTTTTGCTGTACAAAAGCTTTGAAGTTTCATGAGGTCCCACATGTTCACTTCTCTTTTCAGTTCCACTATTCTAGTAGGTGGGTCAGAGAAGATCTTGCTTTGATTGATGTCCTTGAGGGTTTTGCCTATATTCTCCTCTAAGAGTTTGATGGTTTTTGGCCTTACATTTAAGTCTTTAATCCATTTTGAGTTGATCTTTGTGTATGGTGTCAGGGAATGTTCCAACTTCATTTTTTTGCATGTAGCTGTCCAATTTTCCCAGCACCATTTGTTGAAGAGGCTGTCTTTGTCCCATTTTATATGTTCGCCTCCTTTGTCAAAAATAAGGTACCCATAGGTGCGTGGGTTTATCTCTGGGTTCTCTATCTTGTTCCATTGGTTGATATTTCTGTTTTTGTGCCAGTACCATACTGTCTTGGTGACTGTTGCTTTGTAGTAGAGTCTGAAGTTAGGGAGGCTGATCCCTCCAGCTCCATTCTTCTTCCTGAGGATTGCTTTGGCTATTCGAGGTCTTTTGTGTTTCCATATGAACTGTGTTATTCTTTGGTCTAGTTCTGTGAAAAATATCATTGGAAGTTTGATAGGGATCGCATTGAATCTATAGATGACATTTGGTAGTATGGTCATTTTCACAATATTGATTCTTCCGACCCAGGAACATGGAATATCTCTCCATCTGTTTAAGTCTTCTTTAATGTCTCTCATGAGTGTCTTGTAATTTTCTGTGTACAGTTCTTTTGTTTCTTTGGGTAGGTTTATTCCTAGATATTTGATTCTTTTGGTTGCAATGGTGAAGGGGATGGCCTCTTTGAGTTCGTTTTCTGATTTTTCATTGTTTGTGTATAGGAATGCCAGTGATTTCTGTATATTGATTTTGTATCCTGCGACTTTGCTGAATTCGCTGATTAACTCTAGTAGTTTTGTAATAGTGTCTTTGGGATTTTCTATGTATAATATCATGTCATCTGCAAATAGAGAGAGTTTGACTTCTTCTTTTCCAATCTGGATTCCTTTGATTTCTTTCTCTTCTCTTATTGCTGTTGCTAGAACTTCCAGGACTATGTTGAATAAGAGTGGTGAAAGTGGACACCCTTGTCTTGTTCCTGATCTTAGAGGAAATACTTTCAGTTTTTCACCATTGAGGATATTGTTCGCTGTGGGCTTCTCATAGATGGCTTTCACTATGTTAAGATAAGTTCCTTCTATGCCCATTTTTTGAAGAGTTTTTATCATAAATGGATGCTGTACTTTGTCAAAGGCTTTTTCTGCATCTATTCAGATGATCATGTGATTTTGTCTCTCAGTTTGTTGATATGGTGTATCACATTGATTGATTTGCGGATATTGAAGAATCCTTGCATGCCTGGGATGAACCCAACTTGATCGTGATGAATGAACTTTTGATGTGTTGTTGAATTCTGTTTGCTAGGATTTTGTTGAGGATTTTGGCGTCTAGATTCATCAGTGAAATTGGCCTATAATTTTCTTTTTTTGTGTTGTCTTTGCCTGGCTTTGGTATCAGGGTGATGGCAGCCTCGTAGAATGTGTTTGGAAGTGTTCCTTCCTGTGCAATTGTTTGGAAGAGTTTTAGAAGGACAGGCATTAGCTCTTCTTTAAATGTTTGGTAGAATTCACCTGTGAAGCCATCTGGCCCTGGGCTTTTATTTTTGGGTAGATTTTTGATCACAAGGTCGATTTCTGAGCTTGTGATTGGCTTCTTCATAGTTTCTATTTCCTCCTGCTTGAGTCTTGGGAGATTAATCTTTCTAAGAAACTGTCCATTTCTTCCAGGTTGTCCAGTTTGTTGCCATATAGTTGTTCGTAATGTCTCTCATGAGTGTCTTGTAATTTTCTGTGTACAGTTCTTTTGTTTCTTTGGGTAGGTTTATTCCTAGATATTTGATTCTTTTGGTTGCAATGGTGAAGGGGATGGCCTCTTTGAGTTCGTTTTCTGATTTTTCATTGTTTGTGTATAGGAATGCCAGTGATTTCTGTATATTGATTTTGTATCCTGCGACTTTGCTGAATTCGCTGATTAACTCTAGTAGTTTTGTAATAGTGTCTTTGGGATTTTCTATGTATAATATCATGTCATCTGCAAATAGAGAGAGTTTGACTTCTTCTTTTCCAATCTGGATTCCTTTGATTTCTTTCTCTTCTCTTATTGCTGTTGCTAGAACTTCCAGGACTATGTTGAATAAGAGTGGTGAAAGTGGACACCCTTGTCTTGTTCCTGATCTTAGAGGAAATACTTTCAGTTTTTCACCATTGAGGATATTGTTCGCTGTGGGCTTCTCATAGATGGCTTTCACTATGTTAAGATAAGTTCCTTCTATGCCCATTTTTTGAAGAGTTTTTATCATAAATGGATGCTGTACTTTGTCAAAGGCTTTTTCTGCATCTATTCAGATGATCATGTGATTTTGTCTCTCAGTTTGTTGATATGGTGTATCACATTGATTGATTTGCGGATATTGAAGAATCCTTGCATGCCTGGGATGAACCCAACTTGATCGTGATGAATGAACTTTTGATGTGTTGTTGAATTCTGTTTGCTAGGATTTTGTTGAGGATTTTGGCGTCTAGATTCATCAGTGAAATTGGCCTATAATTTTCTTTTTTTGTGTTGTCTTTGCCTGGCTTTGGTATCAGGGTGATGGCAGCCTCGTAGAATGTGTTTGGAAGTGTTCCTTCCTGTGCAATTGTTTGGAAGAGTTTTAGAAGGACAGGCATTAGCTCTTCTTTAAATGTTTGGTAGAATTCACCTGTGAAGCCATCTGGCCCTGGGCTTTTATTTTTGGGTAGATTTTTGATCACAAGGTCGATTTCTGAGCTTGTGATTGGCTTCTTCATAGTTTCTATTTCCTCCTGCTTGAGTCTTGGGAGATTAATCTTCTCTAAGAAACTGTCCATTTCTTCCAGGTTGTCCAGTTTGTTGCCATAGAGTTGTTCATAATAGTCTCCTAGAATCCTTTGGATTTCTGCATTATCTGTTGTAATCTCTCCTTTTTCATTTTTGATTTTGTTGATCTGGTTCTTCTCTGTCTTTTTCTTGATGAGTCTGGCCAGTGGTGGGTCGATTTTATTGACCTTTTCGAAGAACCAGCTTTTTGTTTTATTTATCTTTACTATTGTTTCTTCTGTTTCTTTTTCATTTATTTCTGCTCTGATCTTTATGATTTTCCTTCTTCTGCTGGCTTTGGGGTGTTTTTGTTCTTCTTTCTCCAGTTGTTTTAAGCGTAAGGTAAGGTCGTCTGTTTGAGATTTTCCTAGTTTCTTGAGGTGGGATTGTATTGCTATAAACTTCTCTCTTAGAACTGCTTTTGCGGTATCCCATAGGTTTTGCACTGTCGTGTGTTCATTGTCATTTTCTTCTAGGAGTTGTTTAATTTCTCCTTTGATTTCCTCAATGATCAGTTGGTTTTTTAGGTATGTGTTGTTTAATCTCCATGTGTTTGTGTTTTTGGCGGTTTTTTTCCTGTAGTTGATCCCTAGTCTCACTGCATTGTGGTCCAAGAAGATGGTTGATATAATTTCGGTTTTCTTGAATTGACTGAGGTTTGATTTGTGGCCCAAGATGTGGTCTATCCTGGAGAATGTTCCGTGAGCACTTGAGAAGAAAGTGTGTTCTTCTGCTTTTGGATGGAAAGTCCTAAAGATATCGATGAGGTCCATTTCTTCTAGTGTGGCATTTAAGGCTTGTGTTTCTTTATTAATTTTGTGTTTGGATGATCTGTCTTTTTTCTTACTTGGGTGATGGCAGCCTCGTAGAATGTGTTTGGAAGTGTTCCTTCCTGTGCAATTTTTTGGAAGAGTTTTAGAAGGACAGGCATTAGCTCTTCTTTAAATGTTTGGTAGAATTCACCTGTGAAGCCATCTGGCCCTGGGCTTTTATTTTTGGGTAGATTTTTGATCACAAGGTCGATTTCTGAGCTTGTGATTGGCTTCTTCATAGTTTCTATTTCCTCCTGCTTGAGTCTTGGGAGATTAATCTTCTCTAAGAAACTGTCCATTTCTTCCAGGTTGTCCAGTTTGTTGCCATAGAGTTGTTCATAATAGTCTCCTAGAATCCTTTGGATTTCTGCATTATCTGTTGTAATCTCTCCTTTTTCATTTTTGATTTTGTTGATCTGGTTCTTCTCTGTCTTTTTCTTGATGAGTCTGGCCAGTGGTGGGTCGATTTTATTGACCTTTTCGAAGAACCAGCTTTTTGTTTTATTTATCTTTACTATTGTTTCTTCTGTTTCTTTTTCATTTATTTCTGCTCTGATCTTTATGATTTTCCTTCTTCTGCTGGCTTTGGGGTGTTTTTGTTCTTCTTTCTCCAGTTGTTTTAAGCGTAAGGTAAGGTCGTCTGTTTGAGATTTTCCTAGTTTCTTGAGGTGGGATTGTATTGCTATAAACTTCTCTCTTAGAACTGCTTTTGCGGTATCCCATAGGTTTTGCACTGTCGTGTGTTCATTGTCATTTTCTTCTAGGAGTTGTTTAATTTCTCCTTTGATTTCCTCAATGATCAGTTGGTTTTTTAGGTATGTGTTGTTTAATCTCCATGTGTTTGTGTTTTTGGCGGTTTTTTTCCTGTAGTTGATCCCTAGTCTCACTGCATTGTGGTCCAAGAAGATGGTTGATATAATTTCGGTTTTCTTGAATTGACTGAGGTTTGATTTGTGGCCCAAGATGTGGTCTATCCTGGAGAATGTTCCGTGAGCACTTGAGAAGAAAGTGTGTTCTTCTGCTTTTGGATGGAAAGTCCTAAAGATATCGATGAGGTCCATTTCTTCTAGTGTGGCATTTAAGGCTTGTGTTTCTTTATTAATTTTGTGTTTGGATGATCTGTCTATTGGTGTGAGAGGAGTGTTAAAGTCTCCTACTATGATTGTGTTAGTGTCGATGTCTTCTTTTATGTCTGAAAGTGTCTGTCTTATGTATTGGGGTGCTCCTGCATTGGTTGCATAGATATTTATGATTGTTATGTCTTCTTGGATCGATCCCTTAATCATGATGTAGTGACCGGCCTTGTCTCTTAGAATCTTCTTTACTTTAAAATCTATTTTGTCTGATATGAGGATTGCTACTCCAGCTTTCCTTTGATTTCCATTTGCATGGAATATCTTTTTCCAGCCTCTCACTTTCAGTCTATGAGTGTCTCTAGGTCTGCAATGAGTTTCCTGGAGGCAGCATATGTATGGGTCATGTTTTTGGATCCATTCAGCCAGTCTGTGTCTTTTGGTTGGGGCATTTAGTCCATTGACATTCAAAGTAATGATTGACACAAATGATCGTATTGTCATCTTCTTAGATGTTATGATGGGTTTGTTTCGTGGATCTTCTCCTTTTATACTTGTTGTCTATATAAGTCCCTTTAACACTTGTTTTAAGACTGGTCTGGTGTGACTAAATTCTTTTAATTTTTGCTTGTCTGTAAAGCTTTTGCTTTCTCCATCAATTTTAAACGAGATCCTTGCAGAGTAGAGGATTCTTGGTTGCAGATTATTCTCTTTTAGCCGTTTAAATGTGTCCTGCCATTCCCTTCTGGCCTGCAGTGTTTCTGTTGAAAGATCAGCTGTTGAACGGATGGGCTTTCCCTTGTATGTCACTAGTTGCTTTTCCCTTGCTGCTTTGAGAATTCTATCTTTGTGTTTAATTTGTGTTAGCTTCATTAATATGTGTCTTGCTGTGTTTCTTCTCAGATTGATTCTGTATGGTACTCTTTGTGCTTCTTGGACTTGATTGACTATTCCTTTTCCCATGTTGGGGAAATTTTCAACTATAATCTCTTCAAAAATTTTCTCATAGCCTTTCTTTTTTCTTCTTCTTCTGGAACCCCTCTAATTCGAATATTGGTGCATTTGATATTATCCCAGAGGTCTCTGAGGCTATCCTCTGCTCTTTTCATTCTTTGAGCTAGAGTCTGTTTTTCAGCAGTTACTTCCACCATTTTATCTTCCAGCTCACTTATCCAGTCTTCTGTCTCAGATACTCTGCTCTTGATTCCTTCTACAGTGTTTTTCAGTTCAGCAATTGAGTTGTTTGTCTCTGTTACTTTTTTGGTAAGTTCTTGTATTTCTTTATTCAGTGTGTTAGTTGTGTCTTGCAATTTCTCAAACAGTCTGTTTTCAGTGTCTTTGATCATCTTTACTATCATTCTTCTGAAATCAGTTTCAGAATGTTTGTCCATATTCTCTTCATTGATTTGATCTTGTGTGTTTGTGGATTTTTTTTTTTCTGTTTTTCTTCTATTAGAGTGTCTGCAATGAGTTTCCTGGAGGCAGCATATGTATGGGTCATGTTTTTGGATCCATTCAGCCAGTCTGTGTCTTTTGGTTGGGGCATTTAGTCCATTGACATTCAAAGTAATGATTGACACAAATGATCGTATTGTCATCTTCTTAGATGTTATGATGGGTTTGTTTCGTGGATCTTCTCCTTTTATACTTGTTGTCTATATAAGTCCCTTTAACACTTGTTTTAAGACTGGTCTGGTGTGACTAAATTCTTTTAATTTTTGCTTGTCTGTAAAGCTTTTGCTTTCTCCATCAATTTTAAACGAGATCCTTGCAGAGTAGAGGATTCTTGGTTGCAGATTATTCTCTTTTAGCCGTTTAAATGTGTCCTGCCATTCCCTTCTGGCCTGCAGTGTTTCTGTTGAAAGATCAGCTGTTGAACGGATGGGCTTTCCCTTGTATGTCACTAGTTGCTTTTCCCTTGCTGCTTTGAGAATTCTATCTTTGTGTTTAATTTGTGTTAGCTTCATTAATATGTGTCTTGCTGTGTTTCTTCTCAGATTGATTCTGTATGGTACTCTTTGTGCTTCTTGGACTTGATTGACTATTCCTTTTCCCATGTTGGGGAAATTTTCAACTATAATCTCTTCAAAAATTTTCTCATAGCCTTTCTTTTTTCTTCTTCTTCTGGAACCCCTCTAATTCGAATATTGGTGCATTTGATATTATCCCAGAGGTCTCTGAGGCTATCCTCTGCTCTTTTCATTCTTTGAGCTAGAGTCTGTTTTTCAGCAGTTACTTCCACCATTTTATCTTCCAGCTCACTTATCCAGTCTTCTGTCTCAGATACTCTGCTCTTGATTCCTTCTACAGTGTTTTTCAGTTCAGCAATTGAGTTGTTTGTCTCTGTTACTTTTTTGGTAAGTTCTTGTATTTCTTTATTCAGTGTGTTAGTTGTGTCTTGCAATTTCTCAAACAGTCTGTTTTCAGTGTCTTTGATCATCTTTACTATCATTCTTCTGAAATCAGTTTCAGAATGTTTGTCCATATTCTCTTCATTGATTTGATCTTGTGTGTTTGTGGATTGTTCCTTCGCTTGTGTGGTATTTCTCTGCCGTTTCATTGTTATTATTAATTTTTTAACTGACTCTATTTGGGATTTCCTTTTCCTAGACTTTGAGTTACGTCTGTTGGTGTTTGTTGTTTGGCTGGGGCTTCTTATTCTGGGTGATGCTGGTGATTGGGTGATGTCAGGACTTGCATACAAATGATTACCTTTGTTGGCGTTCTCACTTGTATACTGCTGTCTAGTGTTAGGTGTTCTCTAGTATTGTAGAGTTTTGGAATCAGTGCTCCCTCCCTAAAGTCCCTGGGCTTGTTGCCTGACCAGGGAATGAAGATTTCACGGCTGGTTTGTTATGGCATTAAATGATATGAAAACATATATATGCAAATGAGAAACAGAAGATATACCTTTGACAAATGGCAATTTAAAAATTATGCAAATACTATCTAGCATATTGAATTATACACATGAACATATACTGCTGTAGCATAACCCAAACATTCCAATCAAAAATACAGTACAATATGTTACCACGGCGAATAGAGAAAATCAAGAATGATAGCCACCAGTTAATAACCAACCTAAGTAGAGCACCAATTGGAGAATAATGCTAGAGCAGGGTCCCCGTTGGGGATAAGGCAATGAGGACAGAACAGACTAAGAAATATGGTGGGGAAAGGGAAAAAGAGAAAGGGAGGATAGAAGAGAAATATAGAATAATATTGCAAAGTTAAATATAGTGGGATAAAGATTTGTATGTATTAGAGTTTAGTGCTATAGAAAAGGAGCTTCCGAGAAAGCAAAGAATTATAGAGGAAGTAGTAGTACAAATGAAAAATTTTTTAAAAATTAAAAGAGCTAATTATATAGAAAAATATAGGAAAACAAAGCAAAAATAATAAAAACAAACAAAACCCCCACAGAACCTTCTGTCTCAGATACTCTGCTCTTGATTCCTTCTACAGTGTTTTCAGTTCAGCAATTGAGTTGTTTGTCTCTGTTACTTTTTTGGTAAGTTCTTGTATTTCTTTATTCAGTGTGTTAGTTGTGTCTTGCAATTTCTCAAACAGTCTGTTTTCAGTGTCTTTGATCATCTTTACTATCATTCTTCTGAAATCAGTTTCAGAATGTTTGTCCATATTCTCTTCATTGATTTGATCTTGTGTGTTTGTGGATTGTTCCTTCGCTTGTGTGGTATTTCTCTGCCGTTTCATTGTTATTATTAATTTTTTAACTGACTCTATTTGGGATTTCCTTTTCCTAGACTTTGAGTTACGTCTGTTGGTGTTTGTTGTTTGGCTGGGGCTTCTTATTCTGGGTGATGCTGGTGATTGGGTGATGTCAGGACTTGCATACAAATGATTACCTTTGTTGGCGTTCTCACTTGTATACTGCTGTCTAGTGTTAGGTGTTCTCTAGTATTGTAGAGTTTTGGAATCAGTGCTCCCTCCTAAAGTCCCTGGGCTTGTTGCCTGACCAGGGAATGAAGATTTCACGGCTGGTTTGTTATGGCATTAAATGATATGAAAACATATATATGCAAATGAGAAACAGAAGATATACCTTTGACAAATGGCAATTTAAAAATTATGCAAATACTATCTAGCATATTGAATTATACACATGAACATATACTGCTGTAGCATAACCCAAACATTCCAATCAAAAATACAGTACAATATGTTACCACGGCGAATAGAGAAAATCAAGAATGATAGCCACCAGTTAATAACCAACCTAAGTAGAGCACCAATTGGAGAATAATGCTAGAGCAGGGTCCCCGTTGGGGATAAGGCAATGAGGACAGAACAGACTAAGAAATATGGTGGGGAAAGGGAAAAAGAGAAAGGGAGGATAGAAGAGAAATATAGAATAATATTGCAAAGTTAAATATAGTGGGATAAAGATTTGTATGTATTAGAGTTTAGTGCTATAGAAAAGGAGCTTCCGAGAAAGCAAAGAATTATAGAGGAAGTAGTAGTACAAATGAAAAATTTTTTAAAAATTAAAAGAGCTAATTATATAGAAAAATATAGGAAAACAAAGCAAAAATAATAAAGACAAACAAAACCCCCACAGAACCTTAAAAGGCCAACGGGGAACCAGAAGTTTATACCAAAATAAAATGTGTGGTTTAAAAGGAAAAAGAAAAAAAAAATATGTAAAATTGAATATATTCAGTCTTACTGATAAGATTAGTAGCTTCAATAGAATTCAGTGAAGGAAATGAACACACCCACTCTCACACACACACCCCCCCCCCCCAAAAAAAAAACAAAAAGCAAAAAACAAAAAAAAAGCAGTGGGTGCATTGAGTGGGTTTGGAAAAAAGAGAAAAAATAATTGAAACAAAGTAATACAATACAAAAAATGAAATTTTAAAGTCCAGCAGTAACTCTAGCTTCAGACAAAATGTGAAAATAGTGTTTATGTTCTTCTGTCTCTTGCTGACTATTCAGGAATTATCAGTCTTTTTCTTGCCTCTGGCAGTGGTTGGATCTGAAGACCTCTTTGACTTCTTGTTTATTTCGGCCTATTCCAGAACTAAAAGGCCCGCCCAGGCTGACCCTGAGAGTTTCTTAATCCAAATCCCTTTTCTTGCTGGGTGGAGCTAAATTCCCTCCCTGTAGCTTGACCAGCAGCCCTGCAGTTTGACCAGAATCCAAACTACAGTAGGGAAAATGGCGTCTGTCTCACAAAGGATTTATTCCCACACGCTCTATGGGAAGCCCTTCCGCAGTGACCCCGACCCTGCTGCAGGCCACCATCGACCCCCGCCACCACGGGAGACGTCAGGTTACTCAGAGGTGAGTCTGGCTCAGTCTCATGCCGGATCCCTATTCCCCTCTCCCGGATCACAGTGCGCAGAGACTTTCCAGTCCTCCTCGGTGGCTCTGTGATCGGGTTAATGGTAACCTCCTCCAAAGGGAACTGAGTGCCGCCCCTCCGAGGCCTGCTCAAGGGCACTTCTAGCTCCAGGGGGCACCTGGACCCTCCAAAGCAGGTCTGGCTCAGTCCCTTGTGGGTGTCAGTGCTCCTCTCCCGGGTTTTGATCTGCAACAGGCTTTGCGCCTTTAGCCCGCCCAGCCTCTCTGGCGAGTATGAGGTTTGACTTTTAAAAGTGCGATTGCGCCTCTCCTACCGTCTTGATGCGGCTTCTCCTTTGTTCTTCGATGTGGGGTATCCTCTCTGTGGTCAGATCCAACCTCCTTTCGTCGATGGTTTCCCAGGAACTCGTCGCAATTCAGGCGATTTTGCAGGAGAGATGAGTGCACGTCCTTCTATGCCTTCTATAGCTCCAACTATATTGATTCTTACAGTCTATGAACATGGTATATTTCTCCATCTATTTGAGTCATCTTTGACTTCTTTCATCAGTGTTTTATAGTTTTCTGCATACAGGTCTTTTGTTTCTTTAGATAGATTTATTCCTTAGTACTTTATTCTTTTCATTGCAATGGTGAATAGAATTGTTTCCTTAATTTCACTTTCTGGTTTTTCATTGTTAGTATATAGGAATGCAAGGGGTTTCTGTGTATCAATTCCATCAATTCCATTGGCAGTTGAATGGATAAGGAAGTTGTGGTACACATACACAATGGAATATTACTCAGCTATAAAAGTAACACATTTGAGTCAGTTCTAATGAGGTGGATGAAACTGCAGGAACCTGTTGTACAAAGTAAGTCAACAAGAGAAAGACAAATACTGTGGAATTTAGAAAGCCAGTAACAATAATCCTACATGAAAGATAGCAAAGGAGACAGATGTAAAGAACAGACTTTTGGACTCAGCAGGAGAAGGTGAGGGTTGAATGGTCTGAAAGAATAGCATTGGAACATGTGCATTGCCATATACAAAAGAGATGACAGTGCGAGTTCGATGTATGAAGCAGAGTACACAAAGCCAGTGCTCTGGGACAACCCAGAGGGACAGGGTGGGAAGGCAGGTGGGAGGAGGTGCAGGATGGTGGGGGGAACACATGTGTACCAATGGCTAATTCATGTTGATATATGGCAAAAAGCATCACAATATTGTACTCTCCTCCATACTAGAGATGACAAGTTCAGTGAAATAGAGCTCACGGTGGGAAAATAGAGAAGTGGAACTAAAAACATGATAGAAAATCAAAACTGATCATTTTTTTTAATAAAGCATTAAAGCCCTCTATTCAGTGACAAAGACTCAGAAATGATACCTGAAAGATGACAAAAGCATGGGTAAAGATTCAAACATCAAATAAAATTAAAATCAAGAACATATTTATCATTGTAGTGTGTGTGTGTGTGTGTGTGCATAATCACTCAGTTGTGTGCCTGACTGTCAGCGACCCCATGGACTGTAACCAGCCAGGCTCCTCTGTCCATGGGACTTGCCAGGCAAGAACACTGGAGTGGGTTGCCATTTCCTTCTCCAGAGGAGTTTTCCTGATGCAGGAATCACACTCATGTCTCTTGTGTCTCCTTTCTTGAGGGACAGATTCTTTACCACTAGTTCCATCTGAGGAGCCCTACATAGTAGTTTTGATGAGTTGTTCATTTGGTAAGCCATGTTCAACTCTTTATAACCCCATGGACTGTAGCACACCAGGCTTCCCTGTCCTTCACTATCTCCCAGAGTTTGCTCAAACTCATTTTTGTTGAGTCAACAATGCCATCCAACTATCTCATACTCTGTTGCACATTTCTCTTCCTACCCTCAATCTTCCCCAGCATCAAGGTCTTTTCCAATGAGTTGACTCATCACGTCAGGCAGCCAGAAAGTACTGAAGCTTCAGCATCAGTCCTTCCAAAGAATATTCAGGGTTGATTTAGGATTAACTGGTTTCATCTCCTTGCAGTTCAAGGGACTCTCAAGAGTCTCTTCAGCACCACAGTTCAAAAGCGTAATTCTTTGGCACTCAGCCTTCTTTGTGGTCCAACTCTCACATCCGTACATAGCTACTGGGAAAACCATAGCTTTGACTATACGGACCTTTGTCAGCAAAGTGATGTCTCTGCTTTTGAATATGCTATCTAGGTTTGTCATAGCTTTTCTTCCAAGGAGCAAGCATGTTTTAATTTCATGGCAGCAGTCATCATCTGCAGTGATTTTGGAGCTGAAGAATATAAAGTTTGTCACTGTTTGCAATTTTCTCCTATTTGCCATGAGGTGATGGGACTGGATGCCATGATCTTAGTTTTATGAATGCTGCGTTTTAAGTCAGCTTTTTCACTCTCCTTTTTCACCTTCATCAGGAGGCTGTGTAGTTCCTCTTCACTTTCTGCCATGAAGATGGTATCATCTGCATATCTGAGGTTATTGATATTTTTTCCAGCAGTCTTGTTCCAGCTTGATCTTCATCCAGCCAGGCACTTCACATGATGTACTCTGCAAAGAAGTTAAATAAGCAGGGTGACAATCTATAGCCTTTTGATATACTCTCTTCCCAGTTTGCAACCAGTCCATTGCTCCATGTCTGGTTTTAACTGCTGCTTCTTGATCTTTGTACAGGTTTCTTAGGAGACAGGTAAGGTGGTCTGGCACTTCCATCTCTTTTAAGAGTTTTTCACAGTTGGTTGTGATGCATACAGTAAAAGGCTTTAACATAGGCAATGAAGGAGAAGTAGATGTTTTTCTAGAATTGTTTTGCTTTTCCTATGTTCCAGCAGTTATTGGTAATCATAATAATATAAAAGTATAATATTCTTTCATTTATTCTCTCATTTATTTTTAAACTATTAAACACCTACTATGTGCTAGGCACTAGGTAAATGGAACAACGAATAAACTGGGATCATTCTTGTTCTCATTGAGCTTCCTGTAGAATAGTAAACACTGTTATTAAACACAGAACAACTAAATAATTTCAAATTGTGGTAAGTGCTCCAAGGAGAAGAAAACTGTGCTCTGGTGACTTACATAAAGTGCATTTCTGGGCAGGCTCTTTGGGTCTGGAGAATCCTCAGCATTTGGGAAGAGGGTTCTTTAGGAATGAGTCTTGGTCTGGTGACTGGGTCTAGGCCCAAAATGGAGCACTTGACTTGTTTTCTCATCTCTAGGTATACTCGTTGATTATTTGAGCTCTCTCTCCATGAATTAGAATACATATAGGGCTTCTATGAAAGTCAAGGGGCCTTTGGAGTAGTGAAGGATGTCTGATTGTTAACCACTTTGGAAATATACAGGCATCTAATTTATTTGGAGAATCTACAGGCCAACTCTGATGGAGCTGAAGAATATAAAGTTTGTCACTGCCCGCATGAGGTGATGGGACTGGATGCCATGATCTTAGTTTTATGAATGCTGCGTTTTAAGTCAGCTTTTCACTCTCCTTTTCACCTTCATCAGGAGGCTGTGTAGTTCCTCTTCACTTTCTGCCATGAAGATGGTATCATCTGCATATCTGAGGTTATTGATATTTTTTCCAGCAGTCTTGTTCCAGCTTGATCTTCATCCAGCCAGGCACTTCACATGATGTACTCTGCAAAGAAGTTAAATAAGCAGGGTGACAATCTATAGCCTTTTGATATACTCTCTTCCCAGTTTGCAACCAGTCCATTGCTCCATGTCTGGTTTTAACTGCTGCTTCTTGATCTTTGTACAGGTTTCTTAGGAGACAGGTAAGGTGGTCTGGCACTTCCATCTCTTTTAAGAGTTTTTCACAGTTGGTTGTGATGCATACAGTAAAAGGCTTTAACATAGGCAATGAAGGAGAAGTAGATGTTTTTCTAGAATTGTTTTGCTTTTCCTATGTTCCAGCAGTTATTGGTAATCATAATAATATAAAAGTATAATATTCTTTCATTTATTCTCTCATTTATTTTTAAACTATTAAACACCTACTATGTGCTAGGCACTAGGTAAATGGAACAACGAATAAACTGGGATCATTCTTGTTCTCATTGAGCTTCCTGTAGAATAGTAAACACTGTTATTAAACACAGAACAACTAAATAATTTCAAATTGTGGTAAGTGCTCCAAGGAGAAGAAAACTGTGCTCTGGTGACTTACATAAAGTGCATTTCTGGGCAGGCTCTTTGGGTCTGGAGAATCCTCAGCATTTGGGAAGAGGGTTCTTTAGGAATGAGTCTTGGTCTGGTGACTGGGTCTAGGCCCAAAATGGAGCACTTGACTTGTTTTCTCATCTCTAGGTATACTCGTTGATTATTTGAGCTCTCTCTCCATGAATTAGAATACATATAGGGCTTCTATGAAAGTCAAGGGGCCTTTGGAGTAGTGAAGGATGTCTGATTGTTAACCACTTTGGAAATATACAGGCATCTAATATTTTTGGAGGAACTGCTGACAGGACCAGAAGTTTGTTTCCTCTAATCCTTTGCATCTAAAAAGAGGGCAAAAATTTTTTGGTCCTTTTGTTTGTTGTTTATGGGATTCATTCTCTCATTCACTTATATATTCAAAAATAATGTACCAGGTACCCTACTTGGCATGGGAGAAGAAGAGGTGAAAAGGGCAGTCCCTACTTCAAAGCCTACATCCTTGGGGAGATTTCCAGTCTACCACCTGAGGCTGTGCTGATGTCTATTGGAGTATCAGGGGAGGGGTGGAAGTAAGACGCCTTTACCCGTATTTTAGTTTTGTGTTAAAGCAACAAAGTAGAGTTCCTGACCGTAGTATGGCCTGCCCTCTTTGTAAAGGTGGAGAAATATCCGTGTTGTCTAAAATTTCTTGTACGTCTTTGTCAAAGATGAAAGACCATCTGTCCATAGAAGCAACACCCAGGATTCTTGTGGAGGATTCCAGGTGCAGAAGACAAGTCAATGTCTTTTCAGGCTTTTGTTTGTCCCATCTTGTTCTGGCCAAAACATGAACACATTAAGTATTCTTTTCCCAAGTGTGTTTGGGGCATGTTAAGTTAAATAAAGTCATTAGAGGGTGCTTCTAAGAAGAGAATACTTGGACTTAGAAGTTTTCAGAGGAAAGATCGATAAAAATGAAGAGAGAAGGCAGCCAGCTGCAAATCAGGAAGAGAGGCCAGAAGAAACCAACCCTGCCGACACCCCAGGCTTGGCTTCTAGTCTCTAAATCTGTGAAAATAACTGTTGTTTAAGCTATGCAGTCTGTGTCACTTGGTAATGCAATCCTCACTGACGAATACAGTATCTTTTACGAGAACATTAATATTTAGTAGAGGTTGAGACAAGGTTTTAGACTGATGTGAAATAGACCAGAAATCACAGCTATCTATCTGCCTTACCCTCAGGGACCCTGTGACAGCCAGCACGAAGCGTTCCTATTAGAATAGGCCCAGCGTTTCTTCTTAGATGCTGCTGCCTTACAATTGCCTTGCTGCTTCTTTGTTTCTTTTGTATAGCTCTATCCTTTCCTGATACAACGAATGTGCTTTTCTTCCTTGTTTCCTTCCAGTTGGAAACCTGCTTTCCCTAGGAGTCTGTACTGTTTCCTTGACGATTCTTTCATCTGTGGGGTGCTTATAGGACTGTTAAGGTTTTACATGCTTCTCTCCCTTTCTTGAGAGGAGTACCCAGTGCGGGACCAATCACAGATTCAGGATTTGACTAGTGCCTGTTGAACAATCATTGTCTTTCCTCAGTGGGTGTGAGGTGGGCATATTGGAAGCCTTGCTCTTCCAGCTGGCAGTCTGTGACTGGACAGGGTGGGCGATAGAAACAGAATGAAGATGGCAGTCCTCCGTGGGCCTGGGTTTTCTCACTGGATGTGTGAATTTTTTCCATCTCAAGGAAGGCTTCTCTCAATTCTAGTACTTTTCAGCAGCATTCCTGATTTCTTTCCTCCCCAGACTTCACCAAAGTCTGCACCATTTCCTCGCCTCTCACTTTTCCCTTTCTCTGGCCTCGTTTCAGCTCCCCTGTTCTCCTTCAGTAGGGCTCCCCGTGAGGCCCAGCTGGAGTCCTGGCCTGGCCCTCCACTGTGCTGGAGGAGCTGAGCGGCCCCTCCTCCTGAGGCTGTTTTCTCTACTCCCGTGATTGCAGGCTCTGCTTTCCTTGCACTGTCCCTCTGCAAGTCAGTTTAATTTCTCCTGTCCAGTCATGTGGTTTTGAAGTCCTGGGAGGACTGGTCTGGGATTGATTGTTGATTCCTAAATACCTGTCTCTGATCTCACCTTTGCCTTTGAGTGCTGCATCTACATACTCCACAGTAAACTTGACCTATGCGCTTGGATACATTAAAAGCACCTGAAACTTAACAGGGCCCAAACTGGCAGGCCCTCAGTCCTTTTTTTTTTTTTTTTTTTCACAACTGGCCCTGTTCCAGGGGTCCCTTATTCAATGATTAGCATGGCCATCCAAACCAGGAGTTATCTTTGATAGTCTATCTTCACCTGGTATCCCAGTATCTCCACTATTGTTGATCTCACCTTCTATGTATTGGGTTGGCCAAAATATTAGTCCAGGCTTTTCAGTATCATCTTACACAAAAAACCAAACCAACGTTTTGGACAATTCAATACCTCTTGAATCTATTTGCTTCTTTTCCCTGGCAGTTGCCTCCCTTGTCCAGCATAGTCCCTGTTTACTTGAGCTCCTATAGTGGTCATCCAACTAGTGTCCTGCTTTCATGTCCCCAAGGAATCTGTTCTACCCATAACAGCCAGGGTGATAACACTTTGGAAACATGAGCCCTGGATGACTTCCACTGCTCAAGGCATAAAGAAGAAAACCCGAGCGTGTTGAATGTGACCCTCCAAGTGTGCCCCTGCCTTATTGCTCAAGCCTATTTGCCAGCTGCACTCTCTTAGATCCCTGTGGTTTCTAGAACATGTTGTACTTTCTTCTGTCTGCTGTGCCTGGGCACCTGCTATTCCCACTGCAGGACTGCTCTCATCTCCTGTCTTCTCACCCCCACTGATTAACTCTTGCTTGTCTTCCTAATCTTGGCCCATGGGTCACTTCTTGATGGAACCCAGTCTAAATTGGAACCCCCTCCTTTTATCTTTTCATAGCATTATCTATTCTTTCTTTGCAAAGATTTGTTGCACTTACAGTTTTTATATATTCACTGTTCAGTTAGCTAATGTTTATTCCTTCTAGCGGTTACCTACATTACCTGCATACAGTAGGTTCCGAATTCAGTATTTATTTATTTATTTAATAATATTTTCATTTTTTAATATTTTTACAGAGTGTTGTTATTTATAAATATGTATATTTCCAAATTAGTCATATGTATATCCCTGGCCCCCTCCCTCCTCCACCCTTCTCCAAGTCCCGCCCATCCCACCTCTCCAGGCCGTCGCCCCATACCCTGCAGGATCCCCTTTTCCCATAGTTCACTTGACAATAGCTATCTTTTTCACATATAATAGTATAGATTTCCATGTTACTCCCTCTTGGCCTCCCACCCACTGTTCATTCCCCTCAATGTCCGTATGTCTGTTCTCTTTGTTTTTCCATTGCTTCACTGCATGTGTTATCATTACCATCTTACTAGATTCCATATATATATATATGTGTTAGTATACTGTATTTGTCTTTCTCTTTTTGACTTACTTCACTTTTTATAATAGGTTCTAGATCAATCTATTTCATTAGGGCTGATTCTTCTGCATTTCTTTTTACAGCTGAGAGGTATCCCATTGTATATATGTACCAGAGTTTTTTTTATCCATTCATTCGTCAATGGACGTCTAGGTTGCTTCCATGTCCAGTTCAGTATTGATTGATTGAATGAGCCTCATCCATGGACAGTGAGACCTGGCTACTTGGTGCCCACGTGGCTCTGATCATGGATGGAAAGATATCACAGGGCCAGCTCAGCTTTCCTACCCCAGCCCTGCTGCCTCGCATTTGGGGGACATCTTCCAAAACCGCTGTGTTGAATGTGACCCTCAAGTGTGCCCCTGCCTTATTGCTCAAGCCTATTTGCCAGCTGCACTCTCTTAGATCCCTGTGGTTTCTAGAACATGTTGTACTTTCTTCTGTCTGCTGTGCCTGGGCACCTGCTATTCCCACTGCAGGACTGCTCTCATCTCCTGTCTTCTCACCCCCACTGATTAACTCTTGCTTGTCTTCCTAATCTTGGCCCATGGGTCACTTCTTGATGGAACCCAGTCTAAATTGGAACCCCCTCCTTTTATCTTTTCATAGCATTATCTATTCTTTCTTTGCAAAGATTTGTTGCACTTACAGTTTTTATATATTCACTGTTCAGTTAGCTAATGTTTATTCCTTCTAGCGGTTACCTACATTACCTGCATACAGTAGGTTCCGAATTCAGTATTTATTTATTTATTTAATAATATTTTCATTTTTTAATATTTTTACAGAGTGTTGTTATTTATAAATATGTATATTTCCAAATTAGTCATATGTATATCCCTGGCCCCCTCCCTCCTCCACCCTTCTCCAAGTCCCGCCCATCCCACCTCTCCAGGCCGTCGCCCCATACCCTGCAGGATCCCCTTTTCCCATAGTTCACTTGACAATAGCTATCTTTTTCACATATAATAGTATAGATTTCCATGTTACTCCCTCTTGGCCTCCCACCCACTGTTCATTCCCCTCAATGTCCGTATGTCTGTTCTCTTTGTTTTTCCATTGCTTCACTGCATGTGTTATCATTACCATCTTACTAGATTCCATATATATATATATGTGTTAGTATACTGTATTTGTCTTTCTCTTTTTGACTTACTTCACTTTTTATAATAGGTTCTAGATCAATCTATTTCATTAGGGCTGATTCTTCTGCATTTCTTTTTACAGCTGAGAGGTATCCCATTGTATATATGTACCAGAGTTTTTTTTATCCATTCATTCGTCAATGGACGTCTAGGTTGCTTCCATGTCCAGTTCAGTATTGATTGATTGAATGAGCCTCATCCATGGACAGTGAGACCTGGCTACTTGGTGCCCACGTGGCTCTGATCATGGATGGAAAGATATCACAGGGCCAGCTCAGCTTTCCTACCCCAGCCCTGCTGCCTCGCAGGGTGGTAGTGGAGGACATCTTCTACCTAGAGAAGGAACTGATTTTGAGCTCCAACGTTGATAAGTCCTTCATTCAGGATCTTAACCACACACAAAAATCCTTATTTTCCACCTTTCTTTATAAGGAATTTACATGAGAAAAAAAGCCTTTTATAAAAATGACTTGGCCTTGGGGGAAGTTATTTAAAGAATTCATACTTGGAGAGCAAAACTTATTTTTTCCTTATTGAAAAAAAAGAGAGAGAAGACCATTATTTTTCAAGGATGTTGGACTTATGCAGCTGCAAAGAGTTCATCTGGCTGGGAGATCCTCTTCAGATGCAGGCCTATGATTTCTACTTCCAGATTTTTTGCCTTTTTTTTTTTTTTTTAAATAAGTAGACCCTTTGGTTGAAGAAAAAATAATTACAAAATAATTTGAGGGGAACAAGAAAATTTTCTTGGAAAGCATGTTGTTTGTAAGCCTCTCTCTGAGTGTGCAGACATAAAAACTAGACTTGTTGTGCATGTTTCCTCCTCCAGTGTTCTCCCCACATTGACTCTGAATCTGCAAGGTCCTGTCACCAAGTCTTTGATGTGGAAGTGATAGATTGTTGAGGAATCAGTGGCACACACTGATGCTTGCACTTGCTTCATTGAGCATCCCACGGATAGGTTTTTGTTAAAGATGACTCAGAGTGAAGGCAGCATTCTTGTCAATGGCAGTGTTCTGCAGTGTGGAAGTGCACATCCAGTACCTTAATATCTCTGTGGGCCTGGGAGAAGTCCTTGAAGCTTAAATGAAACATAGAAGATAGTTTAAGGAGTCCTGTCGTTCTTTTTCCATGCTTCACTGCATGTGTTATCATTACCATCTTACTAGATTCCATATATATATATATGTGTTAGTATACTGTATTTGTCTTTCTCTTTTTGACTTACTTCACTTTTTATAATAGGTTCTAGATCAATCTATTTCATTAGGGCTGATTCTTCTGCATTTCTTTTTACAGCTGAGAGGTATCCCATTGTATATATGTACCAGAGTTTTTTTTATCCATTCATTCGTCAATGGACGTCTAGGTTGCTTCCATGTCCAGTTCAGTATTGATTGATTGAATGAGCCTCATCCATGGACAGTGAGACCTGGCTACTTGGTGCCCACGTGGCTCTGATCATGGATGGAAAGATATCACAGGGCCAGCTCAGCTTTCCTACCCCAGCCCTGCTGCCTCGCAGGGTGGTAGTGGAGGACATCTTCTACCTAGAGAAGGAACTGATTTTGAGCTCCAACGTTGATAAGTCCTTCATTCAGGATCTTAACCACACACAAAAATCCTTATTTTCCACCTTTCTTTATAAGGAATTTACATGAGAAAAAAAGCCTTTTATAAAAATGACTTGGCCTTGGGGGAAGTTATTTAAAGAATTCATACTTGGAGAGCAAAACTTATTTTTTCCTTATTGAAAAAAAAGAGAGAGAAGACCATTATTTTTCAAGGATGTTGGACTTATGCAGCTGCAAAGAGTTCATCTGGCTGGGAGATCCTCTTCAGATGCAGGCCTATGATTTCTACTTCCAGATTTTTTGCCTTTTTTTTTTTTTTTTAAATAAGTAGACCCTTTGGTTGAAGAAAAAATAATTACAAAATAATTTGAGGGGAACAAGAAAATTTTCTTGGAAAGCATGTTGTTTGTAAGCCTCTCTCTGAGTGTGCAGACATAAAAACTAGACTTGTTGTGCATGTTTCCTCCTCCAGTGTTCTCCCCACATTGACTCTGAATCTGCAAGGTCCTGTCACCAAGTCTTTGATGTGGAAGTGATAGATTGTTGAGGAATCAGTGGCACACACTGATGCTTGCACTTGCTTCATTGAGCATCCCACGGATAGGTTTTTGTTAAAGATGACTCAGAGTGAAGGCAGCATTCTTGTCAATGGCAGTGTTCTGCAGTGTGGAAGTGCACATCCAGTACCTTAATATCTCTGTGGGCCTGGGAGAAGTCCTTGAAGCTTAAATGAAACATAGAAGATAGTTTAAGGATTGACACTCTCCTTTTAGGCTGTATCAGTTTGTATCTGGTCAGGAAAATATAAACCATGCTAGGTTATTTCTAACCAAGGAATTTAGCACAGGGAATCAGTTACATCAGTGTCCAAGACTGAAAGAGCAAAAGGGGAGCTGCGGCAACCCAATAAAGAGCTGTCATTGCAGAACTGGGAAAAGAAAAGAGATACAAGGCCATTTCCAGAACCGCAGAGCTTGGGGCCATGGTTGGTGGAGGCTGGGGCTCAGACCTATGAGGGGCATCAGACTACCAAAGAGGTACTGCTACGTTGATGCCCTATGGACGTACCACTGAAGGAGAAGAGGAACCTAGGCTGGGAGTTCATCAGGAGCTAGAAGCTGGAGCCACAGTTGCCCATTACTACTGGTACTGTTGCCACCCTGAGCTGAAACACAGGAGCCCCTCCTCCCTATCTCCTGCCTTTCAGTCTCCCTCTGGAGTCCTCTCTTGGCAGAGCTGAACAAGAAGCCAGCTAGCAAGGGAAGTCCAGGAAGTAGTTTACAGACCTTCCACAACTAATTGTGGTGATGGTTGCACGACTCTGTGAATATACTAAAACCATTGAATTGTGCATGTTTGATAGGTAAATTATATCATATGTGAATTATATCAATAAAGCTTGGGCCATAAGGAAGGCTGCTTTCGAAAAGAATTGATGCTTTTGAATTGTGGTGCTGGAGAAGACTCTTGAGAATTCTTTGGAATGCAAGCAGATCAAACCAGCCAACCCTAAAGGCAGTCAACCCTAAACACTCATTGGAAGGATTGATGCTGAAGCTCCAATATTTTGGTCACTGCTGAGTCCAGCTTAGCAAGGATTTTAGGAAGAGTGACGGGTGCCGCAGAACATAAGAAAGCAAAGACAAAGAGAGAGTTAAAGATGGGACCAGGGACTCAAGAGAGAGTTAAAGATGGGACCAGGGACTCAAGACCTCTGTGGGTTAAGAGTACCATTGTTTTGATCCTCATCATATTTATTAGTTTTCAAGATGGAAACATGGCTCATAAAATCATCAAAATATAATCTCAGTGAGATAATAATCAAACAGACCTCGGTAGCTGAATTTCAGCACGTAAGCTGTTCCTTGAGGCTTGTTTTTCAGATAGCCACCAGGACACTAAAGGATGCACAACAGAATGGGATTACCTCTACTGTGTTCAGGTACAGATAATTATATGCTGCGAGTGTTCATGCACAGTCGTTATAGCCTCAGTGTTCTAACAGGCTATGACCTCATGTTTGTAGGTCACTTTCCCCCAAAGCACTCATGTCCATAGCCACTTTCCTATAAACAATCTCAGAAACTATGTGCCGGGGTTTTATTCAAAAGATATGTTTTCTTAGATGAACTATCTTTTGAGCAATCGCTAAGGGTTAAGATAGTCTTTAACATTTTCTTAGGAGCAGAGCAAAACAGTTATAATTCTCATGTGATTATGTTAGTAGAAGTACATGTTACTAAAGGGCATACAAAATATAAGGTTTCTTCTAACAGATAATCTTTCTTATGAGAAAAGTTGCAGCATTCGTCTTCTGTCTTTAGGCCACCTGATGCAAAGAGCTGACTCATTGGAAAGGACTCTGATGCTGGGAAAGATTGAGGGTAGGAGAAGAGCTTGACTCAGACCTGATGCTATGAAGTTGAATAAAATGAATTGTGCATTTTGATAAAATATATCATATGTGAATTATATCAATAAAGCTTGGGCCATAAGGAAGGCTGCTTTCGAAAAGAATTGATGCTTTTGAATTGTGGTGCTGGAGAAGACTCTTGAGAATTCTTTGGAATGCAAGCAGATCAAACCAGCCAACCCTAAAGGCAGTCAACCCTAAACACTCATTGGAAGGATTGATGCTGAAGCTCCAATATTTTGGTCACTGCTGAGTCCAGCTTAGCAAGGATTTTAGGAAGAGTGACGGGTGCCGCAGAACATAAGAAAGCAAAGACAAAGAGAGAGTTAAAGATGGGACCAGGGACTCAAGAGAGAGTTAAAGATGGGACCAGGGACTCAAGACCTCTGTGGGTTAAGAGTACCATTGTTTTGATCCTCATCATATTTATTAGTTTTCAAGATGGAAACATGGCTCATAAAATCATCAAAATATAATCTCAGTGAGATAATAATCAAACAGACCTCGGTAGCTGAATTTCAGCACGTAAGCTGTTCCTTGAGGCTTGTTTTACAGATAGCCACCAGGACACTAAAGGATGCACAACAGAATGGGATTACCTCTACTGTGTTCAGGTACAGATAATTATATGCTGCGCAGTGTTCATGCACAGTCGTTATAGCCTCAGTGTTCTAACAGGCTATGACCTCATGTTTGTAGGTCACTTTCCCCCAAAGCACTCATGTCCATAGCCACTTTCCTATAAACAATCTCAGAAACTATGTGCCGGGGTTTTATTCAAAAGATATGTTTTCTTAGATGAACTATCTTTTGAGCAATCGCTAAGGGTTAAGATAGTCTTTAACATTTTCTTAGGAGCAGAGCAAAACAGTTATAATTCTCATGTGATTATGTTAGTAGAAGTACATGTTACTAAAGGGCATACAAAATATAAGGTTTCTTCTAACAGATAATCTTTCTTATGAGAAAAGTTGCAGCATTCGTCTTCTGTCTTTAGGCCACCTGATGCAAAGAGCTGACTCATTGGAAAGGACTCTGATGCTGGGAAAGATTGAGGGTAGGAGGAGAAGGAGTAACAGAGGATAAGATGGTTGGATGGCATCACTGACTCAATGGACATGAGTTTAAGCAAACTCTGGGATAGAGTGAAGGACAGGGAAGCTTAGCATGCCACATTCCATGGAGTTGCAGAGAGTCCGGGACTGAAAACAACAACTCCAGAGTGGAATGCAAAAGAGAGGGCTAGGAGAAAAAGGGCAAATAACTAGTGTATGGGAAATGGATACCTTTCTGTTAAGTGGTACATTCAAGGGCATCAAGATCAGGCTGCGTGGATTTTCAGAGTTCCCAATTCCCATCTTGAAGGTGTTTTTTTATTACATCTCACGGATTCTTACTTTGGCAAAGTTAAAGACAGAAGACAGTGGAGCTATTGGACATGCAGTTAAAACCACACATTTTACTAATTTAATTTCTGTGGCAATGGTGGCTTTGGTGCCTTGAAAATGGATTGGTGTGGCCAAGGTGGAAGTGCGTGTACAGAGATCCAGCTTGTGGCGAGAGTCAGTTTCTCCCCTAAGGAGATGGATTCACACTGTCTGTTTTCCATCTTAATGAGAAATATTTGATTTTCATTCTTTTATGGAAATCTCTTCTAATGAAGCATTGTTAATGTTTCATGGTTTAAATAGCTAGTTTCATGTACAGTCATGTTTTGTGTTCTGTCATGTTTCTGATGCTTAGAATATTCCACCCTCTGGAATGTTGGGAGGTTACATTGGGATGTTGAACAGGAGTTATAAACCACTCTTCCTGCAACTGTTATTTTTATATAATTATAGTTTATTGTTGCATGATTGAGGATGTCCTTAGAGAAATCCTTTCATGCTCCTGCCTAGTAAGAAATACTGACTACAAAAAGTTGATTGTTGAGTATCTAGACTAGAGGTCCTGGTCAGACCCTGTAGGGTACATACAAACATCCACTATTGGTTTTGGGTCATACATGCAAAATTTAAAGATTAGCATTTAGACTCTAGTAATTAATAGCAGTAATAGTAATATAATGATAAAGATAGAAATAAAACTAGCAGCATGATTTGTGTGCACTTGTTATATAGCTGAACCAGTCAATTGTAAAGGAAATAAACCCTGAATCTTCATTTGAAGGACTGATGCTGAAACTGAAGAAACTCCAATAGTTTGGCTACCTGATGTGAAGACAGAACACATTGAAAAAGTCCCAGGTGCTAAGGAAAGATTGAAAGCAAATGAGAAGAGGATGTTAGAGGATGAGATAGTTAGAGAGCATCACTGATTCAATGGACATGAACTTGGGCAAACTCCAGCAGATGCTGAAGGACAGCAAAGCCTGGTGTGCTGCTGTCCATGGGGACACAAAGAATTGGATGTGACTTAGCAACTGAACAACAACAACAAATTATCTGCCTAACCCCACATTAGTTTCTCCATATCCATCCTAAGAGAGTGGAATAATTATCCCCTTGCCTTAGAGATGAGGAAGCTCATCCCTGGCCCCCACAACATGGGCAGACTCTACCCAGCTCTGTCAGAAGTCGTAGGTGGTCTCCTCACAGTTGGCGTTGTCCCTGCCTCTTGTGAAGGAGTGAAGGGCAGGGAGGCCTGGTGTACTGCAGTCCATGGGGTCGCAAACCATCAGACACGACTGATCGACTGAACAGCAACAGCTGTCTTCCTTAGAGAGGGTCATGCTGTATGAGGATTCAATTTTAGGACATTTAGGTTAAGTTTATTGAAACTCAGTCTTGTTATTAATTAGGCATATCAAAGAGTTAAGAAAATTCACTCAACTAAGTGTAATTCTCAAATGTTTCTACTATGCACCAGGCAGCATTAGCAATTTGGTGGGTCAGGGGATGATGTTCAGGTGATTAAGTCTACAGTCTAGCCCAGAAGGTGAGCATAGACCCACATTAGACTATAACATGGATGGAAGTTTGAACTTTGCAGGATTCCTGGAGAGCAGAGGGTTTGGGGGCACTCCAGGCACCTCAGGGTTGGATGTTCAGGTCCTCCAGCTGCAGTGGGCCATCGAGGGTATCTCTGGCAAGCCAGGTAGACCCCAGAGCTCCAGTCTCCTGTTTAGTCTGAGAGGTTCTACTATTCTCAGGGTTACTTTTGTTTTCTAGGTGTTTTTTTCTTTTCTTTTTTTTTTTTTTTTTTGCCACTTCTATTGGTCTTTCATTTATCTATTTTCATCCATCTTTGTTCTTTAGCCTGTGTGGGCCATCGCAGTGGCTTCTGTCGCTGCAGAGCACTGGCTCTGGGCGCATGCGCTCCAGAACTCCGGCTTGGTAGTTGGATGTATCGGTATAGCTGCTCTGTGGCACGTGGGATCTTCCCAGGCCAGGGATCGAACCAGCACCCTGCAAGGTGGTGTCCTTACCCACTGGACCACCAGGAATGCCTGTGTTTTCTAGTTTTGAATTAGTTTTTCATGTGGCCAGTACAGAGAAAAGACAGTTCCATCCTTGTGTCCTCCATGGTAGCCCAGCCAGCCCAGGCTGGGGAGCTGCGGAGCTGTGATGCCTTGGGTGGACTGTGATACTGAGTGAATGAGGCAAGCAGCCCTCCTGTTATTCTGAAAGCCAGTGTGCTCTCATCTCTTTTTTCTAACTAAGATCACTCCATCTCCCTTTCCTGCCTCTGCTACCCCACTCTTGCACACCTCGGACCCTCTTCTCCGTGCTCTTACTGTCCCACCCAGGCCAGGCCTAAGGGGTCCCCTGAGGCTACTGACTAGGAACATGCAGTGGAATTTCTCTGGAATTCCCTTTGATAAGTTTTATTATTTTTTGGTCTGTTATAGAAGGCTCCTGAAAGATACAACTAAGCAAAATTCATGATATTTTGTCAGAAAATGTGGAGAACACTGGCTCGTACATCTCTAAGTGGCCCCTAGGTGAAGTCTGACTTGATAGTTTTACTTTAGAAGTTGGTGTTAGGAAAATGCTCTCTTTTCTAGAGGAATTGTGTCCTTTCTGTTTGAGGAGAGTGTGAAACTGATCATCTAGTGTGTTTACCTTAAACATTGTTTTCCTGATTTCAGGGAACTCAGTACCAAGTTCAAGGGCAGAATGGACAGTGGTTATTCTGTGGGGCTAGACTCCCAGTCAGCTGGGTTAGTGGCCTCCAGCAAGATGTTGAACAGATTTCTTGGGGCCTCAGTTTGCTTGTCTAGTCTGTAGGCGTTGTTGACCACAGTCTGCCGGGAGGGGAAGTGAGGCTTTGGTGGGACCTCAGCTGCAGCTTCGCGAGTCCTGTCCTCTGAGCACTGGCATCACAAATGTGACTTCACCTGTCCCCAGTGCTCATGTGGACTTCATTTAGAAAGCCTTCAGAAGGAGTGACTGCTCCCTAGAAACAAATTTCCAGAGCTTGTCCTCAGACACCCCCGGGTGTGTTTCTTTCTCTGAATATAAGATGTGAAAATGAGGGTTCTAACCAAAGTGCTTCCTTGGGGAAATCTTGTCTAAAAACTAAACCCTCCATACACAAAGTATGCATTAGGGATACTATTTTACTACTTCAGAAGGTTTCTCTGAGGGTCACATGTGTCTCTGGGTCTGTCTCCAGCGTCCATCCTGACTGCAGCCTTGGCTGTATGCTTTCTCCTGCCAGATGCACTTCTCAGCTTCCGGGGCTGTCTTCTTTTCACTAGATGAGCTGCCTTGGTCATACCGCCAGCCTGGACACCCTGCCTGAGGCTTTCTAGGCCCATTCTCATCGTCCTGTCTCTGTGAAGAATGGCAGTAGTCAGTCATCAGCAGAGCTAAGCTTTAGCATGTAGTGTGAGCCTGGCGCTCAGCTCAGGGCCTACACCTACACTTTAAGCCTGATCACAGCCCACTGAGAGAGGAGCTGTTGTCCCTCTGCCTCATGGACAAGGGGACAAATTATTTACCCCAGATCAGACAGAACGGTGAGGAGCCTTGCTGGAAACCAAGCATTCTGTTTCAAAGACTCTGTCCTTGGTCACTAGGTGACCTGACTGCTGCCAGGATCATAATCATCATTGCAATTAGGATGCCGTTTATTGAAGAATCGTAACATTCCAGAGAATGAACTAAGTGCTCCACAAGCATCTCAAACACTGTGCAGACCTGGGAGGTGGGCGTGATCATTCTGATTTTGAGAATCGTCATGTAGGCTTGGAGAGGTTCTGAGGCTTGCTTATTGTCACATAGATAGCTTGTGGTTGGGCCAGGCACACCTTCTGGTCCTCCCAAACCACAGCCCTGTTTTGAATTCCTGTCATTGGCTGCTTCTCATCTGTAGGCCTCTGTGGCCCCCAGCGTGAAGATCTCCTGGCCCTCTGTGCTCACTCTGGACTCTAGGGCCTGTCCAGCGATGGCCAGCCACTGTCCTGCCAGAGTGGACCCCTCTCTCAGCACGGAAGAGACTCTCTTCCCCAGGGCTTATGAAGATCTCAGGGGATTGGGTGCAAATCATTCAGTCTGTGCCTCCAGATGAGAATGGGGGCAGGTGGTACTAGGGCTTCTGACGGGATTGCTTTTGTTCAGTCCATGAGAGAACTGGAGAAAACCCTCGTCAGTGCAGCTAAAAGAAACCTGGCTCTGGACTTTTCCCCCTTGCTGAGGGCTCTGGTTGTCCACTATGCTGGTGTGCCCAGGAATCGGAACTTTGAGTTGCTGTGTGTGGGAGATGTTTATGTTTCTGACTTGAATGACAAGTTCACGTTAAGTGTGCATCTTCCTGTTGACTCTGTAAGCATGTTGGATGCCTTCTGCTGGACTCCTAGGGGACAGACTCGTCTTTGTCTCCTCAGCCTGAAGAGCCCAGTGCCCTTGGGCAGCTGCCTCACTTTCCTCCGTCATGTCTCTTTTCCCTCTAATTTGCTTTTGTAGCTGGCAATGCTTGTTTGGCATGAGGAACCGGAGGTCTTCTCTGGAGATGGCATAGAATCAGACCTGCCAGGATCCTCCTTGCAGGACATAGAGTAATTTCAGGGATGGCTTCCACAGTTTGAATTGTTATACCAAATATTGTGTAGTTTATGTGTTGGTTTTCTAGTGAATACCTAAATCCTCTATTGTTGTTAAACTAAAGAGGTATCTATTCTATATAGACCTGACTGCTGCCAGGATCATAATCATCATTGCAATTAGGATGCCGTTTATTGAAGAATCGTAACATTCCAGAGAATGAACTAAGTGCTCCACAAGCATCTCAAACACTGTGCAGACCTGGGAGGTGGGCGTGATCATTCTGATTTTGAGAATCGTCATGTAGGCTTGGAGAGGTTCTGAGGCTTGCTTATTGTCACATAGATAGCTTGTGGTTGGGCCAGGCACACCTTCTGGTCCTCCCAAACCACAGCCCTGTTTTGAATTCCTGTCATTGGCTGCTTCTCATCTGTAGGCCTCTGTGGCCCCCAGCGTGAAGATCTCCTGGCCCTCTGTGCTCACTCTGGACTCTAGGGCCTGTCCAGCGATGGCCAGCCACTGTCCTGCCAGAGTGGACCCCTCTCTCAGCACGGAAGAGACTCTCTTCCCCAGGGCTTATGAAGATCTCAGGGGATTGGGTGCAAATCATTCAGTCTGTGCCTCCAGATGAGAATGGGGGCAGGTGGTACTAGGGCTTCTGACGGGATTGCTTTTGTTCAGTCCATGAGAGAACTGGAGAAAACCCTCGTCAGTGCAGCTAAAAGAAACCTGGCTCTGGACTTTTCCCCCTTGCTGAGGGCTCTGGTTGTCCACTATGCTGGTGTGCCCAGGAATCGGAACTTTGAGTTGCTGTGTGTGGGAGATGTTTATGTTTCTGACTTGAATGACAAGTTCACGTTAAGTGTGCATCTTCCTGTTGACTCTGTAAGCATGTTGGATGCCTTCTGCTGGACTCCTAGGGGACAGACTCGTCTTTGTCTCCTCAGCCTGAAGAGCCCAGTGCCCTTGGGCAGCTGCCTCACTTTCCTCCGTCATGTCTCTTTTCCCTCTAATTTGCTTTTGTAGCTGGCAATGCTTGTTTGGCATGAGGAACCGGAGGTCTTCTCTGGAGATGGCATAGAATCAGACCTGCCAGGATCCTCCTTGCAGGACATAGAGTAATTTCAGGGATGGCTTCCACAGTTTGAATTGTTATACCAAATATTGTGTAGTTTATGTGTTGGTTTTCCCTAGTGAATACCTAAATCCTCTATTGTTGTTAAACTAAAGAGGTATCTATTCTATATAGAGCTTGTTAATTCATAATGGAGCTTATTTTTACTTTACCAAGAGCAAAACTAAGAACTACAGTAAATTATATTCTTGCTCAGCATTTTCAACAGTCCCCAAAACTCTTAGAATAAGTGATAATTTGAATATGTTAAAAGTACAGTGTTTAGAATGCCTTTGATTTCTTCCTTGTCTTTCTTTTTCTGTCTTGCATCTTGTCCCAAATAAGATTCATGATAACTTACATAAATACACACAATTTTCTCTTTTAACGGATAATTGGGGCAAGGGGAAAATAAATGTAAGAAAAATAACATGAAGTCCAAGATCAAAAATCTACCAAGGCAGCACCAAGCCCCAGAGATGTTCTGGCAAAAGACCCTGCTGGGCTGGACTTGGGAATGAGCCCCGGCGTCGATGAAGACAGGGGAGGGCCTGAGGCCTCACACACTGTGGCCTGTCCTCATCAACGGGGTGAGGGCCGCCTCCCTTGTTCCCATAGTGAAGGGAGACAGCTGATTACCAAGTGAACTTGGAGGGCCCTCAGGTGGCTGCATGCCTGCCTGGCCTGGCCTGAATTTTGACCTCTCCTGTGAGGTCTAAATCCAGTACCCATGTTATCTTGAAATTGATATGCTCTTCTTACCTTTCAATATACTTATCATCTGTGAATATTAGTATTACCGAGACTTGGCTTGTGTGTTCAGTCGCCCAGTCATGTTCAACTCTTATCTGGTGGCCTGAAGATGTTTATGTTTCTGACTTGAATGACAAGTTCACGTTAAGTGTGCATCTTCCTGTTGACTCTGTAAGCATGTTGGATGCCTTCTGCTGGACTCCTAGGGGACAGACTCGTCTTTGTCTCCTCAGCCTGAAGAGCCCAGTGCCCTTGGGCAGCTGCCTCACTTTCCTCCGTCATGTCTCTTTTCCCTCTAATTTGCTTTTGTAGCTGGCAATGCTTGTTTGGCATGAGGAACCGGAGGTCTTCTCTGGAGATGGCATAGAATCAGACCTGCCAGGATCCTCCTTGCAGGACATAGAGTAATTTCAGGGATGGCTTCCACAGTTTGAATTGTTATACCAAATATTGTGTAGTTTATGTGTTGGTTTTCCCTAGTGAATACCTAAATCCTCTATTGTTGTTAAACTAAAGAGGTATCTATTCTATATAGAGCTTGTTAATTCATAATGGAGCTTATTTTTACTTTACCAAGAGCAAAACTAAGAACTACAGTAAATTATATTCTTGCTCAGCATTTTCAACAGTCCCCAAAACTCTTAGAATAAGTGATAATTTGAATATGTTAAAAGTACAGTGTTTAGAATGCCTTTGATTTCTTCCTTGTCTTTCTTTTTCTGTCTTGCATCTTGTCCCAAATAAGATTCATGATAACTTACATAAATACACACAATTTTCTCTTTTAACGGATAATTGGGGCAAGGGGAAAATAAATGTAAGAAAAATAACATGAAGTCCAAGATCAAAAATCTACCAAGGCAGCACCAAGCCCCAGAGATGTTCTGGCAAAAGACCCTGCTGGGCTGGACTTGGGAATGATCCCCGGGGTCTATGACGACAGGGGAGGGCCTGAGGCCTCACACACTGTGGCCTGTCCTCATCAACGGGGTGAGGGCCGCCTCCCTTGTTCCCATAGTGAAGGGAGACAGCTGATTACCAAGTGAACTTGGAGGGCCCTCAGGTGGCTGCATGCCTGCCTGGCCTGGCCTGAATTTTGACCTCTCCTGTGAGGTCTAAATCCAGTACCCATGTTATCTTGAAATTGATATTTTTCTTCTTACCTTTCAATATACTTATCATCTGTGAATATTAGTATTACCGAGACTTGGCTTGTGTGTTCAGTCGCCCAGTCATGTTCAACTCTTTGTGACCTCATGGATGGCAGCATGCCAGACCTTCCTATCCCTCACCATCTTCCGAAGTTTGCCCAGTTTCATGTCCATTGCATCAGTGATGCCATCCAGCCATCTTATCCTCTGACGACCTCTCCTTCTGCCCTCAATATTTCCCAACATCAGGAACTTTTCCAGTGAGTCAGCTGTTCACATCAGATGACCAAAATACTGGAGCTTCAGCTTCAGCATCAATCCTTCCAGTGAGTATTCAAGGTTGATTTCCCTTAAGATTGACTGGTGGAATTAAAGTTAAAAACTAGATTATGCATATGACTAATCTGGGATCATACATATCTGTAAACAATAAAACTATGTAAAAGTAAAAAGTAAAATAATAAAAAAAATAGATTATGTTTTTATTCTCTATGCAGGAAAGGAAGAATCATCAGAAGGAATGGCTGTAGAGCTTTGCTGATGTAAGGTTGTTGGAAGCAGGGAGAGAGGAGGAGGACAAGCTTTCCTCCTGCTACGCCCTGTTCCCACCTTCAGGGAGAGGGAATACAGGCTCTTGGTCTCTTACTTGCTATTCCACAATCCAGGCTTTTGAACACTGATTGCTGAGTCATTTCACTACATTTCCATGAATGAAATTTATTCATTTCACTGCAGAAAGAGTATTGCCTTTGATGAGGGCTTGCTGTCCTAGACCTCACTGGGAGGGGTGTTGAGTATGTGGTCCAGATGCCACATTGTCTTGTGAAATCTGAAAAATTCTGATTTCCTGCAGCCCACCTGGCTGTGGGGTCTGAATTGAGGTTGCTCTGCTCATGCTTGGGACAGGACAGAGCACCAGGGTGTATGGGTGTCACCAGGCAGCCTAGCGAGGTGCCAACGTGACAGCCCCAGTTAGTGGTTCTTGGTGAGGGGAGGAGCACATGTGTCCAGGGACTTGGCCGTGTCCTTGATGCTGTTACTCAAGGCCATGGTGTGAGTGGAGGTCATCTGAGCAGAAGGAGTGGTCACTGAAGGCTGCTCCTCCTGGTCAGCTCTTGCAGTAGCCAAGTCCATACACAGCATCCTTTCCTACTGAGTTTTCTGTGGACCGTCCCATGTTTTAAGGTCAGACGATAGTGAGGAGCATATTCACACCCAAAGCCAGTGCAGGCAGCAGAGTCATAGCTGCAGGGAGGAAGCCTGGGTTCTAGGGCCAAATTCACCCCCGCCCAGTGCTTGACTTCAGCTTTGTTGTGTTGGAAGTAGGGATTCCACTCACTCATTCATCCACGCATTCATTCATTCACCCAAGCATGCACTTATTTGGTGAGTGTGTACTTCACAGCATGTGCTGGGCCCAGGGATGGGGGCATTGAAAGGGGCAGGTAAAGTAGTTGTAGCTGCAAACCTTTTAATAGCCACAGAGCACCTGACCCTTGTGTTTTACCTATGACTGAGTGTTCTGGGCATATGTTAATGTCTGGCATTTCACCCTTTATGACACCATTTATTGGCTCTTCAAAGTCCATCAGGGAGGGAGGGCCAGGTCTTGTGAGTCTCACTTGAAAGCCTGGATGCACTGATGTATGTCTGAGGAGAATCATCAGGGGCTGTAGTTCATGTTTTCAGGGAGAGAGGAGGACAAGCTTTCCTCCTGCTACGCCCTGTTCCCACCTTCAGGGAGAGGGAATACAGGCTCTTGGTCTCTTACTTGCTATTCCACAATCCAGGCTTTTGAACACTGATTGCTGAGTCATTTCACTACATTTCCATGAATGAAATTTATTCATTTCACTGCAGAAAGAGTATTGCCTTTGATGAGGGCTTGCTGTCCTAGACCTCACTGGGAGGGGTGTTGAGTATGTGGTCCAGATGCCACATTGTCTTGTGAAATCTGAAAAATTCTGATTTCCTGCAGCCCACCTGGCTGTGGGGTCTGAATTGAGGTTGCTCTGCTCATGCTTGGGACAGGACAGAGCACCAGGGTGTATGGGTGTCACCAGGCAGCCTAGCGAGGTGCCAACGTGACAGCCCCAGTTAGTGGTTCTTGGTGAGGGGAGGAGCACATGTGTCCAGGGACTTGGCCGTGTCCTTGATGCTGTTACTCAAGGCCATGGTGTGAGTGGAGGTCATCTGAGCAGAAGGAGTGGTCACTGAAGGCTGCTCCTCCTGGTCAGCTCTTGCAGTAGCCAAGTCCATACACAGCATCCTTTCCTACTGAGTTTTCTGTGGACCGTCCCATGTTTTAAGGTCAGACGATAGTGAGGAGCATATTCACACCCAAAGCCAGTGCAGGCAGCAGAGTCATAGCTGCAGGGAGGAAGCCTGGGTTCTAGGGCCAAATTCACCCCCGCCCAGTGCTTGACTTCAGCTTTGTTGTGTTGGAAGTAGGGATTCCACTCACTCATTCATCCACGCATTCATTCATTCACCCAAGCATGCACTTATTTGGTGAGTGTGTACTTCACAGCATGTGCTGGGCCCAGGGATGGGGGCATTGAAAGGGGCAGGTAAAGTAGTTGTAGCTGCAAACCTTTTAATAGCCACAGAGCACCTGACCCTTGTGTTTTACCTATGACTGAGTGTTCTGGGCATATGTTAATGTCTGGCATTTCACCCTTTATGACACCATTTATTGGCTCTTCAAAGTCCATCAGGGAGGGAGGGCCAGGTCTTGTGAGTCTCACTTGAAAGCCTGATGCCCATTGCAGTGTTTTGATGCGTGAAATGTTCAGCAGTGACCTGTTCCTCTGGTGGGGAGTGCTAAGCTACCTTTCTTAGAAAGCACTTGCCACTTACCTTTTTTTAAGTTTTTTAACTTCATACCACGAGCTTTTTCTTATTTATTTATTATTTTCATCCATCTTTTTTTCTTTGGCATGTGTGGGCCTCCCATCACAGTGGCCTCTCTCATTGCAGAGCGCAGGCTCTGGGCATTTGCACTGCAGAGCACTGGCTCGTAATTGGACACACCAGTCCAGCCGCTCCATGGCACATGGGATCTTCCTGTGCCAGGGATCGAACGGGTGCCCCTTGCACTGCAAGGCAGACTCTTTACTCAATGGACCATCAGAGAAGCCCCACTTACCTGTTTAAGCTCTCCATTTCCCAGAGAAATATTACTAATGCCTCCTGTAGACCCTGATAAAAATGCAGCTCCATTCATATAGGAATCAGAAAATACAGATATGGTGTGAAAACAAGCAGCCAGTATGGAGAAGAGCTACAGAAGAATGCACTAGTTGGGGATACTAAGAGATGGGTAATAATTCCCAGCTTTGGGAGGAGCTGAGGCACAGTTGGGCTCTTGATCGCCTAAGAAAACGTGGGTGTGCTGATTACAACAACGTTCCTGCTTGGGTGGCCCTGCACTTCCACTGCTTTAAAGAGGGTGGTATGTCTTCTCAAACATTCCAAGACATAGGTTGGCCTGATCTAGGCAGTGAGCATGCAACAAGCCTGCTGAGCCCAGGATTTGGAGGTCACCATGGCTCGTCTTCCTTGTGTTCAGAGACGACTTGACGAATGTGAGCATCCACGCATTCATTCATTCACCCAAGCATGCACTTATTTGGTGAGTGTGTACTTCACAGCATGTGCTGGGCCCAGGGATGGGGGCATTGAAAGGGGCAGGTAAAGTAGTTGTAGCTGCAAACCTTTTAATAGCCACAGAGCACCTGACCCTTGTGTTTTACCTATGACTGAGTGTTCTGGGCATATGTTAATGTCTGGCATTTCACCCTTTATGACACCATTTATTGGCTCTTCAAAGTCCATCAGGGAGGGAGGGCCAGGTCTTGTGAGTCTCACTTGAAAGCCTGATGCCCATTGCAGTGTTTTGATGCGTGAAATGTTCAGCAGTGACCTGTTCCTCTGGTGGGGAGTGCTAAGCTACCTTTCTTAGAAAGCACTTGCCACTTACCTTTTTTTAAGTTTTTTTTTTAACTTCATACCACGAGCTTTTTCTTATTTATTTATTATTTTCATCCATCTTTTTTTCTTTGGCATGTGTGGGCCTCCCATCACAGTGGCCTCTCTCATTGCAGAGCGCAGGCTCTGGGCATTTGCACTGCAGAGCACTGGCTCGTAATTGGACACACCAGTCCAGCCGCTCCATGGCACATGGGATCTTCCTGTGCCAGGGATCGAACGGGTGCCCCTTGCACTGCAAGGCAGACTCTTTACTCAATGGACCATCAGAGAAGCCCCACTTACCTGTTTAAGCTCTCCATTTCCCAGAGAAATATTACTAATGCCTCCTGTAGACCCTGATAAAAATGCAGCTCCATTCATATAGGAATCAGAAAATACAGATATGGTGTGAAAACAAGCAGCCAGTATGGAGAAGAGCTACAGAAGAATGCACTAGTTGGGGATACTAAGAGATGGGTAATAATTCCCAGCTTTGGGAGGAGCTGAGGCACAGTTGGGCTCTTGATCGCCTAAGAAAACGTGGGTGTGCTGATTACAACAACGTTCCTGCTTGGGTGGCCCTGCACTTCCACTGCTTTAAAAAGAGGGTGGTATGTCTTCTCAAACATTCCAAGACATAGGTTGGCCTGATCTAGGCAGTGAGCATGCAACAAGCCTGCTGAGCCCAGGATTTGGAGGTCACCATGGCTCGTCTTCCTTGTGTTCAGAGACGACTTGACGAATGTGAGTGTAGGTCCAGAGAGAGATTGCCAACAAGAGGCCTGTTTCATTCTGGCCATGTGCAAAGGCACTGCCATCTGGAACTGCTTCTTTTTTCTTAGAATAGACCCTGCCTTCCCAATTCCACTCCTGAAGCCAGAAGGTCTCCATGAGAGGCGAGCCTGGATCTGGGGAGGAGAACACCACCCTGCATGTTGACAAGACACTCTGTGTTTCTGTGATAAATCAGATGACATACTTTGCTCCCCCACACCTTATGTTTTATTGCTTATAGTTTACAAGTGACTTCTATGTTTTTCTCAAACTCACAGGTAATGCTTTAAATAAATGAGTACTTATTCATCGTATAAATTTGGAAAATATAGAGAAAACAAGGAAAATGATGATCAGACATCATTCATATTTTAGTTAAGTTCTTCCTAAAGTTATTTATTGTCTCTGGGCCTGAAGACATGTGTGTAAAACCTTCGCAAACTTGAAATTGAACTATATGTGTAGACTTATATCTGCTTCTGTGTACATCACTAGGTAATCTTCACTATTGTACTTTGTGGCTGCCCAGTGTCTACTATGGTTGGATTTCTCTGTGGTTGCAGGTTGTTTTTCAGTTTGTCTCACTACACAGACTGTGTCTGTTTATACACAGTGACCCGTGTTTCAGTTTTTTCTATTCTTTAAAGTGTGCATCTTTGGCTGTAGAATGACTGGGTCACTTTATAAAGCCAGTTTATATATAAACATGGGCTGAGTTTACCACATGGAGGTTGTAGCAGACCTAGCTTTCTTGTAGACTGGTGTAAAAATGGAAATAATAGCTCTCAGCTTAAGGAACTGCCTTTCTATTCACATTCGGATTCTGAAAGTGCATGTTATTCACTTCAGTCTGTGATATGACGGTCAGAGGTGTCGGCACCTGCAAATCTGTCGGTCATTCCTTACATAATGGCATCCAGATGTCCTGACGTGAACTCAAGAGTCATAACCACAGATCTTTAGCAGAGTAAGACCTTCTAAGGAATCGCTGTGCTGCTTGGAGTGAGCAGAGGATCAGTCACTGTTTGCTAATAGCCTTCTTTGTGGTAAGGAGCAACAAACTCACAGCTTGGCCTGGATATGTGTCCTGTGATTTATTTATTTCATTTTCTCCTGATTGTATTTTGTTTTTTGAAGTACTGCTTTTTTGCCTCCTGATGTTTGTGACTCCTTATTCATGACTCTTAGCTCGGTCTCTGCTTGCTGGCCCTGGTTACCAGCAATGGGTCATGGTGCTTTTAGAAAGCCTTGTGGGTCTGGGTCATTAACCCTCCCCACCAGGCCCAGGCTTCCTTTTCCTCCACAGAGTACACTCTTCTCCTAGTTCTCTGTAGGGTGGGTTTTTTGTTCTGTGATCTTTGTCCCTATCTGCCCCCTTGCTGCCACGATGGATCTGCATGTCCCTCGTGACATTTGGCCCCCAGGCGCTCAGCCTCAGCTGTGGCAGAGGAGGGCAGTGAATACCAGGCCTAGCCACTGGCTGGGAAAGATGGATCATTCTCCGGGGGAAGCGTGACGAAAGGCCTGGTCACTGTGTGGACAGGAAGTCAAAGGGCTGCACACATGTCTCCATTGTCTTCTAGAAAAGAAGAAGCTGAGGAAGGGCCAGCCGGCGAGGGACTGGCGGCAGCGGAGGAACGCCATCCGCTCCCCCAGAGACAGGTGGTTGCAGGTTGTTTTTCAGTTTGTCTCACTACACAGACTGTGTCTGTTTATACACAGTGACCCGTGTTTCAGTTTTTTCTATTCTTTAAAGTGTGCATCTTTGGCTGTAGAATGACTGGGTCACTTTATAAAGCCAGTTTATATATAAACATGGGCTGAGTTTACCACATGGAGGTTGTAGCAGACCTAGCTTTCTTGTAGACTGGTGTAAAAATGGAAATAATAGCTCTCAGCTTAAGGAACTGCCTTTCTATTCACATTCGGATTCTGAAAGTGCATGTTATTCACTTCAGTCTGTGATATGACGGTCAGAGGTGTCGGCACCTGCAAATCTGTCGGTCATTCCTTACATAATGGCATCCAGATGTCCTGACGTGAACTCAAGAGTCATAACCACAGATCTTTAGCAGAGTAAGACCTTCTAAGGAATCGCTGTGCTGCTTGGAGTGAGCAGAGGATCAGTCACTGTTTGCTAATAGCCTTCTTTGTGGTAAGGAGCAACAAACTCACAGCTTGGCCTGGATATGTGTCCTGTGATTTATTTATTTCATTTTCTCCTGATTGTATTTTGTTTTTTGAAGTACTGCTTTTTTGCCTCCTGATGTTTGTGACTCCTTATTCATGACTCTTAGCTCGGTCTCTGCTTGCTGGCCCTGGTTACCAGCAATGGGTCATGGTGCTTTTAGAAAGCCTTGTGGGTCTGGGTCATTAACCCTCCCCACCAGGCCCAGGCTTCCTTTTCCTCCACAGAGTACACTCTTCTCCTAGTTCTCTGTAGGGTGGGTTTTTTGTTCTGTGATCTTTGTCCCTATCTGCCCCCTTGCTGCCACGATGGATCTGCATGTCCCTCGTGACATTTGGCCCCCAGGCGCTCAGCCTCAGCTGTGGCAGAGGAGGGCAGTGAATACCAGGCCTAGCCACTGGCTGGGAAAGATGGATCATTCTCCGGGGGAAGCGTGACGAAAGGCCTGGTCACTGTGTGGACAGGAAGTCAAAGGGCTGCACACATGTCTCCATTGTCTTCTAGAAAAGAAGAAGCTGAGGAAGGGCCAGCCGGCGAGGGACTGGCGGCAGCGGAGGAACGCCATCCGGCTGACCACCGAGCACACGGTGGAGACGCTGGTCGTGGCTGATGCTGACATGGTGCAGTACCACGGGGCCGAGGCCGCCCAGAGGTTCATCCTCACTGTCATGAACATGGTGAGTCTGGGGCCAGGACCTCCTCAGGGCCTCTGCTTCCTCATGGGTGCTGGCCATCTTCTCCTGGATGTGACCCCTGGGCAGCATGGAGCACAGGGGCCTGGGACCCGCCCCAGAGAGAGGCCTGACGTGCTGACTGGGGCTGGTGCCTGAGTCTATGCAGTGATGGGAGTCTCCCTGCACTCCTCACTAGAGGCCTCCCAAGGCCCCCTGTGGGTCAGTGCCTCTCCAGGGGGAGTCAAGCCCTGCTCTAAGAAGCCAGTCGTCTAGTAGAAGGAATCAAGATCAGACTTCCGTGTAAACCAAAGCTTGTCATGTGCAAGGAAGAGAGCTTATCTAGTGGAGGGAACCAAGGGAGGAATCTATACCTGGATCTGACCTGATGAATAGGGGATGAGGAGAATCTTCATGTGGTGGGTAGGTGGGGAGCAACCACACACCTCAAATTTTAGACACACAAGGATGTTTGTGTGCCTCCCAGCTCCACCATCCATCCAGTCTGCTAACAAGCATTTTTGAAGACTTCCTGGCTTTGTGTTAGGTGCTGAGGGTAAAAATGGAAAGATCTGCTCCTTCCCTCAGAAGGCCGTGGTGCCATGGGCGGAGCAAGCATCTGAAATTCAGCAGACATTTCTGCAGGGAGCACTGGGGGCCGAGTGGAGGGCTGAGGAATGATTGCCCTGACGTGTGAGGGTGTCTGGAAAGAGCCGACCCTTCAGCTGAGCGAGGGTGCTTGCCAGATTGAGGGAGCAGTGGCAAGTCACATGGAGGGAGCCACAGGAGCTGCATCTGGGGAAGAGCAAGTGGTGAGACGTGGCTGCAGCAGGGAGTGGGGCAGCCTTAATGTGGGGGTGTGCACAGGGTCAGGGTGGGGAGGGCTGGCGGCTTCCCAAGAAGCAGGGCTGCTGACGGGCAGGGGGAAATGTGTGTGGATGGAGGTCTGGAAGGACAGCTCCACAGCTGCATTTAATGGACTGGAGTTAGAAAGGCAAGAAGCAGCACTGGGAATGGAGTGTGTGAGGAGAGAGGGTCTGAACTAAGGGACAGGCGTGGGGACAGAGGAGGCGGTCCTGCAGAGAGGAGGATATGCTGGGAGCAAAGGCCCACAGGACTTGGTGCCTGGCCTGGAGAGGCAGGAGGAGGGGGCAAGAGAAATCCAGGGTACACCCGAGCTGAAATCTGGGTGCCTGGGTGGATGATGGGGCTGCTGGATGGGAAAAGAAGGAACAGAGTGTTTGGGGACACGAGGAGGAGTCTGGACAAGCTGACTTTGAGTTCACCATGAGAGCTCAGCATAGGGGGCATGGCTAGAAGTAGGGATCAGGAAGTGAAGAAATAGAAACAGCCCTGTGGAAGATCTTAACTGAGAAAGAGAAGAGAAACAAGCCTCACTAGAACCAAGAACAAGGAGGATTTGGGGGAGGAAGAAGGGACAGGGGTTACAGGTGTGGCACTTAGGCCCAGACAGACCTGGACCATGACCCCTGCTCTGAGTACAGAGCTGGAAGGCAGTGTCAGAACCACTTTGAGCTGGCTCTCGCTGCATGAGGAACCATGAGGCAGGGGTTTAGCCACACACAGGGCTTTAACTATCCTGTGGGGCTTTTGCCTGGTGGTGAATACACATATGGCCCATGGAAAGTAGACAGGGCCAGGCCCTGGGCTATGCCTAGAGACTGAGAGATGGCTGCAAGTGGCCCAAGAACAGAGAGGTTGGAGACAATTGCCAGGATCACACAGAAAGTCACTGGCAGGGATCAGGCCAAATCTGTCTGTAACTAGCCACAGGGAAACAGATGATGGTGAACCTCGGGAGCAGGGCCGAGTGGAGGGCTGAGGAATGATTGCCCTGACGTGTGAGGGTGTCTGGAAAGAGCCGTTCAGCTGAGCGAGGGTGCTTGCCAGATTGAGGGAGCAGTGGCAAGTCACATGGAGGGAGCCACAGGAGCTGCATCTGGGGAAGAGCAAGTGGTGAGACGTGGCTGCAGCAGGGAGTGGGGCAGCCTTAATGTGGGGGTGTGCACAGGGTCAGGGTGGGGAGGGCTGGCGGCTTCCCAAGAAGCAGGGCTGCTGACGGGCAGGGGGAAATGTGTGTGGATGGAGGTCTGGAAGGACAGCTCCACAGCTGCATTTAATGGACTGGAGTTAGAAAGGCAAGAAGCAGCACTGGGAATGGAGTGTGTGAGGAGAGAGGTCTGAACTAAGGGACAGGCGTGGGGACAGAGGAGGCGGTCCTGCAGAGAGGAGGATATGCTGGGAGCAAAGGCCCACAGGACTTGGTGCCTGGCCTGGAGAGGCAGGAGGAGGGGGCAAGAGAAATCCAGGGTACACCCGAGCTGAAATCTGGGTGCCTGGGTGGATGATGGGGCTGCTGGATGGGAAAAGAAGGAACAGAGTGTTTGGGGACACGAGGAGGAGTCTGGACAAGCTGACTTTGAGTTCACCATGAGAGCTCAGCATAGGGGGCATGGCTAGAAGTAGGGATCAGGAAGTGAAGAAATAGAAACAGCCCTGTGGAAGATCTTAACTGAGAAAGAGAAGAGAAACAAGCCTCACTAGAACCAAGAACAAGGAGGATTTGGGGGAGGAAGAAGGGACAGGGGTTACAGGTGTGGCACTTAGGCCCAGACAGACCTGGACCATGACCCCTGCTCTGAGTACAGAGCTGGAAGGCAGTGTCAGAACCACTTTGAGCTGGCTCTCGCTGCATGAGGAACCATGAGGCAGGGGTTTAGCCACACACAGGGCTTTAACTATCCTGTGGGGCTTTTGCCTGGTGGTGAATACACATATGGCCCATGGAAAGTAGACAGGGCCAGGCCCTGGGCTATGCCTAGAGACTGAGAGATGGCTGCAAGTGGCCCAAGAACAGAGAGGTTGGAGACAATTGCCAGGATCACACAGAAAGTCACTGGCAGGGATCAGGCCAAATCTGTCTGTAACTAGCCACAGGGAAACAGATGATGGTGAACCTCTTTCTGGGCTAATGAGGATCTTGAACCCCATGGTGTTCCTTCCCAGACAAGACTCTGGTACGTTGACCTCTGTCCTGTTGACTTGCCAGTGCTTGCTTTTGGGACACATATCAGTCTACAGGAAATTCCATCTGTCTGGCCCATACTCCTTCAGACAGGCCGTGCCCTAAAACTAAGGCTGCTTTGATGTTGCGTGGAGAGTAGTCTTTAAGGTGAATGACCATTTGGACTCCCAAAGCTCCCTATAGGACAGGCTTTACTGCAAACTGGGGAACAGATCCAGAATTGATCCAGTTTCAAGACATGGGTGCAACATATAGTACCTGGTCACTTTCCCTTTCAAAGTCATCAACTCGAGGAATTCCATTAGTGTTTTCCTTTCTGCTCCTCTCCTTTCCTTCCTCTCCCTTTTTCCTTCCTTCCTTTCTTTCTTTCTCCAGATTTTTAAGATGTGGTAAAACAGAATACATACCGGGCTTCCCTGGTGGTCCAGTGGGTAGAGTCCACCTTGCAATGCAAAGGTCACTGGTTCCATCCCTGGCCCAGGAAGATCCCATGTGCGCGGAGCGGCTGGACGGTGTGTTCAATTATGAGCCAGTGCTCTGGAGTGCGTGCGCCCAGAGCTGGTTCTCTGCAATGAGAGAGGCCACCATGATGGGAGGCCCACACAGGCCAAAGAATTAAGATGGATGAAAATAAATAAATGAAGGACCAATGAAAGAGGCCAAAATTTGAAAACAAACAAACAAAAAACATACCATAAAAGTTTCAGTCTTACTCGCCTGCCTTTAAGCCCACAGTTTCATAACATTAGGTGCATTCTCACCACCATCCATCCATCATCACCATCCATCCCCAGAATTATTTTCGTCTTGCAAAACTGAAGCACTGACAACCCATTCTTCCCTCCCCCAGCCTCTCACAGCCACTCTTCCACTTTCTGTCTCTATGAATTTGACAACTCTAAGGAGTCAGATAGTATTTGTTCTTTTGTGACTGGTTTATTTCACTCAGTATGATGTCCTCTAGGTTGGTCCATGTTGTTGGAGGTGTCAGAATCGCCTTCCTTTTTGACTGCATAATATTCCATTGTATCAGTACTCTGTGTTTTGTTGGGTTGTCTCCTCCTTTAGACTCTTGTGAATAATGCTACGGTGAATATGGATGTACAATCTGAGTCCCTTTTCACTTCTTTTGGGTGTGTACCCAGAAGTGGAATTGCTCCTGTTTGAGCTTTTAATGGTGCTTGGCCCTGATTTCTGAGAACTTTTTTGTTGAATTGGCTTTCGTCTAACCCCAGACAGGCGTGCCCTAAAACTAAGGCTGCTTTGATGTTGCGTGGAGTAGTCTTTAAGGTGAATGACCATTTGGACTCCCAAAGCTCCCTATAGGACAGGCTTTACTGCAAACTGGGGAACAGATCCAGAATTGATCCAGTTTCAAGACATGGGTGCAACATATAGTACCTGGTCACTTTCCCTTTCAAAGTCATCAACTCGAGGAATTCCATTAGTGTTTTCCTTTCTGCTCCTCTCCTTTCCTTCCTCTCCCTTTTTCCTTCCTTCCTTTCTTTCTTTCTCCAGATTTTTAAGATGTGGTAAAACAGAATACATACCGGGCTTCCCTGGTGGTCCAGTGGGTAGAGTCCACCTTGCAATGCAAAGGTCACTGGTTCCATCCCTGGCCCAGGAAGATCCCATGTGCGCGGAGCGGCTGGACGGGTGTGTTCAATTATGAGCCAGTGCTCTGGAGTGCGTGCGCCCAGAGCTGGTTCTCTGCAATGAGAGAGGCCACCATGATGGGAGGCCCACACAGGCCAAAGAATTAAGATGGATGAAAATAAATAAATGAAGGACCAATGAAAGAGGCCAAAATTTGAAAACAAACAAACAAAAAACATACCATAAAAGTTTCAGTCTTACTCGCCTGCCTTTAAGCCCACAGTTTCATAACATTAGGTGCATTCTCACCACCATCCATCCATCATCACCATCCATCCCCAGAATTATTTTCGTCTTGCAAAACTGAAGCACTGACAACCCATTCTTCCCTCCCCCAGCCTCTCACAGCCACTCTTCCACTTTCTGTCTCTATGAATTTGACAACTCTAAGGAGTCAGATAGTATTTGTTCTTTTGTGACTGGTTTATTTCACTCAGTATGATGTCCTCTAGGTTGGTCCATGTTGTTGGAGGTGTCAGAATCGCCTTCCTTTTTGACTGCATAATATTCCATTGTATCAGTACTCTGTGTTTTGTTGGGTTGTCTCCTCCTTTAGACTCTTGTGAATAATGCTACGGTGAATATGGATGTACAATCTGAGTCCCTTTTCACTTCTTTTGGGTGTGTACCCAGAAGTGGAATTGCTCCTGTTTGAGCTTTTAATGGTGCTTGGCCCTGATTTCTGAGAACTATTTCTGAGTTCTGCATTTGCACAAGGCCAGATCTCCCTGGTGGCTGGTTAATGACAGGTTACAGAGCTGCAGTCGCCCAGAGGAAAGCCCAGGAGGAGGGCTGCTGGGGCCTGGCTTGGCACCAGACTCTTACCTGTAGGTAATTTCATCTCATTTATTTATTTCTTTATTTTGTCCAGGGCACAAGTCCAAGGAATAAACATTCATTACAACAACTAAAGTAGTAATAAGGCAAAGCTCTTAGTTTGATAGTTACTTTCATAATTTTATCATGTGGACAAGGGCAGCTATTTCATCAGGCTGGAAGAGGTCTTGTACAGGGAACACTGTTCTCCCTACAGTCCGTGGGCTATTAGGATGAAATGACAGGAGCTGAGTGGTGGTGATAATTGGCTTTAATTTGACACTCTACGCCTCTTCAACTGCTGATTCAAAACTGTTGGAGGCTCCAGATCCTGCTGCCGAGGGCGAATCTGGTTCATGCACATTAATTTGGGATTTAGATGTTTCTTTTTTTGTTGTTTTTTTGTTTGTTCGTTTTTATTATTTATTTATTTATTTTGGCGGGGGTGGGAGGGAGAGGGGTGGGCGGGCCACTTCCACTGGACTTTCATTTGTCTAGTTTCATCCATCTTTGTTCTTTGGCCCGTGTGGGCCTCCCATCGCAGTGGCATCTGTCGTTGCAGAGCACCGGCTCTGGGCGCATGCGCTCCAGAGCTCTGGCCCGGTAATTGGACACATCGGTCCAGCCGCTCCACGGCACGTGGGATCTTCCCAGGCCAGGGATCAAACCGGTGCCCCTTGCACTGCAAGGTGGTGTCCTTACCCACTGGACCACCAGGGAAGCCCGGGATTTAGATGTTTCTTAATGAGGCCTGCCTAAAAAGGGAAGTGCCACTTTGGTGAAGAGCAGGTGACATTTGTACACTGACACTTAGCCCTTCAGTTATCTGCCCCGTGGAGTTTCTTGGTTGGTCTGATGAGGCCAGAAAACAAATGAAACAAGAGTGTCCGACCTGCTGACATAGACACTCACCACTGTTGCTCTTGCTGTGAGTCAGTGGTCAGCATATTTAAAGCCAGTTACATTCACACGAGGCACCTGGCTTTAAACAAGGATACCCACCATCACCACTAGTGTCCTTCAGTTTCTCAAGCCCTAGTGTTAAAGATACAAAGAATTCTGTCTATTGAGCCTGTGGCCGTTTCAGAAAATGGTTTTCTGTTAGTAAGCAAGATCATCTTTAAGCCAGGATGACAGGAAAGGATTGTGGCTGGACTGAGGAGCCCTGCCATTAGAGAAGGCCCCCAGGTGCAGCCAGTAAGAAAGCGAGGCCAGCCAGCCTTTTCTTCCCTGTTGGACAGTGTTTTCTCTGGGTGTGAAGGATGGAAACAGCTTTGCCTTCTTAGCTCCTCTGGATTTAGAAGTAAATCTGCTGAATTGCTTGCCACCTTCATTCCACTGAGCTTCTCTCCACATCATCTGGTGCTGATGTCCAGGTGCCCACCCCTCTCTGCCCTCCCACTTGGGTCTCTGTGGGCAGGGGACCAGGCTCAATTCTGTGCCACTCTGACCACAGGGGTTAAGCCCAGACACATCCTTGTCCCCAAGTCTGGCCTGAATGGGCGTTATTAGCACATACACAGCTGGGAGAATTTGGTGTCAGATGTTCATAGTTTTCATAGTTAATACACAGTGGTGTATTAGGCCTATGTCAGTTAGTGTCCTGGCGGTCCATGTTTGCGAGGAAGGAAGGGTGTTTGTGAAGCATTAACTAGTCCAGATGGAAGCTTCGTGACTTCATGTCACTTCCTCCTCATATTTGGTGGATTTCATAATTCCTATTTTACAGAAAAGGAAATAGAGGCTTCTGAGGAGTTCAGGATGCAGAGCCAGTGAGGTCGCAAGCCTGGGCTGAGGGCTCCCTGTACCATCTTTGTCAAGATTATAAACATATCTCAGATCTGTCCTTTCTCTCCATCTCTTCTCTGGACTGACTGCCATTATTTTTTATCTTGACAACTGCAAGAGTATTCTTCCTGGGCTTCTCACTTCCGTTTTATTCTTCTTGAATCCTTGCTGCAGAATGGCCAGAAAGATCTTTTTCAGACAGAACTAGGAAGAACGAGGATATTGTCACCAGGAGCTCTGTGGCCCTCTGTGGCTTCCTTTGTGGTGAATGTGGAAATCTTTCCCCTTCTGCCCTCCCAGGCCACATGGCTGGGGCCCGCCTGCTTCTCCTGGGCATCATTCCCTTCCCCATGCCAGCATGAACTCCTGTCACATGGCCCACAGTTTCTCAGGAGGGGCCCACGGGGCCCCTCCCTACCTTGTAGTATCTCTTTGTCAGGAATTTTCTTTGCCCCACTTCATACAGAGCTGAGCTCCTCTGTCTTTTATGTCTCTGTGTAAATGTCCCCTTAGAGGCGCCCTCCTTGCTGACCCCTCTGAAAAGGCCACCTGTTTTCTTTGTCATAGCAGTCAGCTTCTTCCCTGGTGGTTCTTATCTTGATTTATAATTCCATATTCTTTTGCTTTTTAAAAATCATCATGTGCAGAAGTTTTGTATACTCTTCAATTTAAGCTGATATACAATCAGCATGCTATGACTTTAGGACATTGAATATAATGCTCATAGTAGCCACAAAGAAAACAGCTATAAAATATACACAAAAGAAAGGGAATTTAAAAGTTTTACCATAAAAAATTAAAAATGAAAAAAAAAATCAGTAATGATGGAAATGAGGCACCAAAAAGCAATAAGACATAGAAAAACAAATAGCAAAATGCAAAAGTAAGTGCCTCATTGTAAGAAATTATCTTAAATTATAGATTAAACTCGCCAGTCAAAAGGCACATAGAATTTAGGGAAGAATAGATACATGTATACATATGGCTGAGTCCCTTCACTGTTCACTTAAAACTATCATGACATTGCTCGTTAATTGGATGTACTCCAATGCAAAATAAAAAGTTTTTTAAAAAAAGACAGATTGGAAAAATGGATATAAAAAATGCTACATTGTGTATAAGAGGCTGACTTTATATCCAAAGACACAAATAAATTGAAAACAGAAGAATAAAAAAGATATTCCATGCAGATAGTAACCATAAGAGATAAGGAGTGATTATACTAATATGATACAATATAGACTTTAGTCAAAAAAAATTTCAAGAGATGGAGAAGGATACTGTACATTAATAAAAGATTCAACAGCAAGAAGATAAAACAGTTGCAAGCATTTATGCACCAAATAACAAATCATTAAAATAGATGAAACAAAATCTTTGTAGAATTGTAGTGAGAAATACACAATTTTTGGTAATAATAGACACTTCAATCCTTTCCCCCAACACACACATAGATACACACACACTATTAGTATAGGAAAACCAGACAGATGATAAGTGAGGAAATAGAGGGCTTGAACAACACAATAAAGCAACTAGACCTAACAAAATATACAGAATACTACACAACAATAGCAGGATATTCCTTGGAATGAAACATTGGAGAATTCACAAATATGTGGAAATTAAACAACACACTCTTACATAACCAGTGGGTTAAGGGAGAAATCACAGTGGAAATTAGAAACTATATAAGGCTAAATTAAAATGAAAGTACAACATACCAAAACTTATGGAACACAGTGAAAGGAGTGCTCAGAAGGAAATATATAGCTGTAAAATGCTTACATTAAAAAAAAGAAGGGCTTCCTCTGGTGGTCCAGTGGGTAAGGATTCCACCTTGCAGTGCAAGGGGCGCCGGTTCGATCCCTGGCCTGGGAAGATCCCACGTGCCAAGGAGCGGCTGGACTGATGTGTCCAATCACCGAGCCGGAGCTCTGGAGCGCATGCGCCCAGAGCCGGCACTCTGCAACGACAGACGCACCACGATGGAGGCCCACAGGAGCTAAAGAACAAAGACGGATGAAAATAGAGAAATGAAAGACCAATGGAAGTGGCCCACCTGCTCCCCTCCCTCCCCAACCCGACCCTCACCCAAAATAAATAAATAAATCTTAAAAAAAAAAAAAAAAAGGGCTTCCCTGGTGGTCCAGTGGGTAAAGAGTCCACCTTGAAGTGCGGGGGCACTGGTTCGATCCCTGATCCAGGAAGATCCCATGTGCTGCAGAGTGTCTGGGCGGGTGTGTCCAACTGTGAGCCAGTGTTCTGGAGTGCGTGTGCCCAGAGCTGGTGCTCTGCATGGAGAGAAGCCACTGCAATGGGAGGCCCACACATGCCAAAGTATAAAAATGGATGAAAATAAAAAAAATAAATAAATAGATGTTTAAAAAAGGATCTAAAGTTAATAACCTAACTTTACATGTTAGGGATCTAGAAGAGCAAACTGAACTCAAGGCTAGCAAAAGGAAGGAAAGATTAGAACAAAAATAAATAAAGAATAGAAAAACAATAGAAAAACTCAGTAAAACCAAGAGTTGATTCTTCAGAGAAATTGACAAAATTGCTAAAACTTTAATTAGACTGATTAAATCTTTAGCAGAGTTCCAGAGAATTGCAAGGAGGGATAAGAAGACCTTAAATGAACAATGCAAAGAAATAGGGGAGAAAAAGAGAATGGGAATGATTAGAGATTTCTTCAAGAAAATTTGACATATCAAGGGAACATTTCATACAAAGATGGGCATGGTAAAGAACAGAAATAGTAAGGTCCTAACTGAAGCAGAAGAGCTTAAGAAGAGATGGAGGAATACACAGAAGAACCATAAAAAAGAGATCTTAATGAACTGGATAACCATGATGGTGTGGTCACTCACCTACAGCCAGATTTCCTAGAAGGTGAAGTCAAATCGAAACTTTAAAATGAATGAAACTAGTGGACATGATTGAATTCCTGCTGAGCTATTTACAGTCCTAAAAGAGAATGCTGTTAAAGTGCTGCACTCAGCATATCAGCAAATTTTCATGCCAATTCAAAAGAAGGGCAATGCCAAAGAATGTTCAAACTACCATACAGTGGTACTCATTTCACATACTAGCAAGGTTACATGCAATATCCTTCAAGCTAGGCTTCAGCAATATGTGAATCAGGAACATCTAGATGTACAAGCTGCATTTTAAAAAGTCAAATAACTAATAAGGACCTACTGCATATTGCACAGGATACTTTGTAATGACATATATGGGAAAAGAATCTAAAAAGGAGTGGATATATGTGTATTTTAATTCACTTTGCTGTACATCTAAAACTAACAACATTGTACATCAACTATACTCCAAAAAATAGTGTTTTAGAAAATTGAAGTTCTGACCTTCAAGGAAAGCTTTTTTTAAAAAATAATAATGTTTATTATGAGATAAAAATAAATAAATAAAAGTCAGAGAAACCTGAGAAACCTGAGACCAAATTGACAACATTTGTTGGATCATCGAGAAAGCAAAGGAATTCCAGAAAAACATCTTCTGTTTCATTGACTACGCTAAAGTCTTTGACTGTGTGGATCCCACCAAACTGTGGGAAATGCTTGATGAGTTGGGACTACCAAGCCATCTTACCTGTCTCCTGAGAAACTTATATTCAAGTCAAGAAACAACAGTTAGAACCAGATATGGAACAACTGTTTCATTCCAAATTGGGAAAGAAGTGCAACAAAGGTTTATATTCTAACTCTGTCTATTTAACTTCTATGCAGTGTACATCGTGTATAATCCTGGACTGGATGAGTAACAAGCTAAAATCAGTATTGCTAAGAGAAATAGCAATAACCTTCGATATGCAGATGATATCTCTGTAGTGACAGAAAGTGAAGAGGAACTAAAGAGCTTCTTGATGAAGGTAAAAGAGGAGAGTGGAAAAAGTTGGCTTAAAATTCAGTATTCAAAAAAGTAAGATCATGGCATCTGGACCCATCCCTTCATGGTAAATAGATGGGAACCAGTGGAAACAGTGACAGGCTTTATTTTCTTGAAGGGCAATGCCAAATGAATTGCTTTTTCAAAGAGAATGCTGTTAAAGTGCTGCACTCAGCATATCAGCAAATTTTCATGCCAATTCAAAAGAAGGGCAATGCCAAAGAATGTTCAAACTACCATACAGTGGTACTCATTTCACATACTAGCAAGGTTACATGCAATATCCTTCAAGCTAGGCTTCAGCAATATGTGAATCAGGAACATCTAGATGTACAAGCTGCATTTTAAAAAGTCAAATAACTAATAAGGACCTACTGCATATTGCACAGGATACTTTGTAATGACATATATGGGAAAAGAATCTAAAAAGGAGTGGATATATGTGTATTTTAATTCACTTTGCTGTACATCTAAAACTAACAACATTGTACATCAACTATACTCCAAAAAATAGTGTTTTAGAAAATTGAAGTTCTGACCTTCAAGGAAAGCTTTTTTTAAAAAATAATAATGTTTATTATGAGATAAAAATAAATAAATAAAAAGTCAGAGAAACCTGAGAAACCTGAGACCAAATTGACAACATTTGTTGGATCATAGAGAAAGCAAAGGAATTCCAGAAAAACATCTTCTGTTTCATTGACTACGCTAAAGTCTTTGACTGTGTGGATCCCACCAAACTGTGGGAAATGCTTGATGAGTTGGGACTACCAAGCCATCTTACCTGTCTCCTGAGAAACTTATATTCAAGTCAAGAAACAACAGTTAGAACCAGATATGGAACAACTGTTTCATTCCAAATTGGGAAAGAAGTGCAACAAAGGTTTATATTCTAACTCTGTCTATTTAACTTCTATGCAGTGTACATCGTGTATAATCCTGGACTGGATGAGTAACAAGCTAAAATCAGTATTGCTAAGAGAAATAGCAATAACCTTCGATATGCAGATGATATCTCTGTAGTGACAGAAAGTGAAGAGGAACTAAAGAGCTTCTTGATGAAGGTAAAAGAGGAGAGTGGAAAAAGTTGGCTTAAAATTCAGTATTCAAAAAAGTAAGATCATGGCATCTGGACCCATCCCTTCATGGTAAATAGATGGGAACCAGTGGAAACAGTGACAGGCTTTATTTTCTTGGGTCCCAAAGTTACTGAAAAGTGTGACTGCACCATGACTGTGCATGATGGTGAAATTAAACAATGTTTGCTCCTTGGAAGTAAAGCAATGAAAAACCTACATAGGGGTATTAATAAGCAGAGACATCACTTTGCTGACAAAGGTTGTTGTTGGTCAGTCACCAAATTGTGTTTTATTCTTAATGACCCATGGACTGCAGCACCCCAGGCTTCCTGTCCTTCACTATAGTCAAAGCTGATGCTGATTCATAGAGTCAAAGCTATGGTTTTTCTAGTAGTCATGTACGGATGAGAGTTGGACCATAAAGAAGACTGAATGCTGAAGAATTGATGCTTTCAAATTGTGGTTCTGGAGAACACTCTTGAGAGTTCTTTGGACAGCAAGGAGATCAAAACAGTCAAACCTTAAAGAAATCTGAATATTCATTGAAAGGATTGAAACTTTGAAACTCCAATCCTTTGGCTACCTGATGTAAGGAGTCAACTCATGTGAGAAGACCCTGATGCTGGGAAAGATTGAAGGCAAAAGAAGGGGGCAGCAGACAGTGAGATGGCTAGATAGCATCACTGACTTAATGGACATGAATTTGAGCAAACTCCAGGAGATAGTGAAGGACAGAGGAGCCTGGCCTGCTGCAGTCCTTGTGGAGAGGGGCAGAGAGTTGAACATGACTTAGCGACTAAACAAAAACAACGGACTGATTAATAAAACAATCTTGAATTATAATTAGAAATGAAAGTGGGGCATGACTATCAGTTCTATAGAACCAACAGGGTTATAAGAGAATACTGTGGACCATTGTATACTAACTGACTGGCCAGCCTAGATGAACTAGAAAATATCTAGAAACACAAAACTTATGAAGGATTAATCACAGAGATACAGAAAACCTGAGTAGATCTATAACTAGTAAGGAGATCAAATCAGTAATCAAAAATATCCTGACAGAGGAAAGTCCTGAACCTATCATTTTAACTGGTGAATTATACCATACATTTAAAGGAGAGCTAATTAATCAATCCTCCTCAAACTCTTCTAATAAACTGAAGAGGAGAAAATGCTTTCTCTTTTCTATTAGGATGCCATTGCCCTTATACCAAAGCCAGATAAAGACACTATAAGAATACTATAGTTCTTTATGAATAAGGAAACAATCTCCCTTTTTAATATTATTGCAGAAATTCTCAACAGAATGCTAGTACACCAAAATCATGCCTAATATACCATGACAAAGTGAAATTTGTTTTTGGAATGCAAGGATGATTCGACATGCAAAATTGAGCAGTGTAATACACCACATTAATGGAAGGCGTAATGAAGAAAAAGCAAATTGTGTTTTATTCTTAATGACCCATGGACTGCAGCACCCCAGGCTTCCTGTCCTTCACTATAGTCAAAGCTGATGCTGATTCATAGAGTCAAAGCTATGGTTTTTCTAGTAGTCATGTACGGATGAGAGTTGGACCATAAAGAAGACTGAATGCTGAAGAATTGATGCTTTCAAATTGTGGTTCTGGAGAACACTCTTGAGAGTTCTTTGGACAGCAAGGAGATCAAAACAGTCAAACCTTAAAGAAATCTGAATATTCATTGAAAGGATTGAAACTTTGAAACTCCAATCCTTTGGCTACCTGATGTAAGGAGTCAACTCATGTGAGAAGACCCTGATGCTGGGAAAGATTGAAGGCAAAAGAAGGGGGCAGCAGACAGTGAGATGGCTAGATAGCATCACTGACTTAATGGACATGAATTTGAGCAAACTCCAGGAGATAGTGAAGGACAGAGGAGCCTGGCCTGCTGCAGTCCTTGTGGAGAGGGGCAGAGAGTTGAACATGACTTAGCGACTAAATAAAAACAACGGACTGATTAATAAAACAATCTTGAATTATAATTAGAAATGAAAGTGGGGCATGACTATCAGTTCTATAGAACCAACAGGGTTATAAGAGAATACTGTGGACCATTGTATACTAACTGACTGGCCAGCCTAGATGAACTAGAAAATATCTAGAAACACAAAACTTATGAAGGATTAATCACAGAGATACAGAAAACCTGAGTAGATCTATAACTAGTAAGGAGATCAAATCAGTAATCAAAAATATCCTGACAGAGGAAAGTCCTGAACCTATCATTTTAACTGGTGAATTATACCATACATTTAAAGGAGAGCTAATTAATCAATCCTCCTCAAACTCTTCTAATAAACTGAAGAGGAGAAAATGCTTTCTCTTTTCTATTAGGATGCCATTGCCCTTATACCAAAGCCAGATAAAGACACTATAAGAATACTATAGTTCTTTATGAATAAGGAAACAATCTCCCTTTTTAATATTATTGCAGAAATTCTCAACAGAATGCTAGTACACCAAAATCATGCCTAATATACCATGACAAAGTGAAATTTGTTTTTGGAATGCAAGGATGATTCGACATGCAAAATTGAGCAGTGTAATACACCACATTAATGAGGAAGGAGAAAAAAATATTATAATCTCAGTTAATGAAGAAAAAGCATTTGATAAAATTCATCTGTTTCTCATGATAAAAAACATTCTGCAGACCAGGAAAATAAGGAAGCTGCTTCAGTATCATAAAAGCCATATATGAAAAACGCTTAATGAATGTAGTACCCAAGGGTAATAAACTGAGAACTTTTCTTCTAAGATCAAGAACAAGGCAAGGCTACTTTCACTGCTTCTATGCTTTCTTTCACTGCTTCTATAACATTGAAAGTCCTAGCCAGAGCAGTTAATCAAGTAAAAGAAATAAAAGGTATCCAATTAGGAAAGGAAAAAGTAAAATTATTTATATTGACAGCATGATCTGTGTAGAAAACCATGAAGTCCTATACACAAAAATTAATAAAATGATTCAGCAAATTAGTGGATGCAAAACCACTACACACAAATAAGTGGCATTTCTGTACCCAACAACAATCTGAAAAGGAAATTAAGAAAATGATTCCATTTACAAAAATGTTAAAAAGAATAAAATAGTTATCAAAGAGGTGAACAACTTGTACTCTAATAGTAGAACATTGATGTAAGAAATGCAAGAGCACATAAATAAATGGAAAGACACTGATGTTTATGGATTGGAAGTTTTGTCATTAAGATGTCAGTATTGGCCAAAGCAATGTACAGACTCAGTGCGGTCACTGGCAAAATCCAAACAACATTTTTCCTTGCAAAAATTGAGAAATTCATTCTAAAATTTGTATGGAATCTCAAGAGGCCCTGAGCAGCCAAAACAATTATGGAAAAGAAAAGCAAAGTTGGAAGACTTATATTTCCTGACTTCAAAATTTACTACAAAGGTAAAAGAAATCAACTCTGAATATTCATTTGAAGGACTGATGCTGAGGTGAACAATACTTTGGCCACTTAATGTGAAGAGCCAACTCATTGGAAAAGACCCTGATGCTGGGAAAGATTGAGGGCCATGGGAGAAGAGGATGACAGAGGGTTAGATGGTTGGATGGCATCACTGACTCAATGGACATGAGTTTGTCTCCCAGTCCACAATCTGGGAGATGGTGAAGGACAAGGAAGCCTAGCATGCCATAGACCCCGAGGTTGCAGAGTCAGACACAACTTAGTGATTGAACAACAACAGCAGTAATGGTAATCAAACATTCTGCAGACCAGGAAAATAAGGAAGCTGCTTCAGTATCATAAAAGCCATATATGAAAAACGCTTAATGAATGTAGTACCCAAGGGTAATAAACTGAGAACTTTTCTTCTAAGATCAAGAACAAGGCAAGGCTACTTTCACTGCTTCTATGCTTTCTTTCACTGCTTCTATAACATTGAAAGTCCTAGCCAGAGCAGTTAATCAAGTAAAAGAAATAAAAGGTATCCAATTAGGAAAGGAAAAAGTAAAATTATTTATATTGACAGCATGATCTGTGTAGAAAACCATGAAGTCCTATACACAAAAATTAATAAAATGATTCAGCAAATTAGTGGATGCAAAACCACTACACACAAATAAGTGGCATTTCTGTACCCAACAACAATCTGAAAAGGAAATTAAGAAAATGATTCCATTTACAAAAATGTTAAAAAGAATAAAATAGTTATCAAAGAGGTGAACAACTTGTACTCTAATAGTAGAACATTGATGTAAGAAATGCAAGAGCACATAAATAAATGGAAAGACACTGATGTTTATGGATTGGAAGTTTTGTCATTAAGATGTCAGTATTGGCCAAAGCAATGTACAGACTCAGTGCGGTCACTGGCAAAATCCAAACAACATTTTTCCTTGCAAAAATTGAGAAATTCATTCTAAAATTTGTATGGAATCTCAAGAGGCCCTGAGCAGCCAAAACAATTATGGAAAAGAAAAGCAAAGTTGGAAGACTTATATTTCCTGACTTCAAAATTTACTACAAAGGTAAAAGAAATCAACTCTGAATATTCATTTGAAGGACTGATGCTGAGGTGAACAATACTTTGGCCACTTAATGTGAAGAGCCAACTCATTGGAAAAGACCCTGATGCTGGGAAAGATTGAGGGCCATGGGAGAAGAGGATGACAGAGGGTTAGATGGTTGGATGGCATCACTGACTCAATGGACATGAGTTTGTCTCCCAGTCCACAATCTGGGAGATGGTGAAGGACAAGGAAGCCTAGCATGCCATAGACCCCGAGGTTGCAGAGTCAGACACAACTTAGTGATTGAACAACAACAGCAGTAATGGTAATCAAATCACTGTGATACTGGCATAAAGACAACCATGTAGACCAATGAAATAGAATAGAAAGCCCAAAATATACTCTGCCATATATAGTCAAACACTTTTCAACATGACTACAAAGACCATTCAGTGGGAAGGTGACAGCCTTTTGAATAGACGGTAATGGCAAGGCTGGATATGTTCATGAAGTTGAACAGTTAACTAACATAAACAGAAATTAATTCAAAATAAGTTAAAGACCTGAATGTAAGAGCTAAAACTATTTTTTAAAAATCCTTGGGCTTCCCCTGGTGGTCCAGTGGGTAAGGACACCGCCTTGCAGTGCAAGGGGTGCCAGTTCGATCCCTGGCGTGGGAAGATCCCACGTGCCGTGGAGCAGCTGGACCGATGTGTCCAACTACCGAGCCGGAGCTCTGGAGCGCATGCGCCCAGAGCCAGCGCTCTGCGACGACAGAGGCCACCGCGATGGGAGGCCCACAGGAGCCATAGAACAAAGACGGATGAAACTAGAGAAATGGAAGACCAATAGAAGTGGCCCACTCGTCCCCCTCCCTCCCCACCCCACTCTGCAAAAAGATAAATAAATGAAAACATTAAAAAAAAATCCTAAAAGAAAACATAGGGGAACACTTTATGTCTTTTTGACATTTTCTTGCATATAATACCGAAGACATAGACAACAAAAGAAAAAAGTAAGTAAATTGGTCTTCACCAAATTTTAAAACTTTTATGCATCAAAGGACATTATGAACAGAACAAAGAGGCAACTCAGAAAATGGGAGAAAATATTTACGAATTACATATCTGATAATATCCAAAATATATAGAGGACTCCACAAATTCAGCAACAACCAAAACCGAACAATCTGATTTTAAAATGAATTAAAATAGACACTTCTCCAAGAAGATGTAACAAATGGGTAATAATCATGAAAATACACTCAGCATCACTAATCATTAGGAAAATGCAAATCTAAACCACAGGATGGAGAAGGGAGCGGTTAGATGTTCATCATGACTCTGGACAGGAGTTGGTCTCCCAGTCCACAATCTGGGAGATGGTGAAGGACAAGGAAGCCTAGCATGCCATAGACCCCGAGGTTGCAGAGTCAGACACAACTTAGTGATTGAACAACAACAGCAGTAATGGTAATCAAATCACTGTGATACTGGCATAAAGACAACCATGTAGACCAATGAAATAGAATAGAAAGCCCAAAATATACTCTGCCATATATAGTCAAACACTTTTCAACATGACTACAAAGACCATTCAGTGGGAAGGTGACAGCCTTTTGAATAGACGGTAATGGCAAGGCTGGATATGTTCATGAAGTTGAACAGTTAACTAACATAAACAGAAATTAATTCAAAATAAGTTAAAGACCTGAATGTAAGAGCTAAAACTATTTTTTAAAAATCCTTGGGCTTCCCCTGGTGGTCCAGTGGGTAAGGACACCGCCTTGCAGTGCAAGGGGTGCCAGTTCGATCCCTGGCGTGGGAAGATCCCACGTGCCGTGGAGCAGCTGGACCGATGTGTCCAACTACCGAGCCGGAGCTCTGGAGCGCATGCGCCCAGAGCCAGCGCTCTGCGACGACAGAGGCCACCGCGATGGGAGGCCCACAGGAGCCATAGAACAAAGACGGATGAAACTAGAGAAATGGAAGACCAATAGAAGTGGCCCACTCGTCCCCCTCCCTCCCCACCCCACTCTGCAAAAAGATAAATAAATGAAAACATTAAAAAAAAAATCCTAAAAGAAAACATAGGGGAACACTTTATGTCTTTTTGACATTTTCTTGCATATAATACCGAAGACATAGACAACAAAAGAAAAAAGTAAGTAAATTGGTCTTCACCAAATTTTAAAACTTTTATGCATCAAAGGACATTATGAACAGAACAAAGAGGCAACTCAGAAAATGGGAGAAAATATTTACGAATTACATATCTGATAATATCCAAAATATATAGAGGACTCCACAAATTCAGCAACAACCAAAACCGAACAATCTGATTTTAAAATGAATTAAAATAGACACTTCTCCAAGAAGATGTAACAAATGGGTAATAATCATGAAAATACACTCAGCATCACTAATCATTAGGAAAATGCAAATCTAAACCACAGTGAGATATTACATTACTCCCATTAAAATGCTATTACTAGGAGGAGCCGCCGGAACCCGGACGCCGCGAGGAGCCGCGCGGACACGCCGCGAGGAGCCGCGCGGACGCCGCGAGGAGCCGCGCGGACGCCGCGAGGGGCGGATGCTAGTGTGTGAACTAGTATCACAGAACACCATAGCAAACCAGACATAGAGCCTACACTCCCTGACCAATCATCAAACCAAGGATCCTCGAAGCGGAAGCCCGGATTCCAAGACCCCACACTGATTATCGAAGAACATACAACACTACAGATTATTCACCTGTAAACAAGGTCTATCACCACCCAAGACACAAGCCACTGAACCCTTCTACAAGGACAAAAACCCAAAGGAAGGGAGAATTCAACCAAGAAGCCTGGTGGGAATAAGAACTCCATACACACAGACACACACAAAGAAACCAAAATTAACCTAATAATGAAACGTCAGAGAAACACTGTACAAATGAAGGACCAAGCTAGAGAAACACCACTTCAAATGACAGAGGAGGAGATAGACAAACTATCTGAAAGAGAATTCAGAAAAACTATACTAATGAGAATGCAAAACACCGAAAACAGAATATTAGAGGAAATTAGTGCATTGAGAAAAGACATGCAGGAAATGAAAAATAAGCAAATAGAGACCACCAACTCAATTGCTGAACTCAAAAATACTATAGAAGGTCTCAACAGTAGAGTACCCACTCGTCCCCTCTCCCACCCCACTCTGCAAAAGATAAATAAATGAAAACATTAAAAAAAATCCTAAAAGAAAACATAGGGGAACACTTTATGTCTTTTTGACATTTTCTTGCATATAATACCGAAGACATAGACAACAAAAGAAAAAAGTAAGTAAATTGGTCTTCACCAAATTTTAAAACTTTTATGCATCAAAGGACATTATGAACAGAACAAAGAGGCAACTCAGAAAATGGGAGAAAATATTTACGAATTACATATCTGATAATATCCAAAATATATAGAGGACTCCACAAATTCAGCAACAACCAAAACCGAACAATCTGATTTTAAAATGAATTAAAATAGACACTTCTCCAAGAAGATGTAACAAATGGGTAATAATCATGAAAATACACTCAGCATCACTAATCATTAGGAAAATGCAAATCTAAACCACAGTGAGATATTACATTACTCCCATTAAAATGCTATTACTAGGAGGAGCCGCCGGAACCGACGCGGGGACACGCCCGAGAGCAGCGGACACGCCCGAGAGCAGCGGACACGCCGAGGAGCCAGCGGAGCACGCCGCTGAGGCGGATGCTAGTGTGTGAACTAGTATCACAGAACACCATAGCAAACCAGACATAGAGCCTACACTCCCTGACCAATCATCAAACCAAGGATCCTCGAAGCGGAAGCCCGGATTCCAAGACCCCACACTGATTATCGAAGAACATACAACACTACAGATTATTCACCTGTAAACAAGGTCTATCACCACCCAAGACACAAGCCACTGAACCCTTCTACAAGGACAAAAACCCAAAGGAAGGGAGAATTCAACCAAGAAGCCTGGTGGGAATAAGAACTCCATACACACAGACACACACAAAGAAAGAAAATTAACCTAATAATGAAACGTCAGAGAAACACTGTACAAATGAAGGACCAAGCTAGAGAAACACCACTTCAAATGACAGAGGAGGAGATAGACAAACTATCTGAAAGAGAATTCAGAAAAACTATACTAATGAGAATGCAAAACACCGAAAACAGAATATTAGAGGAAATTAGTGCATTGAGAAAAGACATGCAGGAAATGAAAAATAAGCAAATAGAGACCACCAACTCAATTGCTGAACTCAAAAATACTATAGAAGGTCTCAACAGTAGAGTATCAGAGGCTGAAGAACGGATAAGTGAGCTGTAAGACAGAATGGTGGAAATAAGTACTGAAGAACAGAACAAAGCCCAAAGAATTAAAAGAACTGAGGATAGCCTCAGAGACCTATGGGACAATATTAAACGCACCAACATTAGAATTATAGGAGTTCCAGAAGAAGAAGAAGAGAAGAAAGACTATGAAAAAATTCTTGAAGAGGTTATAGTTGAAAACTTCAGCTTGGGAAAGGAGATAGTCAGCCAAGTCCAGGAAGCACAAAGAGTTCCATACAGGAGAAACCCCAGAAGAAACACACCAAGGCACATACTAATCAAACTAACGCAGACTAAATATAAAGACAGATTACTAAAAGCAGCTAGGAGCAAACAACAAATAACATATAAAGGAAACCCCATACGTTTAACTGCGGATCTCTCAACAGAAACCCTACAGGCCAGAAGAGAATGGCAAGATACATTTAAACGGCTAAAAGAGAATAACCTGCAACCACGAATTCTCTACCCAGCAAGAATCTCATTCAGAATCGATGGTGAAGTCAAAAGCTTCACAGACAAGCAAAAACTAAAAGAATTCTGTACCACAAAACCAGCCCTACAACAAGTGTTAAAGGACCTGATATAGCCAATAAATACAAGAGTAGGAGAAGCCTTACAAAACAAACCCCAAATTTCTAAGAAGATGACAATAGGAACATTCGTATCAATAATTACTTTGAACGTAAATGGACTAAATGCTCCAACCAAACGACACAGGCTGGCTGAATGGATCCAGAAGCAAGACCCATATATATGCTGTTTACAAGAGACCCACTTCAGACCTAGAGACACTCATAGACTGAAAGTGAAAGGCTGGAAAAAGATATTTCATGCAAATGGAAATCAAAAGAAAGCTGGAGTAGCAATCCTTATATCAGACAAAATAGACTTTAAAGTAAAGAAGATTCTAAGAGACAAGGCAGGTCACTACATCATGATTAAGGGATCTATCCAAGAGGAAGACATAACAGTCATGAATATCTACGCACCCAACACAGGGCACCTCAATACATAAGACAGGTACTTTCAGACATAAAAGAAGAAATCAACAATAACACAATAATAGTAGGAGACTTTAACACTCCTCTCACACCAATGGACAGATCAACAAAACAGAAAATTAATAAACACAAGCCTTAAATGCCACACTGGAAAAGATGGACCTCATCGATATCTTTAGGACGTTCCATCCAAAAGCAGAAGAATACACTTTCTTCTCAAGCGCTCACGGAACATTCTCCAGGATAGACCACATCTTGGGCCACAAATCTAACCTCAGTCAGTTCAAGAAAACCGAAATTATATCAACCATCTTCTCGGACCACAATGCAATGAGACTGGAGATCAACTACCAGAAAAAAAACCCTAAAACAGAAACACATGGAGATTAAACAATACATACCTAAAAAACCAACTGATCATTGAGGAAATCAAAGGAGAAATTAAACAATTCCTAGAAGAAAATGACAATGAACACACGACAGTGCAAAACCTATGGGATACAGCAAAAGCAGTTCTAAGAGGGAAATTTATAGCAATACAATCCCACCTCAAGAAACTAGGAAAATATGAAGCAGATGACCTAACCCTCCGCTTAAAACAGTTGGAGAAAGAAGAACAAAAACATCCCAGAGCCAGCAGAAGAAGAGAAATCATAAAGATCAGAGCAGAAATAAATGAGAAAGAAAAGAAACAATAGTAAAGATAAATAAAACAAAAAGCTGGTTCTTTGAAAAGGTAAACAAAATTGACAAGCCACTGGCCAGACTCATTAAGAAAAAGAGAGAGAAGAACCAGATCAACAAAATCAAAAACGAAAAAGGAGAGATTACAACAGATAATGCAGAAATCCAAAGGATTCTAAGAGACTATTATGAGCAACTCTATGGCAACAAACTGGACAACTTGGAAGAAATGGACAGTTTCTTGGACAGGATTAATCTCCCAAGACTGAACCAGGAAGAAACAGAAACTTTGAACAACCCAATCACAAGCTCAGAAATCAACTTTGTGATTAAAAATCTACCCAAAAATAAAAGCCCAGGACCAGATGGCTTCACAGCCGAATTCTACCAAACATTTAAAGAGGAGCTAATGCCTGTCCTTCTAAAACTCTTTCAAAAAATTGCACAGGAAGGAAAACTCCCAAACACATTCTACAAGGCCACCATCACCCTGATACCCAAACCAGGCAAAGACAACACAAAAAAGGAAAACTATAGGCCAATTTCACTGATTAACTTAGATGCCAAGATCCTCAACAAAATCCTAGCAAACAATTCAACGACATGTCAAAAAACTCATACATCACGATCAAGTTGGGTTCATCCCAGGCATGCAAGGCTTCTTCAACATCCGCAAATCAATCAACGTGATACACCATATCAACAAGTTGAAAGACAAAAATCACATGATCATCTCAATAGATGCAGAAAAAGCCTTCGACAAAGTACAACATCCATTTATGATCAAAACTCTTCAGAAAATGGGCATAGAAGGAACCTATCTCAACATAATAAAAGCCATCTATGAGAAACCTACAGCGAACATTATTGTTAATGGTGAAAAACTGAAAGCATTCCCTCTAAGATCAGGAACAAGACAGGGGTGCCCACTTTCACCACTGCTATTCACCATAGTCCTGGAAGTCCTAGCAACAGCAATAAGACAAGAGAAAGAAATCAAAGGAATCCAGATTGGAAAGGAAGAAGTCAAGCTCTCTCTTTTTGCAGACGACATGATATTATACATAGAAAATCCCAAAGACACGGTTACAAAGCTACTAGAACTAATCAATGAATTCAGCAAAGTTGCAGGATATAAAGTCAACACACAGAAGTCACTGGCATTCCTATACACAAACAATGAAAAAATCAGAAAATGAAATCAAAGAGGCAATCCCCTTCACCATTGCAACCAAAAGAATCAAAAACAAAAAAGGAGAGATTACAACAGATAATGCAGAAATCCAAAGGATTCTAAGAGACTATTATGAGCAACTCTATGGCAACAAACTGGACAACTTGGAAGAAATGGACAGTTTCTTGGACAGGATTAATCTCCCAAGACTGAACCAGGAAGAAACAGAAACTTTGAACAACCCAATCACAAGCTCAGAAATCAACTTTGTGATTAAAAATCTACCCAAAAATAAAAGCCCAGGACCAGATGGCTTCACAGCCGAATTCTACCAAACATTTAAAGAGGAGCTAATGCCTGTCCTTCTAAAACTCTTTCAAAAAATTGCACAGGAAGGAAAACTCCCAAACACATTCTACAAGGCCACCATCACCCTGATACCCAAACCAGGCAAAGACAACACAAAAAAGGAAAACTATAGGCCAATTTCACTGATTAACTTAGATGCCAAGATCCTCAACAAAATCCTAGCAAACAATTCAACGACATGTCAAAAAACTCATACATCACGATCAAGTTGGGTTCATCCCAGGCATGCAAGGCTTCTTCAACATCCGCAAATCAATCAACGTGATACACCATATCAACAAGTTGAAAGACAAAAATCACATGATCATCTCAATAGATGCAGAAAAAGCCTTCGACAAAGTACAACATCCATTTATGATCAAAACTCTTCAGAAAATGGGCATAGAAGGAACCTATCTCAACATAATAAAAGCCATCTATGAGAAACCTACAGCGAACATTATTGTTAATGGTGAAAAACTGAAAGCATTCCCTCTAAGATCAGGAACAAGACAGGGGTGCCCACTTTCACCACTGCTATTCACCATAGTCCTGGAAGTCCTAGCAACAGCAATAAGACAAGAGAAAGAAATCAAAGGAATCCAGATTGGAAAGGAAGAAGTCAAGCTCTCTCTTTTTGCAGACGACATGATATTATACATAGAAAATCCCAAAGACACGGTTACAAAGCTACTAGAACTAATCAATGAATTCAGCAAAGTTGCAGGATATAAAGTCAACACACAGAAGTCACTGGCATTCCTATACACAAACAATGAAAAAATCAGAAAATGAAATCAAAGAGGCAATCCCCTTCACCATTGCAACCAAAAGAATCAAATATCTAGGAATAAACCTACCCAAAGAAACAAAAGAATTGTACACAGAAAATTACAAGACACTCATGAGAGACATTAAAGAAGACTTAAACAGATGGAGAGATATTCCATGTTCCTGGATTGGAAGAATCAATATTGTGAAAATGACCATACTTCCAAATATCATCTACAGATTCAATGCAATACCTATTCAACTACCACTGACATTTTTCACAGAACTAGACCAAATAATAACACAGTTCATATGGAAACACAGAAGACCTCGAATAGCCAAAGCAATCCTGAGGAAGAAAAATGGAGTTGGAGGGATCAGCCTCCTAACTTCAGACTCTACTACAAAGCAACAGTTATCAAGACAGTATGGTACTGGCACAAAAACAGAACTATAGATCAATGGAACAAGATTGAGAACCCAGAGATCAACCCACGCACCTATGGGTACCTTATTTTTGATAAAGGAGGAGAAACTATAAAATGGGACAAAGACAGCCTCTTTAACAAGTGGTGCTGGGAGAATTGGACAGCTACATGCACAAAAATGAAATTGGAACATTCCCTGACGCCATACACTAAGATCAACTCAAAATGGATTAAAGACCTAAATGTAAGACCAGAAACCATCAAACTCTTAGAGGAGAATATAGGCAAAACCCTCAAGGACATCAATCAAAGCAAGATCTTCTCTGACCCACCAACTAAAATAGCAGAACTGAAAAGAAAAATGAACATATGGGACCTCATGAAACTTAAAAGCTTTTGTACAGCAAAAGAAATTACAAAAAAGTTCAACAGACACCCCACAGAGTGGGAGAAAATCATAGCAAATGAAACAACAGACAAAGAATTAATCTCCAAAATCTACAAGCAACTCAGACAACTCAGCACAGGGAAAATGAGCAGCCCAATCAAAAAATGGGAAAAAGATCTAAAGAGACGCCTCTCGAAAGAGGACATACAAATGGTCCAAAAGCACATGAAACGATGCTCAACCTCGCTTATTATTAGAGAAATGCAAATTAAAACCACAATGAGATACCACCTCACACCTGTCAGAATGGCCATCATCAACAAATCGACAGACAACAAATGCTGGAGGGGGTGTGGAGAAAAGGGAACCCTCTTGCATTGCTGGTGGGAATGTAAATTAATACAACCTCTATGGAAGACAGTATGGAGATTCCGGAAAAAGTAAAAATAGAAGCACCCTATGACCCAGCAATCCCACTATTAGGCCTATATCCTGATGAAATCAAAACTGAAAGAGGCACCTGTACCCCAATGTTCATTGCAGCTCTCTATACAATAGCCAGAACATGGAAGCAACCTAGATGTCCATCGACAAATGAATGGATCCAGAAGCTCTGGTACATATATACAATGGAATACTACTCAGCTGTTAAAAGAAATGCAGAAGACTCAGTCCTAATGAGGTGGCTGGCTTTAGAACCTATCATAAAAAGTGAAGTAAGTCAAAAAGAGAAAGACAAGTATAGTATACTAACTCATATATATGGAATCTAGTAAGATGGTCATGATAACACACACAGTGAACTCATGAAAAAACAGAATAGACATAAAGACATTGTGGAGACCGAACAATGGGAGGGAGTAACATGGGAACCTATACTGTCATGTGTAGAAAGGATAGCTATTGTCATTGTGCTAGGGGAATAGGAGTACCTACAACCACTTGGAGCAATGGTCTGGAGGGATGGGGGGATCCTGGGTGGGGGGAGGGCTAAGGGATATGCATCTGATTGATCTGGGAACATACATGTACAAAAATAAATAAATAAATAAATAAATAAATTAGAAAAAAAAATGCTATTACTAAAACAATGTAAAATGGCAGGTGTTGACAAAAATGTAGAGAAATGGGCACCCTTGTGCACTTTTCTTGGGAGCAAAAACTGGTGCAACTCCTTTGGAAAACAGTGATGATTCTAAGGAAAATAGAAATATAATATGAGCCATTTCTGGGTATAAATGAAAAAGAAATGAAAGCAAGGTCATGAACTTGTAAACCCATGTTCATAGCATGGGTTATTGATCTTTTTCCTGGCAATTTTGATTCTAGCTCACGATTCATCCAGCCTGGCATCTCACATGATGCACTCTGCATATAAGTTAAATAAACAGGGTGACAATATACAGCCTTGTTGTACTCCTTTCCCAGTTTTGAACCAGTTGGTTGTTTCCAGTAAGATTCTAGCTGTTGTTTCTTGACCAGCATACAGATTTCTCAGGAGATAAGTTAAGTGGTCTGGTATTTCCATTTCTTTAAGAATTGACAAGATACAGTGTATATGCTCAATTATCATTCACCCTTAAAAAGGAATGGAATTCTGACACATGCTGCAACATGAATGAACCTTCAGAACTTTATGTTAAATGAAATAATCCAGTCACAAAAGTACAGTATACAAATCCTGTATGGTTACACGCAAGTGAGGTGCCTGGAGTAGTCACATTCAGAGACAGAAAGTAGGAGGGTGGCTGCCAGGGGCTAGAGCAGGGCAGGGTAGGTTTATCACTGCAGAGTTTCAACATATATACAAGGTGGCTGGGGCTTTAGAACCTATCATAAAAAGTGAAGTAAGTCAAAAAGAGAAAGACAAGTATAGTATACTAACTCATATATATGGAATCTAGTAAGATGGTCATGATAACACACACAGTGAACTCATGAAAAAACAGAGAATAGAAATAAAGACATTGTGGAGACCGAACAATGGGAGGGAGTAACATGGGAACCTATACTGTCATGTGTAGAAAAGATAGCTATTGTCATTGTGCTAGGGGAATAGGAGTACCTACAACCACTTGGAGCAATGGTCTGGAGGGATGGGGGGATCCTGGGTGGGGGGAGGGCTAAGGGATATGCATCTGATTGATCTGGGAACATACATGTACAAAAATAAATAAATAAATAAATAAATAAATTAGAAAAAAAAATGCTATTACTAAAACAATGTAAAATGGCAGGTGTTGACAAAAATGTAGAGAAATGGGCACCCTTGTGCACTTTTCTTGGGAGCAAAAACTGGTGCAACTCCTTTGGAAAACAGTGATGATTCTAAGGAAAATAGAAATATAATATGAGCCATTTCTGGGTATAAATGAAAAAGAAATGAAAGCAAGGTCATGAACTTGTAAACCCATGTTCATAGCATGGGTTATTGATCTTTTTCCTGGCAATTTTGATTCTAGCTCACGATTCATCCAGCCTGGCATCTCACATGATGCACTCTGCATATAAGTTAAATAAACAGGGTGACAATATACAGCCTTGTTGTACTCCTTTCCCAGTTTTGAACCAGTTGGTTGTTTCCAGTAAGATTCTAGCTGTTGTTTCTTGACCAGCATACAGATTTCTCAGGAGATAAGTTAAGTGGTCTGGTATTTCCATTTCTTTAAGAATTGACAAGATACAGTGTATATGCTCAATTATCATTCACCCTTAAAAAGGAATGGAATTCTGACACATGCTGCAACATGAATGAACCTTCAGAACTTTATGTTAAATGAAATAATCCAGTCACAAAAGTACAGTATACAAATCCTGTATGGTTACACGCAAGTGAGGTGCCTGGAGTAGTCACATTCAGAGACAGAAAGTAGGAGGGTGGCTGCCAGGGGCTAGAGCAGGGCAGGGAGTGGGGAGTTAGTGTTTAATCACTGCAGAGTTTCAACTGGAGAAGATAAAAAGTTCTACAGATGGATAATAGTGACTCTTCCACAGCAATGTGAGTGTACTTAATGCCATTAAACCATACACTTAAAAATGTAAATTTCATATAGTTCATATTTAACAGAATTTTAATAAAACTTTCCTGCTTACTATTTGTCTGCACCATCTATAAGCTTATTAAAGTAGGGCTTGTCTACACCTTCATTGTTGTTTCCGCAGCACCTTGTACTTGTGTAGATGATCAGGATATTTTTGTGTTATCAGTGAACTCATACATGAGTGACTAAAACCATTTTCTGACATCCTGTGCGAAGGATTTAGCGCTGAAGTTGTGTAAACACTGGCTTTCTTTTTCTAAGTCCTCAATTAATTTACTTCTGAAAAGAACTTTATATTCTAAGTCTATCATACAGATGTGGTGTCCTAAACTCTGGTAGGAAGTGTTTCTACATAAATACAATTACATATTTACACCTCCCACACAGCCCGTTGTGCTATGGGTGGTCCCCTCAGCCCTATCTCTCCTCTCAGCTCATATCTTATCCTTTGCGGAGAAGGTATCAGGATGGACCTGATAGAACAAGTGCAGTAGGCAGCAGCTGTTCTGAGAGCACGGTTGGCTCTTGCGAATGAATTCACTTCTTAGCCCTGTTGAGTCATTGTGTAGAGAACCAGAAGAAATGGTGAAAACAGAACCACTTAGGTTGTTTCTTTGAGGGCTTGTGAAGCATGAAAGAGGTAATAAAACAGCCCTGGCCTCACACAGAGTGTTCCCATTTTAAAGGAGGTAAGAAAGGAGCTCTGTAATCCACACAAGCAGTGAGCTTGGCTCAGTCAAGGGTTTTGACTCTAAGCAGGAGACACTGAATCTGGGCTGACTGAAGCAGAAGAGGAATTGACAAGATACAGTGTATATGCTCAATTATCATTCACCCTTAAAAAGGAATGGAATTCTGACACATGCTGCAACATGAATGAACCTTCAGAACTTTATGTTAAATGAAATAATCCAGTCACAAAAGTACAGTATACAAATCCTGTATGGTTACACGCAAGTGAGGTGCCTGGAGTAGTCACATTCAGAGACAGAAAGTAGGAGGGTGGCTGCCAGGGGCTAGAGCAGGGCAGGGAGTGGGGAGTTAGTGTTTAATCACTGCAGAGTTTCAACTGGAGAAGATAAAAAGTTCTACAGATGGATAATAGTGACTCTTCCACAGCAATGTGAGTGTACTTAATGCCATTAAACCATACACTTAAAAATGTAAATTTCATATAGTTCATATTTAACAGAATTTTAATAAAACTTTCCTGCTTACTATTTGTCTGCACCATCTATAAGCTTATTAAAGTAGGGCTTGTCTACACCTTCATTGTTGTTTCCAGCACCTTGTACTTGTGTAGATGATCAGGATATTTTTGTGTTATCAGTGAACTCATACATGAGTGACTAAAACCATTTTCTGACATCCTGTGCGAAGGATTTAGCGCTGAAGTTGTGTAAACACTGGCTTTCTTTTTCTAAGTCCTCAATTAATTTACTTCTGAAAAGAACTTTATATTCTAAGTCTATCATACAGATGTGGTGTCCTAAACTCTGGTAGGAAGTGTTTCTACATAAATACAATTACATATTTACACCTCCCACACAGCCCGTTGTGCTATGGGTGGTCCCCTCAGCCCTATCTCTCCTCTCAGCTCATATCTTATCCTTTGCGGAGAAGGTATCAGGATGGACCTGATAGAACAAGTGCAGTAGGCAGCAGCTGTTCTGAGAGCACGGTTGGCTCTTGCGAATGAATTCACTTCTTAGCCCTGTTGAGTCATTGTGTAGAGAACCAGAAGAAATGGTGAAAACAGAACCACTTAGGTTGTTTCTTTGAGGGCTTGTGAAGCATGAAAGAGGTAATAAAACAGCCCTGGCCTCACACAGAGTGTTCCCATTTTAAAGGAGGTAAGAAAGGAGCTCTGTAATCCACACAAGCAGTGAGCTTGGCTCAGTCAAGGGTTTTGACTCTAAGCAGGAGACACTGAATCTGGGCTGACTGAAGCAGAAGAGGAATTGTGTTTTTGGAGGTGCATACTGAGGAGCTGAGAATCAAAAGAAAGACTGGGTCACCAGCCTCAAAACTGGGGAAGGATAAAGGGCAGAAGACTGTAGGGAGGGAAGCCAGGCAGCAGGAGAGAACAAGGCTGAGTTCTGGCCAGGTGTGGGGGCTGAGCTCCTACCGCCGCTGCTGTGTCCTGGGACCATCTCTCCACTGCCGGCTCTCCTCCAGGGTTTCTGTGGCAGGCAGAGTCGATTTCCACCTGTTTTGGTTTCTGCAGTAGAAAAAGGGTTATTTCCTTTGTCCACAGCTCACCCAGGGAGGGAGATTTCCCAGATGAAAACAGCATCTTTAGCCAAAAAAGAAAAAGAGATTTTAAAAACCCCAGCAAAGTGTCTAGACACCACACAGACTAGGGCATAAAAGAGGTTCACTTACGTGACCTGTGATGCTGTGGTTCTATTTCAGGCTGTTTGCACAAAATGAATTGAAAGCAGGGTCTCCAAGAGATATTTATTTGTTCATGGTGGCACTATTCACACATAATTCACAAAAGGAGGAAGGAACCTAAATGTCCATTGAAGGATAACCAAAAATATGTGTATGTATATATTTAATTGAATGTTATTAGATTCATATACATAGTTGGATGTTATTCAGCTTTAAAAAGGAAAGAAACTCTGACATGCTATGATATAGATGAACCTTGAGCACATTATGTTGAGGAAATAAACCAATTACAAAAAGATAGGTTCTGTATGATTCTACTCATAAGAAGTGCCTGGAGTAACCATATTTATGGAGACAGGAAGTAGTGGTGGTTGCCAGGAGCTAAAGGGAGAAGCGAATGAGGAGCTGTAGTTTAATGGGTGCAGAGGTTCAGTTTGGGAAGATGGAAAACCTCTGAAGATGGATATTGGTGATGGCAGCACGATAATGATAATGTATTTAGCACTACTGAACTGTGTGCTTAGCAATAGTTAAAATGGTAAATTTTATGTTATATGTATTTTGTGTGGGCTCAGTTCTATCTGACTTTGAGACTCCATGGACTGTAGTCTGCCAGACTCCTCTGTCCATGAAATTTTCCATACACGAATACTGGAGCAGGTTGCCCTTTCCTGCTCCAGGGGATTTTCCTAACCCAGGGATCGAACCCGCTTGTGTTTCCTGCATTGGCAGGTGGATCCTTTACCACAAGAGTCACCTGGGAAACACTATATGTATTTTAGCAGTATAAGAAATAAAATGAGATATATTCAGTAATTCCATTCAGTTATATTTACTGAGGGCCTAATGTGTGCTGGGGACTTTTCTAAACAAGGGACTGGGGATCAAGTAGGGACCTCAACGCTTCCCATCATCATGGAGCTCACATGGTACCACCAACTGAGGGCACTCGACAGACAACTCAGTGAAATTGTGTGCAAATCTAAAAACTGCTATACAAAGATCCAGGTGATAGCAAGTGACTGGGACAGTAAAGGACACCTCTGTGATGAATGATCCTCCACTTAGAAGGGAGGGTATTATACTGACCTAAGGAGCCAGCCATAGAGTCAGCCTGGCATTTGGGAGGCATAGGAAGAGGTGGTGCTGATGGCTGATGGGAGGTGGGGAGCAGTAAGGGTACTTTGGGGCCCCACTCAAGGGCCAAGCATGGAGAGCAGGCGTCACTATGAGTGAGACGGGAAGCTGCTGCAGGGGTCAGTTTGTGTTTTAAAAGATCCCTTCCGCCTGGCTTAGAGAAAAGCAGTCCCACTGGGCTGTATTAAAAAAAGAAAGAAATTCATATACATAGTTGGATGTTATTCAGCTTAAAGGAAATAAACTCTGACATGCTATGATATAGATGAACCTTGAGCACATTATGTTGAGGAAATAAACCAATTACAAAAAGATAGGTTCTGTATGATTCTACTCATAAGAAGTGCCTGGAGTAACCATATTTATGGAGACAGGAAGTAGTGGTGGTTGCCAGGAGCTAAAGGGAGAAGCGAATGAGGAGCTGTAGTTTAATGGGTGCAGAGGTTCAGTTTGGGAAGATGGAAAACCTCTGAAGATGGATATTGGTGATGGCAGCACGATAATGATAATGTATTTAGCACTACTGAACTGTGTGCTTAGCAATAGTTAAAATGGTAAATTTTATGTTATATGTATTTTGTGTGGGCTCAGTTCTATCTGACTTTGAGACTCCATGGACTGTAGTCTGCCAGACTCCTCTGTCCATGAAATTTTCCATACACGAATACTGGAGCAGGTTGCCCTTTCCTGCTCCAGGGGATTTTCCTAACCCAGGGATCGAACCCGCTTGTGTTTCCTGCATTGGCAGGTGGATCCTTTACCACAAGAGTCACCTGGGAAACACTATATGTATTTTAGCAGTATAAGAAATAAAATGAGATATATTCAGTAATTCCATTCAGTTATATTTACTGAGGGCCTAATGTGTGCTGGGGACTTTTCTAAACAAGGGACTGGGGATCAAGTAGGGACCTCAACGCTTCCCATCATCATGGAGCTCACATGGTACCACCAACTGAGGGCACTCGACAGACAACTCAGTGAAATTGTGTGCAAATCTAAAAACTGCTATACAAAGATCCAGGTGATAGCAAGTGACTGGGACAGTAAAGGACACCTCTGTGATGAATGATCCTCCACTTAGAAGGGAGGGTATTATACTGACCTAAGGAGCCAGCCATAGAGTCAGCCTGGCATTTGGGAGGCATAGGAAGAGGTGGTGCTGATGGCTGATGGGGAGGGTGGGGAGCAGTAAGGGGTACTTTGGGCCTCACTCAAGGGCCAAGCATGGAGAGCAGGCGTCACTATGAGTGAGACGGGGAAGCTGCTGCAGGGGTCAGTTTGTGTTTTAAAAGATCCCTTCCGCCTGGCTTAGAGAAAAGCAGTCCCACTGGGCTGTATGTCCCAGCAGTCCGCTTACCTGTGCAGGTCTGCTCACCTGTGCAGGTATGTGTTGAGGGAGACACTTCGCCCACACCTGGATCTCTGAGCTGGCAGCAAGCTGCCGTGGATGGCCTGGGAGGGCTTTCACTGCTTTTCTGAATGTGCTGTAATGCCTTTTTATGTGTATGACTTGATTTTCTTTGGTTGGGGATGGGGGTGAGACTGGAGCCGGAATATTTTAAAGAACAAATTGCAGACGGAAACAGGTGGTGCTGACACCAGAAGCCCTGGGTTTGGGCAGCCAAACTGGAAAATGGGGCCACTTGACAGAGCTTTGGTTGTTTTCAGCTTCCTTAACAACCACAGAGTGTGGAATGAAAACCTGAGACGTTCCAAGCAAGTTCTGTTTGGAGGAAAAATGACATCAATTTGACTCAATTACCATGTGAAACAGACAACAAGCTTCTCTCTGGTGAGCAGAGACCAGCAATGTGTTAGAGTGCTCTCTGGTTCCCATACCCCAGTGACCGCTGGGGGGCTTATTGAGTGCAGACGCCTGGGCCCACCCGTGGCTGTCTGAATCATGAGGTCTGGAATGGGGTCCAGAATGCATTTCCAGAACGTGCCCAAGGGATGTTGCCGCAGCTTCAGAGACCCCACTCAGAGGGGCTGCTAGAGAATACAGCCCCGTCCAGCCCTTCTAGGATAGGGATCTGGATGAGCGTGGCCTGCGATGTGAGGGCGTCACCTCAGGTTCTCATCTGTCCCTGGGGAGGCCATAAATCACACTGACAGGTGATGCTCTTCTGAATACACCTCCCCACCTCCGCCTGATGTTGAAAACTCCTTCCCGTGTGTCCCATCACCTGTCCCTGTCCGCCCCTCTCTGACCGTGGCCCCAGATCGCCCAGCCAGGGGAGCCCTGCAGTGTGCTGCTGGCAGCAGACCCACCCACTTGGCCCCCAGGCTGCCAAGGAAATGTGACAAATGCAGCTGGGCCCCTGAACACTGGCCAGCATGCAGCCAGAGCTGGATGCCAGAGACAGACTTTCCAGACGATTGGTTGTGCTGTTCCCTGCCCAACCAGGTGTCTCCCTGAACATCATGTGGCTGCCACCTCCAAGACTCTCCTGAGTGTGAGTTTCCATAGGAGAGGAAGACAGGGAGCCTTTGTTACATGTCTTTGAGGCCTGCTGCTTTGTGTTCTGTGGCTGTCATTGGATTTTCATCTGGCCTTCCTGGCTTGGCTTCGGGCCCTGTGGGAGATCCTGTGCATCTGCTTGACCCTGTGCTCTGCTGGGCTTCGTGGGAGTGTGGTCCATTTGGGGGACGGGACACTTTAGCCGTGATCAGGCTCCTGTACCTGCTCTTCTGAACGTGAGCATCCTGTTACACATCGAGGAGGGTAACTTCCTGTAGGCTTACTAGAGAATGTTGTTTAGAGTGTGAGGCTTCTTAATTAATGACAAAGTTTTAATTTGGTAAAATACACATAGGAGAATTTACCATTTTAGTCATTAAGTGTACAGTTCAGAATCGTTATGTGTATTCACATTGTTGTGTGACCAAACCTTAGAAATTTGTCATCTGGCAAGACTGAAACTCTGTACTCACAAATCAACTCCCCATCTCGCCCTCTGTCTCTACTCCCAGAGCATGAAGCTTTCCTCTTCCTCCAGCTCACATATTTTTTGTGTATTTGCTCCAAGGAAAGCGCCTGAGCGTTTGAGGTCTTGGTGAATGGAATGCTGAACTGTCCTCCCATAGAGAATACAGCCCGTCCAGCCCTTCTAGGATAGGGATCTGGATGAGCGTGGCCTGCGATGTGAGGCGTCACCTCAGGTTCTCATCTGTCCCTGGGAGGCCATAAATCACACTGACAGGTGATGCTCTTCTGAATACACCTCCCACCTCCGCCTGATGTTGAATGCTCCTTCCCGTGTGTCCCATCACCTGTCCCTGTCCGCCCCTCTCTGACCGTGGCCCCAGATCGCCCAGCCAGGGGAGCCCTGCAGTGTGCTGCTGGCAGCAGACCCACCCACTTGGCCCCCAGGCTGCCAAGGAAATGTGACAAATGCAGCTGGGCCCCTGAACACTGGCCAGCATGCAGCCAGAGCTGGATGCCAGAGACAGACTTTCCAGACGATTGGTTGTGCTGTTCCCTGCCCAACCAGGTGTCTCCCTGAACATCATGTGGCTGCCACCTCCAAGACTCTCCTGAGTGTGAGTTTCCATAGGAGAGGAAGACAGGGAGCCTTTGTTACATGTCTTTGAGGCCTGCTGCTTTGTGTTCTGTGGCTGTCATTGGATTTTCATCTGGCCTTCCTGGCTTGGCTTCGGGCCCTGTGGGAGATCCTGTGCATCTGCTTGACCCTGTGCTCTGCTGGGCTTCGTGGGAGTGTGGTCCATTTGGGGGACGGGACACTTTAGCCGTGATCAGGCTCCTGTACCTGCTCTTCTGAACGTGAGCATCCTGTTACACATCGAGGAGGGTAACTTCCTGTAGGCTTACTAGAGAATGTTGTTTAGAGTGTGAGGCTTCTTAATTAATGACAAAGTTTTAATTTGGTAAAATACACATAGGAGAATTTACCATTTTAGTCATTAAGTGTACAGTTCAGAATCGTTATGTGTATTCACATTGTTGTGTGACCAAACCTTAGAAATTTGTCATCTGGCAAGACTGAAACTCTGTACTCACAAATCAACTCCCCATCTCGCCCTCTGTCTCTACTCCCAGAGCATGAAGCTTTCCTCTTCCTCCAGCTCACATATTTTTTGTGTGTATTTGCTCCAAGGAAAGCGCCTGAGCGTTTGAGGTCTTGGTGAATGGAATGTGCTGAACTGTCCTCAGCCTCAGGGAAGAAAGGGCGGTTCTGACGAGGAAGTTTGTTGCCCTAGTTTTGTCCTGACTGAAACTTGTATCATTCCATTCAGGCTTCATTCATCATGCTGCTTTCAGGGGATATGTCAGAACACCCTGAGGATATTCTTTAATGTCTTTGGCTGGTGTTACTGTTACAGGCAATGTTTCAATTGCACCTTGAAACCCTGTATGATTTGAATTTTCTCCCTCATAATTTAAAGTTTTTCATTCTTCCTACTTTTCATGTTTTGAATTGAGGTTTTCTAGTTTGGGCCCAATCCTAGGGCTGAATATTTCTGGAAAATTTTGATTTACCGCCATTGGGTGGTTCTCAGAATATCCCAAAAAAGAACAAAGTCATGTATTTTCCCTTCTTCACCCAGGTTTGGGGATAGGTAATTAACGCATGACTTCAGAATTGGCGTACAGATGGTCTAACAAAGAAAAAAAAAAAAAGATGGCAATTTTCTTCTTAAGGAAAGAAAAATTGCGGGGAGGAGGGAGTGAGAACAAAAGAACTTAATATGTTGTATTTTTCCTTGTGGGAAAGAATATTAAATTACACGAAGATTCTGTTTCACTTTAATAATAGTTTTCAAAGAGAAAAATCCAAACACTGACACAGCTAATTCCTTTTCACACAGATGCTCAAACACTGTGTGTGCCTGGTTTCTGCTGCTTGTGTGCCTGATGCTGTGTCCAGCTTCACATGGCCTAAATTACCTGTGGCCACGCTGTTGGCTGTACTCATTGCTTTATGTTGCTGTTGATATACTGGAGAGAAAGTTCTGATCCCCCGCTGAAAAATTCTCCTTCTTGATTGTCTACCAGAAAAAAAAGTAGCATATTGAAATAAGTTAGACAGAAACAAATACGGTATGATCTCACAAGTGGAATCTAAAAAAATCTGAACTCATAATTATTACAAAGTGGTTTCTAGAGGCTGGGAATAGGGGTATGGGTAGGCAAAGGTTTTTTGGTTTCCTGAAACTCTGTACTCACAAATCAACTCCCCATCTCGCCCTCTGTCTCTACTCCCAGAGCATGAAGCTTTCCTCTTCCTCCAGCTCACATATTTTTTGTGTGTATTTGCTCCAAGGAAAGCGCCTGAGCGTTTGAGGTCTTGGTGAATGGAATGTGCTGAACTGTCCTCAGCCTCAGGGAAGAAAGGGCGGTTCTGACGAGGAAGTTTGTTGCCCTAGTTTTGTCCTGACTGAAACTTGTATCATTCCATTCAGGCTTCATTCATCATGCTGCTTTCAGGGGATATGTCAGAACACCCTGAGGATATTCTTTAATGTCTTTGGCTGGTGTTACTGTTACAGGCAATGTTTCAATTGCACCTTGAAACCCTGTATGATTTGAATTTTCTCCCTCATAATTTAAAGTTTTTCATTCTTCCTACTTTTCATGTTTTGAATTGAGGTTTTCTAGTTTGGGCCCAATCCTAGGGCTGAATATTTCTGGAAAATTTTGATTTACCGCCATTGGGTGGTTCTCAGAATATCCAAACAAGAACAAAGTCATGTATTTTCCCTTCTTCACCCAGGTTTGGGGATAGGTAATTAACGCATGACTTCAGAATTGGCGTACAGATGGTCTAACAAAGAAAAAAAAAAAAAGATGGCAATTTTCTTCTTAAGGAAAGAAAAATTGCGGGGAGGAGGGAGTGAGAACAAAAGAACTTAATATGTTGTATTTTTCCTTGTGGGAAAGAATATTAAATTACACGAAGATTCTGTTTCACTTTAATAATAGTTTTCAAAGAGAAAAATCCAAACACTGACACAGCTAATTCCTTTTCACACAGATGCTCAAACACTGTGTGTGCCTGGTTTCTGCTGCTTGTGTGCCTGATGCTGTGTCCAGCTTCACATGGCCTAAATTACCTGTGGCCACGCTGTTGGCTGTACTCATTGCTTTATGTTGCTGTTGATATACTGGAGAGAAAGTTCTGATCCCCCGCTGAAAAATTCTCCTTCTTGATTGTCTACCAGAAAAAAAAGTAGCATATTGAAATAAGTTAGACAGAAACAAATACGGTATGATCTCACAAGTGGAATCTAAAAAAATCTGAACTCATAATTATTACAAAGTGGTTTCTAGAGGCTGGGAATAGGGGTATGGGTAGAGGTGGTCAAAGGTACAAACTTTTGGTTTTAAGATAAATAAGTCCTGAGGATGTGATGTATGCCGTGATGACTGTAGTTAACAGTACTGTATCATATATTTGAAAGTTGCTGAAAGTAGATCTTAGAAGTTCTTTCACAAGAAAAACAGTTATAACTGTGTGGGATGAGGTTAGCTAAACTTACCATGCTAATCATTTTGAGTTATGTATATATTTACCATATTATATACATTATAGCATACAGTATATGTAATCGTTATGGTGTATACCTGAACTTAAGACAGTGTTTTGTATCAATCATACATTAAAACATTGAAAAAAGGACATAACAGAAGTAGTTTCCTAATTTAATAGGAAAAGGGAATAGTTAAAACATTCTTATCTTTTTCTTCGGTATCTTACACTACTACCTTCATCACCTGCTCTAGTCGCTCCCTGAATCCTGCTCTCTCCTGAGAAGGAACTCATGAGGAGTGTAATGATCTGGGGGTCCTCAAATCCAGTGGGTTTTTTTTCTGTCTACATCAGCTTTCATTCTTCCTTGTTATGTGAGTTTTCCTATCTGTCTTCCCCTTGAAGCCTTTGATTTCTTGATGTTGAGACCCTTGTAACTAAGTTCTACTAATAAAAGGGGCAGAATTGAGGGGACACATGCTTTTCTGTTACTGTAACTTTATCTCACTGATGAACTTTGGTTAGAATGAGGTCTTCAGGTAAAAAAGGAATATGGTCTCTATGGCTGGACAAGCCTAGATTTGGATTGTGGTCATAGTTGACTGACTGTATGTCTTGAGCAGGTGACTTTATTTCGTTGCGTTTCATCTGACGGGTTGTGCTGAGGGTTAGAGATGATACCGATTGACAGCTAATTCCTTTTCACACAGATGCTCAAACACTGTGTGTGCCTGGTTTCTGCTGCTTGTGTGCCTGATGCTGTGTCCAGCTTCACATGGCCTAAATTACCTGTGGCCACGCTGTTGGCTGTACTCATTGCTTTATGTTGCTGTTGATATACTGGAGAGAAAGTTCTGATCCCCCGCTGAAAAATTCTCCTTCTTGATTGTCTACCAGAAAAAAAAGTAGCATATTGAAATAAGTTAGACAGAAACAAATACGGTATGATCTCACAAGTGGAATCTAAAAAAATCTGAACTCATAATTATTACAAAGTGGTTTCTAGAGGCTGGGAATAGGGGTATGGGTAGAGGTGGTCAAAGGTACAAACTTTTGGTTTTAAGATAAATAAGTCCTGAGGATGTGATGTATGCCGTGATGACTGTAGTTAACAGTACTGTATCATATATTTGAAAGTTGCTGAAAGTAGATCTTAGAAGTTCTTTCACAAGAAAAACAGTTATAACTGTGTGGGATGAGGTTAGCTAAACTTACCATGCTAATCATTTTGAGTTATGTATATATTTACCATATTATATACATTATAGCATACAGTATATGTAATCGTTATGGTGTATACCTGAACTTAAGACAGTGTTTTGTATCAATCATACATTAAAACATTGAAAAAAGGACATAACAGAAGTAGTTTCCTAATTTAATAGGAAAAGGGAATAGTTAAAACATTCTTATCTTTTTCTTCGGTATCTTACACTACTACCTTCATCACCTGCTCTAGTCGCTCCCTGAATCCTGCTCTCTCCTGAGAAGGAACTCATGAGGAGTGTAATGATCTGGGGGTCCTCAAATCCAGTGGGTTTTTTTTCTGTCTACATCAGCTTTCATTCTTCCTTGTTATGTGAGTTTTCCTATCTGTCTTCCCCTTGAAGCCTTTGATTTCTTGATGTTGAGACCCTTGTAACTAAGTTCTACTAATAAAAGGGGCAGAATTGAGGGGACACATGCTTTTCTGTTACTGTAACTTTATCTCACTGATGAACTTTGGTTAGAATGAGGTCTTCAGGTAAAAAAGGAATATGGTCTCTATGGCTGGACAAGCCTAGATTTGGATTGTGGTCATAGTTGACTGACTGTATGTCTTGAGCAGGTGACTTTATTTCGTTGCGTTTCATCTGACGGGTTGTGCTGAGGGTTAGAGATGATACCGATTGACACTTGGCGATAGCCACAGACACGGACTTTGCCCATCCCTTCATAAAGATCCCCTTTACTCTCCTGCAAGAAGTCCAAGAATCAGCTGATACCATTTTTTTCCCCCAAAACTCACCTGTTCTATACATTTTTTCAACCGGTTGATTTCCAGTTTGTCTTTGAATGTGTTTGTTTGTATGCACTCATGTGTGTGTGTGATTCCAGAATTTCCTGTTATACATGTTTTTTTTGAAGAACTGATAGGAGTTCTTTGGTTCCTGAAGGCCTTTTAAATAAAATCTGGGTTATATATCCTACATATATGTATTTTTGTCCCATTATAAACATTGAAATTTGAATTTCATGTATTTACTCTTTAGATTTTTTTGTACTGAAAGAACACAATATTTAAAAGTATTTTTAATTAATATAACTTTTAAGGACTGTTTATAATACATTTCTGTTATATTCATTTATAGTTTGTGTTTTAGATTTATAGAAAAATCGACAGGCAGTACAGAGAGTTCCCATATAAAATTTCTCTTATTACTGACATCTTACATTAATGTGGTATGTTTGTTATAACTAATGGACCAATATTGTTGCATTTTATTAACTCAAGTCCATAGTTTATTTAGATATCCTTAGTTTTTTTTTTCCCCCCCTTTGAGCATAACAGAGTTCAAATGGTGGCTTTATTAGGTGAATATTTGAAATTATTAAACATGAAATTCAGTTTATATGTTTGCAAACACATTATTAGAAATTCTTAAATATTTCAAATCAACTAATCTGAAGTTCAGAAGGCCTGTTCTGAGTGACATGAAGACTGAAAGAAGGGCCCCCCGTACTAGAGTCTGGGTTCAGCCCCTTCCTATGTATTGAGGGACACAGGGCCTTTTTTTGGGTTACTTTTTTAACTTTATCTCACTGATGAACTTTGGTTAGAATGAGGTCTTCAGGTAAAAAAGGAATATGGTCTCTATGGCTGGACAAGCCTAGATTTGGATTGTGGTCATAGTTGACTGACTGTATGTCTTGAGCAGGTGACTTTATTTCGTTGCGTTTCATCTGACGGGTTGTGCTGAGGGTTAGAGATGATACCGATTGACACTTGGCGATAGCCACAGACACGGACTTTGCCCATCCCTTCATAAAGATCCCCTTTACTCTCCTGCAAGAAGTCCAAGAATCAGCTGATACCATTTTTTTCCCCCAAAACTCACCTGTTCTATACATTTTTTCAACCGGTTGATTTCCAGTTTGTCTTTGAATGTGTTTGTTTGTATGCACTCATGTGTGTGTGTGATTCCAGAATTTCCTGTTATACATGTTTTTTTTGAAGAACTGATAGGAGTTCTTTGGTTCCTGAAGGCCTTTTAAATAAAATCTGGGTTATATATCCTACATATATGTATTTTTGTCCCATTATAAACATTGAAATTTGAATTTCATGTATTTACTCTTTAGATTTTTTTGTACTGAAAGAACACAATATTTAAAAGTATTTTTAATTAATATAACTTTTAAGGACTGTTTATAATACATTTCTGTTATATTCATTTATAGTTTGTGTTTTAGATTTATAGAAAAATCGACAGGCAGTACAGAGAGTTCCCATATAAAATTTCTCTTATTACTGACATCTTACATTAATGTGGTATGTTTGTTATAACTAATGGACCAATATTGTTGCATTTTATTAACTCAAGTCCATAGTTTATTTAGATATCCTTAGTTTTTTTTTTCCCCCCCTTTGAGCATAACAGAGTTCAAATGGTGGCTTTATTAGGTGAATATTTGAAATTATTAAACATGAAATTCAGTTTATATGTTTGCAAACACATTATTAGAAATTCTTAAATATTTCAAATCAACTAATCTGAAGTTCAGAAGGCCTGTTCTGAGTGACATGAAGACTGAAAGAAGCCCGTACTAGAGTCTGGGTCTCTAACCAACAATTACTATATCATCACTGGTGAACTCTTATGAAGGAACTTCAAGGTTGAGAGTTGCAGGCCCCTTCCTGATCCTGCCAGGTGCATCATAGTGTGACCCATGGCAAGGGTAGTAATAACCACCAAAATCTCCTGCATTTGCAGTGGGTACACAAACCAGATGTGTGCAAACACCTATCAAGATAACCCACTCAGGTTCCAAATCATGCTGTGGGTCCCTCAACTGGGACACTCAACTGCAGCTTCCTGGCCAATTTCCTTCTTGGTTCGATGGCACACAAACAGGGGTTTGCCTCTCCACTTGAAAGCCATGTTCTTGCCCTCTGGAATATCAGATAACTTGATTTCGATTTTCGACATGGCCAACACATCAGCAGAAGCACTTATGCTGGAAACAAACTGAGAGACGGCATTCTTGGGAGTATACACAACACCAGGTAGTTGTTGCAGTTATTATATAAGGGAAGCCTTTTCTAGCCTCACTGCTCTCTTTTAAAGACCTTGTACTGCCTAACACTTCAGGGTGATGATAGTCAGAGAAGTCAGGCACTCTGATGACTATATGGAAATAATGAACAGAAGCAGGGACATTGAGGCCCACAGAGGTGACCAAAGGCCGGCCTGCGGCCTGGCCACTCAGAGATTCCCAGCACAGGAGGGGCTGCTTCACATCCAGCACTGGCGGCCTGTACCAGGGGCCTCAGCGTGCCCACCACCCCACAGGACATGGCCAACAGGACGGGTGCCAACGGGCCCATGTAGGCGGCAGCCCACAACATGGCAATATTGGCTCCTAGATATCCTTAGTTTTTATCCCGTATCTTTTCTTTGTTCCAGGATACTACTGTTGTTTTTTGTTTTTAATTTTTGCATTTGTATCTCTCTATATTTCTTTTTCTCTCTCTTGACAGGTATACAATATGTTTCAGCACCAGAGCCTTGGAATTAAAGTTAACATTCAAGTTACCAAGCTGTCTCACGATTTTTTCAGTTTATATGTTTGCAAACACATTAAAAACTTAAATATTTCAAATCAACTAATCTGAAGTTCAGAAGGCCTGTTCTGAGTGACATGAAGACTGAAAGAAGCCCGTACTAGAGTCTGGGTCTCTAACCAACAATTACTATATCATCACTGGTGAACTCTTATGAAGGAACTTCAAGGTTGAGAGTTGCAGGCCCCTTCCTGATCCTGCCAGGTGCATCATAGTGTGACCCATGGCAAGGGTAGTAATAACCACCAAAATCTCCTGCATTTGCAGTGGGTACACAAACCAGATGTGTGCAAACACCTATCAAGATAACCCACTCAGGTTCCAAATCATGCTGTGGGTCCCTCAACTGGGACACTCAACTGCAGCTTCCTGGCCAATTTCCTTCTTGGTTCGATGGCACACAAACAGGGGTTTGCCTCTCCACTTGAAAGCCATGTTCTTGCCCTCTGGAATATCAGATAACTTGATTTCGATTTTCGACATGGCCAACACATCAGCAGAAGCACTTATGCTGGAAACAAACTGAGAGACGGCATTCTTGGGAGTATACACAACACCCGCGGTAGTTGTTGCAGTTATTATATAAGGGAAGCCTTTTCTAGCCTCACTGCTCTCTTTTAAAGACCTTGTACTGCCTAACACTTCAGGGTGATGATAGTCAGAGAAGTCAGGCACTCTGATGACTATATGGAAATAATGAACAGAAGCAGGGACATTGAGGCCCACAGAGGTGACCAAAGGCCGGCCTGCGGCCTGGCCACTCAGAGATTCCCAGCACAGGAGGGGCTGCTTCACATCCAGCACTGGCGGCCTGTACCAGGGGCCTCAGCGTGCCCACCACCCCACAGGACATGGCCAACAGGACGGGTGCCAACGGGCCCATGTAGGCGGCAGCCCACAACATGGCAATATTGGCTCCTAGATATCCTTAGTTTTTATCCCGTATCTTTTCTTTGTTCCAGGATACTACTGTTGTTTTTTGTTTTTAATTTTTGCATTTGTATCTCTCTATATTTCTTTTTCTCTCTCTTGACAGGTATACAATATGTTTCAGCACCAGAGCCTTGGAATTAAAGTTAACATTCAAGTTACCAAGCTTGTTCTGCTACGACAACGTCCTGTAAGTCCCCATCAGCCCAGCGACGGAGAATAAATCTGATCCTCAGGCTTCATAGTTGCTGTTGAGCCCTTAGGAGGAGCCCAAGTGTTTTATTTGATCTTCTTTCCCTGGCTTTTCTGATGGCAACAGTGTGCCCTGGGCCAGGGACCAGGGACGGCTGGTGAGAGGACGGGTACTGCTACATGTGTGATGCAATCTCAGGGGAACCCCGAGCAGAGGACCTGTGTCCCTCCCTCCTTCATTTGCCCATGTTTCATGGGTGTGAAGTTGATGGTGAGGTCTTTGGAATCTTGGCTACCCTTCTGGAACTATGCCCAAGCTTCAGGCCAAATTTGGATGCACTGTAGCATCGTTTTCTGTCCCTGATTGAGCAAATTTCCTTAAGAAAGTGAATAGGAGAACATTGCAGAGGTAAGCAATGAACAGGAGAACATTGGGCATGCTGTTCAGTTTGCCAAAAAAGGTAAAAGCTTTACTTTAATAACTTATTGTTCATTCAGACTTATAGATAAAGCCCTTGATGGCCTCTCTCTGGGTCTCTGTGTCTGCATACCAGTGTTGTGGGCAGGTGAGATTGAATGGCACCCCAGTGAGTAGCTGTATCTACCTTAATATACACGCTGTGGTCTGAGCATAAACTCAGGCTTCCTTTGGTCTTTACTCCTGTAACTGCTCCCCTGATGTCTTGTAGGCCAAATTGTCCATTGGGCACCATGGTGAGCGGTCCCTGGAGAGCTTCTGTCACTGGCAGAATGAAGAGTATGGAGGCGCACGGTACCTTGGCAACAACCAGGTTCCAGGCGGCAAGGATGATACGCCCCCTGTAGATGCTGCTGTATTTGTGACCAGGTAAAGCTGGACTTGGCCTGGAGCTGCAGACATGAGAGGGAAGGCATTTGCCATTGGAGAGGAGTTCAGGCTAGGAATTCAGGGTTGGAAATCAGACCTTGGATCACATGTCTGAACCTTGAATTCCTCATCAGTAAGACAAAGATAAATGATAGCCTTGCCTGAGATGTGAGGATTAAATGAACACAGGGAAGCACTTCTCATAGTGCCTGGTTAATAAGGACAAAAGTGTTAGCTATCATTATTGCTATTATGAATATAAAACTACTGAAATCCTAGTTACCCAAGTTCTTAAAGCTTCAAAAAAACATTTGTCTACTACCTCTTCCCAACAACAAATCTCATGCTCATTGGAAAGAGCTCACCTGTGTTTGAGGCTGCTTTTTCAAACTAGAGGGAGTGGATACCCCAGTTTTCCTGCTTAGGGAAATCCATGCTCCCTGGTAGCTCAGTGATTAAGAATCCACCTGCAGTATAGGAGATGGGGATTTGATCCCTGGGTTAAGAAGATCCCCTGGAGAAGGGCATGGTGACTCACTCCAGTAATGCCTGGAGAATCCCATGGATAGAGGAGCCTGGTGGACCACAGTCCATGGGGTTGTTCGGGGTCAGAGTCGGATACGACAGAAGTGACAGCATGGCACACGTTGGTGCAGTTTGCGCAGGTGTATGTGTGCGATGCACAGCTGCATCCGTGGGCAAGGCCACAGCAGCCAACAGAGATGCCCAGGGAATTCACATTGAGGCTGCATTTGAGGCAAGGAGCTGAGCTTCCCATCTGTAGAGCTGGATGTACTCTCCCTGGTTGAGAGGTAAGCCAGAGACCCAGCTAGAAAATAGTAACCAAAGGCATCTTTGTATGTAGACAGCCGCAATGTTATTTTAGTTTTCTAGGGCTGCAATAACAAATCACCACATAATGTGTGACTGTAAACAATAGAAATTTATTTTTTCACAGTTTTTGAGGCCAGGAGTCTGGCATCAAGGTGTGGGCAGGGCCTTGCCCTCTGCGCAGGCTTGGGTGGGGAGGATCCTTCTTCCTGTTGCTAACCTGTGGTGATTGCTGCCCTCCTGGGCATCCCTGGTGTTGTAGTTGCACCTCACCAGTCTCTCCTCCATCATCACGCGGTGTTCTCCCTGTGTCCACATTTCCTTCTTGTAAGGACACTAGTCACTGGATGGGGGCCCAGTTTAATCCAGTGTGACCTCATCTTAACTCGAATCCATCTGCAGTGACCCTCTTTTCAAATAAGATCACATGCACAGAGACCCAGGGTTAGGGCTTGAACGTGTGTTTTGTGGAGGGACACAATTCAGCTTGCTGTAGGTAGAGATGTGGCTATTTAATTTTTTCTTGTGTCTCAAACCTCTCTTAGAAAAACTGATTTTCCTTATTGTTTTATCTCATTAGTATAAATATAATGTATTATATGTCCATACCAAAATCCCCTTTTAGAAAATATGTGGAAATGTTTTATGATAATTTAATCCATTATTCAAATAATAAAATCCATGTTTTATTATTTGAATGAATGTATCAACTTTGAACTTTAAGATTTTTTTTATTAATGTATTTTTTCTGGCCACTTCTATTTATCTTTCATTTATTTATCTTTGTTCTTTTGGCCTATGTGGGCCTCCCATCACAGTGGCCTCTCTCAGATGCAGAGCACCGTCTCTGGGTGCATGCGCTCCAGAGCTCTGGCTCAGTAGTTGGACACATCAGTCCAGCCGCTCCGTGGCACATGGGATCCTCCCAGGCCAGGGGTCGATCTGGCACCCCTTGCACTGCAAGGCAGTCTCCTTCCTCACTGGACCACCAGGGAAGCCCAAGATTTTTTAAAATTTAGGGAAACTACTTCCAAAATTGTATGCTTTCTTTCTTTCTTTCTTTCTTTCTGAGTTCAGAGAAAGGAAATAGTTTAACCTGTCTTTAGCTTGAAGATAGCCTGCTCCTTAAGAGGAGTTATGTTTGGTTTAAGACATCAGTGTTGAGTGCAGAACGGCTCTTAGTTTGCATCTCTTGGGCCATGTACAACGAGCCCCTTGGCTTGATGACATCCTGAAGGTAGCCTGGTATGTTCTGTGATCTCAGCCTTGGGCACCAGGTACCAGGCAATATAGCTCACTAGCCTTTTTCTCAAAAATCCCAGAGCATGCACATTGCCACCATCAGACACCAGATATATACCTAATCACACCTGCAGATGATTCATCAATTGTGAACCCTAAAGGGTTAAACTGTGATCTGTAACACACGGATCCCTTGTGAAAACACTTGCTTCTTCCACAGAATGTGATTAAATATATAAGGGACATTTGAGCAGTCTGTTCACTAATCCTGATCATGTGGCTGGTGGTCTACCAGGCACCAAGGACAAGGGGTGAGCATGACCTTGTATTTTGCCTCAGAGCTTCATTTGCCCATTCCAGTCCGTGCTGGGAACCCCTGGGTAGCACCTCTCCCAGTGGTTCTGGCCCCCAGAGTCACTCACCATAGGCTTCCCTGGCTCTTTGAAATGACTTTTGGAGCCTATGGGACTCTTGGTAAAACACTGAGGGTTGTATTGAACTTATGGATGCACCATTTGAGAGTGGATTTGATATGGGGAGCAGGCATGGATCGTTAGGGACTGTGGCCATATGTGACTATATATTAATGTGATCAATTTTTCAAATGATAATTAAATGAGGAGTAAAATATTTTCCTAGAAAGGAGCTCTAAATAATATCATCTTTGGAATATGCAGCTAAACTTCCAAGTGTGTTACTTTGAAAGTGGTTCCTATAAATACTATATAAAATCTATAAATGCTGATATTTTGTTAAAAATAATAACCTAGGGAAATTTCCTCTATACTATTTATTCTCCTTCCTGCTGTTTCCTTTCTTGTCTGGGCGAGAAAATACTTGCAAGTGGTCTTGGTTTGGGAACAAATAGCCCTTTTTTTTGGAGGCAATAGATCCTACCAAAATTAGTGTTGATGGAGCTGTAGTAATCTTACCTTTTTACAAAGCGCCATTGGAGAGACTGAATGCAGCCTCAGCCTGAGAATGCTGCCCATTCAGCTTCTTTTCTTTCTCTTTTTCCTAAGAGCTTATTTATCATACTGGAAATATTTTGCATACAAATGTTCTTATTTACATTTCAGACCCATTAGGATGCCTGTTATTTAAACACACACACACACACACACACACACACACACACACACACACGATACACTAGAAATCACAAGTGTTGGCGAGAATGTGGAAACATTGGAACTGTATTTCCTATTGCTAGGAATGTAAAATGGTACAGCCACCATAGAAAACAATGGCAATTCCTCAAAAAATTAAAAATAGAATTACCATGTTATTCAGTAATTCTACTTTTGGGTGTATATCCAAAATAATTTAAAGCTGGGATTTGAAGAAATATTCTTACACCTGTATTAATAGCAGCATTACTAATAGCTAAAATGTGGGAGCAACCCAAGTGTCCATCAGTGGATAAATGGATAAACAAAATGTGGTGTTTGGTGTTTGGTGGTGTTTGTATTCCAACAAGTGGTATATTATTCAGCCTTAAGAAGGAAGGCAGTTACAACACTAGTTACTATATAGATGAACCTAGAGGATATTTTGCTGAGTGAAATAAACCACTCATAAGAGGACGAGCCCTTTGTGATCCCATTTGTATGAGAAGGGAACTGGGAGTTGTTTAATGAATATAGAATTTCACTTTTCCGAGAGTTCTGGAGATTCTGTACAACAATGGGAATGTACCTGACACCACAGAACTGTATACTTACAAATGGTTAAGATGGCATGTTTTCCTGTCATAAAACTTATTTTACTACAATAAAAATCTTTTAAAAGTGTTCTTTTCTAACTAATCACATGGAAGGGGGCCGTCCTTATCACGCGTGGTGTTTCTGATTGTAATATTTTCCTAGAAAGGAGCTCTAAATAATATCATCTTTGGAATATGCAGCTAAACTTCCAAGTGTGTTACTTTGAAAGTGGTTCCTATAAATACTATATAAAATCTATAAATGCTGATATTTTGTTAAAAATAATAACCTAGGGAAATTTCCTCTATACTATTTATTCTCCTTCCTGCTGTTTCCTTTCTTGTCTGGGCGAGAAAATACTTGCAAGTGGTCTTGGTTTGGGAACAAATAGCCCTTTTTTTTGGAGGCAATAGATCCTACCAAAATTAGTGTTGATGGAGCTGTAGTAATCTTACCTTTTTACAAAGCGCCATTGGAGAGACTGAATGCAGCCTCAGCCTGAGAATGCTGCCCATTCAGCTTCTTTTCTTTCTCTTTTTCCTAAGAGCTTATTTATCATACTGGAAATATTTTGCATACAAATGTTCTTATTTACATTTCAGACCCATTAGGATGCCTGTTATTTAAACACACACACACACACACACACACACACACACACACGATACACTAGAAATCACAAGTGTTGGCGAGAATGTGGAAACATTGGAACTGTATTTCCTATTGCTAGGAATGTAAAATGGTACAGCCACCATAGAAAACAATGGCAATTCCTCAAAAAATTAAAAATAGAATTACCATGTTATTCAGTAATTCTACTTTTGGGTGTATATCCAAAATAATTTAAAGCTGGGATTTGAAGAAATATTCTTACACCTGTATTAATAGCAGCATTACTAATAGCTAAAATGTGGGAGCAACCCAAGTGTCCATCAGTGGATAAATGGATAAACAAAATGTGGTGTTTGGTGTTTGGTGGTGTTTGTATTCCAACAAGTGGTATATTATTCAGCCTTAAGAAGGAAGGCAGTTACAACACTAGTTACTATATAGATGAACCTAGAGGATATTTTGCTGAGTGAAATAAACCACTCATAAGAGGACGAGCCCTTTGTGATCCCATTTGTATGAGAAGGGAACTGGGAGTTGTTTAATGAATATAGAATTTCACTTTTCCGAGAGTTCTGGAGATTCTGTACAACAATGGGAATGTACCTGACACCACAGAACTGTATACTTACAAATGGTTAAGATGGCATGTTTTCCTGTCATAAAACTTATTTTACTACAATAAAAATCTTTTAAAAGTGTTCTTTTCTAACTAATCACATGGAAGGGGGCCGTCCTTATCACGCGTGGTGTTTCTGATTGTGGGTGCTGGGGACGAGGACGTCTGGTGGCCTGGAAGGCAGGGTTTCTTCAGCTGCAGGTAGAGCTGATGCAAAGCCCTCCGCCTTGCCGGTGTGGTCTCTCTCCATTTCAAGCACTCTCGACCCCTCTCACTTCTGTGAAACCAGCTGTGCTCTCTACTCTCTGGGTCTTGATAGCGTTAAACTGAAGACCTCCCACAAGGATAGGGTAGCCCCAATAGAGCCAGAGCTGGAAGCCCATTTGACTGGATGCACCGTTTAGTAATTAGAAGCTGAGAGCTGCAGGTCCCTAGGTTGGGATAATAAAGTGCTGATGTTTTTGCAGGGAAACGGGTTACTAGGCAGCTGCTACTCTGGACAAGCAGTCTCTCCTCTCAGAGTAATCTGAACTGAGGGTCTAACTGGAGGCTGCACAGGCTAACTGTATTCAGGGGCCAGCATCCTCAGGTCGTGGAATTGGCCAATGTGAGGATTTCTTCTTGTTTTGTTTTCCTTCTGGGCTGTGGCTGAGCCCAAGAGTGTATGCTCCTGGACTCCCACCAACCATGTAGATGGCCAGCTACTGGAATGCAAGCATGTCATCACATCCAGCAGACGCTGCTGAGACAGGAGCTACGTATACAGCAGCTGCAGCTGTGTGTGGGACCAGCAAGGACCGCTTCATAGACTGAGTCTGGGGACCAGGAGGGACCCATGTAGACTGGGCTTCAGGAGGCTTCACACCTGTCATGGCGTTGCCGTTGGCTCCACCTCTCCAGAAAGCCAGGAATTCTCCCTACTCCAGACCTAAGTGCTGTGTTTGTGACATGCATGGCCAGCCCAGAATGTGACCACTGGAACATGTTCGGCTGTCCCCCTGCATTCTCTCATGTGGCATTATGTTTTTAAGCACTGGAGAGAGATGAGCTGACAGGGCATGTTTAAAGTGGTCTGAAAATGTATGCCAGTCATTTAGTATAAGGTTTTTTATTAAGCCCTAACTGTATGCCAGGCAATAGGTTATATGTGGGATTAGCTATGTAATTTATGCCTAGCGCAGAAGGAAAGCATGGGACCCCATGTTAAAAAAATTATTAAGAATTTCAAGACATTGAGAGCAGAACATTAAAGCAGGTTATGGGATGGGAAGCCTCTGAGTGACGGGGCTATGTGGTGGTACAGCTCACACACAAAGGAAGCCAGCCCTGGCCTGTAGATGCACATAGCCTTCCTTTTCTTGAGGAAGAAACAGTGGATTGTGAATGTAAACAGATGTAGAGATGAGAAAGCTACACTGGGATCCTAACTTTTTTCATTACCCTACTGACTCTGACAGCTCCTAAGTGTGGGTCCGGCATGAGTTTGCGATGGGAATCAGAGTACCTGGAGATGAAGCGGCCCCTGCAGGCAGATGGCTTACTTTTCCTTTTCTGAGAAAGGAGGGGAAGAGAAGATTCAAATTTTGGCGACCCTTTCAAAGCAGACCTCTGAGCTTGACCCCCTGTGAGCCTCCCATCTTCTCAAGAGAATCAACGAAGGAACAAGACAGGGGTGCCCACTTTCACCACTACTATTCAACATAGTCCTGGAAGTGCTAGCAACAGCAATAAGAGAAGAGAAAGAAATCAAAGGAATCCAGATTGGAAAGGAAGAAGTCAAGCTCTCTCTTTTTGCAGACGACATGATATTATACATAGAAAATCCCAAAGACACGGTTACAAAGCTACTAGAGCTAATCAATGAATTCAGCAAAGTCGCAGGATACAAAGTCAACACACAGAAGTCACTGGCATTCCTATACACAAACAATGAAAAATCAGAAAAGGAAATCAAAGAGGCAATCCCCTTCACCATTGCAACCAAAAGAATCAAATATCTAGGAATAAACCTACCCAAAGAAACAAAAGAACTGTACACAGAAAATTACAAGACTCATGAGAGACATAAAGAACTTAGGAGGCTTCACACCTGTCATGGCTCCCACCTCTCCAGAAAGCCAGGAATTCTCCCTACTCCAGACCTAAGTGCTGTGTTTGTGACATGCATGGCCAGCCCAGAATGTGACCACTGGAACATGTTCGGCTGTCCCCCTGCATTCTCTCATGTGGCATTATGTTTTTAAGCACTGGAGAGAGATGAGCTGACAGGGCATGTTTAAAGTGGTCTGAAAATGTATGCCAGTCATTTAGTATAAGGTTTTTTATTAAGCCCTAACTGTATGCCAGGCAATAGGTTATATGTGGGATTAGCTATGTAATTTATGCCTAGCGCAGAAGGAAAGCATGGGACCCCATGTTAAAAAAATTATTAAGAATTTCAAGACATTGAGAGCAGAACATTAAAGCAGGTTATGGGATGGGAAGCCTCTGAGTGACGGGGCTATGTGGTGGTACAGCTCACACACAAAGGAAGCCAGCCCTGGCCTGTAGATGCACATAGCCTTCCTTTTCTTGAGGAAGAAACAGTGGATTGTGAATGTAAACAGATGTAGAGATGAGAAAGCTACACTGGGATCCTAACTTTTTTCATTACCCTACTGACTCTGACAGCTCCTAAGTGTGGGTCCGGCATGAGTTTGCGATGGGAATCAGAGTACCTGGAGATGAAGCGGCCCCTGCAGGCAGATGGCTTACTTTTCCTTTTCTGAGAAAGGAGGGGAAGAGAAGATTCAAATTTTGGCGACCCTTTCAAAGCAGACCTCTGAGCTTGACCCCCTGTGAGCCTCCCATCTTCTCAAGAGAATCAACGAAGGAACAAGACAGGGGTGCCCACTTTCACCACTACTATTCAACATAGTCCTGGAAGTGCTAGCAACAGCAATAAGAGAAGAGAAAGAAATCAAAGGAATCCAGATTGGAAAGGAAGAAGTCAAGCTCTCTCTTTTTGCAGACGACATGATATTATACATAGAAAATCCCAAAGACACGGTTACAAAGCTACTAGAGCTAATCAATGAATTCAGCAAAGTCGCAGGATACAAAGTCAACACACAGAAGTCACTGGCATTCCTATACACAAACAATGAAAAATCAGAAAAGGAAATCAAAGAGGCAATCCCCTTCACCATTGCAACCAAAAGAATCAAATATCTAGGAATAAACCTACCCAAAGAAACAAAAGAACTGTACACAGAAAATTACAAGACACTCATGAGAGACATTAAAGAAGACTTAAACAGATGGAGAGATATTCCATGTTCCTGGGTCGGAAGAATCAATATTGTGAAAATGACCATACTACCAAATATCATCTATAGATTCAATGCAATACCTGTTCAACTACCATTGACATTTTTCACAGAACTAGACCAAATAATAACACAGTTCATATGGAAACACAAAAGGCCTCGAATAGCCAAAGCAATCCTGAGGAAGAAGAACGGAATTGGAGGGATCAGCCTCCCTAACTTCAGACTCTACTACAAAGCAGCAGTTATCAAGACAGTATGGTACTGGCACAAAAACAGAACTCTAGATCAATGGAACAAGATTGAGAACCCAGAGATCAACCCATGTTCCTATGGGTACCTTATTTTTGACAAAGGAGGAGAAACTATAAAATGGGACAAAGACAGCCTCTTCAACAAATGGTGCTGGGAAAATTGGACAGCAACATGCAAAAAAATGAAGTTGGAACATACCCTGACCCCATACACAAAGATTAACTCAAAATGGATTAAAGACCTAAATGTAAGACCAGAAACCATCAACCTCTTAGAGGAGAATATAGGCAAAACCCTCAAGGACATCAATCAAAGCAAGATCTTCTCTGACCCACCTACTAAAATAGTGGAACTGAAAAGAAAAGTCAACACGTGGGACCTCATGAAACTTAAAAGCTTTTGTACAGCAAAAAGAGAAGAGAAAGAAATCAAAGGAATCCAGATTGGAAAGGAAGAAGTCAAGCTCTCTCTTTTTGCAGGCGACATGATATTATACATAGAAAATCCCAAAGACACGGTTACAAAGCTACTAGAGCTAATCAATGAATTCAGCAAAGTCGCAGGATACAAAGTCAACACACAGAAGTCACTGGCATTCCTATACACAAACAATGAAAAATCAGAAAAGGAAATCAAAGAGGCAATCCCCTTCACCATTGCAACCAAAAGAATCAAATATCTAGGAATAAACCTACCCAAAGAAACAAAAGAACTGTACACAGAAAATTACAAGACACTCATGAGAGACATTAAAGAAGACTTAAACAGATGGAGAGATATTCCATGTTCCTGGGTCGGAAGAATCAATATTGTGAAAATGACCATACTACCAAATATCATCTATAGATTCAATGCAATACCTGTTCAACTACCATTGACATTTTTCACAGAACTAGACCAAATAATAACACAGTTCATATGGAAACACAAAAGGCCTCGAATAGCCAAAGCAATCCTGAGGAAGAAGAACGGAATTGGAGGGATCAGCCTCCCTAACTTCAGACTCTACTACAAAGCAGCAGTTATCAAGACAGTATGGTACTGGCACAAAAACAGAACTCTAGATCAATGGAACAAGATTGAGAACCCAGAGATCAACCCATGTTCCTATGGGTACCTTATTTTTGACAAAGGAGGAGAAACTATAAAATGGGACAAAGACAGCCTCTTCAACAAATGGTGCTGGGAAAATTGGACAGCAACATGCAAAAAAATGAAGTTGGAACATACCCTGACCCCATACACAAAGATTAACTCAAAATGGATTAAAGACCTAAATGTAAGACCAGAAACCATCAACCTCTTAGAGGAGAATATAGGCAAAACCCTCAAGGACATCAATCAAAGCAAGATCTTCTCTGACCCACCTACTAAAATAGTGGAACTGAAAAGAAAAGTCAACACGTGGGACCTCATGAAACTTAAAAGCTTTTGTACAGCAAAAGAAATCACCAAAAAGTTGAACAGACACCCCACAGAGTGGGAGAAGATCATAGCAAATGAAACAACAGACAAAGAATTAATCTCCAAAATCTACAAGCAACTCAGACAACTCAATACAGGGAAAATGAGCAGCCCAATCAAAAAATGGGAAAAAGACCTAAAGAGACGCCTCTCCAAAGAGGACATACAGATGGCCCCAAAATACATGAAACGATGCTCAACCTCGCTTATTATCAGAGAAATGCAGATTAAAACCACAATGAGATACCACCTCACACCTGTCAGAATGGCCATCATCAACAAATCGACAGACAGCAAGTGCTGGAGAGGGTGTGGAGAAAAGGGAACCCTCTTGCATTGCTGGTGGGAATGTAAATTAATACAACCTCTATGGAAGACAATATGGAGATTCCTTAAAAAACTAAAAATAGAAGCACCCTTTGACCCAGCAATCCCACTATTAGGCCTATATCCTGATGAAATCAAAACTGAAAGAGGCACCTGTACCCCAATGTTCATTGCAGCTCTCTATACAATAGCCAGAACATGGAAGCAACCTAGATGTCCATCGACAAATGAATGGATCCAGAAGCTCTGGTACATATATACAATGGAATACTACTCAGCTGTTAAAAGAAATGCAGAAGACTCAGTCCTAATGAGGTGGCTGGCTCTAGAACCTATCATAAAAAGTGAAGTAAGTCAAAAAGAGAAAGACAAGTATAGTATACTAACTCATATATATGGGATCTAGTAAGATGGTCATGATAACATACGTAGCGAATTTATGAAAAAACAGAGAATAGACATAAAGACATTGTGGAGACCGAACAGTGGGAGGGAGGCATGGAGGGAGTAACATGGAAGCCTATACTGTCATGTGTGGAAAAGATAGCTATTGTCATTGTGCTAGGGGAATAGGAGTACCTACAACCACTTGGAGCGATGGTCTGGAGGGATGGGAGGGAACTGGGTGGGGAGGGTCCAATGGTATGCATATGAATGATCTGGGAACATACATGTAAAAATAAATAAATAAATAAATAAATAAATTTTTTTTAAAAATGTGATAAACTCTGTAAATATCTCAAAGCCAAATGAAGATAATTCTTGCTATTAATTACCTAAAAAAAAAAAAAAAGAGAATCAACGAGTGATGCTGCAGGTCCATTGCTTGAGATGACCCATTTCCCTACAGGGAAACCAGGGGAGGAGAGCACAGTGCCCTCAAAGCCACCTTCCTCCAGGCTGGCCAGAGAGACAGAGGATGAGATGTGGCCAGTCCCCTCAACAGCCCTGTTCAAAATGTTTAGTTCTTTTCTGTATTAAAACAATAAACCACAATGAGATACCACCTCACACCTGTCAGAATGGCCATCATCAACAAATCGACAGACAGCAAGTGCTGGAGAGGGTGTGGAGAAAAGGGAACCCTCTTGCATTGCTGGTGGGAATGTAAATTAATACAACCTCTATGGAAGACAATATGGAGATTCCTTAAAAAACTAAAAATAGAAGCACCCTTTGACCCAGCAATCCCACTATTAGGCCTATATCCTGATGAAATCAAAACTGAAAGAGGCACCTGTACCCCAATGTTCATTGCAGCTCTCTATACAATAGCCAGAACATGGAAGCAACCTAGATGTCCATCGACAAATGAATGGATCCAGAAGCTCTGGTACATATATACAATGGAATACTACTCAGCTGTTAAAAGAAATGCAGAAGACTCAGTCCTAATGAGGTGGCTGGCTCTAGAACCTATCATAAAAAGTGAAGTAAGTCAAAAAGAGAAAGACAAGTATAGTATACTAACTCATATATATGGGATCTAGTAAGATGGTCATGATAACATACGTAGCGAATTTATGAAAAAACAGAGAATAGACATAAAGACATTGTGGAGACCGAACAGTGGGAGGGAGGCATGGAGGGAGTAACATGGAAGCCTATACTGTCATGTGTGGAAAAGATAGCTATTGTCATTGTGCTAGGGGAATAGGAGTACCTACAACCACTTGGAGCGATGGTCTGGAGGGATGGGAGGGGGGGAACTGGGTGGGGGGAGGGTCCAATGGTATGCATATGAATGATCTGGGAACATACATGTAAAAAATAAATAAATAAATAAATAAATAAATTTTTTTTAAAAATGTGATAAACTCTGTAAATATCTCAAAGCCAAATGAAGATAATTCTTGCTATTAATTACCTAAAAAAAAAAAAAAAGAGAATCAACGAGTGATGCTGCAGGTCCATTGCTTGAGATGACCCATTTCCCTACAGGGAAACCAGGGGAGGAGAGCACAGTGCCCTCAAAGCCACCTTCCTCCAGGCTGGCCAGAGAGACAGAGGATGAGATGTGGCCAGTCCCCTCAACAGCCCTGTTCAAAATGTTTAGTTCTTTTCTGTGGGGCTGATGACCACCCAGCCTTTCTCCCTTGACCCAAGTGAGGATGACACTTTCAACACTTTGAGTTGCTCTCTCTGGAATACCCTGGAGAGTTTTCAGCCCCGCAGGCCATTCTGGTGTGTGTGTGTGTTTATGTGTGTTTGTGTGTGACATGCCCAAAACATTCCAATGGGTAGAATGTCAGGTCAAGAAAGTTGAGTTGGGGTTGGTTAGATATAAGACCCGTGAACATATTTATCTCCCTAATTATGTTTGTTTGGTTTCCTCTCTGCCTGTGCATCTTGCCTGTCAGTTGGTCTTGTGAAAGTCATCTTTGATAGAAACAAGTCAAGGCAGGAGTCTTTGTTTTCCTGTGGTTATTCCATCGCCATTTCCATTGAGGCTTCCTTGGTTTTAGGGAGGTTGTAAAAATCGTGGAGGTCTTCAAGGCTTTCTTTTATCCTTTGTTAAAATTGATTACCAAACTATATGTTTATTATGAGAAAACTAGAAATGTAGTCAGAAAAACACATGTGGGGCTTCTGAGGGGACCAGCCTGGTTCCTTCTTGCTGCCTCTCTGACCACCTTCAGAACCAGCTCTTCAAAGATGTCACAGCGCACCAGCTGCCCTTTCCTCTGAGATCACTGGGTATGCAGGGTGCCTGGCAGCCTGAGACAGTGACCTGGACCAGGAAATTTTGCACCTCAGAACCCCAAGTGGAATGTTTAAATCTACGGATCAGAACTCTGCAGTCTACTGGGTTGGTAGAATCTTTGACAGCTTTCAGGCCAGCCTGAGCCAAAGCTGGGCAGGGAACATGCAGGTTTGCTCCATTCATGTGGACATCCATGTAGTGGTGAGAGGTGTTAGACGTGGCTTACATTCTTCTGTTCCGTGCTCACTTAGTCCGATATGATTTGTTGCAATCCCATGGACTGTAACCTGCCAGACTTCTCTGTCCTTGGAATTTTCCAGGCAGGAATACTGGAGCCAGTTGCCATTTTCTTCTCTAGGGATCTTCCTGACTCAAGGATCAAACCTGTGTCTCTTGCGTCTCCTGCATTGGCAGGTGGATTCTCTACCAGTGCACCACCTGGGAAGCCCAGGTTACATTATGGAGGGAAACAGGACAGAATGTGCTGAGGAGTGGAGGGAAAAGAAAAGCTGATGGTATCACATTGCCTTCTTGTCATTGTCCCCAGTATGAATGGGAGATCCCTTCCCTGAGAGTAGATTTTTGACAGAGATGGGTGAGGAATTGAGGACACTGAATGACGAGGTGGAGAAGCACTGTCAGAAAGGGGATGTAGTACCCTGAATGAGGGATGTGTGGGCCATCTAGAATTGCCATTTCCATTCACAACTTTGCTTAGTGGAAACGTCATCAGGCTGGCCCTATTTTTCTTCCTAGAGAATTTTTTTAAAGTCAAATGAGAGGAGGTACCTTAGAGCATGAAACTGCACTGGAGTGTGTTTAGAGAGCTGCAGATGAGTGGGTGATATCTACCAGCTCCCCCAGGTCTCCTTGAGAGGATGACCGTGGGCCAGGCACTGCTGTTCTCACCCAGTCTTGGGCAAGACACCTCATCCGGTGTTCTGGTCAGCTTCCAACTGTGGGAGTTTATGGGCAGAATGGTGAGAATGTTTTGCTTTTGGAGAAGAAGGGCCCAGACTCCTCATTTTATATCTCACAGGCCAGTGGGAGCCCCTTGTACCTGCAAAATCTGGGCTAGACCAGATTTCGGCATCTTTGCTATTTCATTTTCCACAACCACACACTTGGGATATCCTAGGGAGCTTTAAAAAATACAGCTTATTTTTGACTGAGTCATACATACAGCATGTGGGATCTTAGTTCCCTGACCAGGGATCAAACCTTTGCCCCCAGAACTGGGAGGGTGGAGTCCCAGCCACTGGACCACTAGGGAATTCCCCAAATATAACTTTTAGAAATGACGTTTTTCTTGTGTTTTCTCATATAAGTGATACATGGTCATTTAAGCATCTAAAACTAGTGGCTGCTCAGGTAGAATAACTTTATATAGAGTATGAAAATTCATGGTCATACTGGAGCCAGTTGCCATTTTCTTCTTTTTTAGGGATCTTCCTGACTCAAGGATCAAACCTGTGTCTCTTGCGTCTCCTGCATTGGCAGGTGGATTCTCTACCAGTGCACCACCTGGGAAGCCCAGGTTACATTATGGAGGGAAACAGGACAGAATGTGCTGAGGAGTGGAGGGAAAAGAAAAGCTGATGGTATCACATTGCCTTCTTGTCATTGTCCCCAGTATGAATGGGAGATCCCTTCCCTGAGAGTAGATTTTTGACAGAGATGGGTGAGGAATTGAGGACACTGAATGACGAGGTGGAGAAGCACTGTCAGAAAGGGGATGTAGTACCCTGAATGAGGGATGTGTGGGCCATCTAGAATTGCCATTTCCATTCACAACTTTGCTTAGTGGAAACGTCATCAGGCTGGCCCTATTTTTCTTCCTAGAGAATTTTTTTAAAGTCAAATGAGAGGAGGTACCTTAGAGCATGAAACTGCACTGGAGTGTGTTTAGAGAGCTGCAGATGAGTGGGTGATATCTACCAGCTCCCCCAGGTCTCCTTGAGAGGATGACCGTGGGCCAGGCACTGCTGTTCTCACCCAGTCTTGGGCAAGACACCTCATCCGGTGTTCTGGTCAGCTTCCAACTGTGGGAGTTTATGGGCAGAATGGTGAGAATGTTTTGCTTTTGGAGAAGAAGGGCCCAGACTCCTCATTTTATATCTCACAGGCCAGTGGGAGCCCCTTGTACCTGCAAAATCTGGGCTAGACCAGATTTCGGCATCTTTGCTATTTCATTTTCCACAACCACACACTTGGGATATCCTAGGGAGCTTTAAAAAATACAGCTTATTTTTGACTGAGTCATACATACAGCATGTGGGATCTTAGTTCCCTGACCAGGGATCAAACCTTTGCCCCCAGAACTGGGAGGGTGGAGTCCCAGCCACTGGACCACTAGGGAATTCCCCAAATATAACTTTTAGAAATGACGTTTTTCTTGTGTTTTCTCATATAAGTGATACATGGTCATTTAAGCATCTAAAACTAGTGGCTGCTCAGGTAGAATAACTTAGAAAGTCACTATAGTTTGATGATATTGACTAATAATTGTCTCTGGTAGATAACTTGGTAAACATCTTCTTCTGTACCTATCTGCATTGGAGGGAGTCTTTCCAGCAACTAAATGTTATGTATGGAATAGTTTAGCTATGAAAAAGAGGGTCTTAGGTGGGGTTACTGGGCCTACCACTTGGAAATGCAGTTAATCTTGGCAAGCACTACTAGTTATTATTTTTCATTATAACCCATGACAACTAAAGTGATCACTTTGTTATTGGCATGATGAGTAATCAGAATTAATTGACATGTCTTCTCCCATTCTTGGAGGTACTGTACACACCTGACTGTCTTTTTACAATTTTTTTAGGACAGATTTCTGCGTACACAAAGATGAACCTTGTGACACCGTTGGTAAGTTTAGAGTTAAAATAATAACTCTGTACCCTGTGATAAAATGGAGACTTGATAAGCCTTCCAGTCTGAAAGTGCTGTCCTTAGACAAATTCTGTCTTTTCTGTTAATTCTTTATTTGGTAAATTTGGTCTTTGATTTTATTTCTTCTTTCTTAAAAAGTTTTGCAATTTCTTATGGCAGAAGGCATCTAGACAAAGGGTTAATAATGAGGATATGAAAAATCCAATCAAGGGGAGGAGCCCCCAGGCTGTCTAAAGTGACTGTAGTTTGGTTGCATTTGGATGAGCCTCTTGATCGCCAGTGAGAAGGAGAGCCTTGCTGAATTATGCTTGTCATGAGACAGAAGCTTCACCACCAAGTGTCCTAAGAGTTGAGGTGTGACTGCAGGGCTGTGGGACTGGTGTCCTCCCCCAGCCTTGGCATCAGGCTCATGGCTTTCTGGTCCAACGCTAGTGATGCTGACACGTGATGTTAGAGAACAGTTTCCCTCTCCCCACCGTTCTACCCACATCCCCTTCCCCACCTTCCTCTTCAGTTGCTGTTTTCTTTCTCTCCTATCTCCAGTTATGTCTTGCTTGCTCTTGATCTCTCATACATTTCAAATTAGAACCAGTCTTTGAGTGTAGGAATAGAGCACTTGGTTAATGGGAAACACCAAGAGGGTTGCCAATTTTATCTGTTGTAGCAAAAATATCTGTTCACTAGGAGGCTGAAATATTGTGCTACCAAGAGCACACTTTGGAATAAAACGTGCTTAAAATTGTAGGAAATGTGAAGGAAAATGGTATAAAATTGAATATGTATTATTGTGGAATTCAAAATGTTACAAACCTGTGCTTCCCATTGAGTTCTGGCAGCAGGTAATCCCAAGCCTTTGCTCTGGCTCTGCCAGCTGCACACTGGGTGACCTTTAGTAAATCTCCATCATCCATAAAGTGGTCACTTTGGAGTAGGTCACTTATAAGGTCTTTCCAAATCTTATAGAATGGTAACTGTACACACCTGACTGTCTTTTACAATTTTTAGGACAGATTTCTGCTACACAAAGATGAACCTTGTGACACCGTTGGTAAGTTTAGAGTTAAAATAATAACTCTGTACCCTGTGATAAAATGGAGACTTGATAAGCCTTCCAGTCTGAAAGTGCTGTCCTTAGACAAATTCTGTCTTTTCTGTTAATTCTTTATTTGGTAAATTTGGTCTTTGATTTTATTTCTTCTTTCTTAAAAAGTTTTGCAATTTCTTATGGCAGAAGGCATCTAGACAAAGGGTTAATAATGAGGATATGAAAAATCCAATCAAGGGGAGGAGCCCCCAGGCTGTCTAAAGTGACTGTAGTTTGGTTGCATTTGGATGAGCCTCTTGATCGCCAGTGAGAAGGAGAGCCTTGCTGAATTATGCTTGTCATGAGACAGAAGCTTCACCACCAAGTGTCCTAAGAGTTGAGGTGTGACTGCAGGGCTGTGGGACTGGTGTCCTCCCCCAGCCTTGGCATCAGGCTCATGGCTTTCTGGTCCAACGCTAGTGATGCTGACACGTGATGTTAGAGAACAGTTTCCCTCTCCCACCGTTCTACCCACATCCCCTTCCCCACCTTCCTCTTCAGTTGCTGTTTTCTTTCTCTCCTATCTCCAGTTATGTCTTGCTTGCTCTTGATCTCTCATACATTTCAAATTAGAACCAGTCTTTGAGTGTAGGAATAGAGCACTTGGTTAATGGGAAACACCAAGAGGGTTGCCAATTTTATCTGTTGTAGCAAAAATATCTGTTCACTAGGAGGCTGAAATATTGTGCTACCAAGAGCACACTTTGGAATAAAACGTGCTTAAAATTGTAGGAAATGTGAAGGAAAATGGTATAAAATTGAATATGTATTATTGTGGAATTCAAAATGTTACAAACCTGTGCTTCCCATTGAGTTCTGGCAGCAGGTAATCCCAAGCCTTTGCTCTGGCTCTGCCAGCTGCACACTGGGTGACCTTTAGTAAATCTCCATCATCCATAAAGTGGTCACTTTGGAGTAGGTCACTTATAAGGTCTTTCCAAATCTTATAGAATGGTAACTAGCATTTGTGGCACATTATAGAATTTAGAAGTGATTCTTCTTTACTGTACTTTATTGATTTTCTAAACAAGTCTGAGAACTAAGTGTTCAAAACCAAGTAACCAATCCATGCTTCATTATTTGGGGGCTGTCTCTGCAGTGGAAGTACTAGAAAAATGCAGTGTGAAGTAGGCTTCGATAGAGAGTTAAGCCATCTGAGTCTTCTTGGGACTGTAGAGGACTGGTATATGTCCACCTTGGGCAGTCCATTGCCAGAGCTGCCAAAGACTATGCTGTCTGGAGGCCTGCTCCTTCCCAGTGTTCACAAGTCAGCTCTGACACCCCACCCCACACCCGCCATGCATCGCTCAGGCAAGGCTTCTGTTCCCTGCCCCTCCAGCTCCCTGCACTTGCCTCTGTGGAGGTGGGGATCCACTTACTGCCCTTGCCTGCACGAGTCCAGCTTTAAGCCGTGTGTTGTGTATGTCCCTTAGCACCTGGCAGAGGGCTGGAGGGGCTGGGCCACCACTGTTCCTTGAATGAAAGAATAAAAGAATGAATGTTAATGAAGGGACTCCAGTGTTTTTAAATGATGTACATCTGATGACATGGTTTTCTTTCATGTCATTTAGAGCCATCTGTAATGTTTTTAATATGTAACTTTTATATCTGCACATGTAGCTGTCTCTCTCATACATCCTTCCCTCACCTAAGCCACATCTCCACACTTCCTATATTCATCTTCTATGTCAGTTATAACAAAATACCAAAGATTAGGAGGCTTAAACAGCAGATGTAAATTGTCTCACAGTTCTGGAGGCTCTGAGTTCAAAATCAAAATGTCCACAGGGTTGATTTCTCCTGAAACCTCTCTGCTGGCTTGCCAGCAGCCATCTTCCCCTTGTGTCCTCACGTGGTTTTCCTGCTATGTGTGCCGGTGCCCCAGTCTCTCTTTTTATAAGGATATCACTTATATTTGAACAGAGCCCCGCTCTTATGACCTTAGTCAACCTTATTACCTCTTTAGAATCCTCATCCCCAAATATATTCACACTGTAAGTTATGGCTTCAACTTACAGTTTTGGGGAGAACACAATGCAATCAATAATATTACTCATTTGTTACTTAACCACATACTGTTGTTTCTTTTAAAGCACAAAATAACACAGTGTTTTATTAGTATACGTTTATCTTAATGTGTCATAATTTACTTGTATTGAATCAGCTGGTAAGACTAATGGGTAATTTGATCAAAATAATAATTTAAACCATGGGCTTTTTGCAGTCTTGTAATAGTCTGTGAAGTAGGCAAACTTGCCTTGGGACTGTAGAGGACTGGTATATGTCCACCTTGGGCAGTCCATTGCCAGAGCTGCCAAAGACTATGCTGTCTGGAGGCCTGCTCCTTCCCAGTGTTCACAAGTCAGCTCTGACACCCCACCCCACACCCGCCATGCATCGCTCAGGCAAGGCTTCTGTTCCCTGCCCCTCCAGCTCCCTGCACTTGCCTCTGTGGAGGTGGGGATCCACTTACTGCCCTTGCCTGCACGAGTCCAGCTTTAAGCCGTGTGTTGTGTATGTCCCTTAGCACCTGGCAGAGGGCTGGAGGGGCTGGGCCACCACTGTTCCTTGAATGAAAGAATAAAAGAATGAATGTTAATGAAGGGACTCCAGTGTTTTTAAATGATGTACATCTGATGACATGGTTTTCTTTCATGTCATTTAGAGCCATCTGTAATGTTTTTAATATGTAACTTTTATATCTGCACATGTAGCTGTCTCTCTCATACATCCTTCCCTCACCTAAGCCACATCTCCACACTTCCTATATTCATCTTCTATGTCAGTTATAACAAAATACCAAAGATTAGGAGGCTTAAACAGCAGATGTAAATTGTCTCACAGTTCTGGAGGCTCTGAGTTCAAAATCAAAATGTCCACAGGGTTGATTTCTCCTGAAACCTCTCTGCTGGCTTGCCAGCAGCCATCTTCCCCTTGTGTCCTCACGTGGTTTTCCTGCTATGTGTGCCGGTGCCCCAGTCTCTCTTTTATAAGGATATCACTTATATTTGAACAGAGCCCCGCTCTTATGACCTTAGTCAACCTTATTACCTCTTTAGAATCCTCATCCCCAAATATATTCACACTGTAAGTTATGGCTTCAACTTACAGTTTTGGGGAGAACACAATGCAATCAATAATATTACTCATTTGTTACTTAACCACATACTGTTGTTTCTTTTAAAGCACAAAATAACACAGTGTTTTATTAGTATACGTTTATCTTAATGTGTCATAATTTACTTGTATTGAATCAGCTGGTAAGAATAATGGGTAATTTGATCAAAATAATAATTTAAACACTGGGCTTATGGCAGTCTTGTAATAGTCTCATTCAATTTACTTCTATATATTTTTACCTTTATAATTTGAAATAATTATAAAAGTTCTTAAAGTTGTCAGTATAGTACAGGAAAGTCTCTTACCAATCATTCAGCTTCTGATGATAACATCTTACATAACTATATTAGATTTCCAAAACCCAGGAAATGATTGGCACGATGCAGTCAGCTAGACCACAGATCATATTCAGGTGTCACTGGATTTTGCATTCAGTCATTTTGGGATTTCTTTATCATCCCCTGGCATTTTCTCACTCGTTTTGTCCATCCATTTCAACAACCAGGAACAAAACTGGTTCATCCCCTGCAAGCAGTTCCCTCTAGCTGACCCTGAATCACCATCTCCTTCCCTCCCTTTCTCTAACCCTGGCTACTACTTGTCTATAATCTATCACTATGATTTTGCCATTCCAGCATCCAGCTTATTTTTGTAGTTTTTTTTTAATTCCACAAAATGGAAAAAAAATCTGAATCACATAGATGTGTGATTGCTAATGCCAAGAGATTTTGAACAGCTGCCTTCAAATCTCAGAAGCCAGCTCTAGCCAGAGAGGCTATATCCTGAGTTCTTTAGAAAATGCAATAATCTGGTACCTGGAGAAACTGGGAAAGCTTGAGGGTTCTTAACATTTTATATTTGGTATATACTAGTGTTTTTGTGTGCTTTGTTATTTTATGTAGGATATAACTGACAGATAGTAAAGAGTATAAATACTGACAGATTAAAAAAAATTATGCCTATCCTTTCTTGTGTAGTTTATCTCTTATTTATTGAAATAGTTTTAAAATCTATTTTTTAAATTATGATAAAATACATATAAGATAAAATATACTACCCTAATCTTTTTTTATTACCTGATTATTTTTATTTTGCTTTTTGCTTTTGCAGAATTGTTATAGGTATATCTCTGACCCCTCCCTCCTGTGTCCCCTCTCCCAATCCCCACCATCTCACTGCCTCCAGGCCGTCACATAGCCCCCATGTAAGATCCTTTTGTCCCCCAGCATACTGACAATAGTTATGTCTTTTACATATGATAGTACAGGTTTCCATGTTACTCTTTCCATACAACTCACCCACTCTTCCCTCCCCTCAATGTCCGAAAGTCTGTTCTCTATGTGTGTTTCTCCATTGCTGCTCTGTGTGTGTATTTATCAGTACCCTCTTACTAGATTCCATATATATGTGTTAGTATACTGTACTTGTCTTTGTCTTTTTGACTTACTTCACTTTGTATAATAGGTTCTAGATTCATTCACCTCATTAGGACTGAATCTTCTGCATTTCTTTTTATGGCTGAGAAATATTCCATTGTATAAATGTACTATAGCTTCTTTATCCGTTCATTCATCAATGGACATCTAGGTTGTTTCCATGTTCTAGCTATTGTGTAGAGTGCTGCAGTGAACATTGGTGTCTCTTTCAATTTTGATTTCATCAGCGTATAAGCCTAATAGTGGGATTACTGGGTCATATGGTTCTTCTATTCTTAGTTTTTTTTTTTTTTTTTTTTTTTTTAAGATTTTATTTATTTATTTATTTTGGGCGGGGGTAGGGTTGGGGAGGGAGGGGAGCAGGCGGGCCACTTCTGTTGGTCTTTCTCTATGTTCATCCGTCTTTGTTCTTTGGCTCCTGTGGGCCTCCCATCGCGGTGGCGTCTGTCGTTGTAGAGCACCGGCTCTGGGCGCATGTGCTCCAGAGCTCTGGTGCAGTAATTGGACACATCAGTCCAGCCGCTCCGCGGCACGTGGGATCTTCCCAGGCCAGGGCTCGAACCGGCATCCCTTGCACTGCAAGGCGGTGTCCTTAGCCACTGGACCACCAGGGGAAGCCCTATTCTTAGTTTTTTAAGGAATTTCCATACTGTCTTCCATAGGGATTGTATCAATTTACATTCCCACCAAAAATGCAAGAGTGTTCCCTTTTCTTAGCACCCTCTCCAGCATTTATTGTGTGTAGATTTTTTGATGATGGCCATTCTGACTGGTGTGAGGTGATATCTCATTGTAGTTTTGATTTGCATTTCTCTAATAATAAGTGACGTTGAGCGTCTTTTCATATGTTTGTTGGCCATCTATATGTCTTCTTTGGAGAGGTGTCTCTTTAGGTCTTTTTCCCATTTTTTTTGGTTGGGTTGTTCATTTTTTTGTTGTTGAGTTGTCTGAGCTGCTTGTGTATGTATAGATAGATAGATAGATAGATAGATAGATAGATAGATAGATAGATAATTTGCACTGCTCACCTTCCACTCTGGTTCCCTCCCGGTTCACTTATATACTTTGAAAATTAATTCTTTGTCTGTTGTTTCACTTGTAATATTTTTCTCTCATTCTGTGGGTTGTCTGTTCACTTGGTAGTTTCTTTTGCTGTACAAAAAGTTTTAAGTTTCATTAGTTCCCACATGTTTATTTTTGATTTTAGTTCCATTATTCTATTGGGTGGGTCATAGAAGATCTTGCTTTGATTTATGTCCTTGAGTGTTTTGCCTATATTCTTCTCTAAAAGTTTTATGGTTTCTCGTCTTACATTTAGGTCTTTAATCCATTTTGAGTTGATCTTTGTGTATGGTGTCAGGGAATGTTCCAACTTCATTTTTTTGCATGTAGCTGTCCAGTTTTCCTAGCACCATTTGTCTTTGTTCAAATTTACATTTTCATCTCCGTTGTCAAAAATAAGGTACCCATAAGTGCGTGGGTTTATCTCTGGGTTCTCTATCTTGGTCCATTGGTCTATATATTTTTTTTGTGTGCCAGTACTATACTGTCTTGGTGACTGTTGCTTTGTAGTATAGTCTGAAGTTAGGGAGGCTGATCCCTCCAGCTCCATTCTTCTTTCTCAGGATTGCTTTGGCTATCTGGGGTCTTTTGTGTTCCCATATGACCTGTGCTATTTTTTGGTCTAGTTCCGTAAATAATTTCATTGGTAATTTAATAAGGATAGCATTGAATCTGTAGATGATATTTGGTAGTATGGTCATTTTCACAATATTGATTCTTCCAACCCAGGATCATGGAATATCTCTCCATCTGTTTGTGTAATCTTTGATTTCTTTCATGAGTGTCTTGTAATTTTCTGTGTCCAGTTCTTTTGTCTCTAGGTTTATTCCTAGATATTTTATTCTTTTGGCTGCAGTGCCACCCTAGCCATTTTTTTAGTGGATTATTCAGTGGCATTAAGTACACCCATATTGTTGTGTGATCGTATGTCTCTGTTCTCAGAGCACTACTCATATTAACATGTGGAATGTTCTCAGCTCCCAGAAGATTCCTTTATGCCTCCTTCAGGTCCTCCAGAGGTATACCCTCAAAGATAACTTACTATTATAAGTGTTTTAATCAGTGAGTTTTAATAGTTTAGTTAAAAAATACTTTGAATTTCAAAGTTGAACACTTCATTTGAAGAATCTCTAAGGTACTAAGTGAAGTTTAGGGTTCCGTGAATAATACTTCCCCTCTACACTTCCCAGTCTGCATTAGCCCAGCTCATCAGACAACATTCCTAAGTGTGGAAACAAACAAAAAGGGCATCTATCAGAAGGGACACTGATCCTGAGCCTGGAGGATCAGGTTGGCACACAGCTAGCACTTCCTGGCTAAGGTCGGGGAACTAGGATCTTTAGGGATCCATTTTGAGTTGATCTTCTCTAAAAGTTTTATGGTTTCTCGTCTTACATTTAGGTCTTTAATCCATTTTGAGTTGATCTTTGTGTATGGTGTCAGGGAATGTTCCAACTTCATTTTTTTGCATGTAGCTGTCCAGTTTTCCTAGCACCATTTGTCTTTGTTCAAATTTACATTTTCATCTCCGTTGTCAAAAATAAGGTACCCATAAGTGCGTGGGTTTATCTCTGGGTTCTCTATCTTGGTCCATTGGTCTATATATTTTTTTTGTGTGCCAGTACTATACTGTCTTGGTGACTGTTGCTTTGTAGTATAGTCTGAAGTTAGGGAGGCTGATCCCTCCAGCTCCATTCTTCTTTCTCAGGATTGCTTTGGCTATCTGGGGTCTTTTGTGTTCCCATATGACCTGTGCTATTTTTTGGTCTAGTTCCGTAAATAATTTCATTGGTAATTTAATAAGGATAGCATTGAATCTGTAGATGATATTTGGTAGTATGGTCATTTTCACAATATTGATTCTTCCAACCCAGGATCATGGAATATCTCTCCATCTGTTTGTGTAATCTTTGATTTCTTTCATGAGTGTCTTGTAATTTTCTGTGTCCAGTTCTTTTGTCTCTAGGTTTATTCCTAGATATTTTATTCTTTTGGCTGCAGTGCCACCCTAGCCATTTTTTTAGTGGATTATTCAGTGGCATTAAGTACACCCATATTGTTGTGTGATCGTATGTCTCTGTTCTCAGAGCACTACTCATATTAACATGTGGAATGTTCTCAGCTCCCAGAAGATTCCTTTATGCCTCCTTCAGGTCCTCCAGAGGTATACCCTCAAAGATAACTTACTATTATAAGTGTTTTAATCAGTGAGTTTTAATAGTTTAGTTAAAAAATACTTTGAATTTCAAAGTTGAACACTTCATTTGAAGAATCTCTAAGGTACTAAGTGAAGTTTAGGGTTCCGTGAATAATACTTCCCCTCTACACTTCCCAGTCTGCATTAGCCCAGCTCATCAGACAACATTCCTAAGTGTGGAAACAAACAAAAAGGGCATCTATCAGAAGGGACACTGATCCTGAGCCTGGAGGATCAGGTTGGCACACAGCTAGCACTTGAGGGGGCCCTAGAGAGCAAGGCCTAGGAAGAGGTCGGGGACAGAGCGCTGGTGAATGGCCCTATCAGGCCGCACAGTCATCAGCTTCCAGTTTTCAGTCCTGCCTCTCTACCCTTACCTGCATGGTGGGGGGCAGGGGCGGTAGGGCAGCCCTGGCCCTTTGGGCTTCCACAGGGGAGGCAAAGGTACCTCCCACAGCGAGTGTATGTGAGGGAGGTCTACAGAGAGGGTGCTTAACCAAGGAAATTTCATGTTGAACAGCTCAGGATGGCAGTGTCCATTACACGCCTAATCTTTTAGTAAAGAAACCCGAAACACTGACATATTCTTTGCACACATTACAGGAGTCCTTCTGACACATGTGAGGGGACTTCCCTGACGCTGGTTCTAAGGCATTCCTGACTCCTATAGGGATAAAGCCTCACTAAGCCCCTTCACACTGGCTAGGAGCTTGACTCTGCAGACAGGTGGACACACTACAGAATCGCACCAGATAGACTCTCCCTCGTCTTAAGCCTCCATGGGAGGGGAAGGCATGATACCTAAGGGTCGTATTCATCTCCACTTTGGGGGAAGACACACACAAGGAGAACTTAAGACCACTCTTGAGATAGGGGGATCTGGGAAAACAGGCTTCATCCCTAACAGAAGCAGCTGCCCCCTCACAGTGGTTCCTACTGGGCATATTTTAGACTTGCCTTCATGGCTTGTGGGCTTGTCCTCTGTTGAGTTGCTTCACTGTGTGAGATCGACTTTCCTGCCACCATTCTGATGTCACAGCCTCCTAGGTGAGAAGAGGGTGCCAGAAGAGCAGCATTGTGGAGGCCAGAGACCTTGGAAGGCCTTTCTTGACGCTTTACCCTCCACCTTCCATACTTTCAGGCCACTCTGGGGTGCTGGCCTGAGCAGTCACATCTCTCTACAGCCTGGCTGACTAGGCACATCTTTTTTTAAATTTATTAGTTTTAATTGGAAGATAATTTCCTTACAATATTGTGTTGGTTTCTGCCATACAACAACATGAATCAGCCATAGGCATGTGTCCCCTCCCTCTTGAACCTTCATCCCACCTCCCACTCCATCCCAACACTCTAGATTGTCACAGAGAACTGGTTTGAGCTTCTCGTGTCATGTAGAAAATTCACACTGGCTTTCTGTTTTACATGTGGTAATGTATATGTATCCATGCTGCTCTCTCTGTTCATCCTACCCTTCCCTTCACCTATTGTGTCCACAAGTCTGTTCTCTATGTCTATACCTCCACTGCTGCCCTGCAAATAGGTTCATCAGTTACCATCTTTCTAGATTCCATATATACATGTGTGCGTGTTCATATATGATGTTTGTTTTCTCCTTCTGACTTACTTCATTCTGTATGAATCTAGGTTTATCCATTTCATTAGAACTGACTCAAATGTGTTCCTTTTTATAGCTGAGTAATATTCCATTATAAACATGCACCAAAACTTCTTTATCTGTTCATCTGTGGATGGACATCTAGGTCGCATGTCCTAGTTGTTGTAGACAGTGGTACAATGAATGTTGGGGTGTATATATGCCTTTTTCAGTTATGGTTTTCTTAGGGTATATGCCCAGTAGTGGGATGGTAGGGTCATATGGTAGTGTTATTTCTAGATTTTTAAGGAATCTCCATACTGTTCTCCATAGTGACTGTATCAGTTTACATTACCATCAGTACTGCAAGAGGATTCCCTTTTCTCCACATCCTCTCCAGCATTTATTGTTTGTAGATTTTTTGATGATGGCCATTCTGACTAGAGTGAGGTGATAGATATCTCCTTGTAGGTTTGATGTGCATTTTTCTAATAATGAACGATATGGAACATATTTTCATGTGTTTATTAGCCATCTTTTTTTTTGGAGAAATGTTAGTTTAGGTCTTCTGCCCAGTTTTTGATTGGGTTATTTGATTTTCTGATACTTAGCTGCAGGAACTTCTTATACATTTTAGAGATTAATCCTTTGCCTGTTGTTTCATTTGCCATTATTTTCTCCAATTCTGAAGGTTATCTTTTCACCTTGCTTGCAGTTTCCTTTGCTGTGCAAAACAGCTTTTAAGTTTAATTAGGCCCCATTTGTTTATTTTTCCATAACAACAACATGAATCAGCCATAGGCATGTGTCCCTCCCTCTTGAACCTTCATCCCACCTCCCACTCCATCCCAACACTCTAGATTGTCACAGAGAACTGGTTTGAGCTTCTCGTGTCATGTAGAAAATTCACACTGGCTTTCTGTTTTACATGTGGTAATGTATATGTATCCATGCTGCTCTCTCTGTTCATCCTACCCTTCCCTTCACCTATTGTGTCCACAAGTCTGTTCTCTATGTCTATACCTCCACTGCTGCCCTGCAAATAGGTTCATCAGTTACCATCTTTCTAGATTCCATATATACATGTGTGCGTGTTCATATATGATGTTTGTTTTCTCCTTCTGACTTACTTCATTCTGTATGAATCTAGGTTTATCCATTTCATTAGAACTGACTCAAATGTGTTCCTTTTTATAGCTGAGTAATATTCCATTATAAACATGCACCAAAACTTCTTTATCTGTTCATCTGTGGATGGACATCTAGGTCGCATGTCCTAGTTGTTGTAGACAGTGGTACAATGAATGTTGGGGTGTATATATGCCTTTTTCAGTTATGGTTTTCTTAGGGTATATGCCCAGTAGTGGGATGGTAGGGTCATATGGTAGTGTTATTTCTAGATTTTTAAGGAATCTCCATACTGTTCTCCATAGTGACTGTATCAGTTTACATTACCATCAGTACTGCAAGAGGATTCCCTTTTCTCCACATCCTCTCCAGCATTTATTGTTTGTAGATTTTTTGATGATGGCCATTCTGACTAGAGTGAGGTGATAGATATCTCCTTGTAGGTTTGATGTGCATTTTTCTAATAATGAACGATATGGAACATATTTTCATGTGTTTATTAGCCATCTTTTTTTTTGGAGAAATGTTAGTTTAGGTCTTCTGCCCAGTTTTTGATTGGGTTATTTGATTTTCTGATACTTAGCTGCAGGAACTTCTTATACATTTTAGAGATTAATCCTTTGCCTGTTGTTTCATTTGCCATTATTTTCTCCAATTCTGAAGGTTATCTTTTCACCTTGCTTGCAGTTTCCTTTGCTGTGCAAAACAGCTTTTAAGTTTAATTAGGCCCCATTTGTTTATTTTTGTTTTTATTATTTTATCTATACCCTAGATAGTGGGTCATAGAGGATTGTGCTGTGATATATGTCAAAGAGTGTTCTGCCTGTGTTTTCCTCTAAGAGTTTTATAGTTTATGGTCTTTCATTTAGGTCTTTAATCCATTTTGAGTTTATCTTTGTGTATGATGTTAGGAGGTGTTCCTATTTTATTCTTTTACACACAGCTCTCCAGTTTTCCCAGCACCGCTTATTGAAGAAACTATCTTTTCTCCATTGCCTCCTCTGTCAAAGATAAGGTACCACAGGTGTGTGGGTTTAATCTCTGGGCTTTCTATCTTGTTCTATTCATCTATATTTCAGTTTTTGTACCAGTACCATACTGTCTTGTTGACTGTAGCTTTGTAATATAGTCTGAAATCAGGAAGGTTGATTCATCCAACTCCATTCTTCTTTCTCAAGATTGCCTTGTATATTTGGGGTCTTTGTGTTTTCATACAAATTGTGAAAGTTTTTGTTCTAGTTCTGTGCAAAGTGTCACTGGTAATTTGATAGGGATTGCATTGAATCTATAGCTTGCTTTGGGTAGGATAGTCATTTTCACAATACTAATTCTTCCAGTCCAAGAACCTGGTATATCTCTCCAGCTTTGTGTCATCTTTGATTCTTTTCACCAGTGTATTTCAGTTTTCTATATACAGCTATTTTGTCTCTGTAGGTAGTTTTATTCCTAGATATTTTATTCTTTTTATTGAAATGGTAAATAGGATTGATTCCTTAATTTTCTTTCTGATTTCTCATTGTTAGTGTATAGGAGTGCAAGTGAGATTCTGTGTATTGATTTTGTATCCTGTGACTTTTCTAAATTCACTGATTATGTGCATATACTTAGTCACTTAGTCATATCTGACTCTGCAATTCCATGGACCATAGCTCTCCAAACTACAGGTGGATATGGAATTCTCCAAAGAAGAATACTGAACTGGACAGCCATGTCCTTCTCCAGGGGATCCTCTGGACCCAGGGATCAAACCCAGGTCTTCTGCATTGCAGCCAGCTCTGAGCCACCAGGGAAATCTGAAAAGGAATATGTGTCCATGTGCTCAGTCATGTCCGACTCTTTGTGACCCCATAGACTGTAGCCCACCAGGCTACTCCAGTCCAAAGAATTTTCCATAGTGGGTCATAGAGGATCCTGCTGTGATTTATGTGAGAGAGTGTTCTGCCTGTGTTTTCCTCTAAGGGTTTTATAGTTTCTGTTCTTCCATGTAAGTCTTAAATCCATTTTGAGTTTATCTTTGTGTATGATGTTAGGAGGTGTTCCTATTTTATTCTTTTACACACAGCTCTCCAGTTTTCCCAGCACCGCTTATTGAAGAAACTATCTTTTCTCCATTGCCTCCTCTGTCAAAGATAAGGTACCACAGGTGTGTGGGTTTAATCTCTGGGCTTTCTATCTTGTTCTATTCATCTATATTTCAGTTTTTGTACCAGTACCATACTGTCTTGTTGACTGTAGCTTTGTAATATAGTCTGAAATCAGGAAGGTTGATTCATCCAACTCCATTCTTCTTTCTCAAGATTGCCTTGTATATTTGGGGTCTTTGTGTTTTCATACAAATTGTGAAAGTTTTTGTTCTAGTTCTGTGCAAAGTGTCACTGGTAATTTGATAGGGATTGCATTGAATCTATAGCTTGCTTTGGGTAGGATAGTCATTTTCACAATACTAATTCTTCCAGTCCAAGAACCTGGTATATCTCTCCAGCTTTGTGTCATCTTTGATTCTTTTCACCAGTGTATTTCAGTTTTCTATATACAGCTATTTTGTCTCTGTAGGTAGTTTTATTCCTAGATATTTTATTCTTTTTATTGAAATGGTAAATAGGATTGATTCCTTAATTTTCTTTCTGATTTCTCATTGTTAGTGTATAGGAGTGCAAGTGAGATTCTGTGTATTGATTTTGTATCCTGTGACTTTTCTAAATTCACTGATTATGTGCATATACTTAGTCACTTAGTCATATCTGACTCTGCAATTCCATGGACCATAGCTCTCCAAACTACAGGTGGATATGGAATTCTCCAAAGAAGAATACTGAACTGGACAGCCATGTCCTTCTCCAGGGGATCCTCTGGACCCAGGGATCAAACCCAGGTCTTCTGCATTGCAGCCAGCTCTGAGCCACCAGGGAAATCTGAAAAGGAATATGTGTCCATGTGCTCAGTCATGTCCGACTCTTTGTGACCCCATAGACTGTAGCCCACCAGGCTACTCCAGTCCAAAGAATTTTCCAGGCAAGAATACTGGAGTGGGTTGCCATTTCCTCTTCAGGGGATCTTCCCAACCTGGGGATCAAACCCACATTTCTGCATCTTCTGCATTGGTAGGTGGGTTCTTTACCACAAGCACTACCTTGGAAGCCCCTAAAAGAAATATATGTCATAACAAATCAAGATTTTTTGCAGAAGTGCAAACTGATTTGACATTCAAAAATCAAAAAGTATAATACCAATGTAATACTGATAAAGGAGAAAAACCACATGATCATCTCAGATACATAAAAAACATTCAGTAAAATTGAATGTTTCATGAAACCCTTTCATGATTAAAAAACAAACAAAAAGTATTCATCAAACTAGAAATTAAGAAAATGTCCCCCAGCTGAAAGAGTATCTATAAAAAACTTACAACTAACGTCATTGTCAATAGTGAGAATCTGAATCCTTTCCTCCTAAGATTAGGAAAAAGAAAAGAATATTGCTTCTTGCTATTTCTATTCAACATTGCTGTGAAGGTTCTATCCATAGCAGTTTACTGATTAGCATTAGTAATTTTCTGATCATATCCTCAGGGTTTTCTATGTATAGTGTTATGTTACTTGTAAACACTGAGAGTTATACTTCTTTTCCAGTCTTGATTCCTTTTATTTCTTTCTTTCTCTTCTCTGATTTCCATGAATAAGACTCCTAAAACTATGTTGAATCACAGTGACGAGAGTGGGCACCCTTGTCTTTTTCCTGACCTTAGAGGAAATGCTTTCAGTTTTTCATCATTGAGAATAATGTCTACTGTGGGTTTACCAGACATGGCCTTTGTCATGTTGAGGTAGGTTCCTTCTGTGTCCATTTGAAGAGTTTATCATAAGGTAGGTTCACTGTCTGTGTCCATTTTGAGATATGGAATTCTCCAAATGGACCATAGCTCTCCAAACTACAGGTGAACTGGAAACAGCCATGTCCTTCTCCAGGGATCCTCTGGACCCAGGGATCAAACCCAGGTCTTCTGCATTGCAGCCAGCTCTGAGCCACCAGGGAAATCTGAAAAGGAATATGTGTCCATGTGCTCAGTCATGTCCGACTCTTTGTGACCCCATAGACTGTAGCCCACCAGGCTACTCCAGTCCAAAGAATTTTCCAGGCAAGAATACTGGAGTGGGTTGCCATTTCCTCTTCAGGGGATCTTCCCAACCTGGGGATCAAACCCACATTTCTGCATCTTCTGCATTGGTAGGTGGGTTCTTTACCACAAGCACTACCTTGGAAGCCCCTAAAAGAAATATATGTCATAACAAATCAAGATTTTTTGCAGAAGTGCAAACTGATTTGACATTCAAAAATCAAAAAGTATAATACCAATGTAATACTGATAAAGGAGAAAAACCACATGATCATCTCAGATACATAAAAAACATTCAGTAAAATTGAATGTTTCATGAAACCCTTTCATGATTAAAAAACAAACAAAAAGTATTCATCAAACTAGAAATTAAGAAAATGTCCCCCAGCTGAAAGAGTATCTATAAAAAACTTACAACTAACGTCATTGTCAATAGTGAGAATCTGAATCCTTTCCTCCTAAGATTAGGAAAAAGAAAAGAATATTGCTTCTTGCTATTTCTATTCAACATTGCTGTGAAGGTTCTATCCATAGCAGTTTACTGATTAGCATTAGTAATTTTCTGATCATATCCTCAGGGTTTTCTATGTATAGTGTTATGTTACTTGTAAACACTGAGAGTTATACTTCTTTTCCAGTCTTGATTCCTTTTATTTCTTTCTTTCTCTTCTCTGATTTCCATGAATAAGACTCCTAAAACTATGTTGAATCACAGTGACGAGAGTGGGCACCCTTGTCTTTTTCCTGACCTTAGAGGAAATGCTTTCAGTTTTTCATCATTGAGAATAATGTCTACTGTGGGTTTACCAGACATGGCCTTTGTCATGTTGAGGTAGGTTCCTTCTGTGTCCATTTTTGAAGAGTTTTTATCATAAATTGGTGCTGAATTTAGTCAAATTCTACATCTATTGCGATTATCATGTGACTTTTGTCTTTTAATTTGTTAATATGATGTATCACATCGATTTATTTGAGGATATTGAAGAATCCTTGTATCTCATGGATAAACCCAACTGGATCATGGTGTATGATCCTTTAAATGTGTTTTTGGATTCTGTTTACTAGAATTTTACTGAGGATTTTTACATCTATGTTCATCAGTGATATAGGCCTATAGCTTTCTTTTTTTGTGGTGTGTTTATCTGGTTTTGGTAACAGTGTGATAGTGACATCATAGAACGAGTTTGAAAGTGTTCCTTCCTCTTTAATTTTTTGGAAGTGTTTGAGAAGGATAGGCATTAGCTCTTCTCTAAATGTTTGATAGAATTCAACTGTGAAGCTATCTGTCCAAAGCTTTTGGGTTTTGTTTGCTTTTTTCTTTTTGGAGATTTTTAATCATGGTTTCAATTTCAGTGCTTATGATTGACTTCTTTGTAATTTCTGTTTCTTCATGGTTCAGTCTTGGAAGGTTGAACTTTTCTAAGATCCTGTCCATTTTTTTCCAAGTTGTCATTTTATTGTCATATAGTTGCTCATAATGGTCTCTTGTGAACTTTTATATTTCTGTGTTGTCTGTTGTAACCTCTCCTTTTTCATTTCTCATTTCGTTGATTTGAGTCTTATTTTTTTTCTTGATAAGTCTGGCTAATGGTTTGTCGATTTTATTTATCTTCTCAAAGAACCAGCTTTTAGTTCTATTAGTCTAGTTCTTTATGATTTCCTCCTTCATTTCTTTTTCTTTTATTTCTGATCTTTATGAGTTCTTTCCTTCTACTAGCTTTGGAGTGTCTTTATTTGTAGTTATTCTTTTTCCTATTATTTTGGAGTAATGCTAGGTTGTCTATTTGATGGTTTTTCTTATTTCTTGAGGTAAGATTGTGTTACTATAAACTTCCTTCTTAGGATCTGCTGCATCCCATAATTTTCAGTCATTGTGTTTTCATTGTCATTTGTTTCTAGAATTTTTAAGTTTTTTTTTTTCATTTTATTTTTGTTTTGTTTTATTTTTGTGTGTTTGTTTTAATCCTCATTAATGCCACAACAAACAGTATGTGGGATCTCAGTTTCCTGGCCAGAGATTGGGCCTGACCCTCTGGAGTGGTAGTTCTGAGTCCAGGACACTAGACTGCCAGAGAACTCCTGATCCCAGGAAGTATTAAGTAGTGAGAACTATCACGAAGGCCTCCAACTGTATATGAGACCCAATATCACCCAACTGCCAGCAGCATCCAGTGTAGGATGCCTCTTATCTAAACAACAAGCAAGACAAAAACCCAAACCCGATCATCAGTAGACAGGCTTTCCACAGACACCCCAAAACACACCACCCTACATAGCCCTGCTCATTAGAAGGAAAAAAACTCCTCCCACAAGAATGCAGGTACAAGTTTCTCCCAACACGAAGCCTACAGAATCCACTGGAGCAACCTTATTCACTGAGGGCAGAGACCAAAAGGAAGAAGAACCACAACCCTATAGGACAGGGAAAGGAGACCTCAGTAAGTTAGCATGAAAAGACATAGTAATATTGTACAAATGAAGAAACAAGGTTAAAACTTAACAAGACCATATAAATGAGGAGGAAATGGGCAAGCTACCTGAAATTCAGAATGATATTAATGATGACCCAAAATCTCAAAAATAAAATAGAGAAAACACAGAAACTGACACATTTAGCAAGGGCCTAAAATAAAGAATAAACAGAGATGAATAACACGATTACTGAAATTAAAAATACCCTGGAAGGAATCAGTAACAGACAGAAGAATGGATAATTGAGATAGAAGATAGAATGGTAGATATAGTTACTGAAGAGCTGAATAAAGAAAAAAGAATTGAGGATAGCCTCAGATACCTCTGGAACAATGTTAAATGCATCAACATTCAAATCATAGGAATTCCAGAAGAAGAAGAGAAAAAGAAAGATCTGAGAAAGTTTTTGAAGAGATTACAGTGGAAAACATCCCTAACATGGGAAAGCAAAGAGTCAAGTCCATCAAGTGCAGGGAGTTCTATATAGGATAAACCCAAGGAGAAACATGCTTAGGCACATACTAATCAAACTAACAAAGATTAAACACGAAGAATATTAAAAGCAGCAAGAGAAAACAACAAGTAACATACAGAAGAAACCCCATATGATTAACAGCTGATCTTTCAGCAGAAACTCTACAGGCAGGATATATTTAAAGTACTGTAATGGAAAAATCTAAAACCAAGGTTACTCTTCCCATCAAGGACACTAGACTGCCAGAGAACTCCTGATCCCAGGAAGTATTAAGTAGTGAGAACTATCACGAAGGCCTCCAACTGTATATGAGACCCAATATCACCCAACTGCCAGCAGCATCCAGTGTAGGATGCCTCTTATCTAAACAACAAGCAAGACAAAAACCCAAACCCGATCATCAGTAGACAGGCTTTCCACAGACACCCCAAAACACACCACCCTACATAGCCCTGCTCATTAGAAGGAAAAAAACTCCTCCCACAAGAATGCAGGTACAAGTTTCTCCCAACACGAAGCCTACAGAATCCACTGGAGCAACCTTATTCACTGAGGGCAGAGGCCAAAAAGGAAGAAGAACCACAACCCTATAGGACAGGGAAAGGAGACCTCAGTAAGTTAGCATGAAAAGACATAGTAATATTGTACAAATGAAGAAACAAGGTTAAAACTTAACAAGACCATATAAATGAGGAGGAAATGGGCAAGCTACCTGAAATTCAGAATGATATTAATGATGACCCAAAATCTCAAAAATAAAATAGAGAAAACACAGAAACTGACACATTTAGCAAGGGCCTAAAATAAAGAATAAACAGAGATGAATAACACGATTACTGAAATTAAAAATACCCTGGAAGGAATCAGTAACAGACAGAAGAATGGATAATTGAGATAGAAGATAGAATGGTAGATATAGTTACTGAAGAGCTGAATAAAGAAAAAAGAATTGAGGATAGCCTCAGATACCTCTGGAACAATGTTAAATGCATCAACATTCAAATCATAGGAATTCCAGAAGAAGAAGAGAAAAAGAAAGATCTGAGAAAGTTTTTGAAGAGATTACAGTGGAAAACATCCCTAACATGGGAAAGCAAAGAGTCAAGTCCATCAAGTGCAGGGAGTTCTATATAGGATAAACCCAAGGAGAAACATGCTTAGGCACATACTAATCAAACTAACAAAGATTAAACACGAAGAATATTAAAAGCAGCAAGAGAAAACAACAAGTAACATACAGAAGAAACCCCATATGATTAACAGCTGATCTTTCAGCAGAAACTCTACAGGCAGGATATATTTAAAGTACTGTAATGGAAAAATCTAAAACCAAGGTTACTCTTCCCATCAAGGATATCATTCAAAATTGGTGGAGAAATCAAAGCTTTACAGACAAGCAAAAGTTAAAAGACTTTAACACAACCAACTTTACAAAAAATGTTAAAGGGATTTCTATAGGATGGAAACATAAGAGAAAGAAAAGACCTATGAAAACAAGCCCAAAACAATTAAGAAAATGCCAGCAGGAACATACATATCAATAATTTCTTTAAATGTAAATGCATTAAACACTCCAACCAAAAAATGGAGATTGGCTGAATGTATTCAGAAATAAGACCTATATATATGCAGTCCACAGAAGATTCACTTCAGACTTAGAAACACATCAGACTGTAAGTGAGAGGATGGTAAAAGATTCCATGCAGATGTACATCAAAAGAAAGCTGGAGTAGCAGTTCTCTTATCAGGCAAAATAGACCTTAAAGAACATCACAAGAGGGGCTTCCCTGGTGGTCCAGTGGGTAAGGACACCACCTTGCAGTGCGAGGGGCGCCAGTTCGATCCCTGACCTGGGAAGATTCCACGTGCCACAGAGCGGCTGGACCGATGTGTCCAATTACCGAGCCAGAGCTCTGGAGTGCACGCACTCAGAGCCGGAGCTCTGCAACAACAGAGGCCACTGTGATGGAAGGCCTACACGGGCCAAAGAACAAAAAAGATGGATGAAAATAGATAAATGAAAGACCAATAGAAGTGGCCCACCCGCCCGCCTCCCTCCTCCCACAAAATAAATAAATAAATCTTAAAAAAAAAAAAAAGAATATCATATCACAAGAGATAAGGAAGATTGCTACATAATGATCGAGATCAATCCAAGAAGAAGACATACAATTGTAAATATTTATGCACCCAGCATAGGAGCATGTCAGTATATAAGGCAGACATTAAAAGACAATAAAGGAGAAATCAACAGTAACACAATATAAGTAGGGGACTTTAACACTCCACTTACACCAATGGACAGATCATCAAAACACCAATAGACAGATAACAAAAACAAAATTAATTAGGAAACACAAGCTTTACATGACACATTAGTCCATATGGACCTAAAGTTTCAGGACATAATTTCAGGCATTCCACCCTAATGAAGAAGAATATTTTTTCATCTCAAGTGCACATGAAGCATTTTCCAAAAAGACCTCATCTTGGGTCACAAATCAAGCCTCAATAAATTTAAGAAAGTTGAAATAATATCAAGCATCTTTTGTGACCACAATGCTATCAGACTAGATATCAATTATAGGAAAAAAACAACTGTAAAGATACCCACAAACACATGGATATTAAGCAGTATATTTCTAATTTAAACAATAGGTTACTGAAGATCAGACACATCTTAATTAACAGTCAGGGAATGTGGGATGTTTATACTGCTCCTACCCTTGGCTATAGGCTGAGACATGGTGATTTTTTTCACAGCCTAATTCAAGGGCTTCCCTGGTGGCTTTGTGATAATAAATCTGCCTGCAAATGCAGAAGATACGGGTTCTATCCCTGGGTCAGGAAGATCCCCTGGAGAAGGAAATGGCAATCCACTCCAGTATTCTTGCCTGGGAAATCCCATGGACAGAGGATACTGGTAGGCTATAGTCCATGGGGTTGCAAAAGAACTAGACACAATTTAGTGACTAAACACAACAAATTCAAGCATTATGTTAGTTTTAATTATCGAGATTTAACTTTTTCCTTCCTTGGTCTCATGATAGTTTTTAATTACTGGAAAGTCCTCCCTTTTCCTCCCCCAGGAGAGCAATGTGATGATCCTACACAAAAGAAAGTGGACATACTCCACAAACTCGTGAAATGTCCCACAGGAGGCTGGGGAGAGGCTGCCACAGGGCTCTGCCCAGTTGGTGTCCTGGGGCGCTGCTGTTCTGGACTGAGGGTCCCTTCCCACTGCTGTCCCCAAATTTTGCTGGAGGGACTCTTCCTTGTGTGGCCTGCAGCACTGACAGAGCTTCCTGAGAGATGTCTTTGGAACAAGGATTCTTGCATAGGTGTGGCCACTTTGTGCAGGTCCATAGCAGAACCCCCAATGGACAGATCATCAAAACACCAATAGACAGATAACAAAAACAAAATTAATTAGGAAACACAAGCTTTACATGACACATTAGTCCATATGGACCTAAAGTTTCAGGACATAATTTCAGGCATTCCACCCTAATGAAGAAGAATATTTTTTCATCTCAAGTGCACATGAAGCATTTTCCAAAAAGACCTCATCTTGGGTCACAAATCAAGCCTCAATAAATTTAAGAAAGTTGAAATAATATCAAGCATCTTTGTGACCACAATGCTATCAGACTAGATATCAATTATAGGAAAAAAACAACTGTAAAGATACCCACAAACACATGGATATTAAGCAGTATATTTCTAATTTAAACAATAGGTTACTGAAGATCAGACACATCTTAATTAACAGTCAGGGAATGTGGGATGTTTATACTGCTCCTACCCTTGGCTATAGGCTGAGACATGGTGATTTTTTTCACAGCCTAATTCAAGGGCTTCCCTGGTGGCTTTGTGATAATAAATCTGCCTGCAAATGCAGAAGATACGGGTTCTATCCCTGGGTCAGGAAGATCCCCTGGAGAAGGAAATGGCAATCCACTCCAGTATTCTTGCCTGGGAAATCCCATGGACAGAGGATACTGGTAGGCTATAGTCCATGGGGTTGCAAAAGAACTAGACACAATTTAGTGACTAAACACAACAAATTCAAGCATTATGTTAGTTTTAATTATCGAGATTTAACTTTTTCCTTCCTTGGTCTCATGATAGTTTTTAATTACTGGAAAGTCCTCCCTTTTCCTCCCCCAGGAGAGCAATGTGATGATCCTACACAAAAGAAAGTGGACATACTCCACAAACTCGTGAAATGTCCCACAGGAGGCTGGGGAGAGGCTGCCACAGGGCTCTGCCCAGTTGGTGTCCTGGGGCGCTGCTGTTCTGGACTGAGGGTCCCTTCCCACTGCTGTCCCCAAATTTTGCTGGAGGGACTCTTCCTTGTGTGGCCTGCAGCACTGACAGAGCTTCCTGAGAGATGTCTTTGGAACAAGGGATTCTTGCATAGGTGTGGCCACTGACCTCCATGTGCAGGTCCATCTGGGAGGGAGGGAGGGGGCGTCAGTGATGGGACGAGGGTGTCCAGGAATGAAGCAAATTCTTCAGAAGTCCACCTCAGGCCAGCCGCCCATGAGGCCTTTTCACACATGTGAAAAGAGCTGGGAGCCAGGGAGGGACTCGGGAGGCTTAGGCTACCGTGTTGTAACACCGCCTCAGCTAGTTTTTATTCACTGAATGTATCAGGGAAGAAGAGAAGTTTGAACTATGTGATGTTGTAATTTCGGGTGCAGACAAGAAGGTAAGATCAAAATTTTATGTATAAAAGCAAACATCATTATGCATCCATCTGACTGTACATTATCCCCTTCACAGTGGTCACCCTGGAGTGACAAATGACAAATAAGCCATTTGCTTATTCCAGTCCTGGTGCTGTGGCTAGAACTGTGGGCACTCACTTGTGGATTTCCTTCAGAGTGAACATTCATCTTTTATCTTTTCATGGTGTTGATCAGTCTTCATTTTGGCTTTGAATTGTAGAGGTGTCAAATATTCTGTTCATTGAATAAGATAGGAAACTGAGGTAAAAATACAGAAGTTTTATTAGTCAGTCTTGAGTTTTTTTGTTTCTGGGGGCTTTCCTATTTGTTCATTTTACTTTATTATTCCTGAGACTTTACAGAAGTCATGATTCAGTTTTGCTTCAGGATTTTTTGTTAGAAGTCCTCTCACATGGTTGCCTTCTGGGAAACTGCCCCATTGAATAAACAAGTCCTGAGGTGTCCGTCTCTTTACTTCACATCCATCTCATGGGCATGGTGTGCCCTGCTTCATTTTCAGGCTTATCTACTCCATGTCTTTTGCATCTGCTCTTAGAAAGATCCTACACAAAGAAAGTGGACATACTCCACAAACTCGTGAAATGTCCCACAGGAGGCTGGGGAGAGGCTGCCACAGGGCTCTGCCCAGTTGGTGTCCTGGGGCGCTGCTGTTCTGGACTGAGGGTCCCTTCCCACTGCTGTCCCCAAATTTTGCTGGAGGGACTCTTCCTTGTGTGGCCTGCAGCACTGACAGAGCTTCCTGAGAGATGTCTTTGGAACAAGGGATTCTTGCATAGGTGTGGCCACTGACCTCCATGTGCAGGTCCATCTGGGAGGGAGGGGGGCGTCAGTGATGGGACGAGGGTGTCCAGGAATGAAGCAAATTCTTCAGAAGTCCACCTCAGGCCAGCCGCCCATGAGGCCTTTTCACACATGTGAAAAGAGCTGGGAGCCAGGGAGGGACTCGGGAGGCTTAGGCTACCGTGTTGTAACACCGCCTCAGCTAGTTTTTATTCACTGAATGTATCAGGGAAGAAGAGAAGTTTGAACTATGTGATGTTGTAATTTCGGGTGCAGACAAGAAGGTAAGATCAAAATTTTATGTATAAAAGCAAACATCATTATGCATCCATCTGACTGTACATTATCCCCTTCACAGTGGTCACCCTGGAGTGACAAATGACAAATAAGCCATTTGCTTATTCCAGTCCTGGTGCTGTGGCTAGAACTGTGGGCACTCACTTGTGGATTTCCTTCAGAGTGAACATTCATCTTTTATCTTTTCATGGTGTTGATCAGTCTTCATTTTGGCTTTGAATTGTAGAGGTGTCAAATATTCTGTTCATTGAATAAGATAGGAAACTGAGGTAAAAATACAGAAGTTTTATTAGTCAGTCTTGAGTTTTTTTGTTTCTGGGGGCTTTCCTATTTGTTCATTTTACTTTATTATTCCTGAGACTTTACAGAAGTCATGATTCAGTTTTGCTTCAGGATTTTTTGTTAGAAGTCCTCTCACATGGTTGCCTTCTGGGGAAACTGCCCCATTGAATAAACAAGTCCTGAGGTGTCCGTCTCTTTACTTCACATCCATCTCATGGGCATGGTGTGCCCTGCTTCATTTTCAGGCTTATCTACTCCATGTCTTTTGCATCTGCTCTTAGAAACTTGCAAAGGAGAAGGCTTAAAATTTAATGACATATTAGTTGTCCCAAATTAGACAACTCAAGGTCATGAGCAAATTCATCTTTTTGTCAGAAATTATATTGACCTTTCTAATTATACGCTTGGCCATTCTGTGATTTTTGAGAGGCTTTATGAAAGATTTCAATTTGGGGGATAAAATATGCACGTACCTAGCAATTTGGGGTTCAGAATACTTTATCATATAATAAAAATAGATAATTCCCTTAAGAGAGTTAGGAAAGTCACATTCTATAAATGTTATAACTTTGCTCCCATAAATTCAGCTTGAATTTATCAGCTAACAGGATTACTGGGTAAGCTAAAAAGTATACATAGCCATTCCTTGGGATTGATTCCAGGACCCACGAGGATACCAAAATCCATGGATGCCCAAGTCCCTTATATAAAGTGAGCCAGTACACTTGGCTCTCTGTATCTGTGAGCTCTTCATCTGCAGATTTAAGTAACTGCGGGTGGAAGGGCTGTGTGTACTTGGGTAAACTCACTTTTTCTCTTACCATTAAGCTTTTCTAAGTATAGAGAGTACTTAATGAAAAATTCCACTCAAGTTGTGTCTGGATGTTGGAGATGGTCTTCTGAAAGACTCTTTGTAGGGGCTGCAATTGCCTGAGGGAAACAAATGAGGGCAAGAAAGGGGTGGCCACAGAGAGTTTCCTGCTGGTCACCTTGTACAGGTATCCTGTGGTATGACTTGAAGATACTGTAGTGAATAAGAATAAGTATGTGACTGTACATGTGTACACATGCCTAGGGGCATGTCTTCATATGGAAGTGTGTGGTCTTTATACTTTATTATTCCTGAGACTTTACAGAAGTCATGATTCAGTTTTGCTTCAGGATTTTTTGTTAGAAGTCCTCTCACATGGTTGCCTTCTGGGGAAACTGCCCCATTGAATAAACAAGTCCTGAGGTGTCCGTCTCTTTACTTCACATCCATCTCATGGGCATGGTGTGCCCTGCTTCATTTTCAGGCTTATCTACTCCATGTCTTTTGCATCTGCTCTTAGAAACTTGCAAAGGAGAAGGCTTAAAATTTAATGACATATTAGTTGTCCCAAATTAGACAACTCAAGGTCATGAGCAAATTCATCTTTTTGTCAGAAATTATATTGACCTTTCTAATTATACGCTTGGCCATTCTGTGATTTTTGAGAGGCTTTATGAAAGATTTCAATTTGGGGGATAAAATATGCACGTACCTAGCAATTTGGGGTTCAGAATACTTTATCATATAATAAAAATAGATAATTCCCTTAAGAGAGTTAGGAAAGTCACATTCTATAAATGTTATAACTTTGCTCCCATAAATTCAGCTTGAATTTATCAGCTAACAGGATTACTGGGTAAGCTAAAAAGTATACATAGCCATTCCTTGGGATTGATTCCAGGACCCACGAGGATACCAAAATCCATGGATGCCCAAGTCCCTTATATAAAGTGAGCCAGTACACTTGGCTCTCTGTATCTGTGAGCTCTTCATCTGCAGATTTAAGTAACTGCGGGTGGAAGGGCTGTGTGTACTTGGGTAAACTCACTTTTTCTCTTACCATTAAGCTTTTCTAAGTATAGAGAGTACTTAATGAAAAATTCCACTCAAGTTGTGTCTGGATGTTGGAGATGGTCTTCTGAAAGACTCTTTGTAGGGGCTGCAATTGCCTGAGGGAAACAAATGAGGGCAAGAAAGGGGTGGCCACAGAGAGTTTCCTGCTGGTCACCTTGTACAGGTATCCTGTGGTATGACTTGAAGATACTGTAGTGAATAAGAATAAGTATGTGACTGTACATGTGTACACATGCCTAGGGGCATGTCTTCATATGGAAGTGTGTGGTCTTTATACTTTCTGTACCTTAAAGCCTGAGGGAGTACTTTTGCACCTATAATTTCCCCACACAGCATACCACCAGAACAAGGGCAGGGGATTTTTATTTAGGGCTTATCAGGAGGTCCACACTGAAACCAGTGGCCCCAGGGGACCAAATTCAATTTTTCTTCATCATGCCATGATTAAAGTTACATTATGACTGAAATACCTTTAAAAATAGAGAAATGGGTATATTTTTATGTAAGGTACTTTTGTTTTAGAAATACTTGGAGACTACAGAACACTTGGTGATACTTGACTACTCTTTGGACTGGAGAATAAGAGGGCTGTGGAAGAATAAACTGGCCCCTGGAAGGTTTCTAGCTCTGGAGCCCCCTCCTACCTTCAGGTTGGCGAACAGTTGCCTTGTGGGAGAGTCTCCATCCACAGGCCTCTGGGTCATGTCTTTGCAGTCTCTGGGCTGGGGTAGCCTTCAGGGGCAACTCTGAGGCAGGTGCCCTTCCAGTTAGGTGGTCATTAACTTGTAGGAAAGGTCAGTAACATTGGTGTGGGTCACAGCCCACTGCCCTGTCATTTAGCATGGGCTTCAGTGTGACATCAACAGAGGGACTCCTTTCTCTGTGTCCCCTGATGCTTCCAATCCTCATGGTTCAAGACTGCTTTATAATTAGCTTGGAGTGAGGTGGATGCCTCTCCACCTTGGTGAAAGGCTCTTACTCATACTATGTTGAGGCAATTTGGTTGAAACACAAAACCCTCTCAACAAGGGGTAGACAGTAGTAGTTGTTGTCTTTCTGATATGCCTTTTGTATAATTTTGAGTCTCAAAGCCTGAGAGCTGGAGGAGCGGGCAGGAAATGTGAAGGGCTTTCTCCCCTGCAGTGGATCCTGCACCAGCTTGCAAGGGCCCTGAGCTGGAGAGGTCCCCTAGCATGGTTTCCTTTGCAGGAACCCTCAGAGTGGTCCCATTCACCACCTCCACAGTGAATGCTGAATCATCCTCAGAGGGTGTGGTTTGCTCAGTCCAATGGTCTGAGTATCATCTTTGCAGAGAGACCAGGGTTCAAATTCCTCTTCCACCACTATACTGTGTGAGTCCCTTGGTATCTCTGGCTCTATTTTCTCTTCGGTAATATGGGTGTAATGATACCCAGAGTTATTTTGAAGGTTAAATGAGATGATCAATCACACCCATTAGGATGGGTATTGTCAACAATATTGGTGAGAATGGGAATGTAAAATGGTGCATCCAAATTCAATTTTTCTTCATCATGCCATGATTAAAGTTACATTATGACTGAAATACCTTTAAAAATAGAGAAATGGGTATATTTTTATGTAAGGTACTTTTGTTTTAGAAATACTTGGAGACTACAGAACACTTGGTGATACTTGACTACTCTTTGGACTGGAGAATAAGAGGGCTGTGGAAGAATAAACTGGCCCCTGGAAGGTTTCTAGCTCTGGAGCCCCCTCCTACCTTCAGGTTGGCGAACAGTTGCCTTGTGGGAGAGTCTCCATCCACAGGCCTCTGGGTCATGTCTTTGCAGTCTCTGGGCTGGGGTAGCCTTCAGGGGCAACTCTGAGGCAGGTGCCCTTCCAGTTAGGTGGTCATTAACTTGTAGGAAAGGTCAGTAACATTGGTGTGGGTCACAGCCCACTGCCCTGTCATTTAGCATGGGCTTCAGTGTGACATCAACAGAGGGACTCCTTTCTCTGTGTCCCCTGATGCTTCCAATCCTCATGGTTCAAGACTGCTTTATAATTAGCTTGGAGTGAGGTGGATGCCTCTCCACCTTGGTGAAAGGCTCTTACTCATACTATGTTGAGGCAATTTGGTTGAAACACAAAACCCTCTCAACAAGGGGTAGACAGTAGTAGTTGTTGTCTTTCTGATATGCCTTTTGTATAATTTTGAGTCTCAAAGCCTGAGAGCTGGAGGAGCGGGCAGGAAATGTGAAGGGCTTTCTCCCCTGCAGTGGATCCTGCACCAGCTTGCAAGGGCCCTGAGCTGGAGAGGTCCCCTAGCATGGTTTCCTTTGCAGGAACCCTCAGAGTGGTCCCATTCACCACCTCCACAGTGAATGCTGAATCATCCTCAGAGGGTGTGGTTTGCTCAGTCCAATGGTCTGAGTATCATCTTTGCAGAGAGACCAGGGTTCAAATTCCTCTTCCACCACTATACTGTGTGAGTCCCTTGGTATCTCTGGCTCTATTTTCTCTTCGGTAATATGGGTGTAATGATACCCAGAGTTATTTTGAAGGTTAAATGAGATGATCAATCACACCCATTAGGATGGGTATTGTCAACAATATTGGTGAGAATGGGAATGTAAAATGGTGCATCCACTATGGAAAATAATATACTTGTTTCTCAAGAAATAAAATTATAATCTAGAAATTCCACTTCTGGGTATATACTTCAGTGAAATGGAACTTGAACAGATATTTGTCCATCTGTGTTCATAACAGCATTACTCCTAATAGCCAAAAAGTTGAAGAAACCTAAGTGTCCTTTTATATATATATATATATATACATGGAATAATATTCAGCCTTAAAAAAGAAAGAAATTCTGAGATACGTTATAACATGGGTAAAACTTGAAGATCTTATGTCACAAAAAGAATTACTATGTAATTCCACCTACTTAAAGTTCCTGGAGAAGTCGAATTCACAGAGACAGAAAATAGGTTAGTGGAGGCCAGGAGTTAGAGAAGAGGGCTAATTAAAAATTAGTGCTGGTCTTTCCTGGTGGTCCAGTGGGTAAAAAGCCCACCTTGCAGTGTAAGGGGCACCAGTTTGACCCCTGGCCCAGGGAGATCCCACGTGCTGCAGAGCAGCTGGACTGGTACGTCCAATTACGAGCCAGCACTCTGGAGCACATGCACCCAGAGCCAGTGCTCTGCAAGTGAGAGAGGCCAGTGCAATGGTAGGCTCACACATGCCAAAGAATAAAAACGGTAGATGAATAATAAATATAAAGAGGCATGATGGAGAAAAGAAAAAGATTTACTGTTTAATGGGTACAGAGGTTCAGTTTGAGAAAGTGGGAAGACTGTGAAGGTGGATGGTGGTGATGACTGCACAGCAATGCGAGTGTATTTAATGCCATTAAACTGTATGCTTAAAAATGGTTAAAATTATAAATTCTATGTAGTATATACTTAACCACATTTTTAAAAGTGGGTGACCAAGGAAGCAAAGTAATTTTATTGGCTAGTACTTCTTCTGTAGAATTTCTTCCAAGAAAAATGGTGAGGAAAAAGTACAGTTCTCAGAGAAGGGGTCCTCATGCTTTCCTTCCTTCGTAATATGGGTGTAATGATACCCAGAGTTATTTTGAAGGTTAAATGAGATGATCAATCACACCCATTAGGATGGGTATTGTCAACAATATTGGTGAGAATGGGAATGTAAAATGGTGCATCCACTATGGAAAATAATATACTTGTTTCTCAAGAAATAAAATTATAATCTAGAAATTCCACTTCTGGGTATATACTTCAGTGAAATGGAACTTGAACAGATATTTGTCCATCTGTGTTCATAACAGCATTACTCCTAATAGCCAAAAAGTTGAAGAAACCTAAGTGTCCTTTTATATATATATATATATATACATGGAATAATATTCAGCCTTAAAAAAGAAAGAAATTCTGAGATACGTTATAACATGGGTAAAACTTGAAGATCTTATGTCACAAAAAGAATTACTATGTAATTCCACCTACTTAAAGTTCCTGGAGAAGTCGAATTCACAGAGACAGAAAATAGGTTAGTGGAGGCCAGGAGTTAGAGAAGAGGGCTAATTAAAAATTAGTGCTGGTCTTTCCTGGTGGTCCAGTGGGTAAAAAGCCCACCTTGCAGTGTAAGGGGCACCAGTTTGACCCCTGGCCCAGGGAGATCCCACGTGCTGCAGAGCAGCTGGACTGGTACGTCCAATTACGAGCCAGCACTCTGGAGCACATGCACCCAGAGCCAGTGCTCTGCAAGTGAGAGAGGCCAGTGCAATGGTAGGCTCACACATGCCAAAGAATAAAAACGGTAGATGAATAATAAATATAAAGAGGCATGATGGAGAAAAGAAAAAGATTTACTGTTTAATGGGTACAGAGGTTCAGTTTGAGAAAGTGGGAAGACTGTGAAGGTGGATGGTGGTGATGACTGCACAGCAATGCGAGTGTATTTAATGCCATTAAACTGTATGCTTAAAAATGGTTAAAATTATAAATTCTATGTAGTATATACTTAACCACATTTTTAAAAGTGGGTGACCAAGGAAGCAAAGTAATTTTATTGGCTAGTACTTCTTCTGTAGAATTTCTTCCAAGAAAAATGGTGAGGAAAAGAAGTACAGTTCTCAGAGAAGGGGGTCCTCATGCTTTCCTTCCTGGGAGGCCAAGGAGGTGATGAGGAGCTTCAAGAGCTGGATGGACCCTGGGGTGGTGTGGGGAGCAGAGCAGAGAGGAAGAAGGAGTGGAAGGCTGGGCAAGGGCAACCCTCAGCAAGGGGAGAGAGTGAGGAAAGGGCATTTGAAGAAGCATTGCTGGGGTTGAATCAGACAGCCTTTCTGATGTTCTTGGAGAAATGAAAGTAGGGGTTTGGAGGCCCTTCTCGGTTGTTAGGCTGTGCTTCTTTGGCTTAGATTCCATAGTCAGATTGGACCTTGCAAGCCGTGAGACTTAGTGAAGTTGCTGCTGATATTTTGGACCTTGAGCCATCCTTACTTAAGTGTGGCATTGAAGGCATGACTTTAGAGTCAAGCCAAGGGTTCACTTTCCCAATGAGTGCTTAATTATTTGACCATGGTATATAGAGCTAGGGTTGGTCACACTAAGCTTATACTCAGAATTAACCACATGGGCAGGATGTGTGTTTCCAGAGGTAGAAATGCAGTTTAGAGGAAAAAGTTTGCTTGCTATGTGCATATTTTAGGCAGTTCACCAGGATTCTCTGGTGTTTGTGAGCTCATTAAATTAAAAAACCACTGCTGTCCAATGTGAAGCTTGTCTCTTGAGTTTTTAAACTCAGTTTCTACAAATTTGTAGCTTAAGAGACAGGGCTGCTCTAGGAAGGAGAAAGGAGGTTATGTCAGGCCAGTCTACAGAGACCAGATCTTGGCCCAGCTGTTATTTTGGATTTGGGCTCTAAATGCCTTTGGAAATATTGGCATAGACAACTTGGATGAGAAGTTACTGAAAAGTACTCTTGTGGAGGAAGAGTATTTGACTGAAATACAGGAAAGGGCTTTGTCATGGTCAGGAAGGGCTGAGTCATAATCAGGAAATTGCTGAGTCATGGTTATGAGAGCACTGAGTCATAGGGAGGAAGGACTGAGTCATGATCAGGAAAAGATGACTCATGGTCAGGAAGGTGCAAGTCATGGTCAGGAAGGGCTGAGTCATAGTAGTGAATGGCTGAGTCATGGTCAGGAAGAGCTGAGTCATAGTCAGGAAGGGCTGAGTCATGGTGAAGACGGGCTGAATCATGGTGGAAAATGCTGAGTCATAGTGAAGAAGGGCTAATCATGGTGGGGGAAGGGCTGAGTCATGGTCATGCAGAGATGAGTCATACTAAGGAAGATGCCAAGTCATGGTCAAAAAGTGCTGAGTTATGATAAGGAAGTATAAAGTCAGCTTATTCTTCCTCTCAGTTCTTGTCTCATCATGAAGATTTGGAATGATGGATTAATTACAGCTCAAGCAGGCAGAATTTCATAGGAAAGACTCAAAAACAAGAGACTGGTTACAGCTTAGTTACAGCTCAGATAGATTTCTTAATAAACCAATAGTGGATAGTACACTCTCGAGATGTAGGAACAGGCCAACCCCTAAGCAGTGGCCGCAACCTTTCTTGGTTTTCTTATTTATACTCCCTATCTGTTCCTCTTGGTTCTGGCCCGTACAAAATGCAAATGGGCATGTGCTCAAGGCCAAGCAGGGAAGGGGCATGTCTGGGCACAGGCAAAATAGAACTTTTACATATTCATCTAGGTGGGTGGGGACTGAGAGTTTTGGTTGACAGTTGAGTGACATAACACCAGGCTCTATTGCACGCCTTTCCCATAATTAAGCCTGTTATACTCAGATGTGTGTGTGAGAATTCATAAGAATATCTATGAGCCCTTAATGACTCCTAGCTACCTAGGTTACTTGAAACAGCTGTGCATTAGGGGTGAATGTGCCAGAGCTGGAGAAGCCCCTGGTTAGTCTGTATCCACTGTGTGCCAAGGACACATGTGCAGGAGTTGAAAGGTCTCCGGTTATTTTGTAGCATATCTGTGAGCTCTCCTGTGGGTGACTAGGATGGAGTCTGAAGATTATCTTCCATCCTTTTCTTCTAGGCCACCCCTAGTTGCTCATGCCTAACTTTCTACCTATCATTCCCCCCTCAAGTGTGTGGACTCCAGTTCATTGGGAAATGGGCATCATTCACTCTATCTCCTACCGAGACAGGACTATGAGGAGCCTCAGGTGTCCATCACTTGCTGAGCTATCAATGAGAGGGGCTGGTAAGGGCTTCCGATGTACATCCAAAGGGGAGCAGTATGAGGAAGTCATCAGAGGGATCAGGGGTTGATATCCATGTTGTATCAAAAGTTGAGCCTATGTCTTGTTGAGTTGAGAAGAGACAACTGAGAGAGTAAGTTGAGGAAACCAGGAACAAACAGAATTATCAAAAGTTGAGCCTATGTCTTGTGATTGAGAAGAGACAACTGAGAGAGTCAGCTTATTCTTCCTCTCAGTTCTTGTCTCATCATGAAGATTTGGAATGATGGATTAATTACAGCTCAAGCAGGCAGAATTTCATAGGAAAGACTCAAAAACAAGAGACTGGTTACAGCTTAGTTACAGCTCAGATAGATTTCTTAATAAACCAATAGTGGATAGTACACTCTCGAGATGTAGGAACAGGCCAACCCCTAAGCAGTGGCCGCAACCTTTCTTGGTTTTCTTATTTATACTCCCTATCTGTTCCTCTTGGTTCTGGCCCGTACAAAATGCAAATGGGCATGTGCTCAAGGCCAAGCAGGGAAGGGGGCATGTCTGGGCACAGGCAAAATAGAACTTTTACATATTCATCTAGGTGGGTGGGGACTGAGAGTTTTGGTTGACAGTTGAGTGACATAACACCAGGCTCTATTGCACGCCTTTCCCATAATTAAGCCTGTTATACTCAGATGTGTGTGTGAGAATTCATAAGAATATCTATGAGCCCTTAATGACTCCTAGCTACCTAGGTTACTTGAAACAGCTGTGCATTAGGGGTGAATGTGCCAGAGCTGGAGAAGCCCCTGGTTAGTCTGTATCCACTGTGTGCCAAGGACACATGTGCAGGAGTTGAAAGGTCTCCGGTTATTTTGTAGCATATCTGTGAGCTCTCCTGTGGGTGACTAGGATGGAGTCTGAAGATTATCTTCCATCCTTTTCTTCTAGGCCACCCCTAGTTGCTCATGCCTAACTTTCTACCTATCATTCCCCCCTCAAGTGTGTGGACTCCAGTTCATTGGGAAATGGGCATCATTCACTCTATCTCCTACCGAGACAGGACTATGAGGAGCCTCAGGTGTCCATCACTTGCTGAGCTATCAATGAGAGGGGCTGGTAAGGGCTTCCGATGTACATCCAAAGGGGAGCAGTATGAGGAAGTCATCAGAGGGATCAGGGGTTGATATCCATGTTGTATCAAAAGTTGAGCCTATGTCTTGTTGAGTTGAGAAGAGACAACTGAGAGAGTAAGTTGAGGAAACCAGGAACAAACAGAATTATAAGGCAGTCAATGTAGGAGCCTATCCTTGATTGACTGAAATCAGGATGTTACTGTGGTGACCTTGTCCGGGATTTGATTAGTTAAAAGCAGCATTCCTCTTCTAAGTAGATGCACGTGCCTCCTTCAGCTTTCGTCAAGAGTGCTTGTTTATTTGGAAGAACTACGTCTGCCAAGGAGTTTGGGTGTGTAGTTCACCCAGGCATGTAGCTTGGACATGGCCTGAGCGAATTGAGTGGATAGATAAATTGAGGCACTCCTTGTCACTGATCCAGCAATGCCTGTTAGAATAGAGATGAAGAGAATGAGGATAGGCCCTGCTAGGGTTTGCCATGTCCTGGCTTGGAAATGGATCATTTTATAGGGCACTGGGGAAGATCCATTTACCCAGTTAACATTGGGTATGTATGATGTAGCCTAGAGAATATTTCCGTTTCCCCCTCAGGGGCAGGCACACATAAGCTGATATCCTACAGATGACAAACAGGTCTTGAGATGTGAGTAAGTCGTTGGGACTCCTAGCTGATCTCAGTGGGCAAACAGGGGTCCAGATTTACCTGTGTGGATACTGGATGCTGCATGAAACTTTAAAAAGTAGGTTTGTTGCTCCCAGAGGAGTTTGTGAGAAGTGTGGAGCAATCAGATGCTTACTGTGTCCTACCCTGTCTAGATGGCAGAGGGCAAGGAACTGTTTGGAAAAATAAAGAGGGCTTTATGTTGTGCCTGTATTTAGAAACCAAAAATACTGATACTTGGGAAGGGTAGTAGATTTTGTTGTTGTTGTTGTACTCCTTGATCTCATTTTGGACAGTAGTGTTGGTGTTGATTGTTTTGTTCTGGTGTCAAGAGGATGAGTCAGGGTGATGGTGTGGTTGCATTGTGTGGAAATATTGCCAGCAGGATACCCCTGTGCCTGCACCCTCAAAGCAGAGAAGGTATATTATAGCCTCTGTTAGATTGATTATCAAACTTATTTGGTGGGTTTCATACATTTCCAGGAATGAGTTCTATATGTTCTTTTAAAGCCTGGAGAAATAGAGATTCTCTATAGTTGAACCTGAAGGTTGTGGTTCTGGGATCAGGCTGAGCATCTGGATGGCCTGAGACATTGGACCAAGCTAAGGATAGTATTGCTGGAAGGCTGGTGCCGGAGGTGCATGGCCAGCAGGAGGACAGATGGTAAACAGTGGCTAGGGTTTGTAGACACTATGTCGAATCTTAAAGGGGCTTAGAGGATATGGAGAGTATTTTGGGGTGAAAAAAGTATAGGAGGATGATAAATTTGAGTGATATTTGACTTAAGATCAGTACCACCTGTTCTACCACTTCAGATAGATAATAGCAAAACAGTTTCGGGAATACCAGTGGACTTTGGTACAAGAGAGGGTGAATGTGCAGTTAGGAGCAGTGTTGCCCACAGGATTAGGAGAAAGATGATAAGGTTGAAAAATTGTTGTTTTGGTTTTCATTATATGAAGGGGGCATCAGCTGGCTACTACTTACCTATTTTAAAGAGGAGTTTGAGGTCTTTAATCAGTTCCCGTGCATATAATTTAGGAGTGTTTGTGTCTTCCATGGGTGACTTCTAGGGTTTTACCCTGGAGTAATGAATCCAGCTGGAGATTCCTGGAACCTTAATAACTGCCACATCCAGTTGCATGAAACTTTAAAAGTAGGTTTGTTGCTCCCAGAGGAGTTTGTGAGAAGTGTGGAGCAATCAGATGCTTACTGTGTCCTACCCTGTCTAGATGGCAGAGGGCAAGGAACTGTTTGGAAAAATAAAGAGGGCTTTATGTTGTGCCTGTATTTAGAAACCAAAAATACTGATACTTGGGAAGGGTAGTAGATTTTGTTGTTGTTGTTGTACTCCTTGATCTCATTTTGGACAGTAGTGTTGGTGTTGATTGTTTTGTTCTGGTGTCAAGAGGATGAGTCAGGGTGATGGTGTGGTTGCATTGTGTGGAAATATTGCCAGCAGGATACCCCTGTGCCTGCACCCTCAAAGCAGAGAAGGTATATTATAGCCTCTGTTAGATTGATTATCAAACTTATTTGGTGGGTTTCATACATTTCCAGGAATGAGTTCTATATGTTCTTTTAAAGCCTGGAGAAATAGAGATTCTCTATAGTTGAACCTGAAGGTTGTGGTTCTGGGATCAGGCTGAGCATCTGGATGGCCTGAGACATTGGACCAAGCTAAGGATAGTATTGCTGGAAGGCTGGTGCCGGAGGTGCATGGCCAGCAGGAGGACAGATGGTAAACAGTGGCTAGGGTTTGTAGACACTATGTCGAATCTTAAAGGGGCTTAGAGGATATGGAGAGTATTTTGGGGTGAAAAAAGTATAGGAGGATGATAAATTTGAGTGATATTTGACTTAAGATCAGTACCACCTGTTCTACCACTTCAGATAGATAATAGCAAAACAGTTTCGGGAATACCAGTGGACTTTGGTACAAGAGAGGGTGAATGTGCAGTTAGGAGCAGTGTTGCCCACAGGATTAGGAGAAAGATGATAAGGTTGAAAAATTGTTGTTTTGGTTTTCATTATATGAAGGGGGCATCAGCTGGCTACTACTTACCTATTTTAAAGAGGAGTTTGAGGTCTTTAATCAGTTCCCGTGCATATAATTTAGGAGTGTTTGTGTCTTCCATGGGTGACTTCTAGGGTTTTACCCTGGAGTAATGAATCCAGCTGGAGATTCCTGGAACCTTAATAACTGCCACATCCAGTTGCACCCTTGGCTCCATTCCTATGACCAGGGACTGACTGGAGTAGATCTCTTCAGTCCTGTTGAACCATCCCAGGGAAGGGCTTGGCGACTGACCTTTAGGCTTTTGGGTGCAGCAGGCAGAGTGTGATCCAGTGTCCTGGGTGACAGCATTTGTTAAAAGCCATTTTAGGAGACTGGCCACAGTTTGGCCTCTCTATATCCCAATTTCATGCCTATGTATAGATCTGGCATTTATCTTGTGCTGTGTCCTTTAATGACTCAGGGCTTGATATAAGGTATCCCTGAAGGGTGGCCAGCATCTAGCATGCCTTGTCTCTTTCTTTTTTTCTCTTTCCTGGGACTTGGCCTTCCTCTTTTCTCTGTTGTAAAAGGTATTGGTGGCTATTTGGACCATCTTGTCCAAAGCCACAGGATCCTTTTGTTGTAACTATTCTAACTTTATTCTTATATCTGAAGGCACAGTGGGACAGGAATTTGTCCTTTAAAGAGAGTCTGAGTCCAGATTGGTAAACTCTTTTGTAGGGTTTCTGTTAGCCTTTCCAGAAAGATGATAAGGTTCTTGTTGGGCTCCTGAGTTACTACTGAGACTCAGGTATAACTGGTTAGCTTTTGTTGGGCTCCTTTTAGTCCAACGTTTACACAGATCAGAAAACTGTCTCTTTCCCAAATGTGATGAGGATCATTATAATTCCAATTGGAATCTAAGGAAGGAACTGTTTCTCCCGCTGGATATTTATTCCTGGAATATGTGAAGCCCTGTAACATATTTTTGGACTTCTTTTAAATAAAACCCTAGCATACTCAGGGTCAGACAAAGTTTGATTAAATCTGACACCTTTTTATGTTAGGTTCAAGGCCAAAGTAATACGTTGGAATGTATGTATTTGCCTGGGTCATCTGTATAGCTTTCCGGGTCTGCTTCATCTGTCTTAGTTCTAAGAGGGAGAAAGGCTTATGAACTGGAGTCAGTCCAAATTTCTATCTGGTTTTGAGTAGAGGCATACTGCTTTTCAGTTGTCTTAGTCTGAAGGACACTATTTTAAAGAGGAGTTTGAGGTCTTTAATCAGTTCCCGTGCATATAATTTAGGAGTGTTTGTGTCTTCCATGGGTGACTTCTAGGGTTTTACCCTGGAGTAATGAATCCAGCTGGAGATTCCTGGAACCTTAATAACTGCCACATCCAGTTGCACCCTTGGCTCCATTCCTATGACCAGGGACTGACTGGAGTAGATCTCTTCAGTCCTGTTGAACCATCCCAGGGAAGGGCTTGGCGACTGACCTTTAGGTTTTTGGGTGCAGCAGGCAGAGTGTGATCCAGTGTCCTGGGTGACAGCATTTGTTAAAAGCCATTTTAGGAGACTGGCCACAGTTTGGCCTCTCTATATCCCAATTTCATGCCTATGTATAGATCTGGCATTTATCTTGTGCTGTGTCCTTTAATGACTCAGGGCTTGATATAAGGTATCCCTGAAGGGTGGCCAGCATCTAGCATGCCTTGTCTCTTTCTTTTTTTCTCTTTCCTGGGACTTGGCCTTCCTCTTTTCTCTGTTGTAAAAGGTATTGGTGGCTATTTGGACCATCTTGTCCAAAGCCACAGGATCCTTTTGTTGTAACTATTCTAACTTTATTCTTATATCTGAAGGCACAGTGGGACAGGAATTTGTCCTTTAAAGAGAGTCTGAGTCCAGATTGGTAAACTCTTTTGTAGGGTTTCTGTTAGCCTTTCCAGAAAGATGATAAGGTTCTTGTTGGGCTCCTGAGTTACTACTGAGACTCAGGTATAACTGGTTAGCTTTTGTTGGGCTCCTTTTAGTCCAACGTTTACACAGATCAGAAAACTGTCTCTTTCCCAAATGTGATGAGGATCATTATAATTCCAATTGGAATCTAAGGAAGGAACTGTTTCTCCCGCTGGATATTTATTCCTGGAATATGTGAAGCCCTGTAACATATTTTTGGACTTCTTTTAAATAAAACCCTAGCATACTCAGGGTCAGACAAAGTTTGATTAAATCTGACACCTTTTTATGTTAGGTTCAAGGCCAAAGTAATACGTTGGAATGTATGTATTTGCCTGGGTCATCTGTATAGCTTTCCGGGTCTGCTTCATCTGTCTTAGTTCTAAGAGGGAGAAAGGCTTATGAACTGGAGTCAGTCCAAATTTCTATCTGGTTTTGAGTAGAGGGCATACTCAGACTGGGTTTTGTGAAGGGGGTGCTCAAGGGTCTGGGGGCAGTTTTGGATACAATGTGGAAGGAACATTAGGCAGCTCAGGTGTTGGGAGAGGTGAGCCTTCATGGGGGACTTCCTTTTCTTGCCTCTCTGAATCTAATGCCATTTGCTTAATAGGCTCAATTCTTAAAAAGTGAAAGTGTTAGTTGCTCAGTCATGTCTTACTCTTTGCAACCCCTTGGACTATAGCCCTCCAGGTTCCTTGATCCATGAAACTCTCTAGGTAAGAAGATCCCTGGGCAGGTTGAGGCAAGTTGGACCTCCTATGATCCTTGGGTTATAGTTGGGCGTCCCCAAGGTCTCCAGTGTGGTTAGTACTGGGTAGGGTGCATCTGAGAGCTGGGCATTCCTGAGTCAGGATGCTAGCTGATATCCATACCATTTTTTTCCCTCTTAGATGGCTAAATTTCCCCCATATTCTTGGTATTAGGTGAGGCCAAGTGACTACTTTGTCCAGTGGAATGAGAGTAAAGTGATGCGTAGTATTTCCAGGCCTGTCTCCTACAAGCCTCTTGAGAAATGGTGCTTGAGGCTCTTTCTCTATTGGTTGACTGGCTAAGGTTCAGTCAGGAGCCAACATCCTTGGGCCTTGAAACATTGGATGTTAGGTGAGTGAGGAGTAAAGCATCTGAAGACATGGAGGTGTGTGACAGCACTAAACTCCAATGATCAGAAATGCTGAAGGCTGAGTTGAACATAAGAGCGTGCTCTTGAGGTACTTTAAGGTCTCAAGGCAGCAAAGATTTCATCTCTGTGGGGGCTGAGAGGATGACAGCACTGTCACCATGTTTCAGCCTGAAAGATGTTTTGGTTTGAGACCTGGTGGAATAAGGTATGGGGTCTAGAATCTTGAGTACTTTCTGGTGAAAATTAAAAAGCAATCTTGGACATGGAGGGTAGGAAAACTCAACTCTATTTTCATCTGCCCATCTTAGGTTCATCAGCCAGGACCCTTTAAATTTTACTGACAAAGGATAAATTAACAACTGAAAAGCAAACAGGTTGAGAAATGCATCGTGCGTACACATGGGAAAAAACAGTGGGCAGTAACTTTAATGGGTGGTTACAACTTGGGCTTGTATAGTTTCTTAATATAAAGAACAGTAAAATTTTAAAAAGGTAACTGGGCAAAAGAACTTTGAGTTTCTTGGGTGGTGAAGTCCCCAATCAAGGTACCAGCCGATTTGGTGTCTGGTAAGGACCCTCTCCCTGGCATGCAGCTGACTGCTTTGTCCTCACGTAATGGGGGCACATCCCATGATGCATCAAAATAAAATTACTTCCTTGAACTATCTCATTTGGGGTTAGGACTTCAACAAATGAACTCAGGGGACACAAACATGTAGTCTGTGGTGGACATCAATGCAGTGTAGTGTCTCACAGGCTTGGGGTGGTGCCAAGATCCAAGCCTTCTTTGAATTTTAGCCTCAGAAAGGCGGAGAGTCTGGCTTTCAACAGAGCCTTCCATTGGGCCCTCCAGCTAGCTGATATCCATACCATTTTTCCCTCTTAGATGGCTAAATTTCCCCCATATTCTTGGTATTAGGTGAGGCCAAGTGACTACTTTGTCCAGTGGAATGAGAGTAAAGTGATGCGTAGTATTTCCAGGCCTGTCTCCTACAAGCCTCTTGAGAAATGGTGCTTGAGGCTCTTTCTCTATTGGTTGACTGGCTAAGGTTCAGTCAGGAGCCAACATCCTTGGGCCTTGAAACATTGGATGTTAGGTGAGTGAGGAGTAAAGCATCTGAAGACATGGAGGTGTGTGACAGCACTAAACTCCAATGATCAGAAATGCTGAAGGCTGAGTTGAACATAAGAGCGTGCTCTTGAGGTACTTTAAGGTCTCAAGGCAGCAAAGATTTCATCTCTGTGGGGGCTGAGAGGATGACAGCACTGTCACCATGTTTCAGCCTGAAAGATGTTTTGGTTTGAGACCTGGTGGAATAAGGTATGGGGTCTAGAATCTTGAGTACTTTCTGGTGAAAAATTAAAAAGCAATCTTGGACATGGAGGGTAGGAAAACTCAACTCTATTTTCATCTGCCCATCTTAGGTTCATCAGCCAGGACCCTTTAAATTTTACTGACAAAGGATAAATTAACAACTGAAAAGCAAACAGGTTGAGAAATGCATCGTGCGTACACATGGGAAAAAACAGTGGGCAGTAACTTTAATGGGTGGTTACAACTTGGGCTTGTATAGTTTCTTAATATAAAGAACAGTAAAATTTTAAAAAGGTAACTGGGCAAAAGAACTTTGAGTTTCTTGGGTGGTGAAGTCCCCAATCAAGGTACCAGCCGATTTGGTGTCTGGTAAGGACCCTCTCCCTGGCATGCAGCTGACTGCTTTGTCCTCACGTAATGGGGGCACATCCCATGATGCATCAAAATAAAATTACTTCCTTGAACTATCTCATTTGGGGTTAGGACTTCAACAAATGAACTCAGGGGACACAAACATGTAGTCTGTGGTGGACATCAATGCAGTGTAGTGTCTCACAGGCTTGGGGGTGGTGCCAAGATCCAAGCCTTCTTTGAATTTTAGCCTCAGAAAGGCGGAGAGTCTGGCTTTCAACAGAGCCTTCCATTGGGCCCTCCACCTTCCCTGCTTGATGGATGTACCAGTGCTTCCTGTCGCTCTGGGCAGTGTTGGAGGTGATGCTGGGAGCAACTCCCATTGGTTGAGAACTTTATTGTCAGATACGTCATGTCTTTCATGTAATTGTCACAATTCCATGAGGAATCGCTGATATAATCCTCACCTCATATGCAGGGAAACTGAAGTCCAGAGAGGTAAATAACTTGCTAGAAGGAAGCCTCATTAGCTTGTAGGAGGTAGAACCAGGACTTGTCCCCTGACGGTTCAGGTTCAGTTTCAGTCTTTTGTTTTCTTAACGATGCTTTTCACCTAACTATATTTTGCCTTTGAATCACCTTTTAGAAGAGGTAGTATTCCTGTTAGCATATCTGAAATTGCACTGTTAATGAGTGACGGCTGGCTTTAAATTCACTCACCGTAAAGCCTGAGGATTTAATTTCCACCTCTCCTCCTGCCAGGCCTGTGCCCCTTCACTTTTCTCTTTCTGCAAGTAAGTGTTGCCCATTTCATTTTTACCCATTATTTTCTTCTTTTCATTGTCTTTGTCATACGTATTATTTGCACAATGGACCTCTGTCCTCTCAGACATCCTACTTTTACAGCCCTCGTATTCATAAGCATCCTTAGAGAACCTACTGTATGCCAGGCACCGCTGCAGCCCTGGAGATGCTTGATGTACAAAGTAAACATCCCTGTTTTTGTGGAACTGACATTTTAGTGGAGAGGATGGATATGTATGATCAGTAAGTAAACTACAGATTAGGAGTAAAGTGACAAATACCACATGACAGGTGTCTGGTAAGGACCCTCTCCCTGGCATGCAGCTGACTGCTTTGTCCTCACGTAATGGGGGCACATCCCATGATGCATCAAAATAAAATTACTTCCTTGAACTATCTCATTTGGGGTTAGGACTTCAACAAATGAACTCAGGGGACACAAACATGTAGTCTGTGGTGGACATCAATGCAGTGTAGTGTCTCACAGGCTTGGGGTGGTGCCAAGATCCAAGCCTTCTTTGAATTTTAGCCTCAGAAAGGCGGAGAGTCTGGCTTTCAACAGAGCCTTCCATTGGGCCCTCCACCTTCCCTGCTTGATGGATGTACCAGTGCTTCCTGTCGCTCTGGGCAGTGTTGGAGGTGATGCTGGGAGCAACTCCCATTGGTTGAGAACTTTATTGTCAGATACGTCATGTCTTTCATGTAATTGTCACAATTCCATGAGGAATCGCTGATATAATCCTCACCTCATATGCAGGGAAACTGAAGTCCAGAGAGGTAAATAACTTGCTAGAAGGAAGCCTCATTAGCTTGTAGGAGGTAGAACCAGGACTTGTCCCCTGACGGTTCAGGTTCAGTTTCAGTCTTTTGTTTTCTTAACGATGCTTTTCACCTAACTATATTTTGCCTTTGAATCACCTTTTAGAAGAGGTAGTATTCCTGTTAGCATATCTGAAATTGCACTGTTAATGAGTGACGGCTGGCTTTAAATTCACTCACCGTAAAGCCTGAGGATTTAATTTCCACCTCTCCTCCTGCCAGGCCTGTCCCCCTTCACTTTTCTCTTTCTGCAAGTAAGTGTTGCCCATTTCATTTTTACCCATTATTTTCTTCTTTTCATTGTCTTTGTCATACGTATTATTTGCACAATGGACCTCTGTCCTCTCAGACATCCTACTTTTACAGCCCTCGTATTCATAAGCATCCTTAGAGAACCTACTGTATGCCAGGCACCGCTGCAGCCCTGGAGATGCTTGATGTACAAAGTAAACATCCCTGTTTTTGTGGAACTGACATTTTAGTGGAGAGGATGGATATGTATGATCAGTAAGTAAACTACAGATTAGGAGTAAAGTGACAAATACCACATAAGAAGGTGGTTTGGAAATTTGACTCCCCACCTTTGGCAGACCAGAGCTTCTAGAACTGATGAGGTTAATTCTGTTGTCACTATGAATCTCTAAAAGCCAAAGAAGGGTCCCTAGGGTGAGCAGCCCGGGTGGACAGCTGTCCCCAAGCAGGAACAAGTCAGGTGTACCCTGGGCCCTCCCAGGACTCTTAACTCATCAGTCCTCAGTTTCTCTATTTGAGTGAGATATCAATATCCCCCCCCATAGGCTGAAAAAATGCCTATTGAAACTGTGATGCTTGGTGACTGCGCTGTACATCTTGTCTCTGCTTCCTCTCAGTGGTCATAGGACATCATGCCCAGCCACCCCAATCCTCTCATCCTGTGGGTCTTCTGGAACTGGGGTGAGGCTTAAGCAACAGGCTGGGGTGAAAGCTCTTCAGGCAGAAGTCTCAGTGTGAGCCAAGACAGGCAGGCAGACAGCAGAGGTGAAGATAAAGGCCTGCTGTTTATTGAATGCCTCCCGTCTCCTAGATGCTATACTGGGACCTCGCGTGGGAGGTACAATGTCTAATTACAAAGGAAAACCTGAGGCAGAGTTATTCATCTAGAGCTTCACAGTGAGCAGACACAGGCTGACCTGTCATCCACCCAGTCCTTGTGTTCAGCGGGTAAGATGGCTCCAGGGCACGGTTGTGGAGTCCTGGGGGAGTCCAACTTGAACATTTGAATTTGAGTCTGGTGGTAACAGAAGCCACTAAAGTAAGCTTAGCTCATTCTGTCTGTAGAAGAAGAGTGGAATTGGTCAGGCACCCAAAAAGCCAGGCCTGTGCCCTTCACTTTTCTCTTTCTGCAAGTAAGTGTTGCCCATTTCATTTTTACCCATTATTTTCTTCTTTTCATTGTCTTTGTCATACGTATTATTTGCACAATGGACCTCTGTCCTCTCAGACATCCTACTTTTACAGCCCTCGTATTCATAAGCATCCTTAGAGAACCTACTGTATGCCAGGCACCGCTGCAGCCCTGGAGATGCTTGATGTACAAAGTAAACATCCCTGTTTTTGTGGAACTGACATTTTAGTGGAGAGGATGGATATGTATGATCAGTAAGTAAACTACAGATTAGGAGTAAAGTGACAAATACCACATAAGAAGGTGGTTTGGAAATTTGACTCCCCACCTTTGGCAGACCAGAGCTTCTAGAACTGATGAGGTTAATTCTGTTGTCACTATGAATCTCTAAAAGCCAAAGAAGGGTCCCTAGGGTGAGCAGCCCGGGTGGACAGCTGTCCCCAAGCAGGAACAAGTCAGGTGTACCCTGGGCCCTCCCAGGACTCTTAACTCATCAGTCCTCAGTTTCTCTATTTGAGTGAGATATCAATATCCCCCCCCATAGGCTGAAAAAATGCCTATTGAAACTGTGATGCTTGGTGACTGCGCTGTACATCTTGTCTCTGCTTCCTCTCAGTGGTCATAGGACATCATGCCCAGCCACCCCAATCCTCTCATCCTGTGGGTCTTCTGGAACTGGGGTGAGGCTTAAGCAACAGGCTGGGGTGAAAGCTCTTCAGGCAGAAGTCTCAGTGTGAGCCAAGACAGGCAGGCAGACAGCAGAGGTGAAGATAAAGGCCTGCTGTTTATTGAATGCCTCCCGTCTCCTAGATGCTATACTGGGACCTCGCGTGGGAGGTACAATGTCTAATTACAAAGGAAAACCTGAGGCAGAGTTATTCATCTAGAGCTTCACAGTGAGCAGACACAGGCTGACCTGTCATCCACCCAGTCCTTGTGTTCAGCGGGTAAGATGGCTCCAGGGCACGGTTGTGGAGTCCTGGGGGAGTCCAACTTGAACATTTGAATTTGAGTCTGGTGGTAACAGAAGCCACTAAAGTAAGCTTAGCTCATTCTGTCTGTAGAGAAGAAGAGTGGAATTGGAGCTGGGATTCAGGCACCCAACCACAAAGTTCCCTCCTGTGACAGAGCCAGGTCTGGCTCAGTTCGTGGAGAAGGAGGCGGGGAACATGGGACAGGCAGTTGATATTTTTTATATAATAAAGATGTAAAGAGGAACTAAGGCAGATTTCTTAAATTAGCATGCACGGGAATCACTTAGGGGGATCCTTAGAATGCAGACGGCTGGGCCTCACCCCCAGGCTTTGGATTCAGTGGGTCTGCGGAGGCCTGGATGATTTCATTGCTTAATTTGGGGACTGTGCTTGGACAGCCACTGCCTTATGTGATTGGGACTGGGGTCTCTGATTTTCTTTTTTTTTTTTTTCTTAAAAAACCTCTTATTTATTTATTTTTGGCTGTACTGGGTCTTTGTTGATGTGTGAGTTTAGCTGCTCTGTGGGATCTTCCGGGGTCAGGGATCGAACCTGTGTTTCCTGCATTGACAGACAGGCTCTTATCCACTGAGCCACAAGGGAAGCCCTCTGATTTTCTTGTTATGATTCATTAACTTAAAAAACACAATGACTTGAATATAGATTAGCTCTCTAAATGTTATGGTCATTTTGTTACTTGTGTAAGCATCCTAAATATTTACTTTTGTGCAAAAAGCCATGATGATACGAGTTTTTCAGTTACTTCCTGTGTTCTCTGTGTTTGAGTGGGTAGAACTCTTAACAGCTGACCTGTGTTAGGGATGGTAATTGAATCCGTCACTGGGAACTGTGGACATTTGTGATAATTAAGATATTATCAGACTTGGCCCAAATGTTTTGCCACCTCATCAGAGTTTCCGTGTATTTGGTGTTGACTGTTAAGAGGGATAGAGGGAATGGAGCTTTCTAGCATGGCCTCTAGTTCTCCCCTGCCCAGTTCAGATCCCAGCTCTGCTGTGCACAGTGGAACCCTGGGCAGTCTGCTTGTCCTCTTAGTTAAATTTCCTGATCTTTAAAATGGGGATTATAAATTCCTTTTTAGGTAAGATGGCTGGCACGGTTGGGGAGTCCTGGGGGAGTCCAACTTGAATATTTGAATTTGAGTCTGGTGGTAACAGAAGCCACTAAAGTAAGCTTAGCTCATTCTGTCTGTAGAGAAGAAGAGTGGAATTGGAGCTGGGATTCAGGCACCCAACCACAAAGTTCCCTCCTGTGACAGAGCCAGGTCTGGCTCAGTTCGTGGAGAAGGAGGCGGGGAACATGGGACAGGCAGTTGATATTTTTTATATAATAAAGATGTAAAGAGGAACTAAGGCAGATTTCTTAAATTAGCATGCACGGGAATCACTTAGGGGGATCCTTAGAATGCAGACGGCTGGGCCTCACCCCCAGGCTTTGGATTCAGTGGGTCTGCGGAGGCCTGGATGATTTCATTGCTTAATTTGGGGACTGTGCTTGGACAGCCACTGCCTTATGTGATTGGGACTGGGGTCTCTGATTTTCTTTTTTTTTTTTTTCTTAAAAAACCTCTTATTTATTTATTTTTGGCTGTACTGGGTCTTTGTTGATGTGTGAGTTTAGCTGCTCTGTGGGATCTTCCGGGGTCAGGGATCGAACCTGTGTTTCCTGCATTGACAGACAGGCTCTTATCCACTGAGCCACAAGGGAAGCCCTCTGATTTTCTTGTTATGATTCATTAACTTAAAAAACACAATGACTTGAATATAGATTAGCTCTCTAAATGTTATGGTCATTTTGTTACTTGTGTAAGCATCCTAAATATTTACTTTTGTGCAAAAAGCCATGATGATACGAGTTTTTCAGTTACTTCCTGTGTTCTCTGTGTTTGAGTGGGTAGAACTCTTAACAGCTGACCTGTGTTAGGGATGGTAATTGAATCCGTCACTGGGAACTGTGGACATTTGTGATAATTAAGATATTATCAGACTTGGCCCAAATGTTTTGCCACCTCATCAGAGTTTCCGTGTATTTGGTGTTGACTGTTAAGAGGGATAGAGGGAATGGAGCTTTCTAGCATGGCCTCTAGTTCTCCCCTGCCCAGTTCAGATCCCAGCTCTGCTGTGCACAGTGGAACCCTGGGCAGTCTGCTTGTCCTCTTAGTTAAATTTCCTGATCTTTAAAATGGGGATGATAAATTCCTATGTGGGTGGTAGTTGTGGAAAGGAAGTGAGGCATTTATTGTGGCTAGTGAACTTAGAACTCATAATAAACGCTCCATCACTGCTGGCCACGGTGGTCTTGGTTCAGTGCCTCCTGTTCAGCAGGTGCAGAAGAGGACCCCGTTTGGGAAAAGAGATGCAGGAAGCCAGTGGTTCTCGAAGGGTGATCCCAGGCCACAGCATCAACACCACCTGTGGAAGTTCTAGAAATGCACATTCTCAGCCCCATCCAAGCCCTTTTGCATGAGATTCTCTACACAGTCCATGTGTTTCATAAACTCTCAGGGGATTCTGATGTGCACTCAAGTGGGAGAACCACTGATCTAAACCTTGGTAGTACCGGAGATGAAGGAGACTTAGCTCTCCTTGTTCTGTGTGTGGGTGTGGAGTGTGGGAGGGGGCAAAGGGAATTTTACTTGTGAGTTTGGGGAAGGGTAGACATCCAACCACAATGTTAAGTAACTGGCAAGCCAGCCCTGTGGACCCCCAGCCCCACCATTGGCACTGCTGACTTCTCGCCCAGGCTCCCGGCGTGGTTTTCCTGGCAGATGGAATCTTGGTCATGTCACTGCTGACGGAAGAGACGATCCTGGAGTATCATTTATCCCCTCCACTTCCCACCCCTTGAGGACCTTCTGGCATCTGTCTCACTGTGGTGGGGATGCTTGGATCTTCCTCTTCTCAAATTGCTGAAAGGTGCTGCTACATTGTACAGCATGCATCTCCTTTCCCGTTTCCCACAGCATTCCAGGGTTTTCTTCCATGAAAATGATTAGTGGGTTTTTTGTTTAGTTTTTGTCAAGCCAATTCAGTTGAAGTTTCCACTGCTTTTCTCTTATTTGATTTCGTAACATTGTCTCCCATACCCCAGTTACAAAATCAAAAGGGACCAAACAGCTGTGCAGGGACTGTGGTGGGGGTGCCTCCAGAGCAGTGGAAGAGGGCAGCAGGATGGCCCGTGCTTCTCTCCACCTTGGCTAAGCTGCTGATAAGTGGAACCCTGGGCAGTCTGCTTGTCCTCTTAGTTAAATTTCCTGATCTTTAAAATGGGGATGATAAATTCCTATGTGGGTGGTAGTTGTGGAAAGGAAGTGAGGCATTTATTGTGGCTAGTGAACTTAGAACTCATAATAAACGCTCCATCACTGCTGGCCACGGTGGTCTTGGTTCAGTGCCTCCTGTTCAGCAGGTGCAGAAGAGGACCCCGTTTGGGAAAAGAGATGCAGGAAGCCAGTGGTTCTCGAAGGGTGATCCCAGGCCACAGCATCAACACCACCTGTGGAAGTTCTAGAAATGCACATTCTCAGCCCCATCCAAGCCCTTTTGCATGAGATTCTCTACACAGTCCATGTGTTTCATAAACTCTCAGGGGATTCTGATGTGCACTCAAGTGGGAGAACCACTGATCTAAACCTTGGTAGTACCGGAGATGAAGGAGACTTAGCTCTCCTTGTTCTGTGTGTGGGTGTGGAGTGTGGGAGGGGGCAAAGGGAATTTTACTTGTGAGTTTGGGGAAGGGTAGACATCCAACCACAATGTTAAGTAACTGGCAAGCCAGCCCTGTGGACCCCCAGCCCCACCATTGGCACTGCTGACTTCTCGCCCAGGCTCCCGGCGTGGTTTTCCTGGCAGATGGAATCTTGGTCATGTCACTGCTGACGGAAGAGACGATCCTGGAGTATCATTTATCCCCTCCACTTCCCACCCCTTGAGGACCTTCTGGCATCTGTCTCACTGTGGTGGGGATGCTTGGATCTTCCTCTTCTCAAATTGCTGAAAGGTGCTGCTACATTGTACAGCATGCATCTCCTTTCCCGTTTCCCACAGCATTCCAGGGTTTTCTTCCATGAAAATGATTAGTGGGTTTTTTGTTTAGTTTTTGTCAAGCCAATTCAGTTGAAGTTTCCACTGCTTTTCTCTTATTTGATTTCGTAACATTGTCTCCCATACCCCAGTTACAAAATCAAAAGGGACCAAACAGCTGTGCAGGGACTGTGGTGGGGGTGCCTCCAGAGCAGTGGAAGAGGGCAGCAGGATGGCCCGTGCTTCTCTCCACCTTGGCTAAGCTGCTGATAAGGTGGAAGGGTTCCCAGGGAGGCAGGGCAAGGGAGGAGTCCCTGGGGGCTGGCCTTACGGGCTGCCTGTAGCATTTCCTTTGCCACAGGCCTCCCGTTGCCAAGGTAAACATACATTTTGAGATAAAGTGAAATCCCCCAGAGGTGTTCATTTTGGAAAAAGAAATCCCGTCTTTGTGTTGGGCCAAGTCCTTCTCCTCCACACGCAGACATGCTCAGCCTGCGTGTGAAGGTGGGAGGGAGCTGGGGATGCAGGGCCTGTGCTAGCATCGAGGAAGCAGGAAAGGGAACTGAAGAAGGGGCACTGCAAGGCGGACTCCTCACCCACTGGACCACCAGGGAAGCCCCCAGAGAATGTGCTCTTAATCAGACCTCTTTTTACTGTACCTGCTGTTCCCTCTCTGGTCCGGGTCTCCGTCACCCTCACCTTCTGGGTCTTCAAGCCTCCATGGTGTCATTTGAGAACTAGCCTTCTGAACAGCTAATTTGCAAACAACAGCTGAAAGGTTACTTTCCAAGCACAGATCATATCTTATGAGCTCTTTGCTCACGGTCCTCCAGTGGCCCCAGGATGTGTGGCCCACAGCTTCCCCCTCAACTTAACTCTCAGTGCCCACAGCATCACATTGCTCACCTGCACCAGCCATGCTGGCCTCTACCTTCTTCCTCCATTGCTAAGCTTGCCTCCACCCCAGGGCCTCACAGTTACTGTCTTTGGGCTTAGCATGCTCTGCCCTGACATCTCCAAGGTTCCCTCCCTCCCTCCCTCCCTTCAGCTCTGTCAGTTCCGTTAGCATCTCCTCATACGCAGAAGCCTGAGCAGCTTCTGCTTTTCCTTCTCAGCTGTCATTGCCCAGCATTACATTCTTATCTGTGTCCTGCCATTCTCTGCAGATGGGGCACAGACCCCGTGAAGAAGCCCCTTTGTGTTCATAGCCTACATTGTATCTCCAGCACATGATGGATTCTCTGTGAATGCTTATCTACAACTAAATGAGTGAATGAATGGATAAATGAATGAAAATTTGGTTGAATAAGTACATTGTAGATGAAGGACTGAGGTATCACTGCTAAGGAATTTTCAGTTCCATTTTTGACTCTGGTTTACCATCTTAAGAAAGGATGATCAATATAACTTTCCACTGGGTTATTCTTCTGTCCTTTTTTGCACCCTTTTATCTGTGCAGTGAATAAAGGAGCTTCAGATTTCACCGGTATTTATTGAATATTTAGGTTTTCTACTTTTCAGCAATCAAAATAGGCAGTGGGCTTTATGAATGAAGAATAGCATTCCTCCAGTGGGGTGATACCTGAAGTGGCCCTTCTACCAGTGAAACCTCGAGCAGCTGCATAAATGTATGCTGTTGTGAGGATGGAATGAGATAAAGCCAGGGCATGCTGTTGGGCTGGTAATGAACGCCATCTGCTAGCCAGTGTCGCCCCCGCCACTCTGTGGCAGCGACTGGTCAGGAAGCCCACTGGGAGGAGTCAAGTGACTTGTCCAGGTACCAGGAAGGACCCAGATCTGGTGATTCTGAGTCCAACTCATTCTGATAAAGCTCTCCACGACTGTATAGCCTTTCCCAGAACAAGTAGGGAGGGGTGCAGCCAATGGAGCATCTGTATCTCACCGGCATGTTTTTGATTAAGAAGAAACCTGGCTTACTGAGAGAGTGTATAACCTCTCTCCATGACTTGATGCTGGTCTAGGAATACCAGAGTATTTGTTCTATGTCTGGCACTCTCTTCCTCTCCCCAGACTTCCAGAGCCATGGATGGTCCACACCCAGGACTTGAATGTCACCTCTGCCTTTGGGGGGATGATACATGTTGGGAAGAGGGGAGGTTCCTGCAGCCAGGAAGCCAAGCCTCCCACCCTGACTCCACCCTGCAGGCAGGGCTCCCACCTGGAGAGATAGACCTCCTGTACCAGGACTCTGTTGGCTCTGCTGAGGAAAGTTTAACCTTCTGAGATTTGCTGTGAATTCTGGAACTGCCTTCTACCCAGGTATCCCAGCCCAACCTGATTTTTCTGCCTGTCCTTTTCTGAGCATAAATTGCTTCATTACTTCAACTGAGGTAAAATAATCCAAGTGGGTCTAAGATCTCATTGATTCATTTTTGTTAATCTGTTACATTATAGCACAATTATAGTTTATAAGGAAAATGAAAATTCAGGGATTAGATGTGGAGACTAAGAAAGGGAAATGATGCCAAAGATTTATTCTTTGTCTGTGCTCAGCCCAAACTTGGGCTCAAAAGAAGAAAAATGATGAGGAATTACTACACATCATTCAAGTCTATAGGGTATTACTGTAGGATTACATAATACAATCATGGATGAGTCTAAGGCCAGAAAATATACACTCAGGCTCAGAAGAAAGCAGACAATAAAAGACCCCTGTGGACAAGACTTAGTGAATTCAAGGAAATCCGGCACCTGACCAACCAAGTAAGTAATTCCAAACATCTCCAGCCCTCAAGAAGCCTTGGACATACCAGGTAATTGCTCATCATGTGACATCAGCTCTGGAGAAAGTCTTTTAATCCCAACTAAGAGATCAGTTGGTGAAGCGCTGAGAAATATGGTCCATTCGATTACCGATGGTCCATGGAGAAGGGAACAAGTTCTCCTGTCAGTAACCGGCCGGGTCCTCTTCTCTGGTCCAGGATGGCAGATAAGAGGTGCCAGTCAGTCCTACAAGAAGGCAATTATTGTCTGCAGAGTTGCAGTGGTTGTTTTATGAAGTAAGAAGCTTAGGCATACTGGGAAATGACTTTAATGAAATGAGAATTAGCCGGAGAGTTAGATGTCAGGGTCATTGCCAAAAGGCATTATACTGAAGCTTCAGTTAAACTTTTCACTGGATTATCTGGTGATAAGTAGTTGTGCCTTTGGGATTTTATTGTCTTTGATAAATGGCAAAAGTTCAGAATTTAAAGCAATATAGGTCCTAACATAAGACAGTGCTAGAAATAATGAGGCACACCATCACTAAACACCAAGCACTTCAGTTACTCCATGGAAGCATTTATTTTAAAGACTGTTTAAGATTACTTCTCCCAGAATGTTCTCTGATGGGAAGGATTTCCAACTTCAAATTTAAAGACCAGGGTGCTGAATAAATTGCTTCATTACTTCAACTGAGGTAAAATAATCCAAGTGGGTCTAAGATCTCATTGATTCATTTTTGTTAATCTGTTACATTATAGCACAATTATAGTTTATAAGGAAAATGAAAATTCAGGGATTAGATGTGGAGACTAAGAAAGGGAAATGATGCCAAAGATTTATTCTTTGTCTGTGCTCAGCCCAAACTTGGGCTCAAAAGAAGAAAAATGATGAGGAATTACTACACATCATTCAAGTCTATAGGGTATTACTGTAGGATTACATAATACAATCATGGATGAGTCTAAGGCCAGAAAATATACACTCAGGCTCAGAAGAAAGCAGACAATAAAAGACCCCTGTGGACAAGACTTAGTGAATTCAAGGAAATCCGGCACCTGACCAACCAAGTAAGTAATTCCAAACATCTCCAGCCCTCAAGAAGCCTTGGACATACCAGGTAATTGCTCATCATGTGACATCAGCTCTGGAGAAAGTCTTTTAATCCCAACTAAGAGATCAGTTGGTGAAGCGCTGAGAAATATGGTCCATTCGATTACCGATGGTCCATGGAGAAGGGAACAAGTTCTCCTGTCAGTAACGGCCGGGTCCTCTTCTCTGGTCCAGGATGGCAGATAAGAGGTGCCAGTCAGTCCTACAAGAAGGCAATTATTGTCTGCAGAGTTGCAGTGGTTGTTTTATGAAGTAAGAAGCTTAGGCATACTGGGAAATGACTTTAATGAAATGAGAATTAGCCGGAGAGTTAGATGTCAGGGTCATTGCCAAAAGGCATTATACTGAAGCTTCAGTTAAACTTTTCACTGGATTATCTGGTGATAAGTAGTTGTGCCTTTGGGATTTTATTGTCTTTGATAAATGGCAAAAGTTCAGAATTTAAAGCAATATAGGTCCTAACATAAGACAGTGCTAGAAATAATGAGGCACACCATCACTAAACACCAAGCACTTCAGTTACTCCATGGAAGCATTTATTTTAAAGACTGTTTAAGATTACTTCTCCCCAGAATGTTCTCTGATGGGAAGGATTTCCAACTTCAAAACTCCTTTCGGTGCCAACAGAGTTCTCAGCCCTGGAAGGATAGGGTGGCTGCCTTCCAAGACTTACTTTGCCATGACAAACCCCCCTTCCACCCCACAGACCTTTCTTGTCCCTTAGGTGCTGGGAGACAGTATTCAAGATGGCCTCTTAGTTGAGTCTCAAGGCAGAGTCAAAATACCTGTGTCTGGAGGTGTTTGATAGAAACAAGAGCTCTGCTTCTCCCGCTAAGATATATTTCTGTATGTATGTATTTTTAAATCTGTTTTTGTAATTATCTTTCTTCCAAGTGTTACCATTATCCGTGAGATACCTTCACTAAATAATAAAAACTTATATTAAAAATCCACTACTTCCTAATCTTTTGCCAAGTGACTAAAGCTGATGGAAGTGTCATATGTCAGTCTCCTATGTTAGCCCACTGGCCAGAGGTGAAACAGTCATTAAGGTGATGCCTCTGAACAGTCATACCCCCTGTCTCTCAGGAACTTCTTGGCCAGCACTCTGTTGTTCTTTTCAGATCATTCGACTGAAACCATCTTCCTCTCCCCTGGCCTCTTCTCAAGCCACTGCTGACCTCAGGTCCCTCCAGCAGGTGGGTTGGAATTCACTCACATGTGATGTATTGACTGCCTCCCCTCTGACACTGTACCAGTATCTGGAGAGTTACACACTGTAATCTGCTTCTGTTCAACCTGTCTCATCCCTCGCACTGTTCTCTGGGCTCAGTAGAATGTAGAGATTGCCATTAGGGCATCAGAAGGCCATGGCCAGCGAATTTGACAACCTTGGTGCCATTGCTGATGTGTTTCTGCTCTTCTTCACACAGTACTCAGGGCTTTCTCTGTGAACAGCCTCTGGTTCTCCTTAAATGTTTCATTTTGGTTATGCCCCCATAGGCTTGATAAGGACTCTACTTGGTGGGGGGCAAGCTCTGCTCAGCTTGGTTGGGGCAGCTGGAGGTGGGAGTAGGGGAGCTGAAACTCTTGGAACCCACTGCCTGGTCAGCCTATCACCAGGAGGGGGAAGTGAGGTGGTGTGGTGGTTTTAATTTAATTTTAAAAAAATTTTTACAGAGTTTTGTTGTTCACAGACATGTATGTTCCCAGATCAGTCATATGCATATCCCTGGCCCCCTCCCCACTCTCAGTCCCCCCCAACACCTCACTTCTGGTAACTTTGCACCATAATCTTGTGCCACGTGGGTGCCACTGTGAGCTCTGCTCCTGCTCGTGGAACTCAGGTCATCGCAACGTCGAGGCACCTTTCCTTACATTTCCTGACTGCTCTTCAAGTAGGCATGTATGTTTGCCCTGTGGAGGGCACTCTGGTATGGTCGGAAGTCAGCAACGTGGACATGCAACCTTTGAGCAGCTACCTCTTCAGAGGGACATTCTGTGATTCTATGTAGTCAACATGAGTGGACTGTTTGGACTGCAGGCCAGGAAACCAGGGCCTATCTAGTTTCGTGGGGCTAGCCTTTCTGTGTTTTCCAATCCAGGGAGTGTCCTTGCACACCCAAGGTCAGTATACTTCATACTTTGGAGAACAAAAGCCTCTGAGATAAGAAAGACTGTTCTACATACCAGGGCATCAGCAGATTCACTAGGCAGGGCTTGCAGGGGAGGCATCACCCTTCAAGTCATTTGTATTCTCCTTATCTCATGAGAACTATTTTTGATACATTTTACATCTCTTTTATATTTTTATTAACTGCTTTTTGTGTTTATAGATGATTTTCTATTTGTATATTTTAACTTTCCTACTAGTTTTGTGTATGAATGATTTCCTTCCTTGATTATATATTGGCCTTTACTGATGAGCTTTTTTGTTGTAATTTTCTTGTTTCTAGTTGTGTCCTTTTCTCTTTCACCTAGAGAAGTTCCTTTAATATTTGTTATAAAACTGGTGAGGTGGTACTGAACTCTTTTAGCTTTTGCTAGTTTGTAAAGTTTTCCATCTCTTCATCTAATCTGAATGAGAGCCTTGCTGAGTATTGTTGGCTGTAGATTTTCCCCTTTAATCACTCTGAATATGTTGTGCCACTCCCTTCTGACTTGCAGAGTTTTTGCTTAAAAATTAAAATAGCTTTTGATAACTTTATGGAAGTTCCCTTCTATGTTACTTTAAAATATTCTCTCTTTACCTTCAATTTTTGTCATTTTTACAGAGTTTTGTTGTTCACAGACATGTATGTTCCCAGATCAGTCATATGCATATCCCTGGCCCCCTCCCCCCTCTCAGTCCCCCCCAACACCTCACTTCTGGTAACTTTGCACCATAATCTTGTGCCACGTGGGTGCCACTGTGAGCTCTGCTCCTGCTCGTGGAACTCAGGTCATCGCAACGTCGAGGCACCTTTCCTTACATTTCCTGACTGCTCTTCAAGTAGGCATGTATGTTTGCCCTGTGGAGGGCACTCTGGTATGGTCGGAAGTCAGCAACGTGGACATGCAACCTTTGAGCAGCTACCTCTTCAGAGGGACATTCTGTGATTCTATGTAGTCAACATGAGTGGACTGTTTGGACTGCAGGCCAGGAAACCAGGGCCTATCTAGTTTCGTGGGGCTAGCCTTTCTGTGTTTTCCAATCCAGGGAGTGTCCTTGCACACCCAAGGTCAGTATACTTCATACTTTGGAGAACAAAAGCCTCTGAGATAAGAAAGACTGTTCTACATACCAGGGCATCAGCAGATTCACTAGGCAGGGCTTGCAGGGGAGGCATCACCCTTCAAGTCATTTGTATTCTCCTTATCTCATGAGAACTATTTTTGATACATTTTACATCTCTTTTATATTTTTATTAACTGCTTTTTGTGTTTATAGATGATTTTCTATTTGTATATTTTAACTTTCCTACTAGTTTTGTGTATGAATGATTTCCTTCCTTGATTATATATTGGCCTTTACTGATGAGCTTTTTTGTTGTAATTTTCTTGTTTCTAGTTGTGTCCTTTTCTCTTTCACCTAGAGAAGTTCCTTTAATATTTGTTATAAAACTGGTGAGGTGGTACTGAACTCTTTTAGCTTTTGCTAGTTTGTAAAGTTTTCCATCTCTTCATCTAATCTGAATGAGAGCCTTGCTGAGTATTGTTGGCTGTAGATTTTCCCCTTTAATCACTCTGAATATGTTGTGCCACTCCCTTCTGACTTGCAGAGTTTTTGCTTAAAAATTAAAATAGCTTTTGATAACTTTATGGAAGTTCCCTTCTATGTTACTTTAAAATATTCTCTCTTTACCTTCAATTTTTGTCATTTTAATTACTATGTGTCTTCGTATGTTCCTGTTTAGGTGGGTCCTGTACAAGACTTTCTGTGCTTCCTGAACATGAGACTGTTTCCTTTCCCAACTTAAGGAAGTTTTCTAGTATTATATCTTCAAATATGTTCTCAGCCTCTTTCTCTCTCCTCCTTTCTCTCTTCTCTGTAGATGTTCTTGGGACCCCTGTAATTCAAATATTAGTGCACTTTATGTTGTCCTAAGGGTCTCTTAAACTGTGTCCTCATTTCTTTTCATTCTTTTTTCTATTCAGTGGCAGTTGTTTCCACTATTTTATCTTTCAGTCTGCTGATCCATTCCTCTGTATCATTTAGCCTTCTGTTGATTCTTTCTAGTGTATTTTCATTTCAGTTATTATATTCTTCATCTCTGCTTGGTTGTTCTCTATGTTTTCTTACTCTTTGTTAAAAACTTCTAACTTCTCACTCTGCACATCCATTCTTCTTTCAAATTCTTTGATCATCTTTACAGTCACTACCTTGAGCGCCTTCTTGGGTAGATTACCTGCCTCAGCTTTACTCGGTTCTTGTTCCTTTGTCTGGAATATGTTCCTCCATTGTCTCATTTTGCCTAAGTTGCTGTTTTTATTTTTATGTATCTGACAAGTTGGTTACACTTCCCCATCTTGGAGAAATGATATCCTGTAGGAGACACTCTGTGTTTCCTAGGAGTGGACTCCCATTTGTCACCCTAGCTGTGCCTTAGGTGTTCCCCCATGAGAATTATGTGGGTTCTTTTGTTGTGGCTTATTGACTACATGAATGGTCTCATGGACTTGGTTCTTCACCCCTAGTCTGGTTGGTTGCCAGACCCTGCCTTGTGTGGAGGCTACTGGCTGGTGGTTGGTGGGGCCTATTCATAAGGTGACTGGTTGCAGAACCCTAGGGGGTTTGGGGGATAGTGCTGGCTCACTAGTAGGTGGAGCATGTCCATAAGAGTGGGATCTCTGAATATGTTGTGCCACTCCTTCTGACTTGCAGAGTTTTGCTTAAAAATTAAAATAGCTTTTGATAACTTTATGGAAGTTCCTTCTATGTTACTTTAAAATATTCTCTTTACCTTCAATTTTTGTCATTTTAATTACTATGTGTCTTCGTATGTTCCTGTTTAGGTGGGTCCTGTACAAGACTTTCTGTGCTTCCTGAACATGAGACTGTTTCCTTTCCCAACTTAAGGAAGTTTTCTAGTATTATATCTTCAAATATGTTCTCAGCCTCTTTCTCTCTCCTCCTTTCTCTCTTCTCTGTAGATGTTCTTGGGACCCCTGTAATTCAAATATTAGTGCACTTTATGTTGTCCTAAGGGTCTCTTAAACTGTGTCCTCATTTCTTTTCATTCTTTTTTCTATTCAGTGGCAGTTGTTTCCACTATTTTATCTTTCAGTCTGCTGATCCATTCCTCTGTATCATTTAGCCTTCTGTTGATTCTTTCTAGTGTATTTTCATTTCAGTTATTATATTCTTCATCTCTGCTTGGTTGTTCTCTATGTTTTCTTACTCTTTGTTAAAAACTTCTAACTTCTCACTCTGCACATCCATTCTTCTTTCAAATTCTTTGATCATCTTTACAGTCACTACCTTGAGCGCCTTCTTGGGTAGATTACCTGCCTCAGCTTTACTCGGTTCTTGTTCCTTTGTCTGGAATATGTTCCTCCATTGTCTCATTTTGCCTAAGTTGCTGTTTTTATTTTTATGTATCTGACAAGTTGGTTACACTTCCCCATCTTGGAGAAATGATATCCTGTAGGAGACACTCTGTGTTTCCTAGGAGTGGACTCCCATTTGTCACCCTAGCTGTGCCTTAGGTGTTCCCCCATGAGAATTATGTGGGTTCTTTTGTTGTGGCTTATTGACTACATGAATGGTCTCATGGACTTGGTTCTTCACCCCTAGTCTGGTTGGTTGCCAGACCCTGCCTTGTGTGGAGGCTACTGGCTGGTGGTTGGTGGGGCCTATTCATAAGGTGACTGGTTGCAGAACCCTAGGGGGTTTGGGGGATAGTGCTGGCTCACTAGTAGGTGGAGCATGTCCATAAGAGTGGGATCTCTATTTCTGACAGTTCTGTTGGACTTCTGAGATTAAACTCCACTGGCCTTCAAAGCCATATGCCCTGAAGGTTCATTTTCCTGGTGCAGGACCCCCAGATGGGGAGCTCAATGTGGAGTGCAGAGCTATCACTTCTATGGAAGAGCCTCTGTAATATAATTATTCTCCAGTTTCTGGGGCCCTGGAGAAGGAAATGGCAACTCATTCCAGTATTCTTTTTTTTCTTGGTGGAGAAAGAATCAGTTTATTCCATGAACCAAACAATGGGTCATAAATTTGCCAGTTGTTATCTTTTTGGGTGCATGGAACAAGAGTTGAAATGAAATGGGGAGGAAAAATCACAGTTAACTGTTTGGTGGCTGACCTGCTTCCATTCGGTTGACCAGACAGATCATAGGATGAGCCAGGGAACTTCCTGGGGACACCCGCCACCTCCACAGGGCAGCCCCCACCAGCTTCCAACCCAGCTACGGCTCTTCCATATGTTCAGGTGCCATCAGGGCACTTTTTCCTTAGGAAAAGCAGGTAATAAAAAGATCCAGTTGTGTTTTAATCAGCCATCAGTTCATCCTCAGTAACATGCCCCCCAAAGAATTATAAGATAAACAGGGAGTGAAAGGAGAAATGAAGAGATATAAAGTAAGAAAAGAGAGAAATGTGCAGAAAGAACATGAAAGAGAAGCAAGAAAAAAGACGAATAGAGAGAAATCATTCCAGTATTCTTGCCTGGGAAATCTCATGGACAGAGGAGCCTGGCAGACTAGAGTCCATAGGGTCACAAAAAGCCAGACATAACTGAGTATATAAGCAGTTTGAAGGGCACCCTACCTGGGGTTAGGAGTCCCATTCGCTTTTGCCAGATAATCACTTGTCCAGCCTCCCTTGCAGTCGTGGTCATGTGACCACATTTGGCCTGGGAAGGCCTGCTGAAGGTTTCAGAGAAAGATTTTCTTCTTTGGGAAGCTACTGTGTGAGGATCATACTTAGCACTGCAGCAGCCATCTTGGGTCCATGGGGGAAAGGCCACCAGTCACAGAATTGCCCACCCAGAACTGTGCCATCAATGACCTGCTGAATCTGTCCAAATGATCCACTCTCATACCTGTTTTGTGCTGTGATGGTTGTTGCCTCTGTTATTAAGCTGTACTTACCTTAGCCAGGTTTTCTATTACTTGCATCTTAATTCATATGTCAGGGGGATGAAAAAGAGGGTTTGTCTAAGAAACCCAAATTGATATGACTTATTGATGAATTGGAGGTCAGTGGAGAGGGATTGCGAGGGGCCAGTGAAGAACTCTGGCATGAACAGAAGGGAGATGAAGGGAGATCCATTTTGTTCACCAGTCAGAACCGAGTTCCCAGCATAGTAGACAGTAATTCATCCGGGTGAAGGTGAAATGCCTTTGATCTGGAGCTCGGTCTGAGGTTCAGTTTGCAATGATGAGAAATCCAGGAGGAGGAGTCCGAGGGGCATGATGCATGGATCTGGATTTTCAAAGAGAGGTCTGGGTGAGTTGGCAGGATCAGCACATGAGCCAGGGAACTTCCTGGGGACACCCGCCACCTCCACAGGGCAGCCCCCACCAGCTTCCAACCCAGCTACGGCTCTTCCATATGTTCAGGTGCCATCAGGGCACTTTTTCCTTAGGAAAAGCAGGTAATAAAAAGATCCAGTTGTGTTTTAATCAGCCATCAGTTCATCCTCAGTAACATGCCCCCCAAAGAATTATAAGATAAACAGGGAGTGAAAGGAGAAATGAAGAGATATAAAGTAAGAAAAGAGAGAAATGTGCAGAAAGAACATGAAAGAGAAGCAAGAAAAAAGACGAATAGAGAGAAATCATTCCAGTATTCTTGCCTGGGAAATCTCATGGACAGAGGAGCCTGGCAGACTAGAGTCCATAGGGTCACAAAAAGCCAGACATAACTGAGTATATAAGCAGTTTGAAGGGCACCCTACCTGGGGTTAGGAGTCCCATTCGCTTTTGCCAGATAATCACTTGTCCAGCCTCCCTTGCAGTCGTGGTCATGTGACCACATTTGGCCTGGGAAGGCCTGCTGAAGGTTTCAGAGAAAGATTTTCTTCTTTGGGAAGCTACTGTGTGAGGATCATACTTAGCACTGCAGCAGCCATCTTGGGTCCATGGGGGAAAGGCCACCAGTCACAGAATTGCCCACCCAGAACTGTGCCATCAATGACCTGCTGAATCTGTCCAAATGATCCACTCTCATACCTGTTTTGTGCTGTGATGGTTGTTGCCTCTGTTATTAAGCTGTACTTACCTTAGCCAGGTTTTCTATTACTTGCATCTTAATTCATATGTCAGGGGGATGAAAAAGAGGGTTTGTCTAAGAAACCCAAATTGATATGACTTATTGATGAATTGGAGGTCAGTGGAGAGGGATTGCGAGGGGCCAGTGAAGAACTCTGGCATGAACAGAAGGGAGATGAAGGGAGATCCATTTTGTTCACCAGTCAGAACCGAGTTCCCAGCATAGTAGACAGTAATTCATCCGGGTGAAGGTGAAATGCCTTTGATCTGGAGCTCGGTCTGAGGTTCAGTTTGCAATGATGAGAAATCCAGGAGGAGGAGTCCGAGGGGCATGATGCATGGATCTGGATTTTCAAAGAGAGGTCTGGGTGAGTTGGCAGTTGGTGCTTATCAGCACTCAGTGTGATGACAGGCCTGGACTGTGAGAAGAAAACGTATTTTTTGCATTATGTGTGGTTTTTATTTTATGAAAAAGCTGATTGCAAATTTACAGTAAACTGAGATGAATACATCTTCGTGAAGGAGAACTGATGGTTCTATTTTAAAAAAACATGGCCACTCCCCTTTGGCCTTAAAACTTCAGGAAGGGCACTTCAAATGGCTTCCTATTTGTATATGTTTCGGTGTCTGAGTGTAGGAGTAGACTCTAGCATCCACTGTCAGGTGTTCTGCAGCTACGGGAGCATCATGTCTCTTCAGCAGGAGCCCGACAGGTGAGGAGATGGCCACGGGCAGACAGCTCCTGCTTTTCTGATCAGTGCTGGTATCTGCATTGTGGTGTCCTTTGAAACAATATATTGCCTATTTGTCACTTAAATTGAATCAAATCACAAAGATTGAGTCAAGTGAAATTATCATTTTGATAAATCAGAATCATTGACTATTAGCAATTTCAGGTAATTTAACTTAATATTTGTACCTGATACTATGCTAGGTCAGACCCATCAATATCTTATGACTTTTCTGTTTTCTGTTTAAATTTACTCACGTCACTGCCCTGTATAAAACTCATCTCTCATTTCCTCCATCCATATAGGGTGAAATCTCAACTTAGATTATCCTTCAGGGCCTTTTATCATCAATTCCTTTCCTCTCTTGCCAGACTCACCTTTTTCTGAAAGCCTCCTGCACTTTACTCTCCTCCAGCTAGGTCATGTCCCCAATTGACAAATCACTGGGATCACAGAATACTTTCAGAATTTTTTTCCTTTTCCATTGCACTGGAACCTTCTCTTCACTTGAAGACCGGTTTGTCCCAAGTGAAGAACTTGGGGCGAGGCCAGTGAAGAACTCTGGCAATGAACAGAAGGGAGATGAAGGGAGATCCATTTTGTTCACCAGTCAGAACCGAGTTCCCAGCATAGTAGACAGTAATTCATCCGGGTGAAGGTGAAATGCCTTTGATCTGGAGCTCGGTCTGAGGTTCAGTTTGCAATGATGAGAAATCCAGGAGGAGGAGTCCGAGGGGCATGATGCATGGATCTGGATTTTCAAAGAGAGGTCTGGGTGAGTTGGCAGTTGGTGCTTATCAGCACTCAGTGTGATGACAGGCCTGGACTGTGAGAAGAAAACGTATTTTTTGCATTATGTGTTGTTTTTATTTTATGAAAAAGCTGATTGCAAATTTACAGTAAACTGAGATGAATACATCTTCGTGAAGGAGAACTGATGGTTCTATTTTAAAAAAACATGGCCACTCCCCTTTGGCCTTAAAACTTCAGGAAGGGCACTTCAAATGGCTTCCTATTTGTATATGTTTCGGTGTCTGAGTGTAGGAGTAGACTCTAGCATCCACTGTCAGGTGTTCTGCAGCTACGGGAGCATCATGTCTCTTCAGCAGGAGCCCGACAGGTGAGGAGATGGCCACGGGCAGACAGCTCCTGCTTTTCTGATCAGTGCTGGTATCTGCATTGTGGTGTCCTTTGAAACAATATATTGCCTATTTGTCACTTAAATTGAATCAAATCACAAAGATTGAGTCAAGTGAAATTATCATTTTGATAAATCAGAATCATTGACTATTAGCAATTTCAGGTAATTTAACTTAATATTTGTACCTGATACTATGCTAGGTCAGACCCATCAATATCTTATGACTTTTCTGTTTTCTGTTTAAATTTACTCACGTCACTGCCCTGTATAAAACTCATCTCTCATTTCCTCCATCCATATAGGGTGAAATCTCAACTTAGATTATCCTTCAGGGCCTTTTATCATCAATTCCTTTCCTCTCTTGCCAGACTCACCTTTTCTGAAAGCCTCCTGCACTTTACTCTCCTCCAGCTAGGTCATGTCCCCAATTGACAAATCACTGGGATCACAGAATACTTTCAGAATCCCTTTTCCATTGGGCATTTTGTCTTTCTTTTCTTGTGCATTTCTTCAGAGCACAAGTTCAGTTGCACTGGAACCTTCTCTTCACTTGAAGACCGTGGTTGGTATGAATGTAGGCTTAGTTTTGAGGAACTATGAAAAATGGCAGTGTGTGTGCACATGTGCTCACAGTCATGTCCAGCTCTTTGTAACCCCATGGACTGTAGCCTCCATGCATGGACCGTTCATAGATGTTTCCAGGCAAAAATACTGGAGCGGGTTGCCATTTCCTCCTCCAGGGTATCTTCCCAACCCAGGGATCGAACCCATGCCTCCTGCATTGGCAGGCAGATTCTTTACCACTGTGCCACCTGGAAGCCCATAAAGAGCTAGTATAGGCAAATATTCCCTGCTCCAAGAAAGAGAAAGGCTTTCACAGTACACCTGTTTCTGTATTTTGAGTTTCTGGGCTTCTGGCCTGACAGGCCCCACCTCTTCTATTCCAGGCTGAGTCCCACGCCTTTGGAGCCTAGCCCTGTGCTCTGCTCTGTCTTCGAACCTCCTACAGTGGTCACATTGCTCCAGACATAGCAACCTTCAGGCTTGTTTCTGAACCAGCCAAGAGGATCCTCCAGGTCCCTCTGTTCCCTCTTGGTTCCTAGTGTGGTCCATGCACTGAAATGCATATGGTTGTTTTGATAAAACCATATGCATTTTATGCCAAGGTAGAGAATTCTTTATAATCCTCCTCACCCGTTAAAGAAAGAAAAGGAATTTTTAAGATTAGGAAGCTTTTGTATAAAAAACCTCCTCCACCCGTTAAAGGTAATTTAACTTAATATTTGTACCTGATACTATGCTAGGTCAGACCCATCAATATCTTATGACTTTTCTGTTTTCTGTTTAAATTTACTCACGTCACTGCCCTGTATAAAACTCATCTCTCATTTCCTCCATCCATATAGGGTGAAATCTCAACTTAGATTATCCTTCAGGGCCTTTTATCATCAATTCCTTTCCTCTCTTGCCAGACTCACCTTTTTCTGAAAGCCTCCTGCACTTTACTCTCCTCCAGCTAGGTCATGTCCCCAATTGACAAATCACTGGGATCACAGAATACTTTCAGAATCCCTTTTCCATTGGGCATTTTGTCTTTCTTTTCTTGTGCATTTCTTCAGAGCACAAGTTCAGTTGCACTGGAACCTTCTCTTCACTTGAAGACCGTGGTTGGTATGAATGTAGGCTTAGTTTTGAGGAACTATGAAAAATGGCAGTGTGTGTGCACATGTGCTCACAGTCATGTCCAGCTCTTTGTAACCCCATGGACTGTAGCCTCCATGCATGGACCGTTCATAGATGTTTCCAGGCAAAAATACTGGAGCGGGTTGCCATTTCCTCCTCCAGGGTATCTTCCCAACCCAGGGATCGAACCCATGCCTCCTGCATTGGCAGGCAGATTCTTTACCACTGTGCCACCTGGAAGCCCATAAAGAGCTAGTATAGGCAAATATTCCCTGCTCCAAGAAAGAGAAAGGCTTTCACAGTACACCTGTTTCTGTATTTTGAGTTTCTGGGCTTCTGGCCTGACAGGCCCCACCTCTTCTATTCCAGGCTGAGTCCCACGCCTTTGGAGCCTAGCCCTGTGCTCTGCTCTGTCTTCGAACCTCCTACAGTGGTCACATTGCTCCAGACATAGCAACCTTCAGGCTTGTTTCTGAACCAGCCAAGAGGATCCTCCAGGTCCCCTCTGTTCCCTCTTGGTTCCTAGTGTGGTCCATGCACTGAAATGCATATGGTTGTTTTGATAAAACCATATGCATTTTATGCCAAGGTAGAGAATTCTTTATAATCCTCCTCACCCGTTAAAGAAAGAAAAGGAATTTTTAAGACTCCTAGGAAGCTTTTGTTAAGGTGACTAGAAATAAACTGAAAGTCTCTCAGTCACGCCTGACTCTTTTCGACCCTATGGATTGTAGCCTGCTAGGCTTCTCTGTCACAGGATTCTCTAGGTAAGAATACTGGAGTGGGTAGCTTGTTCCCTTCTGCAGGCGATCTTCCTAACCCAGGGATCGAACCCAGGTCTACCTGTATTACAGGCAGATTCTTTACTGCCTGAGCCACCAGGGGAGCCTAAGAATACTGGAGTGGGAGTGTATCCCTTTTCCAGGGGATCTTCTCGACCCAGGAATTGAACCAGGAGCTCTTGCATTGCAGACAGATTCTTTACCAGCTGTGCTATCAGGGAAACCCAAGGTGATTAGACATGTTTCCAACAAAGGAGCAATAGTTGCTGGATGTTTTGCTACAAATGGGAAAAAATTTTTTTCTCGGTAGAATTTAGGTTACAAAGCATGCATTCATCAGGGCCAGGAAGTTGGGGAGCTTTTCCTGCAAGGAGATGAGGAGGGATGGGTGGGTCCGCCTTGTAGTATTGCATCTCACCTGGGACCTGGTGATATGGATGTTTCTGGGCCCAAGCAGAACTTCGATGATTAAGTTTGTAAGATTCTTGAAATTGTCTGCCCAGTCTCACAGCTTCCTTTGTTGCTCCTAACCCCCAAACTTGTGGGTGGCCCTGTCCCTGACAAAGAACAGAACTGTCAAGAGCCCTGGGGTCATACCCTCGAGCTCTCTCTGGAGCTGAAGGGAGGCCCTCTCCTGAGAATGTCAGTGCCTGAGGCAGTCAGTGCTGGACAAAGGGCTTTCTGTGTCTCTCTATGCTGCTTCAGAAATGTAAGCCTAGGAGAAGGTTGAGGCAGATCAGAGGGGACGCTGGGGAAACAATGCCTTCTCCTAGTTCGTGCATTTGGGGTAAAGAACCAGGACCTTATAAGAAAAGAGAACTTTGTCTCTTCACAATGGCAAGTATTTTCTCTCTCAAATCAAATACGTTTTTAGTCCTTTCCTTGGAATTTATGACATGCATAGTAACCATGTCTATATCTCAGCCACTTCTTTCACCCTTGTTGACATACAGTTGGCTAAGCCACAGATGGCTGCAGAGGAAGCAACTGCCACCGAGAAAACTCCCATGTCCGTGACAGGCCCTCTCATGTGCTCCTTGCTCACTACACGTGGATACTCGCATCTAACATGTCTCCGCTGTGTAACTGCTGGGTGGAGCTGAAGGGTTGTGGTCAGTGTGGGCATCCCAACTGATGTGGGTCAACAGGACAGAAGTCACTAGTTCTTGCAGGTCTCCTATTTGGAGTGGGTACCTGCCTCCTTTGCACTGTTCCCGAGCTTTGGGGAATGCGAGGCCCAGTCATAGGTCATGTGAGAGCAGTTCAGGACCGATGTGGGTGGATAGCACTTTGCACTGTGGTCGTACATCCCATGCACAAGTAGCAGACCTAGGGGCTGGCTGCATCTGGACTCGGACATGTTTTGTTTCTTTTGTCTTGTTAGTTTTCTGATATTTACCAAAGAAAACTGTGCTTTTCCCTTCCTTAACCCTTTGGCTTTTCTGAGTAGATCTGGCAACGCCAGACCCATGTCCCTGTATGGCAGCAGTCTTCTGGAGCTGAGCAGTGGCTGCTCCCTTTAGACAGTTTTCAGTCTGCCACAGTCCTCACCATGTTCTGTATTCTTTCTTCTCTGGTGCTAAGTGGCAAGTGCCATTCATCCTCACATTTGTGTAATTGCTTATCCTGTGATACACTTGAGACTGAAATGTTTCTTTATCTACATCTTTATAAGTGGGGAAATGAAGAACAGGGTAAGATGGCAGAGTGTTTCATGGAAAACAGTGCGAAAGAGGACATACTTCTTTGCAGAATTAAATGACAGAAGACACCCTTTGTGATTAAAATGACAACAAAGTCTGTCTATGTCAAAAAACACAATTCAAAAGACGATTTTAAAGAAGCTAGCCTCTCCCTTAGGATATCTGCCTGGCCTTCACTGGGGTTTGAGTTGTGACCTTGTCCTAAAGGCACCATTTCTCAAGACAGCTGTATTGGCCTCGAAGGCAGAATGGTTTCTTCTTGTGCAGGACTGCCTGGTGCACTTTGGAGCATGGCCTATCAATCATGATAATCCAACATTTACAAACATTTGCAGTGGAGATGCACTCCAGGACTTGCTGGCTGGCTGGGTATGCCTGGGATCCTCATGGGTGAGAGAGGATGGACTAAGCTTGAGCTTAGTGTCGGGAGGGCCCAGGGGCTGTCCAGATATGCAGTGATCCTGTGCTTTCCCAGCTCAGAGCTGAGACCTGTCAGGTCTGCCTCCTCCTGCAGCAGGTAGGGCTGTTGGGCTTTGCAGAAGATCTGACAGAGCAATCACAGTTGTTCTTATCATGTCTTTCTGTTCAAATGTGCCATGATCCCTTTGATCCAAGTGAGCTGGCAGGTGCATCTGGCTCATCTTCCAGCATGGTATTAAGAGTGATCCAAACCTAACAGATGTCCAGACTTAAGACAGTGAGTGATCTGCACAGAAGGGTCCCACTTCAGTGGGGACCTGGCCCTCTGCTTTCTTCCTGGGATCTATTTTGGTGTTTATGCCAGAGTCCACATTGTTCTATATGAGTCTGCAGCAGCTATAAGGGAATGGTCACTATGCAAATTGTTGGGTTGATCACTGCGGTGAGATCAGAGCATTGTTAAGGCTAAGGCGTGATTTCATTTGCTAGGATAGTTTAGGGCACACAGATGCACTTCGCCAACTAGGTTGCAGATTCTCAAAGGATCTTGATGGGTCACGGTTTAGTGGGCCAACAGCATCTCCAAGGCCTTCAGATGGAGCCTGCACAGTGCTCCTCAGAGACCATGAACCATGATGGGCAGAGGGGCCAGCTCAAGGGCTGAAGGAGTCTCTTGGCTGGGCCATCCTTGAGCACAAATAGCAGTAAGCAGTGGGACCTTAATTCAGGCTCTGCTAATGGAAGCTGAGGTCCTTTGGAAGTAGGTAGAATTCTGAACAGTTGCACACCAGCTCATAGACCATCCCTCCAACCTACAGAAACACTATTTTGCCCACTCTTTTAGGAAAAAAAAGCCCACTCTCCAACGATTATGCAGAGGTTTGAACACAACAGTTAGTTAGTAATTAGTCATACGATTTTAAATTTGCCTGGCCTTCACAGTTGTGACCTTGTCCTAAAGGCACCATTTCTCAAGACAGCTGTATTGGCCTCGAAGGCAGAATGGTTTCTTCTTGTGCAGGACTGCCTGGTGCACTTTGGAGCATGGCCTATCAATCATGATAATCCAACATTTACAAACATTTGCAGTGGAGATGCACTCCAGGACTTGCTGGCTGGCTGGGTATGCCTGGGATCCTCATGGGTGAGAGAGGATGGACTAAGCTTGAGCTTAGTGTCGGGAGGGCCCAGGGGCTGTCCAGATATGCAGTGATCCTGTGCTTTCCCAGCTCAGAGCTGAGACCTGTCAGGTCTGCCTCCTCCTGCAGCAGGTAGGGCTGTTGGGCTTTGCAGAAGATCTGACAGAGCAATCACAGTTGTTCTTATCATGTCTTTCTGTTCAAATGTGCCATGATCCCTTTGATCCAAGTGAGCTGGCAGGTGCATCTGGCTCATCTTCCAGCATGGTATTAAGAGTGATCCAAACCTAACAGATGTCCAGACTTAAGACAGTGAGTGATCTGCACAGAAGGGTCCCACTTCAGTGGGGACCTGGCCCTCTGCTTTCTTCCTGGGATCTATTTTGGTGTTTATGCCAGAGTCCACATTGTTCTATATGAGTCTGCAGCAGCTATAAGGGAATGGTCACTATGCAAATTGTTGGGTTGATCACTGCGGTGAGATCAGAGCATTGTTAAGGCTAAGGCGTGATTTCATTTGCTAGGATAGTTTAGGGCACACAGATGCACTTCGCCAACTAGGTTGCAGATTCTCAAAGGATCTTGATGGGTCACGGTTTAGTGGGCCAACAGCATCTCCAAGGCCTTCAGATGGAGCCTGCACAGTGCTCCTCAGAGACCATGAACCATGATGGGCAGAGGGGCCAGCTCAAGGGCTGAAGGAGTCTCTTGGCTGGGCCATCCTTGAGCACAAATAGCAGTAAGCAGTGGGACCTTAATTCAGGCTCTGCTAATGGAAGCTGAGGTCCTTTGGAAGTAGGTAGAATTCTGAACAGTTGCACACCAGCTCATAGACCATCCCTCCAACCTACAGAAACACTATTTTGCCCACTCTTTTAGGAAAAAAAAGCCCACTCTCCAACGATTATGCAGAGGTTTGAACACAACAGGTAGTTAGTAATTAGTCATGACTTGCCCAGTATCTGATAGTTTCAGAACAAGTGAGAGTTAATATCTTTAAAAGGAAAACTGTAAGTCTTTTGGCATATCTGTTATCTCAGAGCAATTCTTCTGTGACCTCAAAAGGACAATAAAACATGTACAGTAAAAATTATACTATGGCTTTATTCATATAGAGTCTGTACAGATAATCACAGAATCATTTTATGTGACTATATGTGCTGTTGATAGTGTGAGCCAATTGTTTTTTCTCTCCTTTAAAGTCTTTAGGCAGTGAGACAAACCTGTGTCACTGTTTTCAGTGGGCATAAACCATTGTCCAGCATATGTTTGTATATATCAAGAAGCTCTTTGTATTATTTAATAGGATTTGTAAGCATCTTATAGATTTTTTTTAAGAAAAACACATGCATTCATCCATAAAATTGGTGAAATTAAATTAAATTGAAAATCAAGAAGTTATGTTCAGCTCCTTGAAAAATTAGAATTACTGTACGACCCAGCAATTTCTCTTGTAGGTATATACCCAAGAGAATTGAAAACATATGTCTCACAATGACTTGTAGATGAATGTCCATAGTAGTGTTATTTATAAGTGACTCAAGAGTGAAAACTACCTAAATCTTATACAGATTGATGTCCATCCATATAAGGAAGTATTATTTTGGCAATAAGGATGTGTGAATCTGGAAAATTCATGCAAAGTGAAAGAAGTCAGGCCTAAGTGATCACATATTGTATGGTTCTATTTAGAGGAATTGTCTAGAATGTGGAAATCAGATATAGATTAGAGATTGCCTCAAGCTAGAAAAAGAGGCATTAGGGAGTGATTTCTAATGAGGTCAGAGTTTCTCTTTAAGGTGATGAAAATGTTCTAAAATTAGATCATGATATGTTTGGACAGTTTTGTGAATACACCAAAAACTACAGAAATGCACACTTTAAAAGGATGAAATTTTATGTCATGTGAATACCTTAAGTCTTAATAATTAAGAACTAAATCGACAAATAGATTCTATTAAAAAAGTTTGCCCAAAAAACACTCTTCAACGATTATGCAGAGGTTTGAACACAACAGGTAGTTAGTAATTAGTCATGACTTGCCCAGTATCTGATAGTTTCAGAACAAGTGAGAGTTAATATCTTTAAAAGGAAAACTGTAAGTCTTTTGGCATATCTGTTATCTCAGAGCAATTCTTCTGTGACCTCAAAAGGACAATAAAACATGTACAGTAAAAATTATACTATGGCTTTATTCATATAGAGTCTGTACAGATAATCACAGAATCATTTTATGTGACTATATGTGCTGTTGATAGTGTGAGCCAATTGTTTTCTCTCCTTTAAAGTCTTTAGGCAGTGAGACAAACCTGTGTCACTGTTTTCAGTGGGCATAAACCATTGTCCAGCATATGTTTGTATATATCAAGAAGCTCTTTGTATTATTTAATAGGATTTGTAAGCATCTTATAGATTTTTTTTAAGAAAAACACATGCATTCATCCATAAAATTGGTGAAATTAAATTAAATTGAAAATCAAGAAGTTATGTTCAGCTCCTTGAAAAATTAGAATTACTGTACGACCCAGCAATTTCTCTTGTAGGTATATACCCAAGAGAATTGAAAACATATGTCTCACAATGACTTGTAGATGAATGTCCATAGTAGTGTTATTTATAAGTGACTCAAGAGTGAAAACTACCTAAATCTTATACAGATTGATGTCCATCCATATAAGGAAGTATTATTTTGGCAATAAGGATGTGTGAATCTGGAAAATTCATGCAAAGTGAAAGAAGTCAGGCCTAAGTGATCACATATTGTATGGTTCTATTTAGAGGAATTGTCTAGAATGTGGAAATCAGATATAGATTAGAGATTGCCTCAAGCTAGAAAAAGAGGCATTAGGGAGTGATTTCTAATGAGGTCAGAGTTTCTCTTTAAGGTGATGAAAATGTTCTAAAATTAGATCATGATATGTTTGGACAGTTTTGTGAATACACCAAAAACTACAGAAATGCACACTTTAAAAGGATGAAATTTTATGTCATGTGAATACCTTAAGTCTTAATAATTAAGAACTAAATGCGACAAATAGGATAAAATGTTGTCAGTTATTGATTCTAATGAAAGGCATGGGTCTGATCATATTATTGTTCTTTCAAGTTTTCTATTTGAATATGTTTTCAATTAATGGTTCAGGGAAAGAAAACCAAAGGGGAGGGAAAAAAAGCAAAGAGAGGATACTGAAGATACTCTGTATTTTGGTTGTAGCCACTGAGACACCCTCATATAGGATGGATTTATTTGGGTTGAACAAAAAAATGAGAGCACAAGAGGAACTGGCTGATTCTCAGAGAACTGAGTGTTTCCCATATTCATTGGGGGTTAGTCTGACCCTGGTTGAGAAGTTGCCTGGTGGAGAAGCCTCGCATGAACATACGTTTTCTCATAGTCCATGAAGAGTGAACAAGACCATACTGTCTGTCCGTTAGATTAATAGTTCTGGTTAAATAGATGGATGGGTGGGTGGATAGGAATAATAATTGTATCTACCTCATAAAGTTTTTGTGAGCAACATGTGTAAAGTGCTTACCGTAATTTCTGGCACACATTTATTTAAAAAGTTGTTATATACTAATGTTTGGTGGAAGTTACAAAGAAATGGTCAGAGGGAGAAAGAAAGGAACAGAATAGCATGTATGGTGCATTATAGGAGTGTTTGTAACTTCTGGATATTTCTGGAACTCTCGTGCCCCCAGGTTAGATGAAGAGATGTTTTACCTCTACCTGTAATAGTCAGAATTCTTCTTTCCTTGGCCATCTTCTGAGAGTGAAGCTGCCATGATTTTTCCTGACTTATCTGCCTCCATCAGCCCACGTGAGGAGGTGATTGAGCACACCCGAAAGACATAGTTCTAGGACTCACTCTGGGCCCACTGGAGCCGGTCTGCTTCTAACCACCATCAGTGCTTTGGGAAAAGCCCTCTGTAAGGACAGTAATCTCCTTTATAAGGGCAGAGTTGTGACTGCTTTTTATTTTCCTTGTTTTTAAGTGTTCTTGAAAACTAATGCTATGTTTTTAATTAGGGGAAAAGATTTTTAAGAAAATTTTGACTTTGCATGAGGGACGACATTTTACCCACAGCTTTGTTGAAATAAAATTTACATACCATAAGCTTCACCTTTGTTAAGTGTATACTTCCCTGCTCTTTTTTTTATATTTTATTTTATTTCTGATAACTGGGTCTTCATTGCTGCACACAGGTTTCTCTAGCTTCAGGGAGCTGGGGCCACTCCTTGTTGTGGTCCAAGGCCTTTTCATTGTGGTGTCTTCTCCTATAGCAGAGCATAGCCTCTAGGTGCATGGGCTTCAGTAGTTGCGGCTCACAGGCTTTAGAACACAGGCTCAGTACTTGTGGCACACAGGCCTAGTTGCCCTGAGGCATGTGGAATTTTCCCGGACCACGATCGAACCTGTGTCGCCTGCATTGGCAGGCAGATTCTTAACCACTGGACTACCAGGAAAGTTCTACTTCCCTGCTTTATTAGTATATTTATAGAGTTGTGCAACCATCATCACAATTAAGTTTTAGAACATTTTCATCACCCTGAAAAGGAAACCCTGGGCCCACTAGAAGTTACGCCACATTCTCTCCCTGACCTCACTCTCAGCCAGTCACAAATATACTTTCTATGTATTTCTTGATGCTGACATTTTATCGAAATAGAATCACTTTGTGACCTTTTGTGACTTTTTTCATTTACCATAATGTTTTAAAAATTCTTCCATGTTTGTTCACTTCTTTTATTGCTGAATGATATACCATTGCTTGGATAAACTACATTTTGTTTATATATCCTCAATTTGATGGACATTTGATTTTTTTCTATGTTGGGGATATTATGAATAACAGTTCTGTGAATATTCATGTATGGGTTTTTATGTGGAAAGTTTTCAGTTTTATTGGGCCTATAACTAGGAATGGTTTTGCTAAGTCATATGGTTGCTCTATATTAACATTTACGGAACTGTCAAATCATTTTCCTAAGTGTCTGAAAATACATATACCAGCAATATAAGTTGGTTTTAATTTCTCATTGTTCTTGATAATACTTGACTTTTTAATTATAGTTTTTCTGGTGGGTGTGAAATAATATCTTTTTTTTGACTTTGCATGAGGGACGACATTTTACCCACAGCTTTGTTGAAATAAAATTTACATACCATAAGCTTCACCTTTGTTAAGTGTATACTTCCCTGCTCTTTTTTTTATATTTTATTTTATTTCTGATAACTGGGTCTTCATTGCTGCACACAGGTTTCTCTAGCTTCAGGGAGCTGGGGCCACTCCTTGTTGTGGTCCAAGGCCTTTTCATTGTGGTGTCTTCTCCTATAGCAGAGCATAGCCTCTAGGTGCATGGGCTTCAGTAGTTGCGGCTCACAGGCTTTAGAACACAGGCTCAGTACTTGTGGCACACAGGCCTAGTTGCCCTGAGGCATGTGGAATTTTCCCGGACCACGATCGAACCTGTGTCGCCTGCATTGGCAGGCAGATTCTTAACCACTGGACTACCAGGAAAGTTCTACTTCCCTGCTTTATTAGTATATTTATAGAGTTGTGCAACCATCATCACAATTAAGTTTTAGAACATTTTCATCACCCTGAAAAGGAAACCCTGGGCCCACTAGAAGTTACGCCACATTCTCTCCCTGACCTCACTCTCAGCCAGTCACAAATATACTTTCTATGTATTTCTTGATGCTGACATTTTATCGAAATAGAATCACTTTGTGACCTTTTGTGACTTTTTTCATTTACCATAATGTTTTAAAAATTCTTCCATGTTTGTTCACTTCTTTTTATTGCTGAATGATATACCATTGCTTGGATAAACTACATTTTGTTTATATATCCTCAATTTGATGGACATTTGATTTTTTTCTATGTTGGGGATATTATGAATAACAGTTCTGTGAATATTCATGTATGGGTTTTTATGTGGAAAGTTTTCAGTTTTATTGGGCCTATAACTAGGAATGGTTTTGCTAAGTCATATGGTTGCTCTATATTAACATTTACGGAACTGTCAAATCATTTTCCTAAGTGTCTGAAAATACATATACCAGCAATATAAGTTGGTTTTAATTTCTCATTGTTCTTGATAATACTTGACTTTTTAATTATAGTTTTTCTGGTGGGTGTGAAATAATATCTTATTGTGGTTTTGATTTGTGTCTCCTTAATAGCTAATGGTGTTGCATATCTTTTCATATGCCTCATGCCATTTGTATATCTTCTTTAAAAAATTTCTGCTTAGATCCTTTGCCCATTTTAAATGGGGTGATTTTCCTTTTATCACTAAGTTATAAGAATCTATTCTAGATAGAAGTCTGTTGTCAGATAAATAATTTGGAGATCCTTTCTTCCACTGGGGGGATTGTCTTTCTGTTTTAGTCATGGTATACTTTGAAGCACAGACAGTTGTTTTTTTTTTTTTTTAATTTATCTTTTGGAGGGTGGGGTAGGGAGGGAGGGGGATGGGCGGGCCACTTCTATTGGTCTTTCATTTCTATATTTTCATCTGTCTTTGTTCTTTGACTCCTGTGGGCCTCCCATCGTGGTGGCCACTGTCGTCGCAGAGCACCAGCTCTGGGCGCACATGCACCAGAGCTCTGGCTCGGTAATTGGACACATCGGTCCAGCCGCTCCGCGGCACATGGGATCTTCCCAGGCCAGGGATCGAACCGGTGCCCGTTGCACTGCAAGGCGGTGTCTTTACCCACTGGACCACCAGGGGAAGCCCCACACAGACAGTTTTAACATTGATGAAGTTCAGCTTATCCATCTTCTCTTCTCGTTTTTTTGGTGTCAGACCTAAGAAAACAATGCCTAACCAAAAGTCATGAAAATTTGCCTATATGTTTTCTTCTAAGATTTTTGTCATTTTAGCACTTATATTTAGGTCTGTGATCTACTTTTAGTTGATTTTTGTGTCTGAATGTGGTAAGGGGCTAAATTCATTTTCTTGCATGTGGATATTCAGTTGACCCAGCAGCATGTATTAAAAGGAGTCCTCTTTTTCATGTTGAATTCTCTTGGCTGGGACAATATTTTGGTGGAAAACCCCAGACAGATATTTTCTCCAGTGGCATATGAGGCATCTCATTTCTTTTTCCCTTTGAAAAAGTTGTTTCTGCACTGTAACATTCACCCCAAGGTAAATCCCCGTTGACTAGTTATAAATTTATTGTTAACTCTTCCTTTTAAAAATTAACATTTTATGCCTCAGGAAACTCACTGTATTAATTTTTTTTGATCAAATAACAGGAGGCCCAAGCATGAAGACAATATGACCTCAAAAGAGAAAAGAAGAACATGATGTTTCCAAGAAATGCATTCAGTGTGCATTGTAGATTTAACCTTAGTGAATTTCTTTAGTCAATTTTTATGAATTCACACATTTCTAAATCTGAGAAAGTTTTGTAAAGGGTTCTCTTTCCCTTTGAAGCACAGAGAGGTTATTAGACTCACCTGGAGCCCCACCACCCAGCAGAGCCTGCCCTTGGAGTATCCAGGTTGCTTGGCAGACACCGGCAATGTCGAGGTGATGGAAGCATCAAAAAGAGCTTCTTAAAAGTATGGAGATTCCTTAAAAAACTAAAAATAGAAACACTGTACGACCCAGCAATCTCACTATTAGGCTTATACCCTGATGAAGTCAAAATTGAGAAATATACCTCTATGCCAACATTCATCACAGCTCTCTATACAATAGCTAAAACATGAAAACAACCTAGATGTCCATTGATGAATGGATGGATAAAAAATTTCTGGTACATATATATAGTGGAATACTACACAGCTGTAAAAGGAAATGCAGAAGAATCAGTCCTAATGTGGTGATTGGATCTAGATAGAACCTACCGTAAAAAGTGAAGTAAGTCAAAAAGGGAAAGACAAGTACAGTATACTAACATATATGGAATCTAGTAGGATGGTAATGATAACACACACAGTGAAACGATGGAAAACCAGCCATGGAGAATAGACATATGGACACTGTGGAGAATGAACAGTGGGTGGGAGACGAAGAGGGAGTAACATGGAAACCTATAGTATCATATTGAAAAAGATAACTATTGTCATTGTGCTGTGGGAAAAGAGGATCCTGCAGAGGCGCTGTGTGACAGCCTGGAGTGGTGGGATGGGGGGGACATACATATGACTAATCTGGGATCATACATATCTGTAAATAACAAAACTCAGTAAAAGTAAAAAGTCAAATAAAAATTAAAGAGCTTCCTCACACCCGTTTTGGGGAGAGTCAGTCCAAAATCTAGGGTGAATCTGAGTCGGGAGACGGAGACCAGAACAAGAGTGAGGAGATACAGCATGATTCCAGACATTTCAAGGGCACATGGTTCTTGTGGCTGCATCCTTGCCCCCAGCACGCAGAGAGGGGGGAGCCCTGAGACCACTGAAGATGGTGCTTTTCCAGTACCCAGTGACTGTTCTGTCTTCAGCTGTCCAAATGTCATGTTGATAAAAGTGTTTAGAGACTAAGCACATCTTTACACTGACAGCTAAACTGCTGATAATTGTGAAATGATTGTATGCTTCTTGGCACGGAGTTTTTGCTTTGTTAACCTTTTTTTTTTTAATTGGACTTGATCAAAGTAATTGTGGTAATAGATAATGTTTCTTCAGTGTTTACTATGTGAAAAGTGCATTACTTGTATTATTCATCTAATTCCCAACCCCATGAAGTTGGTATTTGTCTCATCTTACAAATGAGGAGAAAGACTTAGAGATTAACAATTACCATGATCACCTAGGTGGTAAGTGGCAGAGTGAGATTCAGACACATACCCAAGTCCAGAGCCTGCCTGCCTCACCCTCTCAGAATCTGTTGGCTCAAAGTGAAATCTCCCCATGGTTTATGTCCCTAAGAATCCCCAAGGGAGCCAAGGATATGTTGAAAGTAGTGACTGCTAAGTCACCTCTACTCAGATCACCATAATCGTGGTTCTGTTGGAGGAGTCATGTAAAAACCCACAACTGTTTGGATATTCCTCAAAAGGGAAAGACAAGTACAGTATACTAACATATATGGAATCTAGTAGAAAAAACCCGTAAAATGGAAAACCAGCCATGGAGAATAGACATATGGACACTGTGGAGAATGAACAGTGGGTGGGAGACGAAGAGGGAGTAACATGGAAACCTATAGTATCATATTGAAAAAGATAACTATTGTCATTGTGCTGTGGGAAAAGAGGATCCTGCAGAGGCGCTGTGTGACAGCCTGGAGTGGTGGGATGGGGGGGACATACATATGACTAATCTGGGATCATACATATCTGTAAATAACAAAACTCAGTAAAAGTAAAAAGTCAAATAAAAATTAAAGAGCTTCCTCACACCCGTTTTGGGGAGAGTCAGTCCAAAATCTAGGGTGAATCTGAGTCGGGAGACGGAGACCAGAACAAGAGTGAGGAGATACAGCATGATTCCAGACATTTCAAGGGCACATGGTTCTTGTGGCTGCATCCTTGCCCCCAGCACGCAGAGAGGGGGGAGCCCTGAGACCACTGAAGATGGTGCTTTTCCAGTACCCAGTGACTGTTCTGTCTTCAGCTGTCCAAATGTCATGTTGATAAAAGTGTTTAGAGACTAAGCACATCTTTACACTGACAGCTAAACTGCTGATAATTGTGAAATGATTGTATGCTTCTTGGCACGGAGTTTTTGCTTTGTTAACCTTTTTTTTTTTAATTGGACTTGATCAAAGTAATTGTGGTAATAGATAATGTTTCTTCAGTGTTTACTATGTGAAAAGTGCATTACTTGTATTATTCATCTAATTCCCAACCCCATGAAGTTGGTATTTGTCTCATCTTACAAATGAGGAGAAAGACTTAGAGAGATTAACAATTACCATGATCACCTAGGTGGTAAGTGGCAGAGTGAGATTCAGACACATACCCAAGTCCAGAGCCTGCCTGCCTCACCCTCTCAGAATCTGTTGGCTCAAAGTGAAATCTCCCCATGGTTTATGTCCCTAAGAATCCCCAAGGGAGCCAAGGATATGTTGAAAGTAGTGACTGCTAAGTCACCTCTACTCAGATCACCATAATCGTGGTTCTGTTGGAGGGAGTCATGTAACACCCACAACTGTGAATTCATAACTCTGAGTTTGAGACCAATCCTTAGAGGAATGGAGTCTCTTTTGAGGTTCACTAGCTATCCTTCCAATGGTATATTACATCTCTGACGTTTATGTCTTCGAACAGAAGAATGGAAATGCATTAGAAGCTCCTTTAAGAGTGGTCCATTTGGTCTCAGTTATAGAGCAGTCCAGGGACCTTAGGGATCATCCTTTACGTTTGGGGGGCAGGGGTTGCTGCCTTTATCTCACACACACACACACACACACACACACACACACACACACACACACACACTAGAGCAGCCCAAGATTCTCCTGGCTGTCAGCCAGAGGGACAGCAGTGACCCTGTCCCTCATGATGGCTCTTGCGACCTGGCTGCATGCTTGCCCTCAGTACACAGAGAGAGTGACTCCAGAGATCACTGAAGATGGTGCTTTCCAAGTCCCCAGCTGGCTGTTCTGTCTTCAGCCTTCCAAATATCATGTGATAAAAGCATTTAGAGACTCAGAACATCTCTGCACTGGCGGCCTCCATGTCCTCTGTGGCTGTGTAGACTCCCTGTAGAGGTATCTATGCTGGAAGAGCTCAGGTGATGAAGAAGGAGAATCGGTCATAATCTGAAATCAAGGCTAGAAGTAAGGTTCCCACTGCCGTGACACTGGGGCAGTCACAGGGCTGGAGTTATAAAAGGAATGTCAGATATTTGGGCCTGAATCCATTTGGTAGATGTTCCAGACAAGATCCAGACATGACATTCAAAAGGAGTCCAGGAAAATCGTTTTAAGGTCCTCCCAAAACTTTTAACCTTTTCGTGTTCACTAGTCCATCTGATTTAGTGTTGCCTCTGAGGAGAAAGACTTAGAGATTAACAATTACCATGATCACCTAGGTGGTAAGTGGCAGAGTGAGATTCAGACACATACCCAAGTCCAGAGCCTGCCTGCCTCACCCTCTCAGAATCTGTTGGCTCAAAGTGAAATCTCCCCATGGTTTATGTCCCTAAGAATCCCCAAGGGAGCCAAGGATATGTTGAAAGTAGTGACTGCTAAGTCACCTCTACTCAGATCACCATAATCGTGGTTCTGTTGGAGGGAGTCATGTAACACCCACAACTGTGAATTCATAACTCTGAGTTTGAGACCAATCCTTAGAGGAATGGAGTCTCTTTTGAGGTTCACTAGCTATCCTTCCAATGGTATATTACATCTCTGACGTTTATGTCTTCGAACAGAAGAATGGAAATGCATTAGAAGCTCCTTTAAGAGTGGTCCATTTGGTCTCAGTTATAGAGCAGTCCAGGGACCTTAGGGATCATCCTTTACGTTTGGGGGGCAGGGGTTGCTGCCTTTATCTCACACACACACACACACACACACACACACACACACACACACTAGAGCAGCCCAAGATTCTCCTGGCTGTCAGCCAGAGGGACAGCAGTGACCCTGTCCCTCATGATGGCTCTTGCGACCTGGCTGCATGCTTGCCCTCAGTACACAGAGAGAGTGACTCCAGAGATCACTGAAGATGGTGCTTTCCAAGTCCCCAGCTGGCTGTTCTGTCTTCAGCCTTCCAAATATCATGTGATAAAAGCATTTAGAGACTCAGAACATCTCTGCACTGGCGGCCTCCATGTCCTCTGTGGCTGTGTAGACTCCCTGTAGAGGTATCTATGCTGGAAGAGCTCAGGTGATGAAGAAGGAGAATCGGTCATAATCTGAAATCAAGGCTAGAAGTAAGGTTCCCACTGCCGTGACACTGGGGCAGTCACAGGGCTGGAGTTATAAAAGGAATGTCAGATATTTGGGCCTGAATCCATTTGGTAGATGTTCCAGACAAGATCCAGACATGAAATTCAAAAAGGAGTCCAGGAAAATCGTCACCTCATCTCCGGAGCAGCTGATCCTCTGCGTCAAAATCTTGCTTTGCTTTGGGAAATTTGCCCCACCACCTTCTGGTTTGATTCTTGTGTTCACTAGTCCATCTGATTTAGTGTTGCCTCTGCATTCCAAACACAGTCATGGGGGCTGTCTTTGGCTCTAGCCAGAGCCTGCCTAGCACAGTGCAGGGATCAGGAAATAGCAATTCACATTCTTGGGTTATTATGTTTTTGAATGGAAGATCTTCTGTTGAGAGGGTTGGAAATAATATTTATTTCATGTTACCAAACTCAGGGGCAGAAAATGATCAGCTGGACAGTGCAATGGAATGGAACAGTTCGTTCCTCCTAAGAGTCAGTTATATTTGCAGGGAAGTAACGCACAACGTCATGGCAAACTGACGCTCGTCCATGATGCCACTGCTCCTGTGATGCCGTCTCAGGAAGTCTGAAGCTTATTTGGAATTAGGGTGACTGGTTAAGGTGGTGTCATTAAGGAATGATTTCAGGATCCTATATAGGTGGCAGCTTAGGCAGATGGACCTAGAATGTTCTGTGGTTTTCAGTACTGGGAAGAGTGGATGGTAGCCAGGCTGACAGTCTTGTTCAGAGATGCCTAAAAAATGAGTCCAGTCCTGTGCTCTCTCAGAAAATGGTCTTGAAGGACATATCTATTTTTAGAGGGATTTTTCCTGCCTTCCATGTCTCTGAGTTCTGTTGGGTTGTTTTTGTTAAACCAAGACTGAGAGTGATTTATGGAAAAACCAAGCTCTGCTCTGTTTTGTGCTGGTGACCTTGGTGTGATATGTCCTCAGGGGACATGTGCTGTCAGCCAGATGAAGCAGAATAAGTTCTTCTTTGACCTTAGACTTGAAGCAAACAGAGTGGATGCTGACTAATTTTCTGAATGAAAATGGCAGTTTGTCAGTTAGTCTCCCACAGGTGGAGAACAAAATCAACAAATGGCTTTTATATTGTTTTTTCTATTGATCCCAAACAAAAGGTTCCCACTGCCGTGACACTGGGGCAGTCACAGGGCTGGAGTTATAAAAGGAATGTCAGATATTTGGGCCTGAATCCATTTGGTAGATGTTCCAGACAAGATCCAGACATGAAATTCAAAAAGGAGTCCAGGAAAATCGTCACCTCATCTCCGGAGCAGCTGATCCTCTGCGTCAAAATCTTGCTTTGCTTTGGGAAATTTGCCCCACCACCTTCTGGTTTGATTCTTGTGTTCACTAGTCCATCTGATTTAGTGTTGCCTCTGCATTCCAAACACAGTCATGGGGGCTGTCTTTGGCTCTAGCCAGAGCCTGCCTAGCACAGTGCAGGGATCAGGAAATAGCAATTCACATTCTTGGGTTATTATGTTTTTGAATGGAAGATCTTCTGTTGAGAGGGTTGGAAATAATATTTATTTCATGTTACCAAACTCAGGGGCAGAAAATGATCAGCTGGACAGTGCAATGGAATGGAACAGTTCGTTCCTCCTAAGAGTCAGTTATATTTGCAGGGAAGTAACGCACAACGTCATGGCAAACTGACGCTCGTCCATGATGCCACTGCTCCTGTGATGCCGTCTCAGGAAGTCTGAAGCTTATTTGGAATTAGGGTGACTGGTTAAGGTGGTGTCATTAAGGAATGATTTCAGGATCCTATATAGGTGGCAGCTTAGGCAGATGGACCTAGAATGTTCTGTGGTTTTCAGTACTGGGAAGAGTGGATGGTAGCCAGGCTGACAGTCTTGTTCAGAGATGCCTAAAAAATGAGTCCAGTCCTGTGCTCTCTCAGAAAATGGTCTTGAAGGACATATCTAGTTTTAGAGGGATTTTTCCTGCCTTCCATGTCTCTGAGTTCTGTTGGGTTGTTTTTGTTAAACCAAGACTGAGAGTGATTTATGGAAAAACCAAGCTCTGCTCTGTTTTGTGCTGGTGACCTTGGTGTGATATGTCCTCAGGGGACATGTGCTGTCAGCCAGATGAAGCAGAATAAGTTCTTCTTTGACCTTAGACTTGAAGCAAACAGAGTGGATGCTGACTAATTTTCTGAATGAAAATGGCAGTTTGTCAGTTAGTCTCCCACAGGTGGAGAACAAAATCAACAAATGGCTTTTATATTGTTTTTTCTATTGATCCCAAACAAAATCCATTTTTTTAGAAATACTCATTTGCAGAAAGCAAAGTCAGTTTGTAACAAACATCAGTGTATACCTTGCTGAGGGAAGTCCATTTCCATACTTAATTCCCAGGCCCCAATATAAAGCTCCAAGATATAGTAAAGATCCTGCAGTTAAATGCAGCCCCAGAGGAAGAGGTGGACCCTTGACAAAACAGAAGAGTGATTTTGTTTTGTTTTTTTAACAAGTTTGTATGTATATTGTAATGCTTAGGATTATATACTTGTAAATCATGTAGATGTACGAATGTGCGTATATGAATATCCCACATCCCTCAGCTTTTTTGTCTTTCATTTTTAGATTTTTTATAACTACAATGTTCAGTGTGAGTTATATACTGAATTCAGGATGTTTTCTTAAGAAAGTGCATGCACCTAACTGACAAAACCCACCTTTCACCCTTGTGTTACCTCAGTTGCTCTTTTAAAAGTAATGTCAATGAATAAAAGCACTTAGATCCTTACTCGTTTACTTCATGAGTCAAGTCAGTTTAGATCTGGCAAAGAAAAACACATTCAACAGAACGTTGGTGGTTATCACCTTCTGAGGAATGCTTTGGTAATCCCTGAGGGCTGAAGGATAATTTTCCCAGGAACTTTTGCTCTGACTTGGCTGTCCAGAGAGGATTTTTTTTACTAGGGAATGTCCTTGATTATATTCTGGGATTCCTGTGTTTAGTGTTCTTAACTTTTTAAAGGTTATGGCCCCTTTGGAAATTTGATGAAAGCTATAAACTTTCTTGCAAGAAATACACAGATACATACCAAATTTTGCACAGTTTCAAGGGTTAAAGATATTTGTGTTAGAGTCTTTTTGGTTTATGTTTTCAGAGAGAACTGCCTGGACTTTGAGCAGTAGTTGGCAGGTTTCTCCTTCAGCCCCTGGAATGCATTGCGCATAGTGCTGGCTGTGTCTGTCTCCTCTGCTGCCTTCCGTTTGCCGAGGCAGGGCCCTCCCTCCAGCACAGGCAGGGGCAGGAGCTGCCAAGCCTGATCTGCCTGGAGTCCTTCCTTGGTTGCAGCACAGACCTGGGACAGGACACTCTCTTCGTGCCTCTGTTTCTGAAATTTTTGCCTGATCCCAAACAAAATCCATTTTTTTAGAAATACTCATTTGCAGAAAGCAAAGTCAGTTTGTAACAAACATCAGTGTATACCTTGCTGAGGGAAGTCCATTTCCATACTTAATTCCCAGGCCCCAATATAAAGCTCCAAGATATAGTAAAGATCCTGCAGTTAAATGCAGCCCCAGAGGAAGAGGTGGACCCTTGACAAAACAGAAGAGTGATTTTGTTTTGTTTTTTTAACAAGTTTGTATGTATATTGTAATGCTTAGGATTATATACTTGTAAATCATGTAGATGTACGAATGTGCGTATATGAATATCCCACATCCCTCAGCTTTTTTGTCTTTCATTTTTAGATTTTTTATAACTACAATGTTCAGTGTGAGTTATATACTGAATTCAGGATGTTTTCTTAAGAAAGTGCATGCACCTAACTGACAAAACCCACCTTTCACCCTTGTGTTACCTCAGTTGCTCTTTTAAAAGTAATGTCAATGAATAAAAGCACTTAGATCCTTACTCGTTTACTTCATGAGTCAAGTCAGTTTAGATCTGGCAAAGAAAAACACATTCAACAGAACGTTGGTGGTTATCACCTTCTGAGGAATGCTTTGGTAATCCCTGAGGGCTGAAGGATAATTTTCCCAGGAACTTTTGCTCTGACTTGGCTGTCCAGAGAGGATTTTTTTTACTAGGGAATGTCCTTGATTATATTCTGGGATTCCTGTGTTTAGTGTTCTTAACTTTTTAAAGGTTATGGCCCCTTTGGAAATTTGATGAAAGCTATAAACTTTCTTGCAAGAAATACACAGATACATACCAAATTTTGCACAGTTTCAAGGGTTAAAGATATTTGTGTTAGAGTCTTTTTGGTTTATGTTTTCAGAGAGAACTGCCTGGACTTTGAGCAGTAGTTGGCAGGTTTCTCCTTCAGCCCCTGGAATGCATTGCGCATAGTGCTGGCTGTGTCTGTCTCCTCTGCTGCCTTCCGTTTGCCGAGGCAGGGCCCTCCCTCCCGCAGCACAGGCAGGGGCAGGAGCTGCCGCCAGAAGCCTGATCTGCCTGGAGTCCTTCCTTGGTTGCAGCACAGACCTGGGACAGAGACTTACTCTCTTCGTGCCTCTGTTTTCTTACCTGTAACTGAGAATGAGGATAACATCTCTTCATAGGGTGCACACATACCTGTGTGCACATGTGTGTATGTGGACGTGGGTATCCACGTGTGTGTGTGTGTGTGTGTGTGTGTGTGTGTGTGTGAGTGATGGGTTGCAGGCCTTCCTTGTCGACAGGACCGGTCAGCAGGGACTTGCCAGTGCAGAAATACAGCCTGGCACTTCCAGGCTATGACTACTCCTCAACACTTTCACAGCCTTTATGCCAATTTATGCTCTATTCATCCACAGCATCTGAGTCTTTAAGCCTGACAACCTTTAGGCTTTGCCAGCATACTGAGTATGAATGGCTATCTTCTAAGGACTGTATCCTGCATACTTCTAACTACTAGTAAGGAAGAAGATCTTCTAATCTTTCCTTGGTCAGATGAGTTGAAAAAATCTTCCTTGTGGCTGGCCTTTTCTGCTTACAATTTTCTGTGTGGATTTAGCTAGATAACTCAGCTTTTCCCCTTCTGATTTCTGCTTTTGGGCTCTTATTTTTTTATTTATTTTATGTATTTAATTTTAATTGGAGGATGATAGTTTTACTGAGCTGTGTTGTTTACTGCCGAACCTCAACATGAACTGGCCACGGGTATACACACGTTCCCTCCCTCGTGTACTTCCCTCCCATCTCTCTCCCCATCTCACTCCTCTAGGCTGTTTCAGAGCCCCTCTGAATTTCTTTAGTCTTAACAGCAAATTCCCATTGCTTATCTATTTTACATATGATAATGTAAGTTTCCATGCTACTCCTTGCATACATCTCACCCACTCCCTCCCCTCAATGTCCATAAGTCTATTCTCTATGTCTATGTCTCCATTGCTGCTCTGCATATAAATTAATCAGTACCATATTTATAGATCACATATATATGTGTTATTATACAATATTTATCTTTCTCTTTCCAGCTTACTTCACTCTGTATAATAGGCTCGAGGTTCATCCTCCTCATTAGAACTGATTCAAATGCACTCCTTTTTTATGGCTGAGTAATATTCCATTGTATATATGTACTATACCTTCTTTATCCATTCATCTGCCAATGGACATCTAGGTGGATTCCATGTTCTAGCTATTGTAAACAGTGCTGCAGTTAACAATGGGGTACATGTGTCTTTTTCAATTTTGGTTTCCTCAAGGTATATGCCTAGTAGTGGGATTGCTGGGTCATATGGTGGTTCCATTTCTAGTTTTTTAAGAGATCTCCATACTGTCTTCCAAAGTGGCAGTATCAGTTTACATCCCCACCAACAGTGCAAGAGGGTTCCCTTTTCTCCACATCCTCTCCAGCATTTGTTGTTTGTAGACTTCTGATGATGGCCATTCTGATTGGTGTGAGGTCTCAGTATAATTTTGATTTTCTTTTCTCTAATAATCAGTGATGTTGAGCATCTTTTCATGTGTTTGTTGGCCATCTGTATGTCTTCTTTGGAGAGATATCTGTTTATATCTTTTTCCCATTTTTTGATCAGGTTGTTTCCTTTTTTGATATTGAGTTGTACCTCTTGTTTTAAAGTACTTTTACTATTGGAAAAAGCGTAATGACATTCACTTATATTTTCTTCTGACCCATTCAAAGTTTTGTTTTCACATTTGTTCATTTACTCTATTTACAGTTTATTTTGTATGTGTGGTTTGAGGTGGGATATTTAATTTGCTTGTTTTTGCCTGGATTTGTTTGTTGTCCCAGCACCATTAATTGACCAGTGTATCATTTCTGGTTATCTGATATATTTTTTTTTCAAAGATTTATTTATTTGAGGGGGATGGGATGGAGAGGGAGGGGAGCAGGTGGGCCACTTCTATTGTTCTTTCATTTGTCCATGTTCATCCATCTTTGTTCTTTGGCCCGTGTGGGCCTCCCATCGCGGTGGCCTCTGTTGTCGCAGAGCACCGCCTCTGGGTGCATGCACTCCAGAGCTCCGGTTCAGTAATTGCACACATCGGTCCAGCTGCTCCACGGCACGTGGGATCTTCCCAGGCCAGGGTTCGAACCGGCACCCAAGGCGGTGTCCTTACCCACTGGACCACCAGGGAAGCCCTGGTTATCTGATATTTTAAGAAGAATCAGGAAACCTCAATTTTATGTGGGTTCTCCTAATTTTTAATTGTTAGCGACTGGTTTTCGCTTTTTTTTTTTTTTCTTTTTTACATGCTTAATGGTCTAAATAGAACATTTCTATAGTGCAGATCCTTCTGTGGCCACCAGTTTTCCGTGTCTGATAGAAGTTTCATGTGAACCCTCTTGTCCAAAAGACCAGGCATTACTGACCTTGAGTGAATGGTCGATTTGTTATGGCCTTAGTTTCTCATCAGTATCATGGAGATGATACTGAGTTAGTATTTACCTCACCAGGTCATTGGAAGTCTACAATGAGACAATGAAGGGAAATCTTTAGTGTGGAGTCTGGTATACACAGATATTTGATAAATGTTAGTGTTATCGGATCCTTATCCTCATCCTCACCATTTATTCCTTCCTGTTCCAGTCGACTTCTTAAGCAGCAGTAGGTACTATTTTTTTGAAGATTCAGTTACTGTAACTGGTGTGCATTTACTCATTTATGGAACGTATGGAGGACCTATTAAGTCTGCACTAGGCCCTGTCATTTATTAAATAGTGTGTCAGTGCTGGCTCAGAGATGCTTAGCATCCTTGCAGACATAAAATTTGGTAAGATGGCTGGACTTAGAGAAGATGGGGTTCATAGTGCAATAAAGGTATTATGTGGGGTCTGGGCACCTAGAGGGGGCAGGGAGTGTGTCCTGGCAGGATTAGGGAAGGATCGATGGAAGAGAGGTCACTTCAGTCGAGACTTCAAAGGATTCATTGGAGTGGGGTGAAGCAGGAGAGATGGCCCCTGAGAAGATACCACAATAATCCATGCTTAAAGGTGGTCACAGAGTTCTGGACTTGAGACCAAAAGAAACAAATTTCAGAGTCTGTGAGCAGCAGGAAATGGCAGTGCCTGATGGTTGCTAAGGTGAGGGGGAGTGGAAGGAGAGAAGAAGAGAAGGAGAGAGAGAGAGAGAGGCCAGGTCTGTAAGCTTTTGAGCTTTGAGGGGAGGAGAACTTGAGAGGACTCCTTTTGGGTTGGTGAATCCTTCTGGTATGGCCTGAGTCTGAGGCAGGCGTGGGACTGATCGCTGCCGGCCTTGGTGGAATGCCACAGCAGAGCTCAAAGGGTCACCTGGTCCTGGGGATGGCACATGGGGATCAGCAGCAGCATCACAGAGGCAAAATGGAAATGTATGAAATTGTTTAAAAGATAAACATTTGTGTATTCAAAGACAGACCCTGGCATGCGTGTGTTCCGGTAGTTCGGAATAGTCTTGGGATCCAGGGTAGCTACTCTGATCTGAGTGTTGATGTTCCCCCGAATCTATATATTGAAACCCTAGCCCCTAAGGTGATAATGGTAGGAGATGAGGATGGAGCGCTCATGGTTGAGATTAGTGCCGGTATAAGAGGGACCTCACAGAGCTCCCTACCTCTTCTGCCATGTGAGGACAGCACAGGAAGACTGTCGCTCGCAGGAGAGCTCTCCCCTCAGCTGTGCTGACACCCTCATCTCACATTTCCAGCCTTCAGAACCGTGAGAAGATAGGTACTATTTTTTTGAAGATTCAGTTACTGTAACTGGTGTGCATTTACTCATTTATGGAACGTATGGAGGACCTATTAAGTCTGCACTAGGCCCTGTCATTTATTAAATAGTGTGTCAGTGCTGGCTCAGAGATGCTTAGCATCCTTGCAGACATAAAATTTGGTAAGATGGCTGGACTTAGAGAAGATGGGGTTCATAGTGCAATAAAGGTATTATGTGGGGTCTGGGCACCTAGAGGGGGCAGGGAGTGTGTCCTGGCAGGATTAGGGAAGGATCGATGGAAGAGAGGTCACTTCAGTCGAGACTTCAAAGGATTCATTGGAGTGGGGTGAAGCAGGAGAGATGGCCCCTGAGAAGATACCACAATAATCCATGCTTAAAGGTGGTCACAGAGTTCTGGACTTGAGACCAAAAAGAAACAAATTTCAGAGTCTGTGAGCAGCAGGAAATGGCAGTGCCTGATGGTTGCTAAGGTGAGGGGGAGTGGAAGGGAGAGAAGAAGAGAAGGAGAGAGAGAGAGAGAGGCCAGGTCTGTAAGCTTTTGAGCTTTGAGGGGAGGAGAACTTGAGAGGACTCCTTTTGGGTTGGTGAATCCTTCTGGTATGGCCTGAGTCTGAGGCAGGCGTGGGACTGATCGCTGCCGGCCTTGGTGGAATGCCACAGCAGAGCTCAAAGGGTCACCTGGTCCTGGGGATGGCACATGGGGATCAGCAGCAGCATCACAGAGGCAAAATGGAAATGTATGAAATTGTTTAAAAGATAAACATTTGTGTATTCAAAGACAGACCCTGGCATGCGTGTGTTCCGGTAGTTCGGAATAGTCTTGGGATCCAGGGTAGCTACTCTGATCTGAGTGTTGATGTTCCCCCGAATCTATATATTGAAACCCTAGCCCCTAAGGTGATAATGGTAGGAGATGAGGATGGAGCGCTCATGGTTGAGATTAGTGCCGGTATAAGAGGGACCTCACAGAGCTCCCTACCTCTTCTGCCATGTGAGGACAGCACAGGAAGACTGTCGCTCGCAGGAGAGCTCTCCCCTCAGCTGTGCTGACACCCTCATCTCACATTTCCAGCCTTCAGAACCGTGAGAAATACATTTCCATGGCATTTGTTCCAGCAGCTTGAAGGGACTTAGCCTTAGGTAGCGAGCTGTATCTGTAAGTGTAGAGCCGTGGTGTGTTGAACCAAAGGCCTACCATCCACTCTGCCACATCCGTGTGACAGTTCCCCAGGCTGGGCATCTTCCTCGTCGGCCACCTGTCCTGCTGCAGACTGGCCTGTGTCCTCTCCCTGTGATGAGGGCCCAAGCGACTGCCCTCATCAACAGTCCTTTCTAAGAGGCTAGCTTTTGTTTCTAACTGAAATGGAATGCCTTTTCCCAGACTTTGAGTTACGTCTGTTGGTGTTTATTATACATAGAAAATCCCAAAGACACGGTTACAAAACTACTAGAGTTAATCAGCGAATTCAGCAAAGTCGCAGGATACAAAATCAATATACAGAAATCACTGGCATTCCTATACACAAACAATGAAAAATCAGAAAATGAAATCAAAGAGGCAATTCCCTTCACCATCGCAACCAAAAGAATCAAATATCTAGGAATAAACCTACCCAAAGAAACAAAAGAACTGTACACAGAAAATTACAAGACACTCATGAGGGACATTAAAGAAGAGTTAAACAGATGGAGAAATATTCCGTGTTCCTGGGTCGGGAGAATCAATATTGTGAAAATGACCATACTACCAAATGTCATCTATAGATTCAATGCGATCCCTATCAAACTTCCAATAACATTCTTCACAGAACTAGACCAACGAATCACACAGTTCATATGGAAAGACAAAAGACCTCGAATAGCCAAAGCAATCCTCAGGAAGAAGAATGGAGCTGGGGGGATCAGCCTCCCCAACTTCAGACTCTACTACAAAGCAACAGTCATCAAGACAGTATGGTACTGGCACAAAAACAGAAATATCGACCAATGGAACAAGATCGAGAACCCAGAGATAAAGCCACGCACCTATGGGTACCTTATCTTTGACAAAGGAGATGAACATATAAAATGGGACAAAGACAGCCTCTTCAACAAATGGTGCTGGGAAAATTGGACAGCTACATGCAAGAAAATGAAGTTGGAACATACCCTGACACCATACACAAAGATCAACTCAAAATGGATTAAAGACTTAAATGTAAGGCCAGAAACCATCAAACTCTTAGAGGAGAATATAGGCAAAACCCTCAAGGACATCAATCAAAGCAAGATCTTCTCTGACCCACCTACTAGAATAGTGGAACTAAAAAGACAAATGAACATGTGGGACCTAATGAAACTTAAAAGCTTTTGCACAGCTAAAGAAATTACAAAAAAGCTGAACAGACAGCCCACAGAGTGGGAGAAAATCATAGCAAATGAAACAACAGACAAAGAATTAATCTCCAAAATCTACAAGCAACTCAGACAACTCAGCACTGGAAAAACGAACAACCCAATCAAAAAATGGGAAAAGGACCTAAACAGACACCTCTCCAACGATGACATACAGATGGCCCAAAAACACATGAAACGATGCTCAACTTCACTAATAATTAGAGAAATGCAAATCAAAACTACAATGAGATATCATCTCACACCCGTCAGAATGGCCATCATCCACAAATCGACAGATAATAAATGCTGGAGAGGCTGCGGAGAAAAGGGAACACTCCTGCATTGCTGGTGGGAGTGTAAATTGATACAGCCTCTATGGAAGACAGTCTGGAGATTTCTTAAAAAACTAAAAATAGAAGCACCATATGACCCAACAATCCCACTCTTAGGCTTATACCCTGACGAAATCAAAACTGAAAGAAGCACCTGTACCCCAATGTTCATTGCAGCTCTCTATACAATAGCTAGAACATGGAAGGAACCTAGATGCCCATCGACGAACGAATGGATCCAAAAGCTCTGGTACATATATACAATGGAATACTACACAGCTGTAAAGAGAAATGCAGAAGAATCAACCCTAATGAGGTGGCTGGATCTAGAACGTATCATAAAAAGTGAAGTCAGTCAAAAAGAGAAGGACAAATACAGTATATTGACACATATATATGGAATCTAGTAGGATGGTGATGATGGCACATGCAGTGAAGCGACAGAAAGACAGACATGGACAGTGGACATATGGACATTGTGGGGAAGGAACAGTGGGTGAGAGGCGAAAGGAAGTAGCAAGAAGGCCTGTACACGTAAGTGAAGTTGGAACATACCCTGACACCATACACAAAGATCAACTCAAAATGGATTAAAGACTTAAATGTAAGGCCAGAAACCATCAAACTCTTAGAGGAGAATATAGGCAAAACCCTCAAGGACATCAATCAAAGCAAGATCTTCTCTGACCCACCTACTAGAATAGTGGAACTAAAAAGACAAATGAACATGTGGGACCTAATGAAACTTAAAAGCTTTTGCACAGCTAAAGAAATTACAAAAAAGCTGAACAGACAGCCCACAGAGTGGGAGAAAATCATAGCAAATGAAACAACAGACAAAGAATTAATCTCCAAAATCTACAAGCAACTCAGACAACTCAGCACTGGAAAAACGAACAACCCAATCAAAAAATGGGAAAAGGACCTAAACAGACACCTCTCCAACGATGACATACAGATGGCCCAAAAACACATGAAACGATGCTCAACTTCACTAATAATTAGAGAAATGCAAATCAAAACTACAATGAGATATCATCTCACACCCGTCAGAATGGCCATCATCCACAAATCGACAGACAATAAATGCTGGAGAGGCTGCGGAGAAAAGGGAACACTCCTGCATTGCTGGTGGGAGTGTAAATTGATACAGCCTCTATGGAAGACAGTCTGGAGATTTCTTAAAAAACTAAAAATAGAAGCACCATATGACCCAACAATCCCACTCTTAGGCTTATACCCTGACGAAATCAAAACTGAAAGAAGCACCTGTACCCCAATGTTCATTGCAGCTCTCTATACAATAGCTAGAACATGGAAGGAACCTAGATGCCCATCGACGAACGAATGGATCCAAAAGCTCTGGTACATATATACAATGGAATACTACACAGCTGTAAAGAGAAATGCAGAAGAATCAACCCTAATGAGGTGGCTGGATCTAGAACGTATCATAAAAAGTGAAGTCAGTCAAAAAGAGAAGGACAAATACAGTATATTGACACATATATATGGAATCTAGTAGGATGGTGATGATGGCACATGCAGTGAAGCGACAGAAAGACAGACATGGACAGTGGACATATGGACATTGTGGGGAAGGAACAGTGGGTGAGAGGCGTAAAGGAAGTAGCAAGAAGGCCTGTACTATCGTAAGTGAAGAAAATAGCTCTAGTCATTGCTCTGTGAGAAAAGGGGATCCTTCAGGGGTGCTGTGTGATGGTCGGGAGGGGAGGGAAGGGGGGGATATACATGTGACTAATCTGAGAACATGCATGTCTGTGAACAACAAAACTCTGTAAAAGTTAAAAGTAAAATAAAGGTTTAAAAAAATAAAAAAATAAAAATAAATAAATAAATAAAATGGAATGCCGTCATTTCTGTATCCTGTCCTCAGAGGGAGTGTCCTAGCCAGGCTTCTCTATGCCGTCCAAAGCAGAGGTTGTCATGGTGGGTTGACTTTAGCTCACAAAAGCTGAGTCAACACCCAGATGACAGTGAGCTTCCTGTGTGAGGATGATTTCTTTAGCTGAGGGCCTGTGGTGTCCTGCCAGGGGGGATTTACAGACTTGTGCTCAGAAGCGGGTGCCCAGAGCTGCCCTGGGGCCCACCTCTGCCCCACCCTGGGAGCCAGCCCACAGTAGAGGGACCTAGAACAAAGCCCAGAGTGGAAGTGCCCTTGGTGCTGCTGTTGACCTTCATCCCAGAGCCTCACTCACATTCCACATTTCATCCCCAAGAGGATGATCTGGCTGGACTTAGCATTTAGCAAGAGACATGGTTTCTTAATTATTCTGAAAAAGGTTTTCTTTTTCTTTGCTAACTTGGCAAATATTTACCTATGACTTTATATTTTATTCTTTCTGTTTAAAATACATCTATTAGTATGAGAGGGAGTGAAGCTGTTACCAAGTCTGCTTCAGGCAAGTTTCAAACCATTGTAAGCATTCTTGGAAGACAGGGAGTCAGTAAAGGAGATGTATTGGAGAAGGAAATGGCAACCAACTTCAGTATTCTTGCCTGGAGAATTCTCCCATGGACAGAGGAGCCTGGCAGACGATGGTCTGTAGCATCTCAAAGAGTCAGATGCGACTAAAGCAACTTAGCATGAAAGAGTTGTACAGGACCAGATCCTTGAGACTCTTATTTTGACAAATAGTTCAGATACTGTCTCCTGACTGCCTGAACATTACAGCGTCATGCCAGGCACGAGATCCTAAAGTGAACCAAAGCAGTGCAGGCCACGGGGAAACAGCCCCAACTGGGAGGCAGGTGGAAAGGTCAGCAGAGATTTTGTAACTCAAGCTCGGGGCCCGACAGGTGGGGTGAGGATCTCTACAAGACGACTGCCCCAGTGACCTGTATCCATGTCTAGGCACTTGAGAGAGCAGACAATGGAGACAGGAGACGGGGCTTGTCCCAGGTCCCCTGTTGCTCCCACACACCCTCAGTTCCTTGCACTGGTCACCTGACACAGCAGAGACCCAAACCCCACCCCAGAACCGTACCATCCCTCATTCGCACTTTTGGTTGCTCAGTAAGGTCTAAGAAATACAGGTGGGCTTCCCTGGTGGTCCAGTGGGTAAGGACACCGCCTTGCAGTGCAAGGGGCGCCGGTTCGATCCCTGGCCTGGGAAGATCCCATGTGCCGTGGAGCGGCTGGACCCATGTGTCCAATTACCGAGCCGGAGCTCTGGAGCACATGCACCCAGGGCCGGTGCTCTGCGAAAACAGAGGTCACCGCGGTGGGAGGCCCACACGGGCCAAAGAGCAAAGATGGATGAAAAGTGGACAAATGAAAGACCAATAGAAGTGGCCCACCCGCCCCACTCCCTCCCCACCCCACCACCCAATAAATAAATAAATGTTTAAAAAAAAAAAGAAATACAGGTAACATCTGGTGATATGTATAAAAGCAAACCTTGACTAGTTAATATCACTTTAATTAATTAATAGCAATGTGATTTCATCAACCTAAGACCCTTGAATTCTTAAGACAAACTGCCTTTTTTCTCAGTATTATTGAAGCATCATTGACAAATAAAATTGTAAAATATTAAAGTATACCACTTGGTAATTTGTGAAAGGATTCCCCCCCAAATGGAGCTTATATTTACTTTTGTGGGTGAGCAGGTGAAAATACTAAATTCTACTCTGTAGACCAGTTTCAATCACACAATACAATTCTATCAACAACAGTCACCACGTTGCATGTTAGCTCCTCAGATAAGACAGACCCCTGTCAGCTAAACTGGCCGATCATCTTGACTGACTGCAGGTCCACGCTCTCCTTTTTCACTCGCATGTGTATCTTTTTTATGTTTCAAATTTTGTGGAAGCATAATTTACATAAAAGCAAGCATATCTAGATGTTCTTCTTAATGAATATTTGAAACTGAGCACTCTGTGTGACCAGAACACAGACTCAAGTGATCAGAGAATACAAATCCCTATGAAGACTCACTGGTGCCCCTTGTGTCCAGTCCCTCTGGGGAAACTGAGACCTGAGCGTTGTAGTCACATGGGAGGTTTTTACAAGGTGGACATATGTGTGACCACCCTTTGGGCAGCCCTCTGTCAGCCGTGCAGATGCCCTACCCTGGCCCTGCCCCAGGCTTCCCATCTCTTATCCCTCTCTTCCCACAGGTGACGTGAGGTCTGTAGTGACCACTCCCTTGGTGCTTTCAGCTTCATGCTCTCATGATTCTTGAATGAGTCAGGGTGAAAAGAGCAGCAGTTAAAGAAGACTTAGACAGAGAGATATTCCATGTTCCTGGGTCAGAAGAATCAATCATGTGAAAATGACCATACTACCAAATGTCATCTATAGATTCAATGCGATCCCTATCAAACTACCAATGACATTCTTCACAGAACTAGGCCAAAGAATCACACAGTTCATATATGGAAACACAAAAGACCTCGAATAGCCAAAGCAATCCTGAGGAAGGAGAATTGAGCTGGAGGGATCAGCCTCCCTAACTTCAGACTCTACTACAAAGCAACAGTCACCAAGACAGTATGGTACTGGCATACTGTCAGCAACAAAAACAGAAATATTGATCAATGGAACAAGATAGAGAACCCAGAGATAAACCCACGCACCTATGGGTACCTTATCTTTGACAAAGGAGGCGAACATATAAAATGGGACAAAGACAGCCTCTTCAACAAATGGTGCTGGGAAAATTGGACAGCTACATGCAAAAAAATGAAGTTGGAACATTCCCTGACACCACACACAAAGATCAACTCAAAATGGATTAAAGACTTAAATGTAAGACCAGAAACCCTAAAACTCTTAGAGGAGAATATAGGCAAAACCCTCAAGGACATCAATCAAAGCAAGATCTTCTCCAACCCACCTACTAGAATAGTGAAACTGAAAAGAAAAATTAACATGTGGGGACCTCATGAAACTTAAAAGCTTTTGTACAGCAAAAGAAACTACAAAAAGGCTGAACAGACACGCCACAGAATGGGAGAAAATCATAGCAAATAAAACAACAAAGAATCTCCAAAATCTACAAGCAACTCAGAGAACTTAGCACCAGAAAAATGAACAACCCAATCAAAAAATGGGAAAAAGACCTAAACGAAGAGGACATACAGATGGCCCAAAAGCGTACAAAATGGTGCTCAATCTCGCTTATAATTAGAGAAATGCAAATCAAAACTACAATGAGATACCACCTCACACCTGTCAGAATGGCCATCATCCACAAATCGACAGACAATAAATGCTGGAGAGGGTGCAGAGAAAAGAGAACACTCTTGCATTGCTAGTGGGAATGTAAATTGATACAGCCTCTATGGAAGACAGTCTGGAGATTTCTTAAAAAACTAAAAATAGAAGCACCATATGACCCAGCAATCCCACTCTTAGGCTTATACCCTGATGAAATCAAAACTGAAAGAAGCACCTGTACCCCAATGTTCATTGCAATTCTCTATACAATAGCTAGAACATGGAAGCAACCTAGATGCCCATTAACAAATGAATGGATACAGAAGCTCTGGTACATATATATAATGGAATACTACTCAGCTGTAAAGAGAAATGCAGAAGAATCAGCCCTAATGAGGTGGCTGGATCTAGAACCTATCATAAAAAGTGAAGTCAGTCAGAAAGAGAAGGACAAGTACAATATACTAACCCATATGTATGGAATCTAGTAGAATGGTGATGATGGCACATGCAGTGAAGCGATGGAGAGATAGACATGGCCAGTGGACATATGGACATTGTGGGGAAGGAACAGAGGGTGGGAGGTGCAAAGGAAGTAACATGAAGGCCTGGACTATCACATGTGAAGAAAATAGCTCTAGTCATTGCTCTGTGAGACAAGCAGATCCTGCGGGGGTGCTGTGTGACGGTCTGGAGGAGTGGGATGGGGGGGATATACTTATGACTAATCTGGGAACATACATATCTGTAAACAGCACAACTCTGTAAAAGTTAAAAGTTAAATAAAAGCTTAAAAAAAAAAAAAAAGAAAAGGGCAGCAGTGTTGGTGTTCCCAGCTCACTACATTTGGCCCTGTGCTCCCAGAATGTGGGTCGCTGCTGGTTCCACTTTTGTTGAGAGTCACAGAGCCAAACCAGCAGCAGCATCTCCTTAGACTTGTTCGACTTTAGCACGGGGGCCTCCTGTGCTCTTGGTAAGGCTCACAGGTTCCTACCAAGACCCAGAAAGTTGGTTGTCCTTGTGAGAGGTGTCCCTCATAAGGGCCTGTCCTCTTGCCTTGGAATTCCTTGGAGTTCTTTTGACAATGGCTCTTCCCTCCAAAACGCTGTTTGTGAGCTTTCTGTGGGGACTGAGGATTTCCAAGGAGCCCCCTTCAGATAGAGGTGCTGGTACTGTGAATCACGTGCATCTGCATTTGGCACATCACCTTCCCATGTCTCTCTTAGGTGCCTCCATGGGGATCCCAGCTCCATTTTGCATGGTCCTCTGTTGCCAAACGGTTGCGTGGAGATGTTTTGTGATTTAGAACTCTTCGCATCTCTTTGACTCCCAGAGCTCCTCCCAGGGACTTCTTTACCAAGAGGTTTTGTAATTGTTTAAACCACATGCTTGTACAATTTTCTGGATTAACTTCTTGTTATTAAACCATGTTCTAAACAGTGAGCCTGCCCCATGGGGTTCTGCTTGACTCTGGTGTCTTGCAGCACATGCGGATGGAGAGTTCTGTGGTCTCTGTTCTTGTCCATTTACCCACACGGGCCAGGGGGACACAGGGCACATCTGTCTGTACCCAGGCCATTGCCCTGGGCACACGAATCAGTGCAGGTGGCCATGACAAAATACCCAGACAGGGCGGCCTGAAGAACAGACATTTTCTCAGTTCTGGCAGCTAGAAGTCCGAGATCAGGGTGCCATCAGGGTCGGTTTCTGGTGAGGTCTCTTCCTGCCATGTAGATGGCACCTTCCCGCTGTGTCCTCAGGGGTGGGATTGGGCAGGGGGAGCGCTGATGTCTTTCCTGCTATAAGACACCAGTTGTATTGGATTTGAGCCTTACCCTTGCAACCTCTTTTATCTCAATTACCTCTATAAAAGGTGTCTCCAAATACTGTTACAGTGGAGTTAGGTCTTCGGCATCTAGGTTTGGGGCTGGCACAGTGCTGTCCATAACACCAGGCCTTATTAAAATGAGTGCTATCACTCTTGCCAGCTGCCAGCCACCATGCCTTCTTCCCACCTCTGCCGTCATCACGATGGAGTGGTCTTCCTTCATGCCCTGCCTGCTGCTCTCACAATGTAATTCAAACAGGACTGTAGAGGGAGATTATGACTCAAGGTCGACATTGACCATGAAAAGGCTGTGTCAGGAACACAACCTTTTCCTAGGTAGCACTTGAATTTCTGCAGGGAACACTTAACATCCACGCTTAGATACCCTGAGGGGATATCTGGCCCTGCAGAAGCTTTGGTTGTCTCATTTTCCACATTGCACATGACCGAGATATTTGTAAGGAAAACATTTTGACCCCTTCCCCCTAAATCTCAGCTTCCCCTTGGGAGCGGGAAGCAGGATGGTAAGAGAAGAAGATGAAAGAGCCCTAAAGCTGTGGAAGGAAGACTAATAAAGGTCCTTCATGAGTTATTGACAAAAATAAATGTTGAATGATGAAGTTGGTGAGAAAATGCAAATGTATTAAAGGTTCTAAAATTCACTAGGGCCTCTTACTATAGAAGTGTGGGCATCCATCCCGGGGATCTGGTGTCTTGCAGCACATGCGGATGGAGAGTTCTGTGGTCTCTGTTCTTGTCCATTTACCCACACGGGCCAGGGGGACACAGGGCACATCTGTCTGTACCCAGGCCATTGCCCTGGGCACACGAATCAGTGCAGGTGGCCATGACAAAATACCCAGACAGGGCGGCCTGAAGAACAGACATTTTCTCAGTTCTGGCAGCTAGAAGTCCGAGATCAGGGTGCCATCAGGGTCGGTTTCTGGTGAGGTCTCTTCCTGCCATGTAGATGGCACCTTCCCGCTGTGTCCTCAGGGGTGGGATTGGGCAGGGGGAGCGCTGATGTCTTTCCTGCTATAAGACACCAGTTGTATTGGATTTGAGCCTTACCCTTGCAACCTCTTTTATCTCAATTACCTCTATAAAAGGTGTCTCCAAATACTGTTACAGTGGAGTTAGGTCTTCGGCATCTAGGTTTGGGGCTGGCACAGTGCTGTCCATAACACCAGGCCTTATTAAAATGAGTGCTATCACTCTTGCCAGCTGCCAGCCACCATGCCTTCTTCCCACCTCTGCCGTCATCACGATGGAGTGGTCTTCCTTCATGCCCTGCCTGCTGCTCTCACAATGTAATTCAAACAGGACTGTAGAGGGAGATTATGACTCAAGGTACGCACATTGACCATGAAAAGGCTGTGTCAGGAACACAACCTTTTCCTAGGTAGCACTTGAATTTCTGCAGGGAACACTTAACATCCACGCTTAGATACCCTGAGGGGATATCTGGCCCTGCAGAAGCTTTGGTTGTCTCATTTTCCACATTGCACATGACCGAGATATTTGTAAGGAAAACATTTTGACCCCTTCCCCCTAAATCTCAGCTTCCCCTTGGGAGCGGGAAGCAGGATGGTAAGAGAAGAAGATGAAAGAGCCCTAAAGCTGTGGAAGGAAGACTAATAAAGGTCCTTCATGAGTTATTGACAAAAATAAATGTTGAATGATGAAGTTGGTGAGAAAATGCAAATGTATTAAAGGTTCTAAAATTCACTAGGGCCTCTTACTATAGAAGTGTGGGCATCCATCCCATACTGCCAGCTTACAAGAATATGGTCTGATGGTGGCTTCCCAAAACTGTGTCCAGGCACACACACTCGTGTGTACATGCAGAAACCTACATGTACACACATAGGAGAGCTTGCTGAGGTGCAGACACCAAGCACACTTGCTAGGGTCTGTTTCCCTCTCTGATGCTGGGGAAGGACACACAGAGGTTTGGATGGAGGTCTTTGAAATGAAACTTGAAGGCATGCATCCCTGAGGCACTCACAGTGCTGCCATCAAACTCGTGCATGAGGAGCTAACTGCGGCCAGAATGTCCAGACATGTTGAGCGACCACAAGTGCGAATGAGGGGGGGTACGGTTCTGGGGCAGGGTGTGGGTCTCTAGTGTGACAGGTGACCCAGCACAGGGAACCGAGGGTGCGTGGGAGCAACAGGGGGCTTGGGGCAAGTCCCTTCTCCTGTCTCCATTGTCTGCTCTCTCAAGTGCCTAGACATGGATACAGGTCACTGGGGCAGTCATCTTGTAGAGACCCCTGCCCACACCTGTCGGGCCCCGAGCTTGAGTTACAAAATCTCTGCTGACCTTTCCACCTGCCTCCCAGGCTTCTTGCTAGAATGGTGTTCTTGGGGCTGTTTCCCCGTGGCCTGCACTGCTTTGGTTCACTTTAGGATCTCGTGCCTGGCATGACACTGTAATGTTCAGGCAGTCAGGAGACAGTGTCTGAACTATTTGTCAAAATAAGAGTCTCAAGGATCTCTGCACAGACCTCCCTGCACTTGAATTTCTGCAGGAACACTTAACATCCACGCTTAGATACCCTGAGGATATCTGGCCCTGCAGAAGCTTTGGTTGTCTCATTTTCCACATTGCACATGACCGAGATATTTGTAAGGAAAACATTTTGACCCCTTCCCCCTAAATCTCAGCTTCCCCTTGGGAGCGGGAAGCAGGATGGTAAGAGAAGAAGATGAAAGAGCCCTAAAGCTGTGGAAGGAAGACTAATAAAGGTCCTTCATGAGTTATTGACAAAAATAAATGTTGAATGATGAAGTTGGTGAGAAAATGCAAATGTATTAAAGGTTCTAAAATTCACTAGGGCCTCTTACTATAGAAGTGTGGGCATCCATCCCATACTGCCAGCTTACAAGAATATGGTCTGATGGTGGCTTCCCAAAACTGTGTCCAGGCACACACACTCGTGTGTACATGCAGAAACCTACATGTACACACATAGGAGAGCTTGCTGAGGTGCAGACACCAAGCACACTTGCTAGGGTCTGTTTCCCTCTCTGATGCTGGGGAAGGACACACAGAGGTTTGGATGGAGGTCTTTGAAATGAAACTTGAAGGCATGCATCCCTGAGGCACTCACAGTGCTGCCATCAAACTCGTGCATGAGGAGCTAACTGCGGCCAGAATGTCCAGACATGTTGAGCGACCACAAGTGCGAATGAGGGGGGGTACGGTTCTGGGGCAGGGTGTGGGTCTCTAGTGTGACAGGTGACCCAGCACAGGGAACCGAGGGTGCGTGGGAGCAACAGGGGGCTTGGGGCAAGTCCCTTCTCCTGTCTCCATTGTCTGCTCTCTCAAGTGCCTAGACATGGATACAGGTCACTGGGGCAGTCATCTTGTAGAGACCCCTGCCCACACCTGTCGGGCCCCGAGCTTGAGTTACAAAATCTCTGCTGACCTTTCCACCTGCCTCCCAGGCTTCTTGCTAGAATGGTGTTCTTGGGGCTGTTTCCCCGTGGCCTGCACTGCTTTGGTTCACTTTAGGATCTCGTGCCTGGCATGACACTGTAATGTTCAGGCAGTCAGGAGACAGTGTCTGAACTATTTGTCAAAATAAGAGTCTCAAGGATCTCTGCACAGACCTCCCTGCTTTCATGTCCTGAGGTGAACCTGCTGGGACCTTTTCTGATGAGTGTCCAGACCTCATGAAGAAGCTACCAAGCCTCTGTGGAGCCCTCCTAGGAGAGGCCTCTTGGGCTTTCAAGGAGCCCTGTCTGTTCCCTGGGATCCCTTCCCCCTGAGACACAAGTACCATCTTGTCAGATTGTAGGAAGTTTGCAGAGCGTCTCCGTCCACTTGACTCAAGCTGGCTGTGGTCTGTTGAATGTCAGTAGGTACTTATTTCTCTTCCTTCCCCATCTCCCGGTATGTTTCAGTTTCCACAGAGTGCAGCAAACCATTGGGATAAACTTTTCTGGTTCCAGTTTGTGAATCCTAGGGAGAATTGACTCCTCTGTTTATACTTCACTCACTCAACTCATCTTTTAGGGCTTGCAGCTCTAGACCAGTGCCCCTCCCCGCCCCGGGGGCCCTTGCCACTAGGACTGGCGTCTCTTCCTAAAACTCTAGATCCTGGAGGTGCCCAGGATGCCTGGAGTGAGGGCATGTTTGTTATAAGCAGGAGTGTAACTCAGCACATATGGTCTTTCCTAGCTCTGGCCATAATCAAGACCCGCCCCCCATGCATGCACCCACCAGGCAGCAGCTCATGTGGCATTTGAAATGGCTGCTTGAGCTAGCCTCCAGCACAGAGGCTGCTGGGATGGTTCTCAGTTAGTGAGAACCCATAATGCATGGCGGGACAGCTTCCTTGGGGTTGTGTCAGCACATTGTTTCACGTATCAGTGCAGTCACTGCTTGGCTTGGAACTCCACCCTCCCCACTTCACTTCCAGCCTCCACCCAGCCATTCTCCTTTGTTGGGGTTGGGGAGTGGGCCACAAGAAGAGCCTGTCTGCATTGGTAAACACACTGGCATGGGATTTTTTCCCTCACTCATGCTTTTGGTGCTACATCTGAAAATTTTTCATTCCCTCAGGTCTGAGTGATTTACTTCAGTTTTCTTCTGGGAGATATATAGTTTTAGCTCTTACATTTAGGTCTACAATCCATTTGGAGTGCATTTTTGTATATGGTCTAAGAAAGGGAATCTGACATTGGGTATCCATTTGTCTCAGCACCATTTGTTGAAAAGACTCTTCTTTCCCTCCATTGAATCACTTAGCACCTTTGTCAAAAGTCAGTTGGCTAAAAATGTATAGGTTTATTTCTGGATTCTTGGTTCTGTTCAGTTGATCTAAATGTCTGTCTTTACATACATAGCACACTGCTTTGATTGCTCTTAACTTGGTATTAAGTTTCAAAATCAAGCATGTGAGTCCTTTTGTGGTCAGACTTGGAAGGAATTAGCTTCACACTTTGTTTCCTGCTTCATTTGACTTTGAGTGAGCTGTTGAATTTTCAGTTCATCGGTGTTCTTCTAGGTTAGATGTTCGGCACAGACATATTTGAATTTCAGTGTCACCTTATAAAGTGCCCATGTTTAAGGAGGGCTTCCCTGGTAGCTCAGCTGCTAAAAAATCTGCCTGCAATGCAGGCGACCTGAGTTCGATCCCTGGGTTGGGAAGAATCCCTGGAGAAGGGAACAGTTACCCACTCCAGTATTCTTGCCAGAATTCCATGGCTCACTCATAGGGTTACAAAGATTTGGGTGCAACTGAGCAACTTTCACATACACAATGCCCCCTTTTAAAGCCATTGTCCACCCGTCCACCCTGTCCTTGATGCAGAGATTAAGACCTTAGCTAACTCATCTTCCTTCCACTGTGACTGACACCAAGGGACCCAGAAGAAGACAAGCAGGAAAAAGGGGATTCCTACTTCTGGCAGAATCGCTAAAACAAGACTGGGTCTGGATGGGACTATCAAGCTGTGCCACTGAGAGATGGAGGCACTGAGCTGGGGCAGGAAGCCATGGGCAAGGCTGGTCTGGAAAGCAGTATTCCTCACTCCCAAGCAGTGGGACCACCCTCTCTTCCCCTTACCACCTGTCCAGACACATATCATTAACATTCTTTCCTACTGTGTTAGAAGCTATACCTGTCCTTCAGAGTATATGAGGCTTTGTCCATTCTGTGCATAACACATTAGGGAGTCAGTGACTTTCAGTGACCCTGTGAACCATTGATCTCAGAGATTTTAGAAGCAGAATTGCAGAGGAGAAGGGTCTGAGTCAGTTAATCTAATCATATAAAGTTAGGAAATATAAGCAGTATATATAGGATGTGTAAACTTAAATGAAAAGTGATTTTCCTTGTTGCAGTTGATAAGGACTTCATTGTGCCTGATAAAAGACATGGGTTTTGAGAATTCAGCCAGTTTTCCTCATTCATAGATTCTACATTTGTGAATTTACCTACTTGTTAAAATTTATTTGAAACTCTTAAGTCAGTACTTACAGCCCTTTTGTGGTTATTTGCAGATACATGGAGAGTGGTGAAATACTTGAGTCACCCAATAGGCATGCTCCCAAGAGAGGTCAAACAAGGCAGTGTTTTGCTTTCTCCTTTCAGCTCTCCTGCTGGGAACAAACATCCTTTTCAAGGATGTTTCAAACATCCTTTTCTATCTGGCCTCTTGTTGTGTGGTTTTGTTTTTTTTGTTTTTTTTAAATTTTCTGTTTTTTGTAGGGATCTTGCTATTTCAAGTGGCCTCTGGTGATAGTGCTGAAGTGCTTTTTAGTATTTCAAAGCTCAAGGTTGCTACATGTCTTGCAAAGAAAACACGAATGAGCTTCATTCAGCCGTTAGTTGTAGGACTGCTGGCCCTGAGTTCAATGCTAATAAGTCAATGGCATGTATTGAATAGGTGTCTTTAGAACAGAAACATGCATAAAGCAAGGGTTATGGGTCACTTGACAAAATGTGACCAGAAGCTCACAGGAATCAAACCCTATATTTCCCTAGGACCTATATTCCAGAATCCAGAGTTCCATATTTCAGAATTCCAGGTTCATGGCTTCTTAGAATCTAAGTACCATGAGTAACAAGAGTAGACCATAGTTACTTTTCATGTGTCACATCCTGGGCTCTAAGACATTTGTTCCCAATGCCATTCACAAATTCAAATCATACCTCCAACCACTTAGTAAGTTTCCAAGAGCACAGGGTTTGTCAACAAGCCTGAGCATGAAACCCAATGTCAGCCACTGTCATGGCCAAGAGAATAGATGTAAATTGCCATTTCAGAACTGGCAGAATGGTATTCCAGGGATAACCATGATGGTGTTGATTCATTGAACAGCTGGTGGACAAAAATTGTCCATCTCTTTCAGAGGCAGAGCTCAAGGTCTGAGTAATGGGCAACAGGGCCAGCAGCTGTAAACTGTTTATACAGACAATTTGCTGAATAAAACAGAGTTTATACAGTTGGGTGTTGTTTACTCTTTAAATCTAGAAAAGATCATATGGTCAATTCTAAGTTTAAGAATTATGTGCTTATACCACATAGTTTTCTACTGAAAAAGAAAAGTAATTAAACCACTTCACCCAATTTGCTCCTCAGGCTTATGCTCCTACCAAGAAAAGGCGTGGGAAAGAGAGTGTGTCCACACTGAGTTGATTGGCCTGGAAAATTGGGTTGGGAGGCTCTGGTGATTTGTGCTCTGTTTTGGGATGAATTAGATATACTTCTCCAGGCATCGGAAAAACACCTTCCAGCCCTTCATCTCTACCGCTAGTATTTCAGACTTTCAAAACTGTGTGTTGCTTTTCCTAATCTGTGCCAAGCATGTAGTAGAGATGGAGTGAGTCACCCTTAGGATATAAGCACACACTCAGTCATGTTGTCCATGAACTGCCTTCATATCTGCTTCCCTTAGGGCTGTACACTCAGAGTCCAAATCCAGAAGGTTTTGTTGTTGTTGTTTTTGTTAGCCTCCCACCTCTGCCTCTGTTGTATGTCACCTTGAATAAATTAAATATAACCAATAACTTTAACTTTCATAGTGAGCACATATTCATTGTACTAGGTCTAAGCCAAAAGGAAAAAAGGTTTAAAAGCTCTGGAATGACTTCATCTTGTCCTAGAGGTAGCTACTATTAATATGGCTGCATATATCCCTCAACTCTTCATCTTTAGGATTAAAGAATTTGGACTTAAACATGTGGAACCTCTCCTGTATCCCACCCACATCTCAACATAAATCTACATTGAGATTTATAAAAATCTTCTAAATCCTTCAAGCTTATCATTGTTGCTGGTTACCAACGCTTTGGCGTGGGAGGCCCAGGGTTTGCCTTGGGGAGCGTGGGTGTTGGGGAAAGACAGCTCTGCATTTGTACCTAAGTCTGAGCCCTGATCAGCCACATACTGGATGCTGAACCTTCCTTTCCCCGCCTGTAAAGTGGGGCCAGTAATACCTATCAAATAAGGGAGAACCAAGCATGCAGAGCAGTGCTAGTCTGTGAAGAGAACACGAATAAATGCCAGTTGCCTTTCTGCTTCACTTTTGTTCCAAGGAGCTCTGCAGACACGTGAAATGGATGCTTTTTAAAATTTGAAAAATAGATTCTACTCTGATTTCTCTGGTGGAGAGTTTGAAATCATGGAAGGCTGAAACCATTGAAAGCAGTGCTCTAGGGTCTGAGAAATCCTTGCTGTCTGTGTGGGGAATCCCATTACATAAGAAGGTCCCTCCACTCCCAAAGCCTCAGCATGGTCACTAGCAGAACTGTGTTTACAGACTTCATCTTTTAATTCAAAAAACAAAGTCAGTGTAGAGAAAACTGGTTTTTCCTCATGTCTTGACAAGGGCTAAGGTGGGATCTGGCAGGGTTTTCAGGTTGGTGCCTTTTCAGAGGTGATGTGGTATTTTACCTTCCTCTCTACACTTTCCAGAAAACATGGAATAGTGGTGGGCTTTGTTTTCTGCTGCAGCTCCTGGCTTAATTACCGTCTATTCCCTATAGCTCTTTTACAACAGCCTGGGATCCTCTCCAGAGTTTGTTTTGCGAGTTCTGAGCATTTTCCACAGCATTGCTCATAAACCCACAAGCTCCCATGCTCCATTTTGGGGCTGTTTATGTTGAGGTGATTTGTCTTACTTGGCCTTATGACCAGGCAGTCCATGATTGGAACAAATCATTAAAAATTAAAAGCACTAGACCTTAATCTACCTTTGTGTGGGAGCATTTCTTATAAACTCATGCTTCATTCTAGTAAAAAAAAAAAAAAATCATCTGTGCCTTGGAGAAATTAAAATGCGATTATTGAAAGGCCCTCCACATAGGTGCTGCCCCTAGCCTTGCATGTCACCCAGTCAGAGTGGAATCTCGCAATGCCTATTTTGGGTACTGAGAGCAACCGAGGCCACGAGACATGTTTCTGTGGTATGTGAAGTCTGCTGGTTCAGCAGACATTCCTGGGACAGCAAGCTCAGCACAGCTGACCTGGGAAGCCTCTACCCCTCACCAGACGACTCCTTGGGGCGAGCATGTCTGATTGTTTCCAGTCGATTCATTGACCCGGGAGGCCGGGTGCAGCTGAGGGTGCATCTGAGTGTGTACGTGTGTGTGTGCGGCATGTGGTGGCCCCAGTGCCATGTGGAAGCATGGCTCCCACTCACTGCCCGACTTTCTGCCTCAGCCCACAAAGCATTTTTAAACAAAACCGGAATAACGACCTTGAAGGCTCCAAAAAGGCAGATGGTGTCCTTTCTGGTTGTCATTTTCTTCCTTCCCATGGATTATGATGCCCACGTGCAAAAAGCACATCTTGAGGCCAAATAGCATTTCCTTTCTTTCTTTTTTGTTAAAAAAAAAAAAAAATTGTAGCCTTGGCCAACCATGTTTCCAAATAAAAGTAGACATGTGCTGTGGTGCCTGGTTCACGTGCTGAGGAAGCTGAGCCCCTGAACCAGCGTGTGCAGGCTTGTCTGCCCCTCATGGGGGTTGGGCAGGAGGGCCCTGTGTGTGTGGCTGAGGTCTGCCTCAGCTTAGTTCTGATGTCAACGAACAGGATGTTGGTTTAGCTCTTTGGCAGCAGGGAGGGAGGTTCATTTTTAATTAATGAATCCCCCTGCTCATTCTCTCTGCCACCTCCTTCCCTCCCTGGTTCCTGTGCCTGCAGGGCTGCCGTTTGCTCCCAGGACTCTTTGTCCACGTTAAAGGAAGCAGTGTGTGGCCACAACCCTTTCCCGGGTGCAGGGCTGGCTGGCAGAGTCTCCATCCACCTGATGACTAGGCACCACTGGGCAATGCACACCCGGCTACAAGACCAGCAGAGCCGCAGCCCTGCCCCCCATGGCTTGTGAGCTCACAGTTAGCACAGCACAGCACCTGCTCAGCCATGTGACCCGCCAGCTCCTCTGTGCCACCAGCCCCTCATTCATTCCACAGAGCACAGGGAGGAGTCAGACACCACCAGCATCAAGTTCTGTCCCAAGCCTCACGCTTGAGGGTTCTTGGAGAGGATCGTGGAGATGTCCTTCCTGAGTTCAGAGCTAAGAAGGAGTGTGGGGAGCCTCCATGGGCAGTGTTAGCCCTGGAATGTCAGCTGGAACGCCTCACCAGACGACTCCTTGGGGCGAGCATGTCTGATTGTTTCCAGTCGATTCATTGACCCGGGAGGCCGGGTGCAGCTGAGGTGCATCTGAGTGTGTACGTGTGTGTGTGCGGCATGTGGTGGCCCCAGTGCCATGTGGAAGCATGGCTCCCACTCACTGCCCGACTTTCTGCCTCAGCCCACAAAGCATTTTTAAACAAAACCGGAATAACGACCTTGAAGGCTCCAAAAAGGCAGATGGTGTCCTTTCTGGTTGTCATTTTCTTCCTTCCCATGGATTATGATGCCCACGTGCAAAAAGCACATCTTGAGGCCAAATAGCATTTCCTTTCTTTCTTTTTTGTTAAAAAAAAAAAAAAATTGTAGCCTTGGCCAACCATGTTTCCAAATAAAAGTAGACATGTGCTGTGGTGCCTGGTTCACGTGCTGAGGAAGCTGAGCCCCTGAACCAGCGTGTGCAGGCTTGTCTGCCCCTCATGGGGGTTGGGCAGGAGGGCCCTGTGTGTGTGGCTGAGGTCTGCCTCAGCTTAGTTCTGATGTCAACGAACAGGATGTTGGTTTAGCTCTTTGGCAGCAGGGAGGGAGGTTCATTTTTAATTAATGAATCCCCCTGCTCATTCTCTCTGCCACCTCCTTCCCTCCCTGGTTCCTGTGCCTGCAGGGCTGCCGTTTGCTCCCAGGACTCTTTGTCCACGTTAAAGGAAGCAGTGTGTGGCCACAACCCTTTCCCGGGTGCAGGGCTGGCTGGCAGAGTCTCCATCCACCTGATGACTAGGCACCACTGGGCAATGCACACCCGGCTACAAGACCAGCAGAGCCGCAGCCCTGCCCCCCATGGCTTGTGAGCTCACAGTTAGCACAGCACAGCACCTGCTCAGCCATGTGACCCGCCAGCTCCTCTGTGCCACCAGCCCCTCATTCATTCCACAGAGCACAGGGAGGAGTCAGACACCACCAGCATCAAGTTCTGTCCCAAGCCTCACGCTTGAGGGTTCTTGGAGAGGATCGTGGAGATGTCCTTCCTGAGTTCAGAGCTAAGAAGGAGTGTGGGGAGCCTCCATGGGCAGTGTTAGCCCTGGAATGTCAGCCTGGAGACGTGCAGCTATGCACAGCTGATGCCAGTGTTCATCAGCTGTGCCCAGTCCGTCAAAGGCCCCCTCCTGTTCACATGGGCCACTGTAGCAGAACAACCTTCCCCCTGGAGCACGGCCATCATCCACCCTGAGGCTGGCAGCCTCCTATCTGCTGTACTGCACCCCCTTGCTCACAGTGTTCTCCTGATCTGGTTCTCCTGGTTGGGCTGCCTCAGTCTTCCCATCTCAGGGAAGGTCCTTGGGCCCTCAGCTATGTACGGGGATGAGCGAGTTGAACCGTGGGATCCATCATCCCACATGTCTTCCAGGCCCTTACTCTTCTAACATCTTTCCCTCCTCCCTGAACCCATTCTCGTCCTTCTCAGGGCTTCTGAAACATTTTTCTGAACATTATGCACAGCTGTCCATGGCTTGCTGTCTGAAAGTCGTGATCCTAATCCAAGCTCACCCCCTGAAAGCTTTAAGCCTACCAGGGCTTGGACTGGGGTGAGGGAAGGAGATGCCAAGGGTACAAAATCTGAGGGGGCCTTCTCTCCCCCTCAGGGTCAACTCCTGAGAGGGAGACCCTCCTTGAACCTTGCACACTGGGCACCTCGCCTTGTTGGCCTCCTATGGTCCCGGCCCTGGATGCTGAAGTTGCCTGGCTCAGCATCCCAGCATCAGGTGCCAGTCCAGGTGGCCTTGAGATCTTTCCTCTCTGAATGCCAGTTTCCCTGCTGCCTCTACCCTGGGTAATGAGGCCTTTTTTTGCGTAATACGTGCAAACTGCTCAGCTAACACATGTTAAAGATTTGAAAGATGTTTGTGGTTATTATTATTATTATTATTAGGCAAATGCAAATCATCAGACACCAACCAGCCAGTCTCCATCTGAGCTCTGGAATGACAGGTCGAGTCCCGTGGTCGTCCTTAACCACGTTTGTCCCTCTCGATGGTGTGTGATGTTGACCGTGTGGATTTGCCCTGCGAGGTCAGGACCTCGCATGTTCTGAAGAGGATGTGTTTTGTGTCTCTGCTGCAGGAATTGCTTACTTAGGAGGTGTGTGCAGTACTAAGAGGAAATGTGTGCTTGCCGAAGACAATGGCCTCAATTTGGCCTTTACCATCGCTCATGAGCTGGGCCACAAGTAAGTATCAGACGCTGGATTGTTCTGCCTCTTTAAATGCTTTTCTGAAAACATTCTTTTCACTTAGATTCTGCAAGTTCTAAAACAGTGCTGCTGGAAGCCTTTGCTTCCTGGGTCCCTCAAGCCTGGATCCCAACCCTTCAGAGAACCCAAGAGATCACTGAACAGACTGTCTAAGAGTGGAAATGCTCATTTGATGTTTGTCTATTTCTAAAGCACGCATTTTCTTAGAGTGTCGTTGTGAGTTGCATCTCCTTTTGCAGATGAACATGATCTTGACTCACTCTAAATATGTCATTCACATAATGGGATTTATGTTCATCTCGTTGAATTTGTTTTGTTTTTATTTTTAGCCAGTTTCAAACAAAGTCCTGTTTTTTGAAAGTAGAAAGTCAGTGTCTTAGTTAAAGAATCATCAGCTACTGTCTTTTCGCATGAAATTCTTTCCTTGGGGAAGAAAGAACCACAGGACCTTAGAACCCAAAGATGATGTGGAGAGAATCTGAGGCATCCTATTGGTGTTTTAGATGAGGAGACTGAGGGTTCATGGGGCTGAGTGACTGACACTAGGCTGAGGTCACCTGCAGAAAGCCCCAGATGGTAGAAAGCCAGCGACTCTCACTGCAGCCTGAGGGCTTTGTCTTCCTTTTCGAGTAGCTGTCTGGTTTATGTTTCTCTGAAGGAAACATTGTCATACGACTGCTTTAGAACTTTAAATAAATAAATAAATCGAGGAGGCCCAGACATGCAGAACAATGGGAAAATTTATATTGGACTGAAGAGAACAAAATTAAATGGAAATCTAGTTCTTGGGGAAAATACATATATTGTACAGTTTTCCTAGTGCCCCAGGCAGTAGATGCCTGGACTCCTAAATGTGAACTCAAGCTTCTACAGGAGTAGAGGCTGTGGGAAAAGGATACTTTCATAGAAGCATGTTCTGAAGAGGATGTGTTTTGTGTCTCTGCTGCAGGAATTGCTTACTTAGGAGGTGTGTGCAGTACTAAGAGGAAATGTGTGCTTGCCGAAGACAATGGCCTCAATTTGGCCTTTACCATCGCTCATGAGCTGGGCCACAAGTAAGTATCAGACGCTGGATTGTTCTGCCTCTTTAAATGCTTTTCTGAAAACATTCTTTTCACTTAGATTCTGCAAGTTCTAAAACAGTGCTGCTGGAAGCCTTTGCTTCCTGGGTCCCTCAAGCCTGGATCCCAACCCTTCAGAGAACCCAAGAGATCACTGAACAGACTGTCTAAGAGTGGAAATGCTCATTTGATGTTTGTCTATTTCTAAAGCACGCATTTTCTTAGAGTGTCGTTGTGAGTTGCATCTCCTTTTGCAGATGAACATGATCTTGACTCACTCTAAATATGTCATTCACATAATGGGATTTATGTTCATCTCGTTGAATTTGTTTTGTTTTTATTTTTAGCCAGTTTCAAACAAAGTCCTGTTTTTTGAAAGTAGAAAGTCAGTGTCTTAGTTAAAGAATCATCAGCTACTGTCTTTTCGCATGAAATTCTTTCCTTGGGGAAGAAAGAACCACAGGACCTTAGAACCCAAAGATGATGTGGAGAGAATCTGAGGCATCCTATTGGTGTTTTAGATGAGGAGACTGAGGGTTCATGGGGCTGAGTGACTGACACTAGGCTGAGGTCACCTGCAGAAAGCCCCAGATGGTAGAAAGCCAGCGACTCTCACTGCAGCCTGAGGGCTTTGTCTTCCTTTTCGAGTAGCTGTCTGGTTTATGTTTCTCTGAAGGAAACATTGTCATACGACTGCTTTAGAACTTTAAATAAATAAATAAATCGAGGAGGCCCAGACATGCAGAACAATGGGAAAATTTATATTGGACTGAAGAGAACAAAATTAAATGGAAATCTAGTTCTTGGGGAAAATACATATATTGTACAGTTTTCCTAGTGCCCCAGGCAGTAGATGCCTGGACTCCTAAATGTGAACTCAAGCTTCTACAGGAGTAGAGGCTGTGGGTAAAGGAATACAAAAGCAGTTGTTTCCCCCTAGTATTAGCCACATCTGGGGCTTGATTTTTTTTTTTTTTTTGCCTTGTTATATTTATATGGTCTCATTTTAATTTTTTTCACTCCTGTGGGCGGGTTTGTTGTTGACTCTTCCGTACCTCTTTGTTATCATGATGTGAGTACAGTAAATGAAAATAGTCTTAACGTTTATTTCCTGGGATTAAGGAGAAAATAACATTATTGGCCAAGACAAACAAGATGAGCAACTCTAAGTACAGATTTATTTCATTTTGACAATATTTCTAAAATATTGGTGACAACATTTTGCTCATATTATTTTGCCTATACTGCTAGAAAATAATTTTTAAGAGTTATAATCAAAGTTGTATTCGTATTTCAGATTTGTTAAGAAAAAAAAAAAACCGCACACTCAATGGTGGTTGCTGATAGAAAAGTGCAAAGGAGTATGTCTTCTCACTGTCGAGCGCCCCACCCAGCCTGTCATAGTCCCTAGGAACCAACTGCCTAATAGTTGTGAGAATGCAGAGTTGTCAAAACATTTCCCACCACACAGGTTGTGTGGACCTTTGAAGAGAGATGTTTACATGAACTGCCACCTCCCATGGCAGCAATCGCCCCACACATGAGCACACATGGACTGCTTTTTCTCCTTGAACGTTAAGAACACAGAGCTTCATTCCCCTTTGCTGATCCATGTGGTTGTGCTGGATCAAACACTGGCGTTATAACACGGGAGGTCTGCAGATGAATGATTAGATTCAGCCATAATCCAGTAGCCTTTAGCTATAATCTGTTTAGAATTTTCCGAGGACTCTTTATAGCTTGCTGTTGAGCTCTAATTACCTGCAAAAACAAACACCTTATTGTTAATCAAAGCCAATAAATCCTGCTAGTATTTGGTCCTGCCTCTGGTTGGGCCATCATGGTTTTCCCAGAGAAGTCTTTTGTCTCTGATTATTCGCAAGGGTTTGAAAGCAGATGCCCCATGAATGAAATCAGTCTCCCTGTTCATGGACCCCTCTGGTCATCCAGCTCAGAGCAGTTGGAGAGCCTGTGTGCAGGTTTGGGAAGGTGGAAGCCAGCCTTGCAGTCTTTGGGAAAGCCACTGGATAGGCTGCTTTACAGATGCACTTGGAAACTGGTCCATACTTTGGGATAGACAGGAATAATCTAACTCCATGTTTCTTAAATGTGTGGGAACTGAGATAAGATGGATGATATTCTCAATGGATCTGAGCCACAGGTCTGTGCTCTCCAACAGAATTTCTTGGTGAAAGTTTTGGAAAACAATAAAGAACACAAAACCCCTCTGTGTACCCCTGGGGAATCTCCAAAGAGCTCACTCACCAGGCCCTAATCATTTAATACTGAAAAATGAAACATCTCTTCTGAGGGACGGATGTGTGTGCCCTTGCACGTGGGCATGCATGCGTGCGGTCCTTTTGCTCAACACCCAGTCCGCCTCCTGTGAGGAGCAGTGCCCTAAGATCCCAGTTTCAGAAGGAAAGTCACTTTCCAGGAGCTGCGCAAGCCATGTATCTGACGATGAGTGTCACATAAGTTATCATGAGTTCATTTTTGCTTTGTCTTTCAAAAAACACAAAGATAAACGAAAGACTCATTTTTAACATTTAACTCAATGTAGTTCTGGAATTTCTCTCCTTCTTTCTAAGCATCGCTTTGTTTGCATGGTTTCATTTTAGATATTATGGTTCAAAAATTATTTGGTGCTGTGAATTGGCTCCAATTCAACTTGCAATAGAATAAGTTCTAAATTATAAATTAAGTGAAAAACTTTTCACATGCTAACATCAATAATGCTGCTTTGTACAGAAATTAACAATGAAGTAATGATGTTTAAATCAAATCAGGTCTCATGGAGCACCTGCTGCATATTCACTATATGACTGAGTTAGTCCTATGAGGCAATTATTACTAGCTTTTACTTTATAGATTAGGAAATAAGTAGTACTTTAAAAACAATTTTTAGTCTCTATCCAAAATGATTTGGGATAACTTGTAATATACCCATGCAATAGGGCCATTAAAATCAGGATCCAAATTACAGAAATATATGTAACAAAGAAGGGAGCTTGCTCTGTATGCAAAAAAACAAGGTGCCTTCAGTTTGCCAGAAACGAAGGCAGAGAGGGCAAAAATGTCATTGTAAGTAAAGTGTAAAAGAAAGATAGAGAAGAGAGGGATGGCAAGAGGATTCGGTTTAAGAGGGAGACCCAGGGAGAAGGGGTGATGGTGCAAGGGGATGCACCTTAAGTATCAGGGGGTGGCCAGGGGAGTGACTGGTGCTGATGTGAGTGCGCAGGTAGGAAAGCTTTGTGTCCACAGAGGTCCGTGGCGGGAAGAAACTGTGGAGAGGGCAGGGCTACGAACTGACTCTGCTCTTTGCCAACAGTCATGGTACAGCTGCCTGAAGAAAGCTAGTGTGTCCTCCTGGAGAGTTTTCCCTAGGAAACTCAAGTGCTTGTAGGTGAGACTGGGAGTCTTCTGATGATCTACCCTGGCAAAAGAGCAGGGCAGAAAAGACTCTAGTCATGGCTTTAGACAGGAAGTGAGGGATTTCCATTTCCCAGTGGCAGCGTGGGGGACACCCTGGGAAGGGGCATCCTGTGTTTCTGCCTGGAGGACTAGCTGGGTCTGTGCAGCAGCTGTGCTGACAGCAGCTTTGGTGTTTTGTTTTGTTTTTCCAACAAGCACGATGCAAAGAGCTGACTCACTGGAAAAGACCCTGATGCTGGGGAAGATTGAGAGCAGGAGAAGGGGCAACAAAGGATGAGACAGTTGGATGGCATCATCGACTCAACATGAGTTTGAGCAAACTCCGGGAGATAGTGAAGGACAGGGAAGCCTGGCGTGCTGGGGTCCATAGGATCACAAAGAGTTGGACATAACTGAGCGACTGAACAACAACAACGTGACCTTAGATGCCTTCTTGTCCATGAAAGGCTGTTGAGTAGGCAGCTACCCCCTATCTTTTGGTTCGCCAAAAGTGTGAGTTTTAGAAGACAGCACTCTCCCTGTCTTGTTGTGACAGCTTGAGAAATCCAGGTGAAAATGAGGCTGTTTTTGTGCCTTTCATGGAGCCTGCAGTGACCATGAGAAAGCAGTGGTCCTGAGCATGGGAAGGTGTCTGTGATGGACCTTTCACTTTGGAGGGCTGTAGTTCCAGCTATTGCTGGTAATGAGAGAATCAGTGATGTTTGCAAACCATTCAGCTGGGCCAACTCTTCCCAGATACTTTCCCTTAAGAAACCAGGATTCATTCTGGTGAATCTCAGTATCCAAGTTGCTCATCACTATTTGACTTTAGAGAGAAAGAGGGAGAGCGCCAAGCATTTGTTTCTTTGAGGTAAATGCAACCCTGACTGGGAAAACACTCTCTTCAGAGGCTCAGGTCAATGTCGACTGCCCATGAGAAAAATAAAAAAGGAAATCAAGCGACAACCTAATGATCAAGGAGATCATTGGTAGTGATGTTGGGATAGCATTATTTTTAGAGGGTTGTTTGCTCTGGTTTGGAATTTTTAGTGTAAGAAAAGAAAGTAAATAAATGGTTCTATGAAATTTGGTTAGAGTGGTCTGATATGGTATGGCAAGGCCCAGGGAAGACTTTTGATAGACAGGAGCTCTTCCTAGTGAAGTTGAAGACCAAGAGGGCACAGAACCAAATCTCAACTGTTCATTTGGGACCTGGGCAAACCCAGGAACCAAGCATGCACCATGCTTCTCAGCCTAGTAAGGCAGTGCCAAAAATGTGTAAACAGGGCTTCCAGGTGGAATGGGGAGGGAGGAGGGGGACTCCACTTACTACCTACTCAGCCACCCACTCAGAAGAACAGAGAGCTTTCTCTGGCAGAAAATAAATCTCTGCTTCTGTCCTATTTAGGAGGCTCTGTTAGATAAGTCTGAGCCAGCTCAATGCCTGCCTTGAGAGGCTGCCCAAACCATGTGACCTCTCCAACCCACGTAAATTTCAAGAAGGTGCTCCAGACAGGCCCCAGAGCCACGCCCCCATTCAAGCTCTTGCCAGGCTTGGGGCCTTGTACTGAGGCCAGGCTTCTCCCCACCTTCTCTTCCTGGGGTCCTTCCTGATTTCCCTTTCTTGGGTCTTCGCATTCTGAAACCTACCTCTCCTCTGCTCAGCTGGGTCTGCCTATGACCTCTGAAAAATGCTGTCTTCACAGAAAGTTGGGAACACAGCAGAGGGGCATCTGGGCCATGCTGCAGAAGAGGAGCCCCTGAGACACTTGCAAGTGCCCGTGGCCAAGCTTGGCCATCAGTTAAACCACCCACTCTATAGGAGGGAAGCGTCTGGGAAGCTCTCCAGGAGACTCCAGTGCAGCCCTGGTGGAGCTGCTGCTGGCCTGAGGTCCTAAACCTTTTATCGTTGCTTGCAGCCTCCTCCACCTTCCTGCTCCATCTCCTGCTCCCTGGCCCTTTCCCTCCAAGTCACCCACAGGGCTGAGTTGTGGTGCTGGATGCTCTCCTGGCTCCAGCTCCCCTCATGGAAGGTCACCCTAATTCCATGCTTTTCATCACTCTCCTAGCACTGTACCAGGTGGCTGGCAAGTCATGTGAGGACAGTCCCAGCTTCCTGAAAGTGACCACCACGGGCAGGGATGGTCCTGTCACATCTCAACTGATGCCTCCTGGGAGACCTGGAAATGGAAGAGGAGGAGCAGAAGGAGGGGTGCAGGCAGGGCCCTCAGAAGCCGAGGTACCCAGTACATGGATACTCCCAAGTGGAGAGACCAAATCTCAACTGTTCATTTGGGACCTGGGCAAACCCAGGAACCAAGCTGCACCTGCTTCTCAGCCTAGTAAGGCAGTGCCAAAAATGTGTAAACAGGGCTTCCAGGTGGAATGGGGAGGGAGGAGGGGGACTCCACTTACTACCTACTCAGCCACCCACTCAGAAGAACAGAGAGCTTTCTCTGGCAGAAAATAAATCTCTGCTTCTGTCCTATTTAGGAGGCTCTGTTAGATAAGTCTGAGCCAGCTCAATGCCTGCCTTGAGAGGCTGCCCAAACCATGTGACCTCTCCAACCCACGTAAATTTCAAGAAGGTGCTCCAGACAGGCCCCAGAGCCACGCCCCCATTCAAGCTCTTGCCAGGCTTGGGGCCTTGTACTGAGGCCAGGCTTCTCCCCACCTTCTCTTCCTGGGGTCCTTCCTGATTTCCCTTTCTTGGGTCTTCGCATTCTGAAACCTACCTCTCCTCTGCTCAGCTGGGTCTGCCTATGACCTCTGAAAAATGCTGTCTTCACAGAAAGTTGGGAACACAGCAGAGGGGCATCTGGGCCATGCTGCAGAAGAGGAGCCCCTGAGACACTTGCAAGTGCCCGTGGCCAAGCTTGGCCATCAGTTAAACCACCCACTCTATAGGAGGGAAGCGTCTGGGAAGCTCTCCAGGAGACTCCAGTGCAGCCCTGGTGGAGCTGCTGCTGGCCTGAGGTCCAAAACCCTTTTTATCGTTGCTTGCAGCCTCCTCCACCTTCCTGCTCCATCTCCTGCTCCCTGGCCCTTTCCCTCCAAGTCACCCACAGGGCTGAGTTGTGGTGCTGGATGCTCTCCTGGCTCCAGCTCCCCTCATGGAAGGTCACCCTAATTCCATGCTTTTCATCACTCTCCTAGCACTGTACCAGGTGGCTGGCAAGTCATGTGAGGACAGTCCCAGCTTCCTGAAAGTGACCACCACGGGCAGGGATGGTCCTGTCACATCTCAACTGATGCCTCCTGGGAGACCTGGAAATGGAAGAGGAGGAGCAGAAGGAGGGGTGCAGGCAGGGCCCTCAGAAGCCGAGGTACCCAGTACATGGATACTCCCAAGTGGAGAGAAATGTAGGGCTGAGGTTAGTGATACGAACACCCTGGAAATCAAGAGCTGTGTTTGATGACACTTGGGCACCTGCAGACATGCAATTAGTCATAGATGGACCCTGTCACAATGGTGTGTGGTGCACACCTGGGTTCTCAGACCCACACAAATGCCCCTCACCCCTGGAACTGAGCCCTCCAGGGTGGAATCTCTGCCCGGGCTGATGTCACTCGGAGGAGGAACTCCATTTCCCTGCTTAGTCGAACAAGACTGGAGAGCAGGTGGGAAGGTCACCTGTCTGAGGTAAGTGGGACCGATGGCCCAGGAAGGTCATAGGTGAGGCTTGGTGTCCTTCAGTCAAGACACCCATCAAAAGCTAGAGCCAGGCACTCTGGATGTTTCCAGCTAAAACGTGATGCTGCACAGGGGAGTTCAGGGCAGAGGACCTGGAAGGATATCCTATTGTCATGTGCCTGGGGACACACTTGCCTTGGGTACGACATGGAACCAGACCACATTCGATTCCCTTGGTTTGTGGTTTATGGACAGAGGGTGATCAGGTGCCTGAGGAGCTGAGGAAAGGGGAGGGGCCAGCTGTTCTGGGGGAAAAAGTTCTCATAGCTGGAGTAGACACAACTCAAACTGAAAGGAATCGTCTCAACAGGCAGTAAGGAAAGCCGTCATCTAGATGTGTGAAGAGGGAAGGTGTTTGTAATCTACATTATTAGCTACATTGTGAGCTACCTGCAGTGCAGGGATGAGGCATGCATCTGGGCAGGATGTGAGTGGGCAGGTCTGCTCCATCTCCTGCTCCCTGGCCCTTTCCCTCCAAGTCACCCACAGGGCTGAGTTGTGGTGCTGGATGCTCTCCTGGCTCCAGCTCCCCTCATGGAAGGTCACCCTAATTCCATGCTTTTCATCACTCTCCTAGCACTGTACCAGGTGGCTGGCAAGTCATGTGAGGACAGTCCCAGCTTCCTGAAAGTGACCACCACGGGCAGGGATGGTCCTGTCACATCTCAACTGATGCCTCCTGGGAGACCTGGAAATGGAAGAGGAGGAGCAGAAGGAGGGGTGCAGGCAGGGCCCTCAGAAGCCGAGGTACCCAGTACATGGATACTCCCAAGTGGAGAGAAATGTAGGGCTGAGGTTAGTGATACGAACACCCTGGAAATCAAGAGCTGTGTTTGATGACACTTGGGCACCTGCAGACATGCAATTAGTCATAGATGGACCCTGTCACAATGGTGTGTGGTGCACACCTGGGTTCTCAGACCCACACAAATGCCCCTCACCCCTGGAACTGAGCCTCCAGGGTGGAATCTCTGCCCGGGCTGATGTCACTCGGAGGAGGAACTCCATTTCCCTGCTTAGTCGAACAAGACTGGAGAGCAGGTGGGAAGGTCACCTGTCTGAGGTAAGTGGGACCGATGGCCCAGGAAGGTCATAGGTGAGGCTTGGTGTCCTTCAGTCAAGACACCCATCAAAAGCTAGAGCCAGGCACTCTGGATGTTTCCAGCTAAAACGTGATGCTGCACAGGGGAGTTCAGGGCAGAGGACCTGGAAGGATATCCTATTGTCATGTGCCTGGGGACACACTTGCCTTGGGTACGACATGGAACCAGACCACATTCGATTCCCTTGGTTTGTGGTTTATGGACAGAGGGTGATCAGGTGCCTGAGGAGCTGAGGAAAGGGGAGGGGCCAGCTGTTCTGGGGAAAATGTTCTCATAGCTGGAGTAGACACAACTCAAACTGAAAGGAATCGTCTCAACAGGCAGTAAGGAAAGCCGTCATCTAGATGTGTGAAGAGGGAAGGTGTTTGTAATCTACATTATTAGCTACATTGTGAGCTACCCGTGCAGTGCAGGGGGGATGAGGCATGCATCTGGGCAGGATGTGAGTGGGCAGGTGGCCCCCCGAGGATGGCCAGGCAGTCTGCTCAATCCTCTGTCTAAAGCCACACAACCTAGCGGGCACAGCACAGACATCAGATGGGCCGGCCTTATAAGGAAGGTGTGGTGGAGAGAGGATTTCTGCAAATGTCATAATTGTTTAGAAATCCTGGGAGGAGGGCAAGTGTGCTTTTCTTCTAGTTGCAGTTAGGAACAGTGATGTTCTGGATGGCTCAGCCTTTCTTGCAGAGCAGAAAAGTTGTCTTCTTCCCTCAAGGAGGTTCGCAGGAAGGGCTGGTTCTCAGGCAGGCAAATCCCACCCTAACTTCTCAGAGGGCTTCCTCCCTGGCTCCCTGGTTCTCAGCCTCCATCCCTACTCAGCCTCTTGCAGCCACCCCTCCCAGTTGGAAACCTAGTTGGTGGTGCCAGGGGTGTTCAGGACTCTTAGGTTTCACACGGAGGTGATTTCTGAGTGCCGTTTCCTCAACGTTTGGCTCCTGGGTCAAAGTTGGCATGTGAGCATCCTTGGCTCGGCTAACCTATCCAAATCCCAGAATCATATCAAACCTCACTTACTTTCCTTAACATTTTTAAAAATTTACTGCTGAAAATTGTAAGATCTTTGACATGAGTTTACAAGCAAACATTCTCCTGGTGTCTTGGATGAGCTCGAATGACTTGTGACTTCTGGAGAATTGTGGGCCAGCCACCGTGGGGCCTGCCAGGGCACAGCGTCTCTCAGTCTGACTCCGTGTTGTCTTGAGTGAGTCCTTCCTGACAACTCTGCCTTTCCTTCCCTTCCTTTCTCCACCCCAAACAATAAAAGCAGAATTTCCTTTGGGGCCCTCCCAAATGAATGGTTTTGAATGGGAGGTGCAGTGTCCAGAAGAACAAGGAGCATTGTCACTGGGGCCCTGTTTAAATGGCTTTCTCTGCCTTAGGGAGAGATTTCTCATTGCCCAGCATTCGGGAGAGTTGCAGGGAAATGATCATCATTTCCTTTGGAGTCTTACCTTGACTTGGATTGAATGTGAGGAGAGAGCACTTCTTCCACTTGACTGGAAAGTGCAGAACCACTGTTCTTAAGAGGACCTTGACCGTAGTCTTGCCAAATCTGCCCAGGCCAGGCCTGGGAGGGAAGAGAGATAAAGGTAAAACCATTAAGAGCTCTTCAGCATGCAGACGGATATGTTCCCACCTGCATTCTGAGTGGCTAGTCTGAGCAGCTATTGGCTGGATGTTATCGCCATGATGGGAAATCCAGCTGGATCTGGGGCGTCTGCTGCTCCCAGAGTTTTGTTACTGTAATAGGGAAGGTTATACAAGCTGTGTGTTTGTCTCTGTCCCAGGAGTTCTTTGCATTTAATTATTCATGGATTTCCTTACCTGAAATGATATTGTCTGAGATGGTATTTGAGGAGATGGTGGGATGGGGTGGGGGCGCAGTGCAGGAAGGAGGATGTAGAGTGAGAATTGGGTATGTCTGAAGAACCAAATTTTGAAATCCCCTCAGAACTTCCTTACATTACAGACTATTCCAGAAATTAGACGAAGATCCAATTTTCTTGTTAGAATACCAGAGCTTCTGGCAGCTCCCGGCAAGTGGCTTTTCTCATGATTCTCAGAGCTGGAAGGGACATCTGGAGTCATCTCAGCCTTATTTTACAGACAGCCTCCCTTTCCAGGGCTCCGAGTGACCAAACAGGGTCAGACTGGAGCCTCAGGCTGTGATGCGGTACCTTTTGTACAACTGAACCGATCTCATGCTGAAGCCAAGCCCTCCCCAAGTGGCTGTTCTGGTAACTGAATTTACTCACCTTTACTAGGAAGGACAGCGTCTGGTTACCTGACGGGGTTGTGTTAGCACTGTGGGAGTTGGCAGGGGCATGACGGGACACCAACTGCTCCACAGATGGAGGGATACTCTGTTATGGATGGAGCGTTGGTGTCCCCAGACTCATATGTTGAGATCTCACCCCCATTGTGATGGTACATGGAGGTGGGGCCTTTGAGCAGTAATTAGCTCAAGATGGTGGAGCCTACATGAATGCCCATAAAAGAAGAGGCTGGAGAGTTGGCTTGCTCTCTTCCTGTCATGTGAGGAGCAAGAAAGCCTCTGAAACCCAAGAAAGGGCCCCTAGGACTCCCCTGTGCTGGCCCTGATATGGAACTTCCAGCGTCTCCACCTGTGAGAAAGACATTTCTGTTGTGGGTAAGTCACACAGTCTGTGGGATTTTGCTGTGGCTCACAAATGCCCACATTCTCCCAAGGTATTTGGTTTCATGCCTGAAATCCTTATTCATCCACTGCCCACTGCTAATGGAAAATTCCGGAGACCTGAGGGCAGCTGAGCATTCTCTGAGCCCCTGGGAACTTCGCCACCAGTCCAGTCAGTGACAGCTCTGGGAAAGAGCCCCTCTCTCCTTGTCCATTGTTAGGCACAGAGGGCATACTCCCAGCTTCCCTGGAGGTGGTAGTCTTGCCAGATGATGGTGGCGACAGACAGGACCAGCAGAGGGGCCTGAGGGGCCCAGAGAGCCAGAAATCATGAACTTTGTTCCTGATGTCACAACGGAGCACTGTACTTGCCAGAGGCATGTGTGACGATCTGGGAATGGCCTCTCTTGGAGAAAATATAAATAAGTAAAAAGATATAGAATGTGGGAGATCACAGAACTCCCCAGGATCAGCGGATGCACGACAGAGGCCTCATCTTGTTAACGACAGTCACATTTCTGAGATGTTGAGAGGGGGCTTGTGTGAAGTGAGCCTGGTGATTCACTAACACTATTATCAGGAGCAAAAAGAATGAGAAGAAGGCAACTTGGTGAGTTCTGAACAGAGCAGGGAAAGATCTTGGGGTTGTCGGAGTTGTCAGAGAGGGTTAATAGCAGAGGCTAGTTGTCTGAGGTGGGACTGGCAGCCCCTGGAGAAGCTGTGCACTGTGACTTGAGGATCTAAAGTGTGACATAGGGAGGGTGAACCTGCACCTATATCAGGGCCATCACTTCCTCAGCTTATAACCTGGTAGGTTGTTAAAGAGAAGAGGAAAGAGAAACAGCCATGGTTCTCCAGGTCAAACTTGTTACAGTGTCTCTCACACCAAGGACCTGGTGGGTCTCATTCTTTGGTTTCTGTCAGAGGAGTCTTCTGGGCAGGAACACATGCTTGCTGGGTGTATGATACCTAACCAACCTACAGTTGACTACAGCGGTGCTTCTGTGGTGGGGGGAGCACCAGGATGAACTAAGTTCCTCTGTGTCTTTGTGACTTGTGCTTCGCCATCACCAAGGAGGGGCAGAAACTGCTTCCACAGCAGGAGAGAGCTACCATGAAGACAGAGGTGGATGCCTTGCTGCTGGCTGCTGGGTTCACGTGGAGCTTGGCTTACTCAGCAGAGCAGGCTCCCAGGACCCCTTTCCTTTCCTGTGCCCCGACTTTATCCTTCCCTAGCCAGGTCTGTTTTCTTACTGACAGCTCTGGGAAAGAGCCCCTCTCTCCTTGTCCATTGTTAGGCACAGAGGGCATACTCCCAGCTTCCCTGGAGGTGGTAGTCTTGCCAGATGATGGTGGCGACAGACAGGACCAGCAGAGGGGCCTGAGGGGCCCAGAGAGCCAGAAATCATGAACTTTGTTCCTGATGTCACAACGGAGCACTGTACTTGCCAGAGGCATGTGTGACGATCTGGGAATGGCCTCTCTTGGAGAAAATATAAATAAGTAAAAAGATATAGAATGTGGGAGATCACAGAACTCCCCAGGATCAGCGGATGCACGACAGAGGCCTCATCTTGTTAACGACAGTCACATTTCTGAGATGTTGAGAGGGGGCTTGTGTGAAGTGAGCCTGGTGATTCACTAACACTATTATCAGGAGCAAAAGAATGAGAAGAAGGCAACTTGGTGAGTTCTGAACAGAGCAGGGAAAGATCTTGGGGTTGTCGGAGTTGTCAGAGAGGGTTAATAGCAGAGGCTAGTTGTCTGAGGTGGGACTGGCAGCCCCTGGAGAAGCTGTGCACTGTGACTTGAGGATCTAAAGTGTGACATAGGGAGGGTGAACCTGCACCTATATCAGGGCCATCACTTCCTCAGCTTATAACCTGGTAGGTTGTTAAAGAGAAGAGGAAAGAGAAACAGCCATGGTTCTCCAGGTCAAACTTGTTACAGTGTCTCTCACACCAAGGACCTGGTGGGTCTCATTCTTTGGTTTCTGTCAGAGGAGTCTTCTGGGCAGGAACACATGCTTGCTGGGTGTATGATACCTAACCAACCTACAGTTGACTACAGCGGTGCTTCTGTGGTGGGGGGAGCACCAGGATGAACTAAGTTCCTCTGTGTCTTTGTGACTTGTGCTTCGCCATCACCAAGGAGGGGCAGAAACTGCTTCCACAGCAGGAGAGAGCTACCATGAAGACAGAGGTGGATGCCTTGCTGCTGGCTGCTGGGTTCACGTGGAGCTTGGCTTACTCAGCAGAGCAGGCTCCCAGGACCCCTTTCCTTTTCTGTGCCCCGACTTTATCCTTCCCTAGCCAGGTCTGTTCTTACTGACGTTATAGCTGCACCCTGGAAATCCTGTACCTAGTGCCCCATTCAGAGTCTGGTGAAGAGGAGTAAGGCGCCTTGGGTGCAGAACTGTACCAGGGACAGACTGGAAACACGCACTGACTACAATGGCATCAGCGCCTTGTTCTTCTGAGGGTGGCCCTGGGACTAGTAGCATTATGTCACCAGCATTGGGAGATTCCTGTGCACGTGATACTTTGAGACCGCATCTCAGTGCAGTGCTCAACTCTGATGTACCTGTGTATGTGTGTGTGTGTTCACATACAAACATAAAGTTGTATATATGGAGTGGGGTTTTTTTGTTTTTTTGTTTTTTTTCATTTTTAAGATTTTGGTCTGGGTAGTGTTTTTTTAATATCTTGTTTCCTTTATTTTGAAATCTTTTCCATGGTCCCTTTGACCTGTGCTTAGCTTGCTACCCGAACGATGCGAGGAGCCTCCAGCGTCTTTACCAGGCTTCCAGAGTTGATGCCGCATTTGTATTCAGCTTCCCCTGTAGCTTGGAGATCAGCTTTCCTTGGCATGGTTGATGCATCCTACTTGTTAAAATGACCCCACTCTAGTGTATACATTTAACTTGATGTATCATAAAATCTGATAGGGCTTCCCTTGGTGGCCCAGTGGTCAAGAGTCCACCTTGCAGTGCAAGGGGCACCGGTTCAATCCCTGGCCCAGAAAGATCCCACATGCCGAGCAGCAGCTGCGGTGTGTCCAATTATGAGCCAGTTTGGTTTCTGTCAGAGGAGTCTTCTGGGCAGGAACCCATGCTTGCTGGGTGTATGATACCTAACCAACCTACAGTTGACTACAGCGGTGCTTCTGTGGTGGGGGGAGCACCAGGATGAACTAAGTTCCTCTGTGTCTTTGTGACTTGTGCTTCGCCATCACCAAGGAGGGGCAGAAACTGCTTCCACAGCAGGAGAGAGCTACCATGAAGACAGAGGTGGATGCCTTGCTGCTGGCTGCTGGGTTCACGTGGAGCTTGGCTTACTCAGCAGAGCAGGCTCCCAGGACCCCTTTCCTTTTCTGTGCCCCGACTTTATCCTTCCCTAGCCAGGTCTGTTCTTACTGACGTTATAGCTGCACCCTGGAAATCCTGTACCTAGTGCCCCATTCAGAGTCTGGTGAAGAGGAGTAAGGCGCCTTGGGTGCAGAACTGTACCAGGGACAGACTGGAAACACGCACTGACTACAATGGCATCAGCGCCTTGTTCTTCTGAGGGTGGCCCTGGGACTAGTAGCATTATGTCACCAGCATTGGGAGATTCCTGTGCACGTGATACTTTGAGACCGCATCTCAGTGCAGTGCTCAACTCTGATGTACCTGTGTATGTGTGTGTGTGTTCACATACAAACATAAAGTTGTATATATGGAGTGGGGTTTTTTTGTTTTTTTGTTTTTTTTCATTTTTAAGATTTTGGTCTGGGGAGAGTTTTTAGAATAGCTTGTTGCCTTGATTTTGAAATCTTTTCCATGGTCCCTTTTGACCTGTGCTTAGCTTGCTACCCGAACGATGCGAGGAGCCTCCAGCGCGTCTTTACCAGGCTTCCAGAGTTGATGCCGCATTTGTATTCAGCTTCCCCTGTAGCTTGGAGATCAGCTTTCCTTGGCATGGTTGATGCATCCTACTTGTTAAAATGACCCCACTCTAGTGTATACATTTAACTTGATGTATCATAAAATCTGATAGGGCTTCCCTTGGTGGCCCAGTGGTCAAGAGTCCACCTTGCAGTGCAAGGGGCACCGGTTCAATCCCTGGCCCAGAAAGATCCCACATGCCGAGCAGCAGCTGCGCCGGTGTGTCCAATTATGAGCCAGCACTCTGGGAGTGCATGTTCTGAGAGCTGGTGCTCTGCAATGAGAGAGGCTACTGCAATGGGAGGCCCACACGGACCAAAGAATAAAGATGGATGAAAAATAAATGATGATGATTTAGAGGCGAAAAATAATAATAAAAGAAATCATCAAAAAAATCAGATAAAATTTTGGCTAAACACCAGAATGTCAAACTTATGGATATGGACAGACCTGTTCAGGAACACGCTGGTCAAGCAGAATTTGGTTTGCCTGTGAGATGGGATATTTCCATGAAGAAGATGGAGAGAAGCAACAGGACTGAAACAGTGAACAAAAATGTCCCACAATGTGCTCCCCAAAGTGGTGGTCTTTGACATTTCCAAAGAGCAGCAGAGACCCTTGGCCTAAGGCTTTGAAATCCTGGCATTCCTGTCTTGTCCCCTCCAGCCTCCCTTTCATTTTCTATTCTTGGTTTAGAGACAGAAGCATCAGTGTGTGAGCATCAGTGTTTTTCCTCATGGCAGCTTCTTCCCAGTCTTGCTGCCCGTGACCTGTGTGTGCAGAGTCCATCCTGTGATTGCCCCATTGGCAGAATCATGCAGGGGCAAAGTCAGACTCTTAATTGTTTTTTGTATCTGATATCAAAGATGTTATTTTCTCTTTCCACATTTGCTTATCAGCTTATCCAAAGTCTGGAAGACCAGGGCAGTCCCCAAATGCTATGTGGAAATTCCTAGAATATGAGAATTTAGAGTGAGCCCTGAACTCCAGGACCCTGGTCACTTCTAGCTGCAAAAAGCATGAATTGTGAGTCACATAGGCCTAGAAGCAGATCTACTCACTGGGTTTAAGTCTGGCAATTGCCTGGCATTGGTCTTCAGAACTTCTTTTTCTCTGGTCTTTGTTCTATGTGTAACTACTCCTGCAAGGTGATTACAAAATTTGTTTCCTTGTGAAAAAAATGGCTCAGGAAAGAAAACCGTGAGGGCTGGTTACAAAACTGGAAAGAAAGTTAAAAAAAAAATCCTACTTTCAAACTAACCAATTTGCAGAAGGTTGTTAAGATATCCCTTTTGAAGGCAGGGGCACCTTATGTTTTGAAGAGCCACATCCCAAAGGACACTGGTAACTCACTTGCCTTCATCACTGGGCATATTCATCATGACCAAACTGCCAAGCGAGTCCCACCCAGTTTGCATGCATCCCTTTAGAAGTTGTACGTACGCTTGTCCAGTAGGAACTGAAGACCCAGGTGATGGAGGTGACGAGAAATCAGCCAGGTGCTTCACATGATTCAGGTTCTCTTGGCCCAGACTGAGAGAACTTGTTTGTAAATGAGAGCACTGGCAGCTCTGATAATCATGGAAGAGCAAGGAGGTAAAGCAAGGCGTGCTGTCGTGCAAGCGGGGGATGAGACAGATGGCTTACATTTTAGACTTGGGATGTTAATATCATTGGGGAGAAAGATGCCAGAATGACTCATCAAACATCATTTCTGCATTATTAAATTAAAAGAGTCAATCCTAGAAGTCAGCCGAGAACCTACGGACAAGTCAGCCCCAACAGATTATGCAGAAGCAGAGAATGTAAAATGTAAATTTCACCAAGATTTCTGCAAATTTCTTGAACACTCCTAATGGGAAATATAGGGAGCCATGGGCTGATGCTGCTGTGGTTAAGTGAACTTATGACTTGAACCTTACTCAAAGCATGGTTATCAACAGAGAGACATCTCCCTTGGAGAGGGACTTCCGCCTGCCCTGGGGCTCACTGATGCAACATCTCAGTCATGAGCTGCATGTGGGGAGGATACGTGTGCCCATTAGACACTGAGAAGGCACAAAGATGAGGAGAGCGGTGTGCAAAAATTCAGAGTATGTGAAGATCTTGACTACCTGGAAAAGTGGACAAATGCAGCAATCCATGATTGCATTTCACTTTCACCTCCAATCCTATGATATTATTATTTGCATTTTATAGAGAGGCCCAGGGACACTAACTGGTAAGCGACAGAGTCAGGCTTCAAGCCCTTTGTCAGTGTCGAAATCTGTGCACTAACTGTATGCCTTGAAACTTTCCAGATGGGATTTAATATGTTAAGTCCCAGATGAAGCAGATGTAATGCACAGGATGGTGGAAAAATGTCTTAATGGCAGCATGTTTAAAAAGATTTCAGTCACTGCCAGCAAACATGTGTGTCTCTACTTCCGTGTTGTATACTACTGACAGACACTGCTAATTTATCCCAGGACCCTTTTCCACTGAGTTCCAGCTCATAAGCCTCCCTAACTCTGCAACAGCCCATAAGAGTAAAGTTGGCACAAGAGATGAAACTGATTTCCTGTGTATAAGGGGTTATGGTTAGCTGTATACTCATTAAAATTGGTGCATTCTTAGGCTCGATTAACAGGAGCCTCACCTCCAGAAATGATGAAGGCAATGATAGCTCGGCTCTGCCCTTCAGAGATTAAGTAGCAGCAGGAGTCTTGTATTCAGTATCACAATGTCTGTTTTAAGAAGGACCATGGGAGGCAGGACAAAAAGGGGTTGATAGAGGATGAGACAGATGGCTTACATTTTAGACTTGGGATGTTAATATCATTGGGGAGAAAGATGCCAGAATGACTCATCAAACATCATTTCTGCATTATTAAATTAAAAGAGTCAATCCTAGAAGTCAGCCGAGAACCTACGGACAAGTCAGCCCCAACAGATTATGCAGAAGCAGAGAATGTAAAATGTAAATTTCACCAAGATTTCTGCAAATTTCTTGAACACTCCTAATGGGAAATATAGGGAGCCATGGGCTGATGCTGCTGTGGTTAAGTGAACTTATGACTTGAACCTTACTCAAAGCATGGTTATCAACAGAGAGACATCTCCCTTGGAGAGGGACTTCCGCCTGCCCTGGGGCTCACTGATGCAACATCTCAGTCATGAGCTGCATGTGGGGAGGATACGTGTGCCCATTAGACACTGAGAAGGCACAAAGATGAGGAGAGCGGTGTGCAAAAATTCAGAGTATGTGAAGATCTTGACTACCTGGAAAAGTGGACAAATGCAGCAATCCATGATTGCATTTCACTTTCACCTCCAATCCTATGATATTATTATTTGCATTTTATAGAGAGGCCCAGGGACACTAACTGGTAAGCGACAGAGTCAGGCTTCAAGCCCTTTGTCAGTGTCGAAATCTGTGCACTAACTGTATGCCTTGAAACTTTCCAGATGGGATTTAATATGTTAAGTCCCAGATGAAGCAGATGTAATGCACAGGATGGTGGAAAAATGTCTTAATGGCAGCATGTTTAAAAAGATTTCAGTCACTGCCAGCAAACATGTGTGTCTCTACTTCCGTGTTGTATACTACTGACAGACACTGCTAATTTATCCCAGGACCCTTTTCCACTGAGTTCCAGCTCATAAGCCTCCCTAACTCTGCAACAGCCCATAAGAGTAAAGTTGGCACAAGAGATGAAACTGATTTCCTGTGTATAAGGGGTTATGGTTAGCTGTATACTCATTAAAATTGGTGCATTCTTAGGCTCGATTAACAGGAGCCTCACCTCCAGAAATGATGAAGGCAATGATAGCTCGGCTCTGCCCTTCAGAGATTAAGTAGCAGCAGGAGTCTTGTATTCAGTATCACAATGTCTGTTTTAAGAAGGACCATGGGAGGCAGGACAAAAAGTGGATGATAGAGGATGAGATGGTTGGATGGCATTACCGACTCAATGGACATGAGTCTGTGCAAGCTCTGGGAGATGGTGAAGGACAGGGAAGCCTGGCGTGCTGTAGTCCATGGGGTCACAAAGAGTTTGACAACCTGAGGCAGGATTATGCCCATGTGAAAGAGAAGGAGATGATGAAGGAAACAGCTGGAGAAACTGAGTTTATGTGTAAGAGTAGGGCTGGAGGACACGAGTGCTTGGGGACACATTAGAGATAGCCAGGCACAAAGTGTCTCTGCATGGCCCTGGCCAGTAGAGTAGAACCAGCGAGCTCAGGATGCAGAGAAACAGGCTTCAATCCAATGGAAGGAAGAACATTCATAAAACCCAAGCTCTCTGGGAGTATTGATTTCCTCATATGGGGGTGTTTTTACAGAGCTGGTTCCTTGCTGCTTGGGGTTTGAAGGAGAGATGCTTGGGGGTTGAGAAGAGTTGAGCTTATCTCTGAGCTCACCTCAAATCCTCACCTTGTTGATCCTGACCTCTGCACAGCATAAAGGACAAAATAGACTAGCATCCGGATAGTGTCCAGACCCCGAGGCAAAACTAGCAGCAGAGATACACTCCCCTTGAACAGTAGTCCCTTTCATAGGTGTATTTTACAGACTTGTTTTTGGTGTTTTATATCTGTTCATTCAGTCCTCCCCACCATCCGTGGGGTAAGTACTGTCATTGTCCCCATTCTACAGGTATGGAAACTGAGGCACAGAGAGGTAAAGCAACTTACTACATCCCTGGACCTTATAGGAAAGGAACCAGGATAATACAAAGTTATGGTGCGTTTGGAAGTAGGATCGTATGTAGTAGACTGTGTGTTGTGGCTTGTGAAGGGCAGGGCCGTCAGCCCCATGTTGAGAGTCCTCAGAGAGGAGGCAGGATGGTGGGAATGGGCACTGAGGGAGGAGACTGCATTTGGGGGCACTGTGTCATCAGGCATTGGTGGAAGAGGGATGAGTTGGGGGTAGGGGCGGGCGAGCCAGGAGCACCGCAGGACAGGACAGGGCCTCCCCTGCAGGAAGCAACTGTGATGGGGACTCAGGGAGACCTCGTCTAGTGGTGGTGGAAAGAAGGTGGTGACAGACCAGAGGGAGGAACTCTGCCAGAGAACATGTACCCTGGCATCTGTGCAGCAAGCGACTGTTGAGCGGCACAGGGGGAGGGCAGGGCCTGGCTGTCTTCTAGGGCACAGGCCTTCAAGGTTCTGCCCAGATGTACAGCCCAGGCCTGCAGCTCTAATTCAGTGCCTCAGGGAGAAAATCCTGAAGGCAACTTTGCCACAGGTTAAGTCAGTTTATCTCCCTTTGCCCCCAGCTTTCCTATCTGTATAGTGGGCACACTGACTTTCCCTCCTCCATAGCATATTTTGGAGGCTTCAAGGAGCCACTGCTGGCTTTGGTACTGGAATGAGCAGGTATAGACTCAGCTTCTCCCTTCTCCTCTCCTTTAAATGAGACCAAATATATCTTTGAAATCTGAGTCTCAACTAGAAAAGTAATTAATATCCTGAACATTGATTTCCTGGCAATTTGTTTTTAATGTGCAAAAGTTTCAGACAGGAGAGGTAGGGTAATTATTGCAGAGCACTCCTGACCCTGAGCCCACACTCTGGGCATTATTCCAGACCCAGGGTGACCCACGGCCACAGGAATGATACTGAGTAAAAAAAGCTAGTCCCAAAATGATGCTTACTGTCTGACTCCATTTATGTAACATTAATGATGCAACACAGAGATAGGGGACAGATTAGTGGTTGGTAGGGTTTTTAAAAGAGTGAAAGGAATTTGCCTGCAATGCAGGATCCACAGGAGGTGCGGATTCCATCCCTGGATTGGGAAGATTCCCTGGAGGAGGGCATGGCTACCCACTCCAGTATTCTTGCCTGGAGAATCCCATGGACAGAGGAGCCTGGCGGGCTACAGTCCACGGGGTCAAAGAGTCAGGACATGACTAAAGCAACTGAGCATGCAACACAGAGTTTAAGGGATGGTGCAGAGGGTATGGCTATGAAAGGGTAGTCTTGTGGTGATGCCATGACTTCTTTTTTTACTGTTATTTTTCTTTTTCTTTTACATAGTTTTGTTGTTTACAGCTATATATAAGCCATGATTTCTTGATTGGATTGTGATTATGGTTTATAGGCAGCAGCATGTGTGATGAAACTGCTTACAACTATACACACACACACACACGAGTACATATGTGAGATCTGAATAAGCACCTCAGGTTGTAACAGTGGTCACCGCCTGATTTTGATATTCTACTGTGGTTTGAATAGGCAAGATGTTACCATTGGGGGTGCACAGAACCCACCCTGTATTTTCTTTTCCTCTCTTGTGCATCTGTACATATTTCAAAATTAAAAATTTTAAGAGAGAGAGAATGCCTTGAAGGTCTTCTGGAAATGCAGGTGTCCAGACCACACCTCATAACCAATTAAGTCAGGACTTCTGCTGGTGGGATTCAGACATCCAAAATTTTCTAAACTTCCTTAGGTGATTTGCACTCTCCAGTTGAGGCCCTGTCTTCACCCACGGTTTCCTGTGGTCACCATCAGTTCAGCGGCAGGAGCAGAGCCCTCCCTCGTGCCCTGCACCCCGCTGGAGACCCTTGGTGTCCGTCTTCCCCTTCAACACCCACAGGACTGCTGTTCTTTATTCACTGCCAGCATCAGGTCTCCTTTCCCATCATGGACCAGTTCCTGTCTGATGACTCTGGAAGCATAGAAAGTCAGAGCTTCCTCATCCTTAGCACGCTCACCTCATTTTGGAAAGGAGCCCGAGTGGGTTCTGGTTTAGTGCTGTCTCCATGAGAGAGAAAAAGCTTGGAGTTTGGAGGGGGCTGGTGACGTTACTTGGGTGTTCGTGCTTCTCAAGAGCTCTCCCCTGTTTCAGAAGCAGGTTGGGGTGGATGGGCCTTGGGAAGCCTTCTCTCATTGTAGTCTTTGAGTTTTCACATTTGTCTGCCTCCCACCTAGAGAGGGACCCTTGTGGTTTGGACACATTTGTGCTGATGGACAATGTCGCCATATGGAACCATGGCCAGTGGAGTTGGGGGAATGGCGGGGTGAGAGAGCATGGTCCCTTGGCCCCAGGGACCTGACCACGTCCTAGGAAGCTGGTAGGAAGCTGATAGATGCAGCTCTTAGCAAACGCTAGCTCATGTGACATTCAGACCCACTTCATGGTGACGCAGAACGAAATCACCACGTGGAAGCAGAGAAAGCCCACACCTGGGTGGATCTGTTTGCCTTCGTTTGAGCTCAGGCCCAGGCAGCAGGGCCTGGAAGGTAAGTCACAGAGCGGGCAGGCCGTTAGCCAGCGTCGGTCTTGTCATCCTGTTGCAGATCAGTACAGCCTTGTTGCAAGAACACTTACACAGCAGGTCAGCCTGTGGCCGTTCCCACTGCCTTTGCCTCTTGTTTGCTTCCCTCTGCCCTGCTGTCTTTCTTCTAGCACTCTCAAAAGAAAATGCTTGGCTGAGAAGAATATTTATACGCTTGTGACTTTGACAAGAATGAGTCGGTCTTTGGGCTGGAGGGTAAGGAAAAGAAGCAAGCATGTGAAATCTTGCCCTTCTCTGGGGGAGGTGGGGTTAGAATCATGCTGATGTAAGGTGAAAAGCACTGAGTGGAAACTGGTAGTCTCGCAGGCTGAGAATCAAGTAGAAAAAGTGACCCAAGTATGAAGTGACCCCGAGGTCTTAAGTCTCTGTGTTGCCCAGTGTACCCCACCCTTGCAGGTCCACTGCCATCCTGGCCTCAGTTTCCTGCGTTAAGGATTAGAGTGTTGGTTCCTTTTCCTAAAGAATGAGCATCTCCTTGAAGATTTCCAAATGGAAGAGCCTTCAGTATTTGTCATGCGTGAGTCTCCTGCTGTGGTGAGTTCAGTGAAGTCACTCTGATGTCCCACCTGGTGGTGGACGTGGCCAGAAGGAGGACAGCCAGCTGCACCTTTGGCTGAGAAGAATATTTATATGCCTGTGCTCACAGCTCACAGCTCAGACCAGCTAGTCTCTGCTCTGGCAGAGCTGCCAGATTGGACACTCATCTCTTCTGTAAACTCAGGTTGAAAGCAGACATTTAAATAAAGGCCAATATCAAGATTGTTTTTTTAAAGGAACAGGACAGGGCACTTGGTACCCTTGTTATTTCTGGCTCCTCTTTCACTCCAAAATGCAACGGAGTCCACCCACTGGACCTGGGTTGTCTGTGGCTGGAGGGGCAAGGGAAGTTGGAGGTGAGCAGCGGCTACCTAGTCTTGGCTGAGGAGACCCTAGAATGAGAGGGCTTCTCTGCTGTTTTCTGCCTGAGGCTGCACTTTCTGCCCATATGGGGCCTGCGGAAACCACCCTTTATTGACACTGAGAAGCCTTTTGTCTGGAACGCCTTTTCCTTTTACATCTCTGATGGGATCCTGTGGGGAGGACCTCTTTTCCTGTTTTAACAACCCATTATCAACTACAAAGTTGCCGCTAGTAAAAATACCAATTATCGCTTAGGCAATAGTTCTGGCATTACTTGAAACCACATTCCATCCTCTTAACAGGATGGTTGCTCTGAGCCAAAATTCAGAGTGTGTTTGAGGACAAGTTGTGTACACAGGCATTTAGACAGCCCAAAGAATATATTTTTATCCTGTAAATTGAATGCCAGTTAAGCAGTAGTGATTACTGCAAGAAGCTATAATTTATACTAGGGGAAGTGAAGCTTTTTTCGAGATAAAAACTATTGCTTAAGCTGAGCCTCAAAATAATAAAAGGAAAAAGAAATAGTAGTGACAACCCCCGCCCCCCCCCACAAAGTCTCAATGTTGTGGAAATTTGAAAAACAAACCTTTGGGTTAGAGAAACCACGAACTCCATACCCGGGATACTTCAGAGAGCCACACAAATGACGATTTAATAATTTAGCAACAGGGTGATTACTGTGTCTGAAATTTGTGCCTTAGACTTTTAATCAGGGTAGAATCTGGAGATGAAACATTTGGGTCATGTACTTTGTGTGTGTCCAGAACCTCCTGACACTAATGCCTTTCCTAGTCTTGCTCCCAAATTGGCAATCTGGGCAGAAATAAAGAACAGTGTCAGGATTCTGACTTTGACTGACTGGGAAGTGATTGTCCTAAATCTTTTGCTTGGCTGAAAGAGTGATGAGAGCTCCTGCCATTTGTTATGAACTTGGACTTTTCCCTGAAATTTGTGGGCAGAAGGAGAGAAAAGCAGAGGGGAACAAGAATGTGAGCTGAAATTCTTGAACTCTGTCACATCTTGAAGGGAGGGGCCTGTATCCCTGCTCAGAAGGCAGGCCAGGTGGTACATGTATGAAGGCCCATCTCAGCTGGAGAAAGCTGGGCACCGGCCCCTGTTGAGGATGGCCTGTTTCTAAAAAGTCTGCCTGAGGCTGCACTTTCTGCCCATATGGGGCTCATGGAAACCACCCTTTATTGACACTGAGAAGCCTTTTGTCTGGAACGCCTTTTCCTTTTACATCTCTGATGGGATCCTGTGGGAGGACCTCTTTTCCTGTTTTAACAACCCATTATCAACTACAAAGTTGCCGCTAGTAAAAATACCAATTATCGCTTAGGCAATAGTTCTGGCATTACTTGAAACCACATTCCATCCTCTTAACAGGATGGTTGCTCTGAGCCAAAATTCAGAGTGTGTTTGAGGACAAGTTGTGTACACAGGCATTTAGACAGCCCAAAGAATATATTTTTATCCTGTAAATTGAATGCCAGTTAAGCAGTAGTGATTACTGCAAGAAGCTATAATTTATACTAGGGGAAGTGAAGCTTTTTTCGAGATAAAAACTATTGCTTAAGCTGAGCCTCAAAATAATAAAAGGAAAAAGAAATAGTAGTGACAACCCCCGCCCCCCCCCACAAAGTCTCAATGTTGTGGAAATTTGAAAAACAAACCTTTGGGTTAGAGAAACCACGAACTCCATACCCGGGATACTTCAGAGAGCCACACAAATGACGATTTAATAATTTAGCAACAGGGTGATTACTGTGTCTGAAATTTGTGCCTTAGACTTTTAATCAGGGTAGAATCTGGAGATGAAACATTTGGGTCATGTACTTTGTGTGTGTCCAGAACCTCCTGACACTAATGCCTTTCCTAGTCTTGCTCCCAAATTGGCAATCTGGGCAGAAATAAAGAACAGTGTCAGGATTCTGACTTTGACTGACTGGGAAGTGATTGTCCTAAATCTTTTGCTTGGCTGAAAGAGTGATGAGAGCTCCTGCCATTTGTTATGAACTTGGACTTTTCCCTGAAATTTGTGGGCAGAAGGAGAGAAAAGCAGAGGGGAACAAGAATGTGAGCTGAAATTCTTGAACTCTGTCACATCTTGAAGGGAGGGGCCTGTATCCCTGCTCAGAAGGCAGGCCAGGTGGTACATGTATGAAGGCCCATCTCAGCTGGAGAAAGCTGGGCACCGGCCCCTGTTGAGGATGGCCTGTTTCTAGAAGTAATGTCTTAGCCCAGGGGGTACATTATACACCTCTGGGAGCCCCTATAGAATACAAGTGCCTGGCCCCTCCCCAGAAATCCTGACTTACTTGGTGTGTGATGGGCCCCCAGGAACTGGTATGTTCAGAGTTTTCAGGGGACTCTCACTTATAGTCAAGGGTGGGTGGTTACTAGGAAAACCATCAGCAGGGCCTCTCAGGCATGGTTCTTTGACTGGCAGCTTCAGCGTCTCTAGGAAACTTAATAGCAATGTGAATTCTCATCCTGCCCTTGACCCCCACCCCTTAGATCAACTGAATCAGAAACTCTGGGATGGAGCCCAGCCATCTGAGTTTTCATGGGCCACTGTGGGTTCAGTGGATGCTGACATCTGACACCCAGTGGCCAACACTATAGCAGCAGTTCTCAGACTTAAATGGACTTTAGGGCTTCCCTGGTGGTCCAGTGGGTAGAGTCGGCCTTGCAGTGCAAGGAGTGCCGGTTGGATCCCTGGCCTGGGCAGATCCCACGTGCCGCAGAGCGGCTGGACTGGTGTGTCCAATTACGAGCCAGCACTCTGGGGCACATGCGCCCATAGCCGGTACTCTGCAACAAGGGAAGTCCACTGCAATGGGAGGCCCACACAGGCCAAAGAACAAAGATGGGTGAAAATAAAGACCAATGAATGGACTTTAGAATCACCTGAGAGCTTGCAAAATTCCAGATGCTTGGGGTCATGCTGCATACCAATGGAATCAGAACCTCTGATGTTGAGAGACAGGCATTGAGGTTTCTTCTCCAGGAACTCCCACTGTGTGGCCACATTTGAGAACTGGCGCTTTATAGGAATTGAGCGGCAGCCCTCTTAGTTTTAAGATTCTAGAATTTGTCTTTGAAATCTATCCTGTGTCTCCAGTGTTAAGTTTCATTAGGCAGAACATAACCTGTCTTAGATCTGGGAGGGTATGACAGAGCCTCTTTGTTCCGATGGAGGGGGTGGCTGCTTGCTTGTGATACTTCTGCTCAGGAAAGGGCTCATGGGGCTCTGCTGTGATGTGAAGCTCCTAGTTCACCCTGTCCCCTGCACCAGAGGGTCAGAGACCACAGAGCCATGAGTGAGAGATCTTCTAAGATGGACAGATTCCTAGATCCAGCCTAGCTGGTTTGTTGTGGTTCAGTCTGTCTTATCAATTTACAAATACTCATCAGCACTTTCTGTGTGGCGCCCCCTGGGCTGAGCTGCTGAAGAGGCTCAGGGTTGTTGAGGTGTTACAAACATGGGAAAATTCTGCCCTCAGGGAGGCCCTGAGGAAAAGGCCAGGAACTTAGGAGGGGGTCCTTCTTAGCTGGGAAGGGCTCAAGCTGCTCAAAATAAAGTGACCTACAATCGGGGCTTGTAGGAGGGAGAGGATTTTGGCTGGCAGGGAGGGTGGGAAGGGATTCCACACAGGGGTAGTGGGCAGGCAAAGGCTCTGGGGTAGTGGGGTCCTGTGAGCATTGTGCAAGCACCTGCTGTGGGTTTGGAGCTGGGGTCACTTTTGACAACCGTCCTCCTCTCAGGCCTGCTGACCCATGGTGTGCCTTTCACAGCTAGGAGGTGGGGTGAAGTACACACCCTACCCCCTCACCCACCCCAACCTTATTCCTGGTCAAAGAGGAAAAGGCAGAGTCTGAGTAATGAGGCCATAAACACCCCCCTGATGTGTGGTTTCAGAAAGCCCCCAAGGGAAGTCCACTGCAATGGGAGGCCCACACAGGCCAAAGAACAAAGATGGGTGAAAATAAAGACCAATGAATGGACTTTAGAATCACCTGAGAGCTTGCAAAATTCCAGATGCTTGGGGTCATGCTGCATACCAATGGAATCAGAACCTCTGATGTTGAGAGACAGGCATTGAGGTTTCTTCTCCAGGAACTCCCACTGTGTGGCCACATTTGAGAACTGGCGCTTTATAGGAATTGAGCGGCAGCCCTCTTAGTTTTAAGATTCTAGAATTTGTCTTTGAAATCTATCCTGTGTCTCCAGTGTTAAGTTTCATTAGGCAGAACATAACCTGTCTTAGATCTGGGAGGGTATGACAGAGCCTCTTTGTTCCGATGGAGGGGGTGGCTGCTTGCTTGTGATACTTCTGCTCAGGAAAGGGCTCATGGGGCTCTGCTGTGATGTGAAGCTCCTAGTTCACCCTGTCCCCTGCACCAGAGGGTCAGAGACCACAGAGCCATGAGTGAGAGATCTTCTAAGATGGACAGATTCCTAGATCCAGCCTAGCTGGTTTGTTGTGGTTCAGTCTGTCTTATCAATTTACAAATACTCATCAGCACTTTCTGTGTGGCGCCCCCTGGGCTGAGCTGCTGAAGAGGCTCAGGGTTGTTGAGGTGTTACAAACATGGGAAAATTCTGCCCTCAGGGAGGCCCTGAGGAAAAGGCCAGGAACTTAGGAGGGGGTCCTTCTTAGCTGGGAAGGGCTCAAGCTGCTCAAAAATAAAGTGACCTACAATCGGGGCTTGTAGGAGGGAGAGGATTTTGGCTGGCAGGGAGGGTGGGAAGGGATTCCACACAGGGGTAGTGGGCAGGCAAAGGCTCTGGGGTAGTGGGGTCCTGTGAGCATTGTGCAAGCACCTGCTGTGGGTTTGGAGCTGGGGTCACTTTTGACAACCGTCCTCCTCTCAGGCCTGCTGACCCATGGTGTGCCTTTCACAGCTAGGAGGTGGGGTGAAGTACACACCCTACCCCCTCACCCACCCCAACCTTATTCCTGGTCAAAGAGGAAAAGGCAGAGTCTGAGTAATGAGGCCATAAACACCCCCCTGATGTGTGGTTTCAGGAAAGGAAGGCAGTGATGGTCATTAGGGCAGGAAGCAGCCCATCCTTAGCATTTCTACTGTCTGAGGCATCCTGTGCCCTTTGATGTTCCTAAGGGGTCTTTGAACTTTGAGAAACTGCAGGTTGTCTGAGCAGCAGGTTCCCCCTGCAGCCAGCTAATACTTGACTCTGCACCTCCTTTGAAGGGGTAGGAAGTGCTACTGGCTGGTTTCCAACACCCATTTAAAACACCAGTCCCTGGAAGGCTTGGGGGCAGAGATTGCCTCTGGATGGGGGTTGGGGGATGCATCAGGGCCTAGGAAACTATTATGGGGGAGGGGAGGACTCAGGCTTCAGTTTATACCTCTTTGTCTCTTTGAATTTCTACCATACACTTTTCCATACCAGGCCTTTTCCTGTTGGCTAAGAAAAACCCTCCCTGAGAGATGAGGCAGTTCTTACTATTTGCTAGTGGAAAGCTTATTAAGTCTACACTTCCAAACAAAGCAACTAAGTCTATGTGGGACTGAAAATAATCTTGTCTAGTTAAGGGATGTTAATGGTTAAAAAGGAAACAAATACCATTCTTTTGTTTCTTTGGGGGTGGGGGTGAGGGAGGCCAATATAAAACCAGTGAATTTAGAGCATTTCATTTAAGTTAGTACTTCTAAAAGATGATCATTTTGAGGGCCAACTATAAGGTTTTCCCAACCAAATGAAATTTCATCCTGAAGTCTGTAGATAGCCTTTGAATGATTCCCAGTTGGCTGTCTTCTCAAGCCTTTAGACCCTGGTTCAGTCCCCATTCACAGGTTGGCTGGATTGAGGAAAGACAGAAGTGGTGAGGTAGACCAGGAATCTGATTTCAGACCAGACTGAGGGTGACCCTTGGTTCTGGGAAGTACTTGCTGCAACTAGCTGTGAAGCATTGGGTGGGCTCCAGATTTCACATAGACAGAGGGGCTTTAAGAGCCCCAAGTCTCAACTGCGATGATTCTTTAGAGTTTGAGTCTCAACTAGAAAAGTAATTAATATCCTGAACATTGATTTTCTGGCAATTTCTTTTTAATGTGCAAATTTTTCAAAAGGGAGAGGTAAGATAATTATTGCAGAACACTGCCGACCCTCAGCCCACATTCTGGGCATTATTCCAGACCATACTGCATCCACCCAGCATCTCATGGACCCAGGTATGACTGTCTCCCTCTCCCACCCTCATCCTCCACGCCTCAAATGGATATGGGAGGTGCGATGGTAGGAACGATGCTCTTAGGTTGGTGAAAAAGTAATTGTAGTTTTGTACCATGAATGTTAAATAATTAGAATTATGCTCAGACATATCTTCATTAATCAAAATAGGGACTGTTAGAATCAATGCATTTTTGCAATGAGAAATGTTTGTTTATTCCTGTAGAGTAAAAATCTGTGCTTTGGGATTTGACAAACTCTTGGAAAGCATTTTCTGCCTCCTGCTGGTTGTGGAAGTGTTTTCCCTGGAAAAAGTTGTTGAGAATTCTTTTTTTTTTTTTTTTTAATTATTCTTTAGTTTAAAGATTTTACAGAGTTTTGTTGTTCACCGATGTGTATGTTCCTAGATCATTCATATGCATATCCCTGGACCCCCCCCCCAGTTACCCCTACCACCCCTCTGGATCATCATCCCAGGTGATTGTAGGCACTCCTATTCCCTTAGCACAATGAGTTGTCGAGATTCTTGAAAAAGTGGTAATCGGTTAGCAAGAGGTGAGGTGAATATGGTGGGTGAGGCAAAACTTTGTAGCCCAGTTCATTCAACGTTTGACGCATTTGTTGTGTGACACACAGTCAGGCATTGTCTTGAAGAAGAGTTGGGCTCTTTCTGTTGACCAGTGCTGGCTGCAGGTGTTGCAGTTTGGGGTGTATCTCATTGATTTGCTGAGCATACTTCACAGATGTAATGGTTTCACCAGGATTCAGAAAGCTGTAGTGGGTCATATGAGCAGAGACCACTAAACAGTGACTATGACCTTTTTTTGGTGCAAGTTTGGATTTGGGAGCTTTTTTTCAGTCCATCCAGTGAGCTGCTTATTGGTGATTGTCATATAAAATCTACTTTTTGTTGCACATCACAATCCAATCTGGAAATGGTTTGCTGTTGTTGCACAGAATAAGAGAATACAGCACTTCAAAATGATGATTTTTTTTTTATTGGTGATCAGCTCATGAGGCACCCACTTATTGAATTTTTCACCTTTCCAATTTGCTTCAAATGCTGAACAACCGTAGAATGGTCAACTTCGGGTTCTTTACAACCGGGGATTTAATGCAAATTAGGGGCAGAACACTGCCGACCCTCAGCCCACATTCTGGGCATTATTCCAGACCATACTGCATCCACCCAGCATCTCATGGACCCAGGTATGACTGTCTCCCTCTCCCACCCTCATCCTCCACGCCTCAAATGGATATGGGAGGTGCGATGGTAGGAACGATGCTCTTAGGTTGGTGAAAAAGTAATTGTAGTTTTGTACCATGAATGTTAAATAATTAGAATTATGCTCAGACATATCTTCATTAATCAAAATAGGGACTGTTAGAATCAATGCATTTTTGCAATGAGAAATGTTTGTTTATTCCTGTAGAGTAAAAATCTGTGCTTTGGGATTTGACAAACTCTTGGAAAGCATTTTCTGCCTCCTGCTGGTTGTGGAAGTGTTTTCCCTGGAAAAAGTTGTTGAGAATTCTTTTTTTTTTTTTAATTATTCTTTAGTTTAAAGATTTTACAGAGTTTTGTTGTTCACCGATGTGTATGTTCCTAGATCATTCATATGCATATCCCTGGACCCCCCCCCCAGTTACCCCTACCACCCCTCTGGATCATCATCCCAGGTGATTGTAGGCACTCCTATTCCCTTAGCACAATGAGTTGTCGAGATTCTTGAAAAAGTGGTAATCGGTTAGCAAGAGGTGAGGTGAATATGGTGGGTGAGGCAAAACTTTGTAGCCCAGTTCATTCAACGTTTGACGCATTTGTTGTGTGACACACAGTCAGGCATTGTCTTGAAGAAGAGTTGGGCTCTTTCTGTTGACCAGTGCTGGCTGCAGGTGTTGCAGTTTGGGGTGTATCTCATTGATTTGCTGAGCATACTTCACAGATGTAATGGTTTCACCAGGATTCAGAAAGCTGTAGTGGGTCATATGAGCAGAGACCACTAAACAGTGACTATGACCTTTTTTTGGTGCAAGTTTGGATTTGGGAGCTTTTTTTCAGTCCATCCAGTGAGCTGCTTATTGGTGATTGTCATATAAAATCTACTTTTTGTTGCACATCACAATCCAATCTGGAAATGGTTTGCTGTTGTTGCACAGAATAAGAGAATACAGCACTTCAAAATGATGATTTTTTTTTGATTTGTGATCAGCTCATGAGGCACCCACTTATTGAATTTTTTCACCTTTCCAATTTGCTTCAAATGCTGAACAACCGTAGAATGGTCAACTTCGGGTTCTTTAGCAACTTCTGTAGTTGTAAAGGGATCAACTTTGATGATGCTTTCAATTGGTTGTTGTCACCTTCCAATAGCTGGCCACCAAGCTCCTCAACTTTAAGGCTCTCATCTCCGTTGCAAAACTTCTTGAATCACCATTGCACTATTCGTTCACTAGCAGTTCCTAGGCCAGATGTGTTGTTGATGTTGTGAGTTGTCTCTGTTGCTTAATGACCCATTTTGAACTTGAATAAGAAAATTTCTCTAATATACTTTTTGTCTAATGTTATTTCCCTAGTCTTAAATAAATATATATATAAAAAAAAAAAACTAGCAAGTAATAAGTCATTAAGACTTTCCTGGCTGAGTGGCTCAGTGGTAAAGAATCTACCTGCAATGAAGAAGCTGCAGGGCTAACTGGTTCAATCCCTGGGTAGGGAAGATCCTGTGGAAAAGGACATGGCAACCCCCTCCAGTATTCATGTCTGGAGAATCCCGTGGACAGAGGAGCCTGGTGGGCAACAGTTCATAAGGTCACAAAGAGTCAGACATGACTGAAGTGACTTACCATGCATGTACACAATGAGTGATTAGCAAAAAAAAAAAAAAAAATCACAGAGTGAAAACTGCACATCGCAATGATGTATAACATAACCACATTTATTTAAGAATATATTCCAATACCAAACAGCAAAGTTCAGCAGTGCAAAACTGCAATTACTTTTACACCAACCTAGTGATGTCTTAGAGGTGTGCTTCAGATAAGCGAATCGGGAGCATCCAAGAAGATGGGAACCAAGTTCAAATTCTCTTTCTTGAATGTCACAGGGACTCGAAGTGCCCTCAGAGCCAGTCCCCAGAGAACAGAGGTGTGATGCCTTCAGGCTGGGTCCAGGAAAGCTCTTGACTTCACCCAGCACCTCTGCTGCCTGAAGCCCCAGTTTCCCCATAGCATGAGCCCCTGTTTCATTTACTTTGGGGCTGTTGTTGCACAGAATAAGAGAATACAGCACTTCAAAATGATGATTTTTTTTTGATTTGTGATCAGCTCATGAGGCACCCACTTATTGAATTTTTTCACCTTTCCAATTTGCTTCAAATGCTGAACAACCGTAGAATGGTCAACTTCGGGTTCTTTAGCAACTTCTGTAGTTGTAAAGGGATCAACTTTGATGATGCTTTCAATTGGTTGTTGTCACCTTCCAATAGCTGGCCACCAAGCTCCTCAACTTTAAGGCTCTCATCTCCGTTGCAAAACTTCTTGAATCACCATTGCACTATTCGTTCACTAGCAGTTCCTAGGCCAGATGTGTTGTTGATGTTGTGAGTTGTCTCTGTTGCTTAATGACCCATTTTGAACTTGAATAAGAAAATTTCTCTAATATACTTTTTGTCTAATGTTATTTCCCTAGTCTTAAATAAATATATATATAAAAAAAAAAAACTAGCAAGTAATAAGTCATTAAGACTTTCCTGGCTGAGTGGCTCAGTGGTAAAGAATCTACCTGCAATGAAGAAGCTGCAGGGCTAACTGGTTCAATCCCTGGGTAGGGAAGATCCTGTGGAAAAGGACATGGCAACCCCCTCCAGTATTCATGTCTGGAGAATCCCGTGGACAGAGGAGCCTGGTGGGCAACAGTTCATAAGGTCACAAAGAGTCAGACATGACTGAAGTGACTTACCATGCATGTACACAATGAGTGATTAGCAAAAAAAAAAAAAAAAATCACAGAGTGAAAACTGCACATCGCAATGATGTATAACATAACCACATTTATTTAAGAATATATTCCAATACCAAACAGCAAAGTTCAGCAGTGCAAAACTGCAATTACTTTTACACCAACCTAGTGATGTCTTAGAGGTGTGCTTCAGATAAGCGAATCGGGAGCATCCAAGAAGATGGGAACCAAGTTCAAATTCTCTTTCTTGAATGTCACAGGGACTCGAAGTGCCCTCAGAGCCAGTCCCCAGAGAACAGAGGTGTGATGCCTTCAGGCTGGGTCCAGGAAAGCTCTTGACTTCACCCAGCACCTCTGCTGCCTGAAGCCACATACACTTGGCAGACCCATCTCTTCTCCACACTGTCTTGCTGTAGTTGCCAGTGCCCCAAGAGCAGACCCTGAGCCCCTCCAGTGTCCCCTGACCCTCCTCTACGAACCCCAAGAGGGATTTTCCATGCAGTCCACAATAACCTGAGGGCTCCTACTGGCCTCTGACCAGGTCCCCATCCTTTGCCTTCCTTTGGGTCTGGAAGCAGATTTCATCCTCAGTGAGCCAGGCTCAGACTATAGACTTCCCAGGCTCAAGTATGCTTGACCATTGGGTGAGCTTCTCAACCTCTCTGCCTCAGTTCCCTCATCCGTGAACTAGAGATGATAATAGTGAGTTAATGTACACCACATGCACTGCCTGGCACACTGAGGATGCTGTTTGTCTGGTCTCCTAGGTACCCCCCCACCTCCTGGGTAGGAGGTCTCTGTTGTATAGCACATTTCCTTCCCCCACTCTCTCAATGATTTCCCCGTGCATAGTGTGCCTTTCAACATCTGTGTTGAGAATGACCTACTTTGTTCTGCACCTTAAATGTGTGTCCTGTGGGCTAACAGGTGCTCAGCTCTGTGCCTGGCAGGGGACAGATGGCAGAGTTTGGATGAATGAGGGCATAGTTAGGAGGCATTAGGGTATCTGCTCTATCCCTGCAAAATCCCTGGGGCTTCCCCAGCTCAGATCTGAGTGAGCAGCAGCAATCAGCAAAGAGATGTATGAATCCCCGCCCCTAAAGATGTGCATAGCCCACGGTGGTGATGCCCTCTTGGTTCAATCTATCACTACAGTTCTTGAGACACCTTCCATGATAGTCACTTCTCTGGACAGGTATGCGGAGGCATGTGGTGTTAAAATGCAAAGTGCTTTGGGGGCTAAGAAGGGAATATTTCTTTGAGCCAGGACCTCACAAGGGGAGCTGAAGTAGACAGCTAACCCTGGGCCCAGCACATGGTGGGGGAAGGGGCAGTCACCACCTCTGCCCTTCTCTGCCTCACTGCAGAGCTCTGGGAGCCCAGGAGCTTCAATCAGCCTCTGAAGCACTCCATAGCAGACACGTACGGATGACTCATGATGACTGTAGATTTCCCTAAAACTGAGAAATGATTCCCTATTTACATACTATTCTTCCATCCCTTGTGCACAGAAAGTTCCTTCTTGACATCTGGAAGGTAGGATATACCCAAGATTTGCTTCTTTGGAACCCTTTAGCCATCTTTCCATTTCCTGCCCCCTATTTAGTCTAGTGCCTGTGGCACCTTTAGACAAATTAGGCACTTTAGGCTAAGAGGCAGAATGCATTGTCTTCTGACTTCTAGTTCTCCAGTCTCCTAGTTCTCTTCAAAAACTAGGTGCCGTGACTCTGCCAGCTCTCTGTTCAGACAGAACCTTGTATGAGGGGAAACTCTGTGTACCCTTAAGCTCCCTTGCTGTGTTCTTGCTTGACAAGCCAGACATGTGGTTTTCTCAGAGAGCCACCCTGGAACCACAATTCAGGGTTGGTCACCCCAGCACTTCAGGACACCATTGGCAGACCAGGAGAGGTGAGTGAAGCCACAAGCTCAGACCCAGTTAGCCACATCTGCCTGTGTCCTTGGAATCTTCCTCATGCTCCAAGTGAGCCTCCATCTTGTGCAGCCAAGCCTAAAGGAAGGCACGCTACAGAATTGAGGGAGACAGCATTCTGGGCTTCAGCAGATCATATGGGCCATTTCTTGGGGCCCTTCTGCACTACAGGCCCAGAGCAAGCCACAGAGGGGATGTGGGGTCAGGATGACATTCATTGCATCTGTGGTTAATTTTAGAAGAGCTTAGTGCTTTTGTGAAGTCTTCTTCTGAAATAAAAATAGTTTCCTCAATAAATTATGTTTCTTTTAAAAGCTAAAGAGAGCCTCATAGAACTGTTTAGCATTAGAAATATCTCCTTTGTCTTGCCTTATAATAATCCTGTTGTGTAAGAGGAAAGGGGGAAAATATTTCTTTGAGCCAGGACCTCACAAGGGAGCTGAAGTAGACAGCTAACCCTGGGCCCAGCACATGGTGGGGGAAGGGGCAGTCACCACCTCTGCCCTTCTCTGCCTCACTGCAGAGCTCTGGGAGCCCAGGAGCTTCAATCAGCCTCTGAAGCACTCCATAGCAGACACGTACGGATGACTCATGATGACTGTAGATTTCCCTAAAACTGAGAAATGATTCCCTATTTACATACTATTCTTCCATCCCTTGTGCACAGAAAGTTCCTTCTTGACATCTGGAAGGTAGGATATACCCAAGATTTGCTTCTTTGGAACCCTTTAGCCATCTTTCCATTTCCTGCCCCCTATTTAGTCTAGTGCCTGTGGCACCTTTAGACAAATTAGGCACTTTAGGCTAAGAGGCAGAATGCATTGTCTTCTGACTTCTAGTTCTCCAGTCTCCTAGTTCTCTTCAAAAACTAGGTGCCGTGACTCTGCCAGCTCTCTGTTCAGACAGAACCTTGTATGAGGGGAAACTCTGTGTACCCTTAAGCTCCCTTGCTGTGTTCTTGCTTGACAAGCCAGACATGTGGTTTTCTCAGAGAGCCACCCTGGAACCACAATTCAGGGTTGGTCACCCCAGCACTTCAGGACACCATTGGCAGACCAGGAGAGGTGAGTGAAGCCACAAGCTCAGACCCAGTTAGCCACATCTGCCTGTGTCCTTGGAATCTTCCTCATGCTCCAAGTGAGCCTCCATCTTGTGCAGCCAAGCCTAAAGGAAGGCACGCTACAGAATTGAGGGAGACAGCATTCTGGGCTTCAGCAGATCATATGGGCCATTTCTTGGGGCCCTTCTGCACTACAGGCCCAGAGCAAGCCACAGAGGGGATGTGGGGTCAGGATGACATTCATTGCATCTGTGGTTAATTTTAGAAGAGCTTAGTGCTTTTGTGAAGTCTTCTTCTGAAATAAAAATAGTTTCCTCAATAAATTATGTTTCTTTTAAAAGCTAAAGAGAGCCTCATAGAACTGTTTAGCATTAGAAATATCTCCTTTGTCTTGCCTTATAATAATCCTGTTGTGATTAGTGATTTTTTTGGTTAGTGAATACAAGCACACGATCTTATACTATTCTTGATGAAATTCATTTGAAATTGAGAATGCCGAGATACAATTAATTGCACATAAGAGGCCTCCTTGGGAAGGCATTTAGAGAATCCCTCTTTTCAGACATCATGGTCTAAAGCAATTTAGACTGATGTCCCTTCATTATCTTGGGTGCTGTGTAAAGCCTTTGTAGATCTCTAGGTTTTTTTTCTTCTAATCCATCACACCACACCCTGTGATTTGGAGGGCTTAGCACAGATAGCACCATCAGCACAACCATTTTGGAGGGAAAAAAAAAAATGCATGAGATCATACAAAGAGTTGGTATGAGTCAGCATGTCTCCCTTCTCTAAATGCCCACTGCTTTCAGCGTCTGCTGTCTACACCTGGCACTGAGGCTTCTCCAATTGTGTCATCAGGTTGTCTTATGTCTCTAAGTATCTGTAAGCCTGTAAGTAATTTGTGGGCCTGCATATACTCCTGCATCAATGTGATGACATTGGCAGTTTCTAGCCTAATGCTGGTACTCAGGGTTGTTGAATCAGAGTCTTATATCTGCCTGTATAGTTCAGTGTGGTAGCAATTAGCCACACATGCACCTTTAAATTTATCTCAATTAAAATTTAATAAAAGAGTTTCAGTTCTTCAGCCATACTAGCACGTTGCAAACCCTCCTTGGCAACATGGGGCCAGTGGCTGCCATATTGGATAGTCACACAGGGACTGTTTCGTCATCACAGAAAGTTGCATTGGACAGTGCTGGTCAGTGCTTGCTGACTTGTCTGTGATCGACTGGGGCCATGCTCCAAGTGAGCCTCCATCTTGTGCAGCCAAGCCTAAAGGAAGGCACGCTACAGAATTGAGGGAGACAGCATTCTGGGCTTCAGCAGATCATATGGGCCATTTCTTGGGGCCCTTCTGCACTACAGGCCCAGAGCAAGCCACAGAGGGGATGTGGGGTCAGGATGACATTCATTGCATCTGTGGTTAATTTTAGAAGAGCTTAGTGCTTTTGTGAAGTCTTCTTCTGAAATAAAAATAGTTTCCTCAATAAATTATGTTTCTTTTAAAAGCTAAAGAGAGCCTCATAGAACTGTTTAGCATTAGAAATATCTCCTTTGTCTTGCCTTATAATAATCCTGTTGTGATTAGTGATTTTTTTGGTTAGTGAATACAAGCACACGATCTTATACTATTCTTGATGAAATTCATTTGAAATTGAGAATGCCGAGATACAATTAATTGCACATAAGAGGCCTCCTTGGGAAGGCATTTAGAGAATCCCTCTTTTCAGACATCATGGTCTAAAGCAATTTAGACTGATGTCCCTTCATTATCTTGGGTGCTGTGTAAAGCCTTTGTAGATCTCTAGGTTTTTTTTCTTCTAATCCATCACACCACACCCTGTGATTTGGAGGGCTTAGCACAGATAGCACCATCAGCACAACCATTTTGGAGGGAAAAAAAAAAATGCATGAGATCATACAAAGAGTTGGTATGAGTCAGCATGTCTCCCTTCTCTAAATGCCCACTGCTTTCAGCGTCTGCTGTCTACACCTGGCACTGAGGCTTCTCCAATTGTGTCATCAGGTTGTCTTATGTCTCTAAGTATCTGTAAGCCTGTAAGTAATTTGTGGGCCTGCATATACTCCTGCATCAATGTGATGACATTGGCAGTTTCTAGCCTAATGCTGGTACTCAGGGTTGTTGAATCAGAGTCTTATATCTGCCTGTATAGTTCAGTGTGGTAGCAATTAGCCACACATGCACCTTTAAATTTATCTCAATTAAAATTTAATAAAAGAGTTTCAGTTCTTCAGCCATACTAGCACGTTGCAAACCCTCCTTGGCAACATGGGGCCAGTGGCTGCCATATTGGATAGTCACACAGGGACTGTTTCGTCATCACAGAAAGTTGCATTGGACAGTGCTGGTCAGTGCTTGCTGACTTGTCTGTGATCGCTGCCAGACTGTGGGCTACCTGCAGGCAGGACTCTGTGTGCCCCTCAGTGCTGTGTACCTGGTGCCCTGAAAGTGCTGGTATATGGTAGGGCCCACCCAGCTCTGATTGGAATAATGAATAGCAGGTCTGCCTTACACTGTGCTTAGTCTTCTAGATCGAGGATCACAAAATTATTCCATTTTGAACTGGAAAGCCCCTTGAACCCCGAGTTCAAGCCTCTCACTTCCCAATTAGGAGAACAAGCCTAGGAAGTTAGGAGCATTGCCTCAGCTCTCACAATTAACTGGAGCAGCTCTTTAATATCAACCCTGGCCTCTGTCTTTTGGAGCCATCACTCTGTCAACTATGTCAGACTGTCTTTAGTATTTACTTTGAAATGGTAGCAAGGAAGGCCTCTTAAAATGAGGAGAAGGTTTCCTTAAGCTGACCAAGTTTACCTACCTGCATGCAGTCTAGAACAGAGGTATACAGTGTGCACAAATTAGTAGAATTTCCATTCGTTTGGGGGTAGGGTAAAGGTTTCCATATTCTGACTAATAGTTTGCATTGTTTTGGAAGTCCATCAAACTTCATAAGATAAGAAATGAGGTATAAACCTTGAAAGGGAAGAGGAAAAGCAGTGGTTACCTATCGGGGGGCAAATCACAAAACATACAGTGATCTATGGATTTCTTATACACAAACAGCCGGTGTGTCCCCACTGCTTTCAGCGTCTGCACACCTGGCACTGAGGCTTCTCCAATTGTGTCATCAGGTTGTCTTATGTCTCTAAGTATCTGTAAGCCTGTAAGTAATTTGTGGGCCTGCATATACTCCTGCATCAATGTGATGACATTGGCAGTTTCTAGCCTAATGCTGGTACTCAGGGTTGTTGAATCAGAGTCTTATATCTGCCTGTATAGTTCAGTGTGGTAGCAATTAGCCACACATGCACCTTTAAATTTATCTCAATTAAAATTTAATAAAAGAGTTTCAGTTCTTCAGCCATACTAGCACGTTGCAAACCCTCCTTGGCAACATGGGGCCAGTGGCTGCCATATTGGATAGTCACACAGGGACTGTTTCGTCATCACAGAAAGTTGCATTGGACAGTGCTGGTCAGTGCTTGCTGACTTGTCTGTGATCGCTGCCAGACTGTGGGCTACCTGCAGGCAGGACTCTGTGTGCCCCTCAGTGCTGTGTACCTGGTGCCCTGAAAGTGCTGGTATATGGTAGGGCCCACCCAGCTCTGATTGGAATAATGAATAGCAGGTCTGCCTTACACTGTGCTTAGTCTTCTAGATCGAGGATCACAAAATTATTCCATTTTGAACTGGAAAGCCCCTTGAACCCCGAGTTCAAGCCTCTCACTTCCCAATTAGGAGAACAAGCCTAGGAAGTTAGGAGCATTGCCTCAGCTCTCACAATTAACTGGAGCAGCTCTTTAATATCAACCCTGGCCTCTGTCTTTTGGAGCCATCACTCTGTCAACTATGTCAGACTGTCTTTAGTATTTACTTTGAAATGGTAGCAAGGAAGGCCTCTTAAAATGAGGAGAAGGTTTCCTTAAGCTGACCAAGTTTACCTACCTGCATGCAGTCTAGAACAGAGGTATACAGTGTGCACAAATTAGTAGAATTTCCATTCGTTTGGGGGTAGGGTAAAGGTTTCCATATTCTGACTAATAGTTTGCATTGTTTTGGAAGTCCATCAAACTTCATAAGATAAGAAATGAGGTATAAACCTTGAAAGGGAAGAGGAAAAGCAGTGGTTACCTATCGGGGGGCAAATCACAAAACATACAGTGATCTATGGATTTCTTATACACAAACAGCCATCAGTTATGGAAGAATAAAAACCAGACCTTGTTCACAACTTCAGCCAAAGATGTGGAATACCCAGGTATGATGCTGATTTTAAAAAAGGAAGATGATGATGTAAACTGCAAAACTTTGCCAAACGATTCAAGAATTCCTGAAAAAAATGAAAAGATACCTTCATGTCCCAAAATAGCAAGACTCAAAACTACAGTGATACCAGTCTCTCCAAATTAATCAGTACAATTTCATGCTAGAAGGTTGTTTTTATTGTTCAGTTGCTAAGTGTTGTCTAACTCTTTGTGATCCAACTTCATACAAAGGCTCCTCTGTCATCCGCTATCTCCTGGAATTTGTTCAGATTCATGTCCATTGAGTTGGTCATGCTATCTAACCATCTCATCCTCAGCTACCCCCTTGCATTTTCACTCCCCTCCTTCACCCTCATCAAGAGGCTGTTTAATTCCTTTTCACTTTGTGCCATTACAGCACTATCATCTGCATATCTGAATTTGTTGGTATTTCTCCCAGCAATCTTGATTCCAGTTTGCTGGAATATTTGCTCAATATGTCAACAAATTTGGAAAACTCAGCAGTGGCCACAGGCGTGGAAAAGGTCATATTTCATTCAATTCCAAAGAAGGGCAATGTTAAAGGATGTTCAAATAACTGTACAATTGCACTCATTTTATGTGCTAGCAAGTAGATTCAAGGGATTAGATTTGCTTGATTTCAACTCTTAAATACTAGAGCCCTGGCCTCTGTCTTTGGAGCCATCACTCTGTCAACTATGTGATGTCTTTAGTATTTACTTTGAAATGGTAGCAAGGAAGGCCTCTTAAAATGAGGAGAAGGTTTCCTTAAGCTGACCAAGTTTACCTACCTGCATGCAGTCTAGAACAGAGGTATACAGTGTGCACAAATTAGTAGAATTTCCATTCGTTTGGGGGTAGGGTAAAGGTTTCCATATTCTGACTAATAGTTTGCATTGTTTTGGAAGTCCATCAAACTTCATAAGATAAGAAATGAGGTATAAACCTTGAAAGGGAAGAGGAAAAGCAGTGGTTACCTATCGGGGGGCAAATCACAAAACATACAGTGATCTATGGATTTCTTATACACAAACAGCCATCAGTTATGGAAGAATAAAAACCAGACCTTGTTCACAACTTCAGCCAAAGATGTGGAATACCCAGGTATGATGCTGATTTTAAAAAAGGAAGATGATGATGTAAACTGCAAAACTTTGCCAAACGATTCAAGAATTCCTGAAAAAAATGAAAAGATACCTTCATGTCCCAAAATAGCAAGACTCAAAACTACAGTGATACCAGTCTCTCCAAATTAATCAGTACAATTTCATGCTAGAAGGTTGTTTTTATTGTTCAGTTGCTAAGTGTTGTCTAACTCTTTGTGATCCAACTTCATACAAAGGCTCCTCTGTCATCCGCTATCTCCTGGAATTTGTTCAGATTCATGTCCATTGAGTTGGTCATGCTATCTAACCATCTCATCCTCAGCTACCCCCTTGCATTTTCACTCCCCTCCTTCACCCTCATCAAGAGGCTGTTTAATTCCTTTTCACTTTGTGCCATTACAGCACTATCATCTGCATATCTGAATTTGTTGGTATTTCTCCCAGCAATCTTGATTCCAGTTTGCTGGAATATTTGCTCAATATGTCAACAAATTTGGAAAACTCAGCAGTGGCCACAGGCGTGGAAAAGGTCATATTTCATTCAATTCCAAAGAAGGGCAATGTTAAAGGATGTTCAAATAACTGTACAATTGCACTCATTTTATGTGCTAGCAAGTAGATTCAAGGGATTAGATCTGATAGACAGAATGCCTAATAAATTGCATATGAAAGTTTGTAACTTTGTACAGGAGGTCGTGACCAAAAATATCCCCCCCATAAAAAGAAACACAACAAGGCAAAACAGTTCTCTGAGGAGGCCTTACAAATAGCTGATACAAGAAGAGAAGTGAAGGCAAAAGAGAAAAGGAAAAATATACCCAATTGATTGTAGAGTTCCAAAGAATAGCAAAGATAAATAAGAAAGCCTTCTTGGGCCTCCCTGGTGGTCCAGTGGGTAAGAACACCACCTCGCAGTACAAGGGGCACCAGTTCGATCCCTGGCCTGGAAAGATCCCATGTGCCACTGAGCAGCTGGACCAATGTGTCCAACTACCGAGCCGGAGCTCTGGAATGCATGCGCCCAGAGCCAGTGCTCTGCAGCGAGGGAGGCCACTATGATGGGAGCCAAAGAACAAAGATGGATGAAAATAAATAAATGAAAGACCAATAGAAGTGGCCAAAAAAAGAAAGCCGTCTTAAGTGAACAATGCAGAGAAATAGAGGAAAACAATAAAAAGGGAAGACTACAGACCTCTTCAAGAAAATTAGACATACCAAGAGAACATTTCATGCAAAGATAGATACAATAAAGGACAGAAATGATATGGATCTAACAATAGCAGAAGATTCTAAGAAGAGGTGTCAAGAATACATAGAAGAGCAAAAAAGGTCTTAATGACCTGGATAACCACGATGTGGTCACTCACCTTGAGCCAGTCATCCTGGGGTGTGAAGTCAAGTCAAAACTTAGGAAGCATTACTATGAACAAAGCTAGTGGAGGTGATGGAATTCCATCTAAGATATTACAGGTTCTAAAAGATGATGCTAGTAAAGTGCTACACTCATTATGCCAACAAATTTGGGAAACTCAGCAGCAGCCACAGGACTGGAAATGATCGATTTTCATTCCAGTCCCAAAGAAGGGCAATGTTGAAGAATGTTCAAGCTACTGCACAATTGCACTCATTGCACAAGGTAACAAGGTGATGCTCAAAATCCTCCAAGCTGGGCTTCAACAGTATGTGAAATGATAACTTCCAGACATACAAGCTGGTTTAGAAAAGGCAAAGGAACCATAAATCAAATTGCCAACATCCATTGAATAATAACAAAAGCAAGGGAATTCCAGAAAAACATATATTTATGCTTCGTTGACCACACTAAAGCCTTTGACTGTGTGAATCACAACAAACTGGAAAATACTGAAAGAGATGGGACTGCCAGACAACCTTCCCTGTCTCCTAAGAAGCCTGTATGCAGGTCAAGAAGCAACAGTTAGAACCAGACATGGAACAATGGACTGGTTCTAAATTGAAAAGGGAGTATGCCAAGGTTGTATATTGTCACCCTGCCTATTTAGCTTCTATGCAGACTACATCATGTGAAATTCCAGGCTGGATGAAGCATAAGCTGGAATCTAGACTGTGGGGAGAGATATCAGTAATTCAGTAATTTCAGATATGCAGATTACACCACCCTAATGGCAGAAAGTGGAGAAGAACTAAAGAACCTCTTAATGAAGGTGAAAGAGGAGACTGAAAAGGCTGGCTTAAGACTCCGCATTCAGAAACCTAAGATCAGGGCATTTGGTTCCATCTTATGACAGATAGATGGGGGAAAAATGGAAACAGTGGCAGACTTTATTTTCTTGGGCTCCAAAATCACTATGGATGGTGATTGCAGCCATGAAATGAAAAGACAATTTCTCCTTGGAAGAAAAGCTATGATGAAACTAGACAGCATATTTAAAAAAAAAAAGATATCATTTTGTCAAAAAAGGTCCTCGTAGTCAAAGCAGTGGTTTTTCTGATAGTCATGTACAGATGTGAGAGGTGGACCATAAATAAGACTGAGCCCCTAAGAAGTGATGGTTTTAAATTGTGGTCCTGGAGAGTCCTTTTTAGAGTCCCTTGGACAACTAGGAAGTCAAATAAGTCAATCGTAAAGGAAATCAGCCCCGAATATACATTGGAAGGATTGGTGCTAAAGTTGACGCTTTGGCCACCTGGTGTGATGAGACAACTCATTGGAAAAGACCTTAATGCTGGGAAAGACTGGGGACAGGAGTAGAAGAGAGTGACAGAGAATGAGATGGTTACATGGCATCACTAACTCAATGGACGTGATTTTGAGCAGACTTTGGGAGATCCTGAAAGACAAGGAAGCCTGGTGTGCTGCAGTCTCTGGAGTCGGACACGACTGAGCAACTGAACAATATATGCTAGCAGATATGCTTAAAATTCTTCAAGCTAGGCTTCAGTAGTATGTGAACTGAGAAATTCCAGATGTACAAGCTAGGTTTCAAAGATGCAGGGGAACCAAGGATCAAATTTCCCAACATCCCTTGGATCATGGAGAAGGCAAGGGACTTCCAGAAAAACATCTTCTGCTTCATTGACTATGCTAAAGACTTTTGCTGTGTGGATCACAATGAACTGTGAAAAATTCTTAGATGGGAGAACCAGACCATCTTACCTGTCTCCTGAGAAACCTGTATGCAGGTTCAGAAACAACAGTTAGAACCAGGCATGGAATCAGTGACTACTTCAAAACTGGCAAGGAGTACAACAAGACTTTATAGTGTTCCCCTGCTTATTTAACTTCTATGCAGATTATATCATGCAAAATGCCAAGCTGGATGAATTCCAAACTAAAAGGACTCCTTTTGAAATTTGACAAACCAAAATCCTATGGAAGAATTAAGTTCTCAGAAAAGACTAAAATAGGAGAATAGGAGAATTGACTTATTCCTTCCACTCACTTTACTTGCCTTGACAGAGGCAATGTTTTCTTAACATCCTACAGCCTTTTCATTTGAATCAATATTGTCCCCTCTGAAATAGTTACTCACCTTAGGAAACTATATCCTATTTCATCATTCTGGAGTTCCTTGGAATTTTTACCTGAAAACAGCTTCAGACACCCCCTTCCCACGTCTATAGAATATTTTCTGAGGTCAGAAATTGACATGACTTTATGGATTTATTTTTTGTTTTAGTAAAATTTGCAAACATCATTTGACCTCAGGTCTGTGAAAGTGACTACACAGACATTCACATGCATTGGCTCTGGGTGGGCTTTTGGAAGGCTCTGAGCAGTGGGTATGTCACAGGAAGAAGCCAGGAGCTTCCCATGGGCTTTTGGTCACAGGACGTGATTGACAGACTTTGGAAAAGACCTTAATGCTGGGAAAGACTGGGGACAGGAGTAGAAGAGTGACAGAGAATGAGATGGTTACATGGCATCACTAACTCAATGGACGTGATTTTGAGCAGACTTTGGGAGATCCTGAAAGACAAGGAAGCCTGGTGTGCTGCAGTCTCTGGAGTCGGACACGACTGAGCAACTGAACAATATATGCTAGCAGATATGCTTAAAATTCTTCAAGCTAGGCTTCAGTAGTATGTGAACTGAGAAATTCCAGATGTACAAGCTAGGTTTCAAAGATGCAGGGGAACCAAGGATCAAATTTCCCAACATCCCTTGGATCATGGAGAAGGCAAGGGACTTCCAGAAAAACATCTTCTGCTTCATTGACTATGCTAAAGACTTTTGCTGTGTGGATCACAATGAACTGTGAAAAATTCTTAGATGGGAGAACCAGACCATCTTACCTGTCTCCTGAGAAACCTGTATGCAGGTTCAGAAACAACAGTTAGAACCAGGCATGGAATCAGTGACTACTTCAAAACTGGCAAGGAGTACAACAAGACTTTATAGTGTTCCCCTGCTTATTTAACTTCTATGCAGATTATATCATGCAAAATGCCAAGCTGGATGAATTCCAAACTAAAAGGACTCCTTTTGAAATTTGACAAACCAAAATCCTATGGAAGAATTAAGTTCTCAGAAAAGACTAAAATAGGAGAATAGGAGAATTGACTTATTCCTTCCACTCACTTTACTTGCCTTGACAGAGGCAATGTTTTCTTAACATCCTACAGCCTTTTCATTTGAATCAATATTGTCCCCTCTGAAATAGTTACTCACCTTAGGAAACTATATCCTATTTCATCATTCTGGAGTTCCTTGGAATTTTTACCTGAAAACAGCTTCAGACACCCCCTTCCCACGTCTATAGAATATTTTCTGAGGTCAGAAATTGACATGACTTTATGGATTTATTTTTTGTTTTAGTAAAATTTGCAAACATCATTTGACCTCAGGTCTGTGAAAGTGACTACACAGACATTCACATGCATTGGCTCTGGGTGGGCTTTTGGAAGGCTCTGAGCAGTGGGTATGTCACAGGAAGAAGCCAGGAGCTTCCCATGGAGGTTCTGGTAGTTTGTTTGCATGTTCACTTTGGAGGCCATCCCCTCATGCCAGTGATGCATGCAGTGAGACTGGAGGAAAGGGCGTCAAAAGTAGCCTGTGCTTCATGTGCTAGTAAGCTGTTGTGTAGACCTAGGTGATCGTGTGCTGCTTTGATTGCGCAGCTGTTAATTGCACCCTACTGTGTGCCCAGCCTGCTCTGAGAGCCAGTGGAGCAGAGGAGGATGAGACCATCTCACTGGTCAGGACCACCTTGTCTTGTGGGAGTGGGACCACAGCTTCAGGGGCTGGTGAGCCAGTAGGAACTCAAGCTCATTTGGGCCAAGACAATTTCTCACTGAGAGGACCCAGCGGCAGCCCCAGAGCCTGTATCCCTCAGGTCTTCACCACCCCCAGGGTGTGGGATGCATGGGAGCTGAGCAAGAGTGTGGCTTGCTGCTGGGAGATGAGAAATGGGGGGCTGTGTTGGAGTCTGCCACCACCAGCCTCTTCCTGTGAAGGCAGCAAGTGGTATAGACCATGGTTGTCTGGGATGATCGTCACAACTCTCTGGACATGGTGACCAGCTGCCAAGAATAGTTGGGCTGCTGAGGCTAAGAATAATTGGGACTGAGGAATGGGTTCAAGGGTCCCATCCTCTCAGTCCCTGGGCCACATTGGCCAGAGCAGGTGGTTCTGGTCAGCTAGTTTGTTGCAAAAGAAATGGAATTTAAAGTCATAGGATAGAGTAGATACTGTTCAGTTTGTCATGAGCCTCCTTCCCATGTGTGTGGCTTTCTTTTCATTTGAATCAATATTGTCCCTCTGAAATAGTTACTCACCTTAGGAAACTATATCCTATTTCATCATTCTGGAGTTCCTTGGAATTTTTACCTGAAAACAGCTTCAGACACCCCCTTCCCACGTCTATAGAATATTTTCTGAGGTCAGAAATTGACATGACTTTATGGATTTATTTTTTGTTTTAGTAAAATTTGCAAACATCATTTGACCTCAGGTCTGTGAAAGTGACTACACAGACATTCACATGCATTGGCTCTGGGTGGGCTTTTGGAAGGCTCTGAGCAGTGGGTATGTCACAGGAAGAAGCCAGGAGCTTCCCATGGAGGTTCTGGTAGTTTGTTTGCATGTTCACTTTGGAGGCCATCCCTCATGCCAGTGATGCATGCAGTGAGACTGGAGGAAAGGGCGTCAAAAGTAGCCTGTGCTTCATGTGCTAGTAAGCTGTTGTGTAGACCTAGGTGATCGTGTGCTGCTTTGATTGCGCAGCTGTTAATTGCACCCTACTGTGTGCCCAGCCTGCTCTGAGAGCCAGTGGAGCAGAGGAGGATGAGACCATCTCACTGGTCAGGACCACCTTGTCTTGTGGGAGTGGGACCACAGCTTCAGGGGCTGGTGAGCCAGTAGGAACTCAAGCTCATTTGGGCCAAGACAATTTCTCACTGAGAGGACCCAGCGGCAGCCCCAGAGCCTGTATCCCTCAGGTCTTCACCACCCCCAGGGTGTGGGATGCATGGGAGCTGAGCAAGAGTGTGGCTTGCTGCTGGGAGATGAGAAATGGGGGGCTGTGTTGGAGTCTGCCACCACCAGCCTCTTCCTGTGAAGGCAGCAAGTGGTATAGACCATGGTTGTCTGGGATGATCGTCACAACTCTCTGGACATGGTGACCAGCTGCCAAGAATAGTTGGGCTGCTGAGGCTAAGAATAATTGGGACTGAGGAATGGGTTCAAGGGTCCCATCCTCTCAGTCCCTGGGCCACATTGGCCAGAGCAGGTGGTTCTGGTCAGCTAGTTTGTTGCAAAAGAAATGGAATTTAAAGTCATAGGATAGAGTAGATACTGTTCAGTTTGTCATGAGCCTCCTTCCCATGTGTGTGGCTTCTCCCCATGCCCTCACTAACTCTCAGTTCTCTGAGGCACCTGAGTTTACAGGTTGGGTGCAGCCAGCTTTCCAGCATTCAGGCACAAAGCAGCATGACCCTCATTGCTGCCAGATCCCACTACTTGCCAAGCTCTTTGGTGTTTGCTGGTCCATGTTACCGTCATGTCCACTTCTTCAGAATGTAGACTCCATGGAAGGGGGGTCTACCTGCAGCGTGACTGATGTGTGTACAGATGTCCAAGCAGAGTTGGGAGGGTGACTGGGGAGAGAAGGAGGTTGAACAGAGGAAGCCATGGCTGTGAGGGGCATGGTATCTGCTGCTGTCCAAAGAGCCCAGAGAGATAGTTTTGAGAATAACCTGGCCTCAAGTGACCTCAAGCAGATGACTACAGTTGTGTAGCCCCTGAAGGTGCTCATGAAGAAGGAGGGAAATGACATGGCTGTGCCTTTCTCTGTTCCATCCAGAGACTGGAGAGACACAGTGGTGATGTAAATTGAAAACACTCAGGTAAAAATAACAGCCCTGTGGTGCTGCATCTTGTACACAGTTAGATTCTAAAGTAAAGATAAAAGGTAAAAATAGTTCATCAAAATTATCTTTGAAAATCAGTTAGGAAGGTCCACATCAGACACTGGACACAGCCTGTCTAAGTCCATCACCTCAGTCTTCCCAATACTGTTGAAAGTGACAACTGTTTCTCTGAGCCTCAAACAAAATTCAACTTTGTAAATGAAGACTCCACACCCTGTGCCCTTGTTGGGTGAAAAATGGGTGTTGTGAATCATTAGAGTCACCCTCAGTGTGCTGCTTTGCTTACAGAAGGAGGCCTCAGGGCCCAGAGAGAAGGACAGATGCCTGGCTGCCCTTGCTCTGCCTAAGCATGCACAGTCACACGCCTGCACATGCTTGTACACACGTGCATGCTCATTGACCAGAGTAGGGGATAGAGTCACCCGTGCTTTGTTTCCTTTTCCTTTTTTTCACTATCTATTTCTCTCTCTCATCCCACTTGAATGCTTGTTAACTTAAAACTGTAAAGCTGATTGGAAATGGGTCTTGGGCGGGGAGGGTAGGGGCGGGGGATAAACATATATGTATATGGGCACGCATGCATGTCCCAGGCAAGACTGCTTTGAGGGAAAGCTATGCCTGACTCATATACCTGATATCAGAATTCCATCTATGTAAACCCAAGAACATGAGTGCTTTTGTGATTTCCGTACTCTGGTTAGCTAAGAGAGATACATACTATATACTGGGATGTTCCTCGTCCATTTTCACCTACTGTGGTGCTATCCATTTTATGCTGTTAGACATTTTAGCAAAATATACTTAACACTAACACTATTTTGGTTGTTCTTTAGTCATTAGTGATTCAGAATTCCATGGTGTTTGGGGATTATTTGAATTCTGGGGACCTAGAGTAGAGACTGTAGGTCTACTCCGGTAGCGGCAGTGTTCCTGAGGCCCTAAAAGCCTCTGTAAAATGATGTAAGTCTCTTTATATAATTTCCTATATAAAAATAAAAACTTCTCTGAGGTGAGAGAATGTTGATGCTATGTTCCCTATAAATGGGGTTATTGATGATCATGACAATCAACCCTGTTGTTCAGCCAGTATAAATACCGGAGTGCAGCCTGGTACTCTGGTGACTTTTAACCCTTGAAGGTAATGTTTCTGAGTAGCTATAGGTTGAGGGCAGTCTGGTTCTTGGCAAACAGGAAGTGGTAGTAAAGAACTTCCCTTCTAGTGGAATGCTGAGGGTGTTAATTATTATTTTATTAATCAATAATAATGGTCTCCTAGAAACTGCCATGGGCTTTTCCTGTTATTACAAAGTCAGTAAACATTCATTGAAAAGGGACTGGCAGGCAGTGTGCCTCCGGAGTGATTGAAGCAAGATTTAGGCCAGCCTCAACCCCTCCCCTGAAAAGGCTGCCCTCATGGGAGCCATTTCCTGGGTCTTTCCTTCCACCCAAGCACTCATTTCACAAAGCCAGCCAAGAGTATTGTAAATAAAGGGAAGCAGACTTGACTCAAAACCTGACATCAAAACAGCAAAGCGTCCAAGAGACAGGCTCTGAGCCAGGTAAAACTGAAGTTTCCAAAATGGCATGGGTACCAGGCCCAGAACGGCTGGTGTCTCCTGTGCCTTCCAGGATTTGCAGTGAAGCTACACAGGAGGTTCACTGCCTTTCAGAATTCCCACGTGGAATATAGTGGATTTCCTAAAGCAGATTTGGAAGCAACGTGCTCTTTTAAGATAAAGTCTGCCCAAGGCCGTTAAGTTATTGTGTCTGATAAATCTGGATCACATGTGACATGAGACCCATCTGTGTCCTGAATCTCAGTCACTTAAAATTACTGCATGTGGGGCTTCCCTGGCGGTCCAGTGGGTAAGGACACCACCTCGCAGTGCAAGGGGCACAAGTTCAATCCCTGGCCTGGGAAGATCCCGTGTGCCGCGGAGTGGCTGGACCGATGTGTCCAACTACCAAGCTGGAGCTCTGGAGCGCGTGCATCCAGAGCGCGTGCACACAGAGCTGGTGCTCTCCAGCGAGAGAGGCCACTGCAATGGGAGGCCCACACAGGCAAAATAACAAATATGGATGAAAATAAATAAATGGAAGACCAACAGAAGTGACCAAAAAAAAAAAAACTATTCTGCATACCTATCAGAACAGTTTGTGAGAATCAGCTAACTATCCCCTAACAAAACAAGCACAAAAGATACTGCATGCGCTTAATGCTACATGTTTTGTTAAATATAATGTTACCACAGGCATAAAGCTAACATAAGATGGAATTTTTTTCAGTCAAGTGATATTTAAACTAAAAATAGCCTTAACTGTAGCTTATGTAGATCTCAAATATCAAAACTCCCACCCCAGTGCAAGTTCATGAAACTGTAAGTTTATGAGGCACTTAGCATTTGAACATTTTAAACCAGATCAAGCCAAGCTCTAGAAACCCGAGACTCTCACTCCTCCCTGATCTGGCTGATTGGAACATTCCTTAGGAATGTCCTGGAAAGGCTGGCACAATGAACCATTAATACAACACCCCTTGGGTGTGTGAGTGTCAAGGAAACAGTCAGCTTTTCTGAGCACTTTTGTGAACATAGTTTTGTCTCTGGAGAGACCAGGCTCTCTGACCAGCAGAGTCTGGCATATGGGCAAAGGAAACTCTTTGATTTTACAAGCAGCTTGACCACCAGAGAGAAGTTGGGAGTCACAAGTGAAAGATCCCTCCTGACGTGGCGTAGCCATTCAGCCAGGGCTTGGCTGTCTGAGTTCCCCCTAAAGCAGATTTGGAAGCAACGTGCTCTTTTAAGATAAAGTCTGCCCAAGGCCGTTAAGTTATTGTGTCTGATAAATCTGGATCACATGTGACATGAGACCCATCTGTGTCCTGAATCTCAGTCACTTAAAATTACTGCATGTGGGGCTTCCCTGGCGGTCCAGTGGGTAAGGACACCACCTCGCAGTGCAAGGGGCACAAGTTCAATCCCTGGCCTGGGAAGATCCCGTGTGCCGCGGAGTGGCTGGACCGATGTGTCCAACTACCAAGCTGGAGCTCTGGAGCGCGTGCATCCAGAGCGCGTGCACACAGAGCTGGTGCTCTCCAGCGAGAGAGGCCACTGCAATGGGAGGCCCACACAGGCAAAATAACAAATATGGATGAAAATAAATAAATGGAAGACCAACAGAAGTGACCAAAAAAAAAAAAACTATTCTGCATACCTATCAGAACAGTTTGTGAGAATCAGCTAACTATCCCCTAACAAAACAAGCACAAAAGATACTGCATGCGCTTAATGCTACATGTTTTGTTAAATATAATGTTACCACAGGCATAAAGCTAACATAAGATGGAATTTTTTTCAGTCAAGTGATATTTAAACTAAAAATAGCCTTAACTGTAGCTTATGTAGATCTCAAATATCAAAACTCCCACCCCAGTGCAAGTTCATGAAACTGTAAGTTTATGAGGCACTTAGCATTTGAACATTTTAAACCAGATCAAGCCAAGCTCTAGAAACCCGAGACTCTCACTCCTCCCTGATCTGGCTGATTGGAACATTCCTTAGGAATGTCCTGGAAAGGCTGGCACAATGAACCATTAATACAACACCCCTTGGGTGTGTGAGTGTCAAGGAAACAGTCAGCTTTTCTGAGCACTTTTGTGAACATAGTTTTGTCTCTGGAGAGACCAGGCTCTCTGACCAGCAGAGTCTGGCATATGGGCAAAGGAAACTCTTTGATTTTACAAGCAGCTTGACCACCAGAGAGAAGTTGGGAGTCACAAGTGAAACATTCCTCCTGACGTGGCGAAGCCATTCAGCCAGGGCTTGGCTGTCTGATTCTGGTTTCCCAGACAGCAGGGAGCATCTGTGGACTGCTCAAGACGTCCCAGCTAGGGTGGAGGGGGTTCAGGATCCTGGGTTGAGTCTCTGTGGGATTGGATTCTTCAGGTCAGCAGTGATGAAATCTGACCTGCTACACATGCTGTACTTCTGCTTTGTCCTAGCAGTGGAGTTTGGAGCCGCTTTTTTCATGAAACATTGTATTTCTGTAACCTCTATACCAGAGTTCCCTAGAAGCCATCAACATTTTCAGATCAACCCATTTGAAAGCCCTATCACTAGTTTTATCTATAGATATCAAATCAAACCCTAAATCAAGTTTAAGGTGACTGTTTACTATCTTTTGCAATGAGTTTCTATCTTTCCTGAAACAAAGAGATGGATATATATATATAGGTGCAGTTATAAATTTGTATAACAAGCAGGGAAAAAGTAAAAAAAACCCGAGTAATACTATTGAAAAATTATTCTTATTGGTCAGATGTATCTGATAATTTCTAGGGAACTTAACCTTAACGGGATGAATTCCTGGCATCCAGGCAAGATAGTAGGACTGCATCTGCCCAGAGATGGTTCTCATTGTTCTCTTAAGCAAGCTGCCACCCTAGAGCCAGCGCAGCTTCTGTGAATGGGGAGCCTCCAATTTTTTGCTGTTTTCTCCTTCATTAAATAGTTAACAGAATGCTTGTCCTTTGTCAGTTATGGTGGACAGGCTGGGATGGAAAGCTGCCCTGAGGGCACCTGGTGGGGTGGGAGAGCCCATGGGAAATCTGAGAGCCGGCATTTTCAGGGAGTGGTTTGGCAGGAAAGACTTGGACTGAGGGGAAGGGGGTGCCAAGGTGTAGGCGGCAGCACAGAACCATTCCTGTCTGACAAGCTGTCAGGATAGTTGATTAGCTGACCCCTTCACTGAAAAGCTAGGTCAAGAGAGGAAATGTAAAGAAATTATACTTAGGTTCTTAAACATTTTGCCATTTTGTTTTACCTTAAACCATGAAAGCGTTCATTTGTTACCAGTTTTGTGGCAGAAGTGAAAGCCTTTTCTCTGAGAGAAGCTGACTTGGCCTCCAACACCTTCCTCACAGAAACCACAACCAGAATCCAATGAGTTGAGTTCATTGTCTTTTCTTTTCTCTTGCTTTAGATTCAGTAGAACTTGAAAGAATGTTGTGAGACAGTCTAGGGGCAGATTTTTATTTTTTTCCTCAGCTTTTACAGTTGTCTTTCCTATACCAGCTTGGCAGCAGCCTAGTTTACCTACTAGCTGAATTACTTTTCATGAAAATGTTACTTTTATTCTCATATTTCCTTGGTTAACATATCATGTAACCATATGTAACTTTATGTATTGATTGAAATAACAAATCAAACCCTAAATCAAGTTTAAGCAGACTGTTTACTATCTTTTGCAATGAGTTTCTATCTTTCCTGAAACAAAGAGATGGATATATATATATAGGTGCAGTTATAAATTTGTATAACAAGCAGGGAAAAAGTAAAAAAAACCCGAGTAATACTATTGAAAAATTATTCTTATTGGTCAGATGTATCTGATAATTTCTAGGGAACTTAACCTTAACGGGATGAATTCCTGGCATCCAGGCAAGATAGTAGGACTGCATCTGCCCAGAGATGGTTCTCATTGTTCTCTTAAGCAAGCTGCCACCCTAGAGCCAGCGCAGCTTCTGTGAATGGGGAGCCTCCAATTTTTTGCTGTTTTCTCCTTCATTAAATAGTTAACAGAATGCTTGTCCTTTGTCAGTTATGGTGGACAGGCTGGGATGGAAAGCTGCCCTGAGGGCACCTGGTGGGGTGGGAGAGCCCATGGGAAATCTGAGAGCCGGCATTTTCAGGGAGTGGTTTGGCAGGAAAGACTTGGACTGAGGGGAAGGGGGTGCCAAGGTGTAGGCGGCAGCACAGAACCATTCCTGTCTGACAAGCTGTCAGGATAGTTGATTAGCTGACCCCTTCACTGAAAAGCTAGGTCAAGAGAGGAAATGTAAAGAAATTATACTTAGGTTCTTAAACATTTTGCCATTTTGTTTTACCTTAAACCATGAAAGCGTTCATTTGTTACCAGTTTTGTGGCAGAAGTGAAAGCCTTTTCTCTGAGAGAAGCTGACTTGGCCTCCAACACCTTCCTCACAGAAACCACAACCAGAATCCAATGAGTTGAGTTCATTGTCTTTTCTTTTCTCTTGCTTTAGATTCAGTAGAACTTGAAAGAATGTTGTGAGACAGTCTAGGGGCAGATTTTTATTTTTTTCCTCAGCTTTTACAGTTGTCTTTCCTATACCAGCTTGGCAGCAGCCTAGTTTACCTACTAGCTGAATTACTTTTCATGAAAATGTTACTTTTATTCTCATATTTCCTTGGTTAACATATCATGTAACCATATGTAACTTTATGTATTGATTGAAATAACAAGTATTACTGGCATAAATAGGCTTGAGTATAAATACAGTTGACCCTTGGTATGCATATATTCAACTATTGGAACAGACACGTATAGGTGACCAGAGTGGGCCCTGCCCACCTGGGAGCAGGAACTCAGGTTCCAGGCCCTGTTGTTCCAGGGACATGGGCGGCATCAGCTAATTCAGATTCATGGCCAAGGGAGCCTTTCTGTACAGGAGCATGGATTGGTCCAGGGATGTGCAGAATGACAACACAGGGGAATTAATGAAAGATGGCCAGAGATGTATGAGGAGAACTGGGAAAATAAGGCTGCAGAGAAGCATTTAGAACCTCTTCACATAATCATTGCTGTTTGGGTTCATCTCCTCTCCCAGGGTGATATGATGGCTTATTGTGCACCATTGTATCTTCTCTTTCTAGTCCACTTCTGGCACTTGAGAAACGTCTCATAAATATGTTTGAATGAATGGATGTGTGTGTTTCTATGGAGCTGTAGACAAAGGGTGAGCAGTCCTTATGCACAGTGAATCTCTCCCCTGGAAGTAATGGGTCAACAGACTGGACCATCCGATCACAGGTGTTCTGTTTCTCGGCTTTACCTCACTGACAGCGTGTTTGTGAACTAAAATCATTATTCAGCTCACATTGCCCGTTAGCCTCCCTCATCAAGATCAGCATACTGTTGTCTTCCAGGTACAGTTGGGTGGGGAAGGTGCTAGGTGTGATCTTGGTTGACCCAGGCATAGTGACATGAATGAAAATCCATGATTGTTCACAAGCTTGCATAAGCCAAAGTCTTGGTTGGCACCAGCCCTTAGCATAGTGACTTTTCTCACATTGCACTAGGCTATATTAGTGTGGAAGAGCAAATCTAACCATCAGAATAATATTACATTTCATATAATTGGCTCATTCATTATTCATTTGTTTGGTGAATACTGTTGGTTACGTGGTCAATTAGATTCTACTCACTGAGAAATAAGCAAGTCATCATTTTTTTAAGCCGTGACTTTTAAGTCACCCCCTGTTTGTGTTTAAGAGCTGATGGCATATGTAAAACATATCATGTAACCATATGTAACTTTATGTATTGATTGAAATAACAAGTATTACTGGCATAAATAGGCTTGAGTATAAATACAGTTGACCCTTGGTATGCATATATTCAACTATTGGAACAGACACGTATAGGTGACCAGAGTGGGCCCTGCCCACCTGGGAGCAGGAACTCAGGTTCCAGGCCCTGTTGTTCCAGGGACATGGGCGGCATCAGCTAATTCAGATTCATGGCCAAGGGAGCCTTTCTGTACAGGAGCATGGATTGGTCCAGGGATGTGCAGAATGACAACACAGGGGAATTAATGAAAGATGGCCAGAGATGTATGAGGAGAACTGGGAAAATAAGGCTGCAGAGAAGCATTTAGAACCTCTTCACATAATCATTGCTGTTTGGGTTCATCTCCTCTCCCAGGGTGATATGATGGCTTATTGTGCACCATTGTATCTTCTCTTTCTAGTCCACTTCTGGCACTTGAGAAACGTCTCATAAATATGTTTGAATGAATGGATGTGTGTGTTTCTATGGAGCTGTAGACAAAGGGTGAGCAGTCCTTATGCACAGTGAATCTCTCCCCTGGAAGTAATGGGTCAACAGACTGGACCATCCGATCACAGGTGTTCTGTTTCTCGGCTTTACCTCACTGACAGCGTGTTTGTGAACTAAAATCATTATTCAGCTCACATTGCCCGTTAGCCTCCCTCATCAAGATCAGCATACTGTTGTCTTCCAGGTACAGTTGGGTGGGGAAGGTGCTAGGTGTGATCTTGGTTGACCCAGGCATAGTGACATGAATGAAAATCCATGATTGTTCACAAGCTTGCATAAGCCAAAGTCTTGGTTGGCACCAGCCCTTAGCATAGTGACTTTTCTCACATTGCACTAGGCTATATTAGTGTGGAAGAGCAAATCTAACCATCAGAATAATATTACATTTCATATAATTGGCTCATTCATTATTCATTTGTTTGGTGAATACTGTTGGTTACGTGGTCAATTAGATTCTACTCACTGAGAAATAAGCAAGTCATCACCCTCTTTCTTTCTCTATAAGCTCGTGACTCCCGGTCTGCTCTGTGAAAGTGGCAGGGAAGCAGGCATCACCTGTGCCACTGTTTGTGTTTAAGGTATGATCTAGATTGGCATACGCTGCTGGAATTCGGACCAGGAGATGAGAAGCCTGTAACGAGCATCCTTTCCTCTCCTCTCCTCTCCCTCCGTCAGCCTGGGGATGAACCACGACGATGAACACTCCTCCTGCGCTGGCAGGTCCCACATCATGTCGGGAGAGTGGGTGAAAGGCCGGAACCCCAGCGACCTCTCTTGGTCCTCCTGCAGTCGAGATGACCTCGAAAACTTCCTCAAGTAAGTCCTTGAAACGTTCTGAATGATTAATACATTGAAAGGACTACACACACCACCCTAGCGGCAGCCCGTATGTGAAAAAAGGTGGGCAAGCCCTCCTTCCAGCAAATGGACTCTCATCCAGGGAGGAAGCCTGAGCATTGGGGAGATGCTCTGTTTTACAGCAGCCAGGGGTGCCACTAGAATGGTGTGCACACATGGTCAAAATAGTGAAGAGAAGTGAAATGAAATCTTATCAAGATATGGTCACTGTATTCACATTTCCATTGATGAAATTTATGATCACCAGGTGGATGCCCAGTGTCATATCAGATGCAGATTTGAGAGGAAGCTTGGCCAGCTGTTTCACCAACCCTTCTGGGTAAAACAAAATGACATCAAGTGACTTCCATCATTTCATTATGATTTGGTGATAATAAGTACTCAATAGGAAATAAGCTTACAGTCAGAGAACTGTAAGAGATTCACTTCTACTCCCACTGGTTGAGACTCCAACTATTGTGTCTTTAGAAAGTACTATAGTCCTGACACAGAATGTGTCTACATCACTGTATTCTCAGATTTCAGTGGAAAAATTGGCCATCTGATGTCAGACAGACGATGGACCCTCATGTACAGTGTGGGTCTCTTAGTGGCAAGACCTAAGGGCTGACGTTAGACAGGCAGCCCTTGATTGCTTCACTGCTTAACTGCCTCATCTGTATACCCTGTGGAGATTAAGGGGCTAGTGAGTCTGCTCTGTGAAAGTGGCAGGGAAGCAGGCATCACCTGTGCCACTGTTTGTGTTTAAGGTATGATCTAGATTGGCATACGCTGCTGGAATTCGGACCAGGAGATGAGAAGCCTGTAACGAGCATCCTTTCCTCTCCTCTCCTCTCCCTCCGTCAGCCTGGGGATGAACCACGACGATGAACACTCCTCCTGCGCTGGCAGGTCCCACATCATGTCGGGAGAGTGGGTGAAAGGCCGGAACCCCAGCGACCTCTCTTGGTCCTCCTGCAGTCGAGATGACCTCGAAAACTTCCTCAAGTAAGTCCTTGAAACGTTCTGAATGATTAATACATTGAAAGGACTACACACACCACCCTAGCGGCAGCCCGTATGTGAAAAAAGGTGGGCAAGCCCTCCTTCCAGCAAATGGACTCTCATCCAGGGAGGAAGCCTGAGCATTGGGGAGATGCTCTGTTTTACAGCAGCCAGGGGTGCCACTAGAATGGTGTGCACACATGGTCAAAATAGTGAAGAGAAGTGAAATGAAATCTTATCAAGATATGGTCACTGTATTCACATTTCCATTGATGAAATTTATGATCACCAGGTGGATGCCCAGTGTCATATCAGATGCAGATTTGAGAGGAAGCTTGGCCAGCTGTTTCACCAACCCTTCTGGGTAAAACAAAATGACATCAAGTGACTTCCATCATTTCATTATGATTTGGTGATAATAAGTACTCAATAGGAAATAAGCTTACAGTCAGAGAACTGTAAGAGATTCACTTCTACTCCCACTGGTTGAGACTCCAACTATTGTGTCTTTAGAAAGTACTATAGTCCTGACACAGAATGTGTCTACATCACTGTATTCTCAGATTTCAGTGGAAAAATTGGCCATCTGATGTCAGACAGACGATGGACCCTCATGTACAGTGTGGGTCTCTTAGTGGCAAGACCTAAGGGCTGACGTTAGACAGGCAGCCCTTGATTGCTTCACTGCTTAACTGCCTCATCTGTATACCCTGTGGAGATTAAGGGGGCTAGTGAGTCTCCTCTGTACACAGATCTTGTGAACTGAGATCATTGTTCAGTCCAGTAGCACGGTGGAGTACCCAGTGAACTCAGGGAGGAGGACCAAGGCATCATTCTGGCTTCTGTCGTCATCCTGGGACTTCTTTCATGATGTTTCCTGTAGCTTGGAAACTAAAGGCTTAAAAATGGCCTTGTTAGTTTTAATATAGTCTTATTTCCTACTGAGTACTTACTATCACCAAATCATAATGAAATGATGGAAATCACTTGATATCCTTTTGTTTTACCCAGAAGGGTCAGTAAAACAAGGGCATTTTCATCAGCTCACATGCGCAGTTCTGGTCCCAGAGACTGTTGAAATGTCCTGTGCGTTTGAGCCTAGGAGAGGGGAGCCAGTGTCAGCCTGTGTGTATTGTGTGTGTGCAACTCTTTTCCAAGAATCTTGGCAAGAGGCTGGGTTTTCTTTTTACTACCATCTGCCTTGTTTTAGGAATTGAAAAATAAAAGCATTCAAGTATTTAACTCCTGAAGGAGCCACAGACATACAAACCCCAGTTCAGTTTTTCAGAGCTGTTCTCAGCATCCTTGAACATTTCCATCCTGGTTGAAATCCTTCAGTCCTTTGCATGGTGTGCCACTAGCCAGCTTTTATGGCCAGGTGGGGCACTTGGGATAGCCAGTGGCCATAGCCTGACCCCACCTCCAAGAAAATATACAGAACTGGAAATAAGTCTGCTTGCTTGCTTATTTATTCAAAAGCAAAATAACCCTAAACTCCAATTTTTTATTTATTCATGGTGGCTTTTGCTAAAGCTACATTCTGAGAACATATCATAGGAATCTGTTTCAAAAGCACTTTCTTCCCCAGATCATTCAGACTCCCCAAGAAAAATACATTAGCCATATAAGTGATATGCCCAGGCTGTTTCCTAGTTGCCCAGCTTCCATGGCCTCCAGAGTAAAAATCTTCATTCAGCTATCTGGGAAAAGAGCATAAAGGGCATTCCATGTGTCTGGTGACTGGTCATCACCCCATAAGTAATCTGGAGGGTCCTGCTTCTCAGTGCAGGCAAAGCAGAACAAAAACCTAGGCGGTCCATTTGCAAACTGACTAGCCTCTTGGCTGTTTCAGGTCGAAAGTCAGCACCTGTTTGCTAGTCACAGACCCCAGGAGCCAGCACGCAGTGCGCCTGCCCCACAAGCTGCCAGGCATGCACTACAGTGCCAACGAGCAGTGCCAGATCCTGTTTGGCACCAATGCCACCTTCTGCAAAAACATGGAGGTACGCAGCCTCAAGAGGGGAGGGCGGGCTCGGGAAGGGAGTATCTGGCTTCTGTTGGTGGATACGGGCATTTACACTCCGCATGCATACACCTGTCTGTTTACATGTATGCCCAGACATATACCTCATGAGCAGCGTCATGGAGTACCCAGTGTGAGCCACACCTGCACACACACACACACACACACACACACACACACACACACACCTATTTGCAGGGGCATAGTTACTGCTGACAGAGCCTGATGTTTTATTTTTTTATTTTTTCTAACCCCAAAATCTTTCTTTCTTTGTAGCCTAATGTCTTAACATGGTAATATTAAGACACTAGGAAACAGTAAATGTGTCTGTTCCTCTTGGAGGTGATACAATATCGCCTGATATCAAACCCTGCCTAGGTACAGAAGTGAGCTAAAAACTACTGAATATTGGATGTGTCACACTGAGATTTAATGAATAATAAATTGATTGTATGATAATCGTGTCAAGAACTACATTACACTGTTACCATTTATTGAGTAATGCCCACGTGTTTTGCCCTAAAGCTTCCAACATGCCTAATCCCAGTTAACCCTACCGCAGACTCCCCAAGTTACTCTCCCCAGAGTACAGATGATAACACCAAGCCTCAGGGGTGAACTGATCATTCAGAATGACTTGCCCAGGAGGTTAAGTAGAGGAAGGATTTGCCTCAAGTCTGTTTACCCCCAGGGCATGCACCTTCTAACCATGCTGCAAACAGCTTGCCCTCTTCTGTGAGTGAGAGTACCAGGAGGGACGTGCCAGGCCCTGGTGCAGGCGGTCTCCAGGCTGGGGCCCCAAGGGAGGGCCAGAGCAGCCTGTGATCCAACCGGCAGTTGCTAGCTGACTCAGGAGGGGAGCAGAGCCAGTGCCATCGTGGGGCAGGACAGGAGCAGGAGAACCAGCTGGGGGTGAGTGGGACTCAGGAGTCACCCAGCGGCCGTCAGCCTGGAGCTCAGGGCAACATCTAGTCCAAGGCAGGCAGCCTGGAGACCTGGGAGAGTGCCCAGAGCAAGAACTCAGGATGGGAGCAACCCAAGACAGCGGATAGGCCAGGACTGTGCCTTCAGAATGAGGCCTTGGGTAGGAGCCCAGCTAGCACAGCAGGTCAGCCTGGACTCTGGGAGGTGGGATTGCCTCTTGAGCATTTTCTGACTATGTGTGAATTGGTTCAGCAAATCTGGGTGGAATCTGCAGGTGGGGCACTGCCTGCCATTGTTTGGGGTACAGAAAAGGACCATGCCTTACAACCAGGCTAGCACCTCCTGCCAGCTGTTTCCTCAAAGGTCATTTATCCACAGGGTTGTCTAGAATCTTCCTCTTTCATTCCCCTGTGGAGATGTCAGCAAGGGTCCCTTCCCGGCCCTGGTTACAGGAAGCTGTCTCCCACTTCACACCCAGCCAACAGCTGGATTGAAGGACCCCTCCCAGGGAAGATGGGACCAGTCCCAGGGTCTGATCATCCCCAGCAGTCTGCCACCATGTCTAACGCTCACTATCCACCTCGACCTTTAAAACTTGACTGTTGAGGAGCACCTCATTCATGTACCATAGGCTCCCAAGAGGCATCCTGTTTATCTGTCCCAACCTTCAGTCCCTTAAAGTTCATGATGACAGAACTCCTGGAGAGGGTTCTTTGATCGTGTGGTGACAGCAGAAGGTCCATGTGCATCGAATCCTAGGATAGGATGTGAAGCACTCAAGAAGGGTAGAAGCAACCTGGGCACCCATGGGCAGAGGAAGGAAGCCCCCAGGTGAGTCAGTGGACATTGCCGTAGTCCCTCTGCCCACTGTGGAGTCCTCCCTGATCTGCAAACTAGGCTGCTGATCTGGCCCCACAGAGGGGCAGGATTGTCAAGTGGGAGCTGGACAGAGGTTGCCTTCTCCCAAAGAGCAGCAGATATGGCTAAGAGCCAGGCTGTTGCACAACAGTTGGTATTTCCCATCAGTAGAGATGGGAAGAAGGGGGTACAACTACTGGGGGCTCGTGATCCCATAGGCTAGACTCTTTCCATGCATTGCCACGTGAAACCGTGATGTACCCCTCAAGGGCAGGAACTTCGAACCCCACTTAACAGATAAGAAGACAGAGACTGAAAGAGGCTATGTAATGGACTAAGGTGACTCAGCCAGAAAGGGATGAGCTAGAGACCAAGCCCAGATATGTCGATGACTGCAGGAGAAAAGGAGGCTGGATGCATTCTAAAGACCCATTCCAAATGAAGAGGAAGGTGACCTGGTAATTTTATTTTCTTTATTAGCATCTTTTTGCTTGAAGAGGACAGTGAGAGTTTAGCAAGTCATGATCAGCTCAATTTCTCCCTAGAAGCTAAAAATACAAGGTCTTACAAGGCAACTGCGGATTGCTACAGCTCACCAAGAACCACGAAACATGCTTTCCTGCTTGTCTTTTCCTTGAGAATTCCACCAGCACCAAAACAAAGTTGGCATTTTCCTCTCCAAATCCCAGCAGTGTTACTGACCAGAGTTCTTGGCCTCCTGCTTAATCAATAGAAATTAATCAGAGGGCAGACAAGAAATTCAGGCAAGGCTCTATTGGGGCCCCTGCTGCAACAAGGGGAACCAAGAACAAGTAACAGGTTTCGCCTTTAAAACTTGACTGTTGAGGAGCACCTCATTCATGTACCATAGGCTCCCAAGAGGCATCCTGTTTATCTGTCCCAACCTTCATTCCCTTAAAGTTCATGATTACAGAACTCCTGTATAGGTTTCTTTGATCGTGTGGTGACATCAGAAGGTCCATGTGCATCGAATCCTAGGATAGGATGTGAAGCACTCAAGAAGGGTAGAAGCAACCTGGGCACCCATGGGCAGAGGAAGGAAGCCCCCAGGTGAGTCAGTGGACATTGCCGTAGTCCCTCTGCCCACTGTGGAGTCCTCCCTGATCTGCAAACTAGGCTGCTGATCTGGCCCCACAGAGGGGCAGGATTGTCAAGTGGGAGCTGGACAGAGGTTGCCTTCTCCCAAAGAGCAGCAGATATGGCTAAGAGCCAGGCTGTTGCACAACAGTTGGTATTTCCCATCAGTAGAGATGGGAAGAAGGGGGTACAACTACTGGGGGCTCGTGATCCCATAGGCTAGACTCTTTCCATGCATTGCCACGTGAAACCGTGATGTACCCCTCAAGGGCAGGAACTTCGAACCCCACTTAACAGATAAGAAGACAGAGACTGAAAGAGGCTATGTAATGGACTAAGGTGACTCAGCCAGAAAGGGATGAGCTAGAGACCAAGCCCAGATATGTCGATGACTGCAGGAGAAAAGGAGGCTGGATGCATTCTAAAGACCCATTCCAAATGAAGAGGAAGGTGACCTGGTAATTTTATTTTCTTTATTAGCATCTTTTTGCTTGAAGAGGACAGTGAGAGTTTAGCAAGTCATGATCAGCTCAATTTCTCCCTAGAAGCTAAAAATACAAGGTCTTACAAGGCAACTGCGGATTGCTACAGCTCACCAAGAACCACGAAACATGCTTTCCTGCTTGTCTTTTCCTTGAGAATTCCACCAGCACCAAAACAAAGTTGGCATTTTCCTCTCCAAATCCCAGCAGTGTTACTGACCAGAGTTCTTGGCCTCCTGCTTAATCAATAGAAATTAATCAGAGGGCAGACAAGAAATTCAGGCAAGGCTCTATTGGGGCCCCTGCTGCAACAAGGGGAACCAAGAACAAGTAACAGGTGCCCTTGCTTGCTCTCTTCCTAAGGTTTATGGAGGGAGCAGTGTGTCTCGGAGTCAGGCCAGAGGGGTGGCTTAGGTGATTTGTCCACTCCTTGTCCAGGGAGCATGATTTTGCCCTGATTTTGCTTAGAACACTCTGGTTTTGCTCCTGGCTCTTCAGAAGTTGGGGGTTTGTTGTTCTTTTTAACATTTTGTATCTTGTTGATACTGCTGCTTACACACAGTTATTTTTAGTCCCTTATAGTTTCTTTGTGTTTTGTCGCTCCAGGAGATGTTTGTCCAGGTGCAAGCACTGCCGCAGAGACTCCCAGGTGACAGGCCCTAGACTGTCTCAGCAAGAGTGGCTCCTTTGGGGCAGGGAGGTGCTGCCACATGCTCTGGGCATCAGCCTTCAGTGGTGGTGATCATCCTGTTTACAAAGCTGGTGGCACCTCCTTCAGTGTGAATCTAATGGTCAGGAAGCAGTAACTTCTCATGCTGGAGAATGGCAAAGCTGTACTGGTGGAAAAGAGAGGCAGTGTGTGCTGGGACCCAGGACTTGGGGAATGCTGCCCTAGGCTGGGACACGAAGCAGGAGTAGCACCCAGGCACCACACTGTGGGATTCCAAGGCTCACTTGTCAGCCTGTTGCTCATCTGTGGATTTGTAGGTCTGTGTTTCAGTTGATGTTCAGTGTAAACAGGTACACATGGGTTGTACTGTTCCTTTCTTCCGGTAAAACCTACTCTGGTGCTGGGGTGAGCCCCTTCCCTTCCTCTTGGTCCTTATTATCTAGCTTTTACCTACTCTGTTCCAGTTCTACTTGCCTTCCTGCTCTTCATCAAACCCACTAGGCCCACTCCTGGTGGGAATGCATTCTGCTTCCTGCTATTTCCTCTACCCAGACACACTTCTCTCAGTTGTCCACGTGACTGAGCCCCTCGTCTTTTTTGAGTTGGTTTGTTTGCTCGCATGTAACCTCTTCAAGCAAGCCTACAACCCTGCATAAACCTTCCACCTGGTAACTCCACCATCACCTTTGCAGCACCCAGAGCTCCTGATCCCCTAAGGGAAAATCCTGCTTTCTTAAACTTATCTTTTAGCATGCATATAATTGACTTGTTTACATGGCTGTTGCTTTTTTAATAGTTACATATTAAGCTGCATTGGATCTTAGTTATGCCATGTGGGATCTTTCATCATGGTGCAGTGGACTCTATAGCTGTGGCATGCAGGCTCGGTAGGTCTGGGGCACAGGCATAGTTGCTCTGAAGCATGTGGGATCTTAGTTCCTCGACAAGGAATTGAACCCATGTCCCTGCATTGCAAGGGGATTCTTTTTATGTGTGTGGTGGGGGGTGTTATTTTATTTGTTTATTTATACACCAAAACATTTTTATTGAGGCATAGCCAATTAACAATTTTGTTAGTAAGTTTGTTAGTTTCAGGTGAACAGTGAAGGGGCTTGGCCATACATATACATGTATCCATCCTCCCCCAAACCTCCCTCCCATCCAGGCTAGTACATAACATTAAGCAGAGTTCCATGTGCTATACAGTAGATTTTTGTTGGTTATCCATTTCAACATGGCAGTGTGTACATGACTTTCTCAAAGTCCCTAATCATCCCCTCCCCACTTCAACCATAAGTTAGTTTTCTAAGTTTGAGTATATTTCTGTTTTGTAAATAAGTTCATTTCTATCGTTTCTTTTTAGAATCCACATAAAAGTGGTGTCATATGATACTTCTCCTTTGTCTGACTTACTTCACTCAGTATGACACTCTCTAGGTCCACCCATATTGCTGCAAATGGCCTTACTTCATTCTTTTTAATGGCTGAGTAACATTCCTATATATATGTGTGTGTGTGTGTGTGTGTGTGTGTATACACACCACATCTTCTTTATCCATTCCTGTCGATGGACATTTAGGTTGTTTCCATGTCTTGGCTATTGTAAACAGTGCTGCAGTGAACATTGGGGAACATGTATCTCTTGTTTTTCTCTGGATATATGCCCAGGAGTGGCATTGCAGGGTCAGATGATAGCTCTGTGTTTAGTTTTTAAGGAACCTCCACACAGTTCGCCATAGTGGCTGTACCAATTTACATTCCCACCAACAGTGCAGGAGGGTTCCCTTCTCTCCACACCCTCTCCAGAATTTGTTTGTGGAATCTTTGATAGCCATCCTGACTGGTGTGAGGTGGTATCTCATTGTAGTTTTAATTTACATATTAAGCTGCATTGGATCTTAGTTATGCCATGTGGGATCTTTCATCATGGTGCAGTGGACTCTATAGCTGTGGCATGCAGGCTCGGTAGGTCTGGGGCACAGGCATAGTTGCTCTGAAGCATGTGGGATCTTAGTTCCTCGACAAGGAATTGAACCCATGTCCCTGCATTGCAAGGGGATTCTTTTTATGTGTGTGGTGGGGGGTGTTATTTTATTTGTTTATTTATACACCAAAACATTTTTATTGAGGCATAGCCAATTAACAATTTTGTTAGTAAGTTTGTTAGTTTCAGGTGAACAGTGAAGGGGCTTGGCCATACATATACATGTATCCATCCTCCCCCAAACCTCCCTCCCATCCAGGCTAGTACATAACATTAAGCAGAGTTCCATGTGCTATACAGTAGTTTTTTGTTGGTTCTCCATTTCAACATGGCAGTGTGTACATGACTTTCTCAAAGTCCCTAATCATCCCCTCCCCACTTCAACCATAAGTTAGTTTTCTAAGTTTGAGTATATTTCTGTTTTGTAAATAAGTTCATTTCTATCGTTTCTTTTTAGAATCCACATAAAAGTGGTGTCATATGATACTTCTCCTTTGTCTGACTTACTTCACTCAGTATGACACTCTCTAGGTCCACCCATATTGCTGCAAATGGCCTTACTTCATTCTTTTTAATGGCTGAGTAACATTCCTATATATATGTGTGTGTGTGTGTGTGTGTGTGTGTGTATACACACCACATCTTCTTTATCCATTCCTGTCGATGGACATTTAGGTTGTTTCCATGTCTTGGCTATTGTAAACAGTGCTGCAGTGAACATTGGGGAACATGTATCTCTTGTTTTTCTCTGGATATATGCCCAGGAGTGGCATTGCAGGGTCAGATGATAGCTCTGTGTTTAGTTTTTAAGGAACCTCCACACAGTTCGCCATAGTGGCTGTACCAATTTACATTCCCACCAACAGTGCAGGAGGGTTCCCTTCTCTCCACACCCTCTCCAGAATTTGTTTGTGGAATCTTTGATAGCCATCCTGACTGGTGTGAGGTGGTATCTCATTGTAGTTTTAATTTGCATTTTTCTAATAACTGGTGATTTTGAGCATCTTTGCATGTGCCTGTTGGCCATTTGCATGTCTTCTTATAGAAATGTCTATTCAGATTTTCTGCCTACTTTTTGAGTGGGTTGTTTATTTTGATGCTATTAAGTGTCATAAGCTGTTTGTAAATTTTGGAGATTAATCCTTTATCAGTCACATCATTTGCAAATATTTTCTCCAGGTCTGTGGGTTGTCTTTTTGTTTTACTAATTGTTTCCTTTGCTGTGCAAAAGCTTTTGAGTTTAAGTAGGTCCTATTTGTTTATTTTTGCTTTTACTTCCATTATTCTGAAAGATGGATTAAGAAAGATCTTGGTGTGATTTATGTCAGAGAGTGTTCTGCCTGTTTTCTTTTTAAGAGTTTTATAGTGTCTGGTCTAACATTTAGGTCTCTAATCCATTTTGACCTTATTTTTGTGTATGGAGTTCAGGAATGATCTAATTTCATCCTTTTACATGTGGCTGTTCAGTTTTCCCAGCACCATTTGTTAAAGAGACTTTTTCCAACATTGTGTAGTCTTACCTCCTTTGTCATAGATTAATTGACTATAGGTACATGAGCTTATTTCTGGGTTTTCTATCCTGTTCCATTTATCTGTATTTCTGTTTTTGTGCCAGTACCACACTGTCTTGATGATTGTAGCTTTGTAGTAAAGTCTGAACTCAGGGAGCCTGATTCCTTCAGCCCCATTTTTCTCCTTCAAGATTGCTTTGGCTATTCGAGGTCTTTTGTGTCTCCATAGAAATTCTGAGATTTTTTGTTCTAGATCTGTGAAAGATGCCTTTGATAATTTGATATGGATTGCATTGAATCTATAATGATTTTAACAATGTTGATTCTTCCAGTCCACAAACAAGGTGTATCTTTCCATCTATTTGTCTGCCTCGATTTCTTTCATCAGCACCTTATAGTGAATGGGGCATGTATCTCTTGTTTTTCTCTGGATATATGCCCAGGAGTGGCATTGCAGGGTCAGATGATAGCTCTGTGTTTAGTTTTTAAGGAACCTCCACACAGTTCGCCATAGTGGCTGTACCAATTTACATTCCCACCAACAGTGCAGGAGGGTTCCCTTCTCTCCACACCCTCTCCAGAATTTGTTTGTGGAATCTTTGATAGCCATCCTGACTGGTGTGAGGTGGTATCTCATTGTAGTTTTAATTTGCATTTTTCTAATAACTGGTGATTTTGAGCATCTTTGCATGTGCCTGTTGGCCATTTGCATGTCTTCTTATAGAAATGTCTATTCAGATTTTCTGCCTACTTTTTGAGTGGGTTGTTTATTTTGATGCTATTAAGTGTCATAAGCTGTTTGTAAATTTTGGAGATTAATCCTTTATCAGTCACATCATTTGCAAATATTTTCTCCAGGTCTGTGGGTTGTCTTTTGTTTTACTAATTGTTTCCTTTGCTGTGCAAAAGCTTTTGAGTTTAAGTAGGTCCTATTTGTTTATTTTTGCTTTTACTTCCATTATTCTGAAAGATGGATTAAGAAAGATCTTGGTGTGATTTATGTCAGAGAGTGTTCTGCCTGTTTTCTTTTTAAGAGTTTTATAGTGTCTGGTCTAACATTTAGGTCTCTAATCCATTTTGACCTTATTTTTGTGTATGGAGTTCAGGAATGATCTAATTTCATCCTTTTACATGTGGCTGTTCAGTTTTCCCAGCACCATTTGTTAAAGAGACTTTTTCCAACATTGTGTAGTCTTACCTCCTTTGTCATAGATTAATTGACTATAGGTACATGAGCTTATTTCTGGGTTTTCTATCCTGTTCCATTTATCTGTATTTCTGTTTTTGTGCCAGTACCACACTGTCTTGATGATTGTAGCTTTGTAGTAAAGTCTGAACTCAGGGAGCCTGATTCCTTCAGCCCCATTTTTCTCCTTCAAGATTGCTTTGGCTATTCGAGGTCTTTTGTGTCTCCATAGAAATTCTGAGATTTTTTGTTCTAGATCTGTGAAAGATGCCTTTGATAATTTGATATGGATTGCATTGAATCTATAATGATTTTAACAATGTTGATTCTTCCAGTCCACAAACAAGGTGTATCTTTCCATCTATTTGTCTGCCTCGATTTCTTTCATCAGCACCTTATAGTTTTCAAAGTACAGGTTTTTTGTGTCCCTAGAATAGGTTTGCTCCTAAGTATTTTATTCTTTTTGATGCAATAGTAAATGGAACTGCTTCTTGAATTTCTCTTTCTGATCTCTCATTACTAGTGTATAGAAATGCAGCAGGCTTCTGCGTATTAATTTTGTAACCTGCAACCTTACTAAATTCATTGACGAGTTTTAGTAGTTAGTTCCCTGATAGCATCTTTGGGATATTCTATATATAGTATCATGTCATCTACAGTGACAGTTTAACTTCTTCTTTTCCAATTTGGATTCCGTTTACTTCTTTTTCTTCTCTGATTGCTGTAGCAAAGACTTCCAGAACTATGTTGAATAAAAGTGGTGAGTGAACATCCTTGTTTTGTTCCTGATCTTCCAGCTTTTTGCCGTTGAATATGATGCTAGCTGTGTTGGTTTGTCATATACGGCTTTTATCATGTTGAGGAACACACCCTCTATGCACACTTTCTGGAGAGTTTTTACATAAATGGGTGCTGAATTTTATCAAAAGTCTTTTCTGCATCTATTGGGATAATCATATGGTTTTTATTCTTCAATTGGTTGATATGGTGTATCACATTGATTGATTTGTGGATTTTGAAAAAACCTTGTATCCCTGGGATGAATCCCACATGATTGTGGTATATGAACTTTTTAATGTATTTTTGTATACAGATTGTTAGTATTTTATTGAGGATTTTTGCATCTATGTTCATTAGTGATATTAGTCTATGTATTTTTTGTGTGTGGTATCCTTGTCTGGTTTTGGTATCGAGGTGATGGTGACTTGATAAAAAGAGTTAGGAAGTTTTCCTTTCTCTGCAACTTTTTGGAACATTTTCAGAATGGTAGGTGTTAATTCTTCTCTAAATATTTGGTAAAATTTACCTGTAAAGCCATCAGGTCCTGGACTTTTGTTTGTTGGGAGGTTTTTAATCATGGTTTAAATTTCAGTGCTTGTGGTTGGCCTGTTCATATTTTCTGTTTCTTCCTGGTTCAATCGAGAGAGACTGTATCTTTCTAAGAAATTATTCATTTATTACAAGTTGTCCATTTTGTTGGCATGCAATTGTTCATAGTATTCTGTTATAGTTTTCTACAGGTTTTGGTGTCCCTAGAATAGGTTTGCTCCTAAGTATTTTATTCTTTTTGATGCAATAGTAAATGGAACTGCTTCTTGAATTTCTCTTTCTGATCTCTCATTACTAGTGTATAGAAATGCAGCAGGCTTCTGCGTATTAATTTTGTAACCTGCAACCTTACTAAATTCATTGACGAGTTTTAGTAGTTAGTTCCCTGATAGCATCTTTGGGATATTCTATATATAGTATCATGTCATCTACAGTGACAGTTTAACTTCTTCTTTTCCAATTTGGATTCCGTTTACTTCTTTTTCTTCTCTGATTGCTGTAGCAAAGACTTCCAGAACTATGTTGAATAAAAGTGGTGAGTGAACATCCTTGTTTTGTTCCTGATCTTCCAGCTTTTTGCCGTTGAATATGATGCTAGCTGTGTTGGTTTGTCATATACGGCTTTTATCATGTTGAGGAACACACCCTCTATGCACACTTTCTGGAGAGTTTTTACATAAATGGGTGCTGAATTTTATCAAAAGTCTTTTCTGCATCTATTGGGATAATCATATGGTTTTTATTCTTCAATTGGTTGATATGGTGTATCACATTGATTGATTTGTGGATTTTGAAAAAACCTTGTATCCCTGGGATGAATCCCACATGATTGTGGTATATGAACTTTTTAATGTATTTTTGTATACAGATTGTTAGTATTTTATTGAGGATTTTTGCATCTATGTTCATTAGTGATATTAGTCTATGTATTTTTTGTGTGTGGTATCCTTGTCTGGTTTTGGTATCGAGGTGATGGTGACTTGATAAAAAGAGTTAGGAAGTTTTCCTTTCTCTGTGACTTTTTGGAACAGTTTCAGGATAGGTGTTAATTCTTCTCTAAATGTTTGATAAAATTCACCTGTAAAGCCATCAGGTCCTGGACTTTTGTCTGTTGGGAGATTTTTAATTACTGTTTTTCAATTTCAGTGTTTGTGATTGGTCTTTTCATATTTTCTATTTCTTCCTGGTTCAGTTGAGGGAGGCTGTAGCTTTCTAAGAAACTGTCCATTTCTTCCAGGTTGCCCATTTTATTGGCATGCAATTGTTCATAGTATTCTGTTATAATTCTTGGTATTTTTGTGGGGTCAGTTGTTAACTTCGTTTTCATTTCTAATTTTACTTATTTGAATCCTCTTCCTTTTTTTCTTGATGAGCCTGGCTAAAGGTTTATCAATCTTGTTTATTTTTTCAGAGAACCAGCTTTTAGTTTGATTAATCTCTACGATTGTTTTCTTTGTCTCTATTTCATTGATTTCTACTCTGATCTTTATGATTTCCTTACTTCTACCAACCTTAGGCTTTATTTGTTCTTTCTCTAGTTGTTTTAGGTGTAAGGTTAGGTTGTTTATTTGAGAGATTTCTTGTTTCTTAAGGTAAGATTGTATTGCTATAAACTTCCTTCTTAGAACTGCTTTTGCTGCATTCCATAAGTTTTGGACCCTTTTGGTTTTATTTTCATTTGTCTCTAGGTATTTTTTTTATTCATTTTTTGATTTCTTCAGTGATCCAATGGTTGTTTAGTAGCATATTTTTAGTTGCCATATGTTTGTGTTTCTCATAGTTTTTTGTTATTCATAGAAATTAATAACAACATATATATGAGTCTCATTTTTGTATCCACTCAACCAGTTTATATCTTTGGGTTGGTGTATTTAATTCATTTACATTTAAGGTAATTATTGATGTGTATGATCTTATCACCATTTTGTTAATTGTTTGGGGTTATATTTAGTAGATCTTTATTTCTAATCTCATGGCATTGTGATTAGAGAAGATGCTTGATATTATTTTTATTTTCTTAGATTTACCAAAGCTTGTGTTGTGACCCAGCATGTGGTCAATCCTGGAGAATGTTCCGTGTGCACCTGGATGGAATGCTCTATAAATATCAATTAAGTTGAACTCCTTTAAGGTGTCACTTAAGGCCTGGGTTTCCTTATTGATTTTCTGTCTGGATGATCAGTCCATTGATGAAAGTGGGGTATTAAAGTCTCCTACTATTTGATAGTATTCACCTTACATATCTCCTATATGCATTCAGTTGAGGATGTAGCTTTCTAAGTTTATATTTTCTATTTCTTCCTGGTTCAGTTGGGGAGGCTGTAGCTTTCTAAGAAACTGTCCATTTCTTCCAGGTTGCCCATTTTATTGGCATGCAATTGTTCATAGTATTCTGTTATAATTCTTGGTATTTTTGTGGGGTCAGTTGTTAACTTCGTTTTCATTTCTAATTTTACTTATTTGAATCCTCTTCCTTTTTTTCTTGATGAGCCTGGCTAAAGGTTTATCAATCTTGTTTATTTTTTCAGAGAACCAGCTTTTAGTTTGATTAATCTCTACGATTGTTTTCTTTGTCTCTATTTCATTGATTTCTACTCTGATCTTTATGATTTCCTTACTTCTACCAACCTTAGGCTTTATTTGTTCTTTCTCTAGTTGTTTTAGGTGTAAGGTTAGGTTGTTTATTTGAGAGATTTCTTGTTTCTTAAGGTAAGATTGTATTGCTATAAACTTCCTTCTTAGAACTGCTTTTGCTGCATTCCATAAGTTTTGGACCCTTTTGGTTTTATTTTCATTTGTCTCTAGGTATTTTTTTTATTCATTTTTTGATTTCTTCAGTGATCCAATGGTTGTTTAGTAGCATATTTTTAGTTGCCATATGTTTGTGTTTCTCATAGTTTTTTGTTATTCATAGAAATTAATAACAACATATATATGAGTCTCATTTTTGTATCCACTCAACCAGTTTATATCTTTGGGTTGGTGTATTTAATTCATTTACATTTAAGGTAATTATTGATGTGTATGATCTTATCACCATTTTGTTAATTGTTTGGGGTTATATTTAGTAGATCTTTATTTCTAATCTCATGGCATTGTGATTAGAGAAGATGCTTGATATTATTTTTATTTTCTTAGATTTACCAAAGCTTGTGTTGTGACCCAGCATGTGGTCAATCCTGGAGAATGTTCCGTGTGCACCTGGATGGAATGCTCTATAAATATCAATTAAGTTGAACTCCTTTAAGGTGTCACTTAAGGCCTGGGTTTCCTTATTGATTTTCTGTCTGGATGATCAGTCCATTGATGAAAGTGGGGTATTAAAGTCTCCTACTATTTGATAGTATTCACCTTACATATTGAGGCGCTCCTATGTTGGGTGCATATATATTTAAAATGGTTGTATCTTTGTCTTGGATTGAACCCTTGATCATTATATAGTGCCCTTCTTTGTCTCTTATAACAGTCTCTGTTTTAAAGTCTATTTTGTCTGATGTGAGTATTGCTACTCCAGCCTTCTTTTGATTTCCATTTGCATGAAATACCTTCTTCCATCCCCTTACTTTCAGTCTGTGAGCATCTCTTTGTACAAAGTGGGTCTCCTGTTGACAACATATACATGGGTTTTGTTTTTGTATCCACTCAACCAGTTTATGTCCTTTGGTTGGTGTATTTAATTCATTTACATTTAATGTAATTATTGGCATGTATGATCTTATCACCATTTTATTAATTGTTTGGGGTTATATTTAGTAGATCTTTTCCTTCTCTTGTGTTTCTAACCTAGAGAAAATCCTTTAGCATTTGCTATAAAATTGGTTTAGTGGTGCTGAATTCTTTTAACTTCAACAGACTTTTATTGGTTATCCATTTCAAACATGGCAGTGTATACATGACTTTTCCAAAGTCCCCAAGCATCCATTCCCCACTTCATCCATTTATCTTCCCACCTGAAGCAGCTAATAAATCAGACAAAATGTGTGAAACCATGATTTTCAAAACAGTGTCCATCAAGCAAGTAAGGACCATGATCCTTGGGAGATATGAAACAAGTGGTATTGTCCTGGCTTACTGCCTGGGAAGAATCCAGGCTGTGGAACAGGTAGAGTGAGCTGTAAAAGAGAAGCAATGTTAATGAGTTGAAGAAACAGACCTAAGAGTCCTAGGAGGCTGAGGCATCTAGAATTCACAGAACAGAGTACCACAGTCAGAAAAGGTTTATAAAGAGAGAACCTCAGAAGTCTGCCCAGTTCAGATCAGTTGCTCAGTCATGTCTGACTCTTTGTGACCCCAAGAACTGCAGCATACCCGGCTTTCCTGTTCTTCACTATCTGCTGAAGCTTGCTGATGCTCTATAAATATCAATTAAGTTGAACTCCTTTAAGGTGTCACTTAAGGCCTGGGTTTCCTTATTGATTTTCTGTCTGGATGATCAGTCCATTGATGAAAGTGGGGTATTAAAGTCTCCTACTATTTGATAGTATTCACCTTACATATTGAGGCGCTCCTATGTTGGGTGCATATATATTTAAAATGGTTGTATCTTTGTCTTGGATTGAACCCTTGATCATTATATAGTGCCCTTCTTTGTCTCTTATAACAGTCTCTGTTTTAAAGTCTATTTTGTCTGATGTGAGTATTGCTACTCCAGCCTTCTTTTGATTTCCATTTGCATGAAATACCTTCTTCCATCCCCTTACTTTCAGTCTGTGAGCATCTCTTTGTACAAAGTGGGTCTCCTGTTGACAACATATACATGGGTTTTGTTTTTGTATCCACTCAACCAGTTTATGTCCTTTGGTTGGTGTATTTAATTCATTTACATTTAATGTAATTATTGGCATGTATGATCTTATCACCATTTTATTAATTGTTTGGGGTTATATTTAGTAGATCTTTTCCTTCTCTTGTGTTTCTAACCTAGAGAAAATCCTTTAGCATTTGCTATAAAATTGGTTTAGTGGTGCTGAATTCTTTTAACTTCAACAGACTTTTATTGGTTATCCATTTCAAACATGGCAGTGTATACATGACTTTTCCAAAGTCCCCAAGCATCCATTCCCCACTTCATCCATTTATCTTCCCACCTGAAGCAGCTAATAAATCAGACAAAATGTGTGAAACCATGATTTTCAAAACAGTGTCCATCAAGCAAGTAAGGACCATGATCCTTGGGAGATATGAAACAAGTGGTATTGTCCTGGCTTACTGCCTGGGAAGAATCCAGGCTGTGGAACAGGTAGAGTGAGCTGTAAAAGAGAAGCAATGTTAATGAGTTGAAGAAACAGACCTAAGAGTCCTAGGAGGCTGAGGCATCTAGAATTCACAGAACAGAGTACCACAGTCAGAAAAGGTTTATAAAGAGAGAACCTCAGAAGTCTGCCCAGTTCAGATCAGTTGCTCAGTCATGTCTGACTCTTTGTGACCCCAAGAACTGCAGCATACCCGGCTTTCCTGTTCTTCACTATCTGCTGAAGCTTGCTGATGCCATCCAACCATCTCCTCTACTGTTCTCCCCTTTTCCTCTGCCTTCTATTTTTCCCAGCATCAGGGTCTTTTCCAATACGTCATCTCTTCGCATCAGGTGGCCAAAACATTGGAGCTTTAGCTTCAGCATCAGTCCTTCCATTGAATATTCAGGGTTGTTTTCCTTTAGGATTGACTGGTTTGATCTCCTTGAAGCCCAAGGGACTCTCAAGAGTCTTCTCAGAACCACAATTCAAAGGCATCAATTCTTCAGTTCTCAGCCTTCTTTATGATCCAGCTATCATATCCATACATGACTACTGGGGAAACCATAGCTTTGACTAGATAGATTTTTGTTAACAGTGTGATATCTCTGCTTTTTAATGCACTATCAGGTTTGTCATAGCTTTTCTTCCAAGAAGCAAGCACCTTTTAATTTCATGGCTATAGTCACCATCTGCAGTGATTTTTGGAGCCCAAGAAAGTAAAATGTGTCACTGTTTTTATTGTTTGCTGATCTATTTGCCATGAAGTGATGGGAACAGATGCCATGATCTTCATTTTTTGAATGTTGAATTTTAGGCCAACTTTTTCACTCTCCTCTTTGACCTTCATCAGGAGGCTCTTTAGTTCCTCTTCACTTTCTGCTATGAGGGTGGTGCCATCTGCATAACTGAGGTTACTGATAATTCTCCTGGCAGTCTTGATTCCAGCTTGTGCTTCATCCAGGCCAGCATTTCCCATAATGTACTCTGCATATAAAAGTGGAAATATATAGCCTTGATATACTCCTTTCTCAATTTGGAACCAGTACATGTCCGGTTATAACTGTTGTTTCTTGTCTTGCATACAGAGTTCTTAGGAGGCAGGTAAGGTAGTCTGGTATTCCCATCTGTTTCAAAATGTTCCACAGTTTGTTCCAATCCACACAGTCAAAGGCTTTCAGTTTAGTTTAGTTGCTCAGTTGTATCCAACTGTTTGAGACCCCATGGACTGCAGCACTCCAGGCTTTCCTGTCCTTCACCATCTCCCAGAGCTTACTCAAGCTCATGCATAGTCAGTGAAGCACAAGTAGATATTTTTGAGGAATTCCTTGCTCTTTCTATGATCCACTGGATATTGGTAATTTGATCTCTGGCTCTTCTGCCTTTTCTAAATCCAGCTTGTACATCCGGAAGTTCTTGGATCACGTACTCTTGAAGCCTAGCTTAGAGGATTTTGAGCATTACTTTACTAACCTGTGCAATGAGTGCAATTGTGCAGTAGTTTGAACATTCTTTGGCATTGCTCTTCTTTGGGATTGGAATGAAAACTTACCTTTTCCAGTCCTGAAGCCGCTGCTGAGTTTTCCAAATTTGCTGGCATATTCAGTGTAGCACTTTAACAGTATCACCTTTTAGGATTTGAAATAACTCAGCTGGGATTCCATCACCTCCACTAACTTTGTATGTAGGAATGCTTTCCAGGGCCCACTTGGTTTTGTGTTCTAAGGTGTCTGACTCTAGGTGAGTGATCACACCATTGTTGTCATCTGGCTCATTAAAATCTTTTTTGTATAGTTCCTCTCTGTATTCTTGCTGCCTCTTCTTAATAGCTTCTGCTTCTGTTAGGTCCATATCATTTCTGTCTTTTATTGTGCCTATCTTTGCATGAAATGTTCCCTTAGTGTCTCTAATTTTCTTGTAGAGATCTCTAGTCTTTACCATTCTAATGTTTTCCTTTATTTCTTTGCATTGTTCACTTAAGAAGGCTTTATCTCTCCTTGCTGCTCTCTGGAACTCTGCATTTAGATGGATATGTTTTTCCTTTTCTCTTTTGCCTTTCACATCTCTTCTTTTCTCAACTAGTTATAAGGCCTCTGAGCAGACAACCATTTTGAATTTTTGCATTTCTTTTTCTTGGAGATGGTTTTAATCACTGCCTCCTATACAGTTTTGCAAACTTCCATCCATAGTTCCTTAGGCACTCTGTCTGTCAGATCTAGTCCCTTGAATCTATTTGTAACTTCCACTATATAATCATAAAGGATTTGATTTAGAAGTCTGCCCAGCATCTCCACAAATTTTCAGCTTAGTAGTGAGAAAAACATGTGTGTGAGAAAACTACCCAAGGGAGGAAAAGAACTGTCTGAAAGTATTAGAAGAAACAATCTCTGAGGTTTACAGGCGCATCAGATGGAGGACACAGAAGCATGTTGTATCAGTAGCGTGGCAAATACAACTCCTCACTAAATGGTGACATGATCCCACCCAATAAACCTCAAAAGGAAAATCTGAACAGGTCAAGCTATTTCCAAGTAACTTAAGTCCTTGCTCTTTCTATGATCCACTGGATATTGGTAATTTGATCTCTGGCTCTTCTGCCTTTTCTAAATCCAGCTTGTACATCCGGAAGTTCTTGGATCACGTACTCTTGAAGCCTAGCTTAGAGGATTTTGAGCATTACTTTACTAACCTGTGCAATGAGTGCAATTGTGCAGTAGTTTGAACATTCTTTGGCATTGCTCTTCTTTGGGATTGGAATGAAAACTTACCTTTTCCAGTCCTGAAGCCGCTGCTGAGTTTTCCAAATTTGCTGGCATATTCAGTGTAGCACTTTAACAGTATCACCTTTTAGGATTTGAAATAACTCAGCTGGGATTCCATCACCTCCACTAACTTTGTATGTAGGAATGCTTTCCAGGGCCCACTTGGTTTTGTGTTCTAAGGTGTCTGACTCTAGGTGAGTGATCACACCATTGTTGTCATCTGGCTCATTAAAATCTTTTTTGTATAGTTCCTCTCTGTATTCTTGCTGCCTCTTCTTAATAGCTTCTGCTTCTGTTAGGTCCATATCATTTCTGTCTTTTATTGTGCCTATCTTTGCATGAAATGTTCCCTTAGTGTCTCTAATTTTCTTGTAGAGATCTCTAGTCTTTACCATTCTAATGTTTTCCTTTATTTCTTTGCATTGTTCACTTAAGAAGGCTTTATCTCTCCTTGCTGCTCTCTGGAACTCTGCATTTAGATGGATATGTTTTTCCTTTTCTCTTTTGCCTTTCACATCTCTTCTTTTCTCAACTAGTTATAAGGCCTCTGAGCAGACAACCATTTTGAATTTTTGCATTTCTTTTTCTTGGAGATGGTTTTAATCACTGCCTCCTATACAGTTTTGCAAACTTCCATCCATAGTTCCTTAGGCACTCTGTCTGTCAGATCTAGTCCCTTGAATCTATTTGTAACTTCCACTATATAATCATAAAGGATTTGATTTAGAAGTCTGCCCAGCATCTCCACAAATTTTCAGCTTAGTAGTGAGAAAAACATGTGTGTGAGAAAACTACCCAAGGGAGGAAAAGAACTGTCTGAAAGTATTAGAAGAAACAATCTCTGAGGTTTACAGGCGCATCAGATGGAGGACACAGAAGCATGTTGTATCAGTAGCGTGGCAAATACAACTCCTCACTAAATGGTGACATGATCCCACCCAATAAACCTCAAAAGGAAAATCTGAACAGGTCAAGCTATTTCCAAGTAACTTAGCCAAGTCCTAGAACAAACCTCAGAAGCATTTACAGAAATACAAAACCTGCACTGTAAAATAAAATACACAATGTCTAGCACCAAATAAAATATCATCAGGTTTTCAAAGGAGAAGGAAAATACATTCATAATGAGTAGAGCAATCCATTTAAACTGACCTAGAAATGACACAGGTGATAGATTAGTAGACAAAGGCATTGAAACAACAATTATAACCAAGTTCTAGGTTCAGGAAAGTACCAGAAAGAAAGATTGAGCATATTAAGTGGAGATATGGAAGATATGTCCCCTCCTGGAACCTCTAGAAATGAAAACTGTAATATTTAAGTTGAAGGATGCCCTGCTTGAGATTTCTAGCAAATGAAATTTGCAGAAGAGATGACCACTGAAGACAAAGCAGTTGAGGTCATCCAAAGTGAAACGCAAAGAGAAAAAAGACTGAAAACAAAAACAACTGTAGGACTTCACACAGCCTAATACATAATTGATGTTCTGAAAGAGGTGAGACAGAGAGGACTTTAGTCATATTTGAAGAAATATTGGGAGGGAAACCTTCAAAACAGTGGAGGAATAGGTCAGAACAAACACCTTCTTCCCCACAAATATATCGAAAAAATCACCAGCATGTAGAACAAGTCCCACAAAAGATTTTCTGAATGCTGGCAGAGGGCTCCAGGCTTCCAGAAAGGCAAACCATTGGGGTGAAATAAGGCAAACGATAGAGACTAAAAGGGAGACAAAGGATTTGGGGACAGGGACCTGTGCTCGAAAAGGAAATCTGCACATTTCTTTCCACATAATCATAAAGGATTTGATTTAGAAGTCTGCCCAGCATCTCCACAAATTTTCAGCTTAGTAGTGAGAAAACATGTGTGTGAGAAAACTACCCAAGGGAGGAAAAGAACTGTCTGAAAGTATTAGAAGAAACAATCTCTGAGGTTTACAGGCGCATCAGATGGAGGACACAGAAGCATGTTGTATCAGTAGCGTGGCAAATACAACTCCTCACTAAATGGTGACATGATCCCACCCAATAAACCTCAAAAGGAAAATCTGAACAGGTCAAGCTATTTCCAAGTAACTTAGCCAAGTCCTAGAACAAACCTCAGAAGCATTTACAGAAATACAAAACCTGCACTGTAAAATAAAATACACAATGTCTAGCACCAAATAAAAAATCATCAGGTTTTCAAAGGAGAAGGAAAATACATTCATAATGAGTAGAGCAATCCATTTAAACTGACCTAGAAATGACACAGGTGATAGATTAGTAGACAAAGGCATTGAAACAACAATTATAACCAAGTTCTAGGTTCAGGAAAGTACCAGAAAGAAAGATTGAGCATATTAAGTGGAGATATGGAAGATATGTCCCCTCCTGGAACCTCTAGAAATGAAAACTGTAATATTTAAGTTGAAGGATGCCCTGCTTGAGATTTCTAGCAAATGAAATTTGCAGAAGAGATGACCACTGAAGACAAAGCAGTTGAGGTCATCCAAAGTGAAACGCAAAGAGAAAAAAGACTGAAAACAAAAACAACTGTAGGACTTCACACAGCCTAATACATAATTGATGTTCTGAAAGAGGTGAGACAGAGAGGACTTTAGTCATATTTGAAGAAATATTGGGAGGGAAACCTTCAAAACAGTGGAGGAATAGGTCAGAACAAACACCTTCTTCCCCACAAATATATCGAAAAAATCACCAGCATGTAGAACAAGTCCCACAAAAGATTTTCTGAATGCTGGCAGAGGGCTCCAGGCTTCCAGAAAGGCAAACCATTGGGGTGAAATAAGGCAAACGATAGAGACTAAAAGGGAGACAAAGGATTTGGGGACAGGGACCTGTGCTCCAGGGAAGGGACTCCTGAAGGAGAGGAGGTTTCTGCACACTAGGAGACCCCCTCACAGGCAGAGTTGGAGGAGCTTTGGAACCTCTGAGGGGAGCACAGCTCAGTAAGACAGGTGCTCTGAAGGCAAAAGGGAGAAAATTCACCACAGAGGTCATGCCCAACAGCCCTTCCCAGTTGAGAACCACCTCAAGTGCTTACACCTGCCCCCAGAAAGTGTCCGCTAAGTGTGGAGGCCCAGGCTTCGGGGATTGGGCTTCAGGGAAAGGGTCAGGGCTGACTGCCACAAAGATACTCTGACAGGACTGGCACAGGAGAGCAGAGGCAGACCAGGAAAACTCTGGGTCCGCCAAAGAAACATTGTTCCCATGGGAAGACTCTAACACTGCACTTTGTTTCTGTGCTGTCACAGAAATAGGGACCCTACCAAGCAGATGCTGAAGATGGGCAGGCCTGCTGTGGTCTGGGTCCCAAAGGCAAAGAGATACGCGCAGTGCCAGAGACTAAAAGCAGGGACCTCTGTGGTCTCAGTCCCAGAGATGGCAACTACCACCAAGCTATGAGCAGTCACAGGTTGCTCTCCATGTCTTCCTTGGAGCCTGAGAAGCTTAACTCTGCCAAGGGCCCCACAATTTGGCATCAACTACCCTGGTGAGCCACATGGCCCACCTCAGACTGGGTCAACCCCTACACAGCACAGCCGCAGCGAGGACTCCTTACACACCCTTCTTGCCAGCACAGATGAGCAGGTGAGCCTGAATAAAAAGCTACTTTCACCTGCTACTGTCTGGGCAGTGACCAGACATGGGAGAGAGATTTAAAAGCAAAGGAGGACCCAAAACTAGGCGGAACACCAGGCACTGTGTGAGCAAAGGCTAGAAAGGGAAATTGTCCCAGAAGTTGCAAGCTGCAGCAAGTTAAGTTACAGCATTTAGCCTGAGACTCTGCTTTAGGGGCAACTATAGACTTCGAGAGCAAGTACAAACTGGAAAAAAACATAACCTGAGTCTTAGCAGACCTCACACCACCCAAAACAGGTCCAGAGACCTTCCTCGATACATTGGAGGACTTTCTGCATAGGCAAATCAACTGGAGCAAGAGAATGGAGAAACCATTTTGACATTCTTCTCACTATTAAAATATATTAATCTCCCTCATTCCTCCCCCACTTTTTTTTTTAAACCTTTATTTTACTTTCAACTTTTACAGAGCTTTGTTGTTCACAGACATGCATGTTCTCAGACTAGTCACATGTATATCCCCCACTTCCCTCCCCTCCCGACCATCACACAGCACCCCTGAAGGATCCCCTTTTTTCACAGAGCAATGACTATAGCTATTTTCTTCACTTATGATAGTACAGGCCTTCATGCTACTTCCTTTACGCCTCTCACCCACTGTTCCTTCCCCACAATGTCCATATGTCCACTGTCCATGTCTGTCTTTCTTTCGCTTCACTGCATGTGCCATCATCACCATCCTACTAGATTCCATATATATGTGTTAATATACTGTATTTGTCCTTCTCTTTTTGACTGACTTCACTTTTTATGATACGTTCTAGATCCAGCCACCTCATTAGGGTTGATTCTTCTGCATTTCTCTTTACAGCTGTGTAGTATTCCATTGTATATATGTACCAGAGCTTTTGGATCCATTCGTTCGTCGATGGGCATCTAGGTTCCTTCCAAGTTCTAGCTATTGTATAGAGAGCTGCAATGAACATTGGGGTACAGGTGCTTCTTTCAGTTTTGATTTCGTCAGGGTATAAGCCTAAGAGTGGGATTGCTGGGTCATATGGTGCTTCTATTTTTAGTTTTTTAAGAAATCTCCAGACTGTCTTCCATAGAGGCTGTATCAATTTACACTCCCACCAGCAATGCAGGAGTGTTCCCTTTTCTCCGCAGCCTCTCCAGCATTTATTGTCTGTCGATTTGTGGATGATGGCCATTCTGACGGGTGTGAGGTGATATCTCATTGTAGTTTTGATTTGCATTTCCCTAGTTATTAGTGAAGTTGAGCATCGTTTCATGTGTTTTGGGGCCATCTGTATGTCATCGTTGGAGAGGTGTCTGTTTAGGTCCTTTTCCCATTTTTTAATTGGGTTGTTCGTTTTTCCAGTGCTGAGTTGTCTGAGTTGCTTGTAGATTTTGGAGATTAATTCTTTGTCTGTTGTTTCATTTGCTATGATTTTCTCCCACTCTGTGGGCTGTCTGTTCAGCTTTTTTGTAATTTCTTTAGCTGTACAAAAGCTTTTAAGTTTCATTAGGTCCCACATGTTCATTTGTCTTTTTAGTTCCACTATTCTAGTAGGTGGGTCAGAGAAGATCTTGCTTTGATTGATGTCCTTGAGGGTTTTGCCTATATTCTCCTCTAAGAGTTTGATGGTTTCTGGCCTTACATTTAGGTCTTTAATCCATTTTGAGTTGATCTTTGTGTATGGTGTCAGGGAATGTTCCAACTTCATTTTCCTGCATGTAGCTGTCCAATTTTCCCAGCACCATTTGTTGAAGAGGCTGTCTTTGTCCCATTTTATATGTTTGCCTCCTTTGTCAAAAATAAGATACCCATAGGTGCGTGGGTTTATCTCTGGGTTCTCAGTCTTGTTCCATTGGTCAATATTTCTGTTTTTGTGCCAGTACCATACTGTCTTGATGACTGTTGCTTTGTAGTAGAGTCTGAAGTTGGGGAGGCTGATCCCCCCAGCTCCATTCTTCTTCCTGAGGATTGCTTTGGCTATTCGAGGTCTTTTGTGTTTCCATATGAACTGTGTGATTCGTTGGTCTAGTTCTGTGAAGAATGTTATTGGAAGTTTGATAGGGATCGCATTGAATCTATAGATGACATTTGGTAGTATGGTCATTTTCACAATATTGATTCTCCCGACCCAGGAACACGGAATATTTCTCCATCTGTTTAACTCTTCTTTAATGTCTCTCATGAGTGTCTTGTAATTTTCTGTGTACAGTTCTTTTGTTTCTTTGGGTAGGTTTATTCCTAGATATTTGATTCTTTTGGTTGCAATGGTGAAGGGGATGGCCTCTTTGAGTTCGTTTTCTGATTTTTCATTGTTTGTGTATAGGAATGCCAGTGATTTCTGTATATTGATTTTGTATCCTGCGACTTTGCTGAATTCTCTGATTAACTCTAGTAGTTTTGTAATAGTGTCTTTGGGATTTTCTATGTATAATATCATGTCATCTGCAAATAGAGAGTTTGACTTCTTCTTTTCCAATCTGGATTCCTTTGATTTCTTGTTGCTAGAACTTCCAGGACTATGTTGAATAAGAGTGGTGAAAGTGGACACCCTTGTCTTGTTCCTGATCTTAGAGGGAATGCTTTCAGTTTTTCACCATTGAGGATAATGTTCGCTGTGGGCTTCTCATATATGGCTTTCACTATGTTAAGATAAGTTCCTTCTATGCCCATTTTTTGAAGAGTTTTTATCATAAATGGATGCTGTACTTTGTCAAAGGCTTTTTCTGCATCTATTGAGATGATCATGTGATTTTTGTCTTTCAATTTGTTGATATGATGTATCACATTGATTGATTTGTGGATGTTGAAGAATCCTTGCATGCCTCCCCCACTTTTTATTGTTTTTTTCCTCATACTGTCCTAAAGTGGTTCTTTTCTGTTCCTTTTAATTTTTATTTTTTATAACCTACTTCTTCCTCTTTTAAAAGAACATCTTATTTTTTTAATTACATGTTTTCAATTATTGTTTTAGATGTTACTTTTTTTGGAGAGTATTTTTTTCCATGTTTTTGGTGTATTTTTTTGTATCTTTTAATTTTGTGTCTTTGAGAGTCTATTAATTTCTAGTATATATCCCTTTTTCATTTAGAAGCTTGATTATTTGTTTGTTTACTCTTTTCTCTTTTGGCTCTTCTTTTTATCTTTTTTTTTTCTCCTTTTCCCCTCTTGCCTTCTGTGTATGAGTGTGTGACACTCTTGGGGTGATCTTGGCTGTTAAGAGTTATTTCTCCATTAGACTAGAGGCTTTGCTTCTTCTGTAGCCTTTTTCTTTTTCTTTCTAGATTCTCCGACCCAGGAACACGGAATATTTCTCCATCTGTTTAACTCTTCTTTAATGTCTCTCATGAGTGTCTTGTAATTTTCTGTGTACAGTTCTTTTGTTTCTTTGGGTAGGTTTATTCCTAGATATTTGATTCTTTTGGTTGCAATGGTGAAGGGGATGGCCTCTTTGAGTTCGTTTTCTGATTTTTCATTGTTTGTGTATAGGAATGCCAGTGATTTCTGTATATTGATTTTGTATCCTGCGACTTTGCTGAATTCTCTGATTAACTCTAGTAGTTTTGTAATAGTGTCTTTGGGATTTTCTATGTATAATATCATGTCATCTGCAAATAGAGAGTTTGACTTCTTCTTTTCCAATCTGGATTCCTTTGATTTCTTGTTGCTAGAACTTCCAGGACTATGTTGAATAAGAGTGGTGAAAGTGGACACCCTTGTCTTGTTCCTGATCTTAGAGGGAATGCTTTCAGTTTTTCACCATTGAGGATAATGTTCGCTGTGGGCTTCTCATATATGGCTTTCACTATGTTAAGATAAGTTCCTTCTATGCCCATTTTTTGAAGAGTTTTTATCATAAATGGATGCTGTACTTTGTCAAAGGCTTTTTCTGCATCTATTGAGATGATCATGTGATTTTTGTCTTTCAATTTGTTGATATGATGTATCACATTGATTGATTTGTGGATGTTGAAGAATCCTTGCATGCCTCCCCCACTTTTTATTGTTTTTTTCCTCATACTGTCCTAAAGTGGTTCTTTTCTGTTCCTTTTAATTTTTATTTTTTATAACCTACTTCTTCCTCTTTTAAAAGAACATCTTATTTTTTTAATTACATGTTTTCAATTATTGTTTTAGATGTTACTTTTTTTGGAGAGTATTTTTTTCCATGTTTTTGGTGTATTTTTTTGTATCTTTTAATTTTGTGTCTTTGAGAGTCTATTAATTTCTAGTATATATCCCTTTTTCATTTAGAAGCTTGATTATTTGTTTGTTTACTCTTTTCTCTTTTGGCTCTTCTTTTTATCTTTTTTTTCTTTTTCTCCTTTTCCCCTCTTGCCTTCTGTGTATGAGTGTGTGACACTCTTGGGGTGATCTTGGCTGTTAAGAGTTATTTCTCCATTAGACTAGAGGCTTTGTCTTCTGTGCTGTGTAGCCTGTGAAATCTTGATGCTACAGTAAGGGGTTGGGCCTGAACCCCAGAGGTGGGAGGCTCAACTCCAGGACCCTGCACCTCTAGAGAACTCCCAACCCCATAGAACCATTAAGAGGTGAGAGCATACCCCAGAGCCAGCAAGCTCCACTGCTGGATGCCCCATGCCAATCCTTCAGTAAAACAAGGGCACCACCCTGCCAATTAGCAGACAGGCTGCCCAAAGACATACTGAGCCCATAGATATCCCAAACACACTACTGGACCTGGCATTGCCCTTCAGAGAGAGGAGATCTAGCTCCATCCACCAGAACACAGTTGCAAGTCCCCCAAGCCAGGAAACCTTCACAGGCATTGGCCCAACCCTACCCATGGGAAATATATTCCACATTAAGAGAAACTACAGCTTTCCAAACTGCAGAGAGGAGACCCCAAGCACAGTAAATTAAACAAAATGAAAAGACAGAGAAATATCCAGCTGATGAAGGAACATGGTAAAAACCCACAATACCAAATAAATGAAGAGGACGTAGGCAGTCTACCTGAGAAGGAATTCAGAGCAATGATAGTAAAGATGATCCAAAATCTTGAAAATAAAATGGAAGCGTGGATAGATGGATGAGAGGCTCAGATTGAGAAGATGCAAGAAATATTTAGCAAGGACCATAAGTAATTAAATAGACCATCAACAATGAATAATGCAATAACTGAGATTAAAAATACACTGGAGAGAACCAACAGTAGAGTAACTGAGGCAGAAGAATAGATAAATGAGCTGGAAGATAGAATGGTGGGAATAACTGAACTTAGAACACGATAAAGAAAAAGATAATAAAAGTAATGAGGTTAGTCTCAGAGACCTATGGAACAACATTAAATGTAGCAGCATTTGAATCATAGGGGTCCCAGAAGAAGAAAACAAAAGGAAAGTCCATGAGAAAATACTTGGAGAGATTATAGTTTAAAACTTTCCTAAAATTATTAAGGAATAGGCACCCAATTTCATAAAGCCCAGAGAGTCCTGTACAGAATAAACTGAAGGAGAAACACTCCCAGACACATATCAACCCAACTAACAAAAAATAAGCACAAAGGACAAGTATTGTGGAGGCTCAACTCCAGGACCCTGCACCTAATCTTGATGCTACAGTAAGGGGTTGGGCCTGAACCCCAGAGGTGGGAGGCTCAACTCCAGGACCCTGCACCTCTAGAGAACTCCCAACCCCATAGAACCATTAAGAGGTGAGAGCATACCCCAGAGCCAGCAAGCTCCACTGCTGGATGCCCCATGCCAATCCTTCAGTAAAACAAGGGCACCACCCTGCCAATTAGCAGACAGGCTGCCCAAAGACATACTGAGCCCATAGATATCCCAAACACACTACTGGACCTGGCATTGCCCTTCAGAGAGAGGAGATCTAGCTCCATCCACCAGAACACAGTTGCAAGTCCCCCAAGCCAGGAAACCTTCACAGGCATTGGCCCAACCCTACCCATGGGAAATATATTCCACATTAAGAGAAACTACAGCTTTCCAAACTGCAGAGAGGAGACCCCAAGCACAGTAAATTAAACAAAATGAAAAGACAGAGAAATATCCAGCTGATGAAGGAACATGGTAAAAACCCACAATACCAAATAAATGAAGAGGACGTAGGCAGTCTACCTGAGAAGGAATTCAGAGCAATGATAGTAAAGATGATCCAAAATCTTGAAAATAAAATGGAAGCGTGGATAGATGGATGAGAGGCTCAGATTGAGAAGATGCAAGAAATATTTAGCAAGGACCATAAGTAATTAAATAGACCATCAACAATGAATAATGCAATAACTGAGATTAAAAATACACTGGAGAGAACCAACAGTAGAGTAACTGAGGCAGAAGAATAGATAAATGAGCTGGAAGATAGAATGGTGGGAATAACTGAACTTAGAACACGATAAAGAAAAAGATAATAAAAGTAATGAGGTTAGTCTCAGAGACCTATGGAACAACATTAAATGTAGCAGCATTTGAATCATAGGGGTCCCAGAAGAAGAAAACAAAAGGAAAGTCCATGAGAAAATACTTGGAGAGATTATAGTTTAAAACTTTCCTAAAATTATTAAGGAATAGGCACCCAATTTCATAAAGCCCAGAGAGTCCTGTACAGAATAAACTGAAGGAGAAACACTCCCAGACACATATCAACCCAACTAACAAAAAATAAGCACAAAGGACAAGTATTAAAAGCAGCAAGGCAAAAGCAACAAATAACATACAAGGGGATCCTGAGAAGGTTAACTGCTGATCTTTCAACAGAAACTCTGCAGGCCAGAAAGGAATGACAGTACATACAGTGTTGAAAGCCAAAATCCTACAACTGAGACTAACTCTCTCTAGCAAGGATCTCATTCATAATTTATGGAGAAATCAAAAGCTCTACAAACAAGCAAAAGTTAAAAGAATTTAGCACCACCAAATTAGCTTTACAAAAAATGTTAAAGGAATTTCTGTAGGCTAGAAACAAAAAAAAAAGAGGCCTAAGAAAACAAACACAAATCTTTAAATGTATGGACCTAACAGAAGCAGAAGATATTAAGAGGCAGCAGAATAGACAGAAGAACCTTACAAAAAAAGCCTTAATAATCTGGATAAACACCATGTGAGATCACTCACCTACAGCCAGACATCCTGCAGTGTGAGGTCAAATGGGCCTTAGGAAGCATTACTAGGAACACAGCTAGTGGAGGTGATGGAATTCCAGCTGAGCTATTTCTAATCCTAAAAGTTGATGGTGGTTAAGTGTTGCACTCAATATGCCAGCAAATTTGGAAAAACTCAGCAGTGGCCACAGGACTGGGAAAGGTCAGCTTCCATTCCAGTTCCAAAGAAGGACAATCCCAAAGCATGTTCAAACTACTGCACAATTACACTCCTTTCATTTGCTAGCAAAGTAATGCTCAAAATCCTTCAAGCTAGGCTTCAGTAGTACGTGATGAGAGCTTCCATATGTGTGTACTGGATTTAGAAAAGGCAGAAGAACCAGAGATCAAATTACCAACATCCATTTGATCATAGAAAATGTAAGGAAATTCCAGAAAGACATCTACTTCTGCTTAATTGACTATGCATGAGTTTGAGCAAGCTCCAAGAGATGGTGAAGGACAGAGAAGCCTGGCATGCTGCAGTCCATGGGGTCACAAAGTGTTGGACACATTGTCTATATACATAATGTGAAATGCCAGGCTGGAGGAAGCTCAAGCTATAATCAAGATTGCTGGGAGAAATATCAATAACCTCAGATATACAGAAGATACCACCCTAATGGCAGAAAGAGAAGAGGAACTTTCTTGATAAAGATGAAAGATAAGAGTGAAAATCTGACTTAAAACTTCAGTGTCCAAAAGATGAGATCGTGGTGTCATTTGTTCCCATCACTTCTGAATAGAAGGTTAACTGCTGATCTTTCAACAGAAACTCTGCAGGCCAGAAAGGAATGACAGTACATACAGTGTTGAAAGCCAAAATCCTACAACTGAGACTAACTCTCTCTAGCAAGGATCTCATTCATAATTTATGGAGAAATCAAAAGCTCTACAAACAAGCAAAAGTTAAAAGAATTTAGCACCACCAAATTAGCTTTACAAAAAATGTTAAAGGAATTTCTGTAGGCTAGAAACAAAAAAAAAAGAGGCCTAAGAAAACAAACACAAATCTTTAAATGTATGGACCTAACAGAAGCAGAAGATATTAAGAGGCAGCAGAATAGACAGAAGAACCTTACAAAAAGCCTTAATAATCTGGATAAACACCATGTGAGATCACTCACTTAGAACCAGATATCCTGTAATGTGAGGTCAAATGGGCCTTAGGAAGCATTACTATGAACAAAGTCAGTGGAGGTGATGGAATTCCAGCTGAGCTATTTCTAATCCTAAAAGTTGATGGTGGTTAAGTGTTGCACTCAATATGCCAGCAAATTTGGAAAAACTCAGCAGTGGCCACAGGACTGGGAAAGGTCAGCTTCCATTCCAGTTCCAAAGAAGGACAATCCCAAAGCATGTTCAAACTACTGCACAATTACACTCCTTTCATTTGCTAGCAAAGTAATGCTCAAAATCCTTCAAGCTAGGCTTCAGTAGTACGTGATGAGAGCTTCCATATGTGTGTACTGGATTTAGAAAAGGCAGAAGAACCAGAGATCAAATTACCAACATCCATTTGATCATAGAAAATGTAAGGAAATTCCAGAAAGACATCTACTTCTGCTTAATTGACTATGCATGAGTTTGAGCAAGCTCCAAGAGATGGTGAAGGACAGAGAAGCCTGGCATGCTGCAGTCCATGGGGTCACAAAGTGTTGGACACATTGTCTATATACATAATGTGAAATGCCAGGCTGGAGGAAGCTCAAGCTATAATCAAGATTGCTGGGAGAAATATCAATAACCTCAGATATACAGAAGATACCACCCTAATGGCAGAAAGAGAAGAGGAACTTTCTTGATAAAGATGAAAGATAAGAGTGAAAAATCTGACTTAAAACTTCAGTGTCCAAAAAGATGAGATCGTGGTGTCATTTGTTCCCATCACTTCATGGTAAATAGATGGGGAAAAATGGAAGTAGTGACAGACTTTATTTTATTGTGCTCCAAAATCACTATGGACAGTGACTGCAGCCATGAAATTAAAAGATGCTTACTTCTTGGAAGGAAAACTGTGACAAACCTGGACAGCATATTAAAAAGAAGAGACATCACTTTGCCAGCAAAAAGTCTATATAGTCAAAGCTATGTTTTTTCCAGTAGTCATATACAGATGTGAGAGTTGGACCATAAAGAAGACTGAGTGCCAAGTAACTGATGCTTTTGAACTGGTGTTGGAGAGAACTCTTGAGAGTTATTTGAACAGCAAGGTGATTGATCAAACCAGTCAATCCTAAAGGAAATCAACCCTGAATACTCATTGGAAGGACTAATGCTGAAGCTCCAATACTTTGGCCACTTGGTGTGAAGAGGTGACTCACTGGAAAAGACCCTGATGCTGAAAAAGATAGAGAGCCAGAGGAGAAGAGGGCAACAGAAGATGAGATGGTTGGATGGCATCTCTGAGTCCATGGACATGAATCTGAGCAAACTTCAGGAGACAGTGAAAGACAAGGAATCCTGGCAGTTCCAGGGGTCACAAAGAATTGGACACAACTGAGCTATTGAACAACGAAAACAGGATTATACTTACCCAAAATTAACTTAAATGTAAGTGGGTTAAATGGTCCAACCAAAAGACACAGATGGGATTTTTTAAAAAAAATGATCACTGTATATGCTGTCTACAAAAAACCCACCTGAGACCTAAGAATGCTTATAGACTGAAAGTGAGGGACAGGAAAAGGTATTCCATGGAAATAAGTAGAAACCAGAAGTAGCAATATGCATGAGTTTGAGCAAGCTCCAAGAGATGGTGAAGGACAGAGAAGCCTGGCATGCTGCAGTCCATGGGGTCACAAAGTGTTGGACACATTGTCTATATACATAATGTGAAATGCCAGGCTGGAGGAAGCTCAAGCTATAATCAAGATTGCTGGGAGAAATATCAATAACCTCAGATATACAGAAGATACCACCCTAATGGCAGAAAGAGAAGAGGAACTTTCTTGATAAAGATGAAAGATAAGAGTGAAAAATCTGACTTAAAACTTCAGTGTCCAAAAAGATGAGATCGTGGTGTCATTTGTTCCCATCACTTCATGGTAAATAGATGGGGAAAAATGGAAGTAGTGACAGACTTTATTTTATTGTGCTCCAAAATCACTATGGACAGTGACTGCAGCCATGAAATTAAAAGATGCTTACTTCTTGGAAGGAAAACTGTGACAAACCTGGACAGCATATTAAAAAGAAGAGACATCACTTTGCCAGCAAAAAGTCTATATAGTCAAAGCTATGTTTTTTCCAGTAGTCATATACAGATGTGAGAGTTGGACCATAAAGAAGACTGAGTGCCAAGTAACTGATGCTTTTGAACTGGTGTTGGAGAGAACTCTTGAGAGTTATTTGAACAGCAAGGTGATTGATCAAACCAGTCAATCCTAAAGGAAATCAACCCTGAATACTCATTGGAAGGACTAATGCTGAAGCTCCAATACTTTGGCCACTTGGTGTGAAGAGGTGACTCACTGGAAAAGACCCTGATGCTGAAAAAGATAGAGAGCCAGAGGAGAAGAGGGCAACAGAAGATGAGATGGTTGGATGGCATCTCTGAGTCCATGGACATGAATCTGAGCAAACTTCAGGAGACAGTGAAAGACAAGGAATCCTGGCAGTTCCAGGGGTCACAAAGAATTGGACACAACTGAGCTATTGAACAACGAAAACAGGATTATACTTACCCAAAATTAACTTAAATGTAAGTGGGTTAAATGGTCCAACCAAAAGACACAGATGGGATTTTTTAAAAAAAATGATCACTGTATATGCTGTCTACAAAAAACCCACCTGAGACCTAAGAATGCTTATAGACTGAAAGTGAGGGACAGGAAAAGGTATTCCATGGAAATAAGTAGAAACCAGAAGTAGCAATATGCATATCAAAGAGACTTTAAAGACCATTACAAGAGACAAAGAAGGAAGCTACCTAATGATCAAAGAATCAATCTAAGAAGAAGATATAACAATCGTAACTATATATATATATATGCACCCATCATAGGAGCACCTCAATACAAAAGACAAATGCTAACTTCTATTAAAGGGGAGATCAACAGTAATGTAATAATACTGGGGAACTTTAATACCACACTCACACCAATGGACAGATCATCCAGACAGAAAATTAATAAGGAAACACAGGCTTTAATTGATACATTTGACCACTTAGACCTAACTGGTATCTACAGAGCATTCTGTACAAGAACAATAGATTTTACTTTTTTCTCAAGTGCACATGGGACATTCTCCAGTATAGATCATATTTTGGGCCACAAATCAAGCCTTAGTGAATTTCGGGGGAAAAAAGGAAATCATTTCAAGCTTCTTCTCTGACCACAACACTGTAAAATTAGCCATCAAGTACAGGGGAAAGAAATTTTTAAAAAAGAAGAAAACACAAGCACATTGGGCTTCCCAGGTAGTGTGAGTAGTAAAGAATCCACCTGCCACTGCAGGACACATAAGAGACACAAGTTCAATCCCTGGGTCAGGAAGATCCCTGGAGGAGAGCATGACAACCCACTCCAGTATTCTTCCTGGGAAGTCTCCATGGACAGAGGAACCTGATAGACAACAGTGTGTGGGGTTACAAAGAGTTGGACACAACTGAGAGACTGAGCACATGTGGAGGCTAAACCACACACTTAGGAATAACCATGAGATCACCAAAGAAATCAAACAAAAATGAAAATATGCCTAGAAACAAATGACAATGAAAACGTGACAACTTAAAACCTATGGGATGCACTAAAAGCAATTGGGTTTAAAGAAGGAAAAAAACATCAAATATCCTAACCTTACACCTAAATCAACCAAAAGACACAGAGGGATTTTAAAAATGATCACTGTATATGCTGTCTACAAAAAACCCACCTGAGACCTAAGAATGCTTATAGACTGAAAGTGAGGGACAGGAAAAGGTATTCCATGGAAATAAGTAGAAACCAGAAGTAGCAATATGCATATCAAAGAGACTTTAAAGACCATTACAAGAGACAAAGAAGGAAGCTACCTAATGATCAAAGAATCAATCTAAGAAGAAGATATAACAATCGTAACTATATATATATATATGCACCCATCATAGGAGCACCTCAATACAAAAGACAAATGCTAACTTCTATTAAAGGGGAGATCAACAGTAATGTAATAATACTGGGGAACTTTAATACCACACTCACACCAATGGACAGATCATCCAGACAGAAAATTAATAAGGAAACACAGGCTTTAATTGATACATTTGACCACTTAGACCTAACTGGTATCTACAGAGCATTCTGTACAAGAACAATAGATTTTACTTTTTTCTCAAGTGCACATGGGACATTCTCCAGTATAGATCATATTTTGGGCCACAAATCAAGCCTTAGTGAATTTCGGGGGAAAAAAAAAAGGAAATCATTTCAAGCTTCTTCTCTGACCACAACACTGTAAAATTAGCCATCAAGTACAGGGGAAAGAAATTTTTAAAAAAGAAGAAAACACAAGCACATTGGGCTTCCCAGGTAGTGTGAGTAGTAAAGAATCCACCTGCCACTGCAGGACACATAAGAGACACAAGTTCAATCCCTGGGTCAGGAAGATCCCTGGAGGAGAGCATGACAACCCACTCCAGTATTCTTCCTGGGAAGTCTCCATGGACAGAGGAACCTGATAGACAACAGTGTGTGGGGTTACAAAGAGTTGGACACAACTGAGAGACTGAGCACATGTGGAGGCTAAACCACACACTTAGGAATAACCATGAGATCACCAAAGAAATCAAACAAAAATGAAAATATGCCTAGAAACAAATGACAATGAAAACGTGACAACTTAAAACCTATGGGATGCACTAAAAGCAATGTTAAGAAGGAAGTTTATAACAATGCAAGTCCACCTCAAGAAACAAAAGAGACATCAAATATCCTAACCTTACACCTAAATCAACTGAAAAAGAAGAACCAAATTAGTAGAAGGAAAGAAATCATGAAGATCAGAGTATAAATAATTAGAAATCAGGACAAAAGCAAAGATCAATAAAACTAAAAACTGGTTCTTTGAAAAGATAAGTAAATTTGACAAACCATTAGCTAGATTCACCAAGAAAAAATGGAAAAAGACTCAATAAAGTTAGAAATGAAAAAGGAGTTACAACAAACACAGAAATGCAAAGGATCACAATAGACTTCTATGAGCAACTATATGCCAATAAAGTAGTCAACCTAGAAGAACTGGACATATTCTTAGAAAATATAACCTTCCAAAAGTGAACTAGGAAAAGAAAATATGAACAGGCCAATCACAAACATGAAAATTGAAACTGCATTCAAAAATCCCCAGAGAAGCAAAAGCCCAGGGGCAGACGGCTTCACAGATGAATTCTACCAGAAACTTAGAGAAGAGCTAACACCTATCCTGCTCAAAGTCTTCCAGAATATTGCAGAGGAAGGAAAACTCCCAACTCTTTCTATAAGGCCACTGTCAACCCAATACCAAAACCAGACAAAGATCCCACACACAAAAGAAAATTGAAGGCCAATATCACTGATGAATATAGATTCAAAAATCCTCAACAAAATTCTCGCAGACAGAATCCAACAACACATTAAAAACATCATACATCATCATCAAGTGGGCTTTATCTTAGGGATGCAAGGATTTTCAGTATACACAAAACAATCAATGTAATATACCATATTAGCAAGTTGAAAAAAAGCCAAAGAGAAAATTTTTAAAAATATAGCATAGAGTTAAGTCTCCTGGAGGAGAGCATGACAACCCACTCCAGTATTCTTCCTGGGAAGTCTCCATGGACAGAGGAACCTGATAGACAACAGTGTGTGGGGTTACAAAGAGTTGGACACAACTGAGAGACTGAGCACATGTGGAGGCTAAACCACACACTTAGGAATAACCATGAGATCACCAAAGAAATCAAACAAAAATGAAAATATGCCTAGAAACAAATGACAATGAAAACGTGACAACTTAAAACCTATGGGATGCACTAAAAGCAATGTTAAGAAGGAAGTTTATAACAATGCAAGTCCACCTCAAGAAACAAAAGAGACATCAAATATCCTAACCTTACACCTAAATCAACTGAAAAAGAAGAACCAAATTAGTAGAAGGAAAGAAATCATGAAGATCAGAGTATAAATAATTAGAAATCAGGACAAAAGCAAAGATCAATAAAACTAAAAACTGGTTCTTTGAAAAGATAAGTAAATTTGACAAACCATTAGCTAGATTCACCAAGAAAAAATGGAAAAAGACTCAATAAAGTTAGAAATGAAAAAGGAGTTACAACAAACACAGAAATGCAAAGGATCACAATAGACTTCTATGAGCAACTATATGCCAATAAAGTAGTCAACCTAGAAGAACTGGACATATTCTTAGAAAATATAACCTTCCAAAAGTGAACTAGGAAAAGAAAATATGAACAGGCCAATCACAAACATGAAAATTGAAACTGCATTCAAAAATCCCCAGAGAAGCAAAAGCCCAGGGGCAGACGGCTTCACAGATGAATTCTACCAGAAACTTAGAGAAGAGCTAACACCTATCCTGCTCAAAGTCTTCCAGAATATTGCAGAGGAAGGAAAACTCCCAACTCTTTCTATAAGGCCACTGTCAACCCAATACCAAAACCAGACAAAGATCCCACACACAAAAGAAAATTGAAGGCCAATATCACTGATGAATATAGATTCAAAAATCCTCAACAAAATTCTCGCAGACAGAATCCAACAACACATTAAAAACATCATACATCATCATCAAGTGGGCTTTATCTTAGGGATGCAAGGATTTTCAGTATACACAAAACAATCAATGTAATATACCATATTAGCAAGTTGAAAAATAATAACCATATGGTCATCTCAGTAGATGCAGAGAAAGCTTCTGACAAAATTCAACACCCATTTGTGATTAAAAAAAGAACTCTCCAGCAAGTAGGCATAGAAGCAACATCCCTCAACATCAGAAAGGCCACATACGTCAAACCTACAACAAACATTCTCAGTGGTGAAAAAATTGAAAACATTTCCTCTAAAATTAGGAACAAGACAAGGATCCCCACTCTTGTCACTGTTATTTAACATAGTTTTGGAAGTCCTAGCCATAGCAATCAGAGAAGAAAAAAAAAGATAAAAGGAATCCAGACTAGAAAAAAAGAAGTAAAATTTTCACTGTTTGCAGATGACATAATTCTTTAAATAGAAAACCCTAAAGTTGCCACCAGAAAATTACTAGCCTTATCAATAAATACAGTAATGTCTCTGGATATAAAATTAATACAGAGAAATACCTTGTGTTCCTCTACACCAACAATGAAAAATCAGAAAAATTAAGGAGATGATCCCATTCACCATTGAAGCCGAAAGAATAAAATCCTTAGGAATAAACTTACCTAAAGAGGCAGTTATATTGGATGATTTCTCCCATGAGTTGAAGAATGCTCAGTCTTGACTGGACAATGTGCTGAAGAAACTTGCCAAAGTATCTCACATGACCAGTGATCGGTGCTGGTGGTGTGCCATTGGCCATTCTCTATGTGGTCCTCCTAGTCATGCTGATCCTCTTTTTAGTGCTTTTACAACGAGACCCTGGGTTGCCTCCTCCTGCACGAGAATGTTGGGGAGAGGGCAAAGCAGCACCTGACGACCAGCTCCTCTTGACCTTCTCCTGGAAACACAGCCTGAGCTGACTTTTCTCTTTGTGACCCCACCATGGAGACAGCTCCTCCAGCCCAGGGTGGGGAGGGCCGCTGGGAAGAGGAAGTTGAGGACCGCACACTCCTGGTACCCCGCTCCCATCCCAAGGACAACTGACCCTGCTTTGTCTCCCTGGAGGGCCTTCGAGGAATCCAGAAAAAGTCACACTCTGTTCGTGTTGGCTGATGCTCATTCCATCCATCTTTGGCAGCTCTTTTCTCCCACTCAGACCCTTTGCCCATCAGATGACTCACACTGGCCCTTCCAGAAGCAACCATGGAGGTGCAGGTACCTTGGGTAGGTCTTGGGTCCCATCCAGGCAGTGCTCTCTCACCTCCTTGAGAGCTGGTGGTTAGTAAGGACATAAGTTCTTTGTGACAAAAGATGTAGTGATTGGTTTTTCAGAGGGAAATGCTAGGGTGAAAGTGCTACCACAAAGTTTAAAAAAAAAAAACAGGGGCAGTTTTTTGTGTGTGTGGTAGGAATAACTTGTGGAAAAGAATGAAGAGCACTGGGCTTTGATGCTGCTGGAAACTTGTGGCTTGAACTGAAGGGAGGACAGGGCAGCAAGACACGACCATGGAGGGTGGATGAGGTTGCCAGGGGCAGGTCCTTGCTGGTTTCATGACACTGTCCTACAGCCACCTCCGTAGAGGTGCGTCTTGCATTTCTAGGGTGACTCTGAAATGAGCCCTGACAAAAGACATGGCAGCCCACTCCAGTATTCTTGCCTGGAGAATTCCATGGACAGAGGAGCCTGGCAGGCTATAGTTCATGTGGTTGCAAAGAGTCAGACATGACTGAGTGAGTGACTCTCACTCACTCACTCAAAGAGACAAAAGAACTGCATGCAGAAAACTATAAGACATTGATGAAAGAAGTTAAACTTGACACAAACAGATGGAGAGATATACCATGTCTTGAATAGGAAGAATCAATGTTGTGAAGATGGCTATACTACCAAAAAGAATCTATATATTCAATGCAATCTCTGTCAAACTACCAATGGTATTTTTCACAGAGCGAGAACAAATTTTGCAATTTGTATGGAAACACAAAAGACTCTTAATACCCAAAACAATCTTGAGAAAGAAGAATGGAGCTGAAGGAATCAACCTTCCTGACTTTAGACTTTACCACAAAGCTATAGTCATCAAGACAATATGGTACTGGCACAAAAATAGAAATATAGACCAATGGGTCAAGATACTAAAATACTTCCTAATATCATATACAGAAATAAACTCAAAAGACCTAAATGTAAAACCAGAAACTAAAACTCTTAGAGGAAAACATAGGCAGAACACTATTTGACATAAACCACAGCAAGATCATCTGTGATCCACCTCCTACAATAATAGAAAAAAAAATAAGCAAATGGGATCTAATAAAAGCTTTTGCACAATGAAAGAAACCATAAGCAAGGTGAAAAGACAACCCTCAGAATGGGAGAACATAATAGCAAATGAAACAGCTGACGAAGAACTAGTCTCCAAAATATACAAGTAGCTCAATACCAGAAAAAAAGCCCATTCAAAAAGTGGGCAGAAGACTTAAACAGCCATATTTCCAAAAGAACAGGACTAACTTGTGGAAAAGAATGAAGAGCACTGGGCTTTGATGCTGCTGGAAACTTGTGGCTTGAACTGAAGGGAGGACAGGGCAGCAAGACACGACCATGGAGGGTGGATGAGGTTGCCAGGGGCAGGTCCTTGCTGGTTTCATGACACTGTCCTACAGCCACCTCCGTAGAGGTGCGTCTTGCATTTCTAGGGTGACTCTGAAATGAGCCCTGACAAAAGACATGGCAGCCCACTCCAGTATTCTTGCCTGGAGAATTCCATGGACAGAGGAGCCTGGCAGGCTATAGTTCATGTGGTTGCAAAGAGTCAGACATGACTGAGTGAGTGACTCTCACTCACTCACTCAAAGAGACAAAAGAACTGCATGCAGAAAACTATAAGACATTGATGAAAGAAGTTAAACTTGACACAAACAGATGGAGAGATATACCATGTCTTGAATAGGAAGAATCAATGTTGTGAAGATGGCTATACTACCAAAAAGAATCTATATATTCAATGCAATCTCTGTCAAACTACCAATGGTATTTTTCACAGAGCGAGAACAAATTTTGCAATTTGTATGGAAACACAAAAGACTCTTAATACCCAAAACAATCTTGAGAAAGAAGAATGGAGCTGAAGGAATCAACCTTCCTGACTTTAGACTTTACCACAAAGCTATAGTCATCAAGACAATATGGTACTGGCACAAAAATAGAAATATAGACCAATGGGTCAAGATACTAAAATACTTCCTAATATCATATACAGAAATAAACTCAAAAGACCTAAATGTAAAACCAGAAACTAAAACTCTTAGAGGAAAACATAGGCAGAACACTATTTGACATAAACCACAGCAAGATCATCTGTGATCCACCTCCTACAATAATAGAAAAAAAAATAAGCAAATGGGATCTAATAAAAGCTTTTGCACAATGAAAGAAACCATAAGCAAGGTGAAAAGACAACCCTCAGAATGGGAGAACATAATAGCAAATGAAACAGCTGACGAAGAACTAGTCTCCAAAATATACAAGTAGCTCAATACCAGAAAAAAAGCCCATTCAAAAAGTGGGCAGAAGACTTAAACAGCCATATTTCCAAAGAAGACATACAGATGGCTAATAAGCATATGAAAAGATCTCAACTTCACTTATTGCTAGAGAAATGCAAATCAAAACTACAGTGAAGTATCATCTTATGCAGGTCAGAGTGGCCACAAACAATAAATTCTGGAGAGAGTATGCAGAAAAGGGAACTATCTTGCCCCATTGGTGGCAATGATACAGCCTCTGTGGAGAAGAGTATGGAGACTCCTTAAAAAACTAGGAATAAAACTACCAAATGACCTTGCAATCCCACTCCTGGGTATATACACTGAGGAAAGCATAATTGAAAACGACTCATGTACCCCAGTATTCATCGCAGTACTATCTACAATAGCTAGGACATGGAGGCACCCTAGATGTCCGTTGACAGATGAATGGATAAAGAAGTTGTGGTACATATACATAATGGAATATTACTCAGCTGTAAAAAGGAATGACTTTGAGTCAGTTCTAATAAGGTAGACAAACATAGAGCCTGTTATACAAAGTGAAGTAAGTCATAAAGAGAAAGACAATTACATATATTAACACGTATAAATGGAATCTAGAATGATGACTGATGAACCTATCTACAGGGTAGCAATAGAGATGCATACATAGAGAAAAAAACTTTTGGACACAATGGGGGAAGAGAAGGTGGAATGATTTGGGAGAGTAGCAATGAAGCATATATATTACCATATGTAGAGAACCATTGGCAAAGTGCTATATGACACAGGGAACCCAAAGCCAGTGCTCTGTGACAACCTAGAGGGGTGGGATTGGGAAGGAGGTATAAGAGGGAGGGAATCAACTATGGCTGATTCATGTTGATGTATGGCAGAAACCATCATAATATTGTAAAATAATTATCCTGCAAATTAATAACGCTTGAAAGTTGTTTTGTATTTGTGAATACCAGAAGTCCACAGATCTAAGAAATTCAGTGAACTCCAAGAATCATGAAGAAATCCAGACCAATGCTCATCATAATCAAATTGTTTAAAAGTGGTGATGAAGAGAACATCTTAAAAGAGCACATTTCTTGTTAGAAACAATGCAACTGACATAAGGCCATGGAGCGGCATTTTTAAAGCACTGAAAGAAAAAAGCCCACCATCTCAGGAACAGAAAAAAAAAAGCCTACCACTTTTTAATAGGAAAAAAAGACAAAACTACCTATTAGATGCTGTGAAAAAGAAAACACTCATAGCCAGGAGTTTTGGGGGAATGAATACTGCGAAGACATTACAAATCCAGAAATGTGGAAGGATCTCTTAAAAACCACACTCATTCACTGCAACATTAATGGGGCAAGTGGGTTGTGTGAGCATGCATGTATGTGAATCTTTTGTCTTAAAAATTTCTAGAACTTTAAGCCTATTACAGAAAAGAAAGTAATAATGAAGTGTAACAGAGCGTGGATGCTGCCAGGGGAAGAAAACCATGAAACACATCAAGTGTTTCAGGAGTTGATCATTTTCTTTTTCTTTTTCTGGAAAACAGACCAAAACAATAAGGAGAAAAGACACTGGATACATTATATTTTGAGAAGAATACTCACCACCGTGACTACTGGTGGTCAGTTTTCATTTTGCTGCTGCCTCTTATGAGGAATAAAATCTTGTCCTTGGCAGAAGGTAGAGGCTCCAAGCTCGGGGGATCACATTCTCATGGATGCATCTTTGTGTCAAAGCAGCAGTTCTGTGCTAGGGTCTGCTGATGGATTTCAAAGGATTTGTGAACAGGGATAGGGAAAAGATCGCATCTTTTTTTCTCCAACCCATAACCAAAATGAGTATTGCCCTTGATTGTGCATATCGGTGATAAGCCACAGGAGTCTCAGCAGTACCTGTGACGTCATGTGATCAGGAATCAGATAATTTTTATAACTGCATGACAGCTGAAGCAGTAATTTAGAAGTGTCAGTTACACTCATGACTGCTTCAAAATCACAGTGGTTATTAGATCTAGGCCAGATCTTCTTATGTAGTGTGTTGACAAGGAAACACATGTATCACTTATCACCATATGACAGATTTGTATTTTGAATTATATTTGAAGTTAATTGTTTGACTGCTAACCTTATGTATTTTACAATTGTAAAATGGTGATGAAGAGAACATCTTAAAAGAGCACATTTCTTGTTAGAAACAATGCAACTGACATAAGGCCATGGAGCGGCATTTTTAAAGCACTGAAAGAAAAAAGCCCACCATCTCAGGAACAGAAAAAAAAAAGCCTACCACTTTTTAATAGGAAAAAAAGACAAAACTACCTATTAGATGCTGTGAAAAAGAAAACACTCATAGCCAGGAGTTTTGGGGGAATGAATACTGCGAAGACATTACAAATCCAGAAATGTGGAAGGATCTCTTAAAAACCACACTCATTCACTGCAACATTAATGGGGCAAGTGGGTTGTGTGAGCATGCATGTATGTGAATCTTTTGTCTTAAAAATTTCTAGAACTTTAAGCCTATTACAGAAAAGAAAGTAATAATGAAGTGTAACAGAGCGTGGATGCTGCCAGGGGAAGAAAACCATGAAACACATCAAGTGTTTCAGGAGTTGATCATTTTCTTTTTCTTTTTCTGGAAAACAGACCAAAACAATAAGGAGAAAAGACACTGGATACATTATATTTTGAGAAGAATACTCACCACCGTGACTACTGGTGGTCAGTTTTCATTTTGCTGCTGCCTCTTATGAGGAATAAAATCTTGTCCTTGGCAGAAGGTAGAGGCTCCAAGCTCGGGGGATCACATTCTCATGGATGCATCTTTGTGTCAAAGCAGCAGTTCTGTGCTAGGGTCTGCTGATGGATTTCAAAGGATTTGTGAACAGGGATAGGGAAAAGATCGCATCTTTTTTTCTCCAACCCATAACCAAAATGAGTATTGCCCTTGATTGTGCATATCGGTGATAAGCCACAGGAGTCTCAGCAGTACCTGTGACGTCATGTGATCAGGAATCAGATAATTTTTATAACTGCATGACAGCTGAAGCAGTAATTTAGAAGTGTCAGTTACACTCATGACTGCTTCAAAATCACAGTGGTTATTAGATCTAGGGCCAGATCTTCTTATGTAGTGTGTTGACAAGGAAACACATGTATCACTTATCACCATATGACAGATTTGTATTTTGAATTATATTTGAAGTTAATTGTTTGACTGCTAACCTTATGTATTTTACAATTATGAACTGACCAGTATTATTATGAGAAAGGTTTACAGGCTCCACCTTGTGCCTCAGAGCACAAAGCCAATTGCTTGGAGCTAGGCAGTGACCAGTCAGCATTTGCCCCCTAAGGGAGGGACTGCCTTTCTCTGACTATCCCTCTTGGTGGAATTTCCAATATAGAACTTTCTTCTTATTGGATTTCCATGTATGTTCCTCTTTTGGCATTCACAGTTTGTAGCCATTTTAAGATCACTCAGAATTAAGAGCCACTTCCTTCCCCAAGGATGTAGGGTAAATAACTTTGGGAAAGCATTACTACACTTGTTTTGGGAGCTGCCTCGCTTCAAATATTTAACATTTGCCTACCAGAGAATGAATAAAAATTAAAATACAGTCCATTTTCATTTCTAGGGCTTTGGAGATCCCCACACCATCACCATTGCGTCTTTCATGTCTGTCTGCAGAATGCGGGTATTGTAAGGCTCAAAGCTGTCTGTGGAAATATGAACTACCAGAAGAAAAAAATTGGCATCAATAGCTGGCATTTGTTGCAGAAGTTATTGGCAAATACAGCTGTCTCCTCTTTTAGCCAATGGCAATGTGATGTTTTAATTCAATAAAGCATTTCAAGAGAGTCCAAACATAAAAGTTATAAACACTGGATGGTAAATATTTATTAGAAAGGGGAAGTGAACTTTATGTAATTAGTCCAATCCATCTTTTTTTATGATTACAAATTCCTCCTGTCTCTGTCAGCAAGGTCACTTGCAAAGTTATTATTTAACAAGGCTTTAAAATTATTTAAGATATTCTGCCAGGTGAAACAAGGGTGAGAAGGCCAGAAGTAGGTATTGTCAGCAGAAAGGAAGGCGGGGGAAGTCAGGGCAACGTTCTGCCAGAGATCATGGTCTCACAAAGCCCTCACTCCTTTTCAGCATAAAGGGAAATTTATCTGTCCCCCTCCTTGTCTGGTCTGGAGATTCTCAGTAAGTAGAAGTGCATTACACCATGACTGCTTCAAATCAGTGATTTGGGTTTATTTTGAAAAATTATATTTTGAAGTTTAATTTTTTTGTTTGACTGCTAACCTTATGTATTTTACAATTATGAACTGACCAGTATTATTATGAGAAAGGTTTACAGGCTCCACCTTGTGCCTCAGAGCACAAAGCCAATTGCTTGGAGCTAGGCAGTGACCAGTCAGCATTTGCCCCCTAAGGGAGGGACTGCCTTTCTCTGACTATCCCTCTTGGTGGAATTTCCAATATAGAACTTTCTTCTTATTGGATTTCCATGTATGTTCCTCTTTTGGCATTCACAGTTTGTAGCCATTTTAAGATCACTCAGAATTAAGAGCCACTTCCTTCCCCAAGGATGTAGGGTAAATAACTTTGGGAAAGCATTACTACACTTGTTTTGGGAGCTGCCTCGCTTCAAATATTTAACATTTGCCTACCAGAGAATGAATAAAAATTAAAATACAGTCCATTTTCATTTCTAGGGCTTTGGAGATCCCCACACCATCACCATTGCGTCTTTCATGTCTGTCTGCAGAATGCGGGTATTGTAAGGCTCAAAGCTGTCTGTGGAAATATGAACTACCAGAAGAAAAAAATTGGCATCAATAGCTGGCATTTGTTGCAGAAGTTATTGGCAAATACAGCTGTCTCCTCTTTTAGCCAATGGCAATGTGATGTTTTTAATTCAATAAAGCATTTCAAGAGAGTCCAAACATAAAAGTTATAAACACTGGATGGTAAATATTTATTAGAAAGGGGAAGTGAACTTTATGTAATTAGTCCAATCCATCTTTTTTTATGATTACAAATTCCTCCTGTCTCTGTCAGCAAGGTCACTTGCAAAGTTATTATTTAACAAGGCTTTAAAATTATTTAAGATATTCTGCCAGGTGAAACAAGGGTGAGAAGGCCAGAAGTAGGTATTGTCAGCAGAAAGGAAGGCGGGGGAAGTCAGGGCAACGTTCTGCCAGAGATCATGGTCTCACAAAGCCCTCACTCCTTTTCAGCATAAAGGGAAATTTATCTGTCCCCCTCCTTGTCTGGTTCCTGGAGATTCTCAGCTGAAAGGTGCTGTGTAATGACCACACGTCTCTACCTTTCCTGCGTCTCAGCAACACATTCCACCATCACTGCTCCTAGTCCATGCCTGACTGCCCCCCAGGCAAGGGAAGGTGCTGGGATGCACAGCAGCCTCATTTGTTAACTTGAACAGGGATGTGCCAACATGTGATCGTGTGCACAGTGGACTGAGATGTGCATGTTATGCTATTTGTATTGAGCATGGAAGTTGTGAACAAGTTGTTTGAAGATGGCAACAGTGTCTAGAATGATGTTGGTCTTAGAGAGTCTTATGCAGTCTTTTCTACCTAGTGTTCACTCCTTTGATCGTTTCCACTTAATTCTCCTGGGTGGAGAGGAGAATTAAGAGGAGGGTGGAGGTGCTGTCCATATCACACAGTGGTTAAGAAAATGGGTTTTACAGTCATGCTCGAAGTCTCTCTATGTCTTAGTTTTCTTATCTGCAAAATGAGAAGAATAGTACACAGCATAAGGTTGTAACAAATTAACTAAAGCACTTAGCACATGGTGGGTGCCCATTACACATTAGCTGTATCATTTTATCCATCAACTCATGTCCTGGAGTCAGTGCTAGAAGAGATGCTGTTTAGCTGACAGTCTCGTTGGCTGGTCCTTTTCTATATCTATCTCTGTCTGTCTTCACCAGTCCTCCTGCCACTCTGAGAACCTGTGACCTATAGGAGTTGCTCTTCTGGGTCCAGTATCTCTCTTGGTGTGCTTCCAGTGCCCAGGCTAGGAAGCCTCTTTCTGTCCTTCCCCAACTCCCAGGAGATTCTTCCGGTCGTCTTGATGGGTGGAGATCCCTGAGGTGGCCAGAAATCTCAGGGTGTTGGAATTCCACCTTGGAACCAACAATATTCTTTTCTCTGATGTAGGTTTTTTGGCTTTAAAATTATTTAAGATATTCTGCCAGGTGAAACAAGGGTGAGAAGGCCAGAAGTAGGTATTGTCAGCAGAAAGGAAGGCGGGGGAAGTCAGGGCAACGTTCTGCCAGAGATCATGGTCTCACAAAGCCCTCACTCCTTTTCAGCATAAAGGGAAATTTATCTGTCCCCCTCCTTGTCTGGTTCCTGGAGATTCTCAGCTGAAAGGTGCTGTGTAATGACCACACGTCTCTACCTTTCCTGCGTCTCAGCAACACATTCCACCATCACTGCTCCTAGTCCATGCCTGACTGCCCCCCAGGCAAGGGAAGGTGCTGGGATGCACAGCAGCCTCATTTGTTAACTTGAACAGGGATGTGCCAACATGTGATCGTGTGCACAGTGGACTGAGATGTGCATGTTATGCTATTTGTATTGAGCATGGAAGTTGTGAACAAGTTGTTTGAAGATGGCAACAGTGTCTAGAATGATGTTGGTCTTAGAGAGTCTTATGCAGTCTTTTCTACCTAGTGTTCACTCCTTTGATCGTTTCCACTTAATTCTCCTGGGTGGAGAGGAGAATTAAGAGGAGGGTGGAGGTGCTGTCCATATCACACAGTGGTTAAGAAAATGGGTTTTACAGTCATGCTCGAAGTCTCTCTATGTCTTAGTTTTCTTATCTGCAAAATGAGAAGAATAGTACACAGCATAAGGTTGTAACAAATTAACTAAAGCACTTAGCACATGGTGGGTGCCCATTACACATTAGCTGTATCATTTTATCCATCAACTCATGTCCTGGAGTCAGTGCTAGAAGAGATGCTGTTTAGCTGACAGTCTCGTTGGCTGGTCCTTTTCTATATCTATCTCTGTCTGTCTTCACCAGTCCTCCTGCCACTCTGAGAACCTGTGACCTATAGGAGTTGCTCTTCTGGGTCCAGTATCTCTCTTGGTGTGCTTCCAGTGCCCAGGCTAGGAAGCCTCTTTCTGTCCTTCCCCAACTCCCAGGAGATTCTTCCGGTCGTCTTGATGGGTGGAGATCCCTGAGGTGGCCAGAAATCTCAGGGTGTTGGAATTCCACCTTGGAACCAACAATATTCTTTTCTCTGATGTTGGTTGTTTCTAACCCTGGTGGATCATTACAATCTCCTCCAGAGAATGGCAGCAATGCTTGTGCCTCACTCTGGATCTTCTCTGTTAGGCTCTCTGGGGGATGGGCTGCAGCTACTTCCTTTTATTCAGATCCCCAGGGAAGTCTTCGTCTCAGCCTGGTCTGGGAACTGCTGATCTAAATGAAACCTGCTCCTTTCATGCCAGTGTACCTGGCTAGGAGCAGGGGTATGGGTGATGGCTGGCAGAACAAGAGCCTTGCTCTGCCCATCTCAGACAGACGGAGATCTGTGGTAGGATGTCGGGCTGGCTTCCAGGTTGAAAGCCATCTTGCCCGCCTCAGTAGCAGCTTCCTGCCCAGTATCTGCCACCCCTCTCAAAACTGTTGAACTTTTGGCAGCAGATGGCCGCAATTTTCCAGAAGTGTTTGAACATGTACAATGCACAGCCTCCTCAGAGCGCTCTCCAGACTTCACAAGTCGCATGTTATCCTTCACTTCTTGCCTACCTTCCTTACCAGTTGAGTGCCCAGTACCCTAGCCATGCCCTCACCCAGCAGCACCCACCCCAGGTGTCCCCAGAGCCCCTGCAACTTTGGGAACATGGAACGAGTGATGTAGTTTTTTCATCCAGCTCTTAGCATTTCAGTTTATCTCCCTTTGGCCTGTGTTATCAGTGACACATTTCTGACGGCTTTTGCATAACAGTTCCCTTCAGTATTGTTTTGAGCCAGTGCTGAGCTCCAAACAGTGCATGAAGACAGTCAGAATAGCCTTGAGAGTCCTTAAGAGGGACACCACCAGGTGGAGAAAATGACAAAGCCTTGAAGGCTTGAGCAGGAGTGTTCTTCTGGGAAATTCAGGCTTTTTGCGCGTTTCCATGGTATTCCAGGGAAGGAAGCTCTGCCCAGGCTTATCAGTCATGCAGCACCTTAAGGAATTCTGCAGCAAGATGTTCTCAGTACATCTTTCACCAAACCTTGCATGTGGCCAGTGAGCTAACAGATGCTAGACCACAGGAAGTGGGAAGAGGAAATTGGGGTCCCAGAGGCAGTATAACCAATGGATAAGAGTGTGTTCTGGAGTCAGGACAGGTCCTGGCCCTGTGGCTTGGGCAGTTGACTTAATTCTATTTACTGCAAAAAGTGACTAGTGATAGTTTCTGTCTCATGAAGTTGTGTGAGCAGTAATGAGGAATCCTGGTAAAGCTCTTAGCCTGGTCTGGGAACTGCTGATCTAAATGAAACCTGCTCCTTTCATGCCAGTGTACCTGGCTAGGAGCAGGGGTATGGGTGATGGCTGGCAGAACAAGAGCCTTGCTCTGCCCATCTCAGACAGACGGAGATCTGTGGTAGGATGTCGGGCTGGCTTCCAGGTTGAAAGCCATCTTGCCCGCCTCAGTAGCAGCTTCCTGCCCAGTATCTGCCACCCCTCTCAAAACTGTTGAACTTTTGGCAGCAGATGGCCGCAATTTTCCAGAAGTGTTTGAACATGTACAATGCACAGCCTCCTCAGAGCGCTCTCCAGACTTCACAAGTCGCATGTTATCCTTCACTTCTTGCCTACCTTCCTTACCAGTTGAGTGCCCAGTACCCTAGCCATGCCCTCACCCAGCAGCACCCACCCCAGGTGTCCCCAGAGCCCCTGCAACTTTGGGAACATGGAACGAGTGATGTAGTTTTTTCATCCAGCTCTTAGCATTTCAGTTTATCTCCCTTTGGCCTGTGTTATCAGTGACACATTTCTGACGGCTTTTGCATAACAGTTCCCTTCAGTATTGTTTTGAGCCAGTGCTGAGCTCCAAACAGTGCATGAAGACAGTCAGAATAGCCTTGAGAGTCCTTAAGAGGGACACCACCAGGTGGAAAAAATGACAAAGCCTTGAAGGCTTGAGCAGGAGTGTTCTTCTGGGAAATTCAGGCTTTTTGCGCGTTTCCATGGTATTCCAGGGAAGGAAGCTCTGCCCAGGCTTATCAGTCATGCAGCACCTTAAGGAATTCTGCAGCAAGATGTTCTCAGTACATCTTTCACCAAACCTTGCATGTGGCCAGTGAGCTAACAGATGCTAGACCACAGGAAGTGGGAAGAGGAAATTGGGGTCCCAGAGGCAGTATAACCAATGGATAAGAGTGTGTTCTGGAGTCAGGACAGGTCCTGGCCCTGTGGCTTGGGCAGTTGACTTAATTCTATTTACTGCAAAAAGTGACTAGTGATAGTTTCTGTCTCATGAAGTTGTGTGAGCAGTAATGAGGAATCCTGGTAAAGCTCTTAGCCTGGTGCCTGGGCTGGGTAAATGCTTAGACTATGTGACCTTCCTCTCTCTGCTGAAGCCTTGCTTTGTTTGACATACGAATTTGTTTGTTCATTCGTTCACTCAGAACATCTTTGGGTCTGTACCCTGTGCTGCCAGTTGTTTGCTAATGAGATGAGCCAATAAGATACAGCTGTTGCTTCCTAGGAGTTCAGGATAGAGAGGTGGAGGGTGGGAGGTGAGACACATGGGAATGTCACCCACAGGACCAGTTAGGTTGGAGCCCTCTTAGAACCCTGAGGGGTTCTTTCTGGTGGAAATGGAGAAGAGGAGAGACTTCACAAAGGTGGGGAAGAATGTGGCAAGTGATTTCTTGGCTCTCTGTTAATATAGTTTAGCTCTGGTCCCTTCCCTGGCCTGAGCTCTCTGAAGACCAGACAGGAGGTCATGCTCTGTCTCCAGTAGGGGTGAACAGTCTGCAGGGAGGTGAGCTTGGACCAAGGCCAGTGAGGGCATGGAGGGTCTGTAGACTGTGGGTAGTCAGGTGCGGGGAAGAAAAGGTGAGGGCCAGGGGCTAAATAAATATGGAACTGCATCATGGGGGTTTTAGTCCTCAAGGGAGTAATGGATAGTTTAAGTCAGGATCTGTGTTTTAAGAAGATTTTTCAAGTATGTTGAGCATGAAAAAGATTGAAGTCAAGAAGATCTGCAAGAAACTATTGCAACTGTCCAGCTGAGAAAGGAAGAGGATAAAATAAGGCAATGGCGTTGAGGTTGAAAAGAAAGAATTCACTCTGGAAAAAGCCACATTGGCCATTTTTAATTTATCTGATCCATTCTTTGTAAATATGTTCTGTGGGCACTAGATAATTATAGCAAAGTTCGTCTTCAGCACAGATGCTTGGTTATCTGTATGATTTTTCGGAATTATTTTCTGAGTAATCAATATACGCCCAAGGTATGAAATCCAGAATTAACCATTGATAAATTTCCTTTTTCATACAAATATTATTAATAGCATGCTACCATACTGATGGGCATTTTGCTTTTTTTTCTCCTAACAGTACATTTTAGAGTTGTTTAATGCTAGCATAAACTGAGTTGCCCCACCTCTTATTTTAGCCACAGATTGTGTTGTCTTTTTAACTTTTTATTGTTGAGGTAATTTTAAACTTAAAGAAAAGTTACAAAAATAGTATAAGAAGTATACACCTTTTACCCAGGTTCCTTCTTTGTCCACACTTTACATGATCAAAGTCAAGAAATTACTGTGTTGTGATATTAACTAGGGCTTCCTAGGTGGTTCAGTGGTAAAGAATCTGCCTGCCAATTCAGGAGACACAGGAGATATGGATTTGATCCTTGGAGGAGGAAATGGCACCCCACTCCAGCATTTGCCTGGAGAACCTCATGGACAGAGGAGCCTGGCATGCTACAGTCCATAAGGTCACAAAGAGTCAGACACAACTGAGCCACTGAGCACACATGCTCAATATTAACCTAACGTACATTCATTTTTTTTTTTTTCCAGGGTCGGGCAGGCCACTTCTATTGGTCTTTCATATATCTATTTTCATCCATCTTTGTTCTTTGGCCCATGTGGGCCTCCCATCGCAGTGGCCTCTGTTGTCGCAGAGCACCAGCTTTGGACATATGCACTCCAGAGCTCCAGCTCAGTAGTTGGACACACCAGTCCAGCTGCTCCATGGCACGTGGGATATTCCCAGGCCAGGGATTGAACTGGCACCCCTTGCACTGCAAGGCGGTGTCCTTACCCAGTGAACCGCCAGGGAAGCCCATGTACATTCATTTTTTACCAGTTTCTCTGCTAACCCCCTTTTTCTGCACCAGGATCCCACTTTGCATTTCATTGTGAGATCTCCTTTGTCTCCTCCAGCCTCTGGCAGTCCTTCAGTCTTTCTGGGTCCTTCATGACCTTGACTCTTGAAGAACACCAATTTGGGTTTGTCTGATGTTCTCTCAATACTTGGATTGGGGTTGTGCATTATCAAGGAGACTACAGAGGTACCGTGGTTAATTCATCTTGTTGTGGGTGTTTGGTACTATTTCTCTTCGTCATCTGGTTAAGTTGGTGTCTTACAGTCTTCTCCATTGTGAATTACTATTTTTCCTTTTGTTATTGCTTTTTAGTTCATATTCATCTGAATATCCTGACCCAAGGCTACTGGCATCTGGGGCTAGATCATTCTTTGTTGTGGCATTGTCATATGCCCTGTAGGAGGTTTACACTCTACCCACAGTAAGCTGGACATGACTGAGCAACTAACATTTTATTCACTGTAAGTTAGAAGCATCCCTCTAGTTGGTACAACCAAAAAATGTCATCAGATGTTGCCGAATTCCCCTGCGGGGTATGTGTCATGATGGTGAGGAATTGCCCCCAATTGAGAGCCATTGATCTATTAGAAGTGGGTTAAAGGTCATTTTTGTTCAGATGTGTTTTCTTATAATTTTATTCACAGAAATGTGAATACACAGAAAACCGCTCAGATCATGAATGTAGAGTCACATTCATTTTTCACAAACTGAACACAGCAGTCTAAGCAGCACTAAGTACCACATTTCAGCAATTCCAGCAGCTGTAAGCCCCTTCCATTCACAAACCCCAGGTGATAATTAATCATCTTACCTTTGACCCCACAGATTACTTTGCCTGTCTTTGAACTTTGTGTGAAATCAGGGTCATGCCTTCCCTGTTGATAGATGTTATCAGATTAACCTCCCAAGAGGCTTATCTGTTTACTGTCCCACAAACATCGCTTCCAAGTGCCCATTTCCTACACCTTTTCCCAGGCTGTCTGAGCTGTGTCAATCTGAACATCCAAGAAACGAGCATGTTGCAAGTTGGCACGTGGGATATTCCCAGGCCAGGGATTGAACTGGCACCTTGCACTGCTAGGCGTTGTCCTTACCCAGTGAACCGCCAGGGAAGCCCATGTACATTCATTTTTTACCAGTTTCTCTGCTAACCCCCTTTTTCTGCACCAGGATCCCACTTTGCATTTCATTGTGAGATCTCCTTTGTCTCCTCCAGCCTCTGGCAGTCCTTCAGTCTTTCTGGGTCCTTCATGACCTTGACTCTTGAAGAACACCAATTTGGGTTTGTCTGATGTTCTCTCAATACTTGGATTGGGGTTGTGCATTATCAAGGAGACTACAGAGGTACCGTGGTTAATTCATCTTGTTGTGGGTGTTTGGTACTATTTCTCTTCGTCATCTGGTTAAGTTGGTGTCTTACAGTCTTCTCCATTGTGAATTACTATTTTTCCTTTTGTTATTGCTTTTTAGTTCATATTCATCTGAATATCCTGACCCAAGGCTACTGGCATCTGGGGCTAGATCATTCTTTGTTGTGGCATTGTCATATGCCCTGTAGGAGGTTTACACTCTACCCACAGTAAGCTGGACATGACTGAGCAACTAACATTTTATTCACTGTAAGTTAGAAGCATCCCTCTAGTTGGTACAACCAAAAAATGTCATCAGATGTTGCCGAATTCCCCTGCGGGGTATGTGTCATGATGGTGAGGAATTGCCCCCAATTGAGAGCCATTGATCTATTAGAAGTGGGTTAAAGGTCATTTTTGTTCAGATGTGTTTTCTTATAATTTTATTCACAGAAATGTGAATACACAGAAAACCGCTCAGATCATGAATGTAGAGTCACATTCATTTTTCACAAACTGAACACAGCAGTCTAAGCAGCACTAAGTACCACATTTCAGCAATTCCAGCAGCTGTAAGCCCCTTCCATTCACAAACCCCAGGTGATAATTAATCATCTTACCTTTGACCCCACAGATTACTTTGCCTGTCTTTGAACTTTGTGTGAAATCAGGGTCATGCCTTCCCTGTTGATAGATGTTATCAGATTAACCTCCCCAAGAGGCTTATCTGTTTACTGTCCCACAAACATCGCTTCCAAGTGCCCATTTCCTACACCTTTTCCCAGGCTGTCTGAGCTGTGTCAATCTGAACATCCAAGAAACGAGCATGTTGCAAGTTGAATGGCATTTCTCTCATGATACGTTTGAGCATTTCTTTTGATTTTACAGAGTTTTGTTGTTTGCAGATATGTATAATTCCATATTAGCCATATGTATGTCCCATTCCCCCCATCCCACCCCTCTAGGCCATCACATAGCTCCCATGTACGATCCCTTAGTCCCACAGTGCATTGACGAAAGTTATCTCTTTTACATAAGACAGTATAGGGTTCCATGTTGCTCTTTCCATATCTCTCACCCACTTTTCCCTCTCCCTAGTGTCCATAAGTCTGTTCTCTATGACTGTTTTTCCATCAATGCTCTGCATGTGTGTTTATCAGTATGATCTTACTAGAGTCCATATACATGTGTTAGTATACTGTATCTGCCCTTCTCTTTTTGACTTACTTCAGTGTATACATTAGGACTGAATCTTCTGCATTTCTTTTAGCAGCTAAGAAATATTCCATTGTATATATGTACCAGAGCTTCTTTATCTGTTAATTTGTTGATGGACGTCTAGGTTGCTTCCATGATCTAGCTATTGTGTAGAGCGCTGCAATGAACATAGGGGTACAGGTGTCTCTTTCAACTTTGATTTCATCAGGATATAAGCCTAATAGTGCGATTTTGGGGTCAAATGGTACTTTGAATACTCATTTTTACTTCTGATGGGCTCAGCAACAAGAATTACACTTTGTTACAATACCTAACTATTTGTATAGTGGAAGAGCAGTTTTGCATCCCGCGGGGTATCTATTCTGACATTTGCTGGAAGCAAAAATGCCTCAGGCATACTTCTCTTTAGAATTTCTACTGTTTCTGATTCAATGAACATGATGAAGTGACGCATTTCCACCTCCTTTCCATTCCCTCCACCACCCAATTTTATTATTCTCCTTAGTGGGTAACATTTTACCTTTAAAATTTCTTATATTTTAGTTATGATGTTTATCTGTTACTTTTTTCCCCTCCCTCAGCTAGAAAAGTTGACAAAATGGGGATGTATGGACAGTCTCTTATTGACCCCTCCCCTCTGTACCTGCTTTTCCAGGCTGTTCTTACATTATTTCTGCCTCACCAGGGTTTATGTCTCCAGCTTCAGACCTCCATTGGTTTCCTTCAATGCTTTGATCAGTGTTCCCTTCTAATCCTTTTATCATGAGTTTTCCATTAATTTCTTTCTTGAGTGAAGTTTACCTTCTAGTATTTTCTCCAAAGAGGATTTAACCCTTTATATGTTCAAAAATCTTCTCCTGTTATCTAAACACTTGAGCACCAATTTAGTTACTAGAAACTTCTTGGGTCGGATTTGTTTCCTTGTGTTTCTAAGCATTGCTCTACTGCCTTCTGTCAGGTTCCATGTTGCTCTTTCCATATCTCTCACCCACTTTTCCTCTCCCTGGGTTCTGTTCTCTATGACTGTTTTTCCATCAATGCTCTGCATGTGTGTTTATCAGTATGATCTTACTAGAGTCCATATACATGTGTTAGTATACTGTATCTGCCCTTCTCTTTTTGACTTACTTCAGTGTATACATTAGGACTGAATCTTCTGCATTTCTTTTAGCAGCTAAGAAATATTCCATTGTATATATGTACCAGAGCTTCTTTATCTGTTAATTTGTTGATGGACGTCTAGGTTGCTTCCATGATCTAGCTATTGTGTAGAGCGCTGCAATGAACATAGGGGTACAGGTGTCTCTTTCAACTTTGATTTCATCAGGATATAAGCCTAATAGTGCGATTTTGGGGTCAAATGGTACTTTGAATACTCTTTTTTACTTCTGATGGGCTCAGCAACAAGAATTACACTTTGTTACAATACCTAACTATTTGTATAGTGGAAGAGCAGTTTTGCATCCCAGGGTATCTATTCTGACATTTGCTGGAAGCAAAAATGCCTCAGGCATACTTCTCTTTAGAATTTCTACTGTTTCTGATTCAATGAACATGATGAAGTGACGCATTTCCACCTCCTTTCCATTCCCTCCACCACCCAATTTTATTATTCTCCTTAGTGGGTAACATTTTACCTTTAAAATTTCTTATATTTTAGTTATGATGTTTATCTGTTACTTTTTTCCCCTCCCTCAGCTAGAAAAGTTGACAAAATGGGGATGTATGGACAGTCTCTTATTGACCCCTCCCCTCTGTACCTGCTTTTCCAGGCTGTTCTTACATTATTTCTGCCTCACCAGGGTTTATGTCTCCAGCTTCAGACCTCCATTGGTTTCCTTCAATGCTTTGATCAGTGTTCCCTTCTAATCCTTTTATCATGAGTTTTCCATTAATTTCTTTCTTGAGTGAAGTTTACCTTCTAGTATTTTCTCCAAAAGAGGATTTAACCCTTTATATGTTCAAAAATCTTCTCCTGTTATCTAAACACTTGAGCACCAATTTAGTTACTAGAAACTTCTTGGGTCGGATTTGTTTCCTTGTGTTTTTCTAAGCATTGCTCTACTGCCTTCTGTCAGTGAATGCTGCTGTAGAGAAATGGGCATTGAGCCTAATATTTTTTCCCATTATCCGTGAACTACTCTCTCTTTAGGATGATGGGAAGAAGTCTATGGCTGCCGAAAATATATTTTCATTCTATCTCTGAGATCAGCTTTATTAGGCCGTGCCTCCATATTCATCCTTCTGAGCCTTTTTTTTTTCCCCCTGGAACAGGACTTTGTCTTTCAACCTGAAATAGAGATCTTCTTTCATTTAAGGACAGGTCTTGAATTTATATTCAAATGCCTCTCCTGTTGTATTCCTTTAGTTCTCTTCTTTAGGAGCCCCATGTTCCTAATCCAACTTGGGGTCCTTGACTTCCTCAGTCATCTGCCTCTTCACTGGAAAAGTGGAAAAACAGAAAGCCCTCCTCCCTGCTCCCACTTATGCTTATGCCGGCTCTCCTTCATGTGTCTTCCGTATCCATCAATTCCTCTGAATTATTTTTAATTGTTCGTTCATTTTTATGTCATTATAGTAACCTCTTCTCCATCATTAACTCTGTGTACCTCCCTGTGCATTCAATGGTGTGTTTCCTCTTCTTGCTCCTTTCATTGCTCATCTGATTCTATTTTCTCTTACATTTCATGATCAGGTTCTAATTTGAAAAGATACATGCATCCCAGTATTTATTGTGGTACTATTTCCAATACCCAGCTCATGGAAGCAACCTACATGTCCATCAGCAGAGGAATGCATAAAGAAGATGTGGAGCATATATACAATGGAATATTAGTCTTAAAAATGTAATGCTATTTGCAGCAACATAGATGGATATACCTAATGAGATCTTACATTATTTCTGCCTCACCAGGGTTTATGTCTCCAGCTTCAGACCTCCATTGGTTTCCTTCAATGCTTTGATCAGTGTTCCCTTCTAATCCTTTTATCATGAGTTTTCCATTAATTTCTTTCTTGAGTGAAGTTTACCTTCTAGTATTTTCTCCAAAGAGGATTTAACCCTTTATATGTTCAAAAATCTTCTCCTGTTATCTAAACACTTGAGCACCAATTTAGTTACTAGAAACTTCTTGGGTCGGATTTGTTTCCTTGTGGTTTTCTAAGCATTGCTCTACTGCCTTCTGTCAGTGAATGCTGCTGTAGAGAAATGGGCATTGAGCCTAATATTTTTTCCCATTATCCGTGAACTACTCTCTCTTTAGGATGATGGGAAGAAGTCTATGGCTGCCGAAAATATATTTTCATTCTATCTCTGAGATCAGCTTTATTAGGCCGTGCCTCCATATTCATCCTTCTGAGCCTTTTTTTCCCCTGGAACAGGACTTTGTCTTTCAACCTGAAATAGAGATCTTCTTTCATTTAAGGACAGGTCTTGAATTTATATTCAAATGCCTCTCCTGTTGTATTCCTTTAGTTCTCTTCTTTAGGAGCCCCATGTTCCTAATCCAACTTGGGGTCCTTGACTTCCTCAGTCATCTGCCTCTTCACTGGAAAAGTGGAAAAACAGAAAGCCCTCCTCCCTGCTCCCACTTATGCTTATGCCGGCTCTCCTTCATGTGTCTTCCGTATCCATCAATTCCTCTGAATTATTTTTAATTGTTCGTTCATTTTTATGTCATTATAGTAACCTCTTCTCCATCATTAACTCTGTGTACCTCCCTGTGCATTCAATGGTGTGTTTCCTCTTCTTGCTCCTTTCATTGCTCATCTGATTCTATTTTCTCTTACATTTCATGATCAGGTTCTAATTTGAAAAGATACATGCATCCCAGTATTTATTGTGGTACTATTTCCAATACCCAGCTCATGGAAGCAACCTACATGTCCATCAGCAGAGGAATGCATAAAGAAGATGTGGAGCATATATACAATGGAATATTAGTCTTAAAAATGTAATGCTATTTGCAGCAACATAGATGGACCTAGAGATTATCATCCTGAGGGAAGTATGTCAGAGAGGACAAATATATGACATCACTATATATGTGGAATCAAAAAAATTGTGCAGGTGAACTTGTTTATAGAATAGAAGTAGAGTCACAAGTGTAAAAACAAACTTATGAAGTTGACAAAAGAGGAGATGGATAAATTGGGAAATTGGGGTTGACATATACACACTCCTACATATAAGATAGATAACTAACAAGGACCTACTGTATAGCTCAGGGAGCTCTACTCTGTAATGACCTATAAGAGCCAATGCTTATGCTCAGTTGTGTCCAACTTTTTTGTGACCTTTTGGACTATAGCCAACCAGGCTTCTCTGCTCGTGCGATTTTCCAGGCAAGAATACTGTAGTGGCTTGCCATTTGCTTCTCCAGGGGATTGTCCCAACTCAGGGATTGAACCCATAGTTTCTCTAACTTCTGCAATGCAGGCAGATTATTCTCCACTGAGCCATTAGGGAAGCTTTCCCTATATGGGGAAAGCATCTAAAAAAAAGAGTAGATATATGTATATGCATAACTGATTTATGTTACTATGCATCTAAAACTAACACAACATTGTAAATCAACTATGCTTCAGTAAAATATTTTTAGAATGAAAAGAAAATACTGTTCATTTTGGTTCTAATCTTATAACGCACACTTAACTGGGGAAACCCAGAGAATTTGACCTTTGGTCACTAATGAAGGCATGAGTCCAACAACTGCCATTCTCTCTGCCTGCATCTTGACTTGGCCTCCCAGAGTGAACACTTAACCAGTTCAGTTCAGCTGCTCAGTCATGTCAGTCCAATGGACTGCAGCACACCAGCCTTCCCTGTCCTTCACCATCTCTCGGAGCCTGCTCAAACTCATATCCGTTGACTCAGTGATGCCATCCAATCATCTTGTCCTCTGTCATCTCCAGCACCACAGTTCAAAGGCATCTGTTCTTTGGCTGTCAGCCTTCTTCATGGTCCAACTCTCACATGCATACATGACTACTTGAAAAACCCTGTAGCTTTGAATATATGAACTTTGGTCGGCAAAATAATGTCTCTACTTTTTAGTATTCTGTCTAGGTTTGTCATAGCTTTTCTTCCAAGGAGCAAGCATCATGGAATTTTGTGGCTTGTAGTCACCATCCACCATGATTTTGGAGCCCAGGAATATAAAGTCTGTCACTGTTTCCATTGTTTGCCCATCTATTTGCCATGAAGTGTTGGGACCAGATGCCATGATCTTCTAGTACTTGAGTCCAATGACTTATGAAGTTGACAAAGAGGAGATGGATAAATTGGGAAATTGGGGTTGACATATACACACTCCTACATATAAGATAGATAACTAACAAGGACCTACTGTATAGCTCAGGAGCTCTACTCTGTAATGACCTATAAGAGCCAATGCTTATGCTCAGTTGTGTCCAACTTTTTTGTGACCTTTTGGACTATAGCCAACCAGGCTTCTCTGCTCGTGCGATTTTCCAGGAAAGAATACTGTAGTGGCTTGCCATTTGCTTCTCCAGGGGATTGTCCCAACTCAGGGATTGAACCCATAGTTTCTCTAACTTCTGCAATGCAGGCAGATTATTCTCCACTGAGCCATTAGGGAAGTTTTCCCCTATATGGGGAAAGCATCTAAAAAAGAGTAGATATATGTATATGCATAACTGATTTATGTTACTATGCATCTAAAACTAACACAACATTGTAAATCAACTATGCTTCAGTAAAATATTTTTAGAATGAAAAGAAAATACTGTTCATTTTGGTTCTAATCTTATAACGCACACTTAACTGGGGAAACCCAGAGAATTTGACCTTTGGTCACTAATGAAGGCATGAGTCCAACAACTGCCATTCTCTCTGCCTGCATCTTGACTTGGCCTCCCAGAGTGAACACTTAACCAGTTCAGTTCAGCTGCTCAGTCATGTCAGTCCAATGGACTGCAGCACACCAGCCTTCCCTGTCCTTCACCATCTCTCGGAGCCTGCTCAAACTCATATCCGTTGACTCAGTGATGCCATCCAATCATCTTGTCCTCTGTCATCTCCAGCACCACAGTTCAAAGGCATCTGTTCTTTGGCTGTCAGCCTTCTTCATGGTCCAACTCTCACATGCATACATGACTACTTGAAAAACCCTGTAGCTTTGAATATATGAACTTTGGTCGGCAAAATAATGTCTCTACTTTTTAGTATTCTGTCTAGGTTTGTCATAGCTTTTCTTCCAAGGAGCAAGCATCATGGAATTTTGTGGCTTGTAGTCACCATCCACCATGATTTTGGAGCCCAGGAATATAAAGTCTGTCACTGTTTCCATTGTTTGCCCATCTATTTGCCATGAAGTGTTGGGACCAGATGCCATGATCTTCATTTTTTGAATGTTGAGTTTTAAGCCATCTTTTTCACTTTCCTCTTTAATCTTTATAAAGAGGCTCCTTAGGTCCTCTTCACTTTCTGCTCTAAGTGTGGTGTCATCTGCTGTTAATACTTACTGCTGATATGAATAATAATACATCTACTTCAAAGAAAAAATAAGAAGTGGAAAAAACTAGAGAAACCTCTACCATACCTGCCTTCCAGAGCTGTTATGAACCTCAGGATGACACATGTCAGAGAATTTTGTCATTTGTGAAGCATGCCTTCTATCCATCTAGAAGGCATTACAGTGACAGTCACAGTGTGGTCTGCTCTATTTGTCCAGCTATGAAAATGAACCACAGAAGGTGGTTGCTTGGCTTGGGCACATAGAGCAATACTGGTGGCTGAGCTAAGGTCAGAGGCAATAGCTCTGAAGTCACTTTTTCTGTTCATCCTCCTTGTCTGTTTTTAACCTGACTCCCAACAGTATAGTTTTCTCTTAATCATTTTGAACTTCATGTGAGATATCATAGTGTCCCATTGTTCTAATAGACCATAATTTATCTGTTCTGCTATTGATAGGCATTTGGGCTGTTCCCACCTTGGGAACTAATATAAATACTGTGGTTGTGAACATTCTTGACAATGTTTTTGGTGGTCATACATACACATCTCTGTTTGATACATACCCAGGAGTGGAATTGCTGGGTATTAGGCTACGCATGTCTTTAGCTTTAATGAATACTGCCAAATAGTTTTCCAAAGTTGTGGAACTAAGAATCTCATCCTCAGTTTATGAGAGTTCTTATTGCATCACAGCCTTGAAGACACTTGCTATTCTCCATCTCTTTCGGTCTAGACATTTTGGTGGGTGTGAAAAGTTACCTGGTATGGGGTTTGTTTGTTTGTTTTTGGTTTTTGCTGGTTGGTTTTAATTTGCTTGTATCTGATGACTAATGAAACTAAACATCCTTTCATGTTTTCTGTCTGTCCCATATATTTATATATCCTTTTATGTGAAATGTTTATTTAAATGTTTTGCTCATTTTTCTGTTGGACCTTTTCCTTGATTGATCAGTAAGAGTTTTTGGCTTTTGTTTTATGTAAATTCTGGATAGAAATTTTTGTTGGTTCTGTGCCTTACAAATCTTTGTCACACTACAAACATCTCTCACTTTCTTACAGTTGTTTTTGATAAACAGAAGTTCTTTATTTTAATATCTCCCACCCCAGTTCATTTTAATATTTAATATAACATAATTCATCAGGGGTTTTTTTTCCCTTATGGTTTGTACTTTTTGTGTTCTGTTTAAGAAATCTTTGCCTGACCTCATTCTCCTTTTTCTTCAATGATTAAGAAAGTTATGAGAAAATACTGCCTAAAAAGCACACAATAAACAGTTTGCACCACTATCTTCCTCTCTCTCCTAAGGGGCACTTAGGTCTCCTCATCCCAAACACTCCTGCCCTCCTGGGCCTCCCTTGTCTCACAAGCACGTGTCACACACTGATGCTCTGGAAGATCTCTCAGATCAAAGTGCACAAAGTCACACACCGAACTCGGTGCTGTCAGTTTTTATGGGACCAGCTGGTGCTGGGCTCCAGCCACTCATCCTATTCTGGCTCCATTGAGAGGCACACAGTAATGGGAATGTGGGGCTTTTCTGAATCCAAATGTGCGAAAGTCCATTCAATTTATCAACATCTTTAAGGGCCTAGAGCAGCTCTGACATACTTGAAAAATGAGAAAGGGCTGTGGGCTGTTCTGAGCTCATTGTCAAGTCTCGCGGCTCTGCTTTCCCTCCCTTTGCGCCTTTGTTTCTGTCCTTTCAGCATCTAAACATTTTCCGACTTTGGACAGCTCAGTTGCACTTCTCCTCTGAGCAGATGTTCATGATTATTTGGAACAGCCGGCCTCTGGACCGAGCCCCACACCCTTGTGATCCCCAAGGGACTGCCCTGAGGTGTATGTGGGGACCCTTGACCATCACTTTGCCTGTGGGTCCTCGGCCAGGTCCTGGAGGGGAACCTGATCTTGTTACCTGAGGGTGTATGTGGGATCTGTTCATTTAGAAACTAAACATCCTTTCATGTTTTCTGTCTGTCCCATATATTTATATATCCTTTTATGTAAAGGGCTCATTTTCTTTTTTTGATTGATCAGTAAGAGTTTTTGGCTTTTGTTTTATGTAAATTCTGGATAGAAATTTTTGTTGGTTCTGTGCCTTACAAATCTTTGTCACACTACAAACATCTCTCACTTTCTTACAGTTGTTTTTGATAAACAGAAGTTCTTTATTTTAATATCTCCCACCCCAGTTCATTTTAATATTTAATATAACATAATTCATCAGGGGTTTTTTTTCCCTTATGGTTTGTACTTTTTGTGTTCTGTTTAAGAAATCTTTGCCTGACCTCATTCTCCTTTTTCTTCAATGATTAAGAAAGTTATGAGAAAATACTGCCTAAAAAGCACACAATAAACAGTTTGCACCACTATCTTCCTCTCTCTCCTAAGGGGCACTTAGGTCTCCTCATCCCAAACACTCCTGCCCTCCTGGGCCTCCCTTGTCTCACAAGCACGTGTCACACACTGATGCTCTGGAAGATCTCTCAGATCAAAGTGCACAAAGTCACACACCGAACTCGGTGCTGTCAGTTTTTATGGGACCAGCTGGTGCTGGGCTCCAGCCACTCATCCTATTCTGGCTCCATTGAGAGGCACACAGTAATGGGAATGTGGGGCTTTTCTGAATCCAAATGTGCGAAAGTCCATTCAATTTATCAACATCTTTAAGGGCCTAGAGCAGCTCTGACATACTTGAAAAATGAGAAAGGGCTGTGGGCTGTTCTGAGCTCATTGTCAAGTCTCGCGGCTCTGCTTTCCCTCCCTTTGCGCCTTTGTTTCTGTCCTTTCAGCATCTAAACATTTTCCGACTTTGGACAGCTCAGTTGCACTTCTCCTCTGAGCAGATGTTCATGATTATTTGGAACAGCCGGCCTCTGGACCGAGCCCCCACACCCTTGTGATCCCCAAGGGGACTGCCCTGAGGTGTATGTGGGGACCCTTGACCATCACTTTGCCTGTGGGTCCTCGGCCAGGTCCTGGAGGGTGACTCCTCCCACTTTCCTTAGATCTTGTTACCATGATTGGGTCTGGCATCATGGAAATACTGTGTCTTTCAAGAGCCTTAAGTACATCTGTTCTCAATTTTCAGACCACAAGGCGAGGGTTTGGGTGCAAGGAGTTTATCTGGGAAGTGATCCCAGGAAGCACTGGGAAGGGCAGGGAAGTGAGGGAGGATCAAGCAAGGTGCACTGACGTGCAGACAACAGGCCACCCTGGGACCTGGCCTCCATGTCATCCCACCCAGGGGACGGATGTCCATCATCCCTCATCATTGAGGTTGCTCCATGGTCAAAGAATGACTTCTAACAGGGAAATCAGGGAGGCAGCAGGTCGTGTGGGGCAATGGCATCTGCCCTGAGTCCTGCAGGGGAGACTGAGGCAGACAGGGAGGACACTAGCCAGGCCTGCTTCAGATACAGATTGTCTCATCCTAAGCACTTTGCTCGTGTCCAAGTTTCCCATTAGTACAAGTAGGAGTCTATGCTTTTAAATGTCTATTCCTATTTGAGTAGAATTATTTTAATTATATATTCGTGGATTGTAAGCAATTTCTCTAGATGAAATACTCTAAGAAATCACAGGTGATTCAGCTGGGCTGGAAAGCAGGTGATGTTGGGGAGAACTAAAGTGCTCAGGTCTTCCTTGAGCTTGCATCACCTGCTGGGTTCTCTCCCCTGGGGAGAGAACAGCAGCTATACCAGCCTCCTCTCCAGACCCAGCCCATCCCCAGGAGGCTTGGTTGCTGAGGGTTTTTCCCGTGTGCTCTGTGCGACCAGTGGGAGTCTGTTTTTATTGTATTATTCTTTTCCTTGGCACTTTGAAAAATGAGAAAGGGCTGTGGGCTGTTCTGAGCTCATTGTCAAGTCTCGCTCTGCTTTCCCTCCCTTTGCGCCTTTGTTTCTGTCCTTTCAGCATCTAAACATTTTCCGACTTTGGACAGCTCAGTTGCACTTCTCCTCTGAGCAGATGTTCATGATTATTTGGAACAGCCGGCCTCTGGACCGAGCCCCCACACCCTTGTGATCCCCAAGGGGACTGCCCTGAGGTGTATGTGGGGACCCTTGACCATCACTTTGCCTGTGGGTCCTCGGCCAGGTCCTGGAGGGTGACTCCTCCCACTTTCCTTAGATCTTGTTACCATGATTGGGTCTGGCATCATGGAAATACTGTGTCTTTCAAGAGCCTTAAGTACATCTGTTCTCAATTTTCAGACCACAAGGCGAGGGTTTGGGTGCAAGGAGTTTATCTGGGAAGTGATCCCAGGAAGCACTGGGAAGGGGCAGGGAAGTGAGGGAGGATCAAGCAAGGTGCACTGACGTGCAGACAACAGGCCACCCTGGGACCTGGCCTCCATGTCATCCCACCCAGGGGACGGATGTCCATCATCCCTCATCATTGAGGTTGCTCCATGGTCAAAGAATGACTTCTAACAGGGAAATCAGGGAGGCAGCAGGTCGTGTGGGGCAATGGCATCTGCCCTGAGTCCTGCAGGGGAGACTGAGGCAGACAGGGAGGACACTAGCCAGGCCTGCTTCAGATACAGATTGTCTCATCCTAAGCACTTTGCTCGTGTCCAAGTTTCCCATTAGTACAAGTAGGAGTCTATGCTTTTAAATGTCTATTCCTATTTGAGTAGAATTATTTTAATTATATATTCGTGGATTGTAAGCAATTTCTCTAGATGAAATACTCTAAGAAATCACAGGTGATTCAGCTGGGCTGGAAAGCAGGTGATGTTGGGGAGAACTAAAGTGCTCAGGTCTTCCTTGAGCTTGCATCACCTGCTGGGTTCTCTCCCCTGGGGAGAGAACAGCAGCTATACCAGCCTCCTCTCCAGACCCAGCCCATCCCCAGGAGGCTTGGTTGCTGAGGGTTTTTTTTTTTTTCCCGTGTGCTCTGTGCGACCAGTGGGAGTCTGCATTGTATTAATACCTTCCTACATTGACTGTATCTGCTTGTTAAGAGCTTCCAGACTCCCGCCTGTGCTGGACGACTCCTAGGCCCTCAACAGCTAATACAGGAACTGCTGAGCTCAACCCCCATGAGACACACCCTCCTAGGAGTAAATGCATGGAATTTCGTTGAGCTAAATGAACTAGTTGAAACGATGCATCTATTTTTCTTTTTGACATCCAGCTTCATGACCCTCCTTCTTCCCCTCATGTTTCAAATCCAAACCAGTCCGTGGGCCCCACCTTCCAGCCCCACTGTGACCTGAGTGCAGAGTTCTCGCCAGTCACATTCCTTCCCTTGTCAGCAGCATCTGATGTGCGCTGGACTGTGGTGCCTGGTGGAAGGAGACACATCCTGCAAGACCAAACTGGACCCTCCCCTGGATGGCACCGAGTGTGGGGCAGACAAGGTAACCCTGCTTCCCGCTGCCCCTCGCGGGAAGACCCCCATCCCCTGCACATTAAGGCCTCTTCTGAAAGCTGGTCTACACGGCACATGGGAGTTACTGACACAGACCCCGGGCCACCCCAGAAATGCCACTGAACCTGTTTCAGGCACAGAGGGATACATTCACCTCTCTCCTTTTTCTCTTATACAAGAATCATTTACTCAATATTTTTATCAAATTAACTCCTTTGTTACATGAGTGAATTTACCTAAAATGTTTACATCAGTAGACCATAAATGGAAAAACAGGATGACTTGGCTATCACAGAATGCTGTCATAAGATGATCTTATTGAAAAAGCTTAGGGTGTTCATTAACGGGGAATTATTTTAATTATATATTCGTGGATTGTAAGCAATTTCTCTAGATGAAATACTCTAAGAAATCACAGGTGATTCAGCTGGGCTGGAAAGCAGGTGATGTTGGGGAGAACTAAAGTGCTCAGGTCTTCCTTGAGCTTGCATCACCTGCTGGGTTCTCTCCCCTGGGGAGAGAACAGCAGCTATACCAGCCTCCTCTCCAGACCCAGCCCATCCCCAGGAGGCTTGGTTGCTGAGGGTTTTTTTTTTTTTCCCGTGTGCTCTGTGCGACCAGTGGGAGTCTGCATTGTATTAATACCTTCCTACATTGACTGTATCTGCTTGTTAAGAGCTTCCAGACTCCCGCCTGTGCTGGACGACTCCTAGGCCCTCAACAGCTAATACAGGAACTGCTGAGCTCAACCCCCATGAGACACACCCTCCTAGGAGTAAATGCATGGAATTTCGTTGAGCTAAATGAACTAGTTGAAACGATGCATCTATTTTTCTTTTTGACATCCAGCTTCATGACCCTCCTTCTTCCCCTCATGTTTCAAATCCAAACCAGTCCGTGGGCCCCACCTTCCAGCCCCACTGTGACCTGAGTGCAGAGTTCTCGCCAGTCACATTCCTTCCCTTGTCAGCAGCATCTGATGTGCGCTGGACTGTGGTGCCTGGTGGAAGGAGACACATCCTGCAAGACCAAACTGGACCCTCCCCTGGATGGCACCGAGTGTGGGGCAGACAAGGTAACCCTGCTTCCCGCTGCCCCTCGCGGGAAGACCCCCATCCCCTGCACATTAAGGCCTCTTCTGAAAGCTGGTCTACACGGCACATGGGAGTTACTGACACAGACCCCGGGCCACCCCAGAAATGCCACTGAACCTGTTTCAGGCACAGAGGGATACATTCACCTCTCTCCTTTTTCTCTTATACAAGAATCATTTACTCAATATTTTTATCAAATTAACTCCTTTGTTACATGAGTGAATTTACCTAAAATGTTTACATCAGTAGACCATAAATGGAAAAACAGGATGACTTGGCTATCACAGAATGCTGTCATAAGATGATCTTATTGAAAACGGTACTAGAGCTTAGGTGTTCCAGGCTTCGGCCTGATCTTCATTAACAGGAGAGATTGGCAAAGGTTAGGAGAGGTATTCAGGGCCAGTAGCCACAGTCCAAGACTTTCTCTTTAGCCTTATTATAAGAACTGAAAGAGGTGCTGTGATCGGGACTATTAAATCACAGCTCGTGTCCCGGGGTTTGTGCCACACATTTTCAGAAAGTATTTTAGAGGATTGGCTTTCTCTTATCCTCAGAAAGAGCCAAGGTTCTCCGTCCAACCATGTCATCTCCAAGCACCAGTCACAACCCTGAAGTTCAAAACTACAGAGCCAGAAAAGACTGCCTTCCAGGAAGAGACTCACATTAAACAATTTGCCGAAGATGAAATCTCTCCATGAGCCTTGTGCATTAGTTCTTTTTTTCTGGGAATCTCAAGAACCTGCACTGGGCATACCCATGTAGACGTTTAGGGCAAAATCCAAACTCCAGAGCCATAGAGGTGTCAGATACAAAAGTAATGTTACCAAAGTTAGCAAATGTTCACAGCCGAAAATAGTCTGCTTATGCATAAATTATAAAGTCTGGGGGCGTGGGGGTGTAGTATTTTCTCACATGGAAGGGATCTCAGTTATCAGTGCATGAGCAGCTTTGCCACCTTCTGCATTTCAGTGGTGCCGCGCAGGTGATTGTGTGAGCAAGACGCCCATCCCGGAGCATGTAGACGGAGACTGGAGCCTGTGGGGTGCCTGGAGCATGTGCAGCCGCACGTGTGGGACAGGAGCCCGCTTCCGGCAGAGGAAATGTGACAACCCTCCGTAAGTCCCCCTGCCACCTTCTCCAGGGTGCCTGGATTGGGGTTTCTGAACTGCAGCTCTCTCTGCCTTAGCAGAGCAGGGTCAATCCTAAGAGGATTTGAGCTGTAGGACAGTGAACTTGAACCGAAGGTCCAGAGTGCTGGGCTTTGTGTGCATCAGATGGCACCGCAGCTCAACAGAGCTGTCTCTGTAACAGGGAAGCAGTAAGTCTGTGGATAACTGACTTGACTTCCTTACGTGGGCCCTGGCAGGACCGTTTCCCGAGACAGCTGGATGACAGCCCCTCCTGGCCTGTTTCATGGCTGCCTGAGACAAGGGTCATCCCAGGGAAGCCGGCAACCCTTCGGGAAAGTGGGGCTGACTCTCAAATTGGCTATGAGCTGAACTGGGAGCAGCCTGACTCTTGATGAGTCATGGAGCATCTGTGGGTTCCGCTCTTGTGTATCCAAATATCTTTCACCCATCCTATTAGAACTGACAGAAGATACTCTTCTTCCTTTTCCTCATAGACTTTTAATAACTATGATGACACATAACCCCTGTTCACCTACATATGTTTCCTCTGAAAAACTCAGGGCTAAATTTTATGCTCAATTATAATAATTCCTTAATCACAGGTTTTGTGTGATTTTTCTCTTGAAGTTTCCCACTTTTAATGTTTGTTTAAATAATCTGTTTTAGATCTTGTGTACCATTAGCTACATCGCATTCATTTTGAAAATAAGCAAGGTATAAATTATGACTAAAAGGAAATAGTTTGTATCAACAGTTAAAGTGTAGATATGTATAATCAGCAAACCTTTTTTTGTGTTTAAAATTCTGATACTCAAGGTATATCCCAGACCAATTAAATTTCAAGATCTGGAGGTGGGGCCCAGGAGTCAGACGTGCAAATCTCTCCAGGTGACTCCAATGTCCAGCCAAGGCTGAGAACCTCCTGATCAAAGGAAAACTTATGTTTATAGTTTGGGCAATGCAGAGTACTCTATAGTGCTCTGGTAGTGTTGTAAGGATTGGCATTACATCTATGTCTTATTAAAACTTTTCCTTCTAGCCCTAGCACCTAGCACAGTACTGATGCATGGTGGATAAGTGTTTAATCTTTTAGAAGTGACTTCTTAATTAAAAGCATAGGTGGTGTATTAGGATTTTCCAGAGAGGCAGAACCATGACCTGTACACATATGATTTATTATCAGCTCACATGGTCCTGCAGGCTGAGAAATTCTGTCATTGGCCACCTGCAAGCTGGAGGCGCAGGTGTAATTCAATCTCAAGGCCTGAACCAGGAAAGTCTATAGTGTAAATCCCAGTCCAGGGACAGGAGCAGATGATAGCAGACATGCCAGCTCAAACAGTGAGGGCTTTTGTTCTACTCAGGTCCTCAGTCAGTTTGGGAGATGCTCACACACACTAGGGAGGGCATCTGCTCTAGGAATCCACCGATCCAAATACTAATCTCATCCTGAAACACGCTTACAAACACCCCCAGGAATAATTTTAGTCTTGGCACCCACGGCCAATCAAGTTGTTACATAAAATTAGCCACCATAGGTGGGTAGATGATTAGAAAAGGTATTTAGCTAAGTGGTGGAAAATTAATAGTGGTTTCCATTTTTCCATTGCTCTGTGATGACAATAAAATAGTTCCCCCTCTGGCCCCAAAGAAGAGAGCTCTGGGTTTGGAGTCATGGTGTGGAGATTTGGGCCTGGTTTGGTTGGTTGGTTGTTGGTCATGTGACCTCAAGAAAGTCTCTTCTCTCTCTGGCCCTCAGTTTCTTCCATGAGAGGGACCTGGCATGGTATAGTAGGAAGAGCTAAGCTTCAAAGCCAGAGCAGACAAGGCTTCAAATCCCAGGAACACTTTTTATAGCAACAGGTGGTTATTATTTGCTTATCTATCTGAAAATTGCAAAAATTCATGCAAATCCATATAGAGTACATGGTCTGTATTTAACGCATGGCCCCTCTTGGTATTAGCACTAAGAGCAGAATATGGGCAAGATCACATGCCCTGCCTCCTACCTCACAACACTGTTTTGAGGCTCAGAGGAGGAAAGGCTTTGTTAACTGCAGAACACAACATGCAAAGGCTGTGGCTGCCATGGGTGCCTCATGTTTCTGATTGGAGCTTAGGTACCCTGCTCTCATTTGGCACATTACATACATCATTCCAGGTCAGATGACACCCAGTAAATATCATAGTAAAGAAATATCTGATTCTTTTAATACCTCTGGAAGGACTGTATCCAAGATGGTCATCTATACGATTGGGTTTAGGTGAAGGCACCCTTGCAAGAATAAGATGTTATTAATGCTGAGCAAGTGTGTTAGGCAGAACTTTCATGGGACTAGATTTTGTATTCTGTGAAGATGATGTTGGCTAGGTGTCCCTATGCTTTGGATGTGCCCACTGTCTCTCCACCAGCTGCTTTCTCAGCTCTGGGACACCCCAGGGCATTTTGTGGTGCGAGGCTCCTAAAGACCCCCAGGTTCAGAGAGCCAAGGCATTTCCCTGGTGGGTTCTCAGCCCACCCCTCAAGGCCCAGTGGCCCCACAGAGAGGTTGTTCTGGAAACCCCAAAGTAATGTGGGGTTGTTACATAAAATTAGCCACCATAGGTGGGTAGATGATTAGAAATGGTATTTAGCTAAGTGATGGAAAATTAATAGTGGTTTCTAATTTTCCATTGCTCTGTGATGACAATAAAATAGTTCCCCCTCTGGCCCCAAAGAAGAGAGCTCTGGGTTTGGAGTCATGGTGTGGAGATTTGGGCCTGGTTTGGTTGGTTGGTTGTTGGTCATGTGACCTCAAGAAAGTCTCTTCTCTCTCTGGCCCTCAGTTTCTTCCATGAGAGGGACCTGGCATGGTATAGTAGGAAGAGCTAAGCTTCAAAGCCAGAGCAGACAAGGCTTCAAATCCCAGGAACACTTTTTATAGCAACAGGTGGTTATTATTTGCTTATCTATCTGAAAATTGCAAAAATTCATGCAAATCCATATAGAGTACATGGTCTGTATTTAACGCAGGGCCCCCTCTTGGTATTAGCACTAAGAGCAGAATATGGGCAAGATCACATGCCCTGCCTCCTACCTCACAACACTGTTTTGAGGCTCAGAGGAGGAAAGGCTTTGTTAACTGCAGAACACAACATGCAAAGGCTGTGGCTGCCATGGGTGCCTCATGTTTCTGATTGGAGCTTAGGTACCCTGCTCTCATTTGGCACATTACATACATCATTCCAGGTCAGATGACACCCAGTAAATATCATAGTAAAGAAATATCTGATTCTTTTAATACCTCTGGAAGGACTGTATCCAAGATGGTCATCTATACGATTGGGTTTAGGTGAAGGCACCCTTGCAAGAATAAGATGTTATTAATGCTGAGCAAGTGTGTTAGGCAGAACTTTCATGGGACTAGATTTTGTATTCTGTGAAGATGATGTTGGCTAGGTGTCCCTATGCTTTGGATGTGCCCACTGTCTCTCCACCAGCTGCTTTCTCAGCTCTGGGACACCCCAGGGCATTTTGTGGTGCGAGGCTCCTAAAGACCCCCAGGTTCAGAGAGCCAAGGCATTTCCCTGGTGGGTTCTCAGCCCACCCCTCAAGGCCCAGTGGCCCCACAGAGAGGTTGTTCTGGAAACCCCAAAGTTGTTTTTATAAACCTTCTTCCATTCTTCTGCTTTATCAGGTGACGGTTGACTGGCAGTCATGAACTTCATCTCTTCTTGCCCTCTTCCTACATTGTAGGAATCAAGATCTGTAGAACTTCTGCATGTAGACAGCTGGGGTGAGGGGGTTGTGGTCTCAGCACATCAGGTGATTATGGGCTCTGACACATCCCAAAGAGGGGAGTCTTCCAGCAGCTCCCCATGGGGCAGGACAACAGGAGAAGGACCTGGGAGAGAATGTACTCCTTGGAAATGCCTCTCCAACAGTCAGTGCCTTTAGTAAACCTGCACAGGGCCATAACTTAGGGCCAAGAACTCTGCTCAGCATAGGCTTTACAATAAACGAATCAGAGAAAGTCCCCCACTGCCCGCCACCCCTGTAGAGGCATAGTCCTACAATTGTCCCTTAGTTTTCTCCTGAACACCACAAACCTGACACTTCCTAAACTTCCATTCCTCCTCCCCCATCTCTCCCCCAGCCCACATCCCCTTCAGTAAATAGCACCGTGAGCTGTTACATCGCTTGAGTTCAAAGCCCCTAAGTCCATGTGTGTCCCCTTGTCCCTTCTCTTCCTCCTCTACATCTGACTCTGATAGGGCACACAGGGGCCCTCACTAGGTGCCAGCTTCCCTTCTGGGCATTTGCATGTGAAAATCACCCAATGCGGCCCTTGCCATAAGAGAGAGGCATTCTTCTTTTATCCCTATTGTACATGTTCAGCCTGAGTCACATGGAGGTTAGGTGACTTGCCGCAGGTCACACAGCTGAGCATCAGCCTCCCTGCTTTCTCCATGCTCTCCCCTCCCCTGATTCATTCTCCACAGAAAGCCAGGGACATCTACTTTCCCATAAAGCCAATTACCATCTCTTCCTGCTTCAGTCCTTTTGGTCAGTCCCTGCTGCACTTCGAATGAAATGCATGCTCTTCACCATGGCCCCAGTATTAGTTTCCTGTGGCTGTCATCATAAATTAACAGGACTTGGTGTCGAAAAACAACACAAATTTATCCTCTCAGAGTTCTGGAAATCAGGGGTTTGAAGTCAAAGTAGGATCGATTCCCTCTTGAAATTTTGAAGGAGAAGCCGCTGCCTGCCCATCCTCCTGCTTCAGGTGCCTGCCAGTCTTCTTGGCCTGGTAGCCTGCCAGCACTACCCATCATCTTCTCTGTGTGTCTCCTTACCTTTTCTTCTCAGGACACTAACCATTGGGTTTAGGCCACCCTAATCCAGGGTGATCTCATAATTAAGAGATCCTAGTGATATTCATCAACTCTTCCCAGTTAAGGTCCCACCTCTAGGCTCTCGGTGGGTTTGTCTTTGCAGAAGAAGGCACCACTCAGTTTAACCCACTGCACCTCCTTTCTGTTCTCAGACACGAGGCCCCAACCTCCACACCTGAGTCGGTGTCCTCTCCCTCTTCCCAACTTCCCTTTCCCTCTTTGTGGGCTTCTCTTTAGACTGGCCTCCTCCCCTGACCACTGTACCAGAGGCGAGCGCCTGCTCCGCACGCTCTCTCTGCACCCTTCCCTAATGTTGCAGGTATTACACTTTATCATTACTCAGTGCGCTCGGTCACTTGTTCTACTGCAGGCTCCCCTGCTGGCCTCTGAGCAGTTGGGCCCCATCCTCCTTCCATGCCCACAGCAGACCAGCCCTCCCTAATGCGTACATGATCACCTTACTGTCTGGGTGCATGTTTACTGAGGAAAGACAATCTTTCTGATCTTCTAGTGCTGCAAAAAGCACACGCAATATTGTTTTTCCGCCAAAACACAAGGGTTATTGTACATTATTAGCCAAAAATGTCGATCACCAGGTAGGCCCCTTCCCTGGTGCCATCTTGCCTCACTGAGGCCCACAAGCTGTGAACAGCCAGGAGTGGGGTCCATGTGTCCCTGGGCACGAGAGCCTTCTTCTTCCGTGCCTGCTCTACCACAGAAGGCCGTGCTCACAGTTAGAGGTGCTCGGAGTCCTCTCAGGGGCAAGCTCCAAGAGTAATCCAGCCTTGTTTATTCCAAGTGAGAGAAAGAATATGTTTTTGCTCCTATGATAGTTACGCCTTGGTAGTCAGTCCGGTCTTTCACAATAACAATGTGGCTCCATTTCCTGTCCTGAACAGAAGTGACAGGCTCTTAAGGTTTCTCACCTTCATGGAGCCACCCATGTGAACAGGAGAAGGGACCGGCCCTGGGGGCAGATCGCTGCAGTCCTGGGTGCTTCCTGGAAGAGCAGGAGCAGCGAGGGCTTGCGCAAGTCCAGGCAGCAGCTGTCAGCCTCCTTTTGCAGAATGGCCTGAGGTGGTGATTGTTACAAAGCACAGCTGATGGGGCTTCGAGCCAAGCTCTGACCGAAACAGCGTCCTCTCCCCGGCTCACTCCTTAAATCACCACACTCGCTGCCTTGAGATTTCCCAAGGATGTCCAGATCTCATTGCTATGTGCCTCTCAGACTTGGAGCACTCCCACTGCCCTCTCCCCACTCCCTTCACTGTATATTCCTGGCACCTTTCCCATCGCCTGCAGCTGGTTTATTCACTGTCCAAAATACTGGCAAAAGAGTCCTCCCATTTATGCCCGAGTCTTGGTCTTTACAGCTATTGGAATTTTTATTTCTTGCCAACTGACATCAAGGCTTTGGGGACTATCCGTGGTTTTCATCCAGCTTCCTGAGCTTGTCCTTTCGTGCCGTAATTTGTGTCACTGTCGGTGCCAAGCCTGCAAGGCAGAGAGCTCATCTCTAATGTAAATTCTGGTACCCCATCAGGAGGTGGGGAGTGGTGGGGGAGGACTGAGGAGGAGAGTGAGGAAAGACAATCTTTCTGATCTTCTAGTGCTGCAAAAGCACACGCAATATTGTTTTTCCGCCAAAACACAAGGGTTATTGTACATTATTAGCCAAAATGTCGATCACCAGGTAGGCCCCTTCCTGGTGCCATCTTGCCTCACTGAGGCCCACAAGCTGTGAACAGCCAGGAGTGGGGTCCATGTGTCCCTGGGCACGAGAGCCTTCTTCTTCCGTGCCTGCTCTACCACAGAAGGCCGTGCTCACAGTTAGAGGTGCTCGGAGTCCTCTCAGGGGCAAGCTCCAAGAGTAATCCAGCCTTGTTTATTCCAAGTGAGAGAAAGAATATGTTTTTGCTCCTATGATAGTTACGCCTTGGTAGTCAGTCCGGTCTTTCACAATAACAATGTGGCTCCATTTCCTGTCCTGAACAGAAGTGACAGGCTCTTAAGGTTTCTCACCTTCATGGAGCCACCCATGTGAACAGGAGAAGGGACCGGCCCTGGGGGCAGATCGCTGCAGTCCTGGGTGCTTCCTGGAAGAGCAGGAGCAGCGAGGGCTTGCGCAAGTCCAGGCAGCAGCTGTCAGCCTCCTTTTGCAGAATGGCCTGAGGTGGTGATTGTTACAAAGCACAGCTGATGGGGCTTCGAGCCAAGCTCTGACCGAAACAGCGTCCTCTCCCCGGCTCACTCCTTAAATCACCACACTCGCTGCCTTGAGATTTCCCAAGGATGTCCAGATCTCATTGCTATGTGCCTCTCAGACTTGGAGCACTCCCACTGCCCTCTCCCCACTCCCTTCACTGTATATTCCTGGCACCTTTCCCATCGCCTGCAGCTGGTTTATTCACTGTCCAAAATACTGGCAAAAGAGTCCTCCCATTTTTTGCTCTGAGTCTTGGTCTTTACAGCTATTGGAATTTTTATTTCTTGCCAACTGACATCAAGGCTTTGGGGACTATCCGTGGTTTTCATCCAGCTTCCTGAGCTTGTCCTTTCGTGCCGTAATTTGTGTCACTGTCGGTGCCAAGCCTGCAAGGCAGAGAGCTCATCTCTAATGTAAATTCTGGTACCCCATCAGGAGGTGGGGAGTGGTGGGGGAGGACTGAGGAGGAGAGTGAGGAGAAAAGGCTCCATTGATCCTCTGTGAAAAGCCAGCTCTGTGCAGAAAGGATAGGGATCAGAGCTGATCTCAGAGGCAAGGGTGTTCAGGGTCACCACACAGGATCCATAAGGAAAGCAGCCTGCCTCCTAAGACCCAGAGGAGTAAATTATTTGCCTGTGATACATTTTGCTTCCACAGTGAAACCCCTGTATGTGTGCCTTTAGTATACCTGGTGTTCACAAGACAGTTTTTAAAAATCACAATTTTCTTCCCTTGAACCAAAATTACATGTGTTACTTGTAATTCAGAGGAGGCCTTAACACTAGGATGGCGGCTGCCCTGGATGCAGGGTGTTCGCAGCCCTATGCCACTTTGAAATCCTGCCCTGCTTGCTCCTTGGAGCTCTTGGTGCAAGACCAGGAGGCACAACCAGCAAAGTCACTGTGTCTCTGGGTGGCGGGTGGGTGTGAACCACTGTGATGACTTTATCTTCTGATCTACCTTCATGCAGGAGAGCAAAGTGGAAAACCAAAAAGGGCCTCCGCCCAGCTGCCACATGTGTGCTGGGGGCAGGTACAGGTTCATGCTGACTCCTGGTACATTTCTGACTGGAAGAGGACCTGGTTTGCAGAGTGGCTGTGCCATCCCTCTCCCGCCCTGAGCAGCAGTGGCTTCCACCTGGCCCAGACTCCCCCGTGCTCTCCATCTTTTCCGCTCTGGTCTTTCTGGTCTGTGTGTAGTGGTATGTTGGTGAGGCTGTCCTGTGCATTTCCGTCGTAAGCAGTGAGGCTGAGCATCTGATTGTGTCTGTAGTTGCCACTTGGGTATCCTTTTCTGTGATCTGCCTATTCCAGTCATTAGGGTTTTTGTTTAAATTCTTACTTTGTTCATGTTTAAAAACTCCTAATAGAGTATGAATAGACATTGGGGGTAGATATTGGAGAATCATCTTGAAAAATCCATCACACCTGTAAAGCCTGTCTCAGTGGGTCAGGCTGGCCTTCCTGGCCTCCCAATAGCCAGTGGTAACCCCCTTCCCCGGCCTGCTCCTGCTGTAACCAGGAGTGCTTATGAGTCACAGCTTCTTATCTCCACCTCCTACTCCCCTACTGAGCGGTTGTTTGATATATTAGAACTTCAGTTTCCTCATCTGAAGGATTCAGTCAGAATCGCCATCTGATGCTTCCTGTGGACTTAGCAAGGTAATGAGTATGGAGAACAGGCAGAGTGTATGCCCTCGGTGGGGAATGTTTCCATGGTTCAAGGTAACTTCCACAGTGAAACCCCTGTATGTGTGCCTTTAGTATACCTGGTGTTCACAAGACAGTTTTAAATCACAATTTTCTTCCCTTGAACCAAAATTACATGTGTTACTTGTAATTCAGAGGAGGCCTTAACACTAGGATGGCGGCTGCCCTGGATGCAGGGTGTTCGCAGCCCTATGCCACTTTGAAATCCTGCCCTGCTTGCTCCTTGGAGCTCTTGGTGCAAGACCAGGAGGCACAACCAGCAAAGTCACTGTGTCTCTGGGTGGCGGGTGGGTGTGAACCACTGTGATGACTTTATCTTCTGATCTACCTTCATGCAGGAGAGCAAAGTGGAAAACCAAAAAGGGCCTCCGCCCAGCTGCCACATGTGTGCTGGGGGCAGGTACAGGTTCATGCTGACTCCTGGTACATTTCTGACTGGAAGAGGACCTGGTTTGCAGAGTGGCTGTGCCATCCCTCTCCCGCCCTGAGCAGCAGTGGCTTCCACCTGGCCCAGACTCCCCCGTGCTCTCCATCTTTTCCGCTCTGGTCTTTCTGGTCTGTGTGTAGTGGTATGTTGGTGAGGCTGTCCTGTGCATTTCCGTCGTAAGCAGTGAGGCTGAGCATCTGATTGTGTCTGTAGTTGCCACTTGGGTATCCTTTTCTGTGATCTGCCTATTCCAGTCATTAGGGTTTTTGTTTAAATTCTTACTTTGTTCATGTTTAAAAACTCCTAATAGAGTATGAATAGACATTGGGGGTAGATATTGGAGAATCATCTTGAAAAATCCATCACACCTGTAAAGCCTGTCTCAGTGGGTCAGGCTGGCCTTCCTGGCCTCCCAATAGCCAGTGGTAACCCCCTTCCCCGGCCTGCTCCTGCTGTAACCAGGAGTGCTTATGAGTCACAGCTTCTTATCTCCACCTCCTACTCCCCTACTGAGCGGTTGTTTGATATATTAGAACTTCAGTTTCCTCATCTGAAGGATTCAGTCAGAATCGCCATCTGATGCTTCCTGTGGACTTAGCAAGGTAATGAGTATGGAGAACAGGCAGAGTGTATGCCCTCTGGGGATGTTTGCATGTTAATTTGAAAGTGCCTCTCTCCTTACCTGTGTTCTCAAGGATGAGATTTCAATGTGCTACGGCCTCCCTTTGCACTTACATGAGTCTTTGTGGAGACTTGGGGCCCTTCCAGTCCCCATGGCAAAGGCTGAGTACAGAGGACTATTCTACCGCAAATGCTGCCATGTTAACCATCCTCCATTTTAGCCATGGTCCACTTGGTTTGTTGTTTTAGCCTTCCTAGGAGATTTTTATTTTATCTACATTGCATAAGAGTCTCATCCCTTTGCTCCTCAGATTTTGGGAGGGTGATCTCTCCTGCCTGGGTTCACAGCCCCATTACAGCATCTCCTGAAGGCCATATGTCCATACAAATCAAACTTGCTTCACTCACCTGTGTGGCTTCCTTGGAAAAGCTGGTCCTTCCTTCAAGTCCTCCGCTAGAACTTCTATTCATAAACTACATGTGGACCTTCTCATCACTCCTGCCCTCCTTCCATAAAGATTCTCCTCCGTCTTCTTTGTGGCATGTACAGAGGGCCTCTTTCTGTGGTCTCAGCACTGGTGTTATGGTAACACTCAGATGGCCTGTATTATTGACACCATCTTAAAGAGTGAGTGGGTGTAGAGTCAACTGGGATTATCTGGGTAGTAAGTCATGCTGCTTGTGGGTTGCTTTTTCCTTTTCTCTTGTTCAAAATAGTGATGGAAGGAAAAACTGAAAAACTAACTCTTTTAGTCTTTTTATTTATTTTATTTTACCCTCTCATATTGGTCTTTTATTTATTTATTTTCATCCATCTTTATTCTTTGGCTTGTGTGGGTGTCCCATTGCAGTGGCCTCTCTCATTGCAGAGTACTGGCTCTGGACACATGCGCTCCAGAGCGCTGGCTCATAATTGGACACACTGGTCCAGCTGCTCCGCGGCACTTGGGATCCTCCTGGGCCAGGGGTGCAACTGGTGTCCCTTGCACTGCAAGGCGGACTCTTCACCCACTGGACCACCAGGGAAGCCCCTCTTTTAGTCATTTTTTAAACAGGAAAAGCTTAATGTAAAAAAAACATTAACTATAACAGGTTGTTGGATTATTATGGAATTAATTGCTAAGAGGTAGAAAAACACCTCTAAAATCACAAGAAGAGTAAATACAGGATGCAGTCTTTATCTTCAGGTCTGAGACAGAGCACGCAAGGAGGAAACAAATATGGATGAAGGTGCCCACCTCACACACATACCCAGGGCTGAAATTCCTTAGATGTGTTAGAGAGCATACAATCAGGGCCCACTGGATGAGGGAAAGGTTTGCAGAGGTGCTGCACTGGTAGAACTCTCCAGAAAGTCATACTTAGGTGTGTCAAAGAGAACTATCCAGAGGAGAAACTGCATGTGGCTGAGAATTTTTCCAAAGCATTGGAGTGCTTGGAAGCTGCTTAGAGAAGGTAGCATGCATCATGGGTCAATAGGAGCCTGCTGGGAGAAGTCACATAGTAGAACCAGAGACAAAGTCTGTCCCTCCTTAGGTGTCTCTAGCATAATATATGGTTTTGACAAACCTAGCATCATGCCAGCTTGACTTGAGAGCTTTAATTGTCCATATGGCTTTGAGTTAGCGGTCCTTTCATTTGAACTTGAAGCATTTCTTGTAGGGCAGGTCTGATGGTTAAAAAACAAACAAACTTGGCTTCCCTGGTGGTCCAGTGGGTAAAGAGTCCACCTTGCAGTGCAAGCAGTGCTGATTTCACCCTTGGCCTGGGAAGATCCCACGTGCCACGGAGCGGCTGGACCGATATGTCCAATTACCGAGCCAGAGCTCTGGAGCGCATGCGCCGAGAGCCAGTGCTCTGCGACAACGGAGGCCACCGCGATGGGAGGCCCACATGGGCCAAAGAACAAAGATGGATGAAATAGATAAATGAAAGACAAATAGAAGTGGCCTGCCTGCCCCCCCTCCCTCCCAACCCGCCCCCCCCCCAAAAAAAAAAAACTTACTCAACTATTGCTCCATTGCTTATCTTGGACTATCTTAATTTCTACCTCATTTTTTGAATGGCAGTTTTGCTGGGTATAGAACTCTATGTTGTTAGATTTTTTTTTTCCTTTGAGAACTTTGAATGTATCAACTCACTGACTTCTTGCCTCCACGGTTTCTGATTAGAAATAGGCTTATAATTTATTGAGAGTCTCTTGTCTATAATGTGTTGCTTCTCTCTCAGGATTCTCTTTGTCCTTTGACAGTTTAATTATTGAGTGTCTCAGTGAATTTATCCTATTTGAATTGTAGTTGCATGTCTTCAAATTAGGGAAGTTTTCAGCCATTATTTATTCAAATAATCCCTGCACTCCCTTTTTCTCCTTCTGCGATTCCCATAATGTGTATATTAGTCCCCTTACTGGTTTTTCACAGATTCCCTATGCTTACTTATCTTTATTATTTTTCTTTTCATTCCTCAGACTCAGTATTTCAATTCATAGGACAAAGTCATAGAACAAATGTATATTACTGATTCTTTTCTCCTGCCTCCTCAAATCTGCTTTTGAACCCACCTAGTAAATTTTTGGCTTCAGTTATTGTACTTCTCAACCTCAGAGTTTTTGTTTCCTTTGTATAATTTCTCTCTCTTTCCTGATATTCTCACTTTTTAGAATCATTCCCTATCTTAGTCTGTATCCTAGTCTGTATTCCTTTAGCACTTTGAACATCTTAAAGACCGTTACTTTACAGTCTTTGTCTAGTATGTCCAACTTCTGAACTCCCTTAGATATGATTTCTACTAATGGATTTTGTTTCCTTGAATGGGCCATGTTTTCCCGCTCCTTTGTATGACTTCTGATTGTTCTGTTGAAAACTGGACATTTGGATCTTATTCTGCACCTCTGGGAATCAACTTCTTCTCCTTCTTCCTGGATTTGCCATTTCTTTGCTATTGAAGTATTCCTCTGTGCTTAGGATCAACCTGAAGAAGTGTAAGGTCTTCTCTGGCCTTTTCTGAGCCTTCATCTTTCCCTGAGTATATATACTGGCTTTCTAAATATTCCCATATGTGCAGCTGCTTCTGAATAACCTAATGCTTAGATATTTGGCTCCCAACAGGAGAAAAAGAATTTTTTAAAATGCATTGCTTATTGAAATTCCCTGTTAGGGGTTGTAGCAGTGGCAGGCAGTCCCTATGCCTGTACCTCAGAAGTCAAAAGCAATTCTGCACAATCAGAACAAAGAACCCTGATATTTGGGGAACACAGTCCTTATTGTCCACCCTGGATCCAGTAAGTCACACCAGGAATGCAGGCATAGCTATTTGCCATGTGACTGGGACATGGAGGGTAGATAGGCCCTACCACACTCAAGATTGAGATTGACCAAAATTAACCATAATTTACCAGCCAAGTTTTCTCTTGGAAGCTGAAAGCTTTCAAATAGACTCCAGAGTTTCAAAATAGTTACTTCAGGCAGTTTTTGCCAATACAGTTGTTTTCTGGGTGAAGAGAGGGATTCTTGGTGCTCCCTTCTCCACCATCTTCCCTGACATGGCTTGGTCTTGTGGTCTTTTTAAGATAAATTAGTTCAGCTTATATAGTTTAATTCAGTGTAACTACTGTTTTTTATAGACCAGCCTACGTGAGATTCTCTGCTCAAGCCCGCAGGGGAATAGGAAAAAAAGAGGAACTCAGCGCACCATTTCACAACATTGATCATAAGCAGCATAACAGAGACCCAGAAGGATGAGGAGAGGTTCCAGGAAAGGAAGAAAATTAGGCTACAGCATGGAGGTAGCCTTAAAGGTGGGCAGAGATTTAGGGATGTGGGACTGGCGAAGATGGGGCACAATGAGCCAGATGAGGGCTGAAAAGAGACTTCCGTATAAGAGAAGACAGGATGGAGAAGAAATAGGGTAAACAGAGTTCAGGAGGAGACACTCTGAGGCAATGTGGTATTGCGTGGCTTCTCCCTCTCAGGCCCACTTCTGTCCCATCTAATCTCCTCCCCACCTACCTGCTGTGCATATCCTTTCTTAACCTGTAAAAATTTTTTTTGCCATTTCTTTGCTATTGCAGTATCCCTCTGTGCTAAGGATCAACCTGAAGAAGTGTAAGGTCTTCTCTGGCCTTTTCTGAGCCTTCATCTTTCCCTGAGTATATATACTGGCTTTCTAAATATTCCCATATGTGCAGCTGCTTCTGAATAACCTAATGCTTAGATATTTGGCTCCCAACAGGAGAAAAAGAATTTTTTAAAATGCATTGCTTATTGAAATTCCCTGTTAGGGGTTGTAGCAGTGGCAGGCAGTCCCTATGCCTGTACCTCAGAAGTCAAAAGCAATTCTGCACAATCAGAACAAAGAACCCTGATATTTGGGGAACACAGTCCTTATTGTCCACCCTGGATCCAGTAAGTCACACCAGGAATGCAGGCATAGCTATTTGCCATGTGACTGGGACATGGAGGGTAGATAGGCCCTACCACACTCAAGATTGAGATTGACCAAAATTAACCATAATTTACCAGCCAAGTTTTCTCTTGGAAGCTGAAAGCTTTCAAATAGACTCCAGAGTTTCAAAATAGTTACTTCAGGCAGTTTTTGCCAATACAGTTGTTTTCTGGGTGAAGAGAGGGATTCTTGGTGCTCCCTTCTCCACCATCTTCCCTGACATGGCTTGGTCTTGTGGTCTTTTTAAGATAAATTAGTTCAGCTTATATAGTTTAATTCAGTGTAACTACTGTTTTTTATAGACCAGCCTACGTGAGATTCTCTGCTCAAGCCCGCAGGGGAATAGGAAAAAAAGAGGAACTCAGCGCACCATTTCACAACATTGATCATAAGCAGCATAACAGAGACCCAGAAGGATGAGGAGAGGTTCCAGGAAAGGAAGAAAATTAGGCTACAGCATGGAGGTAGCCTTAAAGGTGGGCAGAGATTTAGGGATGTGGGACTGGCGAAGATGGGGCACAATGAGCCAGATGAGGGCTGAAAAGAGACTTCCGTATAAGAGAAGACAGGATGGAGAAGAAATAGGGTAAACAGAGTTCAGGAGGGAGACACTCTGAGGCAATGTGGTATTGCGTGGGCTTCTCCCTCTCAGGCCCACTTCTGTCCCATCTAATCTCCTCCCCACCTACCTGCTGTGAGGCATAAAGATAGTTGGTATATAAGGGTCACTCAGGCATAAATCTGGAAACATCAATTAATGGAAGAAACTAAAATGGAAACTAAAAGGAAACTTGATTAACAATTCAGAAAGTTAATTATATGATGTATGCAAATCTCAGTCCATACCCTGAGGAAGGTGTGTAGAAAATGTAGCTTCCTTTATTTTTTTAGCACCCAACCTAATTTGTGTGTATTCATCTACATTCTAGTTGTTCATGTTAGATTCCTAATCACTTCAGGAGTTGTTGCCCCATTTTTCCTGAGTCTGCATCTAAGTTTGGTTGAGGATGCATCTGGTTACTGTGATGTCTGGTTTATTCATCTCCTAGGGCTGCCGTAACAACCCTCTAACTGGTGGCATAAGTAACAGAGCTTTATCCTCCCAGTTCTGAAGGCTAGAAGTCCAAGATCAAGGTATGGAAGACTTGATTCCTTCTGAGGGCAGTGAGGGAGAATCTGGTGGTTTACTGGCAATCTTTGGCATTCCGTAAAGTGTAGAGACATCACCTTTATCTCTGTCTTCATCTTCATGTGACATTCTCCTGGTGGGTGTCTGTCTCCAAATTTCCCCCTTTTTGTAGTCACACTAGTCATACTGAATTAGGAGCTCACCCTACTCTAGTATTGACCACATTGTAACTAGTTATGTCTGCAGAAGTCCAGTTTTTAAGTAAGACCACATCCTGATGCTCTGAGGATTAAGACTGCAGCATATGAATTTTAGAAAGAACATAGTTCAACCTGCAACTTCTTAGCCTAGAGCATCTTTGCCTTCTGGTCCCAGACATGGGATGTGCAACTCATTTGTGGTAGAAAAGATGTCCTTCCTGCAGGTCTACATGGTTCATCAGGGCCAGCCCCTCTCTGTTCCTTCCACACCATGGTTTGTCACACAGAAATGCATTCATCTACCTACACTTTGGCCTGAGGCTCCTGGGGCAGTGGTCTGAGGTCCCATCTATCCAAATATGCCATGCATTTGTTTCCCTGAGCTCTAGCTGCCTCCATGGTACTCTGGGCAGGAAGAAGAACAAAGGATCCCTCTCTTCTCAGATTTTATAAGCCTTAGAGAGGTTTTACTTGTTACCTATTGAAATGTTTCTCCATGCTGTGGAGAATCTGAAGAAGGCTGTGAACAGCCTGAAGAAGTGTAAGGTCTTTTCTGGCCTTTGAGATCCAAACTCAGAACCCTCTGTGGAGCCACTAGCCACATCGTCTCTCAAGGCCACCTCCACTCTTATGGGTCAGAGAATGTGGTCTGGTGTGTGTGAGGTGATCATGGAGGAATGAGAGCACCTTTGCTCCTACTGCAGATGTTGCCTCGAACACATTTATGTAGACTGTAGGCTGACAAGCTGTGGCCTATGGGCCAAATCTGGCCCACCACTGGTTTTGTAAATAAAGTTTTATTGGCACACAGCCACACCCTTTCGTTTATACATTGTCTTTGGCCGCTTTTATGCTGTGGTGGCAGAGTTGAGTACTTACAGCAGAGACCCACAGAGCCATAAAACATTGGCTGTCTGGCCCTTTGTAAAGAAAGTTTGTGGATTCCTGGTATAGATTTTTGTGACACAAAAACCTAAAGACTTTTGCCACCTTGCCACCTTCTACTGTCATATCTCTTCCATAAAGCAGTGATCACAGGGTGATCTTAACCGTCTGAAGACAAGAAATGGCAGAGAGAGGATAATACATATTCAAAATAAAATGGCTAGGGTGTCAAAATGTCACTTTTGCTATTTGGTTTACAGTTGATGAAAAGTCACCGAGCGGAATAGTTGTAATTTGTGCTGAATTTCAGTAAGAAAGTACCAGGCAAATAGGGGAGGCAGTCTTACTCCATCATGATGTTCTTGGCATTGTGGAGGTGAAGGGCCCCGTTGAGGTGCCCTATGAAGTCCATTCTATGAGGACATCTGGGTCTCGAGGAAGAGCTGGGCAGGGCCAGCTTCAGCCAGCCGTGCCATGGTCCTACTGCTCTTCCTCAGTACCATCAATATGTGCAGATGTGGCCTGAGAACACAACTGGGTCACCAGAACTGGTTAAAATGCCAGCTTAAGCACAGAGCATCTAGGACCCAAGACTGCAGCCTTGAGCATGTGTGGTCTCACACTTGCCTGGTAAAGGGTGTGCAGCTGGAATCTGGCTGGTCTCTACCCAAAGCCTGTGAGCAAGTGAATTAGTCATTCTGATTATTATCATTATAGAGTAAATAAGAGCTATTTATTTACTCATCCTGAAACTTTGTGACCTCTGGAGTATAGCTAGTAGCCATTTAAAGGTCTTCATTTTGTAGAAGACAAAAAATCAAAAAACCTACACATGCCAAAAATTCTCCTTGGGGGTTTTGCAGTATTACAGATGGTCAATTTTTAAGTTCAGATGAAAGACAATTTGTGGATCTTGCTGAACAGATCCATACCATATCCTATTTCCAGATGACCTTGATTTACAGTTCTTGGATGCATTTTCTCATGGCTCACTGAACATGCCATCATCGTGGGCCTGGGATTGCTGAGAGAGGGTGTGTAAGAGGAGAGGGGCTGCTTTGGAAGCCCTGCCTGCCCCTCCCCATCCTGGAAAGAGAGGCTGAGCCTAAGCACCCTGCTGCTTCCACAGCCCATCTGGTTAATGGGAACCATTCTCTTCTTTCTAGCCCAGGCCCTGGAGGCACACACTGCCTGGGTGCCAGTGTGGAACACGCAGTCTGCGAGAACCTGCCCTGTCCCAAGGGCCTGCCCAGCTTCCGTGACCAGCAGTGCCAGACACATGATCGGCTGAGCAGCAAGAAGAAGGGCCTGCTAACCGCAGTGGTGGTTGATGGTAAAGGCCTATTCTTTCAGAGTGGTTTCCCTCTCACCTCCTCTAACACCATAAAACCCACAGGGCATCCCCTCCCCCACAGTCCACCCGGCAGGTCACCCCTGTCCGCCTGGACTCATCCCTGGACCCACGTCTTGAGCAGTGAGTTGAACTTGGATGACCCAGCTCCTTGAGATTTCCCAAAAGCAGCTGTGAGTCAGGCAGTGGGTCAGATCCCTCCTGGCTGGGTGTGCTGGCAGCCTGCCCTCGAGTGCCCTGTGCTGCCAGGCCCAGGCCAGCCTTCAGGAAAACAAGGCTCTGGAGGAGCAGGACCACGGGTTTGTGTGTCTGCTCTCTTTCCAGTGATGACGCTTTCTTGCATTTCCTCATAAGTCTTGGATTGGCTCTTACTCCTTGACTGGAGTGTCTGGGGAAAAGTTTTCTTTAATATTTATTTATTTATTTATTTATTTATTTTCATCCATCTTTATTCTTTGGCATGTGTGGGCCTCCCATCACAGTGGCCTCTCTCATTGCAGAGCACTGGCTCTGGGCGCTTGTGCTCCAGAGCACTGGCTCCTAATTGGACACACCCATCCAGCCACTCCATGGCACTTGGGATCTTCCCGGGCCAGGGATGGAACCGGCACCTCTTGCACCGTAAGGCAGACTCTTTACCCACTGGACCACCAGGGAAGCCCTTTTTTTTTTTTTTAATTAAGGTAACATTGGTTTATACTATTATATAAATTTCACATGTGCACCACTATATTCTTCACTTGTGTACACTACAGTGCACTCCCATAAGAAGTTAAGTTTCCATCCATCACCATACAGCTGACCCTCTTTACTCTCCCCCTACCTCCTTCCCCTCTGGTAACCACTGCTGTGTTTGTTGTATTTGTTTTTGTTTTGTTCAAGGACAGTTTTCAACATGGTCAAGATGACAATAAGCACAGGTCACATTTTCTTTCCCACAGTTTTCTCCCAGGGCAAGAGACTCTGCCCACTGGGCCATTGCAAACATTTCCAGTGGCTGATAAAATTCTAGGTGGGAGTATCGTGTCTGCAGAATCTGTGATGTTTGTTTATTGTCCATAAGGATATCCCAGGGCCTAGTTCAGGGTTTTTTAATTCTTAAGATTCTGTTCATCTTCAAGATATGAGTGCTATAATGATGAGAGCATGGTCCCATTTATGGAGCATGCCACGTGCCAGGTTCAAGTCAGCTCTGTGTACATAATCTCCTTAAATATGCAAAGCAAACTGTGCAGAAGGTGAGAGGTTATAGGTTATGTGACATGTCGAAGCTCCTGCAGCTGATGAGGATGAGGGAGGGAGCTGACCCCAGTTTGGGGGGAGCTGCTGACTCAAAATAACCAGCTGGCTTCTGGTACTCAAGTGAGAAAAAAATTCATGAGTGTCAAGTGAGTAGCTTTAGTAAGAATTTAGGCAACTGGGCCTGATTTTTACACAGTCTCTGAAGTATTCTGCAGAAGAGTGAGGTTCCTGTGCTGAGACTTAGGTTTCTTCACTGTCGTGTGACGAACCTCTGAAATCTATACTCGGTTACAAGCTCAAGTGTGCATAGCTGTGCTGGGGATAGGCCCAAGCAACTCAGGGAATAATGACCTCAGACCCACAGCTTTTAACCCAACAGCCTGACCCATTAGCTTTGAACTGACATGGGAGGTTCTAAACCATAGCAGAGAACACCAACCCACAAGGCCATGGGCTTATTTTAAAGCATGGGGGAGTCCTCCAGATGTTTTCCTTTTTCACAGAGACCACTGCCTTTAGGAGCTGTGTGACTCTGGCCGCCCTGGCACCTAACCAGCAGAATTCCAAGTGGATGGAGCCTTCACACTTTCCACTTACCCTGTGGATTAGGGAGAGAGGAGACCCATGCTCCTCAAAAGGGGATGGGCAGCTGGAGGCCCAGGCTCGCAAGAGAGCCTTGCGGCTCTTCCTGGGCATCCGTCTGATGCAGGAAGATGCTAGAGGCTTCTGAAAGTCTCAGACACCCTAATGGGGGGGAGACAGTGCTAGCAGGGGCTGCCGTGTTTTCAGAGCATGGCAGGTTATGATGAGAAGCAGCTCCGTTTCTAAACCTTCGGGCATCCCCAAACTGCCAGATGAAGAGAGTCCAGGTCCCTTACCTGTTCTCTCACTTGTCTTGGGAGCAAGACATGGTCAGGTCTGGACAAGCGTGCACCACTCTCATTTCCCCATGGCTGTGTGCAGGGCCTTGTTATTCTTTCCTTGGTCTCTTGGTCCAGTTTTCAGTTTTCCTGCCTCATTTATTCAATGCAGAATCCCACTTAAATGTCTATTTTTCCATAGATTTCTCCAAGTCCAGATTAAACTTCTGTTTTCCTTCTAACCACTTTTGGATCGCTGAGCTGCTTGGTTCCTTATCATCACAGTGGCTGAGGCTGATGTCTGCCCAGATCCCCCTTCAGGGAAACCTACAAGTACAGCTCTTTGGGGAAGCTCACTGGGTTCAGAATGTGTTTTCACCCACTCACTTTTTGTTTCTGCCAAAGTAATAAATAATTATAGCCAGAGTGCCACTGCCTTTGATCTGAAAAGTACAACCCTATTGATAAGGACCGTAAGCACTCTGCCTTTGAAGGAGAGACCTCAAGTTCAGGGCTTTGCCAGGGTTGCTTGACATGTCCCCCTCTTGGGTGGAACTGTTGTGACTTCTCGCATATTTGGTTTCATTTCCTTCTCAAATACAACCAGAAGCCAGCAATTTTTTTAAAGGAGTGTTTCACAAGGATAAAAACAAAATAGATGGCCAATTCAGAAGGTAGGGGGAGAATACAGATTATAAGTGTTCCTCTCACAACTCAGTTTATAAAAGGCACAATTCTAGCTCGGCCATGAGAGGAACGATTCCTGTGGTTGGGCTCTGGGCTCTTCTGAAGCCCATTATGACTGCCCTATTCATAGCATTGCTATCGCTGTGGAATTCTTTGGTGAGTGACGCATAGTTCAAGAAAAGGGAAGCTATATTTTTTTTTTTTGCTTTTTTCTCTTATTGAAAAAAAAAAAAAGAAATTCTTGCAGAGGTAGATTTTCCAAGGGAGGGCTCAGGACCACAAATTCATACCACCTCCAAGAGAAGACAAAGACTCTCCTTAGAAAATATTTCTAAGTGGAAAAGCCTTTAGACAGAAACCCATTGTGGTGGCCTGTTGCCAAACCCACCCCCATTCTGCCCTCCCCGTGGAATCTCGTTTAAATGGAAACCTTCAAGAGGTTAGTCCTCCCTGCCCCTGCCAGCAGGCCACATGCCCACTGAAGTGTCAGAGGCCTTGGCAAAGGCTCTGTCTGGACATGGAGGTACTTTCCTAGCTTCTTCTTTCCCAGAACCCTCTATGGGTCTGAGCCTCCCATGGGATGGAAGGTCTGATGGTTAGGGCTCTCTGACTTCAGCTTGACCATTCTGGCGGCTAGAGTTGCTTAATGAAAAAAAGAGTGGTTTCAAAGATTTAGGGTGTCTCACGGGTCCCCAGGGCCAATATGGCGTTCTGGGATAGGGTCTCTGAAGATGTCAGGACCTTCTCCCCGGGCTCACCACAGCTTGTGTTTATGAGCCATTTCTTCCAGGCCCTGCTGCTGACTGGTTTTCTCACAACGTGTCCATATGTAGGCTGATGGGCAGCTCAAAATGCCTGTTATTAAATCCTCATCCTGCATCCAGATTCTTTGGGGTCAAACATGGTTAGGAGATACCAACCATGCATCAGCCATATATTACTTCATACCCCAGTGGGGTCCCAGGAAGCACCCCTCAGTCAGACACATGAACACCTCTACCAGGTAGCCCATAAACAGTCTCTCAGATACTAACAACAGCATCATGTCACTCAAGGCTAGTTTTGCTGCCTGATGTGTCTACCACAAATGTCTAAAAAAAAAAAAAAGAAAGAAAAAGAAAATGATTGTAGTTTTCAGAGATTCTCGATTTCTGAATTGTGGATGAATGAAGGAGTGTAGGCCTCTTAGAGATCCGTCAACCATGAGCAGATATAACTTCTCTATCTGACTTTCAGTGCTGACTTCCTAGGGAAGAGACTCTGATTAGTCTAGCTGTGGTCAGATGGCCATTCTTGGTCCCATCAACTGAGGCCCCCGGAGGACTGACTGAGGCTGTGGTGGGGAGAAAGATTCTGATTGGTCCAGCTATAGTCTGGTGACCACTGCTAGTTCAGTCAGCTGAGGGCTTGCTCTGGGGTCATGGCAGGTGACTTTGGAGATAGGGAGCTGAGCAGCTTCATCAGCAGGACTTGGGTGAGCAGCTGGGATGGCCTCAGAATTAAATAGTGTCTCCACCTTGGTAAGATTCTATAACCACTGGCAGAAAGAGAACAACAAAAGCACTAAGGACCACAAGTATCCTCTTCACTGTCCTAGCGCTAGAGCACTGGGGCAAGTCCTCCAAGCTTCCACCAAGCAAATATAGTGCTGTGGCTCTCAAGACCCCAGCCCTGTCTCACCTTCCCTATCTATGGCTTCTCCATTCAACTGTAAGTCCTACCAACAAGTGAGCCGGTGAAAAGCTGGGGCTCACCCCAGTCAGATCCAATCCATACTTCACCTTGGCACACATAAGCCAGGCAAGAGGGGTATTCCAAATTTCTTTTCTTAGGATATATGGTCGTATCACTTTTACAAAGATTTTGTTTCCCTGTCTACAACTAAGGCTGTACGAGTGTTGATGCTGCCCAAAATTGAAGCCCAACACCTCGTATTATTTTTCAGGAGATTTATTGCCCACCCAAGGCAACCCAGAGGGGAATAATCAGAGAATTTTGAGAGGTTCTCAGCTGCCTCAAGTTTTATAAAGCTTATCCTGTGTCCCTTTGGGACAACATACTGCTACATCTTCCTAGAGGTGTGGGATGCCCTGAATTCTGAGTGGAATCCTCAGAAAAGGAGATGGACAAAACGAGGGCATTCCAGCTGAGCAGAGGAAGGAAGTGTTACCTCTGGACTCTGTTGAGGGGGTTGGCACTCCCCACACTGCCCAAGCCATGAAGGATGGTGTCTGTCAGTGGGAGAGTAGAGCTGAGTGTACCTTCCTGCCTGGGGTCATGGTCAGAATCCTTCCATATGAAGTTGTGACCCCCTGATTTGCAGAGTCTCTACTTCCCTGATGTTCACACCAGAGAGCCTAGGTAAACCATGTTGATCCCTTTTGAATCTGTTCTTCCTACCAGACTTTTCAAAGAGCCTCTACTTTTCTACCCAAATCCCATTTTTATTTCTGTATAGATCAGAGTACACATATACTCAGAAGCCAGAGAAATTCATAAAATTGGTGGTTTGTTTTCATCATGGTATCCTTTTCACCCTTGGTATCTTTGACTCTCCGAATTGGTGAAAATAAACCAGGATGGGTCGAAGAGGCCAGGGTCTGGCCCTGCCAGCCAAGGGATTCAGTATAGCCATTCTCTGAGCCTCATCTGCTCATCTATAAGATGAAGACAGCACCCATCTGAAATCCATGAACCTTGCTTAGCCTGCTGTGTGCCACATGGCAGATAATAGTATTTGTGATTTTTATCATCATCACCTCTGTTGTCAGTTATTACTATAGTTGACTGAATCTCCTCAAAACTCCAGATATCGAGACGGCAGTTCAGTTTAAATGTAGTCCACAGTTTCGAAAATGCTTTGGCCAAGGGATCCATGCTAACAGTGAAATACTAGAGGAAGCTTAATATGTGGAAAAGTTATACCCATCCATTCAAGATTGGGCTTCTGTGCTCTCTCTCTCCTAGTGACTGTCTGGGATGCTCACAGGAAACCTCAGGGTTCCAAAGAGCACCCAAAATTCTTGTCAAATTAGCCTCCCAGAACCTGATTTCAGTTTACATTTCAGTCTTCCATAGTTCTCCTGTCACTGGCTATCATCTTGTGTTATTCCATATAGATGGAAGGACAACTGACAATGGACAATTCCTTCTAGTATGCTCTGTCCTCTGACAGCTCAGATCAGACCCCTGAGGCTGTTCATGGTCTGCCTCATCAGGAATTGACTGTGTACTTACCCACAGGATCACTAGGGCCTTGAAAAATCATGCCTTATTCATCTTTCTTTTTCAAGCAGTGCCAAAAGAGTGCCTTGTATGAGAAAGAGCCTCCATCCTCGTTTATTAAATGAAGCATGTTACTTTGCTTATCTGGGAAACCACCCTTCCCAGCAGATTCTTCTCCCCCACAACTAACTGGAGCAGCCAAGTTGAACATCTCCACTGTACCCCTGCAGGTCTTCCTAGTGTTTTAAGACAAGACTCCCAGTGGGCATGTTGGTCAGCTGCACTCCACGAAAGAGGAGCTCTACGGAAAGCTGAACACAGTGGCAGTTTAGTCAATGTCACCCAGTCACAGAAGCTATAGAATCTGGGTAAGGCCACACGTCTGCTCTGAAAAGAGCTCTCCAGCTTGGATCCAAAGTCTGTTCAGGCCATGTCAGCTCCAGAAACCTTTTGTTTTACCCCTGCCTTTGTTTACCTGACACCACCAGAAGGACCCCCCAGGGAAGGCTCCTAGTGGAGTTAAAGGGCCTGGCAAATACAGCACAAAGATGTCAGTGTTTCTCTCTCTAGAAGTTCCTTTGCAAAATAATAATATAAACTGCATTAGAATTAGGTGACTGAGAGAAATAAAAAGGTGCATTTATTTTTATCAATTACATACAGACAAACAAAATCCATTTTTATTTTTTTAAAGAAGACCTCTTTTTCAACATCATACTGGAAGTCCTAGCTAATGGCAATAAGACAAGAAAAGGAAGTAAAAGATATATAGATTGAGAAAAAAGGAAAGTATCTTTGTTTGCAGATGACATAATCATCTATGTAGAAAATCCAAAAGAATCAACAGGAAAAACAAACCCCCTCCTGGAACTAGTAAGAGATTATAACAAGGTTGCAGGATATAAGGTACATGTACAAAAGTCAGTCACTTCCCTATATAATAGCAATGAGCAAGTTGAGTTTGAAATTAAAAAACAGTGCCAGAGACTTCCCTGGAAATCTAGTGGTTAAGACTCTGTGCTTCCACTACAGGGGGGCATGGGTCTGATCCCTGGTCAGGGATTTAAGATCCTGCAAGCCATGCCTCACAGCCAAAAAATGAAAGGAATATTACTGAAATTCTTAAAAACACAATGTCATTTACATTAGCACGCCCTAAATGAAACAAAATTTGTATAAGATCTATATGAGGAAAACTACAAAATTCTGATGAATGAAATAAAACGATTATATAAATGGGGAAATATTCCATGTTAGTGGAAAGATATCAAAATGCCCATTCTTTTCAGTTTGTTCTGTAGATTCAGTCCAGTTGTGATCAAAGTCCCACCAAGTTATCTTGAGGGATATCAACAAACTGATTCTACAGAAAGGTGAAAATATTTACCAAGTCCTTCTGTGAGCCAGGTCCTGGGACTGACCTGGGGACAAAAGATGAAAGTTTGGTTCCTTGTCCTCCAAGGGCTTCCATTTCCATCAGTTCTTTAAAAGTAATTTATAGTCCACCTCCTTCAAACTCCTGTAGCAAAAGGATTCACCTTATAAGAAATCCAAGACAGTAGGACTTGAGGGCTTTAAAGAAGGTGTATGCAAAGTGCCAATGGAGATTGCAAGTCAGAGGTGGCATGAGAAGGGAGAGCTCTGGAGTAGAAGTTTCTGAAGTGCCCAAAATCTTCCAGAAAGCCAAATGCATGGAGGAAATTCCAGGCAGAGAGAACAATCTAGGCAGAGGTGTGAGATCTTGGTCTGTTCTGGGACCTCACTTGGTTTCAGAAGCAGCAGAAATCAAGGTTTCCATTCTGCCTGGGGACATGGCTCTTACAAGTTGTCCTAGAGTCTTATTTGTCCCCTTCTGTTCCTTATTCCTGCTCCATTTCTTCCAGGACCTTCTTACCACATGCCACAGCCTTGCAGCTTTTATCTGGTGGCTGGGGAGCACTGAACCTTTAGCAAGAGCTGCTCCCCTCACTGGGAAGCCTTCTTCCCCTGAGGACTTCTCCCCTCACTGAGAGGTCTTATTCACCCCAGGGCTGCTCCCCTCACTGGGAGGCCTTCTTCCCCCAGGGCTGCTCCCCTCACTGGGAGGCCTTCTTCCTCCAGGGCTGCTCCCCTCACTGGGAGGCCTTCATCCCCCAGGGCTGCTCCCCTCACTGGGAGGCCTTCATCCCCCCAGGGCTGCTCCCCTCACTGGGAGGCCTTCTTCCCCCAAGGCTGCTCCCCTCACTGGGAGGCCTTCATCCCCCCCAGGGCTTCTCCCCTCACTGGGAGGCCTTCATCCCCCCAGGGCTTCTCCCCTCACTGGGAGGCCTTCTTCCCCCAGGGCTGCTCCCCTCACCGAGAGGCCTTCTTGTTCACCTCCTCCCACTTTCCCACTCCAGGCTCACCCTTGGTACATATTCAACTTGCTTAGAGATTAGAATACTAATTCAGCCTAGTATTTTCAGTACTTTAAAGAAAAGGAAATACTTTATTTTTGCCAATGATAAAGCAAGTAAAGTGAAGAAAAGCCCACAATGCTCTCACCTGTGTGCCATTTGCTCAAGTCAGAGGAGGATCTTTCTCCATATTCTGTGTCATATGTTCCAAGGGGAGGGTGCAGTGTGTGCCGTGTACCTGTGACCTTGATCCCATGCCAGCTTCTTGTCTTTTGGGCTTGCCTGAGCCTACAAGCATCTGCACCCCGCCTGACCCCCAACAGCTTCCCACATCAACATCCACCCCTTTCCCTCCTCAGATAAGCCATGTGAACTCTACTGCTCGCCCCTCGGGAAGGAGTCCCCACTGCTGGTGGCCGACAGGGTCCTGGACGGCACGCCCTGCGGACCCTACGAGACCGACCTCTGTGTGCATGGCAAGTGCCAGGTGATGTGTTTTCCTTGTGTCCTTGGCAGGGATTTGGAGGAGGGTCTCCCTCCAGAGGGGCTTAGGGTGGCAGAGGCCTCACAAGGCTGGGTGAGTGGACTTCCTCAAGAAAACTTCCCATGGGTGATGTTGCCTCCTGCAGCTTGGCACTCCTCCCTCCCTCAGTAATGACAGCCTGAGGCCCACCTGCAGGCCAACCAAGAGTTGAGGTGCTGAAAGAGTAGTGGCAACATGGTCATCTCAAAAATCTTAGAGTAACTTTGGACATCATGACAAAGGGAAGAGCTGGTAGACGGGAAGATGTACATGAACATATGTTTTTGGACAAGCTTTGCTTGTTCGGCTATTAAAGAGGTGGCAAAACTGAGCAGATGCCTTCACTGGTGGTACCCAGGGAGTTGATTTTGCCTGGTTTTGGGGGACTGCCCCACCCACTGGAATCTAATCCTGATGGTGGATGTCTGTGATTCATTAGCATGATGAAAGATTAGCATGTCATATAAGAAAACAAAAAGAGAAAAAGAGGGAGGGAGGGAGGATGGGCATTAACCCTAGTGGATTTTTTTCCCTACAAGGTCCAAACCAGTCCAAGACTGTAATTTTTTAGGGAAGAACTTGACAATATCCAGCCTCCTTTGGCGCTGCCTGGCTTTGTTATCAAATACGAATATGTGGGGGTGATAGACACTTGGTGCCCGAGAGTCTTGGGCAGGCAGCCTCCCCAGGAAGGAGGGGTGAGAGGCCCTCAGGGCTGCCATTTTGTAACAAAGAATGTGCAGAGCCTTGGGCATTGTGAACAACTATCTTATCATTGAAACAAGAAATTGCCTATGGTTCTTGGTAAACCTGCTGAGAAGTCAAGTGTGAGATTTGTTTCTGTCATAAATTATAATATGCACTTGCAGGGGCTACAGTGTGACCCAAGGACATATGTTCCTTTAGCAAACACTTGCCAAGTTAAAAGCCCTGGTGTTATTTATTTTTTTTAGTTTTTTTTTTTAAAGATTTATTTTTATTTATTTATTTTGGGCGGGGGTCAGGTTGTGGAGGGAGGGGAGTGGGCGGACCACTTCTATTGGTCTTTCATTTCTCCATTTTCATCCGTCTTTGTTCTTTGGCTCCTGTGGGCCTCCCATCGCGGTGGCGTCTGTCATTTCAGAGCGCCGGCTCTGGGCGCATGCGCTTCAGAGCTCTGGCTCAGTGATTGGACACATCAGTCCAGCTGCTCCGCCGCACGTGGGATCTTCCCAGGCCAGGGCTCCAACTGGCGCCCCTTGCACTGCAAGGCGGTGTCCTTACCCACTGGACCACCAGGGGAAGCCCAGCCCTGGTGTTATTTAAAGCAGCACCAGCTGAGCCATCTCCAGCCTCTCCACAGCATCTTCTATAGGTCTTACTAGTCTGGAAACATTTCTAAGAATCCTGATGTTTTCTGGCCAGCAGGCTCCATGTTAAGTGGCCAGACATGCTTTCAGCTCCTAGCAATTGGTACCAATGTGCCCCTTCCGTGACTCTGGTTCTTATTGCAGCCTTTTCAGCCAGCAACCCTCTCCCGTGCCATGACAGCAAAGCCCTCAGTCCTTTAGTGAGTACATCTGGGTGTCTGTGACATCACTCAAGCTATAGTAGCCTTAAGTCTGGGGTCTTCAGGGTGCCATTGAACCAGAGCCTGCCCTGCACATGGATGTGCCAGGAATGACGTGTGTCCACTTGCCTTCCCATTCCCACCCCGATTCTGTTCCCACCCCTGGGTCCATCTCAGACAGCTCTGCCGCCATCTTCATCATTACATTTACTCACTCTTCCCTTGGATGACACTAACCAAGCACGACCCCTCGAGGCAAAGGCACTGGAGCATGCAGACAGTGGCCTTGCATGGTGCTCTACAATGGATGGGGCTTGTGATCCTTGGAGCCTCACCCCAACAATAAGGAGACCCCTGCCTGTTCTTGGAAGTACCATGAGCTCTACATGAATGCACCCCAGTGGCCCACTGCCTCTGGACAGCCCACTAGTCCTAGCAGAAGGGTTACCGTCCTGGTAGGTGGCAGCAGCACCTACCAGCAAGCATCTCAGAAACTTGCTTTCTGAAGGAAGTTGAGTCCAATTTGTAATTTTTCTAATAGTGCTCATTCTTCAGAGAGAATCTATGAAGGCTAGCTTTGACCATGGTTAGCTCAATTCTCACAAAAATTCTAATTAGTAAAGTCAGAGTTAATGAGATTTTATAATAACATTGAGCACATTTACATAAGACTGTAAGAACTTAAATACAAATACAGTATTTATGCTTTGTTATAATGATTGCCAAAGTGGAGAGTTCTGGATTTCTATGGTCCTTGTGAATGAGTCAGGCAAGGAATATTGGCTAAAGAGAAGAATAATAGTAATAAAAAAGAATTCTCAGAGGTTTTGTGAGCAGAGGGTCTGTACCTATTCATTGGTGCCATTATCTAATTATAATGGATAAAAGGTAGAAATCTTCCATACTTGATATAAGACAGTATTACAGAAAAGTTACTGTGGTTCATGTGTTAGCTTTTCCCACTTTCTCTACAGAGGTAAATTTTGCTATTTTAGGGTAGCAGAAGGTGTTCTGGGAAATTCAGAGAAAACGTTGACGAGTTGGTGGGGAATGGCAGGGACAAGAGGCTCCAAAACGACATTTTGAGAGGATTCCACTAAGCTCCAAATAGCAGGTCATTGACCACCCCGATTCTGGTTCCCACCAGCTATAGTAGCCTTAAGTCTGGGGTCTTCAGGGTGCCATTGAACCAGAGCCTGCCCTGCACATGGATGTGCCAGGAATGACGTGTGTCCACTTGCCTTCCCATTCCCACCCCGATTCTGTTCCCACCCCTGGGTCCATCTCAGACAGCTCTGCCGCCATCTTCATCATTACATTTACTCACTCTTCCCTTGGATGACACTAACCAAGCACGACCCCTCGAGGCAAAGGCACTGGAGCATGCAGACAGTGGCCCCTTGCATGGTGCTCTACAATGGATGGGGCTTGTGATCCTTGGAGCCTCACCCCAACAATAAGGAGACCCCTGCCTGTTCTTGGAAGTACCATGAGCTCTACATGAATGCACCCCAGTGGCCCACTGCCTCTGGACAGCCCACTAGTCCTAGCAGAAGGGTTACCGTCCTGGTAGGTGGCAGCAGCACCTACCAGCAAGCATCTCAGAAACTTGCTTTCTGAAGGAAGTTGAGTCCAATTTGTAATTTTTCTAATAGTGCTCATTCTTCAGAGAGAATCTATGAAGGCTAGCTTTGACCATGGTTAGCTCAATTCTCACAAAAATTCTAATTAGTAAAGTCAGAGTTAATGAGATTTTATAATAACATTGAGCACATTTACATAAGACTGTAAGAACTTAAATACAAATACAGTATTTATGCTTTGTTATAATGATTGCCAAAGTGGAGAGTTCTGGATTTCTATGGTCCTTGTGAATGAGTCAGGCAAGGAATATTGGCTAAAGAGAAGAATAATAGTAATAAAAAAGAATTCTCAGAGGTTTTGTGAGCAGAGGGTCTGTACCTATTCATTGGTGCCATTATCTAATTATAATGGATAAAAGGTAGAAATCTTCCATACTTGATATAAGACAGTATTACAGAAAAGTTACTGTGGTTCATGTGTTAGCTTTTCCCACTTTCTCTACAGAGGTAAATTTTGCTATTTTAGGGTAGCAGAAGGTGTTCTGGGAAATTCAGAGAAAAACGTTGACGAGTTGGTGGGGAATGGCAGGGACAAGAGGCTCCAAAACGACATTTTGAGAGGATTCCACTAAGCTCCAAATAGCAGGCTGATTCAAACCATAACATGAAACATGGAAATACCATTTTACTCTGTTTTATGAGCACCAAGCTAACTTTCATTTCAGTGAGTCACAAATTACTTAACATGCTGAAATGAAACTTAACAGCACTCATAAAAGTGGGAGTGAGTTGGGGGAAGAAACACAAACATTGTCTATTTTTCAGCAAGTCCCTATAAATCAGAAGTCCCATCATTAATGATTCCTACTGTTGGCCTCCAGAAGGAAAGAAATCAAATTAATATGCCTCTAAAGTGCAGCTTGCCTCAAAGCTGCTGTCCGGCAGGGGAGCAGCCTGTCAGACAGATGAACGTGTCTGCTCGGATCTGGGACCGTGAAGTTTGGCTTCAACAGCTTATGTACACTTGCAGCCAACCTGCTCTAATTACAGTCACATTTCGTTGGAACCCCAAGTCGTGTACGTATCCCTTGTTTGATGAACAACAAAACACCTACCGTACCTATAAGCTTCTTTAGTGAAGGGGCTATCTGATACTGTGTCTCCCAGGAGCTGTCTTGAAGGACAGTCAGTCTCTGATTGCATTTCACAAAGATAAAAAGGAGTGGATGGGTTACCTGCACTCAGGACTTAAGTGACTCTGTAATCTGGAGCCCATTTCAATGGACTGTTTTCAACGTCCAGAATTTCTTGGCTTCTTATTTCATGTACAGTGGTCTATTAGGCATGTGAATGAGTAAATAAAAAGAATTTTCTCAGAGGTTTTGTGAGCAGAGGGTCTGTACCTATTCATTGGTGCCATTATCTAATTATAATGGATAAAAGGTAGAAATCTTCCATACTTGATATAAGACAGTATTACAGAAAAGTTACTGTGGTTCATGTGTTAGCTTTTCCCACTTTCTCTACAGAGGTAAATTTTGCTATTTTAGGGTAGCAGAAGGTGTTCTGGGAAATTCAGAGAAAAACGTTGACGAGTTGGTGGGGAATGGCAGGGACAAGAGGCTCCAAAACGACATTTTGAGAGGATTCCACTAAGCTCCAAATAGCAGGCTGATTCAAACCATAACATGAAACATGGAAATACCATTTTACTCTGTTTTATGAGCACCAAGCTAACTTTCATTTCAGTGAGTCACAAATTACTTAACATGCTGAAATGAAACTTAACAGCACTCATAAAAGTGGGAGTGAGTTGGGGGAAGAAACACAAACATTGTCTATTTTTCAGCAAGTCCCTATAAATCAGAAGTCCCATCATTAATGATTCCTACTGTTGGCCTCCAGAAGGAAAGAAATCAAATTAATATGCCTCTAAAGTGCAGCTTGCCTCAAAGCTGCTGTCCGGCAGGGGAGCAGCCTGTCAGACAGATGAACGTGTCTGCTCGGATCTGGGACCGTGAAGTTTGGCTTCAACAGCTTATGTACACTTGCAGCCAACCTGCTCTAATTACAGTCACATTTCGTTGGAACCCCAAGTCGTGTACGTATCCCTTGTTTGATGAACAACAAAACACCTACCGTACCTATAAGCTTCTTTAGTGAAGGGGCTATCTGATACTGTGTCTCCCAGGAGCTGTCTTGAAGGACAGTCAGTCTCTGATTGCATTTCACAAAGATAAAAAGGAGTGGATGGGTTACCTGCACTCAGGACTTAAGTGACTCTGTAATCTGGAGCCCATTTCAATGGACTGTTTTCAACGTCCAGAATTTCTTGGCTTCTTATTTCATGTACAGTGGTCTATTAGGCATGTGGAATTACTGGTGGAATTCCGAAGAATTATAAGAGACTCTTACTGCAGAGTCCTTCTGTGTAAAGAAGGGGTACCAAGCATGCAGGAAGCTGTACCAGTTGCTTATGGATACATAGGCCTGTGTTTCAACAAGGCCCACCTGGTCTCTGCTTTCCCGACCCGCGGGATTCGTCAACACAGACCTAAAGTGGGGGAGCAGGAATTGAGAGGACAAGAGACACGAGAAATGGAGACAAGACAGGAGTCTGATCAAGTCTCGTTTTATTGCTGAAAGGGAGTGGTATTTATGCTATACAGAAAGAGGAAGGAAAGAGAAAGGAGTCAAACACAGCCAGTCATGTAAAAGGTCAATTGTGCATGTGGTTACATCATAGCAAGAGTCTATGAGAAGCATGCACTGACCACGAGCGCGGAAACTTCACTCAGCCAATCATGGCAATGAGCACACGTCTCAAGCTGCTCCTCCCTACATCCACCAGGCGCCATCTTTGGGAAAATATGACGATGCTCCTATGCTGGAGGCTCCGCCAAGTGCCATCCCAAGCAGTGTTTTGCAACATTCATGCATGGGAGGCTTAGGATGTGGCCGGGCTGACCCGCGGTCCCAGACAGCTGCTTTTCACCACAGCCTTCAGCTGACACCCTGAAGTGTGTGACTGCTGATGCTGAGCCTTTATCCACAGCAGTGCTTACAACTCTGAAGTCATTCCCTGTATCCCTTTCACCTGATTAACCTCCCATAGCAACTTTTGAATTAAGCCAACAGACGGAGTCACATCTTCACCCCTCTTCCATCCCAGGACTCCACTAACCCAGTGGTGAAGGTAGCACAGCACACACTATGGTAGTGAAGAGAAGCAGAGGCCATCCTTTGACAAGAAGGCAGAAGTGGATGAAAGTGTCACTGAAGCAACAGAGGCCAAAACTGGAACAGATGGAGAGTCACAACCAAAAAGAAAGCAAGATGCGTGAGGAAGTCTAGGACTTGGGGATGGAGGGTGGGCGCAAGGAGTTGACTGCAAATAATAAGTCACCATTGTTGACTGTGCCTGGCCTGGCTCTTGAAGCTTGAGGAGCTATTAGGGAATGATCTTCCAAGATTTTCCCCGAAGTCATGTGATAAGCTGTTCAGGGACAGCTGGAGCAGGGGAGGGACCCCCGGGGCTCCAGCACAGTGCCCACCCTCTGGGAACAGGGCAGAGCCCAGCTCCCCTCCCACCAAGTCCGAATGGAAGCCTGCCAGCCTCGTGTCCAGAGTTCCATCAGTTGGCCCATCTGTGCTTCATTCTCAAATACAAATGGTCAGCCTGAGATCATCCACTCGCTGAAGAAAACCAGCAGCAGGAATGAGAAAAGACCAAGAAAAACAAACAGGAAAACTGACCCCGGCAGAAAAAATGAGATAATTACAGAACTCTGTATGCAGTCAAGTGATCAACCAAGCATGCAGGCAAAATAATTTTGAGACTGGGAAGAACTCAGAAATTTTATTTTCCATGCATCTGTTCTGAAGAATTGAGGTATAGTTTAGCAGGATGAGGGTGAAGGCCAGAGTGAGGAAGATGAGCCCAGCAGGACTTGGTGGAGTCCAGGAGCCCAGAAGATGCCAGGAGAGGGGCTGTGTCACTGGAAGAAAGCAGAAATTCAATTTAAAAGAAGTCAGTGATGTCCCTCTAACAGGAGGCGGGGGATGGAGGGAGACAGTAGCTGGAAGATAGCTGTTAAACTGAAGAAAGGAAGTGCTTCTCTCAGCCAGGAAAATAAACACCAACAAGGACCACTGAAATCTGTGTGAGGAAGTCTCAGTTCAAAAATAAGAAAGTTAAACTGCCCTGTTGTGGGAGGGGTCACTCTGTGGTCAGGCTGGTGGTGCAGAAGAGAAGGAAGAGCACTTGGTTTGAAAACCGAAGTCTCCGGTTCCCAGTTTGGCCCAGCTTGATGAGAGGGAGGTCAGCATTTTTACACATTTATTGACCACGTATTAACACTATGTAGGCCACTGTGATGGGGTGAGGACAAGAGTACAGAGGTTTAGAAGACACCACCTTCCACGTGCTTATGGTCTGTCTTTGGGAAAATGAGGCTGACTCGTGTGAAGCCCTAGCGAGCGCAGGTTAAGGGGTGATCAGGAGCCAGGGAGAGACTGGGTTTAGACAGAGCAGAAAGGACATTCCATGTGCTGGGTGCTGTAAGGTCCATGCAGTGCTCCTCAGCACCAAGAGGGTCCCTGTCCCCATGCACCATACAGACAAGGAACACGTAAACTCACAGACCTGGCCATCCCACAGCCTGACCTGTGTAAGGAGGAAAATGAGGTCATAGAAAGTGAGCTGTGGGCCTCTGGGAGGGCTTGTGCCATGACACAGCTCCCCAGAGTTCCATCAGTTGGCCCATCTGTGCTTCATTCTCAAATACAAATGGTCAAGAACTAGCAGCAGGAATGAGAAAAGACCAAGAAAAACAAACAGGAAAACTGACCCCGGCAGAAAAAATGAGATAATTACAGAACTCTGTATGCAGTCAAGTGATCAACCAAGCATGCAGGCAAAATAATTTTGAGACTGGGAAGAACTCAGAAATTTTATTTTCCATGCATCTGTTCTGAAGAATTGAGGTATAGTTTAGCAGGATGAGGGTGAAGGCCAGAGTGAGGAAGATGAGCCCAGCAGGACTTGGTGGAGTCCAGGAGCCCAGAAGATGCCAGGAGAGGGGCTGTGTCACTGGAAGAAAGCAGAAATTCAATTTAAAAGAAGTCAGTGATGTCCCTCTAACAGGAGGCGGGGGATGGAGGGAGACAGTAGCTGGAAGATAGCTGTTAAACTGAAGAAAGGAAGTGCTTCTCTCAGCCAGGAAAATAAACACCAACAAGGACCACTGAAATCTGTGTGAGGAAGTCTCAGTTCAAAAATAAGAAAGTTAAACTGCCCTGTTGTGGGAGGGGTCACTCTGTGGTCAGGCTGGTGGTGCAGAAGAGAAGGAAGAGCACTTGGTTTGAAAACCGAAGTCTCCGGTTCCCAGTTTGGCCCAGCTTGATGAGAGGGAGGTCAGCATTTTTACACATTTATTGACCACGTATTAACACTATGTAGGCCACTGTGATGGGGTGAGGACAAGAGTACAGAGGTTTAGAAGACACCACCTTCCACGTGCTTATGGTCTGTCTTTGGGAAAATGAGGCTGACTCGTGTGAAGCCCTAGCGAGCGCAGGTTAAGGGGTGATCAGGAGCCAGGGAGAGACTGGGTTTAGACAGAGCAGAAAGGACATTCCATGTGCTGGGTGCTGTAAGGTCCATGCAGTGCTCCTCAGCACCAAGAGGGTCCCTGTCCCCATGCACCATACAGACAAGGAACACGTAAACTCACAGACCTGGCCATCCCCACAGCCTGACCTGTGTAAGGAGGAAAATGAGGTCATAGAAAGTGAGCTGTGGGCCTCTGGGAGGGCTTGTGCCATGACACAGCTCCCAGGACTGTTGCTGCCAATGCCCCCATCCCTGTGGCAGGCCACTGTGGACCCACGCCTCTGCAGGAGAACCTCAGACACTCACAGGAAAAGGGAATTTATATCCATGAGAAAGACACCTGGGCGGCCATCCACAAGCCTCGATGAGCAGCCTAGGGGGAAACCAAACCTGCTTACACCGTGAAGTTGGATTCTAGCCCTCAGGACTGTGGAAAGATAAATTCCTATTGTTTGGGCCACCCATCCATGTTATTTTGTTATGGCATCCCTAGAAGATAACTGTAGTCAGATTCTGCATCAGCACTAAGACCTCTTTAGTTTTTCTTTTGTTTTTCTCCTGGTCATTTTTTGAGTCCCCAGATATGTATTTTTTTTTGTTTTAATAGAGAAATACTTCCAGAAAAAAAAAAAAGTGAACTGTGAGTGGCATGGCAGGGCCTTCCGAGGAAATAGAGCCAGCCTGGTGAGACATGGTAGGCCATGGAGGGCAATAGGGTATGTTCCAGAAATAGATCAGGGTGGGAGGCAGAGGTGCCAGGGTCTGGGCTGTGTAGGGCCACACAGGCCATGGCGGGAATCTTGGTTTCTTCTGACTGTAGAGGCAATGAAGCTCATGGAAGCAGGGCTGGAGGTGGTTGGATTCAGTGTGCACTTGGAGGAGGAGGGAGGGCAGCTATTGGGTTAGAATGATATCACGGAAGTGCATACTGTCTAGCAGTGAGGTTCACAGCCATAACCTTCTCGTCTTCCCAAGTGAAGATCAGTCAGGCAGCAGAAGGGAGAAGACCAGGGTGATAGGTGATTTGCTGAGTAATAAGGTCTCATCTGGGCAGTGACCATGAGCACGGACAAGAAATAGACACTAGGGAGCTTTCAGGGGACAAAGCCAGGAGGCCAGTACCTAAGAAGATTGGTCTAAAGTGGCCTAGAGGTCTCAGGCTCGGGACCAGGATGATGGCTATGTCTGTCAGCTGCAAGAGAGCAGGGCGGAGTCCAGCACTAGACCTGTGTAAGGAGGAAAATGAGGTCATAGAAAGTGAGCTGTGGGCCTCTGGGAGGGCTTGCCTGCCCTGACTGTTGCTGCCAATGCCCCCATCCCTGTGGCAGGCCACTGTGGACCCACGCCTCTGCAGGAGAACCTCAGACACTCACAGGAAAAGGGAATTTATATCCATGAGAAAGACACCTGGGCGGCCATCCACAAGCCTCGATGAGCAGCCTAGGGGGAAACCAAACCTGCTTACACCGTGAAGTTGGATTCTAGCCCTCAGGACTGTGGAAAGATAAATTCCTATTGTTTGGGCCACCCATCCATGTTATTTTGTTATGGCATCCCTAGAAGATAACTGTAGTCAGATTCTGCATCAGCACTAAGACCTCTTTAGTTTTTCTTTTGTTTTTCTCCTGGTCATTTTTTGAGTCCCCAGATATGTATTTTTTTTTGTTTTAATAGAGAAATACTTCCAGAAAAAAAAAAAAGTGAACTGTGAGTGGCATGGCAGGGCCTTCCGAGGAAATAGAGCCAGCCTGGTGAGACATGGTAGGCCATGGAGGGCAATAGGGTATGTTCCAGAAATAGATCAGGGTGGGAGGCAGAGGTGCCAGGGTCTGGGCTGTGTAGGGCCACACAGGCCATGGCGGGAATCTTGGTTTCTTCTGACTGTAGAGGCAATGAAGCTCATGGAAGCAGGGCTGGAGGTGGTTGGATTCAGTGTGCACTTGGAGGAGGAGGGAGGGCAGCTATTGGGTTAGAATGATATCACGGAAGTGCATACTGTCTAGCAGTGAGGTTCACAGCCATAACCTTCTCGTCTTCCCAAGTGAAGATCAGTCAGGCAGCAGAAGGGAGAAGACCAGGGTGATAGGTGATTTGCTGAGTAATAAGGTCTCATCTGGGCAGTGACCATGAGCACGGACAAGAAATAGACACTAGGGAGCTTTCAGGGGACAAAGCCAGGAGGCCAGTACCTAAGAAGATTGGTCTAAAGTGGCCTAGAGGTCTCAGGCTCGGGACCAGGATGATGGCTATGTCTGTCAGCTGCAAGAGAGCAGGGCGGAGTCCAGCACTAGAATTGAGAAGTCAGGAGCCAGCAGCTTCGGAGGAGGAGCCAGTGCCTCAGTGTGGCCACCATGAACTCAGTGTCTTGGCCAGAGAATCTGGGGCAGGGTGGGGGAGGTTGTCAGCAGACTGGCCCCCTGTGAGCCTGGTTGAAAGGTGAGTGTGAGTGTCTCCATGTGAGTGATTGTTGCAGCTTAAGGAGAAGGTGATATTACCAAAAAAAAAAAAAAATCAGAAACAGATGGGACAAGAGAGCTGCACACTTCTGAGGGATCAACAGCAAGAGAGAGCAGAAGCAAAAGTGTCCACGAGGTGTGGGGAGAATCACATAAGAGCCGCCTCGGGTGCCTTCCCTCTTCTCGGCCTCTATCTTAGCATCTTTATTCCAGGTCTGGTGGATAATAGGCAGTTAACTGTGCTTTGGGTAAATGAATAAATACACAGCCACAGATGGGGTTGTTGGTATTCAGTCACTCAGTTGTGTCCTACTCTTTGAAACCCTATGAACTGCAGAATGCCAGACTTCCCTGTCCTTCGCCATCTCACAGAACTTGCTCAAACTCATGTCTATTGGGTTGGTGAGGCCATCCAACCATCTCTTCCTCCATCATCCCCTACTTCTCCTGCCTTCTATCTTTCCCATCATCGGGCTCTTTTCCATCTGTTCACATCAGGTGGCCAAAGTATTAGGAGCTTCAGTTCAGCATTAGTCCTTCCAGTGAATATTCAGGGGTGATTTCCTTCAGGATCTCCTTGTTTTAATATCCTTATAGTCCAAGGGATTCTCAGAAGTCTTCTCTAACACCACAATTCAAAAGCATCAGTTCTTCAACATGCAGCCTTCTGTACTGTCTAACTCTTCTCGTCTTCCCAAGTGAAGATCAGTCAGGGCAGAAGGAGAAGACCAGGGTGATAGGTGATTTGCTGAGTAATAAGGTCTCATCTGGGCAGTGACCATGAGCACGGACAAGAAATAGACACTAGGGAGCTTTCAGGGGACAAAGCCAGGAGGCCAGTACCTAAGAAGATTGGTCTAAAGTGGCCTAGAGGTCTCAGGCTCGGGACCAGGATGATGGCTATGTCTGTCAGCTGCAAGAGAGCAGGGCGGAGTCCAGCACTAGAATTGAGAAGTCAGGAGCCAGCAGCTTCGGAGGAGGAGCCAGTGCCTCAGTGTGGCCACCATGAACTCAGTGTCTTGGCCAGAGAATCTGGGGCAGGGTGGGGGAGGTTGTCAGCAGACTGGCCCCCTGTGAGCCTGGTTGAAAGGTGAGTGTGAGTGTCTCCATGTGAGTGATTGTTGCAGCTTAAGGAGAAGGTGATATTACCAAAAAAAAAAAAAAATCAGAAACAGATGGGACAAGAGAGCTGCACACTTCTGAGGGATCAACAGCAAGAGAGAGCAGAAGCAAAAGTGTCCACGAGGTGTGGGGAGAATCACATAAGAGCCGCCTCGGGTGCCTTCCCTCTTCTCGGCCTCTATCTTAGCATCTTTATTCCAGGTCTGGTGGATAATAGGCAGTTAACTGTGCTTTGGGTAAATGAATAAATACACAGCCACAGATGGGGTTGTTGGTATTCAGTCACTCAGTTGTGTCCTACTCTTTGAAACCCTATGAACTGCAGAATGCCAGACTTCCCTGTCCTTCGCCATCTCACAGAACTTGCTCAAACTCATGTCTATTGGGTTGGTGAGGCCATCCAACCATCTCTTCCTCCATCATCCCCTACTTCTCCTGCCTTCTATCTTTCCCATCATCGGGCTCTTTTCCATCTGTTCACATCAGGTGGCCAAAGTATTAGGAGCTTCAGTTCAGCATTAGTCCTTCCAGTGAATATTCAGGGGTGATTTCCTTCAGGATCTCCTTGTTTTAATATCCTTATAGTCCAAGGGATTCTCAGAAGTCTTCTCTAACACCACAATTCAAAAGCATCAGTTCTTCAACATGCAGCCTTCTGTACTGTCTAACTCTCACATCAGTAGGTGACTACTAGAAAAAACAGCTTTGACTATATGGGCCTTGGTTGACAAAGTGAATCTATGCTTTTTAATATGCTATCTAGGTTCGTCATAGTTTTTCTTCAAAGGAACAAGCGTCTTTTTTGTTGTTGTTTTATGATTGGCTTCAGTATTTAATTTTTTTTTAAAGGTCATATTTTTAACTTTTATTTTACTTTTAACTTTTACAGAGTTTTGTTGTTTACAGATATGTATGTTCCCAGATTAGTCATATGTATATCCCCCCCATCCCACCCCTCCCAACCATCACACAGCACCCCTGAAGGATCTCCTTTTCTCACAGAGCAATGACTATAGCTATTTTCTTCACTTATGATAGTACTTCATGCTACTTCCTTTATGCCTCCCACCCTCTGTTGCTTCCCCACAATGTCCATATGTCCACTGTCCATGTCTGCCTTTCCATCACTTCACTGTGTGTGCCATCATCACCATCCTACTGGATTCCATATATATGTGTTAATTTTTTGTATTTGTCCTTCTCTTTCTGACTGACTTCACTTTTGATGATACGTTCTAGATCCAGCCACCTCATTAGGGCTGATTCTTCTGCATTTCTCTTTACAGCTGTGTAGTATTCCATCGTATATATATACCAGAGCTTTTGTATCCATTCGTTCGTCGATGGGCATCTAGGTTCCTTCCATATTCTAGCTATCGTATAGAGAGCTGCAGTGAACATTGGGGTACAGGTGGGAACAAGCGTCTTTTAATTTCGTGGCTGCAGTCACCATCCACAGTGATTTTGGAGCCCAAGAAAGTAGTCTTTCACTGTTTCCATTGTTTGCCCATCTCTTTGCCATGAAGTGATGAGACTGGGTGCCATAATCTTCATTTTTTGAATGTTGAGTTTGAAGCTGGCTTTTTTACTCTCCTATTTCACCTTCATCAAGAGGCTTTACTCTTTGCTTTCTGCCATTATGGTGATGCCATCTGCATCTCTGAGGTTATTGATATTTCTCCCAGTAGTCTCAACTCCAGCTTGAGCTTCAACCAGCCTGGCGCTTCACATGATATACTCTGCATAGAAGTTAAATAAGCAGAATGACAATATACAGCCTTGATGTACTCCTTTTCCAATTTGGTACTAGTCCATTGTTCTATGTCCAGTTCTAACTGTTGATTCTTTAAGTGCATACAGGTTTCTCAGGAGGCAGAGAAGGTGGTCCCATCTTTCAGAGTTTTCCAGTTTGTTGTGATTCACAGTCAAGGGCTTTAGCATAGTCAGTGAACCAGAAGTAGATTTTTTTAATTCTCTTGCTCTTTCTTTGATCTAATGGATGTTGGCAATTTGATCTCTGCTTTCTCTGCCTTTTCTAAATCCAGCTTGTATTTCTGTAAGTTCTCGGTTCACATACTATTGAAGCCTAGCTAGGAGGATTTTGAATATTACTTTGTTAGCACGTGAAATGAGTGCAATGGTGTGGTAGTTGGAACATTCTTTGGCATTGCCCTTCTTTGGAATTGAGAAGAAAACTGGCCTTTTCCAGTTCTGAGGCCGTTGCTGAGTTTTCAATATTTGCAGGCATATTGAGTGTAGCAGTTTAACAGCATCATCTTTTACAATTTGAAATAGCTCAACTGGAATTCCTTCACCTCCACTAGCTTTGTTCATAGTAATGCTTAGACTTCACACACTATCATGTCTAACTCTAGGTGAGCAATCACATCATCGTGGTTGGTTATCCAGGTCATTAAGATCTTTTTAGTACAGTTCTGTGTATTCTTGCAATCTCTTCGTATAGAGAGCTGCAGTGAACATTGGGGTACAGGTGGGAACAAGCGTCTTTTAATTTCGTGGCTGCAGTCACCATCCACAGTGATTTTGGAGCCCAAGAAAGTAGTCTTTCACTGTTTCCATTGTTTGCCCATCTCTTTGCCATGAAGTGATGAGACTGGGTGCCATAATCTTCATTTTTTGAATGTTGAGTTTGAAGCTGGCTTTTTTACTCTCCTATTTCACCTTCATCAAGAGGCTTTACTCTTTGCTTTCTGCCATTATGGTGATGCCATCTGCATCTCTGAGGTTATTGATATTTCTCCCAGTAGTCTCAACTCCAGCTTGAGCTTCAACCAGCCTGGCGCTTCACATGATATACTCTGCATAGAAGTTAAATAAGCAGAATGACAATATACAGCCTTGATGTACTCCTTTTCCAATTTGGTACTAGTCCATTGTTCTATGTCCAGTTCTAACTGTTGATTCTTTAAGTGCATACAGGTTTCTCAGGAGGCAGAGAAGGTGGTCCCATCTTTCAGAGTTTTCCAGTTTGTTGTGATTCACAGTCAAGGGCTTTAGCATAGTCAGTGAACCAGAAGTAGATTTTTTTTTTTAATTCTCTTGCTCTTTCTTTGATCTAATGGATGTTGGCAATTTGATCTCTGCTTTCTCTGCCTTTTCTAAATCCAGCTTGTATTTCTGTAAGTTCTCGGTTCACATACTATTGAAGCCTAGCTAGGAGGATTTTGAATATTACTTTGTTAGCACGTGAAATGAGTGCAATGGTGTGGTAGTTGGAACATTCTTTGGCATTGCCCTTCTTTGGAATTGAGAAGAAAACTGGCCTTTTCCAGTTCTGAGGCCGTTGCTGAGTTTTCAATATTTGCAGGCATATTGAGTGTAGCAGTTTAACAGCATCATCTTTTACAATTTGAAATAGCTCAACTGGAATTCCTTCACCTCCACTAGCTTTGTTCATAGTAATGCTTAGACTTCACACACTATCATGTCTAACTCTAGGTGAGCAATCACATCATCGTGGTTGGTTATCCAGGTCATTAAGATCTTTTTAGTACAGTTCTGTGTATTCTTGCAATCTCTTCTTAATATCTCCTGCTTCAGCTAGGTCCATACAATCTCTGTCCTTTATTGTCCCCATCTTTGCATGAAATGTTCCCTTGGTGTCTCTGATTTTCTTGAAGAGGTCTCTAGTCTTTCCCATGCTGTTGTTTTCCCCTCAGATGTTAAAGAGTGACGAGTCCATGATGAGGATGGAGAAATTGTCAGTGGATGTGGTGACCAGGAGATTATCTGTGAGTGGTGATCATCCATCAAGCAGGAGCAGGATTCTAGGGGCAGGTTTCACATCAGTGAAGATGGATATTCCTCACTTCTGTCCTGTTCATGGTCCATCCCACCCCCTCTTCCAGAACTCAGTTCCGAGCAGTGATGCTTTTGTAGGCCTTCTGCATGCTTCCCAGGAACTGTCTCTTCTGAAAGAACTCGTGCTTCTCCTGCTCGGTCCCTTCCATCCTGAGCCTTCGGTTAATTCTGCCCTGAACAGTATCCTCACCCTGGTGTCACACACACCCTGGCCTGTGAGCAGAACAAGGCTCTGACCCACAGATACTGACCAGAAGCATCTTTGAAAGTTCAGAAGGGTATGGCAGGCATTCCTGGTGTAGGTAGAAAGGTGATCATTGGGATAACGTGGGAAGAGGCAGGAGTGTTGTTTGGGGTTTCCTTTGGTTTTATCATCTTGTCCTCTAGAACATCAAATGTCATAAACACAGTTATTGAATCTCCTCTAACCTTCAGCATTTGGGTGGTGGGAGTGGAGAATTCCAGCCTTTTCCGAGCATGCATGTAGCATTTGGGTGGGGGTTTGGCTTTTTGGATTGAGAAGAAAACTGGCCTTTTCCAGTTCTGAGGCCGTTGCTGAGGTTTCAATATTTGCAGGCATATTGAGTGTAGCAGTTTAACAGCATCATCTTTTACAATTTGAAATAGCTCAACTGGAATTCCTTCACCTCCACTAGCTTTGTTCATAGTAATGCTTAGACTTCACACACTATCATGTCTAACTCTAGGTGAGCAATCACATCATCGTGGTTGGTTATCCAGGTCATTAAGATCTTTTTAGTACAGTTCTGTGTATTCTTGCAATCTCTTCTTAATATCTCCTGCTTCAGCTAGGTCCATACAATCTCTGTCCTTTATTGTCCCCATCTTTGCATGAAATGTTCCCTTGGTGTCTCTGATTTTCTTGAAGAGGTCTCTAGTCTTTCCCATGCTGTTGTTTTCCCCTCAGATGTTAAAGAGTGACGAGTCCATGATGAGGATGGAGAAATTGTCAGTGGATGTGGTGACCAGGAGATTATCTGTGAGTGGTGATCATCCATCAAGCAGGAGCAGGATTCTAGGGGCAGGTTTCACATCAGTGAAGATGGATATTCCTCACTTCTGTCCTGTTCATGGTCCATCCCACCCCCTCTTCCAGAACTCAGTTCCGAGCAGTGATGCTTTTGTAGGCCTTCTGCATGCTTCCCAGGAACTGTCTCTTCTGAAAGAACTCGTGCTTCTCCTGCTCGGTCCCTTCCATCCTGAGCCTTCGGTTAATTCTGCCCTGAACAGTATCCTCACCCTGGTGTCACACACACCCTGGCCTGTGAGCAGAACAAGGCTCTGACCCACAGATACTGACCAGAAGCATCTTTGAAAGTTCAGAAGGGTATGGCAGGCATTCCTGGTGTAGGTAGAAAGGTGATCATTGGGATAACGTGGGAAGAGGCAGGAGTGTTGTTTGGGGTTTCCTTTGGTTTTATCATCTTGTCCTCTAGAACATCAAATGTCATAAACACAGTTATTGAATCTCCTCTAACCTTCAGCATTTGGGTGGTGGGGAGAATTGGAGAATTCCAGCCTTTTCCGAGCATGCATGTACTTCTTGCACATGGTCTAGCAGAGGGAGAAATTGCCACTGTTGGCAGATTAGTTAGGCTGTTGCCCCTTGGTTCTCAGATTCGCTGCAGTTGAGATACAAACCCCCCTCCATACCCTGCCTTTACATGCAATTGGTGTCTAGTATGCAGAGAGCAGGGCACACTGTCCTAGCCCCAGAGTGTTCCAAGGAATTAACTTACAGGGTGACCCTGCCTGCAATCCTGTCTGTGTCTGACCAGAGAAACCCCTGGAGACGGACCATGACCTGCAGCAGGCGGGGCTGCCTGACATCACGGGAGAGCCCACCTGCACACAGGCCTCTGCACATGACTCTCATGTATCACCCCCAAGAGGGAGGGAGGGAAGATGCCATCACACATACCTTCTCCTTCCCCTCTGCCTTTTTTGGAGAGGAGGGATTCTCTGACAGAATCAGGAATAGATGACAACTACCTGTTGAGTCTACTCTGCTCAAATCAGGAGAGGAGGAACGTGTCCCTTCAGCCCCTTAGAAGAATGGTAGTCGAAAACAGTCTCCCATCTATCTGGAGAGGGCCCACCTCTCCACAGGGCCTGAGTGGTGAGCTTGGATTTCTCAAACCAGAGCAGAGGTCATTTATAAAAAACCCTCTGAGACTGAGGTTAATATTCTCATTTTTATAATGGGAAACTGAGGCTCATGTCCAAATGTTTAGCTCTCCTCAGGACATGCATATTGACCTCAACTTTGAGCATGTTGTTTTCGGAAGAGAAGCTGACTGCCCCCTGCCAAGCAACTCTGCCCTAATCTGAAAACCTGTCAGCTCCAATCTGAAGCTGTGTCTGAAAACACTTTTTTCTGAGAAGACTTCATCTGAGAGGTGAAGCTTTAACAAAATAGACCAGTTTTTAAGATTAAAACAGAATGCTGGGTAAAGAAAGAAGGGAAAATAACAGAAAACTTTCACCCTGTATCCAGCCTTTGACAGTTTAACAGGTAAGATACTGGGAACCCTGCAGACGAGGCTGTTGAAGGCTCCAGAACTGACTCTGTTTCCTGGGTGGAGTCCTTTGATTTGGAAGTTCTGAACAGCCATACACCAGCAGGTGGTCTGTACATCTCTTACCTTCTGAAGGCATTTTGAAATTTATAACTAGATGATTGTCATGATGTAGGTTCCCATAGTTCATTTACTTGACTTGGGCACCACTGTAAGAGGGTCCCAGTTCCTGAGAGCAGAGGGGAGCCTTCCCGATCCCTTGAGGGGTCCTCAGCCCAGAACTGCTTTGGTTCGGGGGAACAGCTCCAGTGGGCGCTCCAGGCATGGGACCTTGCCAGAGAGGGGAAGGACGGTTCTTCAGGACACAGGGCTAGTGTCTCTCAGCAGTGGTCATCTCCAAGAAAGTCTCTCTCTCCGAGCCCCAAACCTAGTCCAGTGGTCTCCCAGTAGCTCCTAGGCCTGCAGCATCATCTGGGGATTCAGCAACAACACAAATCCTTGGGCCCCACCCCAGAAATGGGTGACCTACCAGGCTTCCAGGTAACTGCAACGTGCCAGAGTTTAGTAAGTGCCACCCCAGGTGACCTTGTGTTCCTGGGCCCAGGGAATCATCTCAGCTGGTCAGGCCAGGAGGTATTATTCCCTTTAGCAAGTGCTGAAGCTGAAGCTCCAATACTTTGGCCACCTTATGCGAAGAGATGACTTATTGTAAAAGACCCTATGTTGGGAAAAATAGAAGGCAAAAGGAGAAAGGGATGACAAAGGACAAGATGGTTGAGATGATATGGTGTCACTGAGTCAATGGACATGAGTTTGAGTGAGCTCCAGGAGATGGTGAAGAACAGGGAAGCCTGGCATGCTGCATTCCATGGCGTTGCAGAGTCAGACACGACTGAGTGAATAAACTAAACTGAGTGAGGATGGTGTGGAAGGGCGTACTGTCTTTGTAAACTGATTTTAGCCCTCAAGACTCATCATCCCAGTGAAAAAATAAGCAGGTGGCTCATGTTCAAACAGGATCATAAAACTTCTCCTGAAAGAAGCAGACGCTAACAATGGGCCCGGACTTGTGAGTAACCCAGACTCTCAGAAAAGAGGTGAGGGCTAGCTCCTTGGATGCCAAGCTACCCACGTGTCACAAAACTGCAGTGTTCCCAGCAGTCCCGTGGACATGAGGGCCTCACCAGGCTCCCCACTGATGATGACTTCATCACCCCCAAAAAGGAAATCAATTCCAAACATTGCATGTTCTTAAACATTAAATCCTGTGAGGTCTAACTCAGTGTCAACTAGGGCCTGCTCCTTAGCAAGTATGCACACGTTCTTTGTGTTAGTTTTAGGAGCGATGGTGATAATCACATTGAAGAGAAACCACGCTCCCCACCCCCAACCTGCCTCTGCTTGTCCAGAGCAGCAGTGTCTTCTGCTCGGGGCTGGGGCTGGGGGCCCCCAAGGATGCCTAATGCTACTCTGGCTATGCCGGGGCTTTGAAAGCACTCATTTAAACTGCTGCCCTTCCTCATTCTCACTTTTCTCTTCCCTACCAAGATCCTTCTTTCACAGGATGCTTCAGAGGAAAAGTGGTTTGTGCCTCTAGGAGACTGGTCCTCTCCTCCTAAGGGCCCTTCCTGTTCCTCCCTGAAGCACTTCCCACACCTGTCCTTCCTGCATCCAGGTGAATTCTTGTTCTGACAGATTTCAAATGCACACTTTGCCTCCTTGCCATGTCTTGCCTGGAAAATTCCACAGACAGAGAAGCCTAGCAGGCTGCAGTTTGTAGGGTCACAAAGAGTTAGACATGCCTGGGCAACTGAGCCCATGTACACGTACACATGATCTCTTAGCCAGACAACAGGTGACTTTTTGAAACTCCAGCATTCTCCCCTCACATATCCTTTCTCCAAAGGTAGTGTTTCTGGTATTCTTTTAGCTCCTCTATTCTGAGCATTTCAAAATTCTCACAAATCCAGCATACCTTGGGGAGAGTCCTGACCTTGCCCAGAGGACCTTCCAGTGGCCTCAGTCCCAGGCCAAGGACATCAAGGATTACCCAGCCAGCCTGGGGCTGGGAGGTAGGCAGTGAGGGGCTGCCCCTGGCTCTGCCAGCCACTTGCTATGTGACCCCAGGTTTGTCAGGTACCATCGCTGGGCCTGGGGAAAGCTGTCTAGACCAAATGGGTTGTTAACTGAGAGCATCTAGGCAACTGTTTTATGTGGAAACCCTGTCTGAGGTATCAGCAGTATCTGCTCGAGTCAGAGACGCACTATTGCTGAGCAGCAGTGTGATTAAAACATAATAGGAAACCGATGAGAGGGGAATCATGCTGAGAGCACCTGGGAGCTGGGAAAGCCCCACGGGGACAGGTCAGGGTGACGTGAAAGAGGCCAGGGTGCAGGGGCTTGAGGGTGAGCCCTGTGGCAGTGCTAGGAATGGGCTGGGGTCTGGGATGTTAGCCTCTGGGACACAAGTCATGAAGATGGCAGCACAGACGTGGCACACAGGTTGACCCCAGGGCATTTGCTGAGCCTGCTGGCTGAGGGGAATTTTGGATCTTGGCTGCTGTGTGTTCTTAGCGCCTGTAATTTTATATCAGGCATCTTCATAGGAATCTGCCATCAGTCCAGATCACGAAGCTAGGCAGCTCCTGCCACATGATCTGAGTCTAGGCACCCAGTGGCGGCTCACCTACCTCCAGGTCACACTGGGAGATCTACTTGGCAAGCAAGTGTGCCAGTCAGTGCCACTTACTTTGTGAGTTTCTATGTTTCCCTGAAGCTCTTCCCACACCTGTCCTTCCTGCATCCAGGTGAATTCTTGTTCTGACAGATTTCAAATGCACACTTTGCCTCCTTGCCATGTCTTGCCTGGAAAATTCCACAGACAGAGAAGCCTAGCAGGCTGCAGTTTGTAGGGTCACAAAGAGTTAGACATGCCTGGGCAACTGAGCCCATGTACACGTACACATGATCTCTTAGCCAGACAACAGGTGACTTTTTGAAACTCCAGCATTCTCCCCTCACATATCCTTTCTCCAAAGGTAGTGTTTCTGGTATTCTTTAGCTCCTCTATTCTGAGCATTTCAAAATTCTCACAAATCCAGCATACCTTGGGGAGAGTCCTGACCTTGCCCAGAGGACCTTCCAGTGGCCTCAGTCCCAGGCCAAGGACATCAAGGATTACCCAGCCAGCCTGGGGCTGGGAGGTAGGCAGTGAGGGGCTGCCCCTGGCTCTGCCAGCCACTTGCTATGTGACCCCAGGTTTGTCAGGTACCATCGCTGGGCCTGGGGAAAGCTGTCTAGACCAAATGGGTTGTTAACTGAGAGCATCTAGGCAACTGTTTTATGTGGAAACCCTGTCTGAGGTATCAGCAGTATCTGCTCGAGTCAGAGACGCACTATTGCTGAGCAGCAGTGTGATTAAAACATAATAGGAAACCGATGAGAGGGGAATCATGCTGAGAGCACCTGGGAGCTGGGAAAGCCCCACGGGGACAGGTCAGGGTGACGTGAAAGAGGCCAGGGTGCAGGGGCTTGAGGGTGTGAGCCCTGTGGCAGTGCTAGGAATGGGCTGGGGTCTGGGATGTTAGCCTCTGGGACACAAGTCATGAAGATGGCAGCACAGACGTGGCACACAGGTTGACCCCAGGGCATTTGCTGAGCCTGCTGGCTGAGGGGAATTTTGGATCTTGGCTGCTGTGTGTTCTTAGCGCCTGTAATTTTATATCAGGCATCTTCATAGGAATCTGCCATCAGTCCAGATCACGAAGCTAGGCAGCTCCTGCCACATGATCTGAGTCTAGGCACCCAGTGGCGGCTCACCTACCTCCAGGTCACACTGGGAGATCTACTTGGCAAGCAAGTGTGCCAGTCAGTGCCACTTACTTTGTGAGTTTCTATGTTTCACTGAATCACCCATGTGTTCACTCTCTCCGTTTGCTCCTTGCCTGGCTTTTGGCTGCTAAAGCCTCTGGTCTTGCCCTTTACTTGTTTTTATACTGATTTTGAACACATTTGAGTGTCTCTTTTCTTTTAAATATTGCCCTTTTTCAATTTTCGTAATCATCTTTCGAGGACCAGATTTGCTTTGTACTTAGCGTATCTTCGAGTCTTCACTGAAATGTAATATATCCAGTGATATTATCAGTTTTGAACACATGATAGTAATTTCTCACTAATTCTTTCCCAAAGAAAGCAAAGGTCCAAGGGTGAGACTCCAGGACTGTTCGCTATGAAGACTCATTTACTGTTCACGTAGCGTGCCTTGAAGCCAGGGTTCTCTGAGAGCGGTCCCAGCAGCCGCAGCACCTGGCAGCTTCATAGAAATATAAATTGTCAGGTTTACCCAGCCTGGTCCTGCTGGATCAGAAATTCTGGGGATGAATGCTGCGTCTGTGTATTCACAGCCCTGCTGATGAGGCAGATGCACCTTTGTGCTGAGGAACCAGCCTCTGCCCTTATGAAGCAGAGCGTTCTAGTTAAGTTGGTGAGCTGTGGGGCCAAGCATTTGCCTCCAGGAGGTTTGCCATTCAGCCAGCTCAGTTCCATGCCCTGCCCCTGTGGACAGGGGGTGTAGGGAGGGAGCAAAGAGTGCAGTCAGCTTGGCCTGGGTTGTATGAGGTAGAAACGACCACAGCCTGCGGCACCAGGACCTAATGCAGAGCACAGGGCAGTGGAGACATAGTTCTTATTCTGTAATTCTTCGGGGTAGAAATGTGGAGAAGCATTTTAGCCATTTAACTAGCAAATAATTAAACACACCACTGTATACCATAATATAAACTCAGGTATGTTATCTTGAAGACCATAAAAGTCTCATGAATTTTTTCTTTAAGGAAAAACTGTAATGCACAACCTTTTCCCATTTTTATGAACTGACGTGGGCTGTGCTGCCTGGGGCTACCCAGGGTCAGAGTGACCCTCCTCTTCCTTGAGACAGGCCTCCTTGAAAACCTCTGAGCAGCAGGGTATCTTTTCGGGTTAAAGCCCCCTGAGGACTAGGGGCCTCATGCCCAGCCTGCCCGAGTGAGCTCTGGACTTTGCAACCCCAACAGAAAAGTCACTGTGGTCTCTGCTGTGTCTTCTGAGACTTGGCTGGTCCAGCCGAGACAGAGCCAAGGACCGAGGCCACTCTAAGGAACGTGGACGGTGTGAAATTCTGGCCATGCCAGGAGGTGTGGGAGCCAGCTTCCCTCCTCCCCTCTGCCCCACTTCAGGCTGCTCAGGAAAGGCCCAGCTCGGGCCTCAGTGTAACCTCTGGGCACCTGGGCCTTCACAGGCCCCTCCTCTGTAACAGATACTAACAGATGTATATGATGACTACGTGGGTGTAAAGACAAATGTGATACAAGCTGGATTGTATTCTTTTTCTCTTCTGATTTTAAAATAAGTTAAAATATTTGCTTGGGCCTCTGGTGATATTATGTGCCATCACGTACCAGCCTGCTGGGCCTCATGGAGAGTCATCCCTTCACCGCGTGTTTCCGAATGCTACACCTAGACTAACACAATGCTCTGGTTGTTTAGAAAATCGGCTGTGATGGCATCATCGGATCTGCAGCCAAAGAAGACCGCTGTGGGGTCTGCAGTGGGGACGGCAAGACCTGCCGCGTGGTGAAGGGTGACTTCAGCCACTCTCGGGGCACAGGTGAGCTCGGGCCTGAGGAAGGGTGACTCCGGCCACTGAGGGAACATGGTGAGCCTGGGCTCACGGTGGTGCTGCAGTTACTGGACAGCCTACAGGTGTTGAGTATTTTATTGCCAGAAAGCCAGTCTTATTGTTTACTCAGTTCCCCAAAGCCAACAATCACATGCCTCCCCTGCGTGGGACCAGTTAATAATAGTTGAGGGTGGTACCTACCAGTGCAGGATACACAAGAGACACAGGTTTGATCCTTGGTTTGGGAAGATTTCCTAGAGGAGGAAGTAGGAACCCACTCTGGTATTCTTGCCTGGAGAATCCCACGGACAGCGGAGCCTTGCAGGCTACAGTCCATGGAATCACAAAGACTTGGACACTACTGAATGACTGAGCACACACATATACACACAGTAATAGTCAGGGCACCCTGCATTTTAGTCTTAGGGTTTCTGAAAGACAGAGAAAAGCATTTTAGCCAAAATAACGTACTTAGGTGCCTCAGTGTGAACCGTCTGCCCCAGCGCTGTGGGTTCAGCCTGAGGTCCACTCCCATGCAGTGGCTCCCTGACCCACCAGCCTCTCCCCCGACCCGGCTGCACGTGCCAGCCCATCTATCCTGCATACAGAGGTGACAACAAGTTCACTTTGCCACATCATTTTACCCTGGATAATAAAGTTTTCTCTGTTTCTGAGTTTTCTGTCAGTAACGATACCCCACTTCAGGCTGCTCAGGAAAGGCCCAGCTCGGGCCTCAGTGTAACCTCTGGGCACCTGGGCCTTCACAGGCCCCTCCTCTGTAACAGATACTAACAGATGTATATGATGACTACGTGGGTGTAAAGACAAATGTGATACAAGCTGGATTGTATTCTTTTTCTCTTCTGATTTTAAAATAAGTTAAAATATTTGCTTGGGCCTCTGGTGATATTATGTGCCATCACGTACCAGCCTGCTGGGCCTCATGGAGAGTCATCCCTTCACCGCGTGTTTCCGAATGCTACACCTAGACTAACACAATGCTCTGGTTGTTTAGAAAATCGGCTGTGATGGCATCATCGGATCTGCAGCCAAAGAAGACCGCTGTGGGGTCTGCAGTGGGGACGGCAAGACCTGCCGCGTGGTAAAGGGGTGACTTCAGCCACTCTCGGGGCACAGGTGAGCTCGGGCCTGAGGAAGGGTGACTCCGGCCACTGAGGGAACATGGTGAGCCTGGGCTCACGGTGGTGCTGCAGTTACTGGACAGCCTACAGGTGTTGAGTATTTTATTGCCAGAAAGCCAGTCTTATTGTTTACTCAGTTCCCCAAAGCCAACAATCACATGCCTCCCCTGCGTGGGACCAGTTAATAATAGTTGAGGGTGGTACCTACCAGTGCAGGATACACAAGAGACACAGGTTTGATCCTTGGTTTGGGAAGATTTCCTAGAGGAGGAAGTAGGAACCCACTCTGGTATTCTTGCCTGGAGAATCCCACGGACAGCGGAGCCTTGCAGGCTACAGTCCATGGAATCACAAAGACTTGGACACTACTGAATGACTGAGCACACACATATACACACAGTAATAGTCAGGGCACCCTGCATTTTAGTCTTAGGGTTTCTGAAAGACAGAGAAAAGCATTTTAGCCAAAATAACGTACTTAGGTGCCTCAGTGTGAACCGTCTGCCCCAGCGCTGTGGGTTCAGCCTGAGGTCCACTCCCATGCAGTGGCTCCCTGACCCACCAGCCTCTCCCCCGACCCGGCTGCACGTGCCAGCCCATCTATCCTGCATACAGAGGTGACAACAAGTTCACTTTGCCACATCATTTTACCCTGGATAATAAAGTTTTCTCTGTTTCTGAGTTTTCTGTCAGTAACAGGATAGCGTTTACGCGCATCCCTGAGCGTGTGTGAAGCCTCGTGCTCTGAGCCGTCTGTGATGCGGCTGCCAGCTGGCACTGCAGAGCCCCCGTGACTCCCATGTCCCAGATGTAGACCCTCCTGCCAGTTTTGGAGAGGCCAGTCAGCTCAGCTGAAGGGCCTTGAGGTCTTTCCTCTGGGACCATCTTCACAGTCGTGGGCTGCTTTGCTCAGAGGTGGGAGAGTGCTTCTGGTCACCCACCTGGTGACTGCCAGCTTATAACATCCAGGGAAGTAGCTGCTTGATACCCACTCAACAAGGGGAGCATGAGGTAGCCAGGTCACCCAGGGGGTGAGTGAATGTCCATCCCTGAGAGTGACATCACCAGAATAACTCCCTGAGTGGAACTTAGCTGAAAAGCTTCTCATTCTTAATTTGGGTGGAAGCATTTCCGCCCAGTTCGCCCAACAAGGGGGCAGGATCACAGTTGTTCCTCCCCACCCCACAGAGCAGGCCTCTGGCAGAGCAGGGAGGAGAAGCTGTTCTCGCCCCGCCCCCACCCTTTGTCTATTTGGCCAGAAGTCCTGGTCTAGAGGAAAAGTTCCTTCTAGACGCCTCGTGGAAAGGGCGTCTGTTGCACAGACCCTGCAGAATCCTGTGACAGCAAACCCAGGGGAAAACCAAGTACAGATGACACTGAAAATCACACATCAGGCTTAGGAAGGGCTGGCTTCCGGAGTTTAAAGAGAGGTGCCGGGGCTTCCCTTGTGGCTCAGTGGATAGGAACCCGTCTGCCAATGCAGGAGACACAGGTTCGATCCCTGAACCGGGAAGATCCCATATACCACAGAGCAGTTAAACCCAAACATCAACAGGGACCCAGCACAGCCAAAAATAAATAAATAAAAGTTTAAAAAAAAGAGAGGTGCCCAGGCTGCAGGACAGAAAGCTCGAAGGAACCTGTGCAGCTGCCCGGCTCCCGAGGAAAGCTAAAGAAGCTGCCGCTGGAACGAGTCCACGTGGGCGAGTCCTCTCCAAAGCTGCACCATCCAGCACACAGGCCACTGGCGTCCATTCCTATTTTACATATAATTAGCTTAAATTACACTGAAAACTTCAGCCCTCAGTCCTGTTAGCCACAGTTCAAGTGCCCCGTTGCCATGTGTGACTAAGGGTTTCCCTGTTGGACGTCACAGAATGTTCCCTTGGACAGCCCTTTGTCTGAGGCCGCTTTCTCTACTGAGACCCCTGCTCCCTTCGGCCATGAGGCTGACCTTGCCTCCTGCTGCACCTGTGCAACAAGGGTGCTTAAGAACAGACCGCAGCAGCTGGCAGGTGTTGATTATTGACATTTTTAGGTCAGTATTAGAACATTGTATGTAAACTGAAGGCTGTGCTGAGCTCAGATAAACTGGACTGACTACAGTTGCTCCATTCTGTGGAAGTCAGTCCAGGACAGCGGTGCCCACTTCTGCCCTCAGGCAGTTCTGTGGAGCACTAAGGAAGGTTCCACCATATACCTTTCTAAACATCCCCTGTGCACCATAGGGCAGCCAACCTCAGGAGAGCTTAGCTCAGGGCAAAGGCGTTTTCTTTTCCCCCAGACTCGAATCCACACGTGGGCCTTTGATCTTGGAGGGAGCACGTTCACTCCTCCAGTCGCAGCAGTGTCCTCCTCCACTGTCCCTGTTCTCCATCCCACTCTGGGCCTGACCCTATCCACACACAGGAGGCAGATGGCTGGAAGCCCCTGGGTGAGAGTGGTCCCCACCCTGACATGCGACTTCGTGTTCCTTCGCCAAAGTCTTAGCATCCCTTCGGAGAAAGATGAGCTCAGTTAGCTTCAGCCAGCTGTAAAAGTTCTTTCCTGAATGCTTGCCAAGTGTTACACCTTCGTTTGAAGTATAAAGCTGTTTTTAACACATCCTAGTGGTTGGGGTCTTATGAGCATAAGCTCATGTCAGTGTGGACACTGTTTGTCAGAGATGTGCGTAGAGCGCTCGCTCACCCATGGATGAGCCACTACCTAATAAGTTTCATCAAACCCAAACCTGCAATCCAGGTGGCATTCTGGAATGCATGTACCAGAGATTCTGTGCATGTTGTCCGTGAGCCCCTTTACCCTATAAACCTTCATTCAGCTCTGCTGCATTTTTCAACTCAAGGAGTTGTAGAAATAAAAGTTAACTGTCACTGAGTTGGTCACAGTCAAGGGAGGGGACCCTCAGGCAAACAGCTGAGCTCAAGGTGGAGGAGCAGCTCAGCGGGGTGCTATGGGGCTCTGGTCAGGCTCCTCACCCAGCCCTGTGGGCAAATGAGGGTGACCCGCAAACCCTAAAGGACAAGTAGGAATTAAATGACAGTGGAGGTCGGGGAAGGACATTTCAGGCTGCAGGAAAAACTCAGCTTAGAAATGGCATAAAGCCCTCGGGTCATGTAACATCGGCTGGCTGAATTCAGAATCCTGTCCATTTAGATACTATGGTAACTTTCATCTCTGCCCAGCTCAAAAGACTGGGGAGAGGAGGAATGCCTTATCACCCTGAGGGTGAATATCAAAGGAAGTACCATACCCAAAAGATAAGGCAGAATCAAATGCAGGAGTTTTCTGTGGAGCACTAAGGAAGGTTCCACCATATACCTTTCTAAACATCCCCTGTGCACCATAGGGCAGCCAACCTCAGGAGAGCTTAGCTCAGGGCAAAGGCGTTTTCTTTTCCCCCAGACTCGAATCCACACGTGGGCCTTTGATCTTGGAGGGAGCACGTTCACTCCTCCAGTCGCAGCAGTGTCCTCCTCCACTGTCCCTGTTCTCCATCCCACTCTGGGCCTGACCCTATCCACACACAGGAGGCAGATGGCTGGAAGCCCCTGGGTGAGAGTGGTCCCCACCCTGACATGCGACTTCGTGTTCCTTCGCCAAAGTCTTAGCATCCCTTCGGAGAAAGATGAGCTCAGTTAGCTTCAGCCAGCTGTAAAAGTTCTTTCCTGAATGCTTGCCAAGTGTTACACCTTCGTTTGAAGTATAAAGCTGTTTTTAACACATCCTAGTGGTTGGGGTCTTATGAGCATAAGCTCATGTCAGTGTGGACACTGTTTGTCAGAGATGTGCGTAGAGCGCTCGCTCACCCATGGATGAGCCACTACCTAATAAGTTTCATCAAACCCAAACCTGCAATCCAGGTGGCATTCTGGAATGCATGTACCAGAGATTCTGTGCATGTTGTCCGTGAGCCCCTTTACCCTATAAACCTTCATTCAGCTCTGCTGCATTTTTCAACTCAAGGAGTTGTAGAAATAAAAGTTAACTGTCACTGAGTTGGTCACAGTCAAGGGAGGGGACCCTCAGGCAAACAGCTGAGCTCAAGGTGGAGGAGCAGCTCAGCGGGGTGCTATGGGGCTCTGGTCAGGCTCCTCACCCAGCCCTGTGGGCAAATGAGGGTGACCCGCAAACCCTAAAGGACAAGTAGGAATTAAATGACAGTGGAGGTCGGGGAAGGACATTTCAGGCTGCAGGAAAAACTCAGCTTAGAAATGGCATAAAGCCCTCGGGTCATGTAACATCGGCTGGCTGAATTCAGAATCCTGTCCATTTAGATACTATGGTAACTTTCATCTCTGCCCAGCTCAAAAGACTGGGGAGAGGAGGAATGCCTTATCACCCTGAGGGTGAATATCAAAGGAAGTACCATACCCAAAAGATAAGGCAGAATCAAATGCAGGAGTTTTGCCCAGTTATATGAAGTACTGACCCTTGCCTGAACTCTTCTGGGTCCTTAACCCAAGTATTTCAGCTGAGGACCCAGAGCAGACCCACGAAGGGACAGTGTCCTAACCCCCAGGATGTCCCTATCTGGTGTCCTGGAGAGGTTCTAGTGCAGCATCCTGAGCAAAGGTTGTTATTGCCCTCTGGCCTGCTGCCTCCGGACTTTGAACAGATAAGGTCCTGGACCATTCAGTTCTAGGGGAGTTGAATGGCTATTATATTACTTTTCTGGTGGATGGGCTTCAAAATGCCCAAGCCTTTAGCTGAGGTGAAACAGCTGAGCTTTTTTTAATTGAGGAACTTGAAAGTCCTTGATAGGATGCTTTCATTTATTAAATTGTCATGTTCACGTTATTCCAGGCTGCTCCTTGGCACTTGAAAGGTGACTGGTGTCCATGGACACTATGTCCTGGACTGAAGTCCCCACCGAGAACCAGCCATGGTGCCTGCCCCATGGGCTCTGAATCCCTTTATACTGTATTCTTGTAGATTCTCAAACAGTCAGTTCTTAAAAGGGAGAGTGATGTGATCTGTTCCTGTTGAGTGTGGATAGATCCACATGTCTTGCCATTTGCCCAGTAATTACCTTTAGAACCTCTGCCTTATGTCAAGTTCTGAGCTCCAGTCTTTAGGTGTGGGGTGTGGAGATTCCATGGGGAAGTTTACCGCTGTGTGATGGTGATACACACACTCTACAGCGGTCAGTCTCTACACTGATTTCTAACTAATATCAGTTCTGCAATGTGCTTGTAAACCAATTACAAGCCCTGTGGGCAAAGGGGACCAAACCCTAAAGGACAAGTAGGAATTAAATGACAGTGGAGGTCGGGGAAGGACATTTCAGGCTGCAGGAAAAACTCAGCTTAGAAATGGCATAAAGCCCTCGGGTCATGTAACATCGGCTGGCTGAATTCAGAATCCTGTCCATTTAGATACTATGGTAACTTTCATCTCTGCCCAGCTCAAAAGACTGGGGAGAGGAGGAATGCCTTATCACCCTGAGGGTGAATATCAAAGGAAGTACCATACCCAAAAGATAAGGCAGAATCAAATGCAGGAGTTTTGCCCAGTTATATGAAGTACTGACCCTTGCCTGAACTCTTCTGGGTCCTTAACCCAAGTATTTCAGCTGAGGACCCAGAGCAGACCCACGAAGGGACAGTGTCCTAACCCCCAGGATGTCCCTATCTGGTGTCCTGAGAGGTTCTAGTGCAGCATCCTGAGCAAAGGTTGTTATTGCCCTCTGGCCTGCTGCCTCCGGACTTTGAACAGATAAGGTCCTGGACCATTCAGTTCTAGGGGAGTTGAATGGCTATTATATTACTTTTCTGGTGGATGGGCTTCAAAATGCCCAAGCCTTTAGCTGAGGTGAAACAGCTGAGCTTTTTTTAATTGAGGAACTTGAAAGTCCTTGATAGGATGCTTTCATTTATTAAATTGTCATGTTCACGTTATTCCAGGCTGCTCCTTGGCACTTGAAAGGTGACTGGTGTCCATGGACACTATGTCCTGGACTGAAGTCCCCACCGAGAACCAGCCATGGTGCCTGCCCCATGGGCTCTGAATCCCTTTATACTGTATTCTTGTAGATTCTCAAACAGTCAGTTCTTAAAAGGGAGAGTGATGTGATCTGTTCCTGTTGAGTGTGGATAGATCCACATGTCTTGCCATTTGCCCAGTAATTACCTTTAGAACCTCTGCCTTATGTCAAGTTCTGAGCTCCAGTCTTTAGGTGTGGGGTGTGGAGATTCCATGGGGAAGTTTACCGCTGTGTGATGGTGATACACACACTCTACAGCGGGTCAGTCTCTACACTGATTTCTAACTAATATCAGTTCCTGCAATGTGCTTGTAAACCAATTACAACGTATTTCTTTTTCTCAGTCAGGAATAATCTTTGTACCAAAGTGTCCACATATGTGATGGCAAAGGCTGTTCCCAAATGTTTCTCATATAAGATATTTGGTTATTCTGAGCAGAACTAGAGGTGGCATGCCTGGTGTGGGGCTCCTACCTCACTTACATACCTAAATGTTTGCTGAGTAGAGTCAGTGGGAATAAGTCATGCATGAAGCCACAGATAAACACATATCACTTATGTGTAATTGATGTATAAGACTGATTACCTAAAAGAAAAACTATAGAATAAAACCAGTTCTAAGGATATAAAAAAATAAAGATTCATGGGATTAGGGGCTGTACAGAAACACATGTTAGCATGCCAGGGACATGTCTTGGCACTCCTCAGCCCCACCTGGCACTTGAGTAGAAAACATTAAGATGTACCAGAGAATGGACTTTTCCATATGACACGGGTGGGCTTCCCAAAAAGCAGAGGGCCCTTGATTAGACCATCCTGGTCTTCATGCTGGAGATAAAGTCCATGGCCTTTCTGTGGCCCATCTGCACTGACCTCACATTCTGAGAACTGAACCAGAATTTTAGCCCAGACTCCTGAGCTTCCCAGATCATTTTCAACTGGAACAACCCTTAGAAGTAAACATAAAGACATTAATACTCTCATAAACAACTTTTGTAAAAAACAAAACCTAGAAACTTACAAAATGCCTCCCTTCAAAATGCATTTTTGAAGATTACCTCACCCCCAAAAGAAAAAACTTTGATTTCTTTGTATATGTTTGATGCAACCTTTTGAAAGTATCCCAAGTCCTCAAAAGTAGGGTGTTGCCTGTGTTCCATCGCGGTACCTTGTTAGCTCAATGGTTTTCTTCCAAAGAAAGTTAATTCTGCTGAAACCTGTAACAAGGGGAAAATATGATCTAAATCATCTACTTGTGAAATTCAGGCAAAAAGTATTTTGTGGGAAATGTGTTTATAGCCTGGTGATATTAATTATTCAGAAAATTTGACACAGGTTTAAGGTTAGCATCATTTTGAAGTTTCTTCTGACTACTTTTCCTTTCATGTGTTTTCCTAGAATAATGGCGACAGTGTTGAATTTTATCCATGGCTTCTTCATGACACCAAATCATGTCTAACTGGATTTCTCCTGCTTGATGGCAGAGACTAAAATGGAAAATCATTTTAAAGATAGTCATGCTATCTTACCTAACGTGTGACTCTATCTTGTGAATGCTTCAAGTAAATCCCCCTTTCATGCCATCAACATGGTGATATCTGGCCTCTGCCTAGGAGGACATCTGGTATGAGGGATGACAGGGTGCTCTGGGACTTGGTGATGGGACTCTTTCTCTTGCTGGTCAGTCCTCACACCAACCTTGGGGTGGCCTTTGGGCCCTGGATAGATGAGGGGCCATTTGAAAGAGGATAGTGAGTGAAGGATGGTTTCCTTGGTTGGGACCCTGCTTTTCATTTCAGGGATTTTCTCTTTCATGACATCATGACTCCATATCATGAGCAGCAAAGCTCACATTAGAAAGAAAGTTTTGGAGAGCCCAAGGGCAACAGTGACCTGCCCCATTATTCAGACGTCACATTTATTCAGACCCACCTCCAGTGGGTGTCTGCCCTGTGCGCTTTATTCCCATCAGCCTCTGCCCATGAGGGCACATGAGAAAGGAGAGGAAACAGGTGCCTTTCCAGTGTGGCTTCTTGTGCCAAATCTAAGCTTTAAAATAGGCATGACTAATGAGACACAAGATAAAATGCATTTTTGAAGATTACCTCACCCCCAAAAGAAAAAACTTTGATTTCTTTGTATATGTTTGATGCAACCTTTTGAAAGTATCCCAAGTCCTCAAAAGTAGGGTGTTGCCTGTGTTCCATCGCGGTACCTTGTTAGCTCAATGGTTTTCTTCCAAAGAAAGTTAATTCTGCTGAAACCTGTAACAAGGGGAAAATATGATCTAAATCATCTACTTGTGAAATTCAGGCAAAAAGTATTTTGTGGGAAATGTGTTTATAGCCTGGTGATATTAATTATTCAGAAAATTTGACACAGGTTTAAGGTTAGCATCATTTTGAAGTTTCTTCTGACTACTTTTCCTTTCATGTGTTTTCCTAGAATAATGGCGACAGTGTTGAATTTTATCCATGGCTTCTTCATGACACCAAATCATGTCTAACTGGATTTCTCCTGCTTGATGGCAGAGACTAAAATGGAAAATCATTTTAAAGATAGTCATGCTATCTTACCTAACGTGTGACTCTATCTTGTGAATGCTTCAAGTAAATCCCCCTTTCATGCCATCAACATGGTGATATCTGGCCTCTGCCTAGGAGGACATCTGGTATGAGGGATGACAGGGTGCTCTGGGACTTGGTGATGGGACTCTTTCTCTTGCTGGTCAGTCCTCACACCAACCTTGGGGTGGCCTTTGGGCCCTGGATAGATGAGGGGCCATTTGAAAGAGGATAGTGAGTGAAGGATGGTTTCCTTGGTTGGGACCCTGCTTTTCATTTCAGGGATTTTCTCTTTCATGACATCATGACTCCATATCATGAGCAGCAAAGCTCACATTAGAAAGAAAGTTTTGGAGAGCCCAAGGGCAACAGTGACCTGCCCCATTATTCAGACGTCACATTTATTCAGACCCACCTCCAGTGGGTGTCTGCCCTGTGCGCTTTATTCCCATCAGCCTCTGCCCATGAGGGCACATGAGAAAGGAGAGGAAACAGGTGCCTTTCCAGTGTGGCTTCTTGTGCCAAATCTAAGCTTTAAAATAGGCATGACTAATGAGACACAAGATAATATGCACTGGCAGTTTTGGAAAAGAAGTTTCCCTACTCTTAAGGAAGAAACATAGAAAAAAGATCTCTCTGCTGCTCCATGTAAATGTGGGTACACGCAGGCTTGAGTGCTAACAGAAACCATCCCATAATCACAGAGATGAAGCAGTAAACTTCCTTATTATTTAAGCCAAAAAATAAAAAATAAAATAAAATAGGCATGGCGAGCATATACTTATTGCAGATGCCCCTTGCTGTAGAATGTGGAATATTAACTAATTTGGACCTCAGCAAATATGTCTATTGCTTTGGGTTCTGCAGTCTGGTGATGCTAAAACCAAGGTCTGTAAGGCACAAAATAGGAAAAGTCCATGTAACAAGAGTGACTTTCAGAGAATAATACATCTCCCCAGGCAGATCCTGTTCTCAGGTCAGTTTAATGGTTTAAATGGAAATTCCTCCAAAAAAGGTTTTAACCACTGCCAACCTTGAACAATTTTGTGTTCATTTTTGACACTTCACTATCTTGTATGCCTGGAATCCAATAATTCTTCAAACTCCCCCAGAAGGAATACATTTTTCTGAGAGAGATTTGTGGTATTATTCCAGTGCTGTGATCCTCAAAGATGTGTTTTTGTGGCCATCCTTTTTACATAGAGAAGCATTCCTGGAGCAAAAATTGTTTTTAATCAAAAAAGCCCACCTTACCCTATAAGGCTCCGTGATAAAGAATCTGCCTGCCAGTGCAGGAAACGTAGGTTCAGTCCCTGACGGGAAGATCCCTTGAAGAATGAAATAGCAACCCACCTCAGTATTCTTGCCTGGGAAATGCCATGGACAAATACCCTGTGGGATTGCAAAGAGTCAGACCTAACTTAGCGACTACACAATAAGGACTGGACAGTGAAGGGGATGTGCCAGCAAGTTGGTGCCGTTACCCTCAAGTGAGAGGTGGTTGGAAGGGATCACCTGGAGGACCATACCCCCACCTGGTTCAAGAAGATGTCCTGCCTGGGAATGAGGGCGGATCAGGGCACAGAAAGTAGACAACTCATATTGAACTATGTTAACTTCTGGGAAGTCTTCCTAAGCATCAAACATTTATTTATAGGTGTCCAAGGCTGGACCTGTAGTAACAATGCCAAAACGTTTGCTATCAAGACTGAAGGACCCCACTAAACTTTTCGTCTAAGATGGCTGGTTGAACACAGGTGCTTATCTCCTTGACTTCTCATGATCACCTTAAAATGAATGAGCAGGAACTTATTTAAAGAGGAGAGAACAAGGTCATCTAGGGAGAACAAGGTCATTGCAAGTGGATGTTCACACATTGTTTGAATCAGAATAGACTTGGTTTTGCTCTAGTCGATAAGCAAACAAAGCACCCACTGCCACAGTCACTTTGGCAGGGAGAAGGGAACACGGCAAGTGAGGTCCTGGTGCTCTTAAAGCTTCTGTATACAGGTCACTGTACTCACATTTTAAAGATCAAGTAAGTTACATGGTCACATAATTTTAGGAGGTCAAGGAAATGCATTCCTACCATGATTCCAGAGAGAACATGGAATATTTGGTAGCCAGCCCCATGACAGCACCTATAGCAGACTTCTCTGCATTCCTGTGTCTTGGTTGCTGACACATGGTAACTGGCCCCTAACTGAAAGCCAGTCCTGATTATCAGCAGACACTGTCCATGTATAGTAGACCCCTTATTCCTGGGGTACCTTCCAGCACCCCAGTGGATGGCTGAAAGCATCAGTGATTTATCATTTTTATCATAGGCACCCAAGTCACTATGAAGGGGCACAACATTGTGGGTTGTTTTTTTTTTTTTTTAATCTTTTTTTGTTGGGGGTGCGGAGATGGGGAGGGAGGGGGATGAGGGGGCCACTTCTGTTGGTCTTTCATTTATCTATTTTCATCCATCTTTGTTCTTTGGCTCCTGCGGGCCTCCCATCGCGGTGGCCTCTGTTGTCGCAGAGCGCTGGCTCTGGGCGCATGCGCCCCAGAGCTCCGGCTCGGTAATTGGACACATCAGTCCAACCGCTCCACAGCACGTGGGATCTTCCCAGGCCAGAGATCAAACCGGTACCCCTTGCACTGCATGGCGGTGTCCTTACCCACTGGACCACCAGGGGAAACCCCATATTGTGGTTTTGATTTGTATTTCCAAAGGAACATCAAACATTTATTTATAGGTGTCCAAGGCTGGACCTGTAGTAACAATGCCAAAACGTTTGCTATCAAGACTGAAGGACCCCACTAAACTTTTCGTCTAAGATGGCTGGTTGAACACAGGTGCTTATCTCCTTGACTTCTCATGATCACCTTAAAATGAATGAGCAGGAACTTATTTAAAGAGGAGAGAACAAGGTCATCTAGGGAGAACAAGGTCATTGCAAGTGGATGTTCACACATTGTTTGAATCAGAATAGACTTGGTTTTGCTCTAGTCGATAAGCAAACAAAGCACCCACTGCCACAGTCACTTTGGCAGGGAGAAGGGAACACGGCAAGTGAGGTCCTGGTGCTCTTAAAGCTTCTGTATACAGGTCACTGTACTCACATTTTAAAGATCGAAGTAAGTTACATGGTCACATAATTTTAGGAGGTCAAGGAAATGCATTCCTACCATGATTCCAGAGAGAACATGGAATATTTGGTAGCCAGCCCCATGACAGCACCTATAGCAGACTTCTCTGCATTCCTGTGTCTTGGTTGCTGACACATGGTAACTGGCCCCTAACTGAAAGCCAGTCCTGATTATCAGCAGACACTGTCCATGTATAGTAGACCCCTTATTCCTGGGGTACCTTCCAGCACCCCAGTGGATGGCTGAAAGCATCAGTGATTTATCATTTTTATCATAGGCACCCAAGTCACTATGAAGGGGCACAACATTGTGGGTTGTTTTTTTTTTTTTTTAATCTTTTTTTGTTGGGGGTGCGGAGATGGGGAGGGAGGGGATGAGGGGCCACTTCTGTTGGTCTTTCATTTATCTATTTTCATCCATCTTTGTTCTTTGGCTCCTGCGGGCCTCCCATCGCGGTGGCCTCTGTTGTCGCAGAGCGCTGGCTCTGGGCGCATGCGCCCCAGAGCTCCGGCTCGGTAATTGGACACATCAGTCCAACCGCTCCACAGCACGTGGGATCTTCCCAGGCCAGAGATCAAACCGGTACCCCTTGCACTGCATGGCGGTGTCCTTACCCACTGGACCACCAGGGGAAACCCCATATTGTGGTTTTGATTTGTATTTCCTTAATAACTAATGATGCTGAGCATCTTTTCATGTGCCTTGTGGCCATTTCTGTATCTTCTTTGGAGAAATGTCTATTAAGATACTTTGCCCATTTTTAATTTGGATTATTTGTTACTTTGTTAATGAGTTATAAGTTATCTTTACATACTGTGGGCACAGTTCTTTTTATCAGAATTATTTTATCAAAAATATTTTCTCCCAGTGTATGATTTGCCTTTTCAGTTTCTTGATGGTATCCTTTGAAGAACAAAGTTTTCATAAAATTTTTTATGATCCTCTCTCTTTTTTCCCTTATGTTTCTTGTGCTTTTGTTGCCAAAATGCAACCTCTATTCACTGGTGCTGAATAGAAATGCAGACACAGAGTTTTGAGTGAAGTAGAAAAGAGTAGCTTTTATTATTTTGCCAGGCAAAGGGGCCTCCATGGGCTAACACCCTCAAGACTGTGTGACCCACCCTGGAGTGGTTACTGAGAGGTTTTATAGTGTTCAAGGAGCAGGGTATGATCAGCTCGTGGACAATTCTTGGATTGGTTGGCATCAAGGTGAACTTTCAAGCATCATCAGTTTTCTGGTTTCAACCTGTCTAGGGTCTGTGTTCTTGTGGTCTACAGTTTTCATGTGGAGAGGGTCTGCTTCTGTTGAAAACAACTTAGGAATGTGTGTCAGGCCTATATCTATGTCTTTCAGTGAAGTGGGAGTTTGGTGATTCTGCTGTGTGGTGGAATTAGAGCCTGAATTGTTACAGGTCTTCTAGCCCAAAGTTGGGTGTTTTTTGGGGCGGAGATGGGGAGGGAGGATGAGGGGCCACTTCTGTTGGTCTTTCATTTATCTATTTTCCTCCATCTTTTGTTCTTTGGCTCCTGTGGGCCTCCCATCGCGGTGGCCTCTGTTGTCGCAGAGCGCTGGCTCTGGGCGCATGCGCCCCAGAGCTCCGGCTCGGTAATTGGACACATCAGTCCAACCGCTCCACAGCACGTGGGATCTTCCCAGGCCAGAGATCAAACCGGTACCCCTTGCACTGCATGGCGGTGTCCTTACCCACTGGACCACCAGGGGAAACCCCATATTGTGGTTTTGATTTGTATTTCCTTAATAACTAATGATGCTGAGCATCTTTTCATGTGCCTTGTGGCCATTTCTGTATCTTCTTTGGAGAAATGTCTATTAAGATACTTTGCCCATTTTTAATTTGGATTATTTGTTACTTTGTTAATGAGTTATAAGTTATCTTTACATACTGTGGGCACAGTTCTTTTTATCAGAATTATTTTATCAAAAATATTTTCTCCCAGTGTATGATTTGCCTTTTCAGTTTCTTGATGGTATCCTTTGAAGAACAAAGTTTTCATAAAATTTTTTATGATCCTCTCTCTTTTTTCCCTTATGTTTCTTGTGCTTTTGTTGCCAAAATGCAACCTCTATTCACTGGTGCTGAATAGAAATGCAGACACAGAGTTTTGAGTGAAGTAGAAAAGAGTAGCTTTTATTATTTTGCCAGGCAAAGGGGCCTCCATGGGCTAACACCCTCAAGACTGTGTGACCCACCCTGGAGTGGTTACTGAGAGGTTTTATAGTGTTCAAGGAGCAGGGTATGATCAGCTCGTGGACAATTCTTGGATTGGTTGGCATCAAGGTGAACTTTCAAGCATCATCAGTTTTCTGGTTTCAACCTGTCTAGGGTCTGTGTTCTTGTGGTCTACAGTTTTCATGTGGAGAGGGTCTGCTTCTGTTGAAAACAACTTAGGAATGTGTGTCAGGCCTATATCTATGTCTTTCAGTGAAGTGGGAGTTTGGTGATTCTGCTGTGTGGTGGAATTAGAGCCTGAATTGTTACAGGTCTTCTAGCCCAAAGCCAGGGATGAACAAATAGATGGACATAAGAGAGTAGCTGCCGAGGGCTGGAGTAGGAAGGAGATGGAAAATGACTGCTAATGGATGTGGGGTTTCTTTCTGGGATGATTGTGTTCATGGATGCAAAACACTGGCTGCATCTTCACATTTCCCAATCATCTCTTGAGTCAGCATTCAAAAGACAAGGATACAGGGGCTTGTACATGATTTTACTTTACTGTCTAAAAGACCACTACCTAATCCAAGGTTACAAAGATTGATTCCAATGTTTCTTCGAGGAGTTTTATAGTTTTAGCTCTTAGATTTAGGTCTATGACCTATTTTTGGTTAGATGTTTTTGTACGGTTTGATGTAAGAGTCCACTATCATTCCTATATGTGGATATACAGTCATTCCAACACTGTTGAAAATATAATTGTTTCTCCATTGAATATTCTCGGCATCTTTGTTTTAAAAACAAATCAATAAGGGACTTATTTCTAGAGAAAAGAAATATCCGTCCTTATGCTAGTACCCCATTGTCTTGACTGTAAGAGCTGGCTAGAATTTTGAAAGCAAGAATTGTCAGTCCTCTAACTTTGTTCTTTTTAAATATTGTTTTGGCTATTCTGGATCCCTTACATTTCCATATGAATTCAAGAATCACCTTGTAATTTGGAGTAAAAAGCTGGAATTTTAGTGAGGATTGTGTTCAATCTGTAAATCAATTTTTAAATATTCCCATCCTGGCAATATTAAATTCTCTAATCCATGAACATTTATTTAGATTTTCTTTAAGATCTTTCAGCAAGGTTTCTGTAGTCTTTGGTATAGAAACCTTGCACATCTTTTAAAACACTTATTCCTAAGTGTTTTATTTTGATACTAAGTCGAATTGTTTTCATGATTTCATTTGGAAATGGTTAACCATACTGTATAGAAATGTAGTTGATTTTTATATCTTGCAACCTTGATAAACCTGTTGTAACAGATTTTAATGGCTTCCCTAGTGTTTTTCCATAATACCTTGACATCTGCAGATAGAGATAATTTTACTTCTTCCTTTCTGACTTGGATGCCTTTTAAAAATCTTTTTCTTACCTACTTGACATAGAGAGAGCTTATAATACAATGTTGAATGAATATTTATAAACATTAAAATACATACATTTAAAAATTTTAAATACATAAATGTTTATAAACATAAAAATGAACTCACTGATACAAATAAACCCATGTCCTGACAAAGTTTACTGTAAACTAAGAGAAAGTTCTGTTAGCCCACAACACTGTCCTGTTCTTAACCACAGAGGTGTAGAAGCAGTTGGTACAATTAGAACTTGTGTCACTTAAAAATTAGGAATAAATTTAGAAAGAGAATTAAGAGATGATCAACACAAATAAACTGCAATAGGAACAGGAGAAAAACTACAGGAACAAATGACTGGTGTACAAAAAACTCACCAGCAAAATATTACCAAGGAGAAGCTGAAAATTATAACCAGGAATTACTCCCATAAATTCTAAAAATGGATTAAATAATACCCTCAACAAAAGAAGAACTCATTGGTTAAGACATGAGATCTCAAGGAATAGCCAATGAAGCAACAAAGGGAGATGAAACGTGACTCCGCTGAGAAAAAGGGTAGAGGAAGAAAATGAGTCCAATGCAGAAACCGTGTCTCCGTGGAGTCAAAGGAAAGGGACGCTGCTGAGGACACAGTGAGAAGCACGAAGGACGAGGCTGAGGAAAATGAGAAAAGCAAGATGGAAATAAAGAATCAGAAGGATAAGAAAGTTAATGATAACTATGGAAAGAAAAAGGGGGTCAAACATAAATAATTTGGTATCCCTAAAAAAGGAACACTAAACAAATATATGTGTGTGTATGTATACACATACACACACACAGAGAAATATATATATTTCCTTCCCCAGGGATCTTCCCAACCCAGGGATTGAACCTGCCTCTCCTGCATTGCAGGTAGATTTTTTGCCTCTGAGCCACCTGGGAAATCCCATGGACAGAGGAGCTTAGTGGACTACAGTCCATGGGGTGGCAAAAGCGTTGAATACAGCTTAGCAACTGAACAACAGTAACGTGTGTGTAATAATAAAGGTTTGAAAAAATTACGTGAAACTATGAATAGCCTAATAGTTACTAGATTTTAAAGTTAAGAGTCTTTTGAGTATCTGATCCAAATTTTAGGTAACCTAATAAAAGGAAAACATTAAATGGACCCCAGACTTTCCCACACTAGCATTCAGTGGAGCAACTCAAACAACAACCTGAGAGAAAGAAAGTGAGACTCAGGATCTTATACCAACCCACCTGGTTTTCAGGTAGCAAGGTAACAAACAGTATTTCTATTGACTACATTACAATTCATAAACTATCATTTTCTTTGAGTTCATGTCAAAGAAAACTTGAGGCAAGCAGGAATTTACTGGAAAAACTAGAAAAAGTATACATAGTGAACATTAAATTAATTTTAGGACTAAAACTAAAACAGCTATAGGAATTATCTTAAGAGTACAAAAGATAAATATTATAAACTAACAATGTGGAAAAGATTCAGTAAGCATTGAAGAGGGGTGTATAAGAGTTAAGGGCAGTATGATTATGCTGATTTCCTCATCTTTTAATATCCAGAGATTAAAATATTTTACCTACAGGTGATAAGTCACAAATTAGAAGTGACTAAGTAAAGACTTACAAGAAAGCATCAGAATTAAAAAGGAATAACAATGAACTAAAATGTATTGGTGAAAGTAAAACAAAGCTAAGATGCAGACCCACACACCGTGACAAGTATGACAGTTCTGAGGTGTTTGTATCATTTGGGAGAAAAACAGTGTGGTGGTCTCAGTAAATGCAAAGAAGCACTTGATTAACTTCAGTACCTCTTCATAACAAAAGCTCTTAACAAACAAGGGGAAAAGAGAACTTCCCTAACCTGATAGATGACCCCTATCACATTTTCACTGCTGACTGCATTCCTCCAACCTCAGGAATCACAAGGACACCACTGTCTCATGCAACATACAATGTGATTGTGTAAGTTCCAGACAGAATGAGACAGGGAGAAGGAATCCAAGGCATAAAGATCGGAAAAGAAGGAACAAAACTGTCATTCAGGCACATTTCAGTTAGCGACATGGAAACCCAGCCAAAATATACAAATTATTGTAAATGATAAGAGTGTTAGAAAGACAGCCAGCTATAGGGTGCACTGGCTTGGCCAAAAAGTTCATTTGCATTTTTATGGGGTTTTTTGACCAATCCGATATTTTTATAGGATCAATCTTTCTTCTGTATCCTTTTATAGCTTAAAAATTTTGTATCTTTGGCTAACAAAGCTCTATTTTAAAGTTCTCCCTGATCTTTTTAAGCCATAAACAATATTCTGTTGACATAAAATGATGTGTGGATGTTTGTGTGCATTAAGAAATCCTGAAAAGGCTGGTCACCAAAAATAAGGGGAATTTTCAATGTTGTATGGGTTGTTTTTAGTTTTTCCCTTTTGTGGTTTCAATTATTATGTACTGTGTTTATAATGAAAATTAAAACACATTTGCTATGAGAAAATGAGAAAATAAACTCCTTAAAGCAGGTATTTCCATAATCTCTATATATTTGTGCCCAGAAATTTCTCATTTTTACAAATCCCCTGCTGATTCTGATGCTCACATGTGGGAACCACAGGTATAGGATGTATCATCTAATCTGAGATCACCATCTAAATTGCTGACGCAAATGTATATTATCTTTGTCTAAAACCCAGCTGTAAGTTGAAACCAAGTGATTAGCAGCTTACGTTTAAGAATCTTACCATTATGTTGGGCTCATTAATTGACACAGTTGCCCAGTTAAACAGGCAAAATGTATTGGTGAAAGTAAAACAAAGCTAAGATGCAGACCCACACACCGTGACAAGTATGACAGTTCTGAGGTGTTTGTATCATTTGGGAGAAAAACAGTGTGGTGGTCTCAGTAAATGCAAAGAAGCACTTGATTAACTTCAGTACCTCTTCATAACAAAAGCTCTTAACAAACAAGGGGAAAAGAGAACTTCCCTAACCTGATAGATGACCCCTATCACATTTTCACTGCTGACTGCATTCCTCCAACCTCAGGAATCACAAGGACACCACTGTCTCATGCAACATACAATGTGATTGTGTAAGTTCCAGACAGAATGAGACAGGGAGAAGGAATCCAAGGCATAAAGATCGGAAAAGAAGGAACAAAACTGTCATTCAGGCACATTTCAGTTAGCGACATGGAAACCCAGCCAAAATATACAAATTATTGTAAATGATAAGAGTGTTAGAAAGACAGCCAGCTATAGGGTGCACTGGCTTGGCCAAAAAGTTCATTTGCATTTTTATGGGGTTTTTTGACCAATCCGATATTTTTATAGGATCAATCTTTCTTCTGTATCCTTTTATAGCTTAAAAATTTTGTATCTTTGGCTAACAAAGCTCTATTTTAAAGTTCTCCCTGATCTTTTTAAGCCATAAACAATATTCTGTTGACATAAAATGATGTGTGGATGTTTGTGTGCATTAAGAAATCCTGAAAAGGCTGGTCACCAAAAATAAGGGGAATTTTCAATGTTGTATGGGTTGTTTTTAGTTTTTCCCCTTTTGTGGTTTCAATTATTATGTACTGTGTTTATAATGAAAATTAAAACACATTTGCTATGAGAAAATGAGAAAATAAACTCCTTAAAGCAGGTATTTCCATAATCTCTATATATTTGTGCCCAGAAATTTCTCATTTTTACAAATCCCCTGCTGATTCTGATGCTCACATGTGGGAACCACAGGTATAGGATGTATCATCTAATCTGAGATCACCATCTAAATTGCTGACGCAAATGTATATTATCTTTGTCTAAAACCCAGCTGTAAGTTGAAACCAAGTGATTAGCAGCTTACGTTTAAGAATCTTACCATTATGTTGGGCTCATTAATTGACACAGTTGCCCAGTTAAACAGGCATTAGCCAGCCCCTGACAGCCTCAGTCATTTCCTTCCAAATCTTCCCTAACCACCTGCCATATTGAGCATGTGTGGGGTTAGAGCACAGGCAGAAGACCCTGGCCTCTGAGGGACCCTGTAATACTTGTAAATCCTCAAGGAAGTAGACAAAAGCATTTTCTGCAGTGGCTGCAGGAATGCCCAAAGGGCCATTAAAGCAGGAGACAGTACCCAGAGTTAAGGTAGTGTTTTCATCATAGGCAAGTTGGCCAGCTTCCACTGCCAGCTCATGGGATCAGGGACAGTTCAAAGTACAGCAAAGAGTGAAGGAAGCCAAAGAGGACTCAACGCCCATGCTTCAGGGTGATGCTCCTCACCCAGAACTCCAGGCTTTTGGTTGCTAAGGCTGCTGTAACTAAGTACCACACCCAGGGTGGCATAAGCAGGAGACACACACTGTCTCACAGTTTGGGGGCTCATAGTCTGAGATCAGTTGTCAGCAGGGTTGCTTTCTCATGAAGATGAGGAAGAATCTGTCTCGTGCCTCTCTCCTAGCTTCTGGTGGTTGCTAGAAGTCTTTGACTGATAAGAGGCATCCTCTTGATCTCTGTTTCATATTTACACAGAGTGCTCCCTGTGTACATGTGTGTGTCCAGGTTTCTTCTCTTTTTTTATAAGAACACTAATCATGTTGGACTGGGGGCCCACCCTATTTCAGCATAACCTTGTCTTAAGTAATTACATCTGCAACAGCTCAATTTCCAAATGAGGTCACATTTTGAGATCCTGGGGGTTAGGATGTCAACATATGGATTTGGGGATTGGAGGGGCCTACTCATAACATGTACAAATGGTGCTCTCTGGAATTTCAGCAGCCAGGAGATTCTGGCCATAGGAGAACCCTTCTTGTTAGTTGACTGTCTTGATTTCTCAGAGCTCTGAAATCACCACTGAGGTGTAACTGTGTGAGTTTTGGTGGGAAGTGCTGTGGGGCCTCTAAATAGTGGGTGGAGGGATGATTGGTTCACCGTGTGTTATTCGTAAAAGCTAAAACAAGTGATTAGCAGCTTACGTTTAAGAATCTTACCATTATGTTGGGCTCATTAATTGACACAGTTGCCCAGTTAAACAGGCATTAGCCAGCCCCTGACAGCCTCAGTCATTTCCTTCCAAATCTTCCCTAACCACCTGCCATATTGAGCATGTGTGGGGTTAGAGCACAGGCAGAAGACCCTGGCCTCTGAGGGACCCTGTAATACTTGTAAATCCTCAAGGAAGTAGACAAAAGCATTTTCTGCAGTGGCTGCAGGAATGCCCAAAGGGCCATTAAAGCAGGAGACAGTACCCAGAGTTAAGGTAGTGTTTTCATCATAGGCAAGTTGGCCAGCTTCCACTGCCAGCTCATGGGATCAGGGACAGTTCAAAGTACAGCAAAGAGTGAAGGAAGCCAAAGAGGACTCAACGCCCATGCTTCAGGGTGATGCTCCTCACCCAGAACTCCAGGCTTTTGGTTGCTAAGGCTGCTGTAACTAAGTACCACACCCAGGGTGGCATAAGCAGGAGACACACACTGTCTCACAGTTTGGGGGCTCATAGTCTGAGATCAGTTGTCAGCAGGGTTGCTTTCTCATGAAGATGAGGAAGAATCTGTCTCGTGCCTCTCTCCTAGCTTCTGGTGGTTGCTAGAAGTCTTTGACTGATAAGAGGCATCCTCTTGATCTCTGTTTCATATTTACACAGAGTGCTCCCTGTGTACATGTGTGTGTCCAGGTTTCTTCTCTTTTTTTATAAGAACACTAATCATGTTGGACTGGGGGCCCACCCTATTTCAGCATAACCTTGTCTTAAGTAATTACATCTGCAACAGCTCAATTTCCAAATGAGGTCACATTTTGAGATCCTGGGGGTTAGGATGTCAACATATGGATTTGGGGATTGGAGGGGCCTACTCATAACATGTACAAATGGTGCTCTCTGGAATTTCAGCAGCCAGGAGATTCTGGCCATAGGAGAACCCTTCTTGTTAGTTGACTGTCTTGATTTCTCAGAGCTCTGAAATCACCACTGAGGTGTAACTGTGTGAGTTTTGGTGGGAAGTGCTGTGGGGCCTCTAAATAGTGGGTGGAGGGATGATTGGTTCACCGTGTGTTATCTGTCACTACAGGTTATATTGAAGCTGCTATCATTCCAGCTGGAGCTCGAAGGATTCGCGTGGTGGAGGATAAACCTGCCCACAGTTTTCTGGGTAAAACAAAAATTGTTTGACTCATGGTTTATGTTCTGAGCATTGACTTGGACAATCATACTGGTAATTTGGCTCAGCAAAGTGTTGAAGGGATGCTCTCAGGCCATTGATTTTACACCCATATATGAGGTGTAATAAGTAATCAGCATGGAAATGGTAGTTATGTCATATTTGGCTAAAGCACAGCCAACTCCAGGGTGGATCAGGGGAGGGGGCGAGCAGGAACCACCAGCTTTGGACAGGAAGGCAGGTGACAGAAGAGTAAAGGAAGGAAGCTGTGAGAATTTGGGTAGCCTAAGTCCCCCAAAGTAACCAGGAGATCTCAGGCAGCCAGGGCCTGGGCACCAACTTTCAGGAAGCTCCTGTAGGTCGTTAATGGCTCTTGGGGGTGATTCCTTACCTGGAAAAGAATAACTGCCCTTGATCTAATGGAAACCCAAAAGAACACTGTGTACCTCAAATTTCTAGTGCTAACTCATCAACATTGGGCATAACTGCTGGTCTTTCTATAGAGAGATTAAGTTGCATTCCACACTGGTCTTCTTGCCTTTGACAGAGATGACAGAATTGCACTTAAAGCCCAAGAAGAATTGTTCAGTTTAACCCCCTTTTTTTTTTCTTTATTTTAAAGATTTTACAGAGTTTTGTTGTTCACCGACATGTATGTTCCCAGATCATTCATATGCATATCCCTGGATCCCCCCTCCCCAGTTCCCCCACCCCTCCGGACCATCGCCCCAAGTGATTGTAGGCACACCTATTCCCTTAGCATAATGACAATAGCTATCTTTTCCACACGTGCCAGTATAGGTTTCGATGTTACTTCCTCTGTGCCTCCCTCTCACTGTTTGTTCTCCACAATGTCCTTATATCTATTCTCTGTCTGTTTTTCCATGAGTTCACTGCATGTGTTACCATGACCATCTTACTAGATTCCATATATATGAGTTAGTATACTGTACTTGTCTTTCTCTTTTTGACTTATTTCACTTTTTATGATAGGTTCTAGAGCTAGCCACCTCATTAGGACTGAGTCTTCTGCATTTCTTTTAACAGCTGAGTAGTATTCCATTGTATATATGTACCAGAGCTTCTGGATCCATTCATTTGTCGATGGACATCTAGGTTGCTTCCATGTTCTGGCTACTGTATAGAGAGCTGCAATAAACATTGGGGTGCAGGTGCTTCTTTCAGTTTTGATTTCATCAGGATATAGGCCTAATGGGATTGCTGGTCAAAGGGTGCTTCTATTTTTAGTTTTTTAAGGAATCTCCAGACTGTCTTCCATAGAGGCTGTATCAGTTTACATTCCCACCAGCAATGCAAGAGGGTTCCCTTTTCTCCACACCCTCTCCAGCATTTGTTGTCTGTCAATTTATTGATGATGGCCATTCTGACAGGTGTGAGGTGGAATCTCATTGTGGCTTTAATTTGCATTTCTCTAATAATAAGCGAGGTTGAGCATCGTTTCATGTGCTTTTGGGCCATCTGTATGTCCTCTTTGGAGAGGCATCTCTTTAGGTCTTTTTCCCATTTTTTGATTGGGTTGTTCGTTTTTCCTGTGCTGAGTTGTCTGAGTTGCTTGTAGATTTTGGAGATTAATTCTTTGTCTGTTGTTTCATTTGCTATGATTTTCTCCCACTCTATGGGATGTCTGTTCAGCCTTTTTGTAATTTCTTTTGCTGTACAAAAGCTTTTAAGTTTCATTAGGTTCCATGTGTTCACTTCTCTTTTCAGTTCCACTATTCTAGTAGGTGGGTCAGAGAAGATCTTGCTTTGATTGATGTCCTTGAGGGTTTTGCCTATATTCTCCTCTAAGAGTTTGATGGTTTCTGGTCTTATATTTAGGTCTTTAATCCATTTTGAGTTGATCTTAGTGTATGGTGTCAGGGAATGTTCCAATTTCATTTTTTTGCATGTAGCTGTCCAATTCTCCCAGCACCACTTGTTGAAGAGGCTGTCTTTGTCCCATTTTATTGTTTCACCTCCTTTGTCAAAAATAAGGTACCCATAGGTGCATGGGTTTATCTCTGGGTTCTCGATCTTGTTCCATTGGTCGATATTTCTGTTTTTGTGCCAGTACCATACTGTCTTGAGGACCGTTGTTTTGTAGTAGAGTCTGAAGTTGGGGAGGCTGATCCCTCCAACTTCGTTTTTCTTTCTCAGGATTGCTTTGGCTCTTTGAGGTCTTTTGTGTTTCCATATGAACTGTGTTATTGTTTGGTCTAGTTCTGCGAAAAATGTCAATGCAGTTTAACCCCTTCTTACCCTTAGAAAACCCTCTGAGTGTATCCTAAACTCAATTCCCAGCATCTCCATAAGTCCCCAAAAGGTCAGCCGTGTGCTCAAGCCCAGGGAAGTTCTAGTGCCAATTGGACACCCAGCTGTTCTGAATGCTGCCCTGGGGCAGCATAAAGAGGATGCTCAGGACCTGCTTCTGCTCTGAGTTCACTGGGATGGGACATGCAATGGCCCCTGTCCCACCCTACCTCTGACAGGTGTGAGGTGGAATCTCATTGTGGCTTTAATTTGCATTTCTCTAATAATAAGCGAGGTTGAGCATCGTTTCATGTGCTTTTGGGCCATCTGTATGTCCTCTTTGGAGAGGCATCTCTTTAGGTCTTTTTCCCATTTTTTGATTGGGTTGTTCGTTTTTCCTGTGCTGAGTTGTCTGAGTTGCTTGTAGATTTTGGAGATTAATTCTTTGTCTGTTGTTTCATTTGCTATGATTTTCTCCCACTCTATGGGATGTCTGTTCAGCCTTTTTGTAATTTCTTTTGCTGTACAAAAGCTTTTAAGTTTCATTAGGTTCCATGTGTTCACTTCTCTTTTCAGTTCCACTATTCTAGTAGGTGGGTCAGAGAAGATCTTGCTTTGATTGATGTCCTTGAGGGTTTTGCCTATATTCTCCTCTAAGAGTTTGATGGTTTCTGGTCTTATATTTAGGTCTTTAATCCATTTTGAGTTGATCTTAGTGTATGGTGTCAGGGAATGTTCCAATTTCATTTTTTTGCATGTAGCTGTCCAATTCTCCCAGCACCACTTGTTGAAGAGGCTGTCTTTGTCCCATTTTATTGTTTCACCTCCTTTGTCAAAAATAAGGTACCCATAGGTGCATGGGTTTATCTCTGGGTTCTCGATCTTGTTCCATTGGTCGATATTTCTGTTTTTGTGCCAGTACCATACTGTCTTGAGGACCGTTGTTTTGTAGTAGAGTCTGAAGTTGGGGAGGCTGATCCCTCCAACTTCGTTTTTCTTTCTCAGGATTGCTTTGGCTCTTTGAGGTCTTTTGTGTTTCCATATGAACTGTGTTATTGTTTGGTCTAGTTCTGCGAAAAATGTCAATGCAGTTTAACCCCTTCTTACCCTTAGAAAACCCTCTGAGTGTATCCTAAACTCAATTCCCAGCATCTCCATAAGTCCCCAAAAGGTCAGCCGTGTGCTCAAGCCCAGGGAAGTTCTAGTGCCAATTGGACACCCAGCTGTTCTGAATGCTGCCCTGGGCCAGCATAAAGAGGGATGCTCAGGACCTGCTTCTGCTCTGAGTTCACTGGGATGGGACATGCAATGGCCCCTGTCCCCCACCCACCCTGCTCCCACGTTCCTGTTTTGGGTTGGATTTCCTACTGGAGGTGACTGATCTCCTACCCAGGCACACCCATCGAGTGCCCTCATGTTGTATCTTCCCTATGTGGGTTGCAAGGTGCTGTTTGAGAATTTTTTTAAATGTAAGACCTGATCTTTCTCTGACTTCAAGCTTAAGGATTAAGTTATCTTGGCTAAATTGAAGTTTACTCATGAAACACTTATCTCATCTTTTGCCACTGATTTTTAAAAATACAGCTTTGTCCACATTCCTGCCGTTGTAGATACTGAAGTATCTTTCTTTGAAAACCCAAAGTCTAATGAGATGGACACAAACCAGACCTCTAATAATGCACAAGGAAGACCACCATCCTCCTGAGACGTTAGAACCCACTTACACACACTGAGATAATCGTTTCACATGTGCCTTGGGGAGTAGAGACAGGAGGTCTTGTCTCTAGGTGCCTACACAAGGCTCACAGGCAAGCAGCCCCCACCAAGGATCCCTACTGGCTGCCAGGCAGCCCTGCCCCCCCACGTCTCTACCTTCCGCCCATCCACCTGCATCCTAGAAGCCATAATGGACATTGCTGCTCCTGCTGCCAGCCTAGGATCCGACGCCACTCAGATTGGCATCTGTGTTGGTCTTCCTCAGCTCTGTGGTTTTTCTCATGCTGGCCCAGTCCAGCCTGGCACTCTTCTCTGCAGGTGTCCCAGCTGTCACTTTACACATAGAGTGATATTCATAAATGCTTTTCAAAATGGGGCCTGTGCTGTTCTTGGCAGCTTCTTCAGAGTGACGGTCATTTTACTAAATTCGCAGAGTACCCCACACCCTCCTTTCTGCCCATCTAAGAAAATTCATCAGCTTTACTCGCATTTACTTTAGGGTCCCATCACCCAGTATCACCCCCCAAAAGTTAGCCTTTCCAGCTGGTGCATTGGTTCTTTGACCTTTATTCAAAAGTCATGATCCCAGTATCTCAGGTGCTGGTCAGCTTAAAGCAGCAGGAGATGTCCTCGACTTCCAATTGGACACCCAGCTGTTCTGAATGCTGCCCTGGGCCAGCATAAAGAGGATGCTCAGGACCTGCTTCTGCTCTGAGTTCACTGGGATGGGACATGCAATGGCCCTGTCCCCCACCCACCCTGCTCCCACGTTCCTGTTTTGGGTTGGATTTCCTACTGGAGGTGACTGATCTCCTACCCAGGCACACCCATCGAGTGCCCTCATGTTGTATCTTCCCTATGTGGGTTGCAATGTGCTGTTTGAGAATTTTTAAATGTAAGACCTGATCTTTCTCTGACTTCAAGCTTAAGGATTAAGTTATCTTGGCTAAATTGAAGTTTACTCATGAAACACTTATCTCATCTTTTGCCACTGATTTTTAAAAATACAGCTTTGTCCACATTCCTGCCGTTGTAGATACTGAAGTATCTTTCTTTGAAAACCCAAAGTCTAATGAGATGGACACAAACCAGACCTCTAATAATGCACAAGGAAGACCACCATCCTCCTGAGACGTTAGAACCCACTTACACACACTGAGATAATCGTTTCACATGTGCCTTGGGGAGTAGAGACAGGAGGTCTTGTCTCTAGGTGCCTACACAAGGCTCACAGGCAAGCAGCCCCCACCAAGGATCCCTACTGGCTGCCAGGCAGCCCTGCCCCCTCCCACGTCTCTACCTTCCGCCCATCCACCTGCATCCTAGAAGCCATAATGGACATTGCTGCTCCTGCTGCCAGCCTAGGATCCGACGCCACTCAGATTGGCATCTGTGTTGGTCTTCCTCAGCTCTGTGGTTTTTCTCATGCTGGCCCAGTCCAGCCTGGCACTCTTCTCTGCAGGTGTCCCAGCTGTCACTTTACACATAGAGTGATATTCATAAATGCTTTTCAAAATGGGGCCTGTGCTGTTCTTGGCAGCTTCTTCAGAGTGACGGTCATTTTACTAAATTCGCAGAGTACCCCACACCCTCCTTTCTGCCCATCTAAGAAAATTCATCAGCTTTACTCGCATTTACTTTAGGGTCCCATCACCCAGTATCACCCCCCAAAAGTTAGCCTTTCCAGCTGGTGCATTGGTTCTTTGACCTTTATTCAAAAGTCATGATCCCAGTATCTCAGGTGCTGGTCAGCTTAAAGCAGCAGGAGATGTCCTCGACTTCCAGTGCTGACCCTCTAGACTCCCCAGCACCATTCCTCCAGCCCCAGGCATCTGGTAAAAGTGGGAAGGTTGTCTTCGTCTTTTCTGTGTGCTGAAAGAATGACAGAGGGATTTGAGAAGTCTTTAGGTCCCTCACCCTATAGTAAATGGGTTTTTACTGGAACGCATCTGAGGGCCAACTAGTAGCAACTAGCAGATGTCACCTGGAGGAGCCAGCTCTCACAGTGGTCCCTCTGCTCCTGAAGCCTGAGGACCACACATTCCAATCATAACACTGACATTGATGTTTTGATTCCCAGTCACTGAGCCCTGCTCTGCCTTGCAGACCTGACTCCCAGGTCCCCCAAATACACCACAGAGGATTGCCATGCCTAATTCATTGAGGAGGAAACCGAGGCTCAAGGAGTTCAGTGGCTAATCCAAGCTCTTCTCCAGCTGAGTCTGCTGCAGCTCACAGGAGTGTCAGTCACAACCAGAGATCAGGTGGAGTCGACTTTCCACTGGAGAACACGTGTTAAACCTGCCCATTGCTACTGCTTCGATGTGTGGATTTGAGAGATGCCCATGTCCATCCCGAAGAGACCAGTTCAGTGCCTCAGGATGAATTCTCTACTTTCTAGAAGCCGTGGGCCTCCCTAAGAAGTTGGAGCCAGATGCACTGTCCCCTTATCTTATCTAAAAATCTCAATTTCAGTGTTCCAGGGCCTGGTGTGTACACAGGGAAATCCGAAGGTCCACGCTCTTATGTTTCTTCAGTTAGTTCAAACAAGCCTTGTTTCCACCCGGGGTTGGTTGCTTTGGAATTCAACCCTGTAACGTTGAATTACTCTCACATTTGTGGGAGCAGTTCCTGAAGAATTCACCCCACCTACCTTCAGCCCACGCTGCCTGGCTTTCTGCTGGAAACCACCTGGAACAGGAAATGCCTCTGCAGTTTGCATCCATAGCTGAGAGCGGAGCTGGCAGAACTCCGAGTGGAAATAAAAGCAGCTGACTCAACGCCAGGATTAGAAGTAGGTTGAATGTGGGTCAAGTCTTCTAGCGGAATCCAGGAGGGAGAGAGACAGAAAAGAGCCCAGCTTCTTCACAGCGCCGTGTGAGAAGTGGGCACACAGACTGGGTCCAAACCCCTGTGCCTACCTCCAGGCAGCTCCAGAGAGGAGCAGAGCCATCCCGGCAGGAATGCCCTTTCCTCAGTCCCCAGAAAGCCTCAGGATCTCCCACACTGCCCAGAAGTCCAGAGACATGGTGTAAATGTCCACAGAGAGATAGAAAGGCCCGGATGGAAACAGATGGTTGCCATGTGGCCTCACCTTTCGAGCCGTTTGAGGAGGTTTGGTTCTGCTATGGCAGCAAGGGAGAGTGTGTCCGCATCTTCATCCTTGTGCAAGTCTCTTCAGCTGTTGAAAGGCTTGGCACTCCTGAGCAAAACACCCAATCCAACTTCAGACTGAGGCAGGATAAGCAAATGAAAATCTCCCCAGCAAATCCAAACTACCAACTTCTATCTATAGATAGAATCCAGTCACCCTGGAATTCCCTTTGTTCATAACCCCATTATTTCTCTATCAGAGCAGAGCACTTGTAGTCATCTCAGTAGTCCCCGTTGAGTTTCAGTGCCTATAACTTGTAATTTAATTCCAAGTACAAACTAATCTCAAGTACTTACAGATGAAGGGGGCTTGCAGATACCATGGATGTCCAAGGATTGAGAGGAACAGGAATTTCTGAAGCCCAAAACTTAATTTGGGAGGCCTTCCTTAAGGAAAAGAACACACTATGTGTAGGGGCTTTGAAAGGACTTGTGTTTGCAAGGGTCCCTGGAGCTCCGGTTTCCCTGGCTCATGCAAACCCTGCTCTGTGAAGCTCACTCTGAGGGGAGGCTACAGACCGGGCCAGGAGTGACCTGCATGCTTGCTCTCTGGGGCTGTGGAGTTTTCTCAGTAACATAGAACCTTCCTGCTATCAATGATGCTCAGATCTTGATGTTCCAGCAGACTCTGTGAGGCTCTATCTTACTCTCTTCAAGTATGTCAGTTGCTGAATTCCAATTTTAGCTGGACATTCTGATTTCACAGCATGGACCACAGCAACCTGCAAATTTTGAATCCTGCTGACTAAATGACTCACCCCAGAGTCAATGGGCTTGCAGCGGTCCCATGATTCTTGGAACTGTTGACCTCCTACTTCTCATTGTGCCTCTGCATTTTCCTCCCATGCAACACGTGTCAAGAATTGTCATCATGATCACCTGTCCTGAGGAAGGGGTGTCAGCTTTCAGATAGGGGCTGGGTCAAGTGGGATAAAATGTGACTGCCTTACCTGGAAGCTTGTGGCTGCCATGCAAATAGCCACAGCAGAGCCTGGACTCACAAAGTTTATTCTTTCTGGGGCCATGAGAGTGCCCCCTACATACATACCCTGAAGCTATGGCATTGTGAGACCCCAGGCCAGGACCTCCAAAGCACAGATGAGAACCTTCAGAAGCTTTGGGATTGCCCAGCAGTGGTGTGTGGATGGGAGAGCTGATGACTGGCATCACTTCTCAGCTCCGCACTCACAGAGCTCACAGGACTAACTGAAATCTGCCCTGTGGGCGCGTTTACACCTTACGCAGTGACAAGCACCGTAAATCTAGGCTGCTTTCCCCAGAGACCCTGTCACCAGCGCTGCACCGTCTGGCACGTTCCTCCCTGTCCTGCTGCTGGCCTTACTGGAAGAGCTGGAGAGCTGCCGCCAGCCTCTCACTTGCCCTCCCCACTTCCCTGACTACTCTCACTCCTCTCTGGCCTACCCCACCCACCTGGTGGACCACCTCCTGAAATGTCTCCTCCCTTCACCCTACTGAGCAGGAGCTTGCCCTGGTGGGGAGGGGGTGGCCTGCCCCCAGCCCCAGGGGGCTATATGCTGTTCCCTGTGTCACCCACGGTGGGCGCCTCTGCTGGCAGAGGTAGGGCTTCCCTGGGTGGCCCCTGCACCTCTGGGTGGCATTTCTGTGGATGGTTCTAATCGGCTCCAGCTGTGGCCTCCTGCACTTTCAACAGTCCTTCCCACTTTTGACCTCCCAGATGTCTGACTTTTGGCATGGAGGCAGGGTGGTTTTCAGTGCATAATCCAATAAGCCCTTTTAAAGCACCTTGGAAACAAGGCCAAGTAAGAAAGCCACATCCTTGTTCATCATCCTAAACAAGTACTAGACAAGAGCGGGGCCCAGGAGAGAGGTTAAGGCCTGGATAGAGTGTGCCAGGCCTTTCGAGTCTCAGCGGACATCAGTAAGGATCCTACGGTGATTTCTAGAAATCTATATTAGTCATTGTCTTTCTCAACCTTCCCTGCTTCTATCATTACTAGTATTAAAAAAAAAAAAAAAAACCTCCAAATGTGACATGTGAAAGCTAACCCCCATTCTCAGTGTCTGAGTATTGACTTCAGGCACCACTGGATCCAGGGACTTAAAATGATGCCACAGGAAGTAATGTCTCTGTCCTGGCCCCGCTGTCCTCTCTCAGTAGACTGTACTCTGAGGGCCTTTTGCCATGTACTAGCAGATTCAGACCTATATTGACTCTCTGGACAATTTTAGGAAAGAGAGCTGCTTCTTCCCAAGGTAAATGAAAGTGTTAGTATTGACTCTTACTGTCCAGGCTTGGATGATGGATCCTCTCCTGGAGCTGGGGTGGAGTTTAGAGTCGGTGCCACATGACTAGGGGAAGAACACATCACCACGAAGCTCCTCTGGGTGTTATTACTTCCAAAAGAAGAGAGCGATGTCAGAAAGCAACACACTAGATATTCACAGCAGCCCTAAAGCGGACCAAGGCCAGCGCCCCGCCCAAGGCCCTGAACGCAGGGGTTGACTGGGGCACGAACATGGGCCGACAGGAGGGGAGGGCCGCCCCAGTGGGCCCCGGGCTCTGTGTAGGAAAGGAGTTCTGGAAGGTGGTCCCAGGGTGATGGTGATCAGCATACAGCTTTATAGGAACTCACTCTGCTCATCTCTCTGACTCCAAGTCACAAAGGTTCCCAACACGCTCAAGTGCCCCAGCCCAGTGGCAATGACAGCAAGCCTTCTCTCTCCTTCTCCAGCTCTGTAGCCTCTCTCTGTCACCTCCTCTTGCTTCTCTACTCAGGGAAGGGGGCCTCCCTCCCTCCACCACCCTACACAGAAACCGAGCCTAACAAGGAGCCAAAGAGTAACAGTCCAAGCTGCCCATGCATGCTGACCTTCTCTTCTCCCTGCTTTTCTTGCCATCTCAGCTCCAGGGGCCCCCCTCCAGAAGGCTTTCCCTACCTTCCCCCATCTCTGCTCACACACGCATGCATGAGCCCTGGACTGGCCTCTGTCTCAGAGCTTCTGGAAGTGTGTCATGTTTATCTGTCTTCTCACTCATCTCCCTTTCAAACACAGAGCTCCTGAAGACAGGAGCAGTGTCTTCAGGTCCTCAGAAAAAAGGTGAGAAAATTTTCCAAACCTTGAGAGAAATTGAAAGAACAATGAACACCCACACACCCTTTGTCTAGATACCCCCAGAGCTAACAGACCAAAAGTATGTGTAGGTTATTAGTTCACTGGAAGCTGCGGAAAGCCCTAAGATTAGATATTTTTATGAGGGTATGTAGAACATGAGATGCCACCATGATTTGAGCTTGGAATTTGTCCTCTTTGAGAATATAACATGTGCACATTTCAGTGTCTCCATAAAACTCTAGACTGATGCTATAACCTAAAGAATGTGGGAACTGGTCTGTTTAGGTTCACATCTCCATGTGACGACTTAATAACTGTGTGACTTTAGGCAGGTGTGTTAACCTCTCTGTGCCCCCATTTCCTCATCTGTGAAGAAGAAGAAAATAATCCATTACCTTAGAGAGTTGCTGGGAAGGTCAACTAGGTCAAAGCACATGGAGAAGCTAAACCAGAGAATGTGCCCCTTACATGGGGAGTTGCAGGTGGTGGCTGAGGAAGAGAAAAAGGAACCGAAATTGGGAGTATCCCAACAAACTCACTTTGTTCCAGTATCCGGGAAATCTCAACAGTGGGTAGAATTTCTTGAAGGGAAACATTGGGTTTAAAGTGGCAGAGCTTTCTTTATGACAGATTCAAGTCGATATGTGGCAGTAAACAACAAAGCTCTGTAAAAAGTAAAAATAATAATAAAAAAGAAACAAGTGCCCTTGTACTAACCACAAGGGTCCAGAACCCTTCGCTACAGATAGGGCAGCAATAGTCAGCTGATGCCCTGTGAGTGGTGGGATGCTCCACCCTCAGCTTCACGGCCTTTCCTAGGTCCACACTTTTGCTCTCTCAAAGTATGTTGGAATTGACGAGGAATCAACATGCTGCTGATTGGCCACAGCAAAGATTTGGTTTTCCATACTTACCATATATGTATTATCACTTGAGAACTCACTCGTGATTTCTTTGTTGTTTTCTGGGATTTGATAACCCGAGAACATATGTTCCCCCACTCCTGAACCACCCCGCCGTCTCCCTCCCCATCCCAGGTCACTGCAGAGCCCCTGTTTGAGATCCGCTAGGCCCACAGCCTGTTCCCGTCCCTCATCCCAGTGTCCGCAAGACTGTTCTCCACACACAAGGATACTTGTTTCTTGCAGGAACATCTGCTTTACTAATCTGGGGTTATCAAATCCTTAAGAGATATTGGAGTTAGGCTGCCCTCTAAAAAGCCCCAGTTAGGTAGGAATAAAAGGGTGAATTTTGCTGAGGCTGCAAGACCTGTTTTGGAGTCTTGGACATGTTGAAATAGAATCCATGTCATCCCACAGAAAACCTGTAAGTCTAGCGAAATATGACGGGGCTCTGGCTGTCTCCATCCTCTGACGCTCCTCCCCACACCCTCTGTGTGAGCTGATTCTGAGGCAAAAGCCCACACTTCAAGGTGCGGGAGTCAAGACATCTCTCTCTCAGTGCCCTGGGGTCAGGAGCTACTCTCTCCCTGTGATCCAGGCTTCTGTTGTCAGAGAAAGCCCGGTCTCACTGCAGGCCTCTGTCTCCTCCCCTGTGGGGTGAGGGTGAGACCTCCAACACACCACTCAAGACACTCTGACTTCCTTCAAAGACAGACTGACTCCCCCGATTTCCATGGTGTTTCATTTTCTTTCTAGCTCTCAAAGATTCCAGTAAGAGATCCATCAATAGTGACTGGAAGATAGAGCTCCCCGGAGAGTTCCAGATTGCAGGCACAACTGTCCGCTATGTTAGAAGGGGCCTGTGGGAGAAAATCTCCGCCAAGGGACCAACCAAAACGCCGCTGCACTTGATGGTAATTTGCTATGCTTTGCACTTGTTCTGAGTCCACTGGGCCCGAGAATTCTACCAGTTGACTTCTTCCCTGGGGCGCTGTGGGAGGAGGTCTACCTGGTTCCTGGTGGTTTACCTGCCACTTGCTGCTCAAGTCTATCCCTCTTGGCCTTTTCTTGTATAATCTTTTCTGCCTCGTGCTTCAAAAGTCTGCCCTCTCAGAAATGTGCTGTGGCTCTTTACTGGCAGAACTCCCATCCTTTTCCAAGGGAACCACCTCCAGGAAGGAAATGCTTAGTTGTGTGAATGCCAGGGAGACCTGGCATCTTTCAGCAGACAGCCCCACTCAAATTCTGTGTTTTAGGATCAGATGCCTTAAATTTGCTCTGTAGCTTGTATATCCACATCGGGAACAACCTTTTGGAAACGAACTGTTGACTGTTTCCAAACCAACACCACTCAAGGTTTTCCAGACTCAGCTTGGAACAATCGCTTGGGAATCAAGAGAGAACCTGATTTTACTGGATTATTTCCTCCCCAGGGGTTCCTGAGAAATCTGTGCCATTTGGCCAGCTCAGGGCATTTCGGTTTTTCATGTTGTCATAGGGAGGATGCATGCAAACCACTGAAGCATTCGGTTGTGCTGCCGTTTAAGAATATGAAAGATCTCCAGGGAATGGAATGCCAACACTGCCTTCTCAGGGTTCAGGGGTTCTTGTGGCTAAATTTTGATAGCTTATCAGTATTGATTCCGTGTCTCTTTCCAATGAATGGGAGTTAGAACAGCCTGAGTGTCCGTAATCAAAACACATTCTGTCTTCCCTGCCCACAGAAGTTTCTACTTGGAAGTTCTTATCACCCCCGTTAATTTGTGGTCTCTGGCAACCTGCAGCTGTTCAGGTGATACCCACAAGATTCCCACGCCACCTCTCAGGGAATCTCCTGAGGAGACCAGCTCTGTGTGTGAGCAGAGATGTCTCCCACAGTGGCCCTCAGCCTGTTACAGTTTTCAATAAGATCCAAGAGCTCATTTATGACTGACATACATGTCCAAGCCCTCAACTTAAATTCATAAGCCTGTGGGAGAAAATCTCCGCCAAGGGACCAACCAAAACGCCGCTGCACTTGATGGTAATTTGCTATGCTTTGCACTTGTTCTGAGTCCACTGGGCCCGAGAATTCTACCAGTTGACTTCTTCCCTGGGGCGCTGTGGGAGGAGGTCTACCTGGTTCCTGGTGGTTTACCTGCCACTTGCTGCTCAAGTCTATCCCTCTTGGCCTTTTCTTGTATAATCTTTTCTGCCTCGTGCTTCAAAAGTCTGCCCTCTCAGAAATGTGCTGTGGCTCTTTACTGGCAGAACTCCCATCCTTTTCCAAGGGAACCACCTCCAGGAAGGAAATGCTTAGTTGTGTGAATGCCAGGGAGACCTGGCATCTTTCAGCAGACAGCCCCACTCAAATTCTGTGTTTTAGGATCAGATGCCTTAAATTTGCTCTGTAGCTTGTATATCCACATCGGGAACAACCTTTTGGAAACGAACTGTTGACTGTTTCCAAACCAACACCACTCAAGGTTTTCCAGACTCAGCTTGGAACAATCGCTTGGGAATCAAGAGAGAACCTGATTTTACTGGATTATTTCCTCCCCAGGGGTTCCTGAGAAATCTGTGCCATTTGGCCAGCTCAGGGCATTTCGGTTTTTCATGTTGTCATAGGGAGGATGCATGCAAACCACTGAAGCATTCGGTTGTGCTGCCGTTTAAGAATATGAAAGATCTCCAGGGAATGGAATGCCAACACTGCCTTCTCAGGGTTCAGGGGTTCTTGTGGCTAAATTTTGATAGCTTATCAGTATTGATTCCGTGTCTCTTTCCAATGAATGGGAGTTAGAACAGCCTGAGTGTCCGTAATCAAAACACATTCTGTCTTCCCTGCCCACAGAAGTTTCTACTTGGAAGTTCTTATCACCCCCGTTAATTTGTGGTCTCTGGCAACCTGCAGCTGTTCAGGTGATACCCACAAGATTCCCACGCCACCTCTCAGGGAATCTCCTGAGGAGACCAGCTCTGTGTGTGAGCAGAGATGTCTCCCACAGTGGCCCTCAGCCTGTTACAGTTTTCAATAAGAGCCAAGAGAGCTCATTTCCATGACTGACATACACTGTCCAGAAGCCTCTCAATACATTCAAACTACTGCACGTATATAACTTGCAAGTTGATTTCTGTGACCTAAAAACCTGTGCGTGCTTATTCTCTCAGTTGGGCCTGACTCTTGAAACCCTGTGGACTGTAGCCTGCCAGGCTCCTCTGTCCATGGGATTTTCCAGGCAAGAATACTGGTATGGGCTGCCATTTCCTCCTCCAGGGGATCTTTCAGACCCAGGGATCGAACCCACATCTCCTGTGTCTCTTGTATTGCAGACAGTTTCTTCACTCTCTGAGCCGTCAGGGAAGCTTATACCTAAGCCATTTCTCTGTGATTAGTTTTTTTTCCTAATCTAAGACATTGGAACAAATCCTCCTGTCCTGAGTTAAAAGCAGTCATTCAGAGGGACTGAAAGAGGAAGTGAAAGACAAGATAAAACCCCAGATAACAGTGTCACCTGTTAGCACATGACGTTGCTTTTCAAGCAAACACCAAGATGGATCTATTTCCATTCTTTCCCAAAAGCTTGCATAAACTGTGAGTGAATTGTCAGCCCGTTAAAGCAAATGCACAGCCTGTATTCATTCAGGCCATGATAAACAAAACTCTGGGAAAGCAACAACTGCCACAGCTGAAGTTCCTACCTTCTTGAACATTCATCACTTTTCTCTCTTGAAATATGATTGTTAATTCCAATTTTTAAACTTAGAAATGAGAGGAGCCCGTCTGCCTCTGAAGGGAAGTCCACTGTCCCCTAACTGAGGTGTGCACATTGCTTGCAGGGTCAGGAGTGCCCATAGAGCCACAGGGACCTGCATTTGAGACCAATTACGCACATGCACACACAAATTATATGTGGCTACGAAATTGCATGAAATTGGTTTCATATGGATTCTCAATTCACCAGTCTTATTCCCATACTGAGATAATAAAGATCTCTTTTAAAGAGGGTTTTTTTTTTTTTTTCAACTGGAGGCATTTTTCCAAATGTATTGCTGCAAGTCTGTTTCTTAGAGAAATGGATGTTTATTCAGTTTGGGCTGCTGTTAGCACCCTACCCCGACCCTGCAACTCCAGCCTTCGGAGGACTAGAAGATGCTTGGGAGGAACGGCAGCTCCTGTTGCCTGGTGCGCTGTCTGCCTGGCCTCCCCCAGGTCAGGTGGAGCACTCTCTGCCTCTAGCTCCCACGAACTGGCTCTCCCAGGACCCCAACCTAGAAGTGAAATTGCTGGCTATTTAGACCCAGGAGTGACCACCCAGTTATAAGCCTGGGCTTAGGATGTACCACCAATCACCAGGTCACTTGAAGCTCTCACCAGAGAGCTTGTTTTGCACCATTATATACACAGAGAGAAATAAAGCCAATAGGGCACCTCTGTCTTACAAGACTTGTCACCTGCATTACCAAAGAGAAGACCTTCCATCCACCCACTTGCCAGGATTTCAGACCCAGTGGTGCTCAGGCTGCAGGATTGTGGCTCCCCACACCTCACTTCCAGCTTTAACCCTGAGCCAGGCCAGCGCCAGCCTCTGGACATCATCATCATCCTAGCCCCCAGGTCAGCAGGAAGGTTCATGCGTCCTACACAGAAATCAATAAGGTTCCTCTTTAGGGGCTGTGTGTAACCTAGGGCCTCCCTTACACAGAGCAGTGACTGCTGCTTGAGAAATGTAGAGTGGTGTTTGTTTTCAAAGGCGTAACCCTACTTGTTCAGACGCCTGTGCAGGAAAAGCGATGTGTCTGTGTCCTTCTCGCCCACAAGGACAGTTTCAGCGGTGCCGGCATGAAGCAGCTCTTCACATCAAGTGCTGTTAGAGCCACAGACATGCTCGTCCCTAGATCCATCGTCTAAACCATTCTAATCCTCCCTGCGTAGAGCTCCCTGCCGACAGCTTAATATACCCCAGCCCCCAAGTTGAGTATCTGGGGAACCCAAAACTGAAATAAAGGAGTGCCCCTGGAATTTCAAAACCCCAAAAAAGAATGGGTTACCCCAGGTGGGAGACAGCCACAACATGGCTCGGCGTGCAATTTCAGCAATCTTGTAGGCTGTCGCTCTATTTCAAAGCAGCCTTTTATTTTTATTGCTGATCCAGGTGTTGTTATTTCATGACCAAAATTATGGAATTCACTATGAATACACCATTCCTGTAAACTACACTGCTGAAAACCAAAGTGAACCAGAAAGACCCCAGGACTCCTTGTTCATCTGGACTCACAGTGGCTGGGAAGGGTGCAGCGTGCAGTGTGGCGGAGGTGAGGAGCGTGGCTGTGGACTCACGGGGCGTGGCTGTGGGCTTTTGGGGTGTGGGGCTTGCCAAACAGAGGAAAAGCAAATCAGGGCCCTCCGTGGTGGGTGCTTGTTGCCTGGGAAAGACAGACCACAAAATTAACCTATATTTTACGGAATGTAACTGCATCCGTAACGGCATCCCATTGCAAACCTCTCTGGGCAGACTCCTTCAAGCTGAAGCTGAAGCTGTATCCAAATGGCCTACAGAATAGAGCCCGTGGATGCTGATCTAAGTGGAGCTTTGGCTGATGTGTGGGTGTGTCACAAGTATGACAGGTGACCCTGGGAATGAACAGAACAGACTTTCGCCTGTTACCATTTGGCAAAAGGGCACCAGAAGATGTTTCTGAACTTCAAATACCCTTTCCTTTTTGCCAGTGATCAGTAGAAGTACAAGGAAACCAATGGAATCAAGGGTAATATAATAGAAAGAAAAGTCCTCCAACTCCAGTGAAACATTCAGAGCCTGAGTCCTGGCTTCGTGATTTGCCTTGCTTTATTAACAGATGATGTACTCTCTCTGTACCTGAATTTCTTCACCTTTAAAATGGGATGATCAGCCCTCCTGCTCACTTCAGGGAGGAGACTCAAATATCACAAAAATCAATATGAACAAAAGGCATCGTAGTCATTACTATGTTGTTTAGAAGGAGTGGTGGAAAGCACTCTAAACTCTGAGCTAGCAGTACCCTGATGGGACACACAGCTAGGTCATAGGGTTGGATGCAGATGGGTAAATTTTGATGGACAGAGTTAGGACAAAGAAGATTGGAACCCCGGCCCCAGGTGGAGACAGCCACAACATGGCTCGGCGTGCAATTTCAGCAATCTTGTAGGCTGTCGCTCTATTTCAAAGCAGCCTTTTATTTTTATTGCTGATCCAGGTGTTGTTATTTCATGACCAAAATTATGGAATTCACTATGAATACACCATTCCTGTAAACTACACTGCTGAAAACCAAAGTGAACCAGAAAGACCCCAGGACTCCTTGTTCATCTGGACTCACAGTGGCTGGGAAGGGTGCAGCGTGCAGTGTGGCGGAGGTGAGGAGCGTGGCTGTGGACTCACGGGGCGTGGCTGTGGGCTTTTGGGGTGTGGGGCTTGCCAAACAGAGGAAAAGCAAATCAGGGCCCTCCGTGGTGGGTGCTTGTTGCCTGGGAAAGACAGACCACAAAATTAACCTATATTTTACGGAATGTAACTGCATCCGTAACGGCATCCCATTGCAAACCTCTCTGGGCAGACTCCTTCAAGCTGAAGCTGAAGCTGTATCCAAATGGCCTACAGAATAGAGCCCGTGGATGCTGATCTAAGTGGAGCTTTGGCTGATGTGTGGGTGTGTCACAAGTATGACAGGTGACCCTGGGAATGAACAGAACAGACTTTCGCCTGTTACCATTTGGCAAAAGGGCACCAGAAGATGTTTCTGAACTTCAAATACCCTTTCCTTTTTGCCAGTGATCAGTAGAAGTACAAGGAAACCAATGGAATCAAGGGTAATATAATAGAAAGAAAAGTCCTCCAACTCCAGTGAAACATTCAGAGCCTGAGTCCTGGCTTCGTGATTTGCCTTGCTTTATTAACAGATGATGTACTCTCTCTGTACCTGAATTTCTTCACCTTTAAAATGGGATGATCAGCCCTCCTGCTCACTTCAGGGAGGAGACTCAAATATCACAAAAATCAATATGAACAAAAGGCATCGTAGTCATTACTATGTTGTTTAGAAGGAGTGGTGGAAAGCACTCTAAACTCTGAGCTAGCAGTACCCTGATGGGACACACAGCTAGGTCATAGGGTTGGATGCAGATGGGTAAATTTTGATGGACAGAGTTAGGACAGAAGATTGACCTGAACTCTGGAATGCCAACCCAGAGGGTGAGCTGGCAGGTAAGACATGGGCATGGCACTGGTCCTGCAGGACTGATGGCACCAACTTGCTGGCCAACTTGCTGCAAATTCAGCATGGCCCCAGGGGAAGAGTTAGCAGACTCTGCTGGCTGGGAGGCAAGCGAGGGTGGTTCTGCTCCTGTCACTATGTCACCAGTGATTCCCAGTTCCCTGATCTGCAGCCTAAATCCAAATCTGGCCTGAGGCATCTCCACTTTCTATGCTCACACAGGTTCAGGGCTCCTCCATGACAAGTTCCCCAGAAGACAGAATGATTGAGTGTAGGATCCATATAGTTTTTTTTTATTCTTTATTTTAAAGGTTTTACAGAGTTTTGTTGTTCACAGACATGTATGTTCCCAGATCAGTCATATGCATATCCGTGGTCCCCACCCACCCAGATCCCCCCATCCCACCCCTCCAGACCTTTGCCCCAAGCCATTGTAAGCACTCCTATTCCCTTAGCACTGTGACACTAGCTATCTTTTCCACACATAACACTATAGGTTTCCTTGTTACTTCCTCCATGCTTCCCCCTCCCTATTTATTCGCCACGATGTCCCTATGTCTATGCTCTGTCTTTTTTTTTTTCATGAGTTCCCTGTGTGTGATATCAAGACCGTCCTACTAGATTCCATATATGTGTGTTAGTATACTGTATTTGTCTTTCTCTTTTTGACTTACTTCACTTTTTTATTTGGATAGGTTTTTTTCTAGTATTAGCCAGGCCACTTGCATTAGGTTGCTTCCATGTTCTGGACGTAACTGCAATGCTACATTTTTGACCTGAAATGTTACTCTCTGTACCTGAATTTCTTCACCTTTAAAATGGGATGATCAGCCCTCCTGCTCACTTCAGGGAGGAGACTCAAATATCACAAAAATCAATATGAACAAAAGGCATCGTAGTCATTACTATGTTGTTTAGAAGGAGTGGTGGAAAGCACTCTAAACTCTGAGCTAGCAGTACCCTGATGGGACACACAGCTAGGTCATAGGGTTGGATGCAGATGGGTAAATTTTGATGGACAGAGTTAGGACAGAAGATTGACCTGAACTCTGGAATGCCAACCCAGAGGGTGAGCTGGCAGGTAAGACATGGGCATGGCACTGGTCCTGCAGGACTGATGGCACCAACTTGCTGGCCAACTTGCTGCAAATTCAGCATGGCCCCAGGGGAAGAGTTAGCAGACTCTGCTGGCTGGGAGGCAAGCGAGGGTGGTTCTGCTCCTGTCACTATGTCACCAGTGATTCCCAGTTCCCTGATCTGCAGCCTAAATCCAAATCTGGCCTGAGGCATCTCCACTTTCTATGCTCACACAGGTTCAGGGCTCCTCCATGACAAGTTCCCCAGAAGACAGAATGATTGAGTGTAGGATCCATATAGTTTTTTTTTATTCTTTATTTTAAAGGTTTTACAGAGTTTTGTTGTTCACAGACATGTATGTTCCCAGATCAGTCATATGCATATCCGTGGTCCCCACCCACCCAGATCCCCCCATCCCACCCCTCCAGACCTTTGCCCCAAGCCATTGTAAGCACTCCTATTCCCTTAGCACTGTGACACTAGCTATCTTTTCCACACATAACACTATAGGTTTCCTTGTTACTTCCTCCATGCTTCCCCCTCCCTATTTATTCGCCACGATGTCCCTATGTCTATGCTCTGTCTTTTTTTTTTTCATGAGTTCCCTGTGTGTGATATCAAGACCGTCCTACTAGATTCCATATATGTGTGTTAGTATACTGTATTTGTCTTTCTCTTTTTGACTTACTTCACTTTTTATGATAGGTTCTAGAGCCAGCCACTTCATTAGGATTGAGTCTTCTACATTTCTTTTAACAGCTGAGTAGTATTCCATTGTATATATGTACCAGAGCTTCTGGATCCATTCGTTCGTCGATGGACATCTAGGTTGCTTCCATGTTCTGGCTACTGTATAGAGAGCTGCAATGAACATTGGGGTACAGGTGCTTCTTTCAGTTTTGATTTCATCAGGATATAAGCCTAAGAGTGGGATTGCTGGGTAATAGGGTGCTTCTATTTTTAGTTTTTTAAGAAATCTCCAGACTGTCTTCCATAGAGGCTGTATCAATTTACATTCCCACCAGCAATGCAGGAGTGTTCCCTTTTCTCCGCAGCCTCTCCAGCATTTATTGTCTGTCGATTTGTGGATGATGGCCATTCTGACGGGTGTGAGGTGATATCTCATTGTAGTTTTAATTTGCATTTCTCTAATTATTAGTGAAGTTGAGCATCGTTCCATGTGTTTTTGGGCCATCTGTATGTCCTCGTTGGAGAGGTGTCTGTTTAGGTCCTTTTCCCATTTTTTGATTGGGTTGTTCGTTTTCCCTGTGCTGAGTTGTCTGAGTTGCTTGTAGATTTTGGAGATTAATTCTTTATCTGTTGTTTCATTTGCTATGATTTTCTCCCACTCTGTGGGCTGTCTGTTCAGCTTTTTTGTAATTTCTTTAGTTTTGCTTGACTTCCTGTTAATCTTTATTATAATACAGCTAACATGAAGTATTAACTCCTGCCAAGCTCTGTTCTAAGCACTTATATATGTGTGTGTGTGTGTGTGTGTGTGTATATATATACACACACACACATATATATATATATATATATATATATATATATTCTAAAGCATCCTAAGGCATAGGGAAGTTAAGTGAGCCAGCCCAGTGGGAGTAAAGCAAGGCAGAGAAACATAATGGTTACATATCAATCCTATGCTTACCATACTACCTAGTAAGCTAAGTTTGAACCCCAAAAGCCTGGTAACAGAGGCTGCCCTTCTAGCTCCCAACCATTCGCCACCCCACTCCTAACAAAGGCCAAGCAGTGTGTAAGGTGCTTTGGGAACACCCAAAAGAATAATTGTGTAGTCAGATAGTGTGACCGGCTAGTGATGCTTCCCAAGGGCAGGTGATGGTTAGGCACGAGCAGCAGTTAATACGGAGACAAATTCTCCCCTTGGGTCTGGGTTCTTCAGACTAGCTTCCTGTTTCTCACACCTCTCCAGCAAGTAGGAATCCTGTAACAAGTAACTGTCATCTCTGGTGAGGGCTGTTGTACAGTTGGTTAATCAAGACCAGATCTCAAAAACTCTTCAGAAAATGGACATAGAAGGAACCTATCTCAACATAGTGAAAGCCATCTATGAGAAGCCCACAGCGAACATTGTCCTCAACGGAGAAAAACTGAAAGCATTCCCTCTAAGATGAGGAACAAGACAGGGCTGTCCACTTTCACCACTACTATTCAACATAGTCCTGGAAGTTCTAGCAACAGCAATAAGAGAAGAGAAAGAAATCAAAGGAATCCAGATTGGAAAGGAAGAAGTCAAGCTCTCTCTTTTTGCAGATGACATGATATTATACATAGAAAATCCCAAAGACTCTATTACAAAGCTACTAGAGCTAATCAACGAATTCAGCAAAGTCGCAGGATACAAAGTCAACACACAGAAATCACTGGCATTCCTATACACAAACAGTGAAAAATCAGAAAATGAAATCAAAAAGGCAGTCCCCTTCACCATTGCAACCAAAAGAATTAAATATCTAGGAATAAACCTACCCAAAGAAACAAAAGAACTGTACACAGAAAATTACAAGACACTCATGAGAGACATTAAAGAAGACTTAAACAGATGGAGAGATATTCCATGTTCCTGGGTCGGAAGAATCAATATTGTGAAAATGACCATACTACCAAATATCATCTACAGATTCAATGCAATACCTATTCAACTTCCATTGACATTTTTCACAGAACTAGACCAAAGAATAACAGTTTATATGGAAACACAAAAGACCTCGAATAGCCAAAGCAATCCTGAGAAAGAAAAACGGAGCTGGAGGGATCAGCCTCCCTAACTTCAGACTCTACTACAAAGCAACGGTCCTCAAGACAGTATAGTACTGGCACAAAAACAGAAATATCGACCAATGGAACAAGATCGAGAACCCAGAGATAAACCCATGCACCTATGGGTACCTTATTTTTGATAAAGGAGGAGAAACAATAAAATGGGACAAAGACAGCCTCTTCAACAAGTGGTGCTGGGAGAATTGGACAGCTACATGCAAAAAAATGAAATTGGAACATTCCCTGACACCATACACTAAGCAAAAAAAAGGATAAAGGACCTAAACTCACACCTCTCCAGCAAGTAGGAATCCTGTAACAAGTAACTGTCATCTCTGGTGAGGGCTGTTGTACAGTTGGTTAATCAAGACCAGATCTCAAAAACTCTTCAGAAAATGGACATAGAAGGAACCTATCTCAACATAGTGAAAGCCATCTATGAGAAGCCCACAGCGAACATTGTCCTCAACGGAGAAAAACTGAAAGCATTCCCTCTAAGATGAGGAACAAGACAGGGCTGTCCACTTTCACCACTACTATTCAACATAGTCCTGGAAGTTCTAGCAACAGCAATAAGAGAAGAGAAAGAAATCAAAGGAATCCAGATTGGAAAGGAAGAAGTCAAGCTCTCTCTTTTTGCAGATGACATGATATTATACATAGAAAATCCCAAAGACTCTATTACAAAGCTACTAGAGCTAATCAACGAATTCAGCAAAGTCGCAGGATACAAAGTCAACACACAGAAATCACTGGCATTCCTATACACAAACAGTGAAAAATCAGAAAATGAAATCAAAAAGGCAGTCCCCTTCACCATTGCAACCAAAAGAATTAAATATCTAGGAATAAACCTACCCAAAGAAACAAAAGAACTGTACACAGAAAATTACAAGACACTCATGAGAGACATTAAAGAAGACTTAAACAGATGGAGAGATATTCCATGTTCCTGGGTCGGAAGAATCAATATTGTGAAAATGACCATACTACCAAATATCATCTACAGATTCAATGCAATACCTATTCAACTTCCATTGACATTTTTCACAGAACTAGACCAAAGAATAACAGTTTATATGGAAACACAAAAGACCTCGAATAGCCAAAGCAATCCTGAGAAAGAAAAACGGAGCTGGAGGGATCAGCCTCCCTAACTTCAGACTCTACTACAAAGCAACGGTCCTCAAGACAGTATAGTACTGGCACAAAAACAGAAATATCGACCAATGGAACAAGATCGAGAACCCAGAGATAAACCCATGCACCTATGGGTACCTTATTTTTGATAAAGGAGGAGAAACAATAAAATGGGACAAAGACAGCCTCTTCAACAAGTGGTGCTGGGAGAATTGGACAGCTACATGCAAAAAAATGAAATTGGAACATTCCCTGACACCATACACTAAGATCAACTCAAAATGGATTAAAGACCTAAATGTAAGACCAGAAACCATCAAACTCTTAGAGGAGAATATAGGCAAAACCCTCAAGGACATCAATCAAAGCAAGATCTTCTCTGACCCACCTACTAGAATAGTGGAACTGAAAAGAGAAGTGAACACATGGGACCTAATGAAACTTAAAAGCTTTTGTACAGCAAAAGAAATTACAAAGAGGCTGAACAGACATCCCACAGAGTGGGAGAAAATCATAGCAAATGAAACAACAGACAAAGAATTAATCTCCAAAATCTACAAGCAACTCAGATAACTCAGCACAGGGAAAACGAACAACCCAATCAAAAAATGGGAAAAAGACCTAAAGAGACGCCTCTCCAAAGAGGACATACAGATGGCCCCAAAGCACATGAAACGATGCTCAACCTCGCTTATTATTAGAGAAATGCAAATTAAAACTACAATGAGATATCACCTCACACCCGTCAGAATGGCCATCTTCAAAAAATCTGCAGACAATAAATGCTGGAGAGGGTGCGGAGAAAAGGGAACCCTCTTGCATTGCTGGTGGGAATGTAAATTGATACAGCCTCTATGGAAGACAGTCTGGAGATTTCTTAAAAAACTAAAAATAGAAGCACCCTATGACCCAGCAATCCCACTCTTAGGCTTATATCCTGATGAAATCAAAACTGAAAGAAGCACCTGTACCCCAATGTTCATTGCAGCTCTCTATACAGTAGCCAGAACATGGAAGCAACCTAGATGTCCATCGACGAATGAATGGATCCAGAAGCTCTGGTACATATATACAATGGAATACTACTCAGCTGTTAAAAGAAATGCAGAAGACTCAGTCCTAATGAAGTGGCTAGCTCTAGAACCTATCATAAAAAGTGAAGTAAGTCAAAAAGAGAAAGACAAATACAGTATACTAACACACATATATGGAATCTAGTAGGACGGTCTTGATATCACACACAGGGAACTCATGAAAAAAAAGACAGAGCATAGACAGAGGGACAACGTGGCGAAGAAATAGGGAGGGGGAAGCATGGAGGAAGTAACAAGGAAACCTATAGTGTTATGTGTGGAAAAGATAGCTAGTGTCATAGTGCTAAGGGAATAGGAGTGCTTACAATGGCTTGGGGCAAAGGTCTGGAGGGGTGGGATGGGGGGATCTGGGTGGGTGGGGACCATGGATATGCATATGACTGATCTGGGAACATACATGTCTGTGAACAACAAAACTCTGTAAAACCTTTAAAATAAAGAATAAAAATTAAAAAAAATTTAAAAAAAAGACCAGATCTCCATAGACTTTAAACATCAAATGAACAGACACAGAGATTGGTGGTTTCGTAAGAAATTAGATACCCAGATCAGAACTTGGGCCTCGGTGAACTCCAAGCTGTCCCAGGACACAAGGTCTGCAGTGCTGCTGCTTTCTGATCCTGTTCTAGGGTCTTTCTCCTGCCCCATGCTGCATGTCTCACACACCCTAACCCAAAGGTTATGGTTTGCCCTCTCTGACAACTAACAGGCCTTACAAGAGTCAGTTTAAATGACAGACTGATGAAAAGATGTACCCGAGTATTTCTCCATAAGGTAAATGAATGATCTTTCCAGGTGTGTGTTCCACGGCCTCTCAGTTCTGTGGGCTTTGGTTTCCAGGGGAGCGCAGGAGCATCGTGTCCTGCACACGGATTGTTAACAAGACCACAACTCTGGTGAATGACAGTGACTGCCCTCAGGCAAGCCGTCCGGAGCCCCAAGTTCGAAGGTGCAACTTACACCCGTGCCAGTCACGGTAAGGAACCGTGTTCTCAAGCATGGACCCTCCAGGGTTAGGGCAGCCCATGAGTGGGGGATGGTGATGCACAACTAATACCACAGCCTTGCTCTGTATCCCATTGTTGTTGGTGAGTGATTTCTGATTGTTCGAAATAATGTCTGGCTACTAAGCCGTAGCTTGATAGCAGTGTACAGTCCTCACTGGAATGCCTCTCATAGGAGGCCATTAAGAATGTCTCATGAAAAAAGAAATAGCCATCTCCACACACTTTCAGTTGGTACATGTCCCCTCCTCCAAGTGGATAACAGGGAACTCAGAGTGTGAGCATCTTTGAGTAGGTATTAGTGATTCTGATTGGTTAGTGTTTATGATTAGTCTGATCCAGTGGCTGAAATTAATGTAGACTTATTTATTGTTTGGGATCCATCCAAACTTCTCTTTCATGGCATATATTCCTGTGCTCTGAAGTGAATTCTCTTGGGTTGTTAATTGAGATGAATTGTGTGGAATGTGTACATGAGTTAAGCCTCTTTATTACCGTTTTAGTGGGACTTTGCATCTGATTCTGTTATTTGATGTAATATCACCCCTGACCTCCTCTTCTGCCCTGGGTTGAGGTGTCTGGTTTTTATTTTGTGGTTCTGTGTGTTAGATTAAGGAGCGTTTAGCTTTTGTAAAGAGGCTGGACGTTTAACCTGGCAGTTTTTTGAGTTTCTTAAGCTCAATTTGTACCACTCGCCTGGTAAAAAAGTATCATAAAGCTGTTTTTTTTAGTTGGCTTTTGACGTAAGAAATTAGATACCCAGATCAGAACTTGGGCCTCGTGAACTCCAAGCTGTCCCAGGACACAAGGTCTGCAGTGCTGCTGCTTTCTGATCCTGTTCTAGGGTCTTTCTCCTGCCCCATGCTGCATGTCTCAGACCTTAAATGAAAAGTTTTGAAAAAAACCCAGTATTTCTCCATAAGGTAAATGAATGATCTTTCCAGGTGTGTGTTCCACGGCCTCTCAGTTCTGTGGGCTTTGGTTTCCAGGGGAGCGCAGGAGCATCGTGTCCTGCACACGGATTGTTAACAAGACCACAACTCTGGTGAATGACAGTGACTGCCCTCAGGCAAGCCGTCCGGAGCCCCAAGTTCGAAGGTGCAACTTACACCCGTGCCAGTCACGGTAAGGAACCGTGTTCTCAAGCATGGACCCTCCAGGGTTAGGGCAGCCCATGAGTGGGGGATGGTGATGCACAACTAATACCACAGCCTTGCTCTGTATCCCATTGTTGTTGGTGAGTGATTTCTGATTGTTCGAAATAATGTCTGGCTACTAAGCCGTAGCTTGATAGCAGTGTACAGTCCTCACTGGAATGCCTCTCATAGGAGGCCATTAAGAATGTCTCATGAAAAAAGAAATAGCCATCTCCACACACTTTCAGTTGGTACATGTCCCCTCCTCCAAGTGGATAACAGGGAACTCAGAGTGTGAGCATCTTTGAGTAGGTATTAGTGATTCTGATTGGTTAGTGTTTATGATTAGTCTGATCCAGTGGCTGAAATTAATGTAGACTTATTTATTGTTTGGGATCCATCCAAACTTCTCTTTCATGGCATATATTCCTGTGCTCTGAAGTGAATTCTCTTGGGTTGTTAATTGAGATGAATTGTGTGGAATGTGTACATGAGTTAAGCCTCTTTATTACCGTTTTAGTGGGACTTTGCATCTGATTCTGTTATTTGATGTAATATCACCCCTGACCTCCTCTTCTGCCCTGGGTTGAGGTGTCTGGTTTTTATTTTGTGGTTCTGTGTGTTAGATTAAGGAGCGTTTAGCTTTTGTAAAGAGGCTGGACGTTTAACCTGGCAGTTTTTTGAGTTTCTTAAGCTCAATTTGTACCACTCGCCTGGTAAAAAAGTATCATAAAGCATTCGGTTTTTATTCTGACCCTCTTTTCTTTGTCAAACTGGTAAAATGTATGTGAATGAAAGAGGAAAGGCAGGAGGGAAAGCAAGGTTAGACATGCTTCACTGATCTCATGTGGTTCTTGGAAAATTAAAAATGAAATTTTCTACCCTAATGCTGAAGGCCATGAGAAACAGCTCACTTCTGGACATCTCAAGCATCTTGGGTGTGAACAACCACCCTACAAACCCATCAGCTGATTTATCAATTTATCAGTCAATCAATCAGTCACCCTCACATGGGGCTAAAGAAAGAAGAATTTGCCACCATAAAGACTTACCCATCAGACAGGCCACAGCCTCTTTTCCCTAAAGCAGAGGCAGCTGGCTCCTGTGATCCACTTACAGTGGAGAATAAGTGACTCTAGAGAAGGAGACATCAGCATAGGTTAAAGGGCATGATTGAGCAAGATCCTCGGGACTCATTCAAGAATCATATTTTACAGTCATTTATGTTTTCATACTATCTTAGTATCAAAATATGCACATAAACAAAATATATGAGACATGAAATCAGAGTTGCTCTGATTGAACTGAGATGCGTGCATAACGGGAAAGGGTAGCCCAGTGCACCCAGCTGTCCCCTCATCTCAGCTGGCCCACAGCACCTCTGTGAAACACCAAGAAGTGAAGTTTAAAAACTTTCAGTTAAGGATTCTGTTTCCCATAATGATAGATTCACTTATATTGGACCAACCTTCAGTATTCTCTTAGAATGACATTCTAGAGCTATGCCCAGAATCTATGAGTGCTTCCCTAGTGGCTCATTAATAAAGAACCTGCCTGCAAAGACGTAGGTTTAGTCCCTGGGTTGGGAGGATCTGCCGGAGGAGAAAAGGGCAACCCACTCCAGTAGTCTTGCCAGGAAAATCCCATGGACTGAAGACCCTGGCAGGCTACAGTCCATAGGGTCGCAAAGAGACGTGACTGACCATACATGCATGCACGTATGCATACTGATCAATATGGTAGCCACTAGCTAATCCAAATCAACATACGTTATAAATATAAAATACATACTATACTTCAAAGAATTAATATAGAGGTTATAAAAACTTAACTTTTTAAAAATATTTATTACATGTTAAAAAAATTATATTTTGAATGTGTGTGTGTGTGTGTGTGTGTGTGTGTGTATGCAGTCACTGAGTCATATCTGACTCTTTGTGACCCTATGGACCGCCAGGCTCCACTGTCATGGGATTTTCCAGGCAAAAATACTGGAGTGAGTTACCATACCCTCTTCCAGGGGATCTTCCCAACCCAAGAATCGAGCTCAAGTCTCCCGTGTCTCCTGCATTGCAGATTCTTTACCCTCTGAGCCATCATGGAAGCCTGATGTAATTTGAATACATTGGGTCTAATACAATATATTAAAGTACCTGTTTATTTTTCTTTTTTAAAATATGAATAGTGGAAAATTAGAACTACATATGTGGCCCATGTTTTTTCTGTACTGAACAGTGCCACTGTAGAGTAACATAATATTTTCAGGATACAATCCATAATTACTAGATATACAAAGAAACAGAAAAATATGACCCGTACTCATGAGAGAAGGCAATTAATGGAAACTGACTCCAAGATGACGTGTATGTTGGGATTAGCAGATGAGAATTCCAACACAGCTATTATATTATGCTCAAAGACAGGGGCAAAAATAGATTCACAATCAATGAACACATATGAAATAGAAGCAGGAAAAAATGACATACAAAAAAAGAACCAAATTTTAGAACTGTAAAACGCAGTATCTGAATTTTTTTTTTTTTAAATCACTTGATAGTCTAACAGCTGATTGGGGATGATGAAGAAAAGATCAGTAGGGCTTCCCTGGTGGTCCAGTGGGTAAGGATTCCGCCTTGCAGTGCAAGGGGCGCAGGTTCAATCCCTGGCCTGGGAAGATCCCACGTGCCGTGGAGCGGCTGGACCGATGTGTCCAATTACCGAACCGGAGCTCTGGAGCGCATGCGCCCAGAGCCGGAGCTCTGCAGCGACAGACGCCACCCCGATGGGAGGCCCACAGGAGCCAAAGAACAAAGACGGATGAAAATGGACAAATGAAAGACCAATAGAAGTGGCCCACCTGCTCCCCTCCCTCCCCACCCCACCCCCCAAAAATAAATAAATAAATCTTAAAAAAAAAAAAAATCAGTAAACTTGAAAATAAAAAATAGAAATTATCCAGTCTGGAAAATGGAAAGAAAAGATTGTTAATGATTGACCTATGGGAAAATATTAGCCATTTAAAAATTTTTTTGTGTGCTTTTTTTTTTTAATTGGAGGATAATTGCTTTACAATATCATGGTAGTTTCTTCTGTACAATGAAATGAATCATCCATATGTGTACATATATCCCCTCCTTCTTGTACCTCCCTTCCACTACTCTCTAATCCCACCCATCTAGGTCACCACAGAGCACTAAACTGAGCTTCCTCTGCTTTATAGCAGGTTCCTACTAGCTGTGTATCACAGAAGGAAAGGAGAGGGAGAATGGGCCAGAAAAATCATCAGTGAATTAACAACTAAAAATTACCCAGAGTTAGTAAAAGAAAAGAGATCACATCCTGAGTATCTCAGCTAGAGGCAGATAAATTCAAAACTCTGTAACAAATCCATCTAATCATTATTCCAAATGGGTTGAAGAAGCACTTTTTTGATTTGCCACCCACAGATTTTCTAGAAGACATTGTTGTAATACAGAACTAACCAGAAAAACATGTAGAAAAACACCTACAAAAAAGTCACATAAACAAGCAGAAGTTAACAAAGATATGAATTCTACATGTTGGTGCCATGGAGCTGCTTGAAGCTTGGACAGAGAACATTCAGCTTGTGTATGTGTGTCCAGAATGCTCACAGAGCCTAGGCCTGCAGTCTTGCGTGTTTGAACATAGTTCAAACCAAACACACTTTGGTTTAAAAGTAACCTCAGACTCTGTGGCTGGGAAAGATTGAAGGAGAAGGGAGAAACAGAGGATGAGATGGTTAGATGCAGATTCAATGTATGTGAATTTGAGCAAACTCCAGGAGATAGTGGAGGACAGAGGAGCCTGGCGTGCTGCAGTCGATGGGGTCACAAAGAGTTGGACACAGTGACTGAACAACAGCTTCAGAAGCACATTCTTAGTGTCTCTTTAGAACAGAGTCAGCAAACGTTTTCTGTGAAGGGCTAGATAATAAGTACTTTTGCTTTGTTGGCCATATATGATTTCTACTTTCTATTTTTTGTTTTGTTTTATAACCCTTTTAAACATGTAAAAACCATTCTTAGCCCCTGGGCTGTACACTTTGCAGCCAGACTTGGCCCATGAATGATAGTTTGCTGGCATTGTCTTAAGTTATTATCTACCCTTGTTTTACCAGCACTGAGATGTTGGGATCATAGCCTTAGAATGAGCCCAAGCTCTGACAGTGCCACCTCAGGGGATGTATGCTCTTATCATACAAGGGAGGGCACATTGTTATGCTGAGTTACTTTTCATTGTCGAGTTATTCAGTACTGTCTTTAAAACCACCCATTGTGACCCTTAGCACACAGTATAGTCAGTTATTTCATTTATTCAACATGTGTTATTGAGCATCTTCTCATTCACTGGACTTTCTTCTTGGTACCAAGGTATATAGAGGTGAAAAAGACAGACGAGATCTTTGCTCTCAGGTAAACAACAGCAACAAACTTGATGAACATGAGGCTTCTTCCTCCCACCACTCCCCTTTTTGTCCTGCCCCCTTTCATCCTCTTCCCAACTCTGTGAAATCATGTGGATCAGACTTAAAGAATGAATGGAACTTCCAAAAACAGAAGAAGAAATAAAATTGATGAAAGAGAAGACAGCACCTGGGATTTGCCTCCGAGCCTAAGAAAGAAATTTCTGGATGCCTATTCTAGTCTGGTTTTATTTGTTGGTTTGCTTATTTGCTTATTTTGAACCATCTGACTTTGTACTGATGCTTAAAGTGGACACATGAAAGTGAAGTGTCATAAATCGTCACAGAGTATTTGTTGTTTGACTAAAGAAACATGTGACCTGATAGATTTTAAGTCTCTTGCAAATGCTAGTTTTATATACATATATATATATATATATACACACACACACAAACATTCATATGTAATATGCATATATATATGATATATATGTTATTATCTATATACACACACAAATGTAGTTAGAGAGTAAAACTTGAATAACTGCATAGCATGATCTAGTTGTCATGAATCTTTCTTAAAAGTAAAGAATAGGTTAAAAAAAATAATAGTATAGAGTAGGACTTCTCGGGTGGTCCATTGGGTACATGGTCTGCCTTGCAGAGCAAGGGGCACTGGTCCCATCCCTGGCCCGGCAAGATTCCACATTCCACAGAGCAGCTGGGCCGGTGTGTCCAATTATGAGCCAGTGCTCTGGAGCGCTTGAGCCAGGAGGGGCGGTGGGCCCCTGGGCCCCGCTAAAAGAGGCATGATCATAGCCTTAGAATGAGCCCAAGCTCTGACAGTGCCACCTCAGGGGATGTATGCTCTTATCATACAAGGGAGGGCACATTGTTATGCTGAGTTACTTTTCATTGTCGAGTTATTCAGTACTGTCTTTAAAACCACCCATTGTGACCCTTAGCACACAGTATAGTCAGTTATTTCATTTATTCAACATGTGTTATTGAGCATCTTCTCATTCACTGGACTTTCTTCTTGGTACCAAGGTATATAGAGGTGAAAAAGACAGACGAGATCTTTGCTCTCAGGTAAACAACAGCAACAAACTTGATGAACATGAGGCTTCTTCCTCCCACCACTCCCCTTTTTGTCCTGCCCCCTTTCATCCTCTTCCCAACTCTGTGAAATCATGTGGATCAGACTTAAAGAATGAATGGAACTTCCAAAAACAGAAGAAGAAATAAAATTGATGAAAGAGAAGACAGCACCTGGGATTTGCCTCCGAGCCTAAGAAAGAAATTTCTGGATGCCTATTCTAGTCTGGTTTTATTTGTTGGTTTGCTTATTTGCTTATTTTGAACCATCTGACTTTGTACTGATGCTTAAAGTGGACACATGAAAGTGAAGTGTCATAAATCGTCACAGAGTATTTGTTGTTTGACTAAAGAAACATGTGACCTGATAGATTTTAAGTCTCTTGCAAATGCTAGTTTTATATACATATATATATATATATACACACACACACAAACATTCATATGTAATATGCATATATATATGATATATATGTTATTATCTATATACACACACAAATGTAGTTAGAGAGTAAAACTTGAATAACTGCATAGCATGATCTAGTTGTCATGAATCTTTCTTAAAAGTAAAGAATAGGTTAAAAAAAATAATAGTATAGAGTAGGACTTCTCGGGTGGTCCATTGGGTACATGGTCTGCCTTGCAGAGCAAGGGGCACTGGTCCCATCCCTGGCCCGGCAAGATTCCACATTCCACAGAGCAGCTGGGCCGGTGTGTCCAATTATGAGCCAGTGCTCTGGAGCGCTTGAGCCAGGAGCCGGTGCTCTGCAGCTAGAGAGGCCACTGCAATGCGAGGCCCACACAGGCCAAAAAATAAAGATGGATGAAAGCAAATGATGACTTAGAGGCAAAAAAAAAAGTAAAGAGTAATACGAACTTAGGCTAGTAAGTGAAGAGAAGTGGACAGATTGATCTTAGAAAATGAGTGTTAGACAGAGAGAGATGTAACTAAGAGAAAACTGAACTCAGGTCGGGGAGTAGGGTTTGGAGAAGTGTGGGAGTCTGGAACAAACAGGTGCTTCAGAACGTTGGGAGTGAGTATAATTGGAAGTCAGAGCCTGTCAGCTGGAAGAAGAGGCCAGAACCCAATGGTGCAAACATTATTTTAAAAGCCAAAATGTAGTGTGCTGTTGAATCTGGCAAGATGAAAGAGTCTTTCTGTATTATTGTTACTCTTTGACCTTTAAAACAACAGAGTTGGTTGTCTTTTTTCCCTTGTTTTTCTTCATTTCCCTGATCCCTCTTTAATTTTCTTCAACCCTCTGTTTCCACTGAGTTCCCGACAGTTTCCTTTACCTTCCCGACTCACACCATTAACACCTCTTTATTCTAATCCTGCCCTCGCTCTGTGGATCCTTCTCCCAAACCCTGCCATAACCATGTGGAGTCTGGAATCTGACACGCAGGGCAGATGGCCTCTCTCCAGCATCTTGCACAGCAACACAAACACATCAGCAAACCTGGATCTGACATTGGCAGGAGAGGCAGAAATCACAGATCAACTCAGCTGTTATGACAGTGGCCAGGAGCCTTCACCTTGCTGACCACAGTCTGCAGGGAAGAGGCCCCACCATCATCTGGCATTCAGTGAACAGCCCTGTGTGCCAACTCCTTAAAACCCCTCTCCAGGTAGTCCTGGAGCACAGAAGGGGTCTACGACAGGGAGACGGGCTCAGTCTGGAACACATAGCCCATCGTCACCAGATTTAATGTTTTTGCAATCTTTTAGAGCTTATTGGCTACTTGAAAAGGCCATTCTGAGCTATTAGATATTTCCCTATAGTATTTACAATTTGAACTTATTCCCAGGCAGTACATACTGTACTGTACATTGAATTAGGGTGATTTAAAAATGAATATTCAATATCTTACTGGCAATAGAATTGAATTGAATCATCATCTGCAAGAAAATGTATTTGGATTTTAAATTTGTTTTCCTTTTCCTTTTTTGCATGTCTTTATGAAAGCTTGGTCTATGTGTGTGTGTAGGCTAGTAAGTGAAGAGAAGTGGACAGATTGATCTTAGAAAATGAGTGTTAGACAGAGAGATGTAACTAAGAAAACTGAACTCAGGTCGGGGAGTAGGGTTTGGAGAAGTGTGGGAGTCTGGAACAAACAGGTGCTTCAGAACGTTGGGAGTGAGTATAATTGGAAGTCAGAGCCTGTCAGCTGGAAGAAGAGGCCAGAACCCAATGGTGCAAACATTATTTTAAAAGCCAAAATGTAGTGTGCTGTTGAATCTGGCAAGATGAAAGAGTCTTTCTGTATTATTGTTACTCTTTGACCTTTAAAACAACAGAGTTGGTTGTCTTTTTTCCCTTGTTTTTCTTCATTTCCCTGATCCCTCTTTAATTTTCTTCAACCCTCTGTTTCCACTGAGTTCCCGACAGTTTCCTTTACCTTCCCGACTCACACCATTAACACCTCTTTATTCTAATCCTGCCCTCGCTCTGTGGATCCTTCTCCCAAACCCTGCCATAACCATGTGGAGTCTGGAATCTGACACGCAGGGCAGATGGCCTCTCTCCAGCATCTTGCACAGCAACACAAACACATCAGCAAACCTGGATCTGACATTGGCAGGAGAGGCAGAAATCACAGATCAACTCAGCTGTTATGACAGTGGCCAGGAGCCTTCACCTTGCTGACCACAGTCTGCAGGGAAGAGGCCCCACCATCATCTGGCATTCAGTGAACAGCCCTGTGTGCCAACTCCTTAAAACCCCTCTCCAGGTAGTCCTGGAGCACAGAAGGGGTCTACGACAGGGAGACGGGCTCAGTCTGGAACACATAGCCCATCGTCACCAGATTTAATGTTTTTGCAATCTTTTAGAGCTTATTGGCTACTTGAAAAGGCCATTCTGAGCTATTAGATATTTCCCTATAGTATTTACAATTTGAACTTATTCCCAGGCAGTACATACTGTACTGTACATTGAATTAGGGTGATTTAAAAATGAATATTCAATATCTTACTGGCAATAGAATTGAATTGAATCATCATCTGCAAGAAAATGTATTTGGATTTTAAATTTGTCCTCCTTTGCTCAATTATTTTGACCAGTTTGCTTTATTTTAGGTTAAAAGTGAACATAATTCCTCATGTCTTTATGAAAGCTTGGTCTATGTGTGTGTGTGATACTGATTTAAGAATGAAGCCTGTAATATGTGGCCCTAAGGTATTACCAAAATCTGAAAAGATACCATTGTTTAATCCATATCTAGTTAGATAGAAACTTACAGCTTTTTTTCCCCTGCTTTCCTCTAAAATAAAATAGACAAGTCTAATCACCACATCTCTGTTCACTGTACCTTGAATTGTGGGAGGCTGGAGGAGGCTACCCATGGCACTTCCATGAGGCAAAAGAGGATCCCAAGACTCAGGAGAGCTCACAGGTAGGGAAGGCAGGGCCTAGAAGACATCTTCCCCCCCAGATCAGCAGTAAAGCTAAAGTGAGGATCCCATGTCTCAGGCTCAGCCACTCTCCAGACACTTGAACGTGTGGCTAGAGATTTCGGATGAAGGGTGCCCCACAGTCCATGTGAAATAAAGGAAAAATGCCTAAGAGGGGAAATCGAGAATAGCATCAGTTTTATAAGGCATATTATATGCCTTATATGTGAATGGAGAGGAAAAATTTAGTTGAAAGAAATTAAAAACTTCTAATGTTACCCAAATTCTAGAACCTCACTTGTATTTAAATTAAATAGTATAGTCTTGAAGCTTTTACTTATTTGTCTAAGTAGGAAACATAGAGAAAGAAAGGATTTCAGAGTCTTGTCTTGAATTTAAAACTTGTGTTTTCTTCTTTTCCTCCATCCTTAAACCCTTTGATTAATTGTACAAGTCTCCCTTTGATCATCGCAGAGGACAAGAAAATTCCCAGATACCAGTTTCATAGGTAACTGGATTCTGTTGACCAATGCTCTGCATGTGGACCCTGTGGCCTATTAAGAGGTCCTTCTCTTTTCTGAGTTATTAAGTATTTGATAGTTACATTTGATTTTTATGTCACAATACCAAGAAAAGAAAGAAATACAATTAGAATTCAACAACAACAAGAAATTTTAAAAAGTCACAGATGCATGGAAATTAAAACACTTTCTAAATAACCAGTAGGTGAAAGGAAAATCGTAGAAAATTTAGAAAATACTTTCAGATGAATGAAAATGAAGTCACAACATGCCAAAATTTAGGGAATACAATGAAAGCAACCTTTAGGGGGAAATATATAGCAGTAAATATTAAAAGCAAAAGAGGAATTTCTAGGCAGCCCAGTGGTAAGGACACCATACTGCCACTGCAGAGGACACAGATCTGATCCCTGGCCAGGAAACTAAAATTATGCACACCTTGAGGCAGACCTTGCAGAAGTAAAATACATTGCAAGGGAAGACCATGAGCAACTGTACGCTAGTGGACACTGCTGTGCTGTGCTGTGCTTAGTCACTCAGTCATGTCAACTCTGTGTGATGCTATGGATTACAGCCTGCTGGGATCTTCTGTCCATGGAATTTTCCACGCAAGAATGCTGGAGTGGGTTGCCATGCCCTCCTCAGTGAATTCTACGTTAATAAATTAGGTAATGAACATGAAATGGATAAACTTCTAGAAAGATGCAAACTACCCAAACTGAATAAAGAATAGACCTATAACAAGCAAGGAGATTAAATTACTAATCAAAAAACTTTCTACAAAGAAAAGCCTGGGACTGAAAGTCTCCACTTATGAATTCTACCAAATACTTAAAGCAGAGTTAACACCACCCCTTAACACACTCTTCCCAAAAGATGCAATAGGAGGGAGCACATTCCAGCACGATCTCTCTCATGAATATTGATGCAAAAAAGTACAAGCAAACTGAATCCAGCCATATAGGATTTTATACGCCCTGACCAATAGAACTTATCCCAGGAATGCAGGGTTGGTATATCATCTGAAAATTAATCAATGTAATTCACTCTATCATTAAAATGTTTTTTAAACTAAATGATCATTTCTGTAGATGCACAAAAAGATTTTGACAAAATACATGACCCTTTCATGGTTAAAAACAGTGAGCAAGTTAGGATTGAAACTTCCTAAACTTCCTAAACTTCCTAAACTTTGTAAAGGGTATCTACAAAAACCCACAGCTAACTTTATGATGAAAGACTGAATGGTTTACCCCTAAGATCAAGAGTAAGGTCCAAGTGGAATATTACTCAGTCACAAAAAGGAATGAAATTGTTTCATTTGTAGTGATGTGGATAAGCCTAGCATCTGTCCTACAAAGTGAAGTAAGTCAGAGAAAAATAAATATGTATATTAAAGCATATTAAGAGAATCTAGAAAAGTGGTACTGATGAACCTATTTGCCAGGTGAGACTAGAGATGCAGACTTAGAGAACAGATGTGTGGACACAGCAGGGGAAGGGGAGGATGAATGGCATTGAGAGAGAAGCATTAACATATATATACTACCATGTGTACAATAGGTAGCTAGTGGAAAGCCATCTTATTTCCTAGGTAGGAATACTAGAGTGTATTGCCATTTCCTTCTCCCAGGGATTTTCCTGATCCAAGGATCAAACTTACATCTCCTGCATTGGCAGGTAGATTCTTTACCACACTGAACAACCAGTGGGAAGCCCACTGCAATTATACTCCATTTTTTTTTAAAAAAAAGGACATTGATAATATGTAGCTAAAAACTTTAAAAAAGAAGAAGAAAAAAGTAGAATGTCTGTTATTGCCACAGCAGGGCCCACAGCAAGTTTACAGGAAGGTAGTTCTCCATGGTCATGTCAGAAAGAGAAGTGCTGGTTACATAGAGACATATGGAGCTTATGACTATACAGTCTCTCACTTGACACACCACTGTGCTCTGTGAATTGCTATCAGAATTGTACTGTTTCCCCAGGAGAACTTTGATCTTGAAAACTACCCTTCTTAGAGCTTCTAGAGACAGGTGCTCCAGCAGGAAACTCAGGGTGCCCCTACGCAGCAAGGTGAACTGCTCAGCCTGACTTCTGCCTGTACCCAAAAAGTATACTCCATCAACCTCTTTTTCCCATTGAAGATGAGCAAGTGGGGTGGGACCACCTGATTCACTCAAGACGTGGCTATGAAACTACCAGCCTCCCCCAGTGAAGGAGGTAACCTGGGATCACCAACTTCTAAAGCTCAGTGGGCCTTGTCTTTGGGAAAGCAAAATGCTAGGCTCGAAAACATTGAGGTCTTTATGATGAAAGACTGAATGGTTTACCCCTAAGATCAAGAGTAAGGTCCAAATATTACTCAGTCACAAAAAGGAATGAAATTGTTTCATTTGTAGTGATGTGGATAAGCCTAGCATCTGTCCTACAAAGTGAAGTAAGTCAGAGAAAAATAAATATGTATATTAAAGCATATTAAGAGAATCTAGAAAAGTGGTACTGATGAACCTATTTGCCAGGTGAGACTAGAGATGCAGACTTAGAGAACAGATGTGTGGACACAGCGGGGGAAGGGGATGATGAATGGCATTGAGAGAGAAGCATTAACATATATATACTACCATGTGTACAATAGGTAGCTAGTGGAAAGCCATCTTATTTCCTAGGTAGGAATACTAGAGTGTATTGCCATTTCCTTCTCCCAGGGATTTTCCTGATCCAAGGATCAAACTTACATCTCCTGCATTGGCAGGTAGATTCTTTACCACACTGAACAACCAGTGGGAAGCCCACTGCAATTATACTCCATTTTTTTTTAAAAAAAAGGACATTGATAATATGTAGCTAAAAACTTTAAAAAAGAAGAAGAAAAAAGTAGAATGTCTGTTATTGCCACAGCAGGGCCCACAGCAAGTTTACAGGAAGGTAGTTCTCCATGGTCATGTCAGAAAGAGAAGTGCTGGTTACATAGAGACATATGGAGCTTATGACTATACAGTCTCTCACTTGACACACCACTGTGCTCTGTGAATTGCTATCAGAATTGTACTGTTTCCCCAGGAGAACTTTGATCTTGAAAACTACCCTTCTTAGAGCTTCTAGAGACAGGTGCTCCAGCAGGAAACTCAGGGTGCCCCTACGCAGCAAGGTGAACTGCTCAGCCTGACTTCTGCCTGTACCCAAAAAGTATACTCCATCAACCTCTTTTTCCCATTGAAGATGAGCAAGTGGGGTGGGACCACCTGATTCACTCAAGACGTGGCTATGAAACTACCAGCCTCCCCCAGTGAAGGAGGTAACCTGGGATCACCAACTTCTAAAGCTCAGTGGGCCTTGTCTTTGGGAAAGCAAAATGCTAGGCTCGAAAACATTGAGGTCTTTTGATCCCAGACAACAGGAACTGAATCAAAAAATGTACCGAAAAGATAATAATGTAAATATGGTGTGGAGTAGTTCCCCAAATTGAAGCAATGGTGAAAAGCATTTGGGTGAGGGGATCTCAGAGGCAGCTGCAGTGGACCAGACACTCCCTCCCCTCCAGGAGCTGTTCTACTGAGAGTCCAGCTTCCTGGGGATCTGATTGGCCTGGCTTGGCTCACATGCTCTCCAGCAGCATGGTGTAGATACCCAAAGGAAAACCAACGTGTTCTCATCAGAAAAAAGGAAGGTGACGAACAGCAGACGTGTCCTCCACCCCAAACACATAGAGACGTCATGCTAACATCATGATCAAGCCGAGACTAGGGAAGACCATCCAGCAGATGCGGTCCAGCTAGGACAAGCGCCGGCAAGTCTATTAGCAGGAGGGCTACTGTACTGGAAAATTCCTGTGTCCTGGTGAGAAAGGCAGTCTGTCGGGAATGTTACTCTTGGATGTGAACTTTCAAACATCAGCAGCCATGTGATTCTCAAAGCATGAGGGTTTTTTTCCAAACTCTCAGTTCCTGGGTGTGGTACAACCTGTTACCAAACCCCAGCTTCTCCTGGTTATTTTAACCCCAAACTGTACCAACACAAATGCCAGTTCCTGGAGTGTAACCTGATCAGGTGTGATGGCTGAAAAGAAATGCTGCCAGGCCAGTTGCTGGTTAAGTTCTATTCACCGTCCTTTTGCTTCCCCACTGCGAATTCAGTTTGTTCCTGTGAATCCCAGAGAAATGTTTTTTCTTCTCTCAGAAGAATATGTGAAAATGAATTGATTGTAGAAACTTCTTTTTCTAAGATGTAGATTATGGAGGTGGCAGAGACCTAGGGTAGTATGAGAATGAGTCAGTCTGTCCCTCTCTGTCCATAGTAAACACAAAAGTATACTCCATCAACCTCTTTTTCCCATTGAAGATGAGCAAGTGGGGTGGGACCACCTGATTCACTCAAGACGTGGCTATGAAACTACCAGCCTCCCCCAGTGAAGGAGGTAACCTGGGATCACCAACTTCTAAAGCTCAGTGGGCCTTGTCTTTGGGAAAGCAAAATGCTAGGCTCGAAAACATTGAGGTCTTTTGATCCCAGACAACAGGAACTGAATCAAAAAATGTACCGAAAAGATAATAATGTAAATATGGTGTGGAGTAGTTCCCCAAATTGAAGCAATGGTGAAAAGCATTTGGGTGGGGGGATCTCAGAGGCAGCTGCAGTGGACCAGACACTCCCTCCCCTCCAGGAGCTGTTCTACTGAGAGTCCAGCTTCCTGGGGATCTGATTGGCCTGGCTTGGCTCACATGCTCTCCAGCAGCATGGTGTAGATACCCAAAGGAAAACCAACGTGTTCTCATCAGAAAAAAGGAAGGTGACGAACAGCAGACGTGTCCTCCACCCCAAACACATAGAGACGTCATGCTAACATCATGATCAAGCCGAGACTAGGGAAGACCATCCAGCAGATGCGGTCCAGCTAGGACAAGCGCCGGCAAGTCTATTAGCAGGAGGGCTACTGTACTGGAAAATTCCTGTGTCCTGGTGAGAAAGGCAGTCTGTCGGGAATGTTACTCTTGGATGTGAACTTTCAAACATCAGCAGCCATGTGATTCTCAAAGCATGAGGGTTTTTTTCCAAACTCTCAGTTCCTGGGTGTGGTACAACCTGTTACCAAACCCCAGCTTCTCCTGGTTATTTTAACCCCAAACTGTACCAACACAAATGCCAGTTCCTGGAGTGTAACCTGATCAGGTGTGATGGCTGAAAAGAAATGCTGCCAGGCCAGTTGCTGGTTAAGTTCTATTCACCGTCCTTTTGCTTCCCCACTGCGAATTCAGTTTGTTCCTGTGAATCCCAGAGAAATGTTTTTTTTTTTTCTTCTCTCAGAAGAATATGTGAAAATGAATTGATTGTAGAAACAGAGAATCAGAACTGAGGACCTGTGTTCTTGCTAAGATGTAGATTATGGAGGTGGCAGAGACCTAGGGTAGTATGAGAATGAGTCAGTCTGTCCCTCTCTGTCCATAGTAAGGAGAGACGGTGGGGGTGGCTGGGAAGTTCGGGTTGTCACCCTATCTTACGGATGAAGACTTCAAATGATTAATTGTTAAGTAATGTGTGCAAATTCATGCCCATAGCAGATAGAACTCAAACCAAGGTTTTCCTACTTGAAGTCGTTCATAGCTCCTGCTACACTGTTTTCATTTTAAAAGTAGCAAAATTTGCTTCTACTCTGGCATGACAAAGAACCCTTTTTGAGAAGGCCACCTGTAAGGAGATATTTTAAAGTGGGACAAGAGAGGTCAACAGATGGCATTGTAGTGACCTCAGGTTCTGAGCGGGGTTGAGGAGAAGTCATGGTGGTTCCCTTGACTAGAAGTGAAACTCGTGATTTTAAAATTAAACACTAGAGCAATTTTGCTAAATGCTGTAGCTTCTTAGTTTTCTGGCACCCTTTCTAACAGTTATCTGGACCTTTTCTAGGAAAGAAAATTCAGGAATTTTGCTATTGAAAGTGAGGGGTTCAAGTGTGAAGGTGGCTTCCCAGGAGGCCTGTGTGTGTGTGTGGAGTGTTGGGGTGCAGGGAGCACTGCTTGCAGGGGTGATGTCCTATACATACCATGATGACCCCCTGTTGACCCCCAGCCAGGTGATATCAGTCTCAGAGAGGCTGGGAGGGACCCTCAGGCCTGAGGGAGAAGTGAAATAAGTTAAACGAACTGGACAGGCGAGAGGCTGTCTGTGACCCAAGTCCAAGATTTTTCTGGGTAAGAAGCTAAATCTACCCATTCAGAGCCAAACCCCAGCTTCTCCTGGTTATTTTAACCCCAAACTGTACCAACACAAATGCCAGTTCCTGGAGTGTAACCTGATCAGGTGTGATGGCTGAAAAGAAATGCTGCCAGGCCAGTTGCTGGTTAAGTTCTATTCACCGTCCTTTTGCTTCCCCACTGCGAATTCAGTTTGTTCCTGTGAATCCCAGAGAAATGTTTTTTTTTTTTCTTCTCTCAGAAGAATATGTGAAAATGAATTGATTGTAGAAACAGAGAATCAGAACTGAGGACCTGTGTTCTTGCTAAGATGTAGATTATGGAGGTGGCAGAGACCTAGGGTAGTATGAGAATGAGTCAGTCTGTCCCTCTCTGTCCATAGTAAGGAGAGACGGTGGGGGTGGCTGGGAAGTTCGGGTTGTCACCCTATCTTACGGATGAAGACTTCAAATGATTAATTGTTAAGTAATGTGTGCAAATTCATGCCCATAGCAGATAGAACTCAAACCAAGGTTTTCCTACTTGAAGTCGTTCATAGCTCCTGCTACACTGTTTTCATTTTAAAAGTAGCAAAATTTGCTTCTACTCTGGCATGACAAAGAACCCTTTTTGAGAAGGCCACCTGTAAGGAGATATTTTAAAGTGGGACAAGAGAGGTCAACAGATGGCATTGTAGTGACCTCAGGTTCTGAGCGGGGTTGAGGAGAAGTCATGGTGGTTCCCTTGACTAGAAGTGAAACTCGTGATTTTAAAATTAAACACTAGAGCAATTTTGCTAAATGCTGTAGCTTCTTAGTTTTCTGGCACCCTTTCTAACAGTTATCTGGACCTTTTCTAGGAAAGAAAATTCAGGAATTTTGCTATTGAAAGTGAGGGGTTCAAGTGTGAAGGTGGCTTCCCAGGAGGCCTGTGTGTGTGTGTGGAGTGTTGGGGTGCAGGGAGCACTGCTTGCAGGGGTGATGTCCTATACATACCATGATGACCCCCTGTTGACCCCCAGCCAGGTGATATCAGTCTCAGAGAGGCTGGGAGGGACCCTCAGGCCTGAGGGAGAAGTGAAATAAGTTAAACGAACTGGACAGGCGAGAGGCTGTCTGTGACCCAAGTCCAAGATTTTTCTGGGTAAGAAGCTAAATCTACCCATTCAGAGTTCAAACCATAGTCTCTGACACCTCCAGTGTGCCCACTAGGGCTGAAATGAATTCTCCTAGGTGGGGTGCCATGAACAGGCAGTACACCCGTATCACCCCTTTGTTTATTGTTTATTTTCTTCTCACAAGGGCAAGGACCTTGTCAGTGACCCATTCATTCCACAAACATTTGTGAGCACCTGCCGTGTGCCAGGTGGGCACTGGAAATTTGAGCATGCTGCTCTGTCTCCCATGCCCAGCAACACCCAGGGTGTAGGAGGGCTGGTGAGTCCTTTGAACGGATGAATGGGTTGTTTAGCACTGGTAGAAGGAGAACACCTCAGCCATCCCAGAATCGCTTACCTCCAGGGGCAGTGGCATTGTATGGAAAATGAGGTTTCATTCTAAGACCATGAGTGTTTACACACTGGGAGCCAGGTACTCCAATGACAGGACAGAAGTCAATGGCAGGCTTGGGAAGCCTCTGGCTAAATCATTCACCTTCCCTCAAAACAGTGATGATGGACTTATCATGCTGTGTCTTACCTCTACCCACCTTGACTTGACCTTGATTGGATTCTGACTTGACCCTGAACCTTCCTAGTAGCCCTTCTCATTCTCTTCTCCTAGCATCAGGAGAAATCTTTCCTTCACCCATCATGCTTTATTGTGGCTTTTATTTCAATAGATCCATTTTAAAGTTGGGAACAAAAAAGCATTATATCCTTATTATGTGGAATAACTAAGACATACAACTTTTACGCTCGGTAGCTCTTCAGAAAAAGAGTGACATGCTCTCTCCATATTATCCAGGGGTGGCCTCATGCAGAGGGTTCTGAGGTCATAGACTTGGTCAAGACAAGCATTGGTTCAGGTCCAGAGCCACCATTAGCTACAGGCAAACTCATGGGGAGGTTGCCTGATCTTGCCACCTGTGTGGAGTGTTGGGGTGCAGGGAGCACTGCTTGCAGGGGTGATGTCCTATACATACCATGATGACCCCCTGTTGACCCCCAGCCAGGTGATATCAGTCTCAGAGAGGCTGGGAGGGACCCTCAGGCCTGAGGGAGAAGTGAAATAAGTTAAACGAACTGGACAGGCGAGAGGCTGTCTGTGACCCAAGTCCAAGATTTTTCTGGGTAAGAAGCTAAATCTACCCATTCAGAGTTCAAACCATAGTCTCTGACACCTCCAGTGTGCCCACTAGGGCTGAAATGAATTCTCCTAGGTGGGGTGCCATGAACAGGCAGTACACCCGTATCACCCCTTTGTTTATTGTTTATTTTCTTCTCACAAGGGCAAGGACCTTGTCAGTGACCCATTCATTCCACAAACATTTGTGAGCACCTGCCGTGTGCCAGGTGGGCACTGGAAATTTGAGCATGCTGCTCTGTCTCCCATGCCCAGCAACACCCAGGGTGTAGGAGGGCTGGTGAGTCCTTTGAACGGATGAATGGGTTGTTTAGCACTGGTAGAAGGAGAACACCTCAGCCATCCCAGAATCGCTTACCTCCAGGGGCAGTGGCATTGTATGGAAAATGAGGTTTCATTCTAAGACCATGAGTGTTTACACACTGGGAGCCAGGTACTCCAATGACAGGACAGAAGTCAATGGCAGGCTTGGGAAGCCTCTGGCTAAATCATTCACCTTCCCTCAAAACAGTGATGATGGACTTATCATGCTGTGTCTTACCTCTACCCACCTTGACTTGACCTTGATTGGATTCTGACTTGACCCTGAACCTTCCTAGTAGCCCTTCTCATTCTCTTCTCCTAGCATCAGGAGAAATCTTTCCTTCACCCATCATGCTTTATTGTGGCTTTTATTTCAATAGATCCATTTTAAAGTTGGGAACAAAAAAGCATTATATCCTTATTATGTGGAATAACTAAGACATACAACTTTTACGCTCGGTAGCTCTTCAGAAAAAGAGTGACATGCTCTCTCCATATTATCCAGGGGTGGCCTCATGCAGAGGGTTCTGAGGTCATAGACTTGGTCAAGACAAGCATTGGTTCAGGTCCAGAGCCACCATTAGCTACAGGCAAACTCATGGGGAGGTTGCCTGATCTTGCCACCTGTAAGTTGGAAAATTAGAACCCCTCTCATAGCAATCTTGAGACAATTAGGTGAAGTAATACCTATAATTTCCTCTGACCCAAGTAAGCACTTGGTGAATGCTAGCCAAAATCATCACCACTGCTCAGCTACAAAACTCTATTAATGATAAACATCAGCCAGCAGTTGGATGCCGGCATTCACATGTTATCCATCATTTCCTAAGACACACACACACACACACACACACACACACACACACACACACATATTTAGTAACACATATATTTATGCAATTTAAATAACCTATGGTGGTGTTTTCCAGGTAATGAAGTTTGGGGGAACTATATGCTAATATTCCCCTTCTTTCTGTAAAAGGGCAGAACTGTCTTTGAGTGGTTTATTTCTAACTTTATGAATTTCTAACCTTATGAATTTCTAACCTTTCTGAGCTCTGAATTTGTGGACTTCAAATAATATTATCAGTAGGACAAGGATAGGGCTTGGCGAGGAAAAGGAATTATGAAAGAGTTCAGCATCATTCAGACCCCAAAGCTGGGTCATGACTTGGTGCATGACTGGAAGCTTGCCGGTGTGTCTCTCCTTGGCGTCTTGGTACAAAGTGGGCAGGAGAGGTGGTGGCAGTGAGACGGATGAAGTTCTGCTTGATGTGGATGGATGTGAAATGCTGGCTCTTGCCACTACCTCTGCGTGGTAACCTGTATTTAGATTTAAATACTGCTAAAAGAAGGAGCCTGGTGAAATACAAGTACAGAATTTCCAAGAGGAATTCCTTGCAGCACTAAGAGCAGAAGTTAGCACTGCAGAGGTAATGAACGTGCTCTGGTCCATACCAAGGACATGGCTAGCCCTTCTGCAAGTCAGAAACCTTGAGTGATGATCCTCATAGCACATGTGCCAGAACCCCCTGGGCTCCTGTTGGCTCACAGAGTACCTAGCCCACCCCCAAGTTTCAGATTCAGTAGCTCTAGGGAGGGACCTGAAATTCTGCATTTCTAACAAGCCTTCGAATAATGTTGGTGCAGGTACCACACCACAAGCCACCCACATATGGTACTTGAAATTTTAGCTTAAGAAGTGTGATGGAAACAACCAAGACTGATGAATGGGGCCCCGTGACGTGACAGCCAATGTAAAAATCATAGCAATCTTGAGACAATTAGGTGAAGTAATACCTATAATTTCCTCTGACCCAAGTAAGCACTTGGTGAATGCTAGCCAAAATCATCACCACTGCTCAGCTACAAAACTCTATTAATGATAAACATCAGCCAGCAGTTGGATGCCGGCATTCACATGTTATCCATCATTTCCTAAGACACACACACACACACACACACACACACACACACACACACATATTTAGTAACACATATATTTATGCAATTTAAATAACCTATGGTGGTGTTTTCCAGGTAATGAAGTTTGGGGGAACTATATGCTAATATTCCCCTTCTTTCTGTAAAAGGGCAGAACTGTCTTTGAGTGGTTTATTTCTAACTTTATGAATTTCTAACCTTATGAATTTCTAACCTTTCTGAGCTCTGAATTTGTGGACTTCAAATAATATTATCAGTAGGACAAGGATAGGGCTTGGCGAGGAAAAGGAATTATGAAAGAGTTCAGCATCATTCAGACCCCAAAGCTGGGTCATGACTTGGTGCATGACTGGAAGCTTGCCGGTGTGTCTCTCCTTGGCGTCTTGGTACAAAGTGGGCAGGAGAGGTGGTGGCAGTGAGACGGATGAAGTTCTGCTTGATGTGGATGGATGTGAAATGCTGGCTCTTGCCACTACCTCTGCGTGGTAACCTGTATTTAGATTTAAATACTGCTAAAAGAAGGAGCCTGGTGAAATACAAGTACAGAATTTCCAAGAGGAATTCCTTGCAGCACTAAGAGCAGAAGTTAGCACTGCAGAGGTAATGAACGTGCTCTGGTCCATACCAAGGACATGGCTAGCCCTTCTGCAAGTCAGAAACCTTGAGTGATGATCCTCATAGCACATGTGCCAGAACCCCCTGGGCTCCTGTTGGCTCACAGAGTACCTAGCCCACCCCCAAGTTTCAGATTCAGTAGCTCTAGGGAGGGACCTGAAATTCTGCATTTCTAACAAGCCTTCGAATAATGTTGGTGCAGGTACCACACCACAAGCCACCCACATATGGTACTTGAAATTTTAGCTTAAGAAGTGTGATGGAAACAACCAAGACTGATGAATTGGGCCCTGTGACTTGACAGCCAATGTAAAAATCATCCACTAGAACAAGTGTTGGCTAATCTGGGAAGGAAAAATGATCATTTATCTTATCTAATGGGGGCTAGAGGACTAGAAGGTTCAGAGGGCAGCTGGGGCCAGATATCCTACCCAAAGCAAATACAAATGGAACTCTCAATGAGGCTCCAAGCCTTTCACAGCAGAGGCTCCATGATTGGAGATGGAAATGGGGGATTGGGAACTGGTCACCCAGTTTTAGAGACAAAGCACTCCTCACTTGCTCTTCTCTCAGAAGATAAAGGACGCTCTGAAAGTGTTCATGACTCTGACTTTAATTTTTATACACCAGGAAAGAGGAGGCATTGGAGGACTGTGACCAAAACCTGAGCAACAATGACTGTTTGTATCATTGTGCAGCTTGCCACAGTCAGGAAAGGGAACTCTGAGCAAGGTTCAGCACAGACCCCTCTACTTTTACAAAAGAGAATAAGTAAAAGTCAAAGCAGAGTTAGTTCTGATTCCATAGCTAAAGAAAGTCATTACAACTCAGCAGGTAGGGGAAATTCTGGGAGATTCCATTTAGATGGCATCATCATGGACAGATCCAATAAGACAAAATTGGAGAGACAGACGCAGAACCAGGGGCTATCTGGCAGCCCTGGATGAATCAAATGTAAAGGCCTAAGAAGACCAGAGAATGAGGCAGGTGGCTAGGGCGGGTAGAAAACAGTTTGAAACCTCAGCAGATGACTCAAGCCAGACAGATAGGCCTGCAAAGTGTCTACAAAGATAGTTTTTTGTTTTTTATTAAATTAGCCTTCAAAGTAAGAAGAAAAAAAAAAAAAAACTGGAAGATAAGCCCAAGTAAAGCCAAATTCCTGCAGCTTTTCAGCAAAAAAAAAGGAATGGAATCATGAAACTGAGGACCAGAACCCCTGGGCTCCTGTTGGCTCACAGAGTACCTAGCCCACCCCCAAGTTTCAGATTCAGTAGCTCTAGGGAGGGACCTGAAATTCTGCATTTCTAACAAGCCTTCGAATAATGTTGGTGCAGGTACCACACCACAAGCCACCCACATATGGTACTTGAAATTTTAGCTTAAGAAGTGTGATGGAAACAACCAAGACTGATGAATTGGGCCCTGTGACTTGACAGCCAATGTAAAAATCATCCACTAGAACAAGTGTTGGCTAATCTGGGAAGGAAAAATGATCATTTATCTTATCTAATGGGGGCTAGAGGACTAGAAGGTTCAGAGGGCAGCTGGGGCCAGATATCCTACCCAAAGCAAATACAAATGGAACTCTCAATGAGGCTCCAAGCCTTTCACAGCAGAGGCTCCATGATTGGAGATGGAAATGGGGGATTGGGAACTGGTCACCCAGTTTTAGAGACAAAGCACTCCTCACTTGCTCTTCTCTCAGAAGATAAAGGACGCTCTGAAAGTGTTCATGACTCTGACTTTAATTTTTATACACCAGGAAAGAGGAGGCATTGGAGGACTGTGACCAAAACCTGAGCAACAATGACTGTTTGTATCATTGTGCAGCTTGCCACAGTCAGGAAAGGGAACTCTGAGCAAGGTTCAGCACAGACCCCTCTACTTTTACAAAAGAGAATAAGTAAAAGTCAAAGCAGAGTTAGTTCTGATTCCATAGCTAAAGAAAGTCATTACAACTCAGCAGGTAGGGGAAATTCTGGGAGATTCCATTTAGATGGCATCATCATGGACAGATCCAATAAGACAAAATTGGAGAGACAGACGCAGAACCAGGGGCTATCTGGCAGCCCTGGATGAATCAAATGTAAAGGCCTAAGAAGACCAGAGAATGAGGCAGGTGGCTAGGGCGGGTAGAAAACAGTTTGAAACCTCAGCAGATGACTCAAGCCAGACAGATAGGCCTGCAAAGTGTCTACAAAGATAGTTTTTTGTTTTTTATTAAATTAGCCTTCAAAGTAAGAAGAAAAAAAAAAAAAAACTGGAAGATAAGCCCAAGTAAAGCCAAATTCCTGCAGCTTTTCAGCAAAAAGAATGGAATTGAAACTGGGACAGATAAAAGAAAGGACCAGATCATGGGAGCCAGGAGCCGTACAGGGAAGGTGGAGCCTGAGCCCCAGAAAACTGTGTGTATCCAAGTTCAAGAATCAGGGCTCAGATGCTGGGTTCCTGTCCAAACTTCACAGTTGCCACTGGGAGACCTCAGCCAAGTCACTCAGCCTCTGTAAAACAGGGGACATAGACGGCACCCACCTCATAATGCTATCATGAGAATTATGCGAGTTAATAGAAATAAATTGCTGAGGACAGTTCTTGGCACAGAGGAGATCCTAAGTATGTCATTTTTATGACCACTGTCATCATCACAATTTTTCAGAAGTATCCAAAACCCCATTCCAGGAGGAAGTTCAATCCAAGATGCTACAGACCTCTACAGATGTTACCTCCAAGATTCTGCTGATCAGTTCTATGAAATCGTGGCTGATGTGAGAAGAGCCAGAAGTCTGAGGGTGGATTTTAATTTCCCAAATGGATAAATGGGCAAGTCCAAGGAATGCAGCCTCAGCCTTCTGTCAACCTCTGGCACAAGAGGAGGACAAATCAATGATTTAGACAGATGGTTTGTGTGCATTGTAGAAAAGAAGGCTGTGTGCATGCCCTAAATGAGGGAGGCTTCAATGAGAACACTCAGTGTCTGTCAGATAGTGTTAATGGGGTGGGGGGTCAGGTCAGCAGAACGCTTAGCAAGTCTCCGTGACATTGCTATGGATGAAGCCAGAAAATAAGTGGGCTGATGGCCTGTCACCAGGGAGGTCTCCTTCGTCTGTATCCCAGGAGGCCCCTGGAGTGTGTACAGCTTGTGATGTTCATCAGCCTCTGTCATGTGACTCTTCTGGGCAGGGCTCTGTGGTGGGGGTGCCTGTCATCAGGAAATGCCACGGAAACGTGTAGCTTAGTGGTAGGGCTCCTATCAGAGCCTGACACCTGCTCGGCTCTCCCTTACCTCCATCCGCTCCCCACTCCTTGTGGTTCCAGTGAACAGCTCACAGACGCCCAGTTCTCAGTGAATGCAAGGGTGTGTCGTTACGAGACGGCCGACAGGGAACAGGAAGGCGCACTGAAGTCTTTAGAGTTAGCAAGACTGTCCTTCCTGCAGAAGCTTAGGATGCTGTGCCCATGAGCCCTTCTTAAGGAATCTACCATGCTAGGATTCAGCAACTTTTTCTATAAAATGAAGACATTAAATATTTTAGCTCTGTGAGCCATGTGAGTGATCTCTATATCATGGTATCACAAAAGCACCATAGACAATGGATAAATAAGCAGGGCTATGTTCCAGTAAGACTATTTACACAAACAAATGTCAGAGGGATTCGGCCTTCATGCTATATATAGTCCACCAACTCCTGTGGGATAGGATAGAGAGATGACTGGGGAGACTTTGATTAAAAAAAAGTTGATGGTGACCACTTTAAAATGTTTAATTGTAGAGGTAAAATTAAACAGAGATGGAGACAGGAATATTTAACAATGAATATATAAATATTCATAAATAATAACACAGCAATTACCTATGTAAAGCCTAAACCACAGGAGATGGAAAGAAATATCGATAGAAATTTATCAGGTACAGGTGACTATTCATACCAGACAGACCAAGTGGCAAGTTAATAAAAAATAAGGAAGGATATAGAAGATCTAAACAACATAATAAGTTAAATCATATATATCAAAAACTACACCCTAGTAATAGGAAACACACCTTTTCCTCAAATGCTCAAAAAAAGCATTAATAGGTTCCTAGAAATAGAACAATAGCCTCTGATTACAAAACAATAGAGTTGGAAATTAATAAAAAGAAATTTTAAGTGCCAAGGTGCCTCCTACCTGGAAATAAAAATTTACAGGAGCCGGCTGAGGTGCGAGAGCCATGGTGGCCTCTGAGGCGGAAGGGCCCGCGGCTATGGGCGCCCACTAGGGGCCTGTGGGCTCCTCGAGCTGCTGAGCGGCAGCCGGCCATGACCCGCGGTGGCCAGGCAGCAGAATTCACAGGATACAGAACCGACATTTGGCAGTAACTCAGAAGTGAAGAGACTGGGGTTGTCCACTGACATTAAGCTCAGCCTGAGCATTTAGAGCTGATCCTTCACTGATTTAACAGAGGTAACTGAGCACCAGTTGAGGATAACCTAAGACAAAGTGTCTCCTCTTTGCCTTCCGAGCTTCCTTCGGGTGAGAAAGACTGATAGGGACACAAGTCAGCCCTTGCCCTGGGCCTTGAGGAAGAGCTCATGCCTAGGGCATGGGTCTTACCCAAACTAGGAGGGAGTTTAGATCTCTATAATTTCATGAAGACATTAAATATTTTAGCTCTGTGAGCCATGTGAGTGATCTCTATATCATGGTATCACAAAAGCACCATAGACAATGGATAAATAAGCAGGGCTATGTTCCAGTAAGACTATTTACACAAACAAATGTCAGAGGGATTCGGCCTTCATGCTATATATAGTCCACCAACTCCTGTGGGATAGGATAGAGAGATGACTGGGGAGACTTTGATTAAAAAAAAGTTGATGGTGACCACTTTAAAATGTTTAATTGTAGAGGTAAAATTAAACAGAGATGGAGACAGGAATATTTAACAATGAATATATAAATATTCATAAATAATAACACAGCAATTACCTATGTAAAGCCTAAACCACAGGAGATGGAAAGAAATATCGATAGAAATTTATCAGGTACAGGTGACTATTCATACCAGACAGACCAAGTGGCAAGTTAATAAAAAATAAGGAAGGATATAGAAGATCTAAACAACATAATAAGTTAAATCATATATATCAAAAACTACACCCTAGTAATAGGAAACACACCTTTTCCTCAAATGCTCAAAAAAAGCATTAATAGGTTCCTAGAAATAGAACAATAGCCTCTGATTACAAAACAATAGAGTTGGAAATTAATAAAAAGAAATTTTAAGTGCCAAGGTGCCTCCTACCTGGAAATAAAAATTTACAGGAGCCGGCTGAGGTGCGAGAGCCATGGTGGCCTCTGAGGCGGAAGGGCCCGCGGCTATGGGCGCCCACTAGGGGCCTGTGGGCTCCTCGAGCTGCTGAGCGGCAGCCGGCCATGACCCGCGGTGGCCAGGCAGCAGAATTCACAGGATACAGAACCGACATTTGGCAGTAACTCAGAAGTGAAGAGACTGGGGTTGTCCACTGACATTAAGCTCAGCCTGAGCATTTAGAGCTGATCCTTCACTGATTTAACAGAGGTAACTGAGCACCAGTTGAGGATAACCTAAGACAAAGTGTCTCCTCTTTGCCTTCCGAGCTTCCTTCGGGTGAGAAAGACTGATAGGGACACAAGTCAGCCCTTGCCCTGGGCCTTGAGGAAGAGCTCATGCCTAGGGCATGGGTCAAATGCGAGCCAAGACTGGTTGTGGACATGTTGAGGTAACAGGTAGCAGTGGCCGTGCCACGTCACAGCAGGCCTGGGAAGAAGGCCGCTTCACAGGAGTCTCCCTTTCCTCATCTCACAGGGAATCAAGGGAAGACCAAAGCATATAACATGGGGCATGCAGAAGGGTCCAGTTAGTGTTTTCTCATTGCTTATTTGACTTGAACCTGCTCAGGGTATAACTGGTGAGTGTATTTGTTAAGGAAACACACTAACAAAATACTGACAGGCTATGTCCACAGCAGGAGGTGGGGGTCAAGAGCCAGTGGCCCAGATACTGGTGCCTTGTGAAGAACAACTGAAAGGCTATGTACATTAGTTTAAAAAAAGAAGAAGAAGAAAAATAAGACTAAAGGGAGACCTGTAAGGATTTCAGAGGTCTTCTTGCCCCAAGGTCATTATACTTTGTGTCATCATCTAGAAAACAAGCATGCCTGCTCCAGTGTTTCAGCAGGCCAGTGGGACAGCCAACCAGTCGTAGTGGCGCGAGCTCCTGTCATGCAAAGATCCAAGCAGCCCCTGCTGGACTTCTGAGGGCGTCACTTGTCACCTTGGAATCAAGACGTCAACTTTTGCCTTTTGGAAATCATCCAAAATATGGACAAAACGGGCAACTACCCAAGTGTCCAATAAGTATGCACTAGTTAGGTAGAATGGCTCTACCTATACAAGGGAGAGTTATGCAACCATTAAAAATCACTCTTGAGAGAATATTTTTGATCACATAGGAATTGTTTCTGCTATCAAGAGTAAAATAGGCAAAATATTAAATGACATGTTTATAATATGATATCAGTAAAGAAAATATGTTTAGGGAAAGACTGGGATCATGTATGTTCTTTCTTTAATTTATTTAATTGAAGGATAATTATTTTACAGTATTGTGATGGCTTTTGCCATACATCAGTATGACTCTACCACAGGTATACATGTGCCCACCCCTCCACAATCCTGAACTCCCTCCTGCCTCCCTCCCCACCCAGTTCCTCTGGGTTTTGCCAGAGCACTGACTGTGGGTGCCCTGATTGATGCATTGAACTTGCAGGGATCACCTGTTTTGCATATGGAAATACACATGTTTCAACATTATTCTCTCCAATCACCCCACCCTCACCTTCTCCCACAGAGTCCAAAAGTCTGTTCTTTATATCTGTGTCTCTTTTGCTGCCCCGCATGTAGGATCATCATTACCATCTTTCTAAAGTATGCCCTAATATGCAATATTTGTCTTTCTCTTTCTGACTTACTTCATTCTGTATAATAGGCTGCAGTTTCATCCACCTCATTAGAACTGACTCAAATGTGTTCTTTTTTTATAGCTGAGTAATATCCTATGACAGGCTATGTCCACAGCAGGAGGTGGGGGTCAAGAGCCAGTGGCCCAGATACTGGTGCCTTGTGAAGAACAACTGAAAGGCTATGTACATTAGTTTAAAAAAAGAAGAAGAAGAAAAATAAGACTAAAGGGAGACCTGTAAGGATTTCAGAGGTCTTCTTGCCCCAAGGTCATTATACTTTGTGTCATCATCTAGAAAACAAGCATGCCTGCTCCAGTGTTTCAGCAGGCCAGTGGGACAGCCAACCAGTCGTAGTGGCGCGAGCTCCTGTCATGCAAAGATCCAAGCAGCCCCTGCTGGACTTCTGAGGGCGTCACTTGTCACCTTGGAATCAAGACGTCAACTTTTGCCTTTTGGAAATCATCCAAAATATGGACAAAACGGGCAACTACCCAAGTGTCCAATAAGTATGCACTAGTTAGGTAGAATGGCTCTACCTATACAAGGGAGAGTTATGCAACCATTAAAAATCACTCTTGAGAGAATATTTTTGATCACATAGGAATTGTTTCTGCTATCAAGAGTAAAATAGGCAAAATATTAAATGACATGTTTATAATATGATATCAGTAAAGAAAATATGTTTAGGGAAAGACTGGGATCATGTATGTTCTTTCTTTAATTTATTTAATTGAAGGATAATTATTTTACAGTATTGTGATGGCTTTTGCCATACATCAGTATGACTCTACCACAGGTATACATGTGCCCACCCCTCCACAATCCTGAACTCCCTCCTGCCTCCCTCCCCACCCAGTTCCTCTGGGTTTTGCCAGAGCACTGACTGTGGGTGCCCTGATTGATGCATTGAACTTGCAGGGATCACCTGTTTTGCATATGGAAATACACATGTTTCAACATTATTCTCTCCAATCACCCCACCCTCACCTTCTCCCACAGAGTCCAAAAGTCTGTTCTTTATATCTGTGTCTCTTTTGCTGCCCCGCATGTAGGATCATCATTACCATCTTTCTAAAGTATGCCCTAATATGCAATATTTGTCTTTCTCTTTCTGACTTACTTCATTCTGTATAATAGGCTGCAGTTTCATCCACCTCATTAGAACTGACTCAAATGTGTTCTTTTTTTATAGCTGAGTAATATTCCATTGTATATATATGTACCACAACTTTCTTGTCCATCCATCTGCTCTTGGACATCTAGGTTATTTCCATGTCTTAGCTATTATAAATAGTGTTGTAATGAACATTGGGGCACATGTATCTCTTTCAGTCTACACCTCAGGGTGTGTTATGTATGGTATTAGATAATGTTCTAATTTCTTTTTTTTTTTTTTTTTTTTTACGTGTGGTTGACCAGTTTTCCCAGCACCACTTGTTAAAGAAACTGTCTTTTCTCCATTGTATATTTTTGCCTCCTTTGTCAAAGATAAGGTTGCCATAGATACATAGATTTATTTCTGGACTTTTTATTTTGTTCCATTGATCTATATACTGTCTTGATGACTATAGCTTTGTAGTATAGTCTGAAGTCAGAAAGACTGATTCCTCTAGTTCCATTCTTCTTTCTCAAGATAGCTTTGGCTATTCAAGGCTTTTATGTATGCATACAAACTGTGAAATTATTTGTTCTGGTTCTGTGAAAAATGCTATTGACAGTTTGACAGGGATTGTGTTGAATCTATAGATTGCTTTGGGTAGTATACTCATTTTCACTATATTGATTCTTCCAATCCATGAACACGGTATGTTTCTCCATCTGTTTGTGTCCTCTTTGATTTCTTTCATCAGTGTTTTATAGTTTTCTATATATAGGTCTTTTGTTTCTTTAGGTAGATATATTCCTAAGTATTTTATTCTTTTCATTGCAATGGTGAATGGGATTGTTTCCTTCATTTCTCTTTCTTATTTTTCATTGTTAGTATATAGGAATGCAAGGGATTTCTGTGTATTAATTTTATATCCTGCAACTTTACTATATTCATTGATTAGCTCTAGTAATTTTCTGGTGGCATCTTTAAGATTTTCTATGTAGAGAATCATGTTATCTGTAGTGAGAGTTTTACTTTTTATTTTCCAATGTGGATTCATTTTGTTTCTTTTTCTTCTATGATTTCTGTGGCTAGGACTTCCAAAACTATGTTGAATAGTACTGGTGAAAGTGGGCACCCTTGTCTTGTTCCTGATTTTAGAGGAAATGTTTTCAGGTTTTCGCCATTGAGGATAATGTTTGATGCGGGTTTGTCATATATGGCTTTTATTATGCTGAAGTATATTTTTTCTATGCCTACTTTCTGGAGAGGGTTTTTTTTTTTAATTTTTGGCTACTTTTATTGGTCTTTCATTTATTTATTTTCATCCATCTTTGTTCTTTGACCTGTGTGGGCCTCCTATTGCAGTGGCCTCTCCTGTAGCAGAGCACTGGCTCTGGGTGCATGTGCTCCAGAGCACTGGCTCGTAATTAGACACACTGGTCCAGCTGCTCTGCAGCATGTGGGATCTTCCCATGCCAGGGATTGAACTGGCACCCTTTGCAGTGCAAGACGGACTCTACCCACTGGACCACCAGGGAAGCCCTGGAGAGTTTTTATCATAAATGGGTGTTGAATTTTTCCAGAGACTTTCTCTGCATCTATTGAGATAATCATATAGTTTTTATCTTTCAATTTGTTAATATGATGTATCACATTGATTGATTTGTGAATATTAAAGAATCCTTGCATCCCTGGGATGCAACCTATGAGATTCAGTAAAAGTGGTGCTAAAAGGAAAGTTCGTAGCAATACAAGCCGACCTCAAGAAACAAGAGAAGCATCAAATAAACAACTTACCTTTATACCTAAATCAACTAGGAAAAGAAGAACAAAAAAAACCAAAGTTAGTAGAAGGAAAGAAATCATAAATATCAGAGCAGAAATAAAAAGAACTGAAGGAGACTATAGCAAAGATCAACAAAACTAAAAGCTGGTTCTTTGACAAGATAAACAAAATAGACAAACCATTAGCTAGACTCGTCGCTAAAAAGAGGGACAGTGCTTAAATCAATAAAATTAGAAATGAAAGTGGAGAAATAATAGCAGACAACACAGAAGTACAAACCATCATAAGAGACTACTATGAGCAACTATGTACAATTCTGAGTTGTCCATGACAATAAAATGGACAACTTAGAAGAAATGGACAAATTCTTAGAAAAGTATAACCTTTCAAAACTAAACCATCTGTAGTGAGAGTTTTACTTCTTCTTTTCCAATTTGGATTCCTTTTATGTCTTTTTCTGCTCTGATTGCTGTGGCTAGGACTTCCAAAACTATGTTGAATAGTACTGGTGAAAGTGGGCACCCTTGTCTTGTTCCTGATTTTAGAGGAAATGTTTTCAGGTTTTCGCCATTGAGGATAATGTTTGATGCGGGTTTGTCATATATGGCTTTTATTATGCTGAAGTATATTTTTTCTATGCCTACTTTCTGGAGAGGGTTTTTTTTTTTAATTTTTGGCTACTTTTATTGGTCTTTCATTTATTTATTTTCATCCATCTTTGTTCTTTGACCTGTGTGGGCCTCCTATTGCAGTGGCCTCTCCTGTAGCAGAGCACTGGCTCTGGGTGCATGTGCTCCAGAGCACTGGCTCGTAATTAGACACACTGGTCCAGCTGCTCTGCAGCATGTGGGATCTTCCCATGCCAGGGATTGAACTGGCACCCTTTGCAGTGCAAGACGGACTCTACCCACTGGACCACCAGGGAAGCCCTGGAGAGTTTTTATCATAAATGGGTGTTGAATTTTGTTCAAAGCTTTCTCGGCATCTATTGAGATGATCATAGGGTTTTTATCTTTCAATTTGTTAATATGATGTATCAAATTGATTAACTTGTATATATTAAAGAATTCTTGCATCCCTGGGATGCAACCTATGAGATTCAGTAAAAGTGGTGCTAAAAGGAAAGTTCGTAGCAATACAAGCCGACCTCAAGAAACAAGAGAAGCATCAAATAAACAACTTACCTTTATACCTAAATCAACTAGGAAAAGAAGAACAAAAAAAACCAAAGTTAGTAGAAGGAAAGAAATCATAAATATCAGAGCAGAAATAAAAAGAACTGAAGGAGACTATAGCAAAGATCAACAAAACTAAAAGCTGGTTCTTTGACAAGATAAACAAAATAGACAAACCATTAGCTAGACTCGTCGCTAAAAAGAGGGACAGTGCTTAAATCAATAAAATTAGAAATGAAAGTGGAGAAATAATAGCAGACAACACAGAAGTACAAACCATCATAAGAGACTACTATGAGCAACTATGTACAATTCTGAGTTGTCCATGACAATAAAATGGACAACTTAGAAGAAATGGACAAATTCTTAGAAAAGTATAACCTTTCAAAACTAAACCAGGAAAAATAGGAAATTTGAGCATACAAATCACATTCATGGAAAGAGACTGTAATAAAAATCTTCTAACAAACAAAAGCCCAGGACCAGATGGCTTCATAGTTGAATTCTAGCAAAAATTTAGAGAAGAGATAACACCTATCCTATTCAAGCTCTTCCAGAAAATTGCTAAGGAAAGCTCCCAAACTCCTATGAGGCCATCACCCTGATACCAAAGTCAGACAAAGATGCCACAAAAAAGAAAACTACAGGCCAATATCACTGATGAACGTGTATGTTCTTTGGTTCTCTTACTTTATATGTTTATGTACCCTTCAGATTTTCCACAATGTGCATGAATTATATTTATCATTTCTACTAAGTAGACAAAAAGATGACTCTAGAAGAGATTCCTAAAATGAGTGAAAGTATAGATAAGAGATACCCTCCCCAGGGAAATCACAAGCACGGAGATCACATTAGGAAGCTCCCAGTCACGTCTCAAGTTTTCTTCATTGACAACCATAAAATTAAATTACACTCAAAAACATTTGGTGCATCCTTAATAAGTAAAAGACTCTGGGCTAAAAACTTTCTTTCAGAAGATCCAGGGACAAGAATCATCTATAGCAAAATATGATCAGGCCTTTGAAGCTGAAGGGAAGAGAGTCTGGACTCTGAGTGACCCCAAATATTTTGCCAGGGACTGGAACATTCCCTACAGTTTTCTAAATAAAATTTTCTTTTGTTTTCCTAAAAGTTAAAAGTGACAATATGCAACACTTGGAGGAGGGAGATGTTACAGAACTCAATCCAACAAGACTTGCAGTAGAAGTCTCGTCTCTCTCATTCTTGATAGCAGAGTGGAGTGCAACCAATCTCGGGTGCCTTGTGGTAGGAAATCCTTAATGCTCAATTAGACAGAGCCGCCTTTGCAGGACACACACTTAGAAACCTGCTTTTATAAATCAAGGAGAAGGAGCAATGTTCTGGTGAAAATAGATCATTCTGACATGATACTTGCTAAATAAAAATCTCAAAAGCACACAGGGATTTTGTGCCATAGACTTACTAATACCAAAAATAAAATGAATCTCTTTCCTTTCTGCTTGGAAAGTTTCTGTTGCTCATTAGATATTAAAATTATTAACAAATTATTATTTTCAATTGGAAATGGTTATGGTATTCATTATTTCCTCTCATGCCAAGACTTTGCAGTCTACTCTGAACATGAATTGTCCAAAGCAATCCAAAGTTTCTAAATAGTTTTGGACCAGGTTCACTGACTTTGGCCCAGCAAACCTCTCAGGGCTGAGCGGGTAAAGGAATCTGTTACATAATTTATTGAGAACTTAATTGAGACTAATTGTTGTCCCTCATTCCCTTGCCTGAAGAACATCTGCCCAGCATCTGCTGTGACTCCATTTGGTTGGGATGTTTGAATCTTTCCTTGAAGTGAAATAAAGGGCATGAATATTTTATTGCAGATTTATCCCACTGTAACTTTTTATAGGAAACTGCTGGTTGTTTTATTAGCCAACAGCGTTAATACACAGTGTCTCTCCAGTGTGCTGGAGCCAAGGCTTAGGGTGTACTCAGAACACACTGCCTTAGCGATATCTGCCCCTGAGGAGGAGGCAAGTCTGTGAAAGATGTGCGTTAAGTCATTGTATCAGGGTAGGAAGTATAGATCCTGAACTGTTCAGTAATGGGCCCACTAAGGTCCAGGTCCATCCACAAGGTACGAAATGATAACAGGTAGTTTCTGGATGACCCCAAATATTTTGCCAGGGACTGGAACATTCCCTACAGTTTTCTAAATAAAATTTTCTTTTGTTTTCCTAAAAGTTAAAAGTGACAATATGCAACACTTGGAGGAGGGAGATGTTACAGAACTCAATCCAACAAGACTTGCAGTAGAAGTCTCGTCTCTCTCATTCTTGATAGCAGAGTGGAGTGCAACCAATCTCGGTGCCTTGTGGTAGGAAATCCTTAATGCTCAATTAGACAGAGCCGCCTTTGCAGGACACACACTTAGAAACCTGCTTTTATAAATCAAGGAGAAGGAGCAATGTTCTGGTGAAAATAGATCATTCTGACATGATACTTGCTAAATAAAAATCTCAAAAGCACACAGGGATTTTGTGCCATAGACTTACTAATACCAAAAATAAAATGAATCTCTTTCCTTTCTGCTTGGAAAGTTTCTGTTGCTCATTAGATATTAAAATTATTAACAAATTATTATTTTCAATTGGAAATGGTTATGGTATTCATTATTTCCTCTCATGCCAAGACTTTGCAGTCTACTCTGAACATGAATTGTCCAAAGCAATCCAAAGTTTCTAAATAGTTTTGGACCAGGTTCACTGACTTTGGCCCAGCAAACCTCTCAGGGCTGAGCGGGTAAAGGAATCTGTTACATAATTTATTGAGAACTTAATTGAGACTAATTGTTGTCCCTCATTCCCTTGCCTGAAGAACATCTGCCCAGCATCTGCTGTGACTCCATTTGGTTGGGATGTTTGAATCTTTCCTTGAAGTGAAATAAAGGGCATGAATATTTTATTGCAGATTTATCCCACTGTAACTTTTTATAGGAAACTGCTGGTTGTTTTATTAGCCAACAGCGTTAATACACAGTGTCTCTCCAGTGTGCTGGAGCCAAGGCTTAGGGTGTACTCAGAACACACTGCCTTAGCGATATCTGCCCCTGAGGAGGAGGCAAGTCTGTGAAAGATGTGCGTTAAGTCATTGTATCAGGGTAGGAAGTATAGATCCTGAACTGTTCAGTAATGGGCCCACTAAGGTCCAGGTCCATCCACAAGGGGTACGAAATGATAACAGGTTGACATATATGATCAATTGCTGGCATGTCCCATGTGAGAAATGGATAGGAGCCATACACCCCAGTTCACATGGAAAAGTAAAGTTTGAGAAGTTCAGCGGCCAAGGTCATCAAAGACTTAGCCAGAGCAAGAGCAAACTATAATGGAGCCTCTTGCCTCCTAGGAGGTTCCTGGCCATGACAAGGTAAGGATAGTCTTGAGGAAAACAGTATCCTACAGACTGTTTGGGACAGAGGCAGAAGAGGGCACAAGCAGGTCCTCTGGAGGAGCTCCAGGAAGGGCAAGCATATGCGAGTGGACAACTGAGTGAAGTGAAGCCATGCAGGCAGAGGAGCAGTACTCAAGTCTCTGGGTCAGGGAATATCAAACACAGGGAGGAACACTTGGGGCCAACCAAAGAGAGAGGGGAATGCTAGTCTTCCTACCTTGATTTGACCTACTTTTTTCCCTTAGTTTAGAGTGTTATTTTGTTTGCTTGCATATAATCATGAAAACATCTGCAATTCTTGGTGGAATGATGGAGGAGCATGGGCTGAAGGAATAATCAGATTATCAAACTGGACCTTGAGTGTGAATTCAGAATGTGAAAGACAGTTGGCACTAGGGAGTGATTGAAGGTTTTATTTTTATTTTTTGTAATGAAAATGTGCTTTATTATAAAAAACATTTTCATGAAACTAGAGAAGGGTTTCTCCCCTTTTTCTTTTCTTCACATTAGCAGATGACATGATCCTTTTTCTTTTTGATTTTTTGGTGAGAAAATATTTGAAGCATTAGGAAAGCTGTAGTCAGTATAATAATGCATAGAGTGAGGAAATCATGTGACTGACACCATGGAAGAGGTACATAGGTTACTTGGAAGAGAAAAGAGACCCTTTGATGGGAAGGCAAGTTAGGAGACTGTTACAATACCCCAGGCAAGGTGGCCAGGAAAATGGGGAAGGTAGGCAGGTTTGAGATCCCTTATGGAGATTGGCTTGATTGTAATCAGGGTGGGAAGTATAGATCCTGAACTGTTCAGTAATGGGCCCACTAAGGTCCAGGTCCATCCACAAGGGGTACGAAATGATAACAGGTTGACATATATGATCAATTGCTGGCATGTCCCATGTGAGAAATGGATAGGAGCCATACACCCCAGTTCACATGGAAAAGTAAAGTTTGAGAAGTTCAGCGGCCAAGGTCATCAAAGACTTAGCCAGAGCAAGAGCAAACTATAATGGAGCCTCTTGCCTCCTAGGAGGTTCCTGGCCATGACAAGGTAAGGATAGTCTTGAGGAAAACAGTATCCTACAGACTGTTTGGGACAGAGGCAGAAGAGGGCACAAGCAGGTCCTCTGGAGGAGCTCCAGGAAGGGCAAGCATATGCGAGTGGACAACTGAGTGAAGTGAAGCCATGCAGGCAGAGGAGCAGTACTCAAGTCTCTGGGTCAGGGAATATCAAACACAGGGAGGAACACTTGGGGCCAACCAAAGAGAGAGGGGAATGCTAGTCTTCCTACCTTGATTTGACCTACTTTTTTTTTCCCTTAGTGTAGAGTGTTATTTTGTTTGCTTGCATATAATCATGAAAACATCTGCAATTCTTGGTGGAATGATGGAGGAGCATGGGCTGAAGGAATAATCAGATTATCAAACTGGACCTTGAGTGTGAATTCAGAATGTGAAAGACAGTTGGCACTAGGGAGTGATTGAAGGTTTTATTTTTATTTTTTGTAATGAAAATGTGCTTTATTATAAAAAACATTTTCATGAAACTAGAGAAGGGTTTCTCCCCTTTTTCTTTTCTTCACATTAGCAGATGACATGATCCTTTTTCTTTTTGATTTTTTGGTGAGAAAATATTTGAAGCATTAGGAAAGCTGTAGTCAGTATAATAATGCATAGAGTGAGGAAATCATGTGACTGACACCATGGAAGAGGTACATAGGTTACTTGGAAGAGAAAAGAGACCCTTTGATGGGAAGGCAAGTTAGGAGACTGTTACAATACCCCAGGCAAGGTGGCCAGGAAAATGGGGAAGGTAGGCAGGTTTGAGATCCCTTATGGAGATTGGCTTGATTGCACTTAGCAGCTGCCCTCTAGCCTTGCATGGCTGGTCTCTGGAAAAGGAGGGGCTGCCAGTTTTTGGCAGTGAGACAAGGAGGAATGATTTGTGACTTTGTTTGCCCAGAACCAGAAGTGTGGTGGCACACCTGCTGTGCTACAGGCGGTCAATCACAAAGACCTGGAGTTCTCTATGTGAAGAGTCAGGAGGCCTGTGCATCAAAGTACATATGGAACTCATATCATGATGAGTAAGCTCTAGAGAAAGAAAAGAGAGGAAGGAGAAGGGAAAAGAAGGAAGGAGAAGGGAAAAGAAGGAAGGAGGGCCCTCGACTGAACAAGAGGAGGGCTGAGATTCCTTGGAGAATGGGAAGAAGGGACCTTGGAGAAGTAGAAGGGAGGCGACAGGAACTCCTAGCATCTGAGAAGTCATCCCTCTTTAGGAATGAGCAAAAATCAGGCAGAGAAGTTGTCAGGGTCAGAAGTGTCCAAGCTGCCATCTACACAAAAGATTGTTAGGACAAGTTTTGCTCAAAAACCCTTCATCGTTTTAGTTAGTGCAGGAAGAAAGACAGTGAAGATGCCAACCCTCAGGCAGGGCTTGGGGCCTCGTGTCACCAGCTGTCTCCATGTGGCTCTGGCCTGGATGTCTATCACCCCTGGGGAATTTTTTCCCAGGCTTACTGAGGACACAACTCTTTACAAGTCGTACCAAGAGGGCCACCGCTTCTAACATAGCATTACATTAGGTGGCACACAAACAGCTTAAAATAAACCAACGAACAATCGCCATGGAGGCTGTTGTCCAGGGGCTTGACTGGCTCCTCTCTGCTCTGGGGGAGTCGGAAAGCGTCTTTGGCAGGAGGGGCACAGGGAGCAAATGTGAGGCTTGCAATTAAAGGTAGTCATGGGTGGGGAAGTTGGCAGAGCTGTAAATTCCCTTGCTCGTAAAGCTGCATGCCAGAACCTTTGCACAGTGAGCTCAGAGCCAGAGTCAGCCTGCTTTTCAGACTGGTCGTGTTGGAGCCCTGCCCCTGCCCCTCTGAACACAACGGCCTTTCCCCTCTGTGCCCCTTCCAGAAGGTGCAGAGCTGGCTCACGCTAGCCCTGAGAATGCCTCCTAGGAACATTTTCAGAAAGTCTTGTGAAATTCTGAGCATTTCCATAGCCAAAGTGAGGCAGTGGCAGGACTGGAATATTGGAGAGATCTGCTTGCATGTTTTTACATTGAATGACTTTGTGGGTCTCAGCCACTGGGCCAGCTGGGCAGGGGCTCCGGCTGGCATTCATCAAGCCTCGGGCTATCCCTGCAGCCCACTAGGTTCGGGACTTCAGTGTTGGTTTTGGACTAGTACCACTCAGACTTGGGGAGATCATATCACATCATGAATCTGGGGGAGTCTTGTTTTCCTCATCTTCTTAAGACAAAATTCTTGGGGCTAACCTATTGAGCCAACCAAAAGACAAATTAGTGTTTGTGTATAGCAGGAATGTGGGGACAAAGTATTGACAGAGGACTCATGTGGCAAGACAGTGGTGCGGCGTGGCCTCTCAGGCCAGAACCACAGAAGATACACCTCTAGCCTCTGTGGTTTATGTTCAGAACCACCATAGCTGCCTCCTTGGAAAACTGAAGTGGGAAGTCCTAGACCAAAGGCAGAACTGAATGCCACAGCAGACACCTTCATCGTTTTAGTTAGTGCAGGAAGAAAGACAGTGAAGATGCCAACCCTCAGGCAGGGCTTGGGGCCTCGTGTCACCAGCTGTCTCCATGTGGCTCTGGCCTGGATGTCTATCACCCCTGGGGAATTTTTTCCCAGGCTTACTGAGGACACAACTCTTTACAAGTCGTACCAAGAGGGCCACCGCTTCTAACATAGCATTACATTAGGTGGCACACAAACAGCTTAAAATAAACCAACGAACAATCGCCATGGAGGCTGTTGTCCAGGGGCTTGACTGGCTCCTCTCTGCTCTGGGGGAGTCGGAAAGCGTCTTTGGCAGGAGGGGCACAGGGAGCAAATGTGAGGCTTGCAATTAAAGGTAGTCATGGGTGGGGAAGTTGGCAGAGCTGTAAATTCCCTTGCTCGTAAAGCTGCATGCCAGAACCTTTGCACAGTGAGCTCAGAGCCAGAGTCAGCCTGCTTTTCAGACTGGTCGTGTTGGAGCCCTGCCCCTGCCCCTCTGAACACAACGGCCTTTCCCCTCTGTGCCCCTTCCAGAAGGTGCAGAGCTGGCTCACGCTAGCCCTGAGAATGCCTCCTAGGAACATTTTCAGAAAGTCTTGTGAAATTCTGAGCATTTCCATAGCCAAAGTGAGGCAGTGGCAGGACTGGAATATTGGAGAGATCTGCTTGCATGTTTTTACATTGAATGACTTTGTGGGTCTCAGCCACTGGGCCAGCTGGGCAGGGGCTCCGGCTGGCATTCATCAAGCCTCGGGCTATCCCTGCAGCCCACTAGGTTCGGGACTTCAGTGTTGGTTTTGGACTAGTACCACTCAGACTTGGGGAGATCATATCACATCATGAATCTGGGGGAGTCTTGTTTTCCTCATCTTCTTAAGACAAAATTCTTGGGGCTAACCTATTGAGCCAACCAAAAGACAAATTAGTGTTTGTGTATAGCAGGAATGTGGGGACAAAGTATTGACAGAGGACTCATGTGGCAAGACAGTGGTGCGGCGTGGCCTCTCAGGCCAGAACCACAGAAGATACACCTCTAGCCTCTGTGGTTTATGTTCAGAACCACCATAGCTGCCTCCTTGGAAAACTGAAGTGGGAAGTCCTAGACCAAAGGCAGAACTGAATGCCACAGCAGACATAGCTTGGCCTGCGCAGGCGTCTTAAGGTTTTAGAGTTCATTTCCAATACTTTAAAAATCAGGACATCGAAATAAGACTCTGAGCTTTCAACATTATTTTTTAAAAGGAAAGATGTGGCAATACTTGACCCACATGGCAACAGGAGACTGGAGCCTGGCAACTCTCAGGATAGACCCTGTGTTCATTCTCAGTTGATAACAGTTCCTTCCAGTCTCAGCAGTCAAAACCAGTATGCACCAACCTGGTTCTAAGTTGTGCAAGCATTTTTCTTATAAAAAAATGTTCATATGTACAGGAAAGTCTGAGATTAATAAATACCTGTGTCTGTACTTCTCAATTTTATCAAATTTTCATAATTGCCATATTTTAAGTCATCTAAAGTAACAACATATTATATTACTATATATATGTATTATCACATGTTTTAAGTAATAATATATTTTAGTGAAGTCACTCACTCATGTCTGACTCTTTGAGACCAACGGACAAGCCATAGAATTCTCCAGGCAAGAATACTGAAGTAGGTAGCCTTTCCCTTCTCCAGGGGATTTTCCCAACCCAGGATCAAACCCAGGTCTCTCACATTGCAGGCAGATTCTTTATCATCTGAGCCACCAGGGAAGCCCACCCTGGAGTAGGTAGCCTATCCCTTTTCAAGAGGACCTTCTCAACCCAGAAATTGAACCCTGGTTTCCTGCATTGCAGGCAGATTCTTTTCCAGCTGAGCTACAAGGGAATCTCATTGATATATCAATAACATAATATTATTGATAATAATATATTTCTTTAATATAGGATAATACTATAATATATATAATATCATTCATATATATGTATAGGATGATAATAACATATTCCTACAAGGGAATCCCATTGATATATCATATCAATAATGTAGATACATTAAAAGTCCCCCTAGGTCTCTCCCAATGACATTCTTCTCCTCTCCCCATGGGTCAGTGGGTATGCTTCCCTTGCTAACTTTCAAACCTTCCATACATGTATATATCCACAAACAAGAGAGTATTGTTTAGTGTGTTTAAACAGGCTTTGAGCGTATGTACATTCGTCTTATCTTTGTGATCTACCCATGTTGCCACTGAGGCTCTGGTATATCCATTTTCTTTGCTCTATATGATTTCATCTTAGATATTTAATTGTTTGTCATTGATGGAGATTTGGGCTGTTTGCCAACTGATGTTTATATTAACATGTTTGAGTTTTCAAATCCCTCTCTGCGGTCGTGAAGTTAACAGGATGTTTGTATATATTTTTTCCTGTGACTTCTCCTCCTGTTCTTTGTGTGTTATCCTGTTGACTGACTTATCTTTTACTAATTGATTTATGAGCTTCCTTATGCATCTTAGATTATATTTTCCCTTATTTGAGGCCTCTCTTTTCACCTATGGTATCTTTGAGTAGAAGCTTTCATCTTTAATTTCACTTTTAATTTGGGAATTATCATTCTTTTTGTTGTTTGACAATTCCTTCCTGACCTTACAACCACAAATATTTTTTCCTGTGTATCATTCCAAAACTTTTAAGGTTTGGCTTTTTTGTGTAGATAAGAAGACTTTAACCCATCCAGAATGCCTTTTTCTATATAGTTTGAGTTAAGACAATCAGTTAATTTCTTCCATATGATAACCTATTCCCTCTGCATTATTCTATGGCTAGCTCCTTCCATTCCCATTGATTGATAAGGTTATATTTATGGTAACCAAGATAAAAAAATGCAGCATGCTTTCTCATGCAAGAAAACTGCATTGGAAATAAGCAGTTAAAAAGATAGGGACCTGCTCTTCTCTATATTTTTGGAAATTAAAAAATATATATACTTCATGAGTTATGAGGAAATGATATTAGACATTGTAAGATATCCAGAACTAACAATTAACATTCCTTTCTTCCTATTTTTTGGAAGCTGCAGATTATATATTTCTGTTCTTTTGATAGTTACTCTGAAATGTGACCTGTGTACCTTAACTATAATTATTTCAGTAAAGTCCAGTGTGTTTAGAATCACCAGCCTCTTCCTAAACGACACAGTGTTCTTAGTGTGTGTGACCCGCAGACAGCCTCTACTTCTTCCTGGACATTCTGAACAGTTGGTGTTACTATACAGAAAAACCAAAAGTGTTCTGGTATAATGAAAAGTTATATTAATTAGATAAACAAAATTCCTAGAACTACTACTATAACTGACTCAAGAATAAATTGATAACCTGAGCAGACCCATAGTAAGTAAGGGGATTGAATTAATAATCAAAAACTTCCTGCAGGAAAAAAAACAAAAAAAGCCCAGGATCAGATAGTTTTACTGGTGACTTTTACCAAACATCTAAGGAAGAATTAATCTCAATGTTTCACAACCTTTTCCAAAAAGTAGAAAAGGAAGCACTTTGCAATTCATTCTATGAGGCCAATATTATCTTGATAACGAAACCAGACAAAGACATCACAAGAAAAGAAAACTACATGCAAATATCACTTATGAATATAGGCATAAAAATCTTTACCATATTAGTGAACTGAATCCAGAAATATTAAAAGGATTAAAATATTAAATACTATGATCTAGTGAAAACTTATCTGAAAATCAAATAATGTTTTAAATATACACTTACACAGATTTTTTTTTGGGAATTATCATTCTTTTTGTTGTTTGACAATTCCTTCCTGACCTTACAACCACAAATATTTTTTCCTGTGTATCATTCCAAAACTTTTAAGGTTTGGCTTTTTTGTGTAGATAAGAAGACTTTAACCCATCCAGAATGCCTTTTTCTATATAGTTTGAGTTAAGACAATCAGTTAATTTCTTCCATATGATAACCTATTCCCTCTGCATTATTCTATGGCTAGCTCCTTCCATTCCCATTGATTGATAAGGTTATATTTATGGTAACCAAGATAAAAAAATGCAGCATGCTTTCTCATGCAAGAAAACTGCATTGGAAATAAGCAGTTAAAAAGATAGGGACCTGCTCTTCTCTATATTTTTGGAAATTAAAAAATATATATACTTCATGAGTTATGAGGAAATGATATTAGACATTGTAAGATATCCAGAACTAACAATTAACATTCCTTTCTTCCTATTTTTTGGAAGCTGCAGATTATATATTTCTGTTCTTTTGATAGTTACTCTGAAATGTGACCTGTGTACCTTAACTATAATTATTTCAGTAAAGTCCAGTGTGTTTAGAATCACCAGCCTCTTCCTAAACGACACAGTGTTCTTAGTGTGTGTGACCCGCAGACAGCCTCTACTTCTTCCTGGACATTCTGAACAGTTGGTGTTACTATACAGAAAAACCAAAAGTGTTCTGGTATAATGAAAAGTTATATTAATTAGATAAACAAAATTCCTAGAACTACTACTATAACTGACTCAAGAATAAATTGATAACCTGAGCAGACCCATAGTAAGTAAGGGGATTGAATTAATAATCAAAAACTTCCTGCAGGAAAAAAAACAAAAAAAGCCCAGGATCAGATAGTTTTACTGGTGACTTTTACCAAACATCTAAGGAAGAATTAATCTCAATGTTTCACAACCTTTTCCAAAAAGTAGAAAAGGAAGCACTTTGCAATTCATTCTATGAGGCCAATATTATCTTGATAACGAAACCAGACAAAGACATCACAAGAAAAGAAAACTACATGCAAATATCACTTATGAATATAGGCATAAAAATCTTTACCATATTAGTGAACTGAATCCAGAAATATTAAAAGGATTAAAATATTAAATACTATGATCTAGTGAAAACTTATCTGAAAATCAAATAATGTAATATACCACATCAATATAATAAAAGACAAATTACATTATTGTCTCAATTAACACAAACACACAGAATGTACTTGACAAAATTCAATGTTATTTCATGATCAAAACACTCAACAAACTATGAAGAGAAGGGGATTTCCTCAACCTCATGAAGGGTACCAACAAAAAACCCACAGATACCATTATACTTAATGGTCAAAGACAGTGAGTGCTTTTCCCTTCAGAAAGGAAAAAAGACAAGAATGTCTGTTTTCACCACTTGTATTCAACATTGTACTGGTGGTTCTAGCCAAGGAAATTAGGCAAGAAAATGAAGGGGAAAAAAGACATCTAGATTAGAGAAGTGAAAATATATGTATTTGCAGATGGCATGACCTTACTTATAGAAAATTCTAAAGAATCCAGTAAAACTACTAGAACTAATATATGTGATTAAAAAAAAAAATTCAACTGAGTAAATTCAAAGATCTAGTTGCCTTTATTTTATTTAACAATTCATGAATTGGGCAACATCCCATCTAGCAACCAGAAGAGTACTCGAGGACTCTTGGAATGGAATGTATTTACTGGCAGAAGAGGTTGGGGCAAGAAAGTATTAAATGAAATAAAGATTGCTTCCCTGGTGCCTCAGATGGCAGAGACTCTGCCTGCAATGCAGGAGACCCAGTTCGGTTCGGCAGATGCCCTGGAGAAGGGAATGGCAACCCACTCCAGGACTTTTGCCTGGAGAATTCCATGGACAGAGGAGCCTGGCATGATCTCAGACAGTCAGACGTGACTGAGGAACACTCACAAAAATTGCTTCCATCCAGGCCATCTTCTTTTAGGAGAAGGGAAGGGCTTTATCATGCACATTACCTCACTAGTGTTGATCAGGATATTTCAAATTGAGTCTTAAAGGCCGCATTTCTGGAAGGAATTGAAACTGCAATTAAGTCTTGGTTTGCTAAAATATATCTTGATAACGAAACCAGACAAAGACATCACAAGAAAAGAAAACTACATGCAAATATCACTTATGAATATAGGCATAAAAATCTTTACCATATTAGTGAACTGAATCCAGAAATATTAAAAGGATTAAAATATTAAATACTATGATCTAGTGAAAACTTATCTGAAAATCAAATAATGTAATATACCACATCAATATAATAAAAGACAAATTACATTATTGTCTCAATTAACACAAACACACAGAATGTACTTGACAAAATTCAATGTTATTTCATGATCAAAACACTCAACAAACTATGAAGAGAAGGGGATTTCCTCAACCTCATGAAGGGTACCAACAAAAAACCCACAGATACCATTATACTTAATGGTCAAAGACAGTGAGTGCTTTTCCCTTCAGAAAGGAAAAAAGACAAGAATGTCTGTTTTCACCACTTGTATTCAACATTGTACTGGTGGTTCTAGCCAAGGAAATTAGGCAAGAAAATGAAGGGGAAAAAAGACATCTAGATTAGAGAAGTGAAAATATATGTATTTGCAGATGGCATGACCTTACTTATAGAAAATTCTAAAGAATCCAGTAAAACTACTAGAACTAATATATGTGATTAAAAAAAAAAATTCAACTGAGTAAATTCAAAGATCTAGTTGCCTTTATTTTATTTAACAATTCATGAATTGGGCAACATCCCATCTAGCAACCAGAAGAGTACTCGAGGACTCTTGGAATGGAATGTATTTACTGGCAGAAGAGGTTGGGGCAAGAAAGTATTAAATGAAATAAAGATTGCTTCCCTGGTGCCTCAGATGGCAGAGACTCTGCCTGCAATGCAGGAGACCCAGTTCGGTTCGGCAGATGCCCTGGAGAAGGGAATGGCAACCCACTCCAGGACTTTTGCCTGGAGAATTCCATGGACAGAGGAGCCTGGCATGATCTCAGACAGTCAGACGTGACTGAGGAACACTCACAAAAATTGCTTCCATCCAGGCCATCTTCTTTTAGGAGAAGGGAAGGGCTTTATCATGCACATTACCTCACTAGTGTTGATCAGGATATTTCAAATTGAGTCTTAAAGGCCGCATTTCTGGAAGGAATTGAAACTGAAATTAAGTTTTGGTTTGCTGGCATGGTAGTGTTGGTGGCAAATGATACCATTTTGGGCTTGTTAGTTTTAACAAATGAGTTCAGCAACATTATAGGATGTAAGATTGATATGGAAAAAAAATCAATTCTCTTTCTATACCCTTGCAATGAATAGTTTGAAAAGTTCCATAAATAACATAGCATATAATACTTAGCATCAAAAAAAGTAGCATAAAATGCTTAGGAATGAATTAAAAAAAAAGAAGTATAAGACTTATACACTGAAAATGACAGAATATTATTAAAAAGAAGTTAATGAATATCTAAATATATCCCAATAGAAAGCTTGATATTGTTAAGAAGGCAATATTCCACAAATTTATCTACTGGTAAAACATAATCCTTGTCAAAGCTCCAACTGTCTTTATTGCAAAAATGAACAAATTGATCCTAAAATTTATGTGGAATTACAAAGGGTTCTGAATAGTCAATACAATTTTTTTTTTTAGTTTTTTGTTGTTGTTTTTTTTTAACTAGACCATCAGGGAAGTCCCTTAGGCTGTGAATATTTTTGGGGGGGTGAGGGGGTGTGGGTTGGGGAGGGAGGGAGTGGGCGGACCACTTCTTTTGGTCTTTCATTTATCTATTTTTATCCATCTTTGTTCTTTGGCCCGTGTGGGCCTCCCATCGAGGTGGCCTCTCTCGCTGCAGAGCACCAGCTCTGGGCGCATGCACTCCAGAGCTCCGGCTTGGTAGTTGGTCCAGCTGTTCCGCGGCATGTGGGATCTTCCCAGGCCAGGGATCGAACTGGCGTCCCTTGCACTGCAAGGCTGTGTCCTTACCCACTGGACCACCAGGGAAGCCCTAGTCAATACAATTTTTAAAAACAAGAGCAAAATTGGAGGATTTACACTTCTAGTTTCAGAGTTTGAGTAATCAAGATAGTGGTACTTGTATAAAAAGAGACATATAGAACAATTAATATATGAGTATTTAGAAGTAAATATTCTCACATTTACTATCACTTAATTTTCAACACAGGCTACCAAAACAATCCAATGGAAAAAGAATAGTCTTTTCTATAAATGGTACTGAGACTCTGGGTGTCCACATACAAAAGATAGAAGTTGGATCCCTAAACCATAAACAATACCATAAACAATTAACTCAAAATGGATCAAACACCTAAATGTGAGTGCTGAAGCTATAAAACTCTTACAAGAAAACATAGGGAAAAATCTTCCTGACTGTAGATTAGGCAATGGTTTCTTAGAAATGAAAGAACAAGTAATGAAAGAAAAAAGATATTAGAAGAATTTAAAACTGTTGTTTTAAATAAAGCCATAAAGAAAATGAAAAGATAACCAAAAGAGAAAAAAGCATTTTCACAAATAATGTATCTGAAATGATAATTTTAACTAGAATAATGAAGAACTCTTTGGGTTTCCCAGGTGGCACCATGGTAAATAATCTACCTGTCAATGCAGGAGACCTGGATAAATGAGTTCAATCTCTCGGTTGGGAAGATCCCATGGAGTAGGAAAGGGAAGCCCACTCCAGTATTCTTACCCAGAAAATTTCATGGACAGAGGAGCCTGGTGTGCTACAGTGCATGGGAGTTGCAAAAGAGTTGGACACAACTGAGTGACTGAGACATGGCACACATCCAGGACTCTTACAACTCAATAATAAAAAGACATATAATCCAATTTAAAATGGAAAAATTATCTGAGTGGACATTCTCAGAAGATAAACAAATGGCCATGAGGCACACAAGAAGATACTCAGCATCATCAGCCATTGGGAGGTTACAAATCAAAACTATAATGAAATTCAACAAATGGTATTGGGAAGATTGAATATCAAAATACAAGAGAATGGGGCTTCCCTGGTGGTCCAGAGTCTGCCTTGCAATGCAAATGGCATCAGTTCGATCCCTGGCCCAGAAGGATCCCACATGCTGCAGAGCAGCTAGACCGGGGTGTCCAATTGCAAGCCAGGCTCTGGAGCCCAGAGCCGGTGCTCTTCAGTGAGAGAGGCCACTGCAAAGGGAGACCCACAAAGGCCAAAGAACAAAAAGAGGGATGAAAATAAATATAAATATAAAAGAGGCATGATGGGAAAAGGGAAAAAATACGAGAGAATTAAGTTGAATCTTTACCTTATACGATATGCAAAAATAAGCTCAAAATGGATCAAAGACCTAAATGTAAGAGTTAAGCTAAAACTCTTTGAATAAATATAGGAAAAAGCTTCATGGCATTGGATTTGGTAATGATTTCTTAGATATAACAAAAAAACATCAGCAACAGAAGGGGAAATAGACAAATTGGACTTCATCACAGTTGAAAACTTTCGTGCATTGAGGGACATAATCAACAAAATGAAGAGACAACGTAATGAAAGAAAAAAGATATTAGAAGAATTTAAAACTGTTGTTTTAAATAAAGCCATAAAGAAAATGAAAAGATAACCAAAAGAGAAAAAAGCATTTTCACAAATAATGTATCTGAAATGATAATTTTAACTAGAATAATGAAGAACTCTTTGGGTTTCCCAGGTGGCACCATGGTAAATAATCTACCTGTCAATGCAGGAGACCTGGATAAATGAGTTCAATCTCTCGGTTGGGAAGATCCCATGGAGTAGGAAAGGGAAGCCCACTCCAGTATTCTTACCCAGAAAATTTCATGGACAGAGGAGCCTGGTGTGCTACAGTGCATGGGAGTTGCAAAAGAGTTGGACACAACTGAGTGACTGAGACATGGCACACATCCAGGACTCTTACAACTCAATAATAAAAAGAATATAATCCAATTTAAAAATGGAAAAATTATCTGAGTGGACATTCTCAGAAGATAAACAAATGGCCATGAGGCACACAAGAAGATACTCAGCATCATCAGCCATTGGGAGGTTACAAATCAAAACTATAATGAAATTCAACAAATGGTATTGGGAAGATTGAATATCAAAATACAAGAGAATGGGGCTTCCCTGGTGGTCCAGAGTCTGCCTTGCAATGCAAATGGCATCAGTTCGATCCCTGGCCCAGAAGGATCCCACATGCTGCAGAGCAGCTAGACCGGTGTGTCCAATTGCAAGCCAGGCTCTGGAGCCCAGAGCCGGTGCTCTTCAGTGAGAGAGGCCACTGCAAAGGGAGACCCACAAAGGCCAAAGAACAAAAAGAGGGATGAAAATAAATATAAATATAAAAGAGGCATGATGGGAAAAGGGAAAAAATACGAGAGAATTAAGTTGAATCTTTACCTTATACGATATGCAAAAATAAGCTCAAAATGGATCAAAGACCTAAATGTAAGAGTTAAGCTAAAACTCTTTGAATAAATATAGGAAAAAAGCTTCATGGCATTGGATTTGGTAATGATTTCTTAGATATAACAAAAAAACATCAGCAACAGAAGGGGAAATAGACAAATTGGACTTCATCACAGTTGAAAACTTTCGTGCATTGAGGGACATAATCAACAAAATGAAGAGACAACGTAAAGAATGGGAGAAAATATTTGCAAATCATATATTTAATAAAGAAGTAATATCCAGGATATATAAAGAACTCCTGCAACTAAACAGCAAAAGGTACCCAATTAAGAAATAGGCAAAGAACATACTTACTCATTTCTCCAAAGGAGATATACACATGACCAGTAAGCACCTGAAAATAAAATGCTCATTATCACTAATCATTAGGGAGATGCCAATCAAACCAAAATGAGGACCACATCATACCTATGAGGATATTATTTTTTTAAAAAATGCAGCAGATAAGTGTTGGTGAGGATGTGGGAAAATTGGAACCCTCTACCTTGTTGATTGGAGTGTCAAATGGTGCAGTCACTGTGGAAAACAGTATAGTAGTTCCTTGAAAAATTAAACACAGAATTACCACATGATCCAGCAATTCCACGTCTGGGTATATATACCCAAAAGAGTTAAAAGCAGGGACTCAAACAAATATGTACAGCTGTCTTCATAGCAACATTATTCACAATAATCAAAAAGTGGAAGCAACACAAATGTTACTCTCTGGACAAATAGGTAAATGAAATGTGCTACCATGTGGTCAGTGGAATGTTATTCACCCTTCAAAAGGAAGGAAATTCTGACTCATGCTACAGCATGGGTGAATCTTGAGGGCATGATGCTTAGTGAAATAAGACAGTCACAAAAGAACAAACATTGTATGGTTCCACTTATGAGCAACCAAAGTCATAGACACAGAAAGTGTAATGGTGGTTGCTAGGGGCTGTGGAGAGAAGAGAATAGGAGGTTATTGTTTATTGAATCTAATTAATTCATTTGGAAAGATAAAAAGGTTGAGAGATAATGATGAGGGTTGCACAATGTGAATGTATTTAATGCTCCTGAACAAGTATACTGAAAAGCGGTAAAAATGGCAAATTTTGTACATATTTTGCCACAGTAAGTGAAGATACAGTGGGACACCACTTCACATCCGCTGGGATGGCTCTCATCAAAATGATGCGTGTGAAATCACTTCAGTCGTGTCAGACTCTTCACAGCACCGTAGACTATAGTCTGCTAGACTCCTTTGTCCATGGGATTCTCCAGGCATGAATCCTGGAGTGGGTGTCCATTTCCTCTTCCAGGGATCAAACTTTCAGCTCTTATGTCTTCTTCATTCACAGGCAGGTTCTTTACCACTAACATCATCTGATATCAAAATGATAGATAATAGCAAAAGTTTATAGGAATGTGGAGAATTTAGAATTTCATGCACTACTATAGAAATCCAAAATGGTATAGCTGCCTTGGAAATAGTTTGGAATTTCTCAAATTGTTAAACATAGAGTTAGCATATGACCCAGCAATTCCATTCCTTGGTATATACTCAAAGAAAATGAGAACATGTGTCCATACAAAAACTGTACATGGATATTCACTGTAGCATCATTCATAATAGCTGAAATGTGGAAATAACCCCAATGTCCCTCAGTTGATGAACTTATAAATAAATACAGTGTATCCATATGATCAAATATTATTCCATAATAAAAGGAAATGAAATACCAATAGATACTATAATGTGAACGAGCCTTGGAAACATTATGCTTAGTGAAATAAGACAGTCACAAAAGAACAAACATTGTATGGTTCCACTTATGAGCAACCAAAGTCATAGACACAGAAAGTGTAATGGTGGTTGCTAGGGGCTGTGGAGAGAAGAGAATAGGAGGTTATTGTTTATTGAATCTAATTAATTCATTTGGAAAGATAAAAAGGTTGAGAGATAATGATGAGGGTTGCACAATGTGAATGTATTTAATGCTCCTGAACAAGTATACTGAAAAGCGGTAAAATGGCAAATTTTGTACATATTTTGCCACAGTAAGTGAAGATACAGTGGGACACCACTTCACATCCGCTGGGATGGCTCTCATCAAAATGATGCGTGTGAAATCACTTCAGTCGTGTCAGACTCTTCACAGCACCGTAGACTATAGTCTGCTAGACTCCTTTGTCCATGGGATTCTCCAGGCATGAATCCTGGAGTGGGTGTCCATTTCCTCTTCCAGGGATCAAACTTTCAGCTCTTATGTCTTCTTCATTCACAGGCAGGTTCTTTACCACTAACATCATCTGATATCAAAATGATAGATAATAGCAAAAGTTTATAGGAATGTGGAGAATTTAGAATTTCATGCACTACTATAGAAATCCAAAATGGTATAGCTGCCTTGGAAATAGTTTGGAATTTCTCAAATTGTTAAACATAGAGTTAGCATATGACCCAGCAATTCCATTCCTTGGTATATACTCAAAGAAAATGAGAACATGTGTCCATACAAAAACTGTACATGGATATTCACTGTAGCATCATTCATAATAGCTGAAATGTGGAAATAACCCCAATGTCCCTCAGTTGATGAACTTATAAATAAATACAGTGTATCCATATGATCAAATATTATTCCATAATAAAAGGAAATGAAATACCAATAGATACTATAATGTGAACGAGCCTTGGAAACATTATGCTAAGTGAAAGAAGCCAGGCACAAGGAACCACATGTTATGTGATTCTATTTATATGAAATGTCCAGAAGAGGCAAATCTATAGAGACAAAAAGCAGATTAGTGATTACTTAGGGCTGAGACAGATGGGAGGGGATGTGTATTCAGAGACAACAACTAAGAGGTGTGCACATTCTTTGGGGGATAATGAAAATATTCTAAAAATGATTGTGGCAGTCATTTCACAACTCAGAATATATTGTTCTCTTTACATGGATGAATTGTACAGTATGTGAAACAGTTCTCAAGGGAACTGTTAAAATTGTTCTTCTACTTGATAACATACGACCTTAGGCAAGCTACTTAATCTCTCTGTGCCTCAATTTCCTCACCTGTAGAATGGCTCTCCATAGAATTGTTACAGGGATCCAAAAATTCGAATCGTGGGCTTCACTGGTAGCTCAGTGGTAAAGAGTTTGCCTGCCAATGCAGGAGACACAGGTTCATCCCTGATCCAGGAAAATCTCACATACTGTGGGATCTCACAACTAAGCCCGTGTGCCACAGCTACTGAGCCTGTGCTCTAGAGCCTCAGAGCTGCAACTATTGAGCCCATGTGCCACAACTACTGAAGCCTGTGTGCCCTAGAGCCCAAGTTCCACAACAAGAGAAGTCACCACAACAAGAAGCCTGCTCACCTCAACTAGAGAGTAGCCCCAACTCCCTATAGCTGGAGAAGAGCTTGCAGCAGCAGTGAAAACCCAGAATAACCAAAAATAATTTAATTAATTTAAAAAAATGGAATCGTGTTAAGTGCTCAGAACATTGCCTGGCGTATAGGAAGCTCCCAAAATAGTTAACTGATACAGTATCTAGAGAAACCACTCTTAAACCATTTTTTCTTAAGCTGCATTTTAGCAAAGCATTGCATCTTCCCTTCCTCTCCTCCTCCCTCCCCACAGCCCCTCTCTCCCTCCCCCTTTCTTCCCCACCCCCTTCCTCCCTGCCTTTACCTTCTTCCTGTCCTTTGCTCCTTCCTTCCCTTCCTTCCTCTTCCTTCACTAACCACAGTGACTCAGGATCCTTTGCAGAGAACCATGGCAAGTTCTCAGCTCCTGTCCTGGCCCAATTTTCAGCATGCAGCTCATGTCCTCCAGTAGAAGCTGACACTCACAGGCCCATGTATTCTCTCCTCATCATGCACTCCAGGATCTCATTTCCTCCTATAAAAAACAAATATGTGAATAATATTACTTTTCAGGGAAATGTATATGAGAGCTCATAATTCTCAAGTTTTAAATGGACAAATGCTGAGTTGAAACTTGGTGTGCAGCTGTAAAGCGTCCCCCTCTGTCCCCTGGGAGAACATCACAGCCCAGCTTGTTAAGTCCTGGTTTGTACCTCCTCACCCCATTCCTTTCGTAAACATCTGTTCAATAAAAGCAGCCACGTATCTTCGGAGACTTTAAATGGCACGTGTTAAAGGCGTGTTTGATTGTTCTCGTAACAGAGCTGCTGGCTCGTCAGCCCTGAGCTGTGCGAGCGGCTCGGGTGGAGCAGAGTCTCCGCCGCAGAGCCCTCCGTGGGGATTCTGGGACGAGGCCCGGGAGGTCCGGCTCTCGGCCAGCCGGCCTCTGCCACGTCTCCTCACCCCAGGCCGGCGGCGCACATGGTGACCACAGCCTGCGTGCCCGGAGAGGCCTTGTCATCCTCGGGAAAGCAGAGCGCTGTTCGCCTGCCCTTGGCCAGACACTCACAGCCCAGGGTCCAGCAGCCCTGCACCAGGGCGGGACGGGAGAGACTCTCGCCCCTGGAGCTCCCCAGCGGTGTCTCTCTGGAGCCTTTACCTGCTGTAAGGTCATCGTCCAGCCCTCACAGCTGTGCCTGCGGCTCCTCTTCTGCTTTATGGAGGAGGGCCAGGAGCTCCGAGGAGACGGTGACTCGCACCAAGTCATAGGACTCGGCACTCATACGGGTTCTTCATATTCCTATCATCTGAATCACACAGATTCAAAAAAAAAAAAACTAAAATGAGTTTGCTTTGGTTCTGAATGCCCATTTAGATGAACCCTTCCAGAGGGTTTTGAGGAACAACAGCTCTTCTTAATAAGACAGATGTCTAGACTGAGAATAATAGTTGCAACAGTAATAATAGCTGATATTTATCAGGCCCATAGCGTGCCAGGCCTGGACTGACCTCGTGGCAGAGGCTTGAGTACTGACTTGTCCAGGGTCACACAGCTGGCATGCTGGTGGAGTAAAGACTCAAGAACAGGCCTGTCTGACCCCAGCATCCTGAATGTGACCTTCTGAGACTTTGAGAATGGGCACCTTTCACTCTCGGGCATCCTGGTGAGGTTGGCCTGGTGTTCTCTAACCAGTGCATGACTGTGTAAATGCAAAAGGGAAGCCCCTGGGTTGGGGCACAGAGGACTCACCGACTTAATAGATGGTGGGTTTGGGGTCAGTGTTGCTCTTTCCAAGTTGATTTCTCCATCTATGAGGCAAAACCAGCAGGCCCTGAGCCATTTTTCTCTGGGAGTTCTGGTGGGTCAAAGTCAAGATGGCAGTGAAAAAGGTCTGGGCACAAATTGGAGGGACGTCATGCCGACCTTGGAGCTATAAGGCTAACCTGCAGGGGCAAATGCATGTCTGTTCCTTCAAACTTTCTCTTACCAGAGGAGAAGCGAGAAGCTTTCCAGTCAGTCTGCCTGAGCCTCTCCTAGGCAAGGAATGGACAGGATCACTCTTCAGGCCAGACTCTCTATCAAGGTGCACTGACCCTCTGGCCCCCTGGCCCAGGTCGCCAGATCCCAGCAGGAGACAGCAGCCGGGCCCCAGCCGAGGCCGAGTCCTCCCCTCACTCATGTTGCCCAGGCCGGGTCCCCGGTCTCCCTCCCCCGCTGGCCTCCAGCACCTCAGACATGGCACAGGGTCTCCAGCAGGTCATCTGCTCTGCCATTCAGTCCAGATGACTTTTCTACAAAGTAGTGCCAGTGGAAAGCGAGCTGTTTCTAGACAGATGAGTCCCCTGTCTGTCCTGGAGCCACTGCTTCTGGCCCTTGGCCATTCTCAGCATTTCCTTCTCACACAAGTTCTCTCTTATGTTCTCATTCATCTTCCCAACGACATGCAGCTTGTTTGACCAGAGGCTCCCAAATCACGAGACATCTTGCTGACCTCTAGGTCTAGTTTCCAAAGCTTGAGATACACCCCAAGATTGAGGCTTTGTGGACCCCACTCTGCAGGCATCAGACCAAATCTTACAAGAGTGCCAGCAGCTCCTCTTCACCCATCCATTCTGTGCTTCAGCACTGGTGACTGGCCTCTCCAGTCCTCCGCTGGATCAGCAACACCAGCTTATGGCTAAAACCACGGGGTGGTCTTCAGGCTTCACTCCACAGCCCCCACCCTCTGTATAAGCTCCTGGTGAGTCATTATTAACCCTGATGTCTAGCAGGACTCTATTGGTTTTGACTTCCAACCCTGTATCTCCAGTCAGATGGCATTCTTGAACTCTACAACTGCACCTGCAGACCCTTCGCAGCACCACTCAATGGCTTAGTGGTCACCTCAAAATAATACCCTTCCTTCTGCCCCCAGGCCAACTCCCCTCCTTGTGTTCTACCTCTCAGTGGAGGCACCATCATCCTCCTCTGGACCAGTCGGAATCCTGAGCTTGATTCTTGCCTCCTTTCTCTCCATGACCCCACTTACCCAAAACCCTGTCAATGCCTCCCTTTCATAGTCTTGTATCAGTGCCTGTTTTCCATTTCTGCACTCCCTTGGTGAAAGCCATCATCTTACCCCAGGGCAACTGGTCACTGGAGACCCCCTAAGGCTACTTCCCACCTGTCCACCCTGAAATATCTGAGGATTGGCCATCTCAAACTCACAGTTGCTCTTGGCATTTCATGGGCAAGTGCCATCTGTCAGAGCACTGAGCTCTGTTTCTTTGGTTGACCATCTTCACCTTGACCTTCAGGACCCAACTTAAGCTCCATTTTGTCCACTGCACTTAGCAGATAGTGATGACATTACCTGTTTATATGTTTCCCTCTCCCTCAAGGACCACACACTTGACAGTTTGAATGCCCCAACCTTTAGTTCAAGGTTTGGTATGAAATTGATATCCACGTGTCCAGGGGACAGAAGGAATGAACTTGGACAAAGTAACCATCTGATTAGCCAAAATCTCTTTAACCTTCCCACAGCTTTCTGGAGCATCCAGGCCATTTCACATCCTTCTTTTTATGCTTTGGTATTTTATATGTAGTGTGTTTGATTCTATGCTTGGAATTTGCATTGTGTCTATAACAGATGCTCAGGGAATCACATATAGGCATCTAGTTACCTTACCTCAATTAATATAGCTAACCTAAAGAGCATTCCTGACTCAGAAATAAGCACAGATTAGGTCAGTCAGTCAGTCCTTACTACTTGCAGATCCATTTTGGAGATGGATAAAGCTGACTCCACAACCACTTGTTATCGTAAACACTGTTGTGTTGAAATACAGCAATTCACAGTTTTGTTTTTGTTTCAAGTTGTTGAAAATGAATGACCCACAAGTATATTCTTTTAGGTTATCTGTATTTGAGCTTCACTCTTTATTCATCGTAAAATAACTGTGTTATAAGAATGTGATCCTGAAGATGCCATTGTTTCTTTATAAAACAGTCACATTTCAGCAGATTGCATGAGATCTTTACCTAGTTGAGGTCTCAAATCAAGACTTGAATAAAAACTGAATATTGAATAGAAGATAAAATTTCTCAGAACTATTAATGTGATGCATACTTAAAATACTGACCCTAAAAGATCCCTACCTCCTAATCCCTGGGACTCTTGAAAATGTTAGGTTACATGTCAAAGGAAAGTTAGGGCTGCAAGTGACATTAGGTTGTTATGGGTCTCCCCCAAAAGAAGTTACCAGAATATAGGAGAGAGGCATAGAACAGACTTCTCAGAAGGAACCCACCCTTCCAGCACTTTGATTTTTTACCTCCAGCCTCCAGAGCTGTAAGAGAATAAATTTCTGTTATTTAAAGGCACCCAGCCTGTGGTAATTTTTCACATCAGTGAGTTAGCTGGCTTATCCTGGATTATCTGAGTAGGTCTAATTGCTCTATTGATGTTTCACCTACTCCTTTCAACCTTGACCTTCAGGACCCAACTTAAGCTCCATTTTGTCCACTGCACTTAGCAGATAGTGATGACATTACCTGTTTATATGTTTCCCTCTCTCAAGGACCACACACTTGCCCCAACCTTTAGTTCAAGGTTTGGTATGAAATTGATATCCACGTGTCCAGGGGACAGAAGGAATGAACTTGGACAAAGTAACCATCTGATTAGCCAAAATCTCTTTAACCTTCCCACAGCTTTCTGGAGCATCCAGGCCATTTCACATCCTTCTTTTTATGCTTTGGTATTTTATATGTAGTGTGTTTGATTCTATGCTTGGAATTTGCATTGTGTCTATAACAGATGCTCAGGGAATCACATATAGGCATCTAGTTACCTTACCTCAATTAATATAGCTAACCTAAAGAGCATTCCTGACTCAGAAATAAGCACAGATTAGGTCAGTCAGTCAGTCCTTACTACTTGCAGATCCATTTTGGAGATGGATAAAGCTGACTCCACAACCACTTGTTATCGTAAACACTGTTGTGTTGAAATACAGCAATTCACAGTTTTGTTTTTGTTTCAAGTTGTTGAAAATGAATGACCCACAAGTATATTCTTTTAGGTTATCTGTATTTGAGCTTCACTCTTTATTCATCGTAAAATAACTGTGTTATAAGAATGTGATCCTGAAGATGCCATTGTTTCTTTATAAAACAGTCACATTTCAGCAGATTGCATGAGATCTTTACCTAGTTGAGGTCTCAAATCAAGACTTGAATAAAAACTGAATATTGAATAGAAGATAAAATTTCTCAGAACTATTAATGTGATGCATACTTAAAATACTGACCCTAAAAGATCCCTACCTCCTAATCCCTGGGACTCTTGAAAATGTTAGGTTACATGTCAAAGGAAAGTTAGGGCTGCAAGTGACATTAGGTTGTTATGGGTCTCCCCCAAAAGAAGTTACCAGAATATAGGAGAGAGGCATAGAACAGACTTCTCAGAAGGAACCCACCCTTCCAGCACTTTGATTTTTTACCTCCAGCCTCCAGAGCTGTAAGAGAATAAATTTCTGTTATTTAAAGGCACCCAGCCTGTGGTAATTTTTCACATCAGTGAGTTAGCTGGCTTATCCTGGATTATCTGAGTGGAGTGTAATCACAAGTGTCCTAAAAGCAGAAGAAGAAAGCAGAAAAGATGGTTGGAGTGATGCAGTGTGAGAAGAACTATACCTGAGCTGCTGGCTTTGAATACAGAAGAAGGTGCCATGAGCCGAGGAATCAGGGAAGTATGTAAAAGCAAAAACAAAGCGAGGGAGGGCAGTATGGAAGAGACAAGGAAACAGAGTCTTCCTGGAGTCTCCAGAAAGAACCAGCCTGCAGCACCTTGATTTTAGCCCACTGAGATCCACATCAGATTTCCTACCTCCAGAAGTGCAAGGTAATCTGTGTTGTTTTGAGCCATTAGGTTTATGGCAGTTCACTACAACAGTAAAAAGAAAAGAAAAAAAAAAAAAGAATACAGGGCCTCAGATAGTGACAGAGCTGCCCAAAATCTAGTAATCCCCCTTTGTCCATGGGCCATGCACCCAAAGTCCCCCAGCAGATGCCTGAAACCCAGGATAGTACTGAACCCTGTGGACACTTACATACAATGTAATTCCTGTACTAAGCAGCAGGGAGCCTGTACAGCATGGGTAAGCTGGGCAATGGAATGGTTCACATCCAACTCTTTACCAATTTGGATGGTGAAAGATTTCTTCCCACTGCTCAGAACAGTGGACAATTTAAATTTATGAATTGTTTATTTCTGGAATTCTCCATTTAATGTCTTCAGACCATGGTTGATCGCTAGTAACTGAAACTAGGGCAAGTAAAGCCACAGATAAGAGTGGAAACCTCTCTGATTAAAATGATTGCAGTTGACATATGCACAAAGGAGCTGCATCAGTGTTGAACAGGAGAGGTCATCCTGACTCTGTGGGAATGGGGTAGGGGCCTGGATTAGGGAAGTGATAATGGTGGCTTCATCAAGAATTCCAGGTTTATTGCTTTTCAATTCAGTTCAGTTGCTCAGTTGTGTCTGACTCTTTGCAATCCCATGGACTGCGGCATGCCAGGCTTTCCTGTCCTTCACTATCTCCTGGAGCTTGTACAAACTCATGTACATTGATTCAGTGATGCCATCCAACTGTCTCATCCTCTGTCATCCCCTTCTTGTGCCTTGTGTTTTTACCAGCATCAAAGTCTTTTCTAATGAATCAGCTCTTCGCACCAGGCGGGAAAAATATTGGGGTTTTTTTTGACTATTTTCTTTTAAGGTCAATTGCCCCTCTATACCTGAGCTGCTGGCTTTGAATACAGAAGAAGGTGCCATGAGCCGAGGAATCAGGGAAGTATGTAAAAGCAAAAACAAAGCGAGGGAGGGCAGTATGGAAGAGACAAGGAAACAGAGTCTTCCTGGAGTCTCCAGAAAGAACCAGCCTGCAGCACCTTGATTTTAGCCCACTGAGATCCACATCAGATTTCCTACCTCCAGAAGTGCAAGGTAATCTGTGTTGTTTTGAGCCATTAGGTTTATGGCAGTTCACTACAACAGTAAAAAGAAAAGAAAAAAAAAAAAAGAATACAGGGCCTCAGATAGTGACAGAGCTGCCCAAAATCTAGTAATCCCCCTTTGTCCATGGGCCATGCACCCAAAGTCCCCCAGCAGATGCCTGAAACCCAGGATAGTACTGAACCCTGTGGACACTTACATACAATGTAATTCCTGTACTAAGCAGCAGGGAGCCTGTACAGCATGGGTAAGCTGGGCAATGGAATGGTTCACATCCAACTCTTTACCAATTTGGATGGTGAAAGATTTCTTCCCACTGCTCAGAACAGTGGACAATTTAAATTTATGAATTGTTTATTTCTGGAATTCTCCATTTAATGTCTTCAGACCATGGTTGATCGCTAGTAACTGAAACTAGGGCAAGTAAAGCCACAGATAAGAGTGGAAACCTCTCTGATTAAAATGATTGCAGTTGACATATGCACAAAGGAGCTGCATCAGTGTTGAACAGGAGAGGTCATCCTGACTCTGTGGGAATGGGGTAGGGGCCTGGATTAGGGAAGTGATAATGGTGGCTTCATCAAGAATTCCAGGTTTATTGCTTTTCAATTCAGTTCAGTTGCTCAGTTGTGTCTGACTCTTTGCAATCCCATGGACTGCGGCATGCCAGGCTTTCCTGTCCTTCACTATCTCCTGGAGCTTGTACAAACTCATGTACATTGATTCAGTGATGCCATCCAACTGTCTCATCCTCTGTCATCCCCTTCTTGTGCCTTGTGTTTTTACCAGCATCAAAGTCTTTTCTAATGAATCAGCTCTTCGCATCAGGTGGGAAAAATATTGGAACAGGGTTATTTTCCTTTAGGATTGACTAGTTTGCTCTCCTTTCAGTACAAGGGACTCTCAAGAGTCTTCTCCAGCACCACAGTTCAAAGACATCAGTTTTTTAGTGCTCAGACTTCTTTATGGTCCAACTCTCACATCCATACATGACTTCTGGGAAAACCATAGCTTTGACTATAAAGACTTGTGTCAGCAAAGTGATGTCTCTGCTTTCTAATACTCTGTCTAGATGTGTCATAGTTTTTCTTCCAAGGAGAAAGTGTCTTTTAATTTGATGACTGCAATCACCATCTGAAGTGATCTTAGAGTCCAAGAAAATAAAATCTGTCACTGTTTCCATTGTTTGCCCATCTATTTGCCATGAAGTGATAGGACCAGATGCCATGATCTTTATTGTTTTGGACATTGAGTTTTAGGCCAGCTTTTTCACTCTCCTCTTTAACCTTCATCAAGAGACTTTTCTGTTCCTCTTTGTTTTCTGCCATGAGGATGGCATCTCGTCTGTATATCTGAGGTTACTGATATTTCTTCTGGCAGTCTTGATTATAGGGAAAACCACTAGGCCATTTAGGTATGACCTAGATCTCCACAAGAAAATTAAAGATACGAAGGGAATATTTTGTGCAAAGACAAGCACAATAAAGGACAGAAATGGTATGGACCTAACAGAACCAGAAGATATTAAGAAGAGGTGAAAGAGTACACAGAAGAATGATCCAAAAAAAAAAGTCTTTATTGCTTTTAAGAACTGCTAACTCAAACTTGGCTAATGAATGTCACTGTTAAGATTTTTAGAGAATATAAGTAAAAAAAACTCATGCTTACATTATAATTGTAGTATACATTGTTTTGTGAAACTGCAGGCCTTTCTGAAGTTAATAGACTTGGAATCAATGGGATTTCACTCCAGTGTCCAGATATGTGATGTCATCCCGCATGGGCCTCATACAGCTCAGGGCAAGTGGTTTCCTTCAGTCATCAAAAGAAAAGTTTTAGGAAGCCCACTTGTCTTCCACATGCCTCATTGAAGTATTTGTCAAGATCAGGAGCAAAAAGGTCCACTGAAAGATAGTTCCAATAACCTGGAACAGGTGTGCCCCTGATACAGGGCCCTCCTGTTCTTGACTCATCACGCGTTTCAGGCAGGGATGGATCTGAGGATTCTTCTGGAAAGAGGAGAAGGGATATGTGGGCTCTTTTCCATCCTTCCAGCACCAGCCACCACAGGCAAAGGAGAGAAGGACCTGGGGGGCTGTCAGTCCTTTACAGGAATCTGATCCCAACAGACCTGACTATTCCAGCCAGTGATGGGCTAGGAGGAGCCCCCAGGCAGGACAGCTGAGCCCTCCTGCAGGTCCCTGTCTCCCCAGGTGTCCTGAATGTGACCTTTGTGTGAACAGAGTACCCACCTTCCCTAGCACACACGCTCTGGTTATGTGCAGGAGTGGAGATGCTGCCACCCTATGGCAGCGGCATGCATGCCAAGGGCAGAGACAGCCCCGTGAGTATGACACAGCTATATTTGAGTATCCCATAGTGTGTATTTACTGTGCTTCCCCAGGCTCGGCCCTGCGAAACACAGTAAATCCAGAAGAGAGGAGCAGGATGCTAAGCCATGTCACAGGTGGGATCAGCACAATAATGCTGAACAGGTCTCAGCGTAAAACCTAAGAGTTGTATTAATGTAGTTAATTGCAAAAAATCAGGACAAAGGAGATCTGGCTGAGAGTCAGTTCATCAGAGACAAAAACATAGTAGGTGCAAACAGAGGCACAGTGTGGTTGCTTTAAAAGAAAGGAAATGGTGCAGTGTAAAAGTTTTATTGCTTGTAAGAACTGCTGAAAACTTGGCTAATGAATGTCACTGTTAAGATTTTTAGAGAATATAAGTAAAAAAAACTCATGCTTACATTATAATTGTAGTATACATTGTTTTGTGAAACTGCAGGCCTTTCTGAAGTTAATAGACTTGGAATCAATGGGATTTCACTCCAGTGTCCAGATATGTGATGTCATCCCGCATGGGCCTCATACAGCTCAGGGCAAGTGGTTTCCTTCAGTCATCAAAAGAAAAGTTTTAGGAAGCCCACTTGTCTTCCACATGCCTCATTGAAGTATTTGTCAAGATCAGGAGCAAAAAGGTCCACTGAAAGATAGTTCCAATAACCTGGAACAGGTGTGCCCCTGATACAGGGCCCTCCTGTTCTTGACTCATCACGCGTTTCAGGCAGGGATGGATCTGAGGATTCTTCTGGAAAGAGGAGAAGGGATATGTGGGCTCTTTTCCATCCTTCCAGCACCAGCCACCACAGGCAAAGGAGAGAAGGACCTGGGGGGCTGTCAGTCCTTTACAGGAATCTGATCCCAACAGACCTGACTATTCCAGCCAGTGATGGGCTAGGAGGAGCCCCCAGGCAGGACAGCTGAGCCCTCCTGCAGGTCCCTGTCTCCCCAGGTGTCCTGAATGTGACCTTTGTGTGAACAGAGTACCCACCTTCCCTAGCACACACGCTCTGGTTATGTGCAGGAGTGGAGATGCTGCCACCCTATGGCAGCGGCATGCATGCCAAGGGCAGAGACAGCCCCGTGAGTATGACACAGCTATATTTGAGTATCCCATAGTGTGTATTTACTGTGCTTCCCCAGGCTCGGCCCTGCGAAACACAGTAAATCCAGAAGAGAGGAGCAGGATGCTAAGCCATGTCACAGGTGGGATCAGCACAATAATGCTGAACAGGTCTCAGCGTAAAACCTAAGAGTTGTATTAATGTAGTTAATTGCAAAAAATCAGGACAAAGGAGATCTGGCTGAGAGTCAGTTCATCAGAGACAAAAACATAGTAGGTGCAAACAGAGGCACAGTGTGGTTGCTTTAAAAAAGAAAGGAAATGGTGCAGAGTTTGGATCTGGGTAGCCGTATTGTCTCAAAATTTATCCAACACCCTCCACCACCCCAGCTGGTTCAGGCCACCCTTACCTCCCGCCTGGACCACTGCAGTAGCCTCCTTCCTGCTCTCCCTGCTGCCCCTAGGCACTGTAGGCTTGCAGCTCCAGGGTGGCCCTAGAGGAGCATGTCTTCCTTTCTCTGACCCTTCCAGGACTGTATCTGATTTAAACAAGAGCCCCTGCAGCCAGCCAAGTCCTGCATAATCTCCTCTTGCTCCTTCTCACGTTCCTCCCTCTCCTGCTCACCCTCTCCCACAGCCACACTGGACTCCCAGCTGCCCCTTGGACTGGTGCACCTGCTGTGCTGCCCTCTGCCTGCAAATCTTCTCCCCGAGGACACAAGCCTCATGCCTCACTTCCTTCCAGGCACTGCCCAAATGACAGGCCATTCCCACCACCTTGAATAAAGTAGTACTAATTCCTTGCCTCCCCCGTGGTATGCCCTGTGCTGCTTTACTCTTCTCTGAAGCACTTACCACACCATGGCATATTCTCTATGCATCTATGGCAGGCAACAGTCCATGGGATTGCAGAGTCGGACACAACTGAACAACTAACACTTTCACTTTCGGTCAGGTTTCATCCAGAATACATTATGTTGTATTCTGTTGTATATTGTCCATCAGTTTACTGTTTGTCCCCATTAGAACAGGAAAACTCAAAGCACAGGACTTTGTTTCATTCACTGTCCTCATCACATGTGGTTTCAGGTGGGATCTAGGTCTGGCTAATGTGAGAACTTAGTGATTATCAGTGCTAACCATCTAGACAGCACTGATTTGTCAAGTAGTGAGCTTCTAGGGGCTGGCAATAGTTAAGACTCACTAGGGCTTCCAAGGTGGAGCTAGTGGTAAAGATGCAGGAGACCTACCGATGCAGGAGACACAAGAGATGCAGGTTTGATCCCTGTGTCAGGAAGATACCCTGAAGGAGGGCATGAAAACCCACTCCAGTATTCTTGCTTGGAGAATCCCATGGACAGAGGAACGTGGCAGGCTACAGCCCATAGTGTCGCAAAGAGATGGACACAGCCAAAGCAACTTAGCATGCATGCTAGGAACCAAAGCACCTGAGGGCCTCTGAAAGGACACTCAAAACTCTTGTTTATGTCCAGAGAGATCATGATTCCTAAACTGCCTCACCACTTTCCAATACCCTAAGGCCAACAGAGACCCGACAGAATTGGGATCATTGAAATATTAAGCAGGTTAGAGAAAGTCTTAGTTGAGCACTTTCAACCGGTGGCCTTAGCAGTTGACTCTTCCCATGGCCCACAAGTTGTCTTCTCAAGAGTGACAGTCCCCACTCAGGAGGACCCGCCACCTTTTGGAAAGCAGGGAGGCCTGGTGCGTTTAAGCTGGGGCTAGGGTGTCCTAAATCAAGGGCTGTGTGAGTCAACTTTTGCTGCAGTGACAAACAACCCCAATATCTCAGTGGCATATGATAACATCATGCTATTACAGAGCCCTGCAGTGGGCAGCCCCTGTATCAGACCTACTGTTCTCATGGCAGAGAGCAGGAAGACTAGAGACAAGCCACACAGTCACCCAAGACTTCTGCTGGGATGTGGCTAGCCTCGTGTTCACTCACACCCACTGAACAAAGATGGCACAAGACAGCAGGAGGGAGATGTAGGGACAGTAACTCAGTCTGCAGGGGTGTGTGGGGTGCAGAAAGATTTCTGTGCTGAAAAGACCATTGAACCACTCTACTCAAACAGGTGTGACATTCTAGAATTATTTCCAATCCCGACTGCAAAACTGAGTCTGGTTCCTTCTCCCACAACAGGCCCATGATTCCATGATCTGTCTGTAAGGCCGTTTGTTCTTTCATTGTCTTATCTTTTTCCGGGCAGATGGGTAGCAGGCCCGTGGAGCCCTTGCTCAGCGACCTGTGAGAAGGGCATCCAGCACCGGGAAGTGACCTGCGTGTACCAACTGCAGAACGGCACACACGTCGCCACTCGGCCCCTCTACTGCCCGGTGCCCCGGCCATCACCAGTGCAGAGCTGTGAGGGCCAGGACTGCCTGTCCATCTGGGAGGCATCGGAGTGGTCACAGGTGGGTGCTGAAACCACCACCAGGGCATCCAGGCCTTGTCTGCAGGGACCCCCCAAATGGTCCCTTTCCCTCCGGCTGTTTGTGACACATCCCCAGATAAATCCTCAGCAGACTCCAGAGCAGCTCAAAGCCATGTTCTGGGTCACACTTTCTCAAACTCCCTCTGGGATATCAGCATGGCCAAAAAAACATGGGTAGGATGTTTCTGATAGTATATATCACAGTACTGTTTGGTTCCTTTCCTGGGAAAATTCTCATGTAAATACAGATGGAGGGCTGGATAGATGGATGGGAAGGAGCTAGGTAGGTGGGTAGACACATAGATACTTTTCCATCTCTTTTGCACACTCTGTACCTATAGTGTGGTCAGGCTGGAAAGGTGATTTCAAAGTCTTCCCTTTGGCCACAGCAGTCTCTGTGGAGCTGCCCTTGCAAGAGGCAGGCGGATGCTGGGAGGGACAGCTTTTAATGTGTGAGCTGGAGTTACAGATCTCATGCCATTTTGGAAAGAGGTCAATTAAGCCTTAAGTTTTAACTTTGAAGACTGATCCTGGAAATATTTTATCTTCGGTACTACCATCCTTCAAGGCTTTGCACTGAGTATGCATTAATGACTTTGATTGTTTGGCTATAAAACAAACAAAAATCACAGCTGAATAAAGGGCAGGCTTCCCTGAGGTCCTGCATCAGACATGTTCTAGGAAAGTCAGAAAGGCTAAGTCCAAGACGCTCTTCAGTGTGGAAAGTATTTTTAAAGTTCCTTTTTATTGCCAAACAGTTGGAATTATTTTGAATAAGAAAGTATTCAGCCCATTTTTAATGAACGAAAAGTCTGCCCTTGGCCGACTGAGTTTACGTTTTAGGCAGATCTTGACAAGTACCTATCTAAGGATGGGAGGGTTTTTTGCCCCATTCTTTAAGATATTTTGGGAAAAGACAGAATTTAATTTGTTTTCTTTACATGTACCTAGGTTAATATATTTAACATTCAGTGGACTTTTGGAGGAGTCTTTGGGGTACATTTTTACCTAGGTTTAAAAAGATTTTTTTCAAACCAAAACCATACATTTCCCACTTATAGGACTCTTGTGGTCACAGGTGGGTGCTGAAACCACCACCAGGGCATCCAGGCCTTGTCTGCAGGGACCCCCAAATGGTCCCTTTCCCTCCGGCTGTTTGTGACACATCCCAGATAAATCCTCAGCAGACTCCAGAGCAGCTCAAAGCCATGTTCTGGGTCACACTTTCTCAAACTCCCTCTGGGATATCAGCATGGCCAAAAAAACATGGGTAGGATGTTTCTGATAGTATATATCACAGTACTGTTTGGTTCCTTTCCTGGGAAAATTCTCATGTAAATACAGATGGAGGGCTGGATAGATGGATGGGAAGGAGCTAGGTAGGTGGGTAGACACATAGATACTTTTCCATCTCTTTTGCACACTCTGTACCTATAGTGTGGTCAGGCTGGAAAGGTGATTTCAAAGTCTTCCCTTTGGCCACAGCAGTCTCTGTGGAGCTGCCCTTGCAAGAGGCAGGCGGATGCTGGGAGGGACAGCTTTTAATGTGTGAGCTGGAGTTACAGATCTCATGCCATTTTGGAAAGAGGTCAATTAAGCCTTAAGTTTTAACTTTGAAGACTGATCCTGGAAATATTTTATCTTCGGTACTACCATCCTTCAAGGCTTTGCACTGAGTATGCATTAATGACTTTGATTGTTTGGCTATAAAACAAACAAAAATCACAGCTGAATAAAGGGCAGGCTTCCCTGAGGTCCTGCATCAGACATGTTCTAGGAAAGTCAGAAAGGCTAAGTCCAAGACGCTCTTCAGTGTGGAAAGTATTTTTAAAGTTCCTTTTTATTGCCAAACAGTTGGAATTATTTTGAATAAGAAAGTATTCAGCCCATTTTTAATGAACGAAAAGTCTGCCCTTGGCCGACTGAGTTTACGTTTTAGGCAGATCTTGACAAGTACCTATCTAAGGATGGGAGGGTTTTTTGCCCCATTCTTTAAGATATTTTGGGGAAAAGACAGAATTTAATTTGTTTTCTTTACATGTACCTAGGTTAATATATTTAACATTCAGTGGACTTTTGGGGAGGGAGATGCATGTTGGAAAAGTGGGACAGGTATACAATCTCTGTCCCCTGCCATGAGCCTTCAAGGCCTTCATCATCTGATTCTTGACCCAAATAAGATTTATGCTTTAATCAAACCAAAACCATACATTTCCCACTTATAGGACTCTTACAGGAAAAAAAAAAAAAAAAGTGCCTCTTACCCACAAAACAGGCCTGACATAATCAGTTATCATTTTAGTACTGAAGACCACTGTTTTGGAAAGTGTGAGAACATTGAAGCAAGATTTAAAGAACATCTCCATCCCTATTCCAATATCTGTGTTGTTGCCTGATCCTAAGCCTGAAATAGTATCCACACCAATCAGTCTAATTCTGGTTGAGCCTAGGCTCAAGCAAAATGCTTTTTTCTAAACATTTGACTCATAATCAAATCTTTCCTCCATGAGATGCTCCCCAAACTGGTATTCCTACCACTTTGCCACATACAGAAGCCCTTCTAACATTTCTTCTGGAAACAAGCCAGTTTATATTTCTAGTGGTGAGATTTTATTGATGGCCTTGTGTGAATTCAGCGAGCAGAATTGAACACCATCACCACGAATCCTCAGCTTCTTCCCAACTTCCTCAGAATAAGGAACAGATATTGAGAAGGATGTGGGCTTCCCTGATGGCTCAGATAGTAAAGAATCCACCCATAATGTGGGAGACCTGGGTTTGTTCCCCGGCTTAGGAAGATCCCCTGGATGAGGGCATGGAAACCCACTCCAGTATTCTTGCCTGGAAAATCCCCATGGACAGAGGAGCCCGTGGGCTACAGTCCACAGGGTTGCAAAGAGTCAGACATGACTGAGCGACTAAGCACATTGAGAAGGAAGTAAAAGGCAGCAACCCCTTCCTGTCCTCAACGTCTGGTTCATACCCCTGAATCAGAAAACCAAGAGAAAACCTGAACATCAGCCTCCTAGATCCCTTCCAAGGTGACCCCAGCCTGTAGCAGTGCTCTTCCTGAAAGCTTCCAACCAAGCTTCTGGTCAAAAGGGGCCAGGATTTGGTCAAGAAAGGGGCTGGATATTAAATGCTTGAAATTCAAGGGAAGAGGCAAGGAACACAGAGTAGAGAGAGGCAAACCAGGAACTCATGCAGAAGTGATGAGTAGGCCCTTACTTGCAGAAGGAGCCAGTGGTATGGGTGCTGGTGCCAGGGTGCAGCCATGAGGCAGATGGTGAGAATAGAGTTACTGAAATGGTCAGAAAACATTGTCCAACAGAGAAGCAGAAGTGTGAAGTGAAAGTCACTCAGTCATGTCTGACTATTTGTGACCCTGTGGACATGCCATGGCATTCTCCAGGCAAGCATACGGGAGTGGGTAGCCATTCCCTTCTGCAGGGGATCTTCCTACCACAGGGATCGAATCCAGGTCTCCCATATTGCAGGTGGATTCTTTAGCATCTGAGCCAACCCAGGGGTCCCTGCAGCAAGCCCTCCAGACCCCACACATCCTGCCCCAGGAGACCCTGTGGGTAAAGCCTGCCAGATACTCTTGCATCCAAAGTCCCTTTAAACCCCCACGCACAAGATCAAATGTAAGTGCTCTCCCAGGTAATACCACAGTGACCTGTGAAACGTCTATTTCTTCTAAAACAAACCAATCCAAATTAGTCTCAAAAAGAGAAGAAGAAGAACAGGATTAGGAGAGCTATTGAATTCATAGGAAATTAGAAAAAAATACAACTAGATAACATTTTGAGATAAATGTTCATAACAAATGGAAAGAATGACATTTCTGCTTTGTGCGCCTTTTTTTCAATGAACACAGTGGAACTTGTAGCTCAAGAAACGTCACTGCTGTGGCCTCCCATAGTTTGGTAAATCAAGCAAGTGTGAAAACAGAAGTTAGAGTGGTCAGGGCTCCACTTATGCTCCTATGGCTGGAAGGTAGACCCAGCCAGCTGTTGGGAGCAAATCCCCCTCAGGACCTCTGTGGACGCCTGGGTCTCATTGCGTCTGTGCATGTGATGGAGCCCAGCCCTCCGGCTGCTGTCTCTGCCATACCCTGAATCAAAAACAGAGAAAACCTGAACATCAGCCTCCTAGATCCCTTCCAAGGTGACCCCAGCCTGTAGCAGTGCTCTTCCTGAAAGCTTCCAACCAAGCTTCTGGTCAAAAGGGGCCAGGATTTGGTCAAGAAAGGGGCTGGATATTAAATGCTTGAAATTCAAGGGAAGAGGCAAGGAACACAGAGTAGAGAGAGGCAAACCAGGAACTCATGCAGAAGTGATGAGTAGGCCCTTACTTGCAGAAGGAGCCAGTGGTATGGGTGCTGGTGCCAGGGTGCAGCCATGAGGCAGATGGTGAGAATAGAGTTACTGAAATGGTCAGAAAACATTGTCCAACAGAGAAGCAGAAGTGTGAAGTGAAAGTCACTCAGTCATGTCTGACTATTTGTGACCCTGTGGACATGCCATGGCATTCTCCAGGCAAGCATACGGGAGTGGGTAGCCATTCCCTTCTGCAGGGGATCTTCCTACCACAGGGATCGAATCCAGGTCTCCCATATTGCAGGTGGATTCTTTAGCATCTGAGCCAACCCAGGGGTCCCTGCAGCAAGCCCTCCAGACCCCACACATCCTGCCCCAGGAGACCCTGTGGGTAAAGCCTGCCAGATACTCTTGCATCCAAAGTCCCTTTAAACCCCCACGCACAAGATCAAATGTAAGTGCTCTCCCAGGTAATACCACAGTGACCTGTGAAACGTCTATTTCTTCTAAAACAAACCAATCCAAATTAGTCTCAAAAAAAAGAGAAGAAGAAGAACAGGATTAGGAGAGCTATTGAATTCATAGGAAATTAGAAAAAAATACAACTAGATAACATTTTGAGATAAATGTTCATAACAAATGGAAAGAATGACATTTCTGCTTTGTGCGCCTTTTTTTCAATGAACACAGTGGAACTTGTAGCTCAAGAAACGTCACTGCTGTGGCCTCCCATAGTTTGGTAAATCAAGCAAGTGTGAAAACAGAAGTTAGAGTGGTCAGGGCTCCACTTATGCTCCTATGGCTGGAAGGTAGACCCAGCCAGCTGTTGGGAGCAAATCCCCCTCAGGACCTCTGTGGACGCCTGGGTCTCATTGCGTCTGTGCATGTGATGGAGCCCAGCCCTCCGGCTGCTGTCTCTGCCAGCTGTGTTTTGTTTCCATGGTGGGGACTGGGCTTCCACATGCAACAGGTCAGAGGGTGGGTTCCCTCACTCCCAGGCCATCTCACCTCTGCTTGCTGGTCAAGTCAGTCATGTCCTCCCAAGGCCAAGGGTCCACTCTTCCTTGTGCTTTGGTTTTTTTTCTAAATTCATTTATATTTAATTGAAGGAAAATTGCTTCACAGTATTATGTTGGCCTCTGGCATACATCAACAGGAGTCAGCCATAGGTTTACTTGGTCTCTCTTCAGTCTCCTTCCCGCCTACCACCCCTTCCCATCCTTTTAGGTTGTTATAGAGCCAGGGTTTCAGTTCCTTTGTGCTTTGTTTTGAGGTAGGTAAGAATTCACTCTTGTTAGCTAGGCACCATCCCTCCATGAGCCCAGGAGTTCGGCTGGGAACTTTCCAGGCAAACTTTAGACCCACCCCCAGGTCTGCCATGTTTATGCCTTGTCACCTCCCTGTCCTTCCTCACTGTTTTTGTGGGTCTTGCTGCCTGAGGACATAGGAATCTTGAACTCTCTGGTTTCACACATCTTTTGTCACTACTCAGACTCCATTTGGGTCCCCTCCCCACACCATCTCTTGCTGTGTTTCCCAGGACGTAAAATAGCCCAGGGAACATTACCTCATTACTATTCTTGGTGTTCGCATGTAAACCAGAGGCTTGCCAGCCGCGGTCTGTGAGAGTCCCCTGTGGCTTTGCTCTCCATCTCCTTTCCCTCCTGAACTGGTGCTTTTGCCCCAGAGTGGCTCAGGCAAAGCCCAGGACCTGAGCGCCAGCTGGGAGGAGCCAGGTAGAACCATGTGCATAAGACTCGAAAAGACCGGGAGTTTTTTGAGGACAGAAATATAGCATCCTCATCTTTGCATCCTCAGTGCTGAGACTGATACACAATAGGCACTTTACAGGTGTGGACTGGACTGGACTGGATTCAGTCTCTGATGTCTTGCAGTGTTCTGCCAGCTGTGGTAAAGGGACACAGAAACGAACTGTGACATGCACCAACTCACAAGGAAAATGCGATGCATCCACACGACCGAGAGCCGAGGAGCCCTGTGAGGACTACTCCGGCTGCTATGAGTGGAAAACTGGGAGCTGGTCCAAGGTGAGTGTGGTGCCTGCGCTTTTCTCCTGCCCGTGCAGCAGAGGCGACTCATGGGGCGGGAACCCAGCTCTCTCACTGTGGGCCCCAATTTGACCCAGCGGTCTCCATCTCACCAGGTGAATTCACTTTCTCTCCCAACTCCACACTCACTGGTGACCTCACATGGTGTGCATTCAGAAGGGCTCTGAGAGCCTCCAAAGCAGGAAGGAGTGTGAAGGGAACCTGTGCATCCTGCAGTGGACTTGGCCAACCAGCCATCAAGAGAGCCTCTTCAACGGGTGGGAGTCTGTCCCCAGGCAGACGCAGAGGGGCTGTGGGCAGACAGCAAGTCGTTGTTCCAGAGCCCTTGGGCGAGGGCTGGAGGCTGCAGGAGGAGGAAGGGCAGGGCCCCTGGGCTGAGGGAAGGACGGCCATCTTCCAGAGCCTGGGGGCAAGAGAGTTAAACTGCATTCCAAGAAATGAAAGTTCTCTGCTATTTAACCCTTCCTTTGTTCATTCACTTGATATCCTTCTCCCATACCCGAGGCAGGTACCCTTGTCCCCCAAGAACCAACTGTGAATGTTCTAGAGACTTCTCCCAAATGCTGTAACTTTCTACTGTCGGATTGTCTGATGAACATTCCCAGTGAGAGCCTAGAACGTGTTTTTTTTCCTTTTGGTCTCAGTAACTGGAAGCTCCCCGGTTGTTTCTGTTGATTGGGCTTGAAGTCTGTACACTGGTGGGAACAGTTTAGCATTGATTGCTAACATTTAAAAATCGAAAAATTCACCTGGAAACCTGGATTGGGGCCCTTCTACAGAAATCTGGTGACACGGCCTATATCTAGATGTGGCCTTCATGACCAGGGGCCTGGCAGGGGCTAGTGCATCTCCCCCAGCCCCTCCAGCCACTCTGTGCTGACAGACAGAATAGCAGACAGAATGGCATTGCCTAGACTCCATACGTCCAGGTGTGAATTAGAATAAAGCTGCTGTCGTGCTTTTCATGTTGTGCAGCGTACCTAGTGTAGACAAGGTTTGACTGGGGACGCTGGAAGAACACTTGAGGAGCCGTAGAAACTGCAGACGTGTTCATTTTTTCTGGGCTGAGGCCACCTCCACCAGCAGTAGCCCTCATACACCAGCCATCACACTGGTCCCCATGTAGCCTCTCTGTAGCCTCCCTCCAGCAGCAGCATCCCCAGGAGTCCTTGAGGGGGAACTTTATATGGTTACTAAAGGTGGGGGCTTCCCTGGTGGTCCTGTGGGTAAGGACACAGCCTTGCAGTGCAAGGGGCGCCGGTTCGATCCCTGGCCTGGGAAGATCCCATGTGCCATGGAGTGGCTAGACCAATGTGTCCAACTACCCAGTTGGAGCTCTGGGGCGCATGCGCCCAGAGCTGGTGCTCTGCAGCGAGAGAGGCCACTGCGATGGGAGACCCACACAGGTCAATGAACAAAGATGGATGAAAACAGATAAATGAAAGACCATAGAAGTGGGCCCCCCCAAAAAAAAAATGCAAAAAAAAAAAAAAAAAACAAAGGTGGCCTGAGGCCAGCAGGTGCAATGCAATTAGATGCATTACTACAGCCTTACATAACCAAAGTCAGCAATATCCTTGTTTACAAAACACAGCTGAGCAGGGTTGTGGGCAGGCAGGCAGGAGAGCCTGCCTGGCGGGAGGGCGTGGGACAGGAGAGCCTGACTGACGCATGTTATCAGGTACTTTCCCTATAGCTGTAATGACATTCTGCAAAGGGTCTTTGTGGTCATATCCTAAATGCAGACTGTACCGCTAAAGGGCCACTCCTGGGGTCACAGGTGTTCCTGGGCAGGAAGCAGAGGTGAGGAGGGGTCAGCTGGGGCCTGGGCTGCACAGACCCTTGGGGGTCTGGGGTCCCAGCGTTGGTTCCTCTTTGCAGTGACCTCTCTGCAGCCTGGCACAAGCCCTCCTGTGGAGGTTCTCATCCCTGTGGTATAGAAGGAGGAGCCAAGGTTCAGAGAGGCTGAATGACTTGGCCCCTGCTCTCTGACAGAGTCCTGGCTTCTGAGCCCCAATTCAGAGCTACGTCTCCATGGTGGACACAGGGTGAGGGCTCCAGAGTCCCCATAGTAGGGTGCTCTGTGCGTGACCATTGCCTGGGCTTTTCCTGCCTAATTGTTCTGTGTTCGAGGCCAGGTGGACACTACTTTCCTAAGTGCCATGAGCTCCCTGGTCCTGGGAGCCCCAAGGTGGATAGTGCCTGAGAAGCTCAGGGCAGCACTTGGCCCTTCCTACCCATGGCCCCTGTAGCCTCCCCCCCAGCAGCAGCATCCCCAGGAGTCCTTGAGGGGAACTTTATATGGTTACTAAAGGTGGGGGCTTCCCTGGTGGTCCTGTGGGTAAGGACACAGCCTTGCAGTGCAAGGGGCGCCGGTTCGATCCCTGGCCTGGGAAGATCCCATGTGCCATGGAGTGGCTAGACCAATGTGTCCAACTACCCAGTTGGAGCTCTGGGGCGCATGCGCCCAGAGCTGGTGCTCTGCAGCGAGAGAGGCCACTGCGATGGGAGACCCACACAGGTCAATGAACAAAGATGGATGAAAACAGATAAATGAAAGACCATAGAAGTGGGCCCCCCCAAAAAAAAAATGCAAAAAAAAAAAAAAAAAACAAAGGTGGCCTGAGGCCAGCAGGTGCAATGCAATTAGATGCATTACTACAGCCTTACATAACCAAAGTCAGCAATATCCTTGTTTACAAAACACAGCTGAGCAGGGTTGTGGGCAGGCAGGCAGGAGAGCCTGCCTGGCGGGAGGGCGTGGGACAGGAGAGCCTGACTGACGCATGTTATCAGGTACTTTCCCTATAGCTGTAATGACATTCTGCAAAGGGTCTTTGTGGTCATATCCTAAATGCAGACTGTACCGCTAAAGGGCCACTCCTGGGGTCACAGGTGTTCCTGGGCAGGAAGCAGAGGTGAGGAGGGGTCAGCTGGGGCCTGGGCTGCACAGACCCTTGGGGGTCTGGGGTCCCAGCGTTGGTTCCTCTTTGCAGTGACCTCTCTGCAGCCTGGCACAAGCCCTCCTGTGGAGGTTCTCATCCCTGTGGTATAGAAGGAGGAGCCAAGGTTCAGAGAGGCTGAATGACTTGGCCCCTGCTCTCTGACAGAGTCCTGGCTTCTGAGCCCCAATTCAGAGCTACGTCTCCATGGTGGACACAGGGTGAGGGCTCCAGAGTCCCCATAGTAGGGTGCTCTGTGCGTGACCATTGCCTGGGCTTTTCCTGCCTAATTGTTCTGTGTTCGAGGGCCAGGTGGACACTACTTTCCTAAGTGCCATGAGCTCCCTGGTCCTGGGAGCAGCCAAACATCCAAGGATGGGTATGGATAGTGCCTGAGAAGCTCAGGGCAGCACTTGGCCCTTCCTCCACCAAGGACATGGGCACACATTCTAGCAACTTCCTGCCCTCACAGCCCACTGGGCACAGCTTCCAGGAAAGTAGAGCCATTAGCTGGCCTAGCTCTTCCTAGCCAGGCCACAAAGAGTGCCTCCTGCCTTCAGGACAACAAGACATTAGAAGACCACAGTGCTTCCTTTCTGCCACAGCCAGCTTGAGCAGCTATCTCAGGCAGTAAGAACAAGACGAAGGGGACGTACAGATCTGGGCTGCTGTCCAGGGCTGGCATCCAGTGGCATCCTATTGGTGTGCATCTAGCCTTTGGGTGAGCACTGGCCATGGACTGTTGCCAGCCCCTCCCTCTGCAGCAGATCTGGCCAGAGCCAGGGCCCAGGGCAGCCTCACTTTTCCCAGACAGAACTGCAGAGGCACTGACCTGGAAGGCATGTCTGTGTGTGTGTGTGTGTGTGTGTGCGCGCGTACACGCGCACGTGTGCATGCATGCACTAGAAACAAGAGTTGGGTGGGATAGGGACTGCGTAGAACTGAACCAAGAGACCCCCCCTCAACTGTTTGCCTCACCACTGCCCCCTTCTGCAGCTGCCACCACCAGGCGGGCTGGCACACACCCCACCCCTGCGTCAGTACAGCAGAAGAGGTCTGCCTGTTGCTTTCCCCTGTGCCTGCCATGGAGAGGTGGGAAGGATATGAGTCCCATGAGGCCCTTATCCTCACTCTCTGGGAGACCAGGCTGACGGAAGTGGATTCCAGGACATGGATGGTCCCCTGACGTTTTCACTTGGTCAGACTGGACTTGCTTTCTGCTTGACGTGTTATTTTTGCTGTCACACAGTTGGGGTCTGATGCAATTTTAAACCAGTTATCTAACCAGCATCCAAACCTCCCACATGCCAGACTTTGAAAGCAGGGAACAAGTATCCCAAAAGGAAAGTAGAAGTCTGAGCACTGTTAGGTCCCAGGTGTACCTGGATGCATTGACATCTTCCTTCCAGGCAGCCTCCTATCACTCGGGGGCTGTAGGTGCTGATGAGAAAGACAGACCTGTCTCCAGGGAGGTGATAGGCAGACCAGCCTAAAGACGTGCCACGGGTGCTGTCCTGTGCTCCCTGAAATGTGAAGGACCACGCACCCCGGGAAGGGTCTGGCACACATCCCCTCCTATAGCTGGGTGAGGGTGCCTGAGAACTGCACCCAGAACCTTGGTGAGGCAGGACAGTCCACCTCCCAGGGCTGGGAGGGGACTTGGAGCCCTTTCCCCTCCTTCATCCTCAGCCAATGGCTGAGCCCTAACTAGTAAGACCGAGGTCACTTTCCCATCCCTGCCCAGGGCATTATTACCACTCTATTCTATTTGGAAACTGCCCTGTGGCTGCCTGCCCTCCTGGGATATTAGCTATTTCTAGATCTCTGTGAATCCTTGTTTTCTCCCACTAAATGCTGGGTTCATATATTCAAGCTTGGTGTGGAGTGGATGTCACTGAAACTCAGAGAGGAGGAAATCACATTTTTTTCTAGAGCAGCGTGACTTGATCAGCACTTGAGATATTTCATTTTCATGACCAGAGGCATTAATCCCCACTGAAATGATGGGATGTTTCTAATTAGAAACAAATTATCACAGAGGGATTCTAATAGGCGGTGTTTTAAAAGAAGACTGTTTTCTGTCTCTGTTAAGAGTATGTTCTCTTTTCCAAAAAGATTAAAGGAGCCATTGACCTCTTGTGCCAGTGGAGGTACCCTAGAAGGAGGCTGGCCTGACTTGAGGTCTCAGTCAAGCCCCCTGTGTGCCCCCTACACCTGAGCCCCAGCACTTCCCAGAGGGCTCAGGAGACCAATTGAAGCCCTAAAAATGCACATACCTGGAGCAGCAGTGCTCCAGGAAGAAGTGAGGGAGAGCCTTTCATTCAAACATCGCTGTGTTGGTCCCTTCCCAGAAACATAGTAAGACACCCTGCTGTGCTGTGAGCAGAGAGATGGGGGCTGGAGTTCCATGGCCTTAGAAACAGACCTTGTGTGAGGGGCTCGTTCCAGAAAGCTCTTCAGCCCCAGCACCACTTCTGAAGCCTGCACTCGCTTTGGTGGGACCCAACTGCTGCCCGGAACTCTGCAAGACTGGCCTGTGGGGCCAGCCTGGGTGCCTACTTGCTGTAGGCCTGCAGCCAAGTCCCTGGGATTAAGCCAACCTTTCCTCTTCTCTGCCAACCTGTGCTGGGCACTGAGGGTTTAAGAGTGGACAGTTACCAGGAGAGGCAGGAGGCAGGAGCCAGCTGCAAACAACTAGGTCAGCCTGAGTCCAACTGGGGAGGTATGAACACAGCCCCTGCTGGGGGCAGCCCTGAAGGGAAGGCTGGTGGAGAGTGATGCCGCCTCTGTTGGGATCAGTGACAGTGGCCCTAACATTCATCAGTGCTTTAGAATTTACAAAGCACTTGCAGTCACATTCTCTCATCTGACGCTATCCCCAGTTTATAATGAAGAAACTGAGGCTCAGAGGGGTGATGTGACATTTTTTATCAAGGTCATACAACTAGAAAATGGAGGGGCTTAGGAGTCTGGTCCTTGCTTTCTGGCTCTTAATCCACCTTTCCTTTAAATACATAATAATGTCAGAGGCTTAGATTTTTATTTGAAATGAGAAGATGAACTGTTAATATCTTGTGTCTAACCATCATAGGTAGAAGCTTGTTGTAAAGTTGAGTATTTATCTACTCTCTCTCAACCCCACCAATCAAAGCATGCTCTCCTTAGGACTTTGTATCAGTCATTTACACTGTAGCATAAATCTTCTATCTCTACAGGAGATCATACTTGTTGTCTCCTCTTATTTGTAAAATAAAAGGTCAAAATAGCATGCTCTCCCTTTTCTAAAATTGATCTTGTCAACCAAATGGCTGGGGTCTGGGAGCCCCAGCACTTCCCAGAGGGCTCAGGAGACCAATTGAAGCCCTAAAAATGCACATACCTGGAGCAGCAGTGCTCCAGGAAGAAGTGAGGGAGAGCCTTTCATTCAAACATCGCTGTGTTGGTCCCTTCCCAGAAACATAGTAAGACACCCTGCTGTGCTGTGAGCAGAGAGATGGGGGCTGGAGTTCCATGGCCTTAGAAACAGACCTTGTGTGAGGGGCTCGTTCCAGAAAGCTCTTCAGCCCCAGCACCACTTCTGAAGCCTGCACTCGCTTTGGTGGGACCCAACTGCTGCCCGGAACTCTGCAAGACTGGCCTGTGGGGCCAGCCTGGGTGCCTACTTGCTGTAGGCCTGCAGCCAAGTCCCTGGGATTAAGCCAACCTTTCCTCTTCTCTGCCAACCTGTGCTGGGCACTGAGGGTTTAAGAGTGGACAGTTACCAGGAGAGGCAGGAGGCAGGGAGCCAGCTGCAAACAACTAGGTCAGCCTGAGTCCAACTGGGGAGGTATGAACACAGCCCCTGCTGGGGGCAGCCCTGAAGGGAAGGCTGGTGGAGAGTGATGCCGCCTCTGTTGGGATCAGTGACAGTGGCCCTAACATTCATCAGTGCTTTAGAATTTACAAAGCACTTGCAGTCACATTCTCTCATCTGACGCTATCCCCAGTTTATAATGAAGAAACTGAGGCTCAGAGGGGTGATGTGACATTTTTTATCAAGGTCATACAACTAGAAAATGGAGGGGCTTAGGAGTCTGGTCCTTGCTTTCTGGCTCTTAATCCACCTTTCCTTTAAATACATAATAATGTCAGAGGCTTAGATTTTTATTTGAAATGAGAAGATGAACTGTTAATATCTTGTGTCTAACCATCATAGGTAGAAGCTTGTTGTAAAGTTGAGTATTTATCTACTCTCTCTCAACCCCACCAATCAAAGCATGCTCTCCTTAGGACTTTGTATCAGTCATTTACACTGTAGCATAAATCTTCTATCTCTACAGGAGATCATACTTGTTGTCTCCTCTTATTTGTAAAATAAAAGGTTGAGTCCTTATTAAAAGAAACTTGAGCATCAAGAGCAAATCTGAGAGGCACTAGGGACAGCAGAGCCCTTTTCTAGGATCTGTGAACCCGTGCAGCATGAGCAGCCAGCACTCTGCAAGCAGATGAAAGTGAAAGTGTTAGTTACTTAGTTGTGTCTGACTCGTTGACACAACTGTCTGTAGCCCACTGGGGTTTTCCGTCCATGGAATTTCCCCAGACAAGAATACTGGAGTGGGTAGCCATTCCCTTCTCTAGGGGATATTCCCAGATATCGAACCCAGGTCTTCCACATTGCAGGTAGATTCCTTACCATCTGAGCCACCAGGGAAGCCCTACAGATAAGGATCAGCAAATCCTCCATCCCATCCTGCTCTCAGGAGTACACAACTGTGAAAGAAAAGCCATCAAACTTCAGTGCTTTTCTGGTAGAGCAGGAGGGAGAGGGGTGGATACGCCCTTGATCTGGAGCATTTTGTCAGGGTGAACAGAGCCTGCCACTGGTTATGAAGTTAGAGAAACATCTAGGGTACACACCTGCTCAGAAAGAAATGAACTTGTTGTCGAGCAGCAGCGCCCTGGAAATTGCCAGGTCAAGAGACTGCATGGGAGTGGACTGCATGAAGTGGATCGTTGTACAGCACAGGTTTGAACTGAAGGAGTCCACTTGTACATGGATATTTTTCAGTAGTAAATACTACAGTGTATGCTGCCTTGGTTGCATCCTCGGATGCAGAGGAACTGAGGATATGGAGACCGACTGTACATTATACTTGGAATAATCACACATTGTTGAAGGGTCAGCTGGGTTTTAACCATAGCCTTGGCCACTGAATCAGAGACACTCATCCCTTTTGACACATGCTGTCAGTGACCTCAGAGCAGGGCACATGGTTTTCCTTTTTTAAATTTAACATAATAATGTCAGAGGCTTAGATTTTTATTTGAAATGAGAAGATGAACTGTTAATATCTTGTGTCTAACCATCATAGGTAGAAGCTTGTTGTAAAGTTGAGTATTTATCTACTCTCTCTCAACCCCACCAATCAAAGCATGCTCTCCTTAGGACTTTGTATCAGTCATTTACACTGTAGCATAAATCTTCTATCTCTACAGGAGATCATACTTGTTGTCTCCTCTTATTTGTAAAATAAAAGGTTGAGTCCTTATTAAAAGAAACTTGAGCATCAAGAGCAAATCTGAGAGGCACTAGGGACAGCAGAGCCCTTTTCTAGGATCTGTGAACCCGTGCAGCATGAGCAGCCAGCACTCTGCAAGCAGATGAAAGTGAAAGTGTTAGTTACTTAGTTGTGTCTGACTCGTTGACACAACTGTCTGTAGCCCACTGGGGTTTTCCGTCCATGGAATTTCCCCAGACAAGAATACTGGAGTGGGTAGCCATTCCCTTCTCTAGGGGATATTCCCAGATATCGAACCCAGGTCTTCCACATTGCAGGTAGATTCCTTACCATCTGAGCCACCAGGGAAGCCCTACAGATAAGGATCAGCAAATCCTCCATCCCATCCTGCTCTCAGGAGTACACAACTGTGAAAGAAAAGCCATCAAACTTCAGTGCTTTTCTGGTAGAGCAGGAGGGAGAGGGGTGGATACGCCCTTGATCTGGAGCATTTTGTCAGGGTGAACAGAGCCTGCCACTGGTTATGAAGTTAGAGAAACATCTAGGGTCCACACCTGCTCAGAAAGAAATGAACTTGTTGTCGAGCAGCAGCGTCCCTGGAAATTGCCAGGTCAAGAGACTGCATGGGAGTGGACTGCATGAAGTGGATCGTTGTACAGCACAGGTTTGAACTGAAGGAGTCCACTTGTACATGGATATTTTTCAGTAGTAAATACTACAGTGTATGCGGCCTTGGTTGCATCCTCGGATGCAGAGGAACTGAGGATATGGAGACCGACTGTACATTATACTTGGAATAATCACACATTGTTGAAGGGTCAGCTGGGTTTTAACCATAGCCTTGGCCACTGAATCAGAGACACTCATCCCTAAGGAACGCTGGTTTGGACACATGCTGTCAGTGACCTCAGAGCAGGGCACATGGTCAGAACAACACAGATGGACATCCCTGCTCTGCTGTGACATTATAACCTTCAGCCAGCATCCTCCTCTGTCAGATGGGTCTAGAAGTACCCAACTGCTGTTATTGTTGTTCCGTCTCCCAGTTGTGTCTGACTCTTTGTGACCTCGTGGACTGCAGCACGCCAGGCCTCCCAGTCCCTCACCATTTTCCTGAGTTGCCCAGGTTCATGTCCATTGCATCAGTGATGCCATCCAGCCGTCTCTTCCTCTGATGAGATGACCTTTTCTCCTTCTGAGAAATCTTTCCCAGCACCAGGGACTTTTCCAGTGAGTCAGCTGTTCCCATCAAATGACGAAAATACTGCAGCTTCAGCTTCAGCATCAGTCCTTCCAACAATTAATCACGGTTGATTTTGCTTAAGATTGACTGATCTGATCTTGCTGTCCAAGTCTTCTCCAGCACCACAGTTCAAAGGCATCAGTTCTTTGGGGGACCTGCCTTCTTTATAGCCCAGTTCTCACAACCGTACATGACCACTGGGGAGACCATAGCCTTGACTATGTGGACCTTTGTTGGCAGAGTGATGTCTCTCCCTTTCAACACTGTCTAGGTCTGTCATAGCGTTCCTGCCAAGAAGAGTAGTCTGATTTCATGGCTGCAGTCACCATCCACGGGGATTTTAGAGGCCAGGAAGAGGAAATCTGTCAGTACTTACACCTTTTCCCCTTTGCTAGAAGAGGATGGATACGCCCTTGAAGCATTTTGTCAGGGTGAACAGAGCCTGCCACTGGTTATGGGCATGGCAGCGTACCCTGGAAATTGCCAGGTCAAGAGACTGCATGGGAGTGGACTGCATGAAGTGGATCGTTGTACAGCACAGGTTTGAACTGAAGGAGTCCACTTGTACATGGATATTTTTCAGTAGTAAATACTACAGTGTATGCGGCCTTGGTTGCATCCTCGGATGCAGAGGAACTGAGGATATGGAGACCGACTGTACATTATACTTGGAATAATCACACATTGTTGAAGGGTCAGCTGGGTTTTAACCATAGCCTTGGCCACTGAATCAGAGACACTCATCCCTAAGGAACGCTGGTTTGGACACATGCTGTCAGTGACCTCAGAGCAGGGCACATGGTCAGAACAACACAGATGGACATCCCTGCTCTGCTGTGACATTATAACCTTCAGCCAGCATCCTCCTCTGTCAGATGGGTCTAGAAGTACCCAACTGCTGTTATTGTTGTTCCGTCTCCCAGTTGTGTCTGACTCTTTGTGACCTCGTGGACTGCAGCACGCCAGGCCTCCCAGTCCCTCACCATTTTCCTGAGTTGCCCAGGTTCATGTCCATTGCATCAGTGATGCCATCCAGCCGTCTCTTCCTCTGATGAGATGACCTTTTCTCCTTCTGAGAAATCTTTCCCAGCACCAGGGACTTTTCCAGTGAGTCAGCTGTTCCCATCAAATGACGAAAATACTGCAGCTTCAGCTTCAGCATCAGTCCTTCCAACAATTAATCACGGTTGATTTTGCTTAAGATTGACTGATCTGATCTTGCTGTCCAAGTCTTCTCCAGCACCACAGTTCAAAGGCATCAGTTCTTTGGGGGACCTGCCTTCTTTATAGCCCAGTTCTCACAACCGTACATGACCACTGGGGAGACCATAGCCTTGACTATGTGGACCTTTGTTGGCAGAGTGATGTCTCTCCCTTTCAACACTGTCTAGGTCTGTCATAGCGTTCCTGCCAAGAAGAGTAGTCTGATTTCATGGCTGCAGTCACCATCCACGGGGATTTTAGAGGCCAGGAAGAGGAAATCTGTCAGTACTTACACCTTTTCCCCTTCTATTTGCCATGAGGTAATGGGGCTGGATGCCATGATTGTAGTTTTTTAATATTTAACCTTAAGCCAGATCTTTCACTGTCCTCCTTTGCCCTCATCAAGAAGCTCTATAGTTCCTCTTCACTTTCTGCCATTAGAGTGGTGCCATCCACGTATCAGGTTGTTGGTGTTTCTCCTGCCTATCTTGATTCCAACTTGTAATTCATTCAGCCCGGCATTTCTCCTGATGTGCTCAGTGTATAGGTTACACCAACAGAGTGACAGCGGACAGCCCTGTCGACCTTTCTCAATCCTGAACCAATCAGTGGTTCCATACAGGGTCCTAACTGTTGCTTCTTGACCCGCCTACAGGTGTCTCAGGAGACCCAGTTCCCCCAGCATCCACATAGAGCACTCAGGAGAGTGCCTGGCTTAGGTGCTCACTGTGGTCCTCGTCATCTTCATTTCAGTATCCAGTACACTCACAGTTCTCTCATCTCTGATCTGGATCACATTGCTTGTACTAGCCGGTTAACTGTGTCTTAGGAGATGAGCCCTTTGTAGTTTGGAGCCCATGAACCAGCACGTGTCCTGACCTGGGGCTCCACAGGCTGACAGCGTGGCTCTGGGCAGGAGACGGTTATGCAACATTTGCTGGGCACCGAGGCCATCCTCTGTAGCAGCGGTGGACAGTCTTTCAAACAGCCACTGATGAGCTGGCGAGCTACATTACCAAACCGGTAGCAGCTCCTGCCCGAGGGGAAGCAATGAGACAGCCCCTGCTGCCTACTGTGTGCGCCTGGCGCCCGTCTAGAACAAGAAGCAGAAGCTCTTGGGAAAACCAGCCCTTGCAGGTCACAACGGGTCACCAGGGCCTTCTGGTTCCCTGACTGTACCATCCCCACAAGAACCTGTAGGCCAGCAGACTGCAAGACTGTGGGAAACCCAAAGCTACCACTGATGTTAGGATTCAAGGATTTGAGGATTTCAAAACAGTTCGAAGAAAGTATGAGTAAACCGTGTGTGTTTGTGTGTAAGCAAAACAGAGTGATGTCTCTCCCTTTCAACACTGTCTAGGTCTGTCATAGCGTTCCTGCCAAGAAGAGTAGTCTGATTTCATGGCTGATCCTCCTTTAGAGGCCAGGAAGAGGAAATCTGTCAGTACTTACACCTTTTCCCCTTCTATTTGCCATGAGGTAATGGGGCTGGATGCCATGATTGTAGTTTTTTAATATTTAACCTTAAGCCAGATCTTTCACTGTCCTCCTTTGCCCTCATCAAGAAGCTCTATAGTTCCTCTTCACTTTCTGCCATTAGAGTGGTGCCATCCACGTATCAGGTTGTTGGTGTTTCTCCTGCCTATCTTGATTCCAACTTGTAATTCATTCAGCCCGGCATTTCTCCTGATGTGCTCAGTGTATAGGTTACACCAACAGAGTGACAGCGGACAGCCCTGTCGTACCCCTTTCTCAATCCTGAACCAATCAGTGGTTCCATACAGGGTCCTAACTGTTGCTTCTTGACCCGCCTACAGGTGTCTCAGGAGACCCAGTTCCCCGAGCATCCACATAGAGCACTCAGGAGAGTGCCTGGCTTAGGTGCTCACTGTGGTCCTCGTCATCTTCATTTCAGTATCCAGTACACTCACAGTTCTCTCATCTCTGATCTGAAACACATTTCTTGTACAAGCCTGTTAACTGTGTCTTAGGAGATGAGCCCTTTGTAGTTTGGAGCCCATGAACCAGCACGTGTCCTGACCTGGGGCTCCACAGGCTGACAGCGTGGCTCTGGGCAGGAGACGGTTATGCAACATTTGCTGGGCACCGAGGCCATCCTCTGTAGCAGCGGTGGACAGTCTTTCAAACAGCCACTGATGAGCTGGCGAGCTACATTACCAAACCGGTAGCAGCTCCTGCCCGAGGGGAAGCAATGAGACAGCCCCTGCTGCCTACTGTGTGCGCCTGGCGCCCGTCTAGAACAAGAAGCAGAAGCTCTTGGGAAAACCAGCCCTTGCAGGTCACAACGGGTCACCAGGGCCTTCTGGTTCCCTGACTGTACCATCCCCACAAGAACCTGTAGGCCAGCAGACTGCAAGACTGTGGGAAACCCAAAGCTACCACTGATGTTAGGATTCAAGGATTTGAGGATTTCAAAAACAGTTCGAAAGAAAGTATGAGTAAACCGTGTGTGTTTGTGTGTGTAAGAAAGCATTTCTAGTTTCGAGGCTGGAGCAAAGACTTTGGGGATTTTCATCATTGTTTAAACATGCTATTTCAGGTTTCAGCCGCTTCTGAGGCTTTTATTGTTCAGGCCAAGTGTGGGGCGAAGTCTGTCAAAAATGCTTTTGAGGAGCTTTCGACGTTTTCCCACCCCCTGGCCCTCAGAGGCGGACTGGCCCTCAAAGGATGACTCCGTGAGAGTGCAGGGTGGGCATGCTGTGCAGTGAGGGTTCCTCCTTGCATTATTTCACCTTAACCCTCTCTCCGGCTCCCCCCAGAACCTGCCAATGTAGGGAGCTCTTGCCCCTCCTCCACTCTAGGAGCCAGTGCTCATGTAGGTATTAATCATTTCCATCCAGTTGTCCTCTTCCCAAGATTTTTACAACTTCCTTTTGCTACTTCTCAGAACATCCCTTTGGGATCTGGTGCCATTTGCAGTCCTGGTTTCACAGCTGGGAGGAGTGAAGGAGGAGGGGTCCAGGCGGTGATGGAGGTGTCAGGAGGGCCGGGCCTCCTGTGGCGAGAGAGGCGCCCTCCCAGGGGGAGCTGTGCGTCCAGGGAGGAATGCAGGCCTGCAGGCAGTAGCCAGGGTGGGAGGCCTGGGGCTGCATCTGGGGGCGACATGGACCTCCTGAACACCGTGCTCTGACCCTGCAGGCAGCACTGCGCACTGCGGATGCCACTGCTGCAGTCGGGGCTCGTTTATTCTGCGCCCACTGTGTTCTGAGCACTCCGCCACCCCCTCCAAAGCAGCCATTAGTGCAAAGATGAATGAGGACCCTGGAGAGCAGGTGTGAGCCTAGTGCCTGCCCTGACACTACAGTCACCACCACCATCATCAGCCTCGCCACCCCTGGGATGGGTGGCAGGTCCCCAGGCCTTGCGTGTGATGTGCACCTTCAGGCAGGCCCTGCTGGATGGGGCGTGCGGGTCTGCACCCTCCCCAGGTCGTCTGGCAAGGAACTTTCCTGGCAGATTTGTTACTGCTCCATTCTGCCTTGGTTTTCTCAGTCTCCGGGAGCCGCATTACATGTTAGTGTCAAGAGCAGCTTGAAAAACCTACCCAGCAGTGACAGAGTGCTTCAAACTAGACCAGATCTGGTTTTGTTGGGGGTTTTTTTTGTTTTTGTTTTGTTTTTAATAGACCTGTTTAGTTACATTTTAAAAGCCTGAAAAAATGACTCCACAGCAATGCTTGAGGCTAATCCTTGCTGTTTAATTAAAACAGGGGGGCTTCCCTGTTCGTCCAGTGGGTAAGGACACCGCCTTGCAGTACAAGGGGCGCCGGTTCGATCCCTGGCCTGGGGAGATCCCACGTGCCGCGGAGCGGCTGGACCGATGTGTCCCAATTACCGAGCCAGAGTTCTGGAGTGCACGCACCCAGAGCCGGTGCTCTGTGACAACAGAGGCCACTGCGATGGGAGGCCCACACAGGCCAAAGAACAAAGAAGGATGAAAATAGATAAATGAAAGACCAATGGAAGTGGCCCGCCCGCCCCTCTCCCTCCCCAGCCCGCACCCCCGCCCTCCAAAAAAAACTGGCTGAGAGCCAGACAGAGCTGAGAGTCATCCTCTGTGCCTGGGAGACCCTTATGCATTGAACTTAGGCTACAGCAGGACGCAGCCCTGCAACCTTTCTGGAATCACGTGCATACATGTTTGAGGTCAAATCACCCTCTAACTGGACTCCTGCTTGTCTTGTGGCTGAGCTACCAGATCAGCGCCTAGAGCCAGGCAGAGGTGGATGTCCACACCTGCTTAGCGGGCCAGGTGACCCAAGGCAGCTTCCCGGACTCCAGGGACCCCTGGCCAGCTCTCTCTGCTCTTGGCCATATGCCTGCTGTTGTTAATAATAGTAGCAGCGTTTGTCCATCCCAGACCCTCTGCGAGGCACCTATTCTAAGCTATCTCTAATCCTGGAAATCATCCTACAAGAAAGCTTTTATTATCCTCAAGCTACAAATAAAGGAGCTGGGATTGATATAGTTAAGTAACTTGGCCAAGGTTCACAACTATTAAGTTGGGTGGGGGGGGTGCACAGCATGCTGATGGGCCTGGCCTGCCCCCACTGCACCATCCCTGCTAAAACTGAAGCCAAGGAGTGGGTAGTTGCACATGGATTTTGCCTCCTTCATGCACATGGGGTCACAAAGAGTCAAACTTGACTAAATAACTAAGCATGCAGGATCCTGGGTGCTTGCTTACATTTCCTTCACTTACCCTGTTGGTGTGGACTTCCCGTCTCTGGGTGTAGTTACCAGATTACTTTTCAAATGATCTTTAAACATTTCTTACACCACCCTCCCTCATTTATGATTATGATATCCTACTTCCAGGAAGGAAAGTTAAATTTCTTTTGCCTCCCTAAAAGAAAAATTTAGCCCCCAGACGATCTTGCTACAAATCATTGAGGGTACCCCTTACCCTTGCCCCTGAACTATAAGAGGATTTTATTACTTAGGCAATGTATTCTTTCTGAAGAATAACTTTTTTGTGTGTACTATTCTGGGTTTCCACTGGCTGCTGCAGGCTCTTCTCTAGTTGCAGAGAATGGGGGCTACTCTCTAGTTGAGGTGAGCAGGCTTCTTGTTGCTGTGACTTCTCTTGGTGTGGAACTCCTGCTCTAGGGCACACAGGCTTCAATAGTTGTGGCACATGGGCTCCATAGTTGAGGCTCTGAGGCTCTAGAGCGGAGGCTCCATAGCTGTGGCACATGGGCTTAGTTGCTCTGCAGCATGTGGGATCTTCCTAGATCAGGGATCAAACCTGTGTCTCCTGCACTGACAGGCGAACTTTTTACCACTGAGCTACCAGGGAAGCCCCTTTGCCAAGAATAAGTTTGAATGAAAAGCTTCACCTCTTGTATTTGAGCACGCCTATCATCTCTATATAAACTTGACATTTGGGGCTGCAGTTGGATGTCTGTTCTTGCTTAATTACACATATTTATATACAAATACTTGACTACTTCATTGTAAGAAGACAGGGCTCCACACACTCTACGCAGAACACAGGAAAGAAGTGTAGGTAAGGTTGAGGTTCTCAGCTCTGGCTGCCTATTGCAGTTTCCTGGAGAGCTTTGAAAAACACTGCTGCCCGATGTCTCTTCAGGGGTCTGAGACATCAAGATCTTTCCAGGCTCTCCAGGTAATCCCACACTGCAGATCCCAGCCTACAGCCTCTCCCTGCAAAGAGGGCCTCCAGGCAGGAGTCACATTGCTGTGGCATCTATTCCAGATGTCCCATCAGTGGGAACCTCCTCAAATGACCTCATCCCTCCACTCAGCAGCCCTCAAACTTCCATGTGCTTTCGTACCAACTCCTGAACTCTGGGTGGAACTCAGGAATGCACATTCATCCTGCATGAGGGATTCTCAAGGCTGTGAGCAGCCCCGGATGAATTTATCCAGAAGTTGGGTGTGCAGCAAGATACCCAGCCTTGCCTGTCAGGGAGAACACGCCAGGATCCTTGGCAGTAGGGTGGAAGGGGTAGACTTACGGCTTTTCCTACCACTTTTATGATTTGGGAAGACTTTGACCCATCAGAGAACCATTCCCTCCAAGCTTTTTATCCTTCTAAAGTGAACATTGTGGTCCTGCCTGTTAGACTAGACAGCAGAGGAATTCACCTGGGGCAAAAGCCCCTTTGGGAGCACAGACAAAGGCCACTTCTCATAGATGAAGGGCTACACACCAAGACTGTGCAGGAGGACCCCCTCCCAGGCCCCCAGGGAAGACCCTTCCTCCATCACAGGCCACAGTCAGACCTGAGAGGAGGAGGTAGGGAGGCACATGATGCAGATGGCACCTGGTGTCCTCACTCATGTGGCATTTAGACAGGCTAGGCTCCCCTCCCTCCCCCCAGGTGCCAGTGTCCACCCTGGCTGGGCTGCTGCACCTGGGGCCTTTGCTTTCTTAAAGTTTCGCAGAGTGCCCTCAGAACCCCATAAATGCTTCTGTGTTGTGTGCACGCTGAGGGACCAGAGTGTGCATGTGGGCCAGGCTGTCCAGCTGGGAGCACACCAGCTTAATGGAGAGAGGGTTCTAAGGGCTCCCAAGAGAGCAAATGAGGGCCAAGGAGCTGGCAAGCAGGACAGGAGGCGGTGCTGGACACCTGGCAGGTTCCCTGGACAACACTTTAAAGGAGCACAGGAGGAAGAGGAAGACGAGCAGGAGACAGAACACATAGTAAAGTTTCACAAGGCCACTCACCAGGAACACGGGATGGCCTGCTGAGTTACATTGCCTTGTTTTAGCAAACCCACATCCGCAAATGCTGGAAATGCCAAGAACTAGGGACGGAGTGTCTAAATGGAAACTGTTAGCCCCATTATTGTTCCATGAGTCCATTACGCAAGAAACGTTGCAATTCCTCATTTCCTCTGTCTTTTCCTTCATTCTGAGCCCCAACCCTCCAGGCTTATGGAAATTCAACCCCATCATTATTGGACTCCTCTCCATACCCAGGGCTGGGCAAAGGCCTGGGAGCCCCGTGCAGTACAAAGGGCCAGGGAGATCAGTGTGGTCATTGGGCCCAGCCCCTCCTGGGTGCCAGCAAGCCATTCTGCTCACTGTCTGGGGAATTTTAAAGTCCGACTGGTTCTCTGCTTAGAACAGGAGAGGGTGGGAAGTGAAACACCATGAGCATAAACTAATATTTCAGCAATGTATCTTCATCAGCTCAGGCTGCCTCCGGGAAATACCACAGTCTGGGTGGCTTGAATAGTAAGACATTTATTTCTCATAGTTCTGGAGGCTGAGAAGTCTGAGGTCAAAGTGCTAGTATATTTGGTTCTTGGTGAGAGACCACTTCCTGGCTTGCAAAGAGCCACCTTCTTGTGTGTAGAAGGAAAGAGCCCTGATCTCTCTCCCTCTTTTTAGAAGGACACTAATTTCATCTTGAGGGCCCCACCCTCATGACCTCTTTGAAACCCAGTTACCTCCCAAAGAACCTTCCTTCAAATACCATCCCTCTGGGGATGTTATTTATGTAATGGGACTTCAACACATAAATATTGGCAGGGACACTGACATGCAGTCTGTAACATTTTGAAAGAGGTTTCCTTCGGGCCACTGGTATGCGGCAAGCCATCTTGTACTACGATTATTTCAAGCCCTTGGGAATGACATGCAGCAGCCAGACCCAGGAGTGCCATCATCAAAACAAAGCCCCTCAGCCCAAGTTAAGCCCCAAGCGCAGCTGTCACCAGCTGGTCTCTCTCCATCTCCTGCAGTGCTCATCTACCTGTGGGAAGGGCCTGCAGTCCCGCGTGGTGCAGTGCATGCACAAGGTCACTGGGCGCCATGGCAACGAGTGCCCGGCCCTCTCCAAGCCAGCAGCCTACAAGCAGTGCCACCAAGAAGTCTGCAATGACAAGATCAACGTGAACACTATCACCTCCCCTCGCCTCGGTGAGTGCCTCAGCCGGGTCCCTGCTCCTGGAGCTGCTATACCCGGTGGAAGGAAAGCAAATCCCCACTGGGGGTGGGAATTCTGTAAGCCAGAAAGTGTCCTCCTTGGGCCTTATTGAGTTCCGGGGAGGCCAACATGAGTCAATTCTGGAGAGGATCTGAGATTTCAGAGATGGAACTTCATTCCTTGTCGTGAAAAGATGTCTGTTAACTGTGGTCTCAAACCCTTGAGCTCCTCTCCCAACAAAGGGGAACAGGGTGGGAGGGGCCGTGCAGAAAAGTAGGTCATTGGGCCCAGCCCTCCTGGGTGCCAGCAAGCCATTCTGCTCACTGTCTGGGGAATTTTAAAGTCCGACTGGTTCTCTGCTTAGAACAGGAGAGGGTGGGAAGTGAAACACCATGAGCATAAACTAATATTTCAGCAATGTATCTTCATCAGCTCAGGCTGCCTCCGGGAAATACCACAGTCTGGGTGGCTTGAATAGTAAGACATTTATTTCTCATAGTTCTGGAGGCTGAGAAGTCTGAGGTCAAAGTGCTAGTATATTTGGTTCTTGGTGAGAGACCACTTCCTGGCTTGCAAAGAGCCACCTTCTTGTGTGTAGAAGGAAAGAGCCCTGATCTCTCTCCCTCTTTTTAGAAGGACACTAATTTCATCTTGAGGGCCCCACCCTCATGACCTCTTTGAAACCCAGTTACCTCCCAAAGAACCTTCCTTCAAATACCATCCCTCTGGGGATGTTATTTATGTAATGGGACTTCAACACATAAATATTGGCAGGGACACTGACATGCAGTCTGTAACATTTTGAAAGAGGTTTCCTTCGGGCCACTGGTATGCGGCAAGCCATCTTGTACTACGATTATTTCAAGCCCTTGGGAATGACATGCAGCAGCCAGACCCAGGAGTGCCATCATCAAAACAAAGCCCCTCAGCCCAAGTTAAGCCCCAAGCGCAGCTGTCACCAGCTGGTCTCTCTCCATCTCCTGCAGTGCTCATCTACCTGTGGGAAGGGCCTGCAGTCCCGCGTGGTGCAGTGCATGCACAAGGTCACTGGGCGCCATGGCAACGAGTGCCCGGCCCTCTCCAAGCCAGCAGCCTACAAGCAGTGCCACCAAGAAGTCTGCAATGACAAGATCAACGTGAACACTATCACCTCCCCTCGCCTCGGTGAGTGCCTCAGCCGGGTCCCTGCTCCTGGAGCTGCTATACCCGGTGGAAGGAAAGCAAATCCCCACTGGGGGTGGGAATTCTGTAAGCCAGAAAGTGTCCTCCTTGGGCCTTATTGAGTTCCGGGGAGGCCAACATGAGTCAATTCTGGAGAGGATCTGAGATTTCAGAGATGGAACTTCATTCCTTGTCGTGAAAAAGATGTCTGTTAACTGTGGTCTCAAACCCTTGAGCTCCTCTCCCAACAAAGGGGAACATGAGAGAATGTTCCTCACATGTTTTGGGATTCTGGGCATGAAGGAGGCAAAAGGAGATGCTTACTCGGGAAATGAGGGATCGGGGGTGTTTTTCATGAAATTTCAGCGGTATATGCATCACTGAGCATATATTAGCATATATTAGCTTCAGGAATGGTCCTGAAGCTAATTAATGCCCCAGAAGAAGTTGACAAGTTGGAGTCTTTCATTCAGCTGGGAGATTTTGTGTGAGCAGTGTGGCCCTGAGTACTCCAAACCCACCCCTTTATCAGGCCATGTCCCCCGCCAGTGGTGGCCCAAGAAGAAGAATGTCTAGCATGGATATGATGAATCCACTGAACAGAGTTGCTGCTATTCCAAATAGAAGTCCTTTGGGAACAATTTCCCACCCAAAGCCCCTTTCCCCAATTCTGAGGTGCCACCAACATGAAGGGGATCCAAGCAGCTTCACTGGGGGTCTTTGAGCTTGCAGAGGTGTAACCAGGCTTTGGCATGCACAAACCTCCTTGGTATCCTCCAGCGGCCTCACTCAGGCAGGACTGTCTCTCTGTGTGACCAAGACCAGGGAGATTCAAGCAGTCGCTTGTGCAGTGACTGTGTGCTTTTGTGGGTCCTTGGCCATCCACTGCCCTGTGCCATTCGGTTTTATAATAAATGCCAACAGATGGCAACCTCTGCCATAAAAGGACAGTATACACCATTTAGCTCAGAAGCAGGGGCAGTGCCTCGCCCTGTGGAGAAAGCCAGACCCCAAACCCCACCAAGTGGTCAGGTGGGACCCAGAGTGTCCCTTGTAGAACAGTGGCCTCAGCCGGGTCCCTCCCCTCCTGGAGCTGCTATAACCCCCCCGCTGGAAGGGGGGGAAAGGGGCAAATCCCCACTGGGGTGGGAATTCTGTAAGCCAGAAAGTGTCCTCCTTGGGCCTTATTGAGTTCCGGGGAGGCCAACATGAGTCAATTCTGGAGAGGATCTGAGATTTCAGAGATGGAACTTCATTCCTTGTCGTGAAAAAGATGTCTGTTAACTGTGGTCTCAAACCCTTGAGCTCCTCTCCCAACAAAGGGGAACATGAGAGAATGTTCCTCACATGTTTTGGGATTCTGGGCATGAAGGAGGCAAAAGGAGATGCTTACTCGGGAAATGAGGGATCGGGGGTGTTTTTCATGAAATTTCAGCGGTATATGCATCACTGAGCATATATTAGCATATATTAGCTTCAGGAATGGTCCTGAAGCTAATTAATGCCCCAGAAGAAGTTGACAAGTTGGAGTCTTTCATTCAGCTGGGAGATTTTGTGTGAGCAGTGTGGCCCTGAGTACTCCAAACCCACCCCTTTATCAGGCCATGTCCCCCGCCAGTGGTGGCCCAAGAAGAAGAATGTCTAGCATGGATATGATGAATCCACTGAACAGAGTTGCTGCTATTCCAAATAGAAGTCCTTTGGGAACAATTTCCCACCCAAAGCCCCTTTCCCTAATTCTGAGGTGCCACCAACATGAAGGGGATCCAAGCAGCTTCACTGGGGGGTCTTTGAGCTTGCAGAGGTGTAACCAGGCTTTGGCATGCACAAACCTCCTTGGTATCCTCCAGCGGCCTCACTCAGGCAGGACTGTCTCTCTGTGTGACCAAGACCAGGGAGATTCAAGCAGTCGCTTGTGCAGTGACTGTGTGCTTTTGTGGGTCCTTGGCCATCCACTGCCCTGTGCCATTCGGTTTTATAATAAATGCCAACAGATGGCAACCTCTGCCATAAAAGGACAGTATACACCATTTAGCTCAGAAGCAGGGGGGCAGTGCCCTCGCCCTGTGGAGAAAGCCAGACCCCCAAACCCCACCAAGTGGTCAGGTGGGACCCAGAGTGTCCCTTGTAGAAACAGTGGCCCTGACAGGGGCGTGGTTTCCCAGGTCTGTGCAGGGCCCCTGTGTACACGTGGGTAAGGGCAGCTCCAGGGGTCGTCTGCAGGCACCTGTAACCCCTGGGCTTTCTCTCCCCACTGCCCCTTAGCTGCCCTGACCTACAAATGCACGCGGGACCAGTGGACAGTGTACTGCAGGGTTATCCGGGAGAAGAACCTATGCCAGGACATGCGGTGGTACCAGCGCTGCTGCCAGACATGCCGGGACTTCTATGCGAACAAGATGCGCCAGCCGCCACCGCCACCGCCGCCCAGCTCGTGACAGGCGGCCCAGTGGTCCTGTGACACTCCGACGCTAGGTCTGAGTCCTGAATACACGGCTAGTTGAAAGCCCACCCACCTGAGAGCACACCAGTCCTGCGGCCGGGACCCCAAGGCGCCCCGCAGCTCACCCAGGAGGCTGTTCCAAGAGTCCTATTGCATAGAACTTGAGAGCGGACTTGATGTTTGCTTAGTGCTTTTATACTTAATATATTGTTAACAGCCACTGGATGGCTTTCTAGGGTAAGGAAAAAATAGGCACGAGTCACAAACTAGTTGTAATTTCTAAGGTTCCACGTACCTCAAAGGGAACACCTCTGACCGACGAACGTCAAGAGAGACGTCACAAGCGCCCCTGCCTTGACTTTATGCTGACGTTTGAATTCCCAGTGCTTGATGTACCGTGGGGGTGGGGAAGGCCACCAACATGAAGGGGATCCAAGCAGCTTCACTGGGGGGTCTTTGAGCTTGCAGAGGTGTAACCAGGCTTTGGCATGCACAAACCTCCTTGGTATCCTCCAGCGGCCTCACTCAGGCAGGACTGTCTCTCTGTGTGACCAAGACCAGGGAGATTCAAGCAGTCGCTTGTGCAGTGACTGTGTGCTTTTGTGGGTCCTTGGCCATCCACTGCCCTGTGCCATTCGGTTTTATAATAAATGCCAACAGATGGCAACCTCTGCCATAAAAGGACAGTATACACCATTTAGCTCAGAAGCAGGGGGGCAGTGCCCTCGCCCTGTGGAGAAAGCCAGACCCCCAAACCCCACCAAGTGGTCAGGTGGGACCCAGAGTGTCCCTTGTAGAAACAGTGGCCCTGACAGGGGCGTGGTTTCCCAGGTCTGTGCAGGGCCCCTGTGTACACGTGGGTAAGGGCAGCTCCAGGGGTCGTCTGCAGGCACCTGTAACCCCTGGGCTTTCTCTCCCCACTGCCCCTTAGCTGCCCTGACCTACAAATGCACGCGGGACCAGTGGACAGTGTACTGCAGGGTTATCCGGGAGAAGAACCTATGCCAGGACATGCGGTGGTACCAGCGCTGCTGCCAGACATGCCGGGACTTCTATGCGAACAAGATGCGCCAGCCGCCACCGCCACCGCCGCCCAGCTCGTGACAGGCGGCCCAGTGGTCCTGTGACACTCCGACGCTAGGTCTGAGTCCTGAATACACGGCTAGTTGAAAGCCCACCCACCTGAGAGCACACCAGTCCTGCGGCCGGGACCCCAAGGCGCCCCGCAGCTCACCCAGGAGGCTGTTCCAAGAGTCCTATTGCATAGAACTTGAGAGCGGACTTGATGTTTGCTTAGTGCTTTTATACTTAATATATTGTTAACAGCCACTGGATGGCTTTCTAGGGTAAGGAAAAAATAGGCACGAGTCACAAACTAGTTGTAATTTCTAAGGTTCCACGTACCTCAAAGGGAACACCTCTGACCGACGAACGTCAAGAGAGACGTCACAAGCGCCCCTGCCTTGACTTTATGCTGACGTTTGAATTCCCAGTGCTTGATGTACCGTGGGGGGTGGGCGGAAGGATATCCAAAGAAATGAGATGCTTTACTTTAAAAGCAGGCTTTATTCTCAAAGCCGGTGACAGTCTGGACGGAAGGAGGCTTCTCTGGAGAGGCGGGCCTGCCAGCCTCGACACCAGCAGGACCAGCACGTGGCCCCTGCGCCCAGTCAGGGGACACGCTCTCTAGATTCTGGACCTTTCCTTGGAGGTCTCGTCCCTGGAGTCTGAGCCGGTGTCCGTTCACAAGGACGCCAGGGCCGCGTGGTTCTGCACACCAGCCACAGGGGGCAGAATTCACTGGCGTCGAGGTTAGAGGACACATAGAGTTTTCAGATCTCTGCTGTCCCCCACACAGGGAAACAGAAGAGGCGCTCCTCAAGGGGTTGTGAGAGAGGGAGGTGCTAATCCAGGCCTTGGGATTGCTTCCTGGCATAGTGGTGGGCTCAGGGCAGCTTTTGAGGATGGAGGCACACCCTCTCTTCTCCTGGGGATGTCTGCTCTAGCCAGTACTTTGTGAAGCTCTGCCCTGGTTAGAGGTGGCTCTCCGTTGACCCCGGCTGTCTGTCTGAAGTTGATTCTTCTTAGAACCTCTGAGGACTCAGGCCCAGGCCTGTGCTTCGCCCTGGCATGGGGCAGGTTTCCTCCACGACCACTCTGCCAACTGGAGTGCCCCCTGCCCAGGATGGCCACACGCCCACCCGGCTTGCCTGAGGCCCAGACCTTGCAGTGTTCATCCTTGTCATGCTGTCATTCTTGACCCACCTTAGTGAGGCGTTCACCTCCCTCAGTCCCCTCATCCCTGAGAAAAAAAACAGAGCTGGGCCCTCTCCCAACCCAGGGAGATGACAAGAGTATCCTCTGGGAACGCACAGAAGACAATGGGACCCTGCCTGCTGGGGAGCTGGGGGAGGGCACCCGACAAGCCATGAGGTCTGGTCTGCTGACCAGCTTGGTGGGTGTTTGATGGGTGCGTATATTCAAGAACTTTTTCGTGAGAAACCCAGCCTCTTCTCCCCTGTTCCAGAGGGGATCTTACTGAGACTAATCTCCATGGGATCATCTCCAAGTGCTTCTTGATTTATCGGTGCTGTGTTTATGTATCTGTGTTTGTGTTTTTGACGTCACAACGTTCGGGTCAGCTGAAATCAGAAGGAAAGAAATGTTCCACCATCTCAAGTCTGTCTTGTGGGCTGTGTTTTGCTTTGCAACTCTTACTACCCCAGAGGCAGAAGAGTGGTAGCGATGGTGGGGAATCTGTTCAGTTCCACCTGAATCTGTTAGAAGTGTTGAGAAAGCACCCTAGGTGCTCTGTGGAAACACCCCAGAGAGTGCCAGGCCTGGGTAGCCTGCCTGCAGGGTGTCCTCTGGCTGCCGCCCGAGGCCTGTGCAGAATGCTGTCCTCCCTGCTCGCGCTTGGCCGTCAGCAGACTCCCCAGAGCCCCTCAAAGTCTTGGGGAGCTAGGGCTTAGTTTTTCCCCAACCCCAAATGTGCTGAACTTCATCACAGATGGACTGAAAACTCTCAGCCTCGGGGGATGAGGAGCAGCGGCAGGGCATCCTTGCTTGCTGTCTACATGAGGACCAGGGGCCACCCGAGCTGGGCAGGGGCGAGCCCTGTTCCTGGTGCCTCTGAATCTCCCCACAGGCCACCTTGGCTGTATCAGCTGCATGCCTCTGGCAAGAGCCCCACGCCCTCAGAATGCAATGAGAATTCAGTTACTGTTCACCAGCCCTTTGGTTCCCCAAAGTTTGTGTTTTCCTGAGCTCTCTCAGCTCATGCTGGCACGGCTGCCCTGAAATTCACCAGCCTGCCTTCTGTTCACAGCACAAACAATGGCTGATTCTAAGTGAAGCCGTCATGCCCCACCTTGCTCCACTTTGTACAAAAGGCAGCGAGTCCCTGTCATGACAGGGATGTTTCTTTATTGTTAGCAATGCCCTGTACTGTTACTCAAGTACTGTACCTTTTTGGTTGCACAAATGTGTTACTAACTACAGACTCTCACAACCTTATGGTGCTATTTCATTGGTGCAAATGAAACCCTCTCCATTGACCATGGCTTGATCTTATCAGAACACAGGGAAAGATCCTCAGTAGCAAGAATATCATGGCTTAGTTCTCTTTTCTTCAATTCAGAGTCAAATGTATATATTTTCCATTAGTTAACTTACGTACTGTACCCATGGTATTTTTGTTTTACTTTTTGGTGCTGGTTTGAAAGAAAAAAAAAAAAGTACAGAGGACAAACATTGGACACCACTGTAAATGAAAAATTAATCGTTTCATTGGAAGTGAGTTGAATATGTTTAATAAAATGTTCTTCCATAACAACGTTAAGCTGTCTGTGAAGTAAAAGACAAAAACCAGTCCTTGAGGGCTGACAGAGGGAGGCTGTGTCCTTTCCTTCGGCAGTGGTCACACCGCTTGCCTGGGACTTGGCTGCAAGGACCTGCCGACCACAGCTGTGGATGGTGTCGAAGATCGCTGGTGAATGCAGTTCTGGCGGGTGCTGCGTCTCCCCAACTGAGCGCTAACAAATCATTCCGTCCTGGGCCTCATCCCTGTGTGCTTGCAAAACCTTGGGTGGAGATGAAGATCTGACAGCTGTACCGCGAGACTGTGAGTCTGACACAGAGCAGCCACCTCGCTGGCGGAATTGCCCAGGTTCCATGGGGGCGCAGCGACCTCCCAGCAGGGGGCCCCTGTCACAACAGAATGGGTGCCTGCTCCCTACAGCCTTGTCTTCTCAAGCCCCGTCCCAGTCCTGCTGACAGCCCAGCAGCTGCCCAACCCTTCAGGCGTGAGGCAGACCTGGCCCTTCTCACCCCCCAGGCTGGGGACTTGACACCATCATTACTTTGGTGGGGTCCCGGACCCCATCTGGGCCTGACGTGGGATGTCACTGCACCTGCCCCTGTAGGGGACTGGCTCCTCCTGGTGTCGGGGGAAAGAGCTCCCCCAGCAAGACTGGGAGCTGCATTAGACAGAGCTCTTCTTTTTACTATCGGAGCAAAACCCCAGAAATTTCACAAAATAAAGACCATTTCTTTAATTGACAACTAACTGTCCACAGTTCCCCAGTTACTAAGAAACCTGTAGTTTGTATTAATTCCCAACAACCATCAGTCACCTGCCTCCAGAACTTGTTCGAATCCTCTCCTTTCTCTGAGAATTCCGATCTCTCTGGTGGATTAATTTCTAACAACTCTGATGCTATATAATTTCTTTATAAGCTGCTTAGATTCCAGTTTGTGAGGTAAAATTGACAAGCAATCAATCAGCAAGTGTCAGGTAAGCTTCTATTAGGAACCAAACCACTAGCCACGGAGAACACAGACAGCAGACCTGCTCCGGCGCCCACCACCCCTCAGACAAGCCTGGAGTCCTGGACAACAGAGAACAAGAGAGAGCTGCAGGAACTCTGAGAATGAAAGGTCCGGACTTCCCTTGTGAGTCTATTGCCCTCCAGACTCAGGCTAGAAGGCTTGGTGCTGAATCCTTTACAGTGGTACTCGCCATGTGCAAAGGGTTTTGGCAAAAGCCCTGTGTTTCCACTTCTAGACACAAATCTGCCTGCGTCTTCTCTGACAACTGGCCCAGTGCTCGTGGAAGGTCAGCCCTCACACCTTCAATTCAGCTCCCACTGCTTCTCTGCACTCCATCTCTACCTCCAAACTTTGATTAACTCTCCAGATCTCTCCCCTGGCTTTTGCTCCCTGCACTCACTGACACTGTTCTTTTTTATTTATTTATTTTTGGTCACTTTTATTGATCTTTCATTTATTTATCTTTGTTCTTTGGCCTGTGTGGGCCTCCCATCGCAATGGCCTCTCTTGCCACAGAGCACCGGCTCTGGGTGCATGCGCTCCAAGAGCTCAGGCTCAGTAGTTGGATACATCGGTCTTAGCCGCTCTGTGGCACATGGGATCTTCCCAGGCCAGGGATCAAACCAGCGCCCCTTGCACTGCAAGGTGGTGTCCTTACCCACTGGACCACCAGGAAGCCCACTGACACTGTTCTTGATGGGTCATCAGTGACCTTCTGAGTGTCAATTTAAGGCATTTTCAGCAGTGGCTCCTTCAGGACACCCTCCTGGCTTCTCCTCCTCCTTCCTGGCTCCCCTTCCTCTGGCAGCTCTCTAGATGACAGAGTGCTCCAGAACTCAGCCCTATACCCCCTTCTCTCTCTTTACTTTCTCCCTGGGTCATGTCACTCAGACTCAAGACTTTTAAAACCATTTACATTCTGGTATCTCCCAAAGTGACTTCTTCCATCCTGGCCTCTCTCTCTCAACCTCCATATTCATACATGACCTCTGCACATGCACAGTCAATTCCATGGGAATTCCAGGGACTGGGATGGCCCTTTCGAGTGGTTTCAGTTCTGAGATTCAGAGGGGATGGCTTACCTCTAATCCAAGTGGCATCATCTGGGGTGGTTCCAAGGATGAGTAGAGGTTGGGACCGTCGGAAGGCTCATGCATTGCATATCTGGCTGCAATGGCAGCCTTAAAAACTTCAGCTAGGACGGTTGACCAGAACACCTACAAGTGGCCTTGCCAAGGGGCTGCTCAGCGACCCTGAAGTATGATGGCAGAGTTTTAGTGCAAGCACCCTGAAAGAAAGAGATGGGGACACTTCATGAGAACTGTGTCACTTCATATGACAACTCAAAAGTTTACACACCTCAAAGCCCTGTGTTTCCACTTCTAGACACAAATCTGCCTGCGTCTTCTCTGACAACTGGCCCAGTGCTCGTGGAAGGTCAGCCCTCACACCTTCAATTCAGCTCCCACTGCTTCTCTGCACTCCATCTCTACCTCCAAACTTTGATTAACTCTCCAGATCTCTCCCCTGGCTTTTGCTCCCTGCACTCACTGACACTGTTCTTTTTTATTTATTTATTTTTGGTCACTTTTATTGATCTTTCATTTATTTATCTTTGTTCTTTGGCCTGTGTGGGCCTCCCATCGCAATGGCCTCTCTTGCCACAGAGCACCGGCTCTGGGTGCATGCGCTCCAAGAGCTCAGGCTCAGTAGTTGGATACATCGGTCTTAGCCGCTCTGTGGCACATGGGATCTTCCCAGGCCAGGGATCAAACCAGCGCCCCTTGCACTGCAAGGTGGTGTCCTTACCCACTGGACCACCAGGAAGCCCACTGACACTGTTCTTGATGGGTCATCAGTGACCTTCTGAGTGTCAATTTAAGGCATTTTCAGCAGTGGCTCCTTCAGGACACCCTCCTGGCTTCTCCTCCTCCTTCCTGGCTCCCCTTCCTCTGGCAGCTCTCTAGATGACAGAGTGCTCCAGAACTCAGCCCTATACCCCCTTCTCTCTCTTTACTTTCTCCCTGGGTCATGTCACTCAGACTCAAGACTTTTAAAACCATTTACATTCTGGTATCTCCCAAAGTGACTTCTTCCATCCTGGCCTCTCTCTCTCAACCTCCATATTCATACATGACCTCTGCACATGCACAGTCAATTCCATGGGAATTCCAGGGACTGGGATGGCCCTTTCGAGTGGTTTCAGTTCTGAGATTCAGAGGGGATGGCTTACCTCTAATCCAAGTGGCATCATCTGGGGTGGTTCCAAGGATGAGTAGAGGTTGGGACCGTCGGAAGGCTCATGCATTGCATATCTGGCTGCAATGGCAGCCTTAAAAACTTCAGCTAGGACGGTTGACCAGAACACCTACAAGTGGCCTTGCCAAGGGGCTGCTCAGCGACCCTGAAGTATGATGGCAGAGTTTTAGTGCAAGCACCCTGAAAGAAAGAGATGGGGACACTTCATGAGAACTGTGTCACTTCATATGACAACTCAAAAGTTACACAACCTCACTTTCACCATCCTCACAAAAGCTCGCTCAAGTTAAAGGGGAGAGGCAAAGCGTCCACCTCTTGCTAAGAGAATTGAAGAGTTCTCGATGAGTAGATGGGTAAGATGGGAAAAACTGTTGTGGCCCTTTGGGGAGAATATTCATACATCCTCATATGCAAAATAATCCCTCAACCCTCTTCCACCTCCCAAACCTCATCCTATCTCAGTATCCTGTTCAAGCTCAAAACTCAGGAATCATCTAGGTCAAGTGCAGGTGCAGACCTATCATGGGTTCTCAGGTACCACTTCTTTTTTTTTTTTTTTAAAGATTTATTTATTTATTTTTGGGCGGGGGTTGGGTTGGGGAGGGAGGGGAGCGGGCGGGCCACTGCTATTGGTCTTTCATTTCTCTATTTTCATCCGTCTTTGTTCTTTGGCTCCTGTGGGGCTCCCATCGCGGTGGCATCTGTCGTTGCAGAGCGCCAGCTCTGGGCGCATGCGCTCCAGAGCTCCAGCTCGGCGATTGGACACATCAGTCCAGCCGCTCCGCGGCACGTGGGATCTTCCCAGGCCAGGGATCGAACCGGCGCTGCTTGCACTGCAAGGCAGTGTCCTTATCCACTGGACCACCAGGGGAAGCCCCAGGTACCACTTCTTAAGCAGTTTCTCTCCATTGCAAGAGCAATGAACTCAAAGGAGACATTGTCTCCAGTCAGTTCTCAACATCCAACCCAGAGTGGTGGGATGGCACGGGAGCACCACTGTAGATCCTCCCTACTTAAAACAGAGGGGAAGGAAAGCACATTGCAGTCCCTGGCCTTATCAGCTCAGAAATTCAGCATCATGCACATGGCCAGTCCCATTCAGCTCAGCCCTGCTGCCTGGGAATGATTCTCCTGGGCTGCCTGGGCTTGCAATCCAGTGGTTTCAGTTCTGAGATTCAGAGGGATGGCTTACCTCTAATCCAAGTGGCATCATCTGGGGTGGTTCCAAGGATGAGTAGAGGTTGGGACCGTCGGAAGGCTCATGCATTGCATATCTGGCTGCAATGGCAGCCTTAAAACTTCAGCTAGGACGGTTGACCAGAACACCTACAAGTGGCCTTGCCAAGGGGCTGCTCAGCGACCCTGAAGTATGATGGCAGAGTTTTAGTGCAAGCACCCTGAAAGAAAGAGATGGGGACACTTCATGAGAACTGTGTCACTTCATATGACAACTCAAAAGTTACACAACCTCACTTTCACCATCCTCACAAAAGCTCGCTCAAGTTAAAGGGGAGAGGCAAAGCGTCCACCTCTTGCTAAGAGAATTGAAGAGTTCTCGATGAGTAGATGGGTAAGATGGGAAAAACTGTTGTGGCCCTTTGGGGAGAATATTCATACATCCTCATATGCAAAATAATCCCTCAACCCTCTTCCACCTCCCAAACCTCATCCTATCTCAGTATCCTGTTCAAGCTCAAAACTCAGGAATCATCTAGGTCAAGTGCAGGTGCAGACCTATCATGGGTTCTCAGGTACCACTTCTTTTTTTTTTTTTTTAAAGATTTATTTATTTATTTATTTTGGGCAGGGGTCGGGTTGGGGAGGGAGGAGCGGCAGGCCACTGCTATTGGTCTTTCATTTCTCTATTTTCATCCGTCTTTGTTCTTTGGCTCCTGTGGGGCTCCCATCGCGGTGGCATCTGTCGTTGCAGAGCGCCAGCTCTGGGCGCATGCGCTCCAGAGCTCCAGCTCGGCGATTGGACACATCAGTCCAGCCGCTCCGCGGCACGTGGGATCTTCCCAGGCCAGGGATCGAACCGGCGCTGCTTGCACTGCAAGGCAGTGTCCTTATCCACTGGACCACCAGGGGAAGCCCCAGGTACCACTTCTTAAGCAGTTTCTCTCCATTGCAAGAGCAATGAACTCAAAGGAGACATTGTCTCCAGTCAGTTCTCAACATCCAACCCAGAGTGGTGGGATGGCACGGGAGCACCACTGTAGATCCTCCCTACTTAAAACAGAGGGGGAAAGGGAAAACACATTGCAGTCCCTGGCCTTATCAGCTCAGAAATTCAGCATCATGCACATGGCCAGTCCCATTCAGCTCAGCCCTGCTGCCTGGGAATGATTCTCCTGGGCTGCCTCCAAACCCAAAGAGGCTTCCTGCTCTTGCAATCCACTCTTTTTTTTTTTTTTTTCCTTAACAGAAAGAGAAGCAAGATTCAGTCAAGGGCCCTTTCCTTTGAAGAGGCTGTCTTGACATGTCCCAGACCACAGGACTCCTAAAACCTTCACTGACGTAATGTTTCCTTGACACTCTCTGGGGTTATCTTCCACCCTCTAGAGTACAGATGCTGTATGAAGGCCTGTTCTTCCTCGCCTGGTCTGATTAACTTAATGTCCTGGGCAGAGAGGGTCTATGTGGATTCTCTGGAGGGTGTGTAGAGTCCAGACCCTTCAGGGCTACACTTAACAGTGTGGGAGAGCCCTGGGGAAGGCTGAGCAGAGAGGGTGCTGGTGTCTCACACAATGTATAAACTGGTTCTCCTTTCTAAAGGTATGGGAAAGAGTGCACGTCCTAGCTTAGCAGTGATATGTCTTATGCCTGAACCTTGTTAACCTGGTAAAGCAGTCCACTGGGGGCTAATTCATGGTGAAGATTGTGGTAGTTAGTCCACTGTCATGTGACAGGACCCAGTCTAAAATCTGGAAGGGCCAGACTGACTTACAAGGGGATATGATGAGGTCTTTAAGTGTTTCATTAAAATACTCCATTCTCACCAGGTTACCGTATTGCTGCTGACTTACTGTCTTTCCAGGGGACTCTGGGCGCATGCGCCAGAGCTCCAGCTCGGCGATTGGACACATCAGTCCAGCCGCTCGCGCACGTGGGATCTTCCCAGGCCAGGGATCGAACCGGCGCTGCTTGCACTGCAAGGCAGTGTCCTTATCCACTGGACCACCAGGGGAAGCCCCAGGTACCACTTCTTAAGCAGTTTCTCTCCATTGCAAGAGCAATGAACTCAAAGGAGACATTGTCTCCAGTCAGTTCTCAACATCCAACCCAGAGTGGTGGGATGGCACGGGAGCACCACTGTAGATCCTCCCTACTTAAAACAGAGGGGAAGGAAAGCACATTGCAGTCCCTGGCCTTATCAGCTCAGAAATTCAGCATCATGCACATGGCCAGTCCCATTCAGCTCAGCCCTGCTGCCTGGGAATGATTCTCCTGGGCTGCCTCCAAACCCAAAGAGGCTTCCTGCTCTTGCAATCCACTCTTTTTTTTTTTTTTTCCTTAACAGAAAGAGAAGCAAGATTCAGTCAAGGGCCCTTTCCTTTGAAGAGGCTGTCTTGACATGTCCCAGACCACAGGACTCCTAAAACCTTCACTGACGTAATGTTTCCTTGACACTCTCTGGGGTTATCTTCCACCCTCTAGAGTACAGATGCTGTATGAAGGCCTGTTCTTCCTCGCCTGGTCTGATTAACTTAATGTCCTGGGCAGAGAGGGTCTATGTGGATTCTCTGGAGGGTGTGTAGAGTCCAGACCCTTCAGGGCTACACTTAACAGTGTGGGAGAGCCCTGGGGAAGGCTGAGCAGAGAGGGTGCTGGTGTCTCACACAATGTATAAACTGGTTCTCCTTTCTAAAGGTATGGGAAAGAGTGCACGTCCTAGCTTAGCAGTGATATGTCTTATGCCTGAACCTTGTTAACCTGGTAAAGCAGTCCACTGGGGGCTAATTCATGGTGAAGATTGTGGTAGTTAGTCCACTGTCATGTGACAGGACCCAGTCTAAAATCTGGAAGGGCCAGACTGACTTACAAGGGGATATGATGAGGTCTTTAAGTGTTTCATTAAAATACTCCATTCTCACCAGGTTACCGTATTGCTGCTGACTTACTGTCTTTCCAGGGGAGAGGCAGGCCGTTTCACCACCTACCCTGTCCTCCTTTAACAGTTCTGTCTCCCACAGGCCAACGACCAGTTTTCATCCTTTCCAGGTGTACATGGGACAGGAAATGATCGCTGGGTGACCCTCAAGGGCCCACAGGGACTCAAACCAGGACTGCCTTTATTGCGTCAACTCCATCCCCCTTCACTCTAAAGGGGGGACTAAAAGGCCACTCTGGGCCCCCAGCACCAATGTCACCTCGAATCCCGTGTGCAGCAGGTAAATGAATGAATGAATGATCAGCAGCAGCTTTTTTTTTTTTTTTTTTTTGACTTTTACAGAGTTGTGTTGTTTACTGCCACACATAAAGCCGAATCAGCCATAGGTGTACACATGGCCTCTCCCACTTGAACTTCCTCCCATCTCCCTCCCCATCCCACCCCTCCAGGCTGTTGCATAGCCCCTGTGTAAGTTCCTTAGCCTTACAGCCGATTCACATTGGTTGCCTATTGTACATATGGCAACGTAAGCTTCCATGTTAACTCTTTCCATACATCTCGCCCATTCCTCCCTCCCTCCAATGTCCATAAGCCTGCTCTCTATGTCTGTTTCTCCATTGCTGATCTCTCTATATTTATCAGTACCATCTCTCTAGATTCCATATATATGTGTTAGTATACAGTATTTATCTTTCTATTTGTGACTTACTTCACTCTGTAAAAAAGGTTCTAGGTTCATCCACCTCATTAGGACTGACTCAAATGCATTTCATTTTATGGCTGAGAAATATTCCATTGTATATATGTACCACAACTTCTTTATTCATTCATGGGTTGATGGGCATCTAGGTTGTTTCCATGTCCTAGCTACTGTAAAAAGTGCTGCAGTGAACAATGGGGTGCATATGTCTCTTTCAGTTTGGATTTCCTCAGGGTATATGCCTAGTAGTAGGATTGCTGGGTCATGTATGGTGCTTCTATTCCTAGTTTTATAAGGAATCTCCATACTGTCTTCCATAGTAGCTGTATCAACTTATATTCTCACCAACAGTGCAAGAGGATTCCCTTTTCTCCATACCCTCTCCAGCATTAATAAGTGTAGATTTTTTGTAGATGGCCATTCTGACTGGTGTGATAATCATCCTCAGCATTTTTATTGTCTTTCTCCAGAGCATCCATTTTGCTCTGCAACAGTCATTGTGTTTCTTTGTCTTATAATTTCTATTTCCCTGCTTTCTCTCAGATGACTAAGCTATCGCACCACCAGTGAAAGTTTTAACCATTACCCTTCTCAGATGCCAGGGTCACAGCACCCTCATAGCTAGCAGGTGATGAGGCTTGAAAATCCTATAGGGTTTTAAATGTCTGATTCCTAGGTCTACTCCTAGAACCAGCAATCTTAGTTTGGCTTCTTGAGAACTAAGATGTGTGGGCAGAAGGTTCATGGGCAGATGCCTTTGGGCACACAATGGAGTGAGAGAAGCAAAACTGGGCACAGGGAGAGGTGGACCTCTGCTGTGATCATGACAGGAGCTCAGCTGGTCCCTCAGAGAGCCTTGGAGCCAGTCCTCCAAAGTCGAGGGAAGGTCCTTTGAGGGAAGGCCTTTGAGTTGCACATGAGTCAGTCGGCCCCCCTGTGTCAAGGGTGGGGCTGGGATAGATTCAGCTGCGAGTCAGATGACACTGCTGGAAGCTGGGGCATGCGGACCATAAGGGGCACCAGTGTGGCACACCGCAACACTCAACGCAGGCCGCAGACCTAGGCTTTGCAAAACGAAGTTCCCAGGCTCCTCCCTCGCACAGTCTTATTACTCTGGAGAGTTCCCTGTCTCAGTGTCGGAGGCTGACCACTACTATCAGGCAGTGTCCATCCAAACTTCAAAGGCATTCTTGTCTCCCCAGTTTCTCTTCCACCCCAGTCAATGCAACCACAAATACTGTTCATCCTGCTTTCAGATTAAGTCTATGATCTGTTTGCTTCTTCCTGTCTTGCTGCCACCACTGTGCCCTAAGTCGCGACCTCACCCCGGGACCCTCCAAAGCTTCCTGACAGCCTCTCTGCCCTCCTCATCTTTCCACTCCCTTCTCCACACCCTGGTCAGAGCAAGATTTCAGAAACATAAACCATGGCCTTCCCCACTTAAAACCCTTCACTAGCTACTCACCCTGGAATTCCTAGTTTTATAAGGAATCTCCATACTGTCTTCCATAGTAGCTGTATCAACTTATATTCTCACCAACAGTGCAAGAGGATTCCCTTTTCTCCATACCCTCTCCAGCATTAATAAGTGTAGATTTTTTGTAGATGGCCATTCTGACTGGTGTGATAATCATCCTCAGCATTTTTATTGTCTTTCTCCAGAGCATCCATTTTGCTCTGCAACAGTCATTGTGTTTCTTTGTCTTATAATTTCTATTTCCCTGCTTTCTCTCAGATGACTAAGCTATCGCACCACCAGTGAAAGTTTTAACCATTACCCTTCTCAGATGCCAGGGTCACAGCACCCTCATAGCTAGCAGGTGATGAGGCTTGAAAATCCTATAGGGTTTTAAATGTCTGATTCCTAGGTCTACTCCTAGAACCAGCAATCTTAGTTTGGCTTCTTGAGAACTAAGATGTGTGGGCAGAAGGTTCATGGGCAGATGCCTTTGGGCACACAATGGAGTGAGAGAAGCAAAACTGGGCACAGGGAGAGGTGGACCTCTGCTGTGATCATGACAGGAGCTCAGCTGGTCCCTCAGAGAGCCTTGGAGCCAGTCCTCCAAAGTCGAGGGAAGGTCCTTTGAGGGAAGGCCTTTGAGTTGCACATGAGTCAGTCGGCCCCCCTGTGTCAAGGGTGGGGCTGGGATAGATTCAGCTGCGAGTCAGATGACACTGCTGGAAGCTGGGGGCATGCGGACCATAAGGGGCACCAGTGTGGCACACCGCAACACTCAACGCAGGCCGCAGACCTAGGCTTTGCAAAACGAAGTTCCCAGGCTCCTCCCTCGCACAGTCTTATTACTCTGGAGAGTTCCCTGTCTCAGTGTCGGAGGCTGACCACTACTATCAGGCAGTGTCCATCCAAACTTCAAAGGCATTCTTGTCTCCCCAGTTTCTCTTCCACCCCAGTCAATGCAACCACAAATACTGTTCATCCTGCTTTCAGATTAAGTCTATGATCTGTTTGCTTCTTCCTGTCTTGCTGCCACCACTGTGCCCTAAGTCGCGACCTCACCCCGGGACCCTCCAAAGCTTCCTGACAGCCTCTCTGCCCTCCTCATCTTTCCACTCCCTTCTCCACACCCTGGTCAGAGCAAGATTTCAGAAACATAAACCATGGCCTTCCCCACTTAAAACCCTTCACTAGCTACTCACCCTGGAATTTTCTCATTGTCAAGCCTTGTGTCATCTGGCCCCTGGTGTTCTCCTCTCCCACCTGCATCCACAAACACACACACACACACACACACACACACACCAGTCACATAGTCCCCATTTTGTCCAGGTCCTCCACCCTCATTCCTACCCCTAGGCCGTTGCAAGCATCTTTCCTTCCCTTTGCAATGTTCCCACCTGCCGCCAGTTCTTCCTAAGGCTGGTGATCAGTACCCTTTGTGTAGCAGCTGAAGCATCGTCAGGCAGACACATGTCCCTTTCACTCTATCTCAAAAGGCCTCCCAACCATCCTTCCCCCTCCTCATACTTGTCATTACCTATCGCTGTTGCGTAAACTTTTTAACTTATCTAGTGTCTGTTTTCCCATCTAGAAAGCGAATTTCACCAGGGCAGAAAACAGGTTTTCTTGTGTATGGCTGGAGCCCTGATTCCCAGTCCATGCATATCTCAAGTGAGTGTGCTTATCCTTTGTTGGTTACAACTTGTTTCTCTTCAGATAAGTTCAGGGTTGTATCAGAAGATGTTTATACTGGACAAGAAAAGTGCACTCTAAATTCAATTATTCTTTTGCTTGTGGCTTAAATGATACACATATTTGGACAACGAGCTGTAAGTCAATAAGAACAAGATGTTGGCTGTTTTTCAAAGTCTCCCCCTGTCAACCACCCCTTGCCAACAGAGACAGGTGTTTTCAGGTGGTTTCCATGGGGATCTAGAAGCTATTTTTTTTTTCCTTTTCATCTTTCAAAGAGGAGAGTGACAGTTTCAGGAGACAGAGAAAGTCCCAGTTTGCTAAGGATTTTGTAAAGCTCGTTGTGGCGCCACCCTCTGGCGTTTCAGGAATAAATGTTTAACACCACAGGGTTTATGGACTCACTAAGACAAATCCCCATACCTGGACGCTCTCCGGGGGACTCCATGAGCAGGCCACTCGCACTGCCGGCCCCCACCCTTGCCCCCACACACTAGGAGATTGTCATCCGCTTGACCCTGAAGCCTTCTCAGAAAAACAACCCCTTTCAGATCCTGAGCAGCGTCATTCATCCTTGCAGAAGGATGTGGCGTTCAAAAGTGGCCAACAGATTAGAAAGTTTCCTCCTGGGATTTCTTAGAACACTGGGATTTCCCTTGGAGAAGACTAGATACTACTCAGGTCTAAGGAATCCATACCACTATAAGAAAATGTAAATGACCCAGTGAATCAAAGTGTCCCTTGGCAGACAGAGCCCTGCCAAGCCAAAGCAAAACTCCTTGCTGGCAGAGCCATAAGAAGGAAGTCCAAGCACACTAGCAGGGCTGCCTGGAGACCTGCCCAGGTACTGATATTTATCTACCACAGTCCAATACACAGAAGGTATGCACACAGATGTGGAGGTCGGCTTACGTGAGGTTCAGGGAAAATGGGAGTGTGCCTCCAGTTTCCAACAGGCTCCATCCTGCTTATTCCATGTCTCCTCTCTCTCTTATTCGTGGTGTTTACCTTGCTACCTCACTTTCTGTTTCTTTCTCAGGTTAGTATTTATTTATTCTCTTTCTCCCTTCCTATATCCATCTCTCTTCTCCTTTTCCCTCTCGTTTCACTGCCTGAATTTTCCCCTCTCCAATTTCAAATGACTTTCTACTTCTGACTTTGTGTCCATATAAGAACTTCCATCAAGGACTCACTCATAGGTCCCCAAGGAATGATGAACTCCTCTAGGGACTGAATTTCCACTGAGCCTTTAAATGATCAAGTATCCTTAAAAATTCACTCTCAAACCACTCACCCAGGATCCTTGCAGACTAACTGCTCTTTAGAAGCTTTAGAGGTCTCTGGGGTCTCACTTGCAGTTTAATTCTGTGTGTGCCAATCACACATTTACCAATCCTCTAGCTGCTGATGTATCTGACAGTTTCAGGAGACAGAGAAAGTCCCAGTTTGCTAAGGATTTTGTAAAGCTCGTTGTGGCGCCACCCTCTGGCGTTTCAGGAATAAATGTTTAACACCACAGGGTTTATGGACTCACTAAGACAAATCCCCATACCTGGACGCTCTCCGGGGGACTCCATGAGCAGGCCACTCGCACTGCCGGCCCCCACCCTTGCCCCCACACACTAGGAGATTGTCATCCGCTTGACCCTGAAGCCTTCTCAGAAAAACAACCCCTTTCAGATCCTGAGCAGCGTCATTCATCCTTGCAGAAGGATGTGGCGTTCAAAAGTGGCCAACAGATTAGAAAGTTTCCTCCTGGGATTTCTTAGAACACTGGGATTTCCCTTGGAGAAGACTAGATACTACTCAGGTCTAAGGAATCCATACCACTATAAGAAAAATGTAAATGACCCAGTGAATCAAAGTGTCCCTTGGCAGACAGAGCCCTGCCAAGCCAAAGCAAAACTCCTTGCTGGCAGAGCCATAAGAAGGAAGTCCAAGCACACTAGCAGGGCTGCCTGGAGACCTGCCCAGGTACTGATATTTATCTACCACAGTCCAATACACAGAAGGTATGCACACAGATGTGGAGGTCGGCTTACGTGAGGTTCAGGGAAAATGGGAGTGTGCCTCCAGTTTCCAACAGGCTCCATCCTGCTTATTCCATGTCTCCTCTCTCTCTTATTCGTGGTGTTTACCTTGCTACCTCACTTTCTGTTTCTTTCTCAGGTTAGTATTTATTTATTCTCTTTCTCCCTTCCTATATCCATCTCTCTTCTCCTTTTCCCTCTCGTTTCACTGCCTGAATTTTCCCCTCTCCAATTTCAAATGACTTTCTACTTCTGACTTTGTGTCCATATAAGAACTTCCATCAAGGACTCACTCATAGGTCCCCAAGGAATGATGAACTCCTCTAGGGACTGAATTTCCACTGAGCCTTTAAATGATCAAGTATCCTTAAAAATTCACTCTCAAACCACTCACCCAGGATCCTTGCAGACTAACTGCTCTTTAGAAGCTTTAGAGGTCTCTGGGGTCTCACTTGCAGTTTAATTCTGTGTGTGCCAATCACACATTTACCAATCCTCTAGCTGCTGATGTATCTCCTATAACTATTGGCTTTTTCGCTACTGAGGTTAGCTTTAGTGTACCAGTTGATAATGATAAAGCAGCAATTCTGGAATTTCTGTCCAAAAATTTCTGTGTATTAACATGTCATTAAGACAGTGTATTGCAAAATCAGCACATGATTATCATGGTTGACCTATCCAATACTGAGAGATCTGGAACCCTCACTGGAAGCCAAATGCTGTTTCCTTAAACTGGGGTACGGTAAAGAGAAGTGAGCCTTATAAGTGTTGCAACGGGGTTGATTTGTTGTCTTAATGGTCTTTGCCAGTATTGCTTTTTACAAGTAAATATGTAATATACCTATACACATTACATTATGATATATTCTATTTTTCCTATCTACCTACCTAATGGACATATGCTGACCCACAGAATGCATGCATGTGACCACGGGGCAACTGGGGACAGTCTGTTGCGGCTGATACAACAGCATGAGAGCGACTCAGCAACATCCCTGCGTCCACGGTGCTCAGTCAGGACAGAGGCTCAGCAGTGACATCCATCTGAATATATAAGTCATGGTATATAAAATGTGTTTAGAGCATGACTCATATGTTAAGCAATCATTTTACAGCACCAGCCACTAAACTTTTATTGAGCAGTTGATGCAGAGTGGAGGGAAAGATGACTCTCCCCTGTCCTCAGAGAACCACAAGACGTCCTTCCACCTTCTTTTGGCAAATGGTGGCTCTGCCCAAATGTGGAAAAATATCTAAGTCCATTCAAAAGCAATAGGGCTGTTGGCTCTGAATTCAGGATAAACAAACCCCGGCCCAAGGGGAAATCAGATCCACTGTCTTTCAGCTGGATCTGACACAGCAAAATCATGTTCTCAAAATGAGAGCGTCTCCCTGTAAGCATTCTCAAAAGCACTCTGTGCTTCTGGCATTGTGTGATCACAAAAGTCACTTCATAATGACATCACCTGGGCTTTCCCAGCATATTGAGGGGTTGGGTCATATTGAACAGTCCTGGGCTCTTTTATCTGTGCAGACCAAGCTCCTTGGCCATGAAGGATGGACATCTGTCTGCACACGGCCAGTTGAAGATATAAGCTGGACTTTCATACAGCTATTTTGGGATTTTCAAATAGATAAATAAAAGAGTAGCAAACATTTTACAGAAACAGTAAATCATGAAGCAAAATTAAATAGAAAAGAAAAAAACAAACAAACAAGAAACCTCAGAATTGATAAGCAAAGTCAAAAATGAAAAATTCAAAACAGTGGATAAACTCTGGGAGATAAAGGAATCAAACAGAGAATTCACCATTAGAAGGTAGGATTGAGGAATTTTAGCCCAGAGGCAGTATGAGTAACAAAGGAATTTTTAAATGAAATTTTTGAAGGTTAAGAAAAAGTGAAATACTTTTCAAGGCATTCATTTTTGTCTAACAGGGTCTCCAAAGACAAGAACAGAAGAAATATTTGAACCATATTTGAAGAGATAATAGCTGAGAATATCCAAGCATTGAAGAAAGACATGAGTCCTTATATCAAAGGTCATCAAAAATAGTGAACAGAATAGAAATAAATCCATGGCTCATAATCATAGTGATACTGCAGAAATCAAGAATGAAGAAGAAATCTTTTAGAGAGATATTCCATGTTCCTGGGTTTGAAGAATCAATACTGTGAAAATGAATATACTACCAAATGCAATGGCATTTTCCACAGAACTAGAACAAAAAAATTCACAATTTGTACCAAAACACAAAAGATCCCAAATAGCCAAAGCAATCTTGAGAAAGGAGAATGGGGCTGGAGTAATCAATCTTTCTGACTTTAGGCTATACTACAAATCTCGAGTCATCTAGACAGTACGATGCTGGCACAAAAACAGAAATACAGACCAATAGAACAAGACAGAAAGTCCAAAGATAAACCCACACACTTATAGGCAGTTATCTTTGACAAAAGAGGCAGGAAAAATACAACAGGGAAAATAGTCTTTTCAATAAATGGTGCTGGGAAAACTGGACCACTGCATGTAAAAGAATGAAATTGGAACACTTCCTAACACCATACACAAAGATGGATTAAAATGGATTAAAGACCTAAAAAGAAGACCAAAAACTATAAAACTCTTAGAGAAAAACATAGGCAGAACACTCTATGCTATAAATACACAGACCATACTACAGTAAGAAAAAAAAAAGGAAAAAATAAAATTGGAAAAAAAAATTGTCTGCACACGGCCAGTTGAAGATATAAGCTGGAGTTTCATACAGCTAGTTTGGGATTTTCAAATAGATAAATAGAAGAGTAGCAAACATTTTACAGAAACAGTAAATCATGAAGCAAAATTAAATAGAAAAGAAAAAAACAAACAAACAAGAAACCTCAGAATTGATAAGCAAAGTCAAAAATGAAAAATTCAAAACAGTGGATAAACTCTGGGAGATAAAGGAATCAAACAGAGAATTCACCATTAGAAGGTAGGATTGAGGAATTTTAGCCCAGAGGCAGTATGAGTAACAAAGGAATTTTTAAATGAAATTTTTGAAGGTTAAGAAAAAGTGAAATACTTTTCAAGGCATTCATTTTTGTCTAACAGGGTCTCCAAAGACAAGAACAGAAGAAATATTTGAACCATATTTGAAGAGATAATAGCTGAGAATATCCAAGCATTGAAGAAAGACATGAGTCCTTATATCAAAGGTCATCAAAAATAGTGAACAGAATAGAAATAAATCCATGGCTCATAATCATAGTGATACTGCAGAAATCAAGAATGAAGAAGAAATCTTTTAGAGAGATATTCCATGTTCCTGGGTTTGAAGAATCAATACTGTGAAAATGAATATACTACCAAATGCAATGGCATTTTCCACAGAACTAGAACAAAAAAATTCACAATTTGTACCAAAACACAAAAGATCCCAAATAGCCAAAGCAATCTTGAGAAAGGAGAATGGGGCTGGAGTAATCAATCTTTCTGACTTTAGGCTATACTACAAATCTCGAGTCATCTAGACAGTACGATGCTGGCACAAAAACAGAAATACAGACCAATAGAACAAGACAGAAAGTCCAAAGATAAACCCACACACTTATAGGCAGTTATCTTTGACAAAAGAGGCAGGAAAAATACAACAGGGAAAATAGTCTTTTCAATAAATGGTGCTGGGAAAACTGGACCACTGCATGTAAAAGAATGAAATTGGAACACTTCCTAACACCATACACAAAGATGGATTAAAATGGATTAAAGACCTAAAAAGAAGACCAAAAACTATAAAACTCTTAGAGAAAAACATAGGCAGAACACTCTATGCTATAAATCACAGCAAGATCCTCAATAGTCCACCTCCTACAGTAAGGGAAATAAAAACAAAAATAAACAAGAGGGATATAATTAAACTAAAAGCTTTTGCACAGCAAAGGAAACTATAAACAAGGTGAAAAGACAACCCTCAGAATGGGAAAAAATAATAGCAAATGAAACATCTGACGAAGGATTAATTTCCAAAATATACAAGCAGCTTATGCAACTCAATACCAGAAAAACAAACAACCCAATCAAAATGTGGGCAAAAGACCTAAAAAGACATTTCTCCAAAGAAGACATACAGATGGAAAATAAACACATAAAAAAAAAATGTTCAACATCACTCATTATTAGAGAATTGCAAATCAAAACTATAATGAGATATCACCCCACAGTGATGAGAATGGCCATTATTAAAAAAAAAAAAAAAAATCTACAAACTGCTGGAGAGGGTGTGGAGAAAAGGAAAGGGAACTCTCTTACCCTGTTAGTGGGTATGTACATTGATACAACTACTGTGGAAGACAGTATAGAGATTCCTTATAAAACTACCATATGACCAAACAATCTCACTACTCTTCACATATTCTGAAAAAAACATACATGAAAAAGACACATGTACCCCAGTGTTCATTGCAGCACTATTTACAATAGTCGGGACATGGTAGCAACCTAGATGTCCATTGACACATGAATGGATAAAGAAACTGTGGTACATATATACAATGGAATATTACTCAGCCATAAAAAAGGAATGCATTTGAGTCAGTGTTAATGAGGTAGATGAACCTAGAACCTATTTTACAGAGTGAAGTAAGTCAGAAAGAGAAAAATAAATGTCATATATTAACACGTATATATGGAATCTAGAAAGATGGCATTAATGAAATTATTTTCAGGGCAGCAGTGGAGATTCAGACATAGAGAACTTATTTATGGGCATAGGGCAGAGGGGGAAGGAGAGGATTGGAGGAATGGAGAGGTTAGCATGGAAACATATACACTACCATATGTGTAGTAGACAGTCAGTGGGAATTTGCTCCATGACTCAGGGAACTCAAACTGGGGCTCTGTGACCACTAGAAGGGTGGCATGGGGCCGAGAGGATCTGGGCCAAAAAGATCCTCAATAGTCCACCTCCTACAGTAAGGGAAATAAAAACAAAAATAAACAAGAGGGATATAATTAAACTAAAAGCTTTTGCACAGCAAAGGAAACTATAAACAAGGTGAAAAGACAACCCTCAGAATGGGAAAAAATAATAGCAAATGAAACATCTGACGAAGGATTAATTTCCAAAATATACAAGCAGCTTATGCAACTCAATACCAGAAAAACAAACAACCCAATCAAAATGTGGGCAAAAGACCTAAAAAGACATTTCTCCAAAGAAGACATACAGATGGAAAATAAACACATAAAAAAAAAATGTTCAACATCACTCATTATTAGAGAATTGCAAATCAAAACTATAATGAGATATCACCCCACAGTGATGAGAATGGCCATTATTAAAAAAAAAAAAAAAAATCTACAAACTGCTGGAGAGGGTGTGGAGAAAAGGAAAGGGAACTCTCTTACCCTGTTAGTGGGTATGTACATTGATACAACTACTGTGGAAGACAGTATAGAGATTCCTTATAAAACTACCATATGACCAAACAATCTCACTACTCTTCACATATTCTGAAAAAAACATACATGAAAAAGACACATGTACCCCAGTGTTCATTGCAGCACTATTTACAATAGTCGGGACATGGTAGCAACCTAGATGTCCATTGACACATGAATGGATAAAGAAACTGTGGTACATATATACAATGGAATATTACTCAGCCATAAAAAAGGAATGCATTTGAGTCAGTGTTAATGAGGTAGATGAACCTAGAACCTATTTTACAGAGTGAAGTAAGTCAGAAAGAGAAAAATAAATGTCATATATTAACACGTATATATGGAATCTAGAAAGATGGCATTAATGAAATTATTTTCAGGGCAGCAGTGGAGATTCAGACATAGAGAACTTATTTATGGGCATAGGGCAGAGGGGGAAGGAGAGGATTGGAGGAATGGAGAGGTTAGCATGGAAACATATACACTACCATATGTGTAGTAGACAGTCAGTGGGAATTTGCTCCATGACTCAGGGAACTCAAACTGGGGCTCTGTGACCACTAGAAGGGTGGCATGGGGCCAGAGGCGAGTGGGAGGTTCAAGATAGAGGAGGCCTATGTACACCTATGGGTAATTCATATTGATGTATGGCAGAAACCAACACAATATTGTGAAGCAATTGTTCTTCGATTAAAAATAAATATATTTTTTAAAAAAGATAGGTTTTAAAAAAGGAACAAAGAGGAAATCTTAAAAGCAACCAAAAGGCAAAGACACATAACCCCAAAGAAAAAATAGTCTGCTCATGGCAGATGCCAGGAGGGAATGGAGCCCTGTCTCCAAAGGGCTGAGAGTGGCTGTGGATAGTTAACTACAATTCCATCTTTAAGGTCCCCTAGGACACACAGTGGGAAGCCAGTGCCATCCTTCGCCAGAGTCTCCTGTAATTGGCAGGCCCCATCTTCATGCTCGTGGCCCCATGAACCATCCATTCATACAAAAGCCAGAAACCTGAGAAACAAGATGGTCACTTTCTGTCTTTAAAACTCTCTTCAGTCTGTCCCTCTTCCCGACCCTCAGGGGCCACTGTCCTGCTTCAGGCCCACTGCAGCAGCCTCTGGCCCCCACACTGCTCCTAAAGTAACCTTTGGAAGACTAGTATCTAAAAACGCCTCCCTTTATTGCTTCCCTGCTCAAAGCCCATCCCTGGCTCAGCTCCCTGGCACACCAGTCCCTCTATCCCCCTCTTGCAACCTGCCCAGGCCTACCTGTGAACTCCCAACTCTCCAAGCCAGGAGTCTGCATGCAGGTAGTGTCTTAACCCTCTGACCCACCAGGACTCCTAAAGTGAAAGTGTTAGTTACCTCTGTCTCTTTACGACCCCATGGACTATATAGCCTTCCAGGTTCCTCTGTTCTTGGAATTCTCCAGGCAAGAATACTGGAATAGGTAGCCATTTTCTTCTCCAGGGGATCTTCCTGACCCAGAGATTGAACACAGATCTCCTGCATTGCAGGCAGATTCTTTACCATATGAGACACCAGGGAAGCCCAAATATGGCCCACCAGCGAATCTCTTCCCCCTGCCTGTCATATACACTACCATATGTGTAGTAGACAGTCAGTGGGAATTTGCTCCATGACTCAGGGAACTCAAACTGGGGCTCTGTGACCACTAGAAGGGTGGCATGGGGCCAGAGGCGAGTGGGAGGTTCAAGATAGAGGAGGCCTATGTACACCTATGGGTAATTCATATTGATGTATGGCAGAAACCAACACAATATTGTGAAGCAATTGTTCTTCGATTAAAATAAATATATTTTTTAAAAAAGATAGGTTTTAAAAAAGGAACAAAGAGGAAATCTTAAAAGCAACCAAAAGGCAAAGACACATAACCCCAAAGAAAAAATAGTCTGCTCATGGCAGATGCCAGGAGGGAATGGAGCCCTGTCTCCAAAGGGCTGAGAGTGGCTGTGGATAGTTAACTACAATTCCATCTTTAAGGTCCCCTAGGACACACAGTGGGAAGCCAGTGCCATCCTTCGCCAGAGTCTCCTGTAATTGGCAGGCCCCATCTTCATGCTCGTGGCCCCATGAACCATCCATTCATACAAAAGCCAGAAACCTGAGAAACAAGATGGTCACTTTCTGTCTTTAAAACTCTCTTCAGTCTGTCCCTCTTCCCGACCCTCAGGGGCCACTGTCCTGCTTCAGGCCCACTGCAGCAGCCTCTGGCCCCCACACTGCTCCTAAAGTAACCTTTGGAAGACTAGTATCTAAAAACGCCTCCCTTTATTGCTTCCCTGCTCAAAGCCCATCCCTGGCTCAGCTCCCTGGCACACCAGTCCCTCTATCCCCCTCTTGCAACCTGCCCAGGCCTACCTGTGAACTCCCAACTCTCCAAGCCAGGAGTCTGCATGCAGGTAGTGTCTTAACCCTCTGACCCACCAGGACTCCTAAAGTGAAAGTGTTAGTTACCTCTGTCTCTTTACGACCCCATGGACTATATAGCCTTCCAGGTTCCTCTGTTCTTGGAATTCTCCAGGCAAGAATACTGGAATAGGTAGCCATTTTCTTCTCCAGGGGATCTTCCTGACCCAGAGATTGAACACAGATCTCCTGCATTGCAGGCAGATTCTTTACCATATGAGACACCAGGGAAGCCCAAATATGGCCCACCAGCGAATCTCTTCCCCCTGCCTGTCATTATAAAGAAAGTTTACTTGAAACGACTCATGCCCATCTCTTGTCTGTCTCTTGCAGTTGCTTGTGCACTGCAAAGACAGAGTTCAGAAGGACTGTATAGACTGCAAAGGTTAAAATACATAGCCTGCAAAGAGTGCGACTCTTTGCAGAAAATATTTGTCAGCCCTGATCTAAGCACTCTGAAATCTCAGCCTATCCACAGCTGTCCCCTCAACCTAAACGGCCTCTCCTCTGCCCCATTTGTGTGGCCCCCGTGCCCTTGCCCTTCATGAGTGCTGGCCACGCTGACTCAGATCCCCACATTTGATCCACTGGTCACGTGTTTCCCTGTGAAGGCAAGAGCTATTCTGGGCAGGAGCTGACCTCCCAGGCTTAGCTCCAGGCCCAGCAGAACACTGGGTGGGCCAGAACCCACCAGTCGAGGAGGAAGTGCATGAGAGAAAGGACAGTCCTTCCAGGGACGGGCTACTGGCGTCTGTCATGGTGGCCTGTGAGCTTATTGTTCAGGGAGGCACTGGGCCTGCATCTCTGCCGGGAGAGTCTCTGGTCACTGCCACTGGCAGAAATGCTCAGGCCATCCAGGCTCCTGGGTCAGAGATGGGACGTCCCTTGCCCCTGTCCTATGTTCAGCAACACAGCGGGAAGTGTGTCTGAGCTTTGTCTATGAGGGTCTGAGACTGGCTCTGTAGGTTACAGTTTTCTTTCCCAATAACACCTTGTCTTTGCAAACTGCAGCAGAGGCAACTACCTGTAACTCTTTGACTGAGATGTGAGTAATGGACTATTTCCTGCCATCTCAGTAAACAAGGGTGTCACAGTCACCAGCAATTCCAGCCTCCATGGATGGTGAGCTAGTGAGCCCTGAGGCATTCAGGAAGGAAAGAGTACCTGCCATCTAGCAGCCATCAGACTGCCTCCAGATGGCCGGCTCCTGTCCCGCCATGCTCTGCCCGCCTGCCCCCAGCTGACCATGGCCTACACTTCCTTCCAGGGTGAGACATGCACAGAACTCTTGGCGGCTTACCTCAGAATTAGAAAACACTAGTAAATTAAACACCCGAATATCTATTCTATCTCATCAGCATGCCAGCTTCCCGGCCTTTTGAACTTTCTGTCTCCTACCCTGGACCAGGCTCCTGTAAAGGTTTACTTGAAACGACTCATGCCCATCTCTTGTCTGTCTCTTGCAGTTGCTTGTGCACTGCAAAGACAGAGTTCAGAAGGACTGTATAGACTGCAAAGGTTAAAATACATAGCCTGCAAAGAGTGCGACTCTTTGCAGAAAATATTTGTCAGCCCTGATCTAAGCACTCTGAAATCTCAGCCTATCCACAGCTGTCCCCTCAACCTAAACGGCCTCTCCTCTGCCCCATTTGTGTGGCCCCCGTGCCCTTGCCCTTCATGAGTGCTGGCCACGCTGACTCAGATCCCCACATTTGATCCACTGGTCACGTGTTTCCCTGTGAAGGCAAGAGCTATTCTGGGCAGGAGCTGACCTCCCAGGCTTAGCTCCAGGCCCAGCAGAACACTGGGTGGGCCAGAACCCACCAGTCGAGGAGGAAGTGCATGAGAGAAAGGACAGTCCTTCCAGGGACGGGCTACTGGCGTCTGTCATGGTGGCCTGTGAGCTTATTGTTCAGGGAGGCACTGGGCCTGCATCTCTGCCGGGAGAGTCTCTGGTCACTGCCACTGGCAGAAATGCTCAGGCCATCCAGGCTCCTGGGTCAGAGATGGGACGTCCCTTGCCCCTGTCCTATGTTCAGCAACACAGCGGGAAGTGTGTCTGAGCTTTGTCTATGAGGGTCTGAGACTGGCTCTGTAGGTTACAGTTTTCTTTCCCAATAACACCTTGTCTTTGCAAACTGCAGCAGAGGCAACTACCTGTAACTCTTTGACTGAGATGTGAGTAATGGACTATTTCCTGCCATCTCAGTAAACAAGGGTGTCACAGTCACCAGCAATTCCAGCCTCCATGGATGGTGAGCTAGTGAGCCCTGAGGCATTCAGGAAGGAAAGAGTACCTGCCATCTAGCAGCCATCAGACTGCCTCCAGATGGCCGGCTCCTGTCCCGCCATGCTCTGCCCGCCTGCCCCCAGCTGACCATGGCCTACACTTCCTTCCAGGGTGAGACATGCACAGAACTCTTGGCGGCTTACCTCAGAATTAGAAAACACTAGTAAATTAAACACCCGAATATCTATTCTATCTCATCAGCATGCCAGCTTCCCGGCCTTTTGAACTTTCTGTCTCCTACCCTGGACCAGGCTCCTGTAAGCCACAATGCATGTTACCTTACCAGAATTCCAAACTGCCCCCCAGAGGGCTGAAGGAATTCTGGCTGTGGGATCTGGTTCTGGAGATAGATTTGGGGGTGAAAGCACCTCAAAATGAAATGCTATTGACTCTGAATAATGAAGAGACACCCGAGGTATCCATAACTCTACAGATGGACATCACTCGACAGAGGGGACACAGCCACCTTCACCAGCAGGAATTCCCCAACCAGGCAGGAGGTACTCTCATCATTACCTCCCACAAAACAACGAGATCAGAGACTGATTCGTCGGCTTTACGGAACACGTGAGAAAACTGACAGGGAGGATACTGAAGGAGAAGTAAGAATTTGGCAGACAAAGGAGAGGAAAGGGCATTCTGTGCAGAAGGGACAGACCATGCAGGGGAACAGAGATGGATGGATAGTTGCTGAAACTCAGGCTGCAGTACTGTAGGCATGATGGGAGCTGAACCTGGAGATGCAAAGACTAGTATGTTCCTAGTTCTGCACCCCAGGGGCCCATCACTGGGCCTGGCTCAGATGGATGGCTCAATAAAGACTTCTGGATAAATGAATGGAGACAAGAGGTGGCTGTGGTCAGACATGCGGGTACTTGAATGCCTGATCAACAGCATGTTGCTGTCTGCGTGGCGGGCTAGCTGGTTCCAGGCAGGAAAGGACAATGCCGTTTATTTGGAGCGCATGCAACTACAGACTGAGATGTGAGTAATGGACTATTTCCTGCCATCTCAGTAAACAAGGGTGTCACAGTCACCAGCAATTCCAGCCTCCATGGATGGTGAGCTAGTGAGCCCTGAGGCATTCAGGAAGGAAAGAGTACCTGCCATCTAGCAGCCATCAGACTGCCTCCAGATGGCCGGCTCCTGTCCCGCCATGCTCTGCCCGCCTGCCCCCAGCTGACCATGGCCTACACTTCCTTCCAGGGTGAGACATGCACAGAACTCTTGGCGGCTTACCTCAGAATTAGAAAACACTAGTAAATTAAACACCCGAATATCTATTCTATCTCATCAGCATGCCAGCTTCCCGGCCTTTTGAACTTTCTGTCTCCTACCCTGGACCAGGCTCCTGTAAGCCACAATGCATGTTACCTTACCAGAATTCCAAACTGCCCCCCAGAGGGCTGAAGGAATTCTGGCTGTGGGATCTGGTTCTGGAGATAGTTTTGGGGGGTGAAAGCACCTCAAAATGAAATGCTATTGACTCTGAATAATGAAGAGACACCCGAGGTATCCATAACTCTACAGATGGACATCACTCGACAGAGGGGACACAGCCACCTTCACCAGCAGGAATTCCCCAACCAGGCAGGAGGTACTCTCATCATTACCTCCCACAAAACAACGAGATCAGAGACTGATTCGTCGGCTTTACGGAACACGTGAGAAAACTGACAGGGAGGATACTGAAGGAGAAGTAAGAATTTGGCAGACAAAGGAGAGGAAAGGGCATTCTGTGCAGAAGGGACAGACCATGCAGGGGAACAGAGATGGATGGATAGTTGCTGAAACTCAGGCTGCAGTACTGTAGGCATGATGGGAGCTGAACCTGGAGATGCAAAGACTAGTATGTTCCTAGTTCTGCACCCCAGGGGCCCATCACTGGGCCTGGCTCAGATGGATGGCTCAATAAAGACTTCTGGATAAATGAATGGAGACAAGAGGTGGCTGTGGTCAGACATGCGGGTACTTGAATGCCTGATCAACAGCATGTTGCTGTCTGCGTGGAGCGGGCTAGCTGGTTCCAGGCAGGAAAGGACACTTAATTAGACCTCGTTGATTTGGAGAGCGCATGCCAGGATTGCCAGGGGGTGTTTCTTGGCTGAACGAGGGGAGTTGGTTAAGCCATTCTCCTAAAATAAATAGTTTGTACTGTTTGTCCCTCAAGGACAAAATATGGTTCCTGGAGCCTGTCTCATTATTCCTTGCAACATACATATGCAAAACATTAGCCAGCAGACTCCCACTCTTTTGCTTGTTTAGAGAGTACAGATTTTTGCCAAGGTCACACAGCATATTAGAGGTGAAACTGAAAGAAACAAAGACCTTCGGCCCCTAACTGTGCTTCTCTTGGTTCCCCGCTCGCCTGCTTCAGCCAAGGGCCAAGGCTGATCTACAAACCATGGCTGAGGCCCTGACATCTAGGCCCAGGGCAGGGACCTCTCCTCTAGGTAGCTGACTCCAGCCTGCTCAAAGCAGTGTCCTTCTGTCCTTTGAGACTGTCTCCTAGAGGAGATGGCTTCCATATACCTAGCAAAAAGCAGGGAGAGGTGTGAGCTGAGCCCAGGTGGCTATGGGCCCATCCAGCACTGTGGGAAATGTGCAGACGGTGCATTTCCCAGCTGTGTCCCATGAGGTTCTCTTCACAAAGCACCTTCTTGGACTCTCCAGAAGGCTCTGGCATCTTTATGTGATTCCCAGTCTCTTACTCTGGTGCTGGTGAGCTGGCTGTCCAGATCCATTCATAGTTTTAATAAGTATTCATTGAGTGTCTGTGTGTGTGCCAGCCATTGGGCTAGCCAACATCATCTGCACAGTAGTGTACGTTCTGTACCCAGTGCATCAGGAGTCGAAGGGAAATACAAGAGGCACAGGCCTGCCCTCATGAGCTTGTGCTCTGAAATCTTCCCATTGCAGGGGTCAGTGTAATACCACTGTGGAAAGACTGCATCTTAAAGAGACCTGGATTCAAGACACAGGTCTAGCTTCTTGTGGCTATTTATTGTAGAGCATTACAATGGAAGTTTGGGTTGTAGAAAGACCAAATGCCTGATTAAAACTGTCAAACCAAGAGGCAAAACATGTTAAATCCATCACTAATGACTAAAGGGTTTCTTTGGAGAGGGTTGTCGGTGTGCTGTGAGACAAAGAAAGAAGAGGGAAAGAGAGGTGGAGGGAGGAAGGGGGTTAATGAGTGCTCCGTATCTTGTCTTCTATGGACACTAATCCTAGTAGATTAGGACTTCGTCTTATGACTTCATTTAACCGTAATTACCTCCTTGTAGACTCTGTCTCCAAAAACACTCATACTGGGGTTTAGGGTTTCAACATGTGAATGGGGGAGGGGAACACAACACGGTCCATAGCAGACTATCTAGCTGTTTTGGTGGCAGAGCAAATGAAAGGCAGCTGCAGCAGGATCAGCCTGAATCTCCAGAGAGTGTCAAAATGTGTGGGCTGTATATGAAAGGGGGCTGGGGTAGGAGCCAGGGGCTCTGTCCAAGAAGACTGTGGTGAGGGGACCACGACAAGGGTCTAACTGTGACCTTTCAAAATCCCAGGAGCTGAAGAACAAGTGTTTGCCACAACTGGGAAAAGGTGTGTCTCCCACATACTTGGACAGGTGAAACATCCCAGCAGATGATGAAGTGAGGGATATATGTATATCTCCAAACAAACTGTGACTGTGCTCTAGGAGAAAGGTCAAGGCTCAAAGAATATGTCCACCCAATAGCTGAATCAATGGGAACTTTTCTACTTCCTTTCCTCTCCATCCTCCCCACACCCACAGAAGAAGAAGAATGTCCAGATGGGGAACACTTAAAGAGATGTATCATGGACCCAAGCAGACCTGCAGCCCAAGCCAGAGGAGGAGGAGTCATTCCAACTTTAAATAAGTTCAGAGTTTGGATTATTAACTGAAACTAGATATTTTTATTACTGAATTGAGACTGTTTTGCAGCTTAAATTGACAAGAAAGTGACCTGAGAACTGTTTTTATGACCTAGAAGAGATCAGAAAATTCATGGGCCAAAATTTTCATCCAGGGGTACAAGAGGAATCAGTCTCACAGAGTGAATTTACAGAAACAGTGAAGGGGCAGCAATAAGATGCTTCATGATCACCCCACCCATGGAATTTTTGTGTGCTCAGTGCCACAGTTATGTGAGGCACATGGTTTTTCCATCTTAAAATGGGGATAATACAACCTACCATTAAAGATGGCTCTGAAAATTAAACTACATATATTGCTGTCTACAAAACCCTGATACAGTAGGCACAAAAGCCCAAGACTGAACCTGGTACACAGTGGATCCAAAGAAATGGTGAACAGTGTTATTTCAAGATAATAATAGTAGTAGTTGGACCAGTAGCATAAAAAAGCTCCTGAGCAGCATGCAACTCCAAGCTTGCTTTGTGTTTTGCTACTCCCATTTCTGGTCCTGTTGAGCTCTGAAGGATTCAGTCTCCAGCTGCAAGGAAATGTGGCCCCTCTCTCCAGCCTAACACAACTTCTGAATTTTATATGGAAATCTTAAACCTCTCCTTCTTGTTTGGTCTCCATTTAGAGCTTTGAAAATACAAGATGTGCTGTATATGGTTTCTCCCCAGGCACATGCTGAATACTAATCACTGTTTTCCAGAAAACTCAGCATCTGGGCAGCTATCTAGCCCCTGGGACCACCGATGGAATTGGACTAATACCAAGGACTGGTTACCACAATACGTCATCCACTCATGAATATTATTAAATAAGCTTTGTTTCAAGAAACCTTAAACCTTCAACTTTTAGCTCATTTTAGTCTTTTCTCAGCATTCTGGAACATGATTAATGGTGACACCACACTATGAATAAGTTATGCATGGCTCAAACTCTAACTCACAACTGATTAGTTCTTTAACAATGACCCTGAATCATGTGGTGTTAATGACCAGCCCTGATGGTCTGCTCCTACCATAAACCCATTACTAAGTCTACCTTGTGTTTTACAGCAACCATGCCAGGGCCCAATATCTACTCGAGGGGAAAAATGCTGTATTTAATGGTTATTAACTATGTGCAATTGGCTGGAGTGGTACAGACAATCTAGAGGTAAGCACCTCAGCCTTCTAAAGACAACATGGAAAATGCTATATTTGTAAGTCAATTTTTCCTCAAGTGGGTTATGTTCCTACATCTTGGGAAATAGATGCCCTCACATTACACTTGAGATGATGGTGGGAGAGGAAGCAGCCTTGGAAGATGTCATTGGTTGCACAGACACGAAGTAAAACTCTTGCAATCCCATAGGAAGAACAAAAGCATGCCTGAAGTTGTGGAATATGGATTAGGGAAGAGAAATGAATAAGAAGGCAGAAGAAACAGATGGAAGAGAAATGTGAACCCACAAGAATAAGTAAGAGCACCGGTAAAGGTAACACGTAGGTAAGTATAAAAGGTAGTTGCTCTGAAATGCAAATTTATATGCTTGGCTCAGTGGCGAAGAAATCACCTGCAATGTTGGAGTTGCAGGTTCAGGTCTTGGGGCAGGAAGATGCCCTGCAGAAGGAAATGGCTACCCACTCTAGTATCCTTGCCTGGAAAATCCTATGGACAGAGGAGCCTGGCAGGCCCTAGTCCATGGGGTTTAAGGAATCAGACACAACATATCTGCTAAACAACAACAATGATTTCCCAGCATTCATATGTTAAATTCTAATCCCCAGAGGGATGGAATTGTAATTGGAGGGGGGTGGTTTAGAACTAACTAGCATTAGTTTAAGTCATGAGAGGGGGGGCCCTTGTGATGGGATTAATCCCCTTATACAAAAAAGGAAGAGACAGGAGATCTCTTCACCCTGTTGAGGATGCAGTTAGAAGGTGCCAATCTGCAAGTCAGAAAGAGGCCCCTACCAAAACTCAACCATCCCAGCATCTTGATCCTGGACTTCTCAGCCTCCTGAATCATGAGAAATAAATGTTATTTAAGCCACTCAGTCTATGATATTTTCTTACTGCAGCCTACACGAAGACTACAATTTGGTTTTTTTGTTTGTTTGTTTATTTGTTTGTAACTCCTTCCTTCTCCTATATAATTTATTTTTTTTCCTATATAATTTAAAAGACAACTGTATAAAACAATAATTTTAAGTCTGTGTTGATGGGAACATAATGTACAGAGGTATAATTTGTGACAATTAAAGCATAAAGAAAGAGTGAAGTGAGCTATGCAGGAATAAAGTTTTTGTATACTATTAAAATTCAGTTCATCTCAGTTCAGCCACTCAGTTGTGTCCAACTCTTTGTGACCCCATAGACTGCAGCTTTGCAGACTTCAATGTCCTTCACCATCTCCCAGAGCTTACTCAAACTCAAACCCTTTGACTCAGTGATGCCATCCAACCATCTCATCCTGTCATCCCCTTCTCTATCTGCCTTCTGTTTTTCCCAACATCAGAGTCTTTTCCAGTGAGCTGACTCTTCCCATCAGGTGGCCAAAGTGTTGGAGCTTCAGCTTCAGCATCAGTTCTTTAGGATTGACTGGTTTGATATTCTTGCAGTCTAAGGGACTCTCAAGAGTTTTCTCTAACACCACAGTTCAAGGGCATCAATTCTTCAGCACTCAGCCTTCTTTATGGCTCAACTCTCACATCCATACATGACTACTGGGAAAACCATAGCTTTGACTGTACAGACTTTCATCAGCAAAGTGATGTAATACCGTCTCTAGGTTTGTCACAGCTTTTCTTCAAAGAAACAAGTGTCTTTTCATTTCATGGCTGCAGTCACCATCCACAGTGATTTTGAAGCCCAAGAAAATAAAATCTGTCACTGTTTCCATTGTTTGTACATCTATTTTGTGTGAAATGATAGGACTGGATGCCATGATCTTCCTGTTGAGATGAGAGGGGTGAGGCCTTATACAAAAAAGGAAGAGACAGGAGATCTCTTCACCCTGTTGAGGATGCAGTTAGAAGGTGCCAATCTGCAAGTCAGAAAGAGGCCCCTACCAAAACTCAACCATCCCAGCATCTTGATCCTGGACTTCTCAGCCTCCTGAATCATGAGAAATAAATGTTATTTAAGCCACTCAGTCTATGATATTTTCTTACTGCAGCCTACACGAAGACTACAATTTGGTTTTTTTGTTTGTTTGTTTATTTGTTTGTAACTCCTTCCTTCTCCTATATAATTTATTTTTTTTCCTATATAATTTAAAAGACAACTGTATAAAACAATAATTTTAAGTCTGTGTTGATGGGAACATAATGTACAGAGGTATAATTTGTGACAATTAAAGCATAAAGAAAGAGTGAAGTGAGCTATGCAGGAATAAAGTTTTTGTATACTATTAAAATTCAGTTCATCTCAGTTCAGCCACTCAGTTGTGTCCAACTCTTTGTGACCCCATAGACTGCAGCTTTGCAGACTTCAATGTCCTTCACCATCTCCCAGAGCTTACTCAAACTCAAACCCTTTGACTCAGTGATGCCATCCAACCATCTCATCCTGTCATCCCCTTCTCTATCTGCCTTCTGTTTTTCCCAACATCAGAGTCTTTTCCAGTGAGCTGACTCTTCCCATCAGGTGGCCAAAGTGTTGGAGCTTCAGCTTCAGCATCAGTTCTTTAGGATTGACTGGTTTGATATTCTTGCAGTCTAAGGGACTCTCAAGAGTTTTCTCTAACACCACAGTTCAAGGGCATCAATTCTTCAGCACTCAGCCTTCTTTATGGCTCAACTCTCACATCCATACATGACTACTGGGAAAACCATAGCTTTGACTGTACAGACTTTCATCAGCAAAGTGATGTAATACCGTCTCTAGGTTTGTCACAGCTTTTCTTCAAAGAAACAAGTGTCTTTTCATTTCATGGCTGCAGTCACCATCCACAGTGATTTTGAAGCCCAAGAAAATAAAATCTGTCACTGTTTCCATTGTTTGTACATCTATTTTGTGTGAAATGATAGGACTGGATGCCATGATCTTCGTTTTTTTAATGTTGAGTTCTAGGCCAGGTTTTTTACTCTCCTCTTTCACCTCTATCAAGAGACTCTTTAGTTCCTCTTTGCTTTCTGTCATTAGGGTGGTGTCATCTGCTTATCTAAGGCTATTGCTATTTCTCCTAGCAATCTTGATTTCAGCTTCTGCTTCATCTAGACCAGCATTTCACATGATGTACTCTTCATATAGATTAGATAAGTAGTGTCACGGGCACTGTGCTGCAGCTTACTCTGATTCCTGTTCTTATTAGTTCTCACTAGGAGGCACAATCTTAAATAGATCAGAGACCTTTTACAGTCACAGTAATGTCCCCTCAGAGTCGTGAGTCTTGGACTTGGACAATAAAGTGTTGTGGTCTCAAGTATTGTCAAACCAAGAGTAGCTTTATTAATCATAGAACATATAAGAATCAGAAGTAAGATTCCATTAATCAGGATTCAAATAAAGGCAAGCACAAATAATCAGAACTCAATCAAATGCAAACAGAAGTTCTTACCCCAGAGCTGGAGAGTCTCAATCTCACATCAGGCACAATCGATCTCCATGAGTGAGCCTGCTGCATGATCTTACCTCACACTTTTAAATTTTTTCAACTAGAAATCTCAAGTTAATTAGTAATCATAAAAGTGGTTATTACAAGAGTTTTTTGCTTCTCTTGAGATGCAAAAGAGGTTATTACTGGCTCTTTTCCGGGAGCTGACTCTTCCCATCAGGTGGCCAAAGTGTTGGAGCTTCAGCTTCAGCATCAGTTCTTTAGGATTGACTGGTTTGATATTCTTGCAGTCTAAGGGACTCTCAAGAGTTTTCTCTAACACCACAGTTCAAGGGCATCAATTCTTCAGCACTCAGCCTTCTTTATGGCTCAACTCTCACATCCATACATGACTACTGGGAAAACCATAGCTTTGACTGTACAGACTTTCATCAGCAAAGTGATGTAATACCGTCTCTAGGTTTGTCACAGCTTTTCTTCAAAGAAACAAGTGTCTTTTCATTTCATGGCTGCAGTCACCATCCACAGTGATTTTGAAGCCCAAGAAAATAAAATCTGTCACTGTTTCCATTGTTTGTACATCTATTTTGTGTGAAATGATAGGACTGGATGCCATGATCTTCGTTTTTTTAATGTTGAGTTCTAGGCCAGGTTTTTTACTCTCCTCTTTCACCTCTATCAAGAGACTCTTTAGTTCCTCTTTGCTTTCTGTCATTAGGGTGGTGTCATCTGCTTATCTAAGGCTATTGCTATTTCTCCTAGCAATCTTGATTTCAGCTTCTGCTTCATCTAGACCAGCATTTCACATGATGTACTCTTCATATAGATTAGATAAGTAGTGTCACGGGCACTGTGCTGCAGCTTACTCTGATTCCTGTTCTTATTAGTTCTCACTAGGAGGCACAATCTTAAATAGATCAGAGACCTTTTACAGTCACAGTAATGTCCCCTCAGAGTCGTGAGTCTTGGACTTGGACAATAAAGTGTTGTGGTCTCAAGTATTGTCAAACCAAGAGTAGCTTTATTAATCATAGAACATATAAGAATCAGAAGTAAGATTCCATTAATCAGGATTCAAATAAAGGCAAGCACAAATAATCAGAACTCAATCAAATGCAAACAGAAGTTCTTACCCCAGAGCTGGAGAGTCTCAATCTCACATCAGGCACAATCGATCTCCATGAGTGAGCCTGCTGCATGATCTTACCTCACACTTTTAAATTTTTTCAACTAGAAATCTCAAGTTAATTAGTAATCATAAAAGTGGTTATTACAAGAGTTTTTTGCTTCTCTTGAGATGCAAAAGAGGTTATTACTGGCTCTTTTTGCTCCTTGACTAACACCTAGGTAAACACCTTTGTTCTTGAGGGAAAACATGTATTTGTAGAGAAAACATTCTTACAATTCTTTTTTTTTTTTTTTTAATTAATTAATTAATTTATTTATTTATTTTTGTACATGTATGTTCCCAGATCAATCAGATGCATATCCCTTGGCCCTCCCCCCACCCAGGTTCCCCCCCCCCATCCCTCCAGACCATTGTTCCAAGTGGTTGTAGGTACTCCTATTCCCCTAGCACAATGACAATAGCTATCCTTTCTACACATGACAGTATAGGTTCCCATGTTACTCCCTCCCATTGTTCGGTCTCCACAATGTCTTTATGTCTATTCTGTTTTTTTATGAGTTCACTGTGTGTGTTATCATGACCATCTTACTAGATCCCATATATATGAGTTAGTATACTATACTTGTCTTTCTCTTTTTGACTTACTTCACTTTTTATGATAGGTTCTAAAGCCAGCCACCTCATTAGGACTGAGTCTTCTGCATTTCTTTTAACAGCTGAGTAGTATTCCATTGTATATATGTACCAGAGCTTCTGGATCCATTCATTTGTCGATGGACATCTAGGTTGCTTCCATGTTCTGGCTATTGTATAGAGAGCTGCAATGAACATTGGGGTACAGGTGCCTCTTTCAGTTTTGATTTCATCAGGATATAGGCCTAATAGTGGGATTGCTGGGTCATAGGGTGCTTCTATTTTTAGTGTTTTAAGGAATCTCCATATTGTCTTCCATAGAGGTTGTATTAATTTACATTCCCACCAGCAATGCAAGAGGGTTCCCTTTTCTCCACACCCTCTCCAGCATTTGTTGTCTGTCGATTTGTTGATGATGGCCATTCTGACAGGTGTGAGGTGGTATCTTATTGTGGTTTTAATTTGCATTTCTCTAATAATAAGCGAGGTTGAGCATCGTTTCATGTGCTTTTGGACCATTTGTATGTCCTCTTTGGAGAGGCGTCTCTTTAGATCTTTTTCCCATTTTTTGATTGGGCTGCTCATTTTCCCTGTGCTGAGTTGTCTGAGTTGCTTGTAGATTTTGGAGATTAATTTTTTGTCTGTTGTTTCATTTGATTCTTACAATTCTTAATCTACAAAGGGAACTATGAGTTGTAAAGAGTGTGTTACACTTATCACTAAAAAGGACACAAGTGGAGAAGCTTTTGTGCTCTGTACTAGCCTCTAGGTAAACATCTTTGTTCTCAGGGGGAAACGTGTTTGTACATGAAACATTCTTACAATTCTTAATCTATGAAGGGAACTACAAGTTGTAAAGAGTGTGTTACACTTATCACTAAAAAGGAGCACAAGTGAAGAGCTTTTGTCCAGGCAAACATCAGTTTAATCTTATAAACTGCTAATCTTATGAATGGGGCTATGTCAGGCCCAGACTTTTATCAGTAACTAGCTACCTATTCATCCTCAAAGGAGGTCTCAGAGAGGTGAGGCTGCAGGCAGCGATTATTGCTAGTGTGGGAAAGATGTTTGTCGGCTCATCCCAGGAATCTTTTCTTGATCTCTCCTGTGAGAAGTGAACATGGAACCATCCCCTCATACTAATGACCACCCTTGTGGGAGCATTTGACGTATCGACCAAGTTAGAGTAGAGAGGTCTTCTTCCCCACATAGTGGCATTCCCTGCAAATAACCTAACTTTTCTTCCTCATCACTTTCCCCATTAGAACTGTTCTCCTCATAATTAGGGTCCCAATATCTGTCAGTGAGATGCCTTCACTTGCCCATGACAGTAGGATGACAATATACAGCCTTGACGTACTCCTTTACCAATTTGGAACCAGTCCATTGTTCCATGTCCAATTTCTAACTGTTGCTTCTTGTCCTGCATACAGGTTTCACAGGAGGCAGGTAAGGTGGTCTGGTATTCCCGGTTCTTAAAGAATTTTCCACAGTTTGTGGTGACCCACACCATCAAAGGCTTTAGTGTAGTCAATGAAGCAGAAGCAGATGTTTTTATGGAATTCCATTGTTTTTCCTATGATCCAACGGATGTTGGGAATTTGATCTCTGGTTTCTCTGCCTTTTCTAAATGCAGCTTGTACATCTGGAAGTTCTCAGTTCACATATTGTTGAAGCCTAGCTTTGAGAATTTTGAGTATTACTTTGGTAGCATGTGAAATGAGTGCAATTGTGCAGTAACTACTAAAATTAAGTTGCTATTATTCCAAACTAGAATAATTAAAATAAAAGAAGACAAAATGGTTATCTGGGGAGACCTTACAAATAGCTGAGAAAAGAAAAGAAGTGAAGGCAAAGGAGAAAGATATACCCAACTGAATGCAGCTTTCCAGAGAATAGCAAAAGGAGATAAGAAAGCTTTCTTATGTGAACAATGCAAAGAAATAAAGGAAAACAATAGAATAGGAAAGACAAAAAATCTCTTCAAAAAATTAGAGATACCAAGGGAATGTTTCAAGCAAAGATGGGAACAATAAAGGATAAAAACCTCAAGGACCTAACAGAAGCAAAAGAGATTAAGGAGAGATGGAGAGAATACACAGAACTATACAGAAAAGATCTTACTGGCTCAGATAGCTACGATGGTATGGTCACTCACCTGGAGCCAGACATCCTGAAATGTGAACTCAAGTGGAAGCATTACTACCAACAAAGCTAGTGGCGATGATGGAATTCCAGCTGAGTGATATCAAATCCTAAAAGATGATGCTGTTAAAGTGATGCACTCAAAATATCAGCAAATTTGGAAAAATCAGCAGTGGACTCAGGATTGAGAAAGGTCAGTTTTCATTCCACCCCCAAAGAAGGGCGGTGACAAAGAGTGTTCAGACTATTGGACAATCAGCTCATTTCCCATGCTAGTTCAGTTATACTCAAAATCCTTCAAGATAGGCTTCAACAGTATATGAAAACTTCCAGATGACACCACCCTAATGCCAGAAAGCAAAGAGGAACTAAAGAGCCTCTTGATGAAAGTGAAAGAGGAGAGTGAAAAAGCTGGCCTAAAATGCAACAAATGAAGATCATGGCTTCTGATCCAATCACTTTATGGAAAATAGATGGGGAAGAAGTGGAAATAGTGACAGACTTTATTTTCTTGGGCTCCAAAATCACTACAGATTGTGACCGTAGCCATGAACTTAAAAGACACTTGCTCCTTAGCAGAAACAGTATGACAAACCTAGACAGGGTTTTACAAAGCAGAGACATCACTTTGCCAACAGAGGTCTATGTAGTCAAAGCTATGATATTTCTAGTAGTTGTGTATGGATGTGAGAGTTAGACCAGAAAGAAGATTGAGCACCAAAGAATTGATGCTTTCATGTTGTGGCTCAAGAAGAGTCTTTGAGAGTCCCTTGGATAGCAAAGATAGCAAACCAGTCAATCCTAAAGGAAATCAACCCTGAATATTCTTTAGAAGGACTGATACTGAAGCTGAAATACCAATACTTTGGCTACCTGATGGGAAAAGCCAGTTCCTTGGAAGAGAGCCTCTTTCTGTGCGACAGAAAATGAGATGGTTAGATAGCATCACTAATGCCATGGACATGAGTTTGAGCAAACTCATGGGAGCCAGTGAAGGACAGGGATGTCTGTTGTTCTGCAGCTCGTGGGGTTGCAAAGAGTTGAATATGACTTAGCAACTGAAGAACAACAATAATTCCAAACTAAATTGTTATAAAATAATGATGTTAATAGTAACTCCCAGGGCAACACTAAAAAATATCAAAATCCTAAAAAGGAATTGCTAGTGGCGATGATGGAATTCCAGCTGAGTGATATCAAATCCTAAAAGATGATGCTGTTAAAGTGATGCACTCAAAATATCAGCAAATTTGGAAAAATCAGCAGTGGACTCAGGATTGAGAAAGGTCAGTTTTCATTCCACCCCCAAAGAAGGGCGGTGACAAAGAGTGTTCAGACTATTGGACAATCAGCTCATTTCCCATGCTAGTTCAGTTATACTCAAAATCCTTCAAGATAGGCTTCAACAGTATATGAAAACTTCCAGATGACACCACCCTAATGCCAGAAAGCAAAGAGGAACTAAAGAGCCTCTTGATGAAAGTGAAAGAGGAGAGTGAAAAAGCTGGCCTAAAATGCAACAAATGAAGATCATGGCTTCTGATCCAATCACTTTATGGAAAATAGATGGGGAAGAAGTGGAAATAGTGACAGACTTTATTTTCTTGGGCTCCAAAATCACTACAGATTGTGACCGTAGCCATGAACTTAAAAGACACTTGCTCCTTAGCAGAAACAGTATGACAAACCTAGACAGGGTTTTACAAAGCAGAGACATCACTTTGCCAACAGAGGTCTATGTAGTCAAAGCTATGATATTTCTAGTAGTTGTGTATGGATGTGAGAGTTAGACCAGAAAGAAGATTGAGCACCAAAGAATTGATGCTTTCATGTTGTGGCTCAAGAAGAGTCTTTGAGAGTCCCTTGGATAGCAAAGATAGCAAACCAGTCAATCCTAAAGGAAATCAACCCTGAATATTCTTTAGAAGGACTGATACTGAAGCTGAAATACCAATACTTTGGCTACCTGATGGGAAAAGCCATTTCCCTTTGGGAAGAGAGCCTCTTTCTGTGCGACAGAAAATGAGATGGTTAGATAGCATCACTAATGCCATGGACATGAGTTTGAGCAAACTCATGGGAGCCAGTGAAGGACAGGGATGTCTGTTGTTCTGCAGCTCGTGGGGTTGCAAAGAGTTGAATATGACTTAGCAACTGAAGAACAACAATAATTCCAAACTAAATTGTTATAAAATAATGATGTTAATAGTAACTCCCAGGGCAACACTAAAAAAATAACTCAAAATACACATAATAAAAGAAAGGCTTAAAATGGTACACTAGATAATATCTTTTTTTTCAAGTATGAAAGATTTTTACTGAAATATAGTTAATTGTGGAGCTTGTGGTAAAGAACCTGCCTGACAATGCAAGAGACATAAGAAACATGAGTTGGACCTCTGGGTTGGGAAGAATCTCTGATAGAGGGCACAGCAAGCCACTCCAGTATTCTTGTCTGGAGAATCCCCTGGACAGAGAAGTCTGGTGCGCTATGGTCCACAAGGTCACAAGGAGTCCGCCAAGACTAAAGCAACTTAGCACTCATGCTTGCATAATTCATTCAATTTCTGCTATACAGAAATTGTAACTGTTAATTTCTGCTATATAGCAAAGCAACTTACAGATATATATATATATGATATATATATGAAAGTATATATATGTATTCTTTTCCATTATGGTTATCATAAGATATGGAATATAGTGCTACACAAGAGGACCTTGTTGTTTATCGATTTCCTACATAATAGCTTACATCTGCTAACCCCAACCTCCCACTCATCCCCCTCACATTTGGCAACCAAGAGTCTGGTCTCTATTCTCTGTCTCTATTTCATAGATAGGTTTGTTTGTGTCACATTTCAGATCCTGCATATAAGTAATATCACATGGTATTTGTCTTTCTGACTTATTTCATTTAGTATAAACATCTCTAGCTGCATTCCTACTGTTTTGTTCTTTTATGAATGAGTAGTATTGCATTTTTAGCGCCCCCCCTGTTTTGCAAAGATAGCAAACAGTCAATCCCCTGAATATTCTTTAGAAGGACTGATACTGAAGCTGAAATACCAATACTTTGGCTACCTGATGGGAAAAGCCAGTTCCTTGGAAGAGAGCCTCTTTCTGTGCGACAGAAAATGAGATGGTTAGATAGCATCACTAATGCCATGGACATGAGTTTGAGCAAACTCATGGGAGCCAGTGAAGGACAGGGATGTCTGTTGTTCTGCAGCTCGTGGGGTTGCAAAGAGTTGAATATGACTTAGCAACTGAAGAACAACAATAATTCCAAACTAAATTGTTATAAAATAATGATGTTAATAGTAACTCCCAGGGCAACACTAAAAAAATAACTCAAAATACACATAATAAAAGAAAGGCTTAAAATGGTACACTAGATAATATCTTTTTTTTCAAGTATGAAAGATTTTTACTGAAATATAGTTAATTGTGGAGCTTGTGGTAAAGAACCTGCCTGACAATGCAAGAGACATAAGAAACATGAGTTGGACCTCTGGGTTGGGAAGAATCTCTGATAGAGGGCACAGCAAGCCACTCCAGTATTCTTGTCTGGAGAATCCCCTGGACAGAGAAGTCTGGTGCGCTATGGTCCACAAGGTCACAAGGAGTCCGCCAAGACTAAAGCAACTTAGCACTCATGCTTGCATAATTCATTCAATTTCTGCTATACAGAAATTGTAACTGTTAATTTCTGCTATATAGCAAAGCAACTTACAGATATATATATATATGTATATATATATGAAAGTATATATATGTATTCTTTTCCATTATGGTTATCATAAGATATGGAATATAGTGCTACACAAGAGGACCTTGTTGTTTATCGATTTCCTACATAATAGCTTACATCTGCTAACCCCAACCTCCCACTCATCCCCCTCACATTTGGCAACCAAGAGTCTGGTCTCTATTCTCTGTCTCTATTTCATAGATAGGTTTGTTTGTGTCACATTTCAGATCCTGCATATAAGTAATATCACATGGTATTTGTCTTTCTGACTTATTTCATTTAGTATAAACATCTCTAGCTGCATTCCTACTGTTGCATGTGGCACTGTTTTGTTCTTTTTATGAATGAGTAGTATTCCATTGCATGTTTGTAGCGCATCTTCCTTACCCATTCATCTGTCAATGGACAATTCAGCTTTTTCCCATGTTTTGGGGATTGCAAGTGGTACTGTTAAGAACATAGGTGTGCATATATCTTTTCAGGTTAGATTTTTGTCTGGATATATATCCAAGAATGGGATAGCTGAATCATATGGTAGTTCTAGTTTTAGTTTTCTGAGGAACCTCCATACTGTTTTCCACAGTAGCTGTACCAGTTTATATTCCCACCAATACTGTAGGAGAGTTCCCTTTTCTTCACACCTTCTCCAGCTTTTGTATTTGTAGAGTTTTTAATTATGGCCTTCTGACCAGTATGAGGTTGGACTTCATTGTAGTTCTGATCTGTATTTCTCTACTAATGAGCAATGTGAACCATCTTTTCTTGTGCTTATTGGCCATTTGTATTCTTTCCTTGGAGAAATGTCTATTTAGGGGGTCTGCGCATTTTACAATTGAGTTGTTTGTTTTTTGTTATTGTTGAGCTATATGAGGTGCTTGTGTGTTTTGGAAATTAAAGCCTTTTTCAGTCACATGGTTTGCAAACATTTTATCCCATTCTGTAGATTGTCTTTTTATTTTGTTTATGGTTTCTTTCACTGTGCCAAAGCTTGTAAGTTTGATTAGGTCCCATTTGTTTACTTCTGGTTTTATTTCTACTGCCTTGGCGAACTGACCTAAGAAAACACTGCTATGATTTATGTCAGAGAATATTTTGCCTATGATTTCACCATACATAAACTCAAAATGGCTTAAAGACAAACATATGACATGACACCATAAAAATTCTAGAAGACAGGGCTTCTCTGGTAGCTCAGTGGTGAAGAGTTCACCTGCCAATGCAGGAGGCATGAGTGCGATCCCTGATCTGGGAGACCCCACACTTGGAGCCACAACTAGTGAGCCCTTTTAAAAAGCTTACATCTGCTAACCCCAACCTCCCACTCATCCCCCTCACATTTGGCAACCAAGAGTCTGGTCTCTATTCTCTGTCTCTATTTCATAGATAGGTTTGTTTGTGTCACATTTCAGATCCTGCATATAAGTAATATCACATGGTATTTGTCTTTCTGACTTATTTCATTTAGTATAAACATCTCTAGCTGCATTCCTACTGTTGCATGTGGCACTGTTTTGTTCTTTTTATGAATGAGTAGTATTCCATTGCATGTTTGTAGCGCATCTTCCTTACCCATTCATCTGTCAATGGACAATTCAGCTTTTTCCCATGTTTTGGGGATTGCAAGTGGTACTGTTAAGAACATAGGTGTGCATATATCTTTTCAGGTTAGATTTTTGTCTGGATATATATCCAAGAATGGGATAGCTGAATCATATGGTAGTTCTAGTTTTAGTTTTCTGAGGAACCTCCATACTGTTTTCCACAGTAGCTGTACCAGTTTATATTCCCACCAATACTGTAGGAGAGTTCCCTTTTCTTCACACCTTCTCCAGCTTTTGTATTTGTAGAGTTTTTAATTATGGCCTTCTGACCAGTATGAGGTTGGACTTCATTGTAGTTCTGATCTGTATTTCTCTACTAATGAGCAATGTGAACCATCTTTTCTTGTGCTTATTGGCCATTTGTATTCTTTCCTTGGAGAAATGTCTATTTAGGGGGTCTGCGCATTTTACAATTGAGTTGTTTGTTTTTTGTTATTGTTGAGCTATATGAGGTGCTTGTGTGTTTTGGAAATTAAAGCCTTTTTCAGTCACATGGTTTGCAAACATTTTATCCCATTCTGTAGATTGTCTTTTTATTTTGTTTATGGTTTCTTTCACTGTGCCAAAGCTTGTAAGTTTGATTAGGTCCCATTTGTTTACTTCTGGTTTTATTTCTACTGCCTTGGCGAACTGACCTAAGAAAACACTGCTATGATTTATGTCAGAGAATATTTTGCCTATGATTTCACCATACATAAACTCAAAATGGCTTAAAGACAAACATATGACATGACACCATAAAAATTCTAGAAGACAGGGCTTCTCTGGTAGCTCAGTGGTGAAGAGTTCACCTGCCAATGCAGGAGGCATGAGTGCGATCCCTGATCTGGGGAGACCCCACACTTGGAGCCACAACTAGTGAGCCCATGTGCCACAACTACTGAAGCCTGTGAGTCCTAGAGCCCAAGTTCCACAACAAGAAAAGTCACCGCAACAAGAAGCCTGCTCACCTCAACGAGAGAGTAGCTGCCACTTCCTGAAACTAAAGAAAAGCCTGTGGCAGCAGTGAAAACCCTGAATAGCCAAAAATATATAAATAAATAAATATTTTTTAAAAAATCCTAGAAGACAGTATCTTTTTAACACAAAAGACAATAATAGAGGGACTGAGAAACAAGAAGACATAAGACATACCGGAAACAAACATCAAAATGGAAGATACAAATCCTACCATATCAGTAATTACATTAAATACAAATGGATTAATTCTCCAATTAAAAGGCAAAGATTATAGAATGGATTTTTTTTTAAATCCAACTATGTCCTGGATTTACAGTGTATAAATCTTATAAGAGATTTATTTTAGGTTAAAAGACATGAATAGGTTGAAAGTGAAAGGGTAGTAAAAGATATACCATGAAAAAGTAACCTTAAGAAAGCTAGTGTAGCTATACTAATATCAGACAAAACTGATTTTTATAGAATCAAAGAAAAAATTTTATAACAATGAAAGGAGCAGTGCATCAAGAATATCTAACATTATACCCACATATAACAAGAGTTCCAACATACATGAAAGCAAAACAGACAGAATATAAAGTAAAACTAAAATATTCAACAATAATAATTGGAGACTTCAGTGTTCTACTTTCTATAATGGATAGACCTACTACATATAAACCAATAAGGAAACATAAAAGTTAGCAGCACTATAAATCAACTAAATCTAACAAATTTTATAGATTATTCCATCCAATATCAGTTACAGATTGTCTTTTTATTTTTTATGAGTTCTTTCACTGTGCCAAAGCTTGTAAGTTTGATTAGGTCCCATTTGTTTACTTCTGGTTTTATTTCTACTGCCTTGGCGAACTGACCTAAGAAAACACTGCTATGATTTATGTCAGAGAATATTTTGCCTATGATTTCACCATACATAAACTCAAAATGGCTTAAAGACAAACATATGACATGACACCATAAAAATTCTAGAAGACAGGGCTTCTCTGGTAGCTCAGTGGTGAAGAGTTCACCTGCCAATGCAGGAGGCATGAGTGCGATCCCTGATCTGGGGAGACCCCACACTTGGAGCCACAACTAGTGAGCCCATGTGCCACAACTACTGAAGCCTGTGAGTCCTAGAGCCCAAGTTCCACAACAAGAAAAGTCACCGCAACAAGAAGCCTGCTCACCTCAACGAGAGAGTAGCTGCCACTTCCTGAAACTAAAGAAAAGCCTGTGGCAGCAGTGAAAACCCTGAATAGCCAAAAATATATAAATAAATAAATATTTTTTAAAAAATCCTAGAAGACAGTATCTTTTTAACACAAAAGACAATAATAGAGGGACTGAGAAACAAGAAGACATAAGACATACCGGAAACAAACATCAAAATGGAAGATACAAATCCTACCATATCAGTAATTACATTAAATACAAATGGATTAATTCTCCAATTAAAAGGCAAAGATTATAGAATGGATTTTTTTTTAAATCCAACTATGTCCTGGATTTACAGTGTATAAATCTTATAAGAGATTTATTTTAGGTTAAAAGACATGAATAGGTTGAAAGTGAAAGGGTAGTAAAAGATATACCATGAAAAAGTAACCTTAAGAAAGCTAGTGTAGCTATACTAATATCAGACAAAACTGATTTTTATAGAATCAAAGAAAAAATTTTATAACAATGAAAGGAGCAGTGCATCAAGAATATCTAACATTATACCCACATATAACAAGAGTTCCAACATACATGAAAGCAAAACAGACAGAATATAAAGTAAAACTAAAATATTCAACAATAATAATTGGAGACTTCAGTGTTCTACTTTCTATAATGGATAGACCTACTACATATAAACCAATAAGGAAACATAAAAGTTAGCAGCACTATAAATCAACTAAATCTAACAAATTTTATAGATTATTCCATCCAATATCAGTTACACATTGTTCTCAAGTACACATGGAACACATGTATACATCAGGAAGATCATATATAGGCTAATAAAAAAATCTAAGTAAATTTTTAAAAGATTCAAATCATACAAAGCATGTTTTCCTACCACAATAAAATGAAATTAGAGATCAATTAGAGAAATTTAAGGAATCAACAAATATGTAAAAGTTAAATACACTCTTTCCCACTGGACCACCAGGAAAACCCTAGTCTTCTGTTTATTTGTCTAGTTTTTGGTCATTATAGCTAAAAAAATTGCCAATTTTGTTGATCTTTTTATTTTTTCCCCATCATGCCTTTTATTTTTATATTTATTTTCATTCATCTTTTTTTATTCTTTGGCATGTGTAGGTGCTCTGCAACAAAAGAGGCCACTGCAATGGGAGGCCCCCACAAATAAACAGAAGACTGGGGCTTTCTTGGTGGTCCAGTGGGTAAAGAGTCAGCCTGGCACTGCATGGGGCACTGGTTTGATCCCTGGCCCAGGAAGATCTCACGTGCCGCAGAGCAGCTGGGTTGGTATGTCCAATTTGGAGCCAGCACTCTGGAGCACATACACCCAGAGCCAGTGCTCTGCAATGAGAAAGGCCACTGCAACAGGAGGCCCACACATGCCAAAGAATAAGGATGAAAACAAATGATAACTTAGAAATATATATATATATATATGTGTGTGTGTCAAAAAAAAGCCTCACATAACTAAAAGACTCACATAACTAAAACAAGAAGTGGCTTTATTACCAGTCTTACAGAAATACAAAGGATTAGAAGTGAATATTATAATTGAATGCTAAAAAATTAGATAATATATATGAAATGGACAAAACTTTAGAAAGACACAAACTACCCACACAAATTCAAGTAAACAATCTAAACAAATCTACAAGAGATTGAGCCAGTAATCAGAAAACATCCAAAGAAGAATATTCCAGGACTTTCACTTATGAATTCTACCAGATGTTTAAGAAAAATTAATACTAAAAACTTTCAAAAACTCTTTCAAAAAATAGGAAAGGAAATTGTTCTAAATTCATTTGGAAGTGTCTCTTACCTTGACATTAAACCATATGAAGACGTCACAAAAACTACAGATTAATATTCTCTATGAATGTAGATCCAAAAGTCCTCAACAAAACACTAGCAGGTTCCAGCAGTATATTAAAAGATTGTACAAATGAGATTTATCTCAGGAATGCAAGGTTGGTTCAACATACAAAATTTAGTCAGCATAACTGTATCTGTTCCTATTGCTGGTATGACAAATTACCACAAGTGGTTTAAAAACAACACAAAACAATTTGGATTGTATTTTAAGTATCTCTCTCTCTCTTTCTCTCTCTGTTCATCATCGCAACACCTTCTCTGACTCTGACTCTTCTCTACCCTGCTTTTATAAGGACCTTTTAGATTACATTAATTTCACCCACATAATTGAAGGAAATCTCCCCATCTCAAAATCCTTAACCTAATCACATCTGCAAATTCCCCTTTACCATGTCAAATAACATATTCACAGGTCCAGAAACTAGGACTCGGAGATCTTCGAGGTGTCATTATTTAGCATATGTTAATAAGATAATATCAATAGACTATTATTAGATATTCATAGAATTGATAGAATTAATAGTATAAAAGGAAAAAATATGATCTCAATAAATTCATAATAAACACTTTACAAAGTACAACACGTTTTCCTGATGAAAACCCCCAACACAGGGATAGAAGGGATAACCTGATAAAGGAAATCTATAAAAACACACAGCTAGCATCATATTCAGTGGAAAAAGACTGAATGCTTTCCCCCTAAAATCATAAACAAGGCAAGGATATCTGCTCTCTCCATCCTCCTGAAATGTGGCTTTATTACCAGTCTTACAGAAATACAAAGGATTAGAAGTGAATATTATAATTGAATGCTAAAAAATTAGATAATATATATGAAATGGACAAAACTTTAGAAAGACACAAACTACCCACACAAATTCAAGTAAACAATCTAAACAAATCTACAAGAGATTGAGCCAGTAATCAGAAAACATCCAAAGAAGAATATTCCAGGACTTTCACTTATGAATTCTACCAGATGTTTAAGAAAAATTAATACTAAAAACTTTCAAAAACTCTTTCAAAAAATAGGAAAGGAAATTGTTCTAAATTCATTTGGAAGTGTCTCTTACCTTGACATTAAACCATATGAAGACGTCACAAAAACTACAGATTAATATTCTCTATGAATGTAGATCCAAAAGTCCTCAACAAAACACTAGCAGGTTCCAGCAGTATATTAAAAGATTGTACAAATGAGATTTATCTCAGGAATGCAAGGTTGGTTCAACATACAAAATTTAGTCAGCATAACTGTATCTGTTCCTATTGCTGGTATGACAAATTACCACAAGTGGTTTAAAAACAACACAAAACAATTTGGATTGTATTTTAAGTATCTCTCTCTCTCTTTCTCTCTCTGTTCATCATCGCAACACCTTCTCTGACTCTGACTCTTCTCTACCCTGCTTTTATAAGGACCTTTTAGATTACATTAATTTCACCCACATAATTGAAGGAAATCTCCCCATCTCAAAATCCTTAACCTAATCACATCTGCAAATTCCCCTTTACCATGTCAAATAACATATTCACAGGTCCAGAAACTAGGACTCGGAGATCTTCGAGGTGTCATTATTTAGCATATGTTAATAAGATAATATCAATAGACTATTATTAGATATTCATAGAATTGATAGAATTAATAGTATAAAAGGAAAAAATATGATCTCAATAAATTCATAATAAACACTTTACAAAGTACAACACGTTTTCCTGATGAAAACCCCCAACACAGGGATAGAAGGGATAACCTGATAAAGGAAATCTATAAAAACACACAGCTAGCATCATATTCAGTGGAAAAAGACTGAATGCTTTCCCCCTAAAATCATAAACAAGGCAAGGATATCTGCTCTCTCCATCCTCCTGAAATGTGGCATTTTCCGAATGGACTTCAGGTCCCATCCTTTTGCATCCCAGGTCTTCCGTGATGGACAGAACTCTCCTCATCTACGGACTTTCCCATCCCCCTGCACTGTCTCCCCACTACACACTTGGCATCTTTTGCAGTTTGGACCTGGAGAGAGATACCTAATCTACAAGGAGCCATCAGGAGAAGCCTCCACTGTCCCCCAAGTAACCCATCTGATGCTCACAAAAGCCTGTGTGACAGACAGAGGTGTGAAAAGTTGACAACCTTCATTCCAAGTGAGGCGATTTGCCTCTAGGGAGTGGTTAAACTGAGATCTGAACCTCCTCTGGCTTCGGACATTCAGTCTCAGTCACTTAGGGGTGGGAGAGGGCCACTTCCTCCACTAAAAGGGAGAGGGAGACAGGGAAAGAAAGAGAAAGAGCCAGGCCAGGGAGGTTAGATACACAAGGGCGGTCCCCGAGCTGGCCCCAGGGCACTTAGCAGTGAACCATCAGGCAGAGTCTGTGACCGCCCCCTAGCAGAGCATGATGCTGCGCCCCAGTCGGCTCATCAGAGTTATCACAAATATCCTGAGCTCAAGACTGATTGATCTGATGAGACTCACAGCAGAGATTTCAAGAGTTCAGGCTCTTTGCTTAGGGAGGGCACAGAGGTGCACCTTCAGACCTTGTGGGGCAGACGTTTGGAGCTGCTGCCCTTAAATCCCTCCGCAGTTCCAGCTTCAAGCATGAGAGCCTCTGACCGGTACGCACCTCTGGCACACGTAAGGAATCAGAGGCCCTAAAGGTCAGGGGCTTGTTCACAGCCACCCATGTCTGAAAGTTCTCACATTAAAGGTGAGATCCAGGGAAAGGAGCACAGAAGGCCTGGCAAACTCTGTGGAGCTGAGGCTTCCCAGGTAGCTCAGTGGGGAAGAGTTCGCTTGCAAATGCAGGAGACACAGGTTCGATCTCTGATCCAGGAAGATCCCACATGCTGCGAAGCAACTGAGCCCGTGAGCCACAACGATGGAGCCTGTGGTCTAGCGCCTCAGAGCCGCAACTATTGAGCCCATGTGCTGCAAGTATTGAAGCCCGTGTGCCTTAGGGCCAAGTTCCACAACTACAGAAGTCACTGCAGCAAGAAGCCCGCTCACCTCAACTAGAGAGTAGTCCCCACTCCTTGCATCTAGAGAAGAGCCTGCAGTAGTGAAAACCCAGAATAGCCAAAAATAAATAAATAAAACGCATTTCTTAAAACAACAACAACAACAACAACAACAAACCTGTGAAGCTTCTGTCAGCTTTTCTGCATCTGTCACAGGGCCAACCCCTTGTCGGAACCCAGAGTCTTCCGTGGGACAAGCCGCAGCCAGCGTTCGAGGAAACTGAGCCATGGGCAGCGGGAAAATCGCAACCATTGTTATCGTAGAGATCTGAGTTTAAATCCAAAAGTCACAAGCTGCGTGTTCTCCGGCAGAAGCAGGCTGCGAGGAAACGGCGCCAGCTGGACCACCGCGACGTCACAGTGCCCCCTGCCGGCCAGCGGCCTCACCGGGCGCTCGTCCAGGCTGCCCCCGCGCTCGCTCAGCCTCCCACCACCCGGGCTCGCATCAGGCCACGCCTGAGCCGGCGTTAGGACTTGCAACGCGGCCTCGGGGGTATCAACCTGCACCCAAGCCTGCCTGTGGCGCCCAAAAGGGAAAAGAGAAAGCAGACAGGAAGGTCTCCGCCCGGTAGGGAGGAAAGCTGCAGGGGGCTCTTTAACCGTCCTGCGGAGGTGGTGGACAGAGGATTTCTACCCTAGTTCTCATCAAGATAACTCCTGAGCCAAGGACAGCTTTGTGAGCCTCAATGGACCTCAGCTGGCCATCAACTGGGCATAAAGAGGGAAGTCCAGTAACAATTACATCTCTTCTGTAAGTAAAAGTTACTATTTGCCACACACGCAATAGGTGTCTTGTGAGCTAGCAATTCGTCTGTCCAACATTCCTTCACTGAGAGTCTACCCTGTGCCAGGTCCAGTTCTGATGCTTGAAATAGAAACAACAAACATCCCACACACGCACACACACACTCTCTCTCCTATCCTCTTTATTTTATCTGCATTATATATATATATATATATATATATTTTTTTTTTTTTTTTAAATTTTATTTATGTATTTACTTATTTCGGCTATTCTGGGTTTTCACTGCTGCTGCTGGCTCTTCTCTAGTTGCAGGGAGTGGAGGCTACTCTCTAGTTGAGGTAAACAGGCTTCTCCTTGCCGTGACTTCTCCTGTTGTAGAACTCAGGCTCTAAGGCACACGAGCTTCAGTAGTTGCGGATCATCGGCTCAATAGTTGTGGCTCCGAGGCTTTAGAGCACAGGCTCAATAGTTGTGGCTCATGGGCTTAGTTGCTCTGCAGCATGTGGGATCTTCCCGGATCGGGAATCGAACCTGTGTCTTCTGCATTGGCAGGCAAACTCTTTACCGCTGAGCTACCAGGGAAGCCCTGCATTATATTTTAACACAGCACTTATTACCATCTGAAATATCATATGATTTGCTTTTTCTCATTCTATTATTTGTTACCACATGTGTGCGCACACACACATTACTATTCTAACACTTAGAAAAGTGCCTTAGTAATAGGTGTTCCATTAATATTTGTTGACTGAAAGAATTCACGATTTAGTAATCTTATTTGTCCCTTAAAGTTCCCCACATGTTGAGAGGATTAGATTCTCTGTTTTATAGTTGCTAAAATAACAAGTGGCTTGCCTGAAGTTATTCCACTGTTTCTGGTGGAGTTAAGAGGCAATCTCTGGTTTATTGACTCCAAATCCCTTTCTCTGAGTGCTCACTCCCACACACGCTAGCTACTAGATAAAGCAGAAAGAAGCAAAGAAAGCCACTACTACCATAGTTGCTCTTCATTTTGTTTTATTAATGGTAAATGATGAGTTGTGTGCATGTGTGTCTAGTTGTGTCCATCTCTTTCCAATCTCATGGACTACAGTCTGTCAGGCTCCTCTGTCCATGGGATTTTCCAGGCAAGACTACTGGTGTGAAAAAAGAATACTGGAATGGGTTGCCATTTTCTCCTCCAGGGGATTTTCCCAACCCAGGTATCGAACATGCATTTCCTGTATCTCCTGCATTGGCAGGTGGATTCTTTGCCACTGAACCACTTAGGAAGCCCCAAATGATGAATTAACATTATGAAATTCATACAGTAAAATGGCAGGTTTAATCTGCTCAAGAATTCCTCCCAGATCATTACATATTAAAATGACAAAATAATTTAGCTACATATATTGAAAGTTTGGCAGAGCTACCAATAAAGTAAGGAAAACAATCAGATGGCAGGAATCACGATGAAATTAAATTTTCATAGGAGTGAGCTAAAGGCGTCTGCTGATTCCTGGTAGTCTAGGGCTGCATCTGCACTGAGCTTTGCTGGCCACCAGAGACAGTAGGATTGGTGGATTGGTTGGAGGAAGAATTCTAGTCAGAGTCTCCTGCATAAAGCTAGGGTATTTGAAGGTCACTACATTGGGTGGGTGATCACAGAAAGAAGATAGTAAAACACTGTTCCTGAGAAATCCTTGACTGTACACATCGAACTGGGTAGGTGACAAGAATTCACACTCTCTGTGAAAACTGAAGAACTCCCAAATGAACATTTTAGACGAGATCGGGTGCGTTCAGGGTGGTATGGCCGTAGACCCAAATGAACATTTTAGATGAGAGTGATTTGAAGTTGGCAGTGCTTCCTGGCACCTGGCAGAAGTAAATGTAAATTCTCTGGGGAAGATTTAAGGCCAGGCCTTAAAGAATTTTCAAAGACCATGACTTCAAAAGTCAAAAACATATGAAAAAGCAAATTGTTATGAGATAAGTTGTTTGTCCAATAATGGTAGACAAGGTGGATCATATCTTCCAATAACAATAGGTCTCGAGAAGAGGGAAAGCCACTAACTTTAGCCACTACACGCTAGCTACTAGATAAAGCAGAAAGAAGCAAAGAAAGCCACTACTACCATAGTTGCTCTTCATTTTGTTTTATTAATGGTAAATGATGAGTTGTGTGCATGTGTGTCTAGTTGTGTCCATCTCTTTCCAATCTCATGGACTACAGTCTGTCAGGCTCCTCTGTCCATGGGATTTTCCAGGCAAGACTACTGGTGTGAAAAAAGAATACTGGAATGGGTTGCCATTTTCTCCTCCAGGGGATTTTCCCAACCCAGGTATCGAACATGCATTTCCTGTATCTCCTGCATTGGCAGGTGGATTCTTTGCCACTGAACCACTTAGGAAGCCCCAAATGATGAATTAACATTATGAAATTCATACAGTAAAATGGCAGGTTTAATCTGCTCAAGAATTCCTCCCAGATCATTACATATTAAAATGACAAAATAATTTAGCTACATATATTGAAAGTTTGGCAGAGCTACCAATAAAGTAAGGAAAACAATCAGATGGCAGGAATCACGATGAAATTAAATTTTCATAGGAGTGAGCTAAAGGCGTCTGCTGATTCCTGGTAGTCTAGGGCTGCATCTGCACTGAGCTTTGCTGGCCACCAGAGACAGTAGGATTGGTGGATTGGTTGGAGGAAGAATTCTAGTCAGAGTCTCCTGCATAAAGCTAGGGTATTTGAAGGTCACTACATTGGGTGGGTGATCACAGAAAGAAGATAGTAAAACACTGTTCCTGAGAAATCCTTGACTGTACACATCGAACTGGGTAGGTGACAAGAATTCACACTCTCTGTGAAAACTGAAGAACTCCCAAATGAACATTTTAGACGAGATCGGGTGCGTTCAGGGTGGTATGGCCGTAGACCCAAATGAACATTTTAGATGAGAGTGATTTGAAGTTGGCAGTGCTTCCTGGCACCTGGCAGAAGTAAATGTAAATTCTCTGGGGAAGATTTAAGGCCAGGCCTTAAAGAATTTTCAAAGACCATGACTTCAAAAGTCAAAAACATATGAAAAAGCAAATTGTTATGAGATAAGTTGTTTGTCCAATAATGGTAGACAAGGTGGATCATATCTTCCAATAACAATAGGTCTCGATACTACCGAATGGCTAACATGTCAGTGCGAAGAGAGAATTCCAGAGAAGTCAGCTCAGAATTTGAGGCCTTTTTGGCCATGGGACGCTAAAAAGAGTCTACCCCTCAAAGGAGCTATAGCCCGACTTCAAAAATGCCAGTCTTTGATTACATTAATATGACTTGGGATTACTAGTTCCTTTATTTTAGCTGCTTGCAGAAAAAGTAATCCTCTCAAAACTTAGATACAATAATCCAGAGTTTAAATTACCTCTTAAACTTTTTACTTACAGTAACCAGTATTCAAGCAAAAGGACACAAGAATAACAGAGGATATCATTAAAACACAAGATAATCAATGAAAAGTAGAAATGGACCATTGGATTATCCAGGACGGGAAGTTATTAGAAATAACAGCTTTTTACAGCTATGATTAATTTGTTCAAGAAATTAAAATGCAATGGAATTTTTAGCAGATAATGATAAGGTATAAAAAGAATTCAAAACAGAGATAGATTGGTGTAAAAGGAGTTTGACTTCAACTGAAGAAAGAATTAGTGAACTGGAAGGTAGATCAGAGGAAAACATCCATAGAGGCAGAGGAAGACAGAAGATTGGAAAACAGTGAAAGGAATGCATGAGAGGCACCTAGGATATGTGAAAATATCTGGCATATTTGTAAGTTAGAGCTCTAGAAGGAAAGGAGAAAACAGAGTGAAGCAGAAGTATTATTTTAAAGGACAAAAGCAGAAAATTTTGAAAAGCTGATGAAAAGATATCAAGTCAGAGATTAAATAGCAGTATAAAAGGAATAAAAACAAACAGCACCGTATCTAGGCACAATAAACCAATGAAAAACAACGGCAAAATGAAAAATATATAAAACAATTTTTAAATTACATACTATTTGATTGTATTTCTATAATATTCTTGAAATGATGGAATTACAAAGGCAGAAAACAGATCAGTGGTTGTCAGTGGTTAGCATTAGGAGACTGGAGAGACAGCTGTTTCAATAAAGCAAGAAAAGCAATTAAAAGGTAAAAATTGAAAGATAGTTATAAAACTGTAGTTATTTACAGAAAACATAATTGTGCATATAAAATTTAACAAAAACTGGTAAAACATTAGAATTCATAATAGAATTTATAATCACTGGCTACAATCAATATAAAAAATAAATTCCATTTCTGTTTACCAGTAACAAGTATTAAGAAAATAAGTGGGGCTTCCCTGGTGGCCCAGTAGGTAAAGAGTCCGCCTTGCAGTGCAAGGGGCACCAATTTGATCCCTGGCCAGGGAAGATTCCACGTGCCACGGAGCTGGACTAGTATGTCCAATTGGAAGCCAGCACCCTGTAGTGCATACGCTAAGAGCTAATGCTCTGCAACAAGAGAGGCCACTGCAACGAGGCCCCCCGGGGAGCTGGACTAAAAAATATGTCCAATTAGACGAAAATGGAAAAAACCATTGGATTATCCAGGATGGAAGTTATTAGAAATAACAGCTTTTTACAGCTATGATTAATTTGTTCAAGAAATTAAAATGCAATGGAATTTTTAGCAGATAATGATAAGGTATAAAAAGAATTCAAAACAGAGATAGATTGGTGTAAAAGGAGTTTGACTTCAACTGAAGAAAGAATTAGTGAACTGGAAGGTAGATCAGAGGAAAACATCCATAGAGGCAGAGGAAGACAGAAGATTGGAAAACAGTGAAAGGAATGCATGAGAGGCACCTAGGATATGTGAAAATATCTGGCATATTTGTAAGTTAGAGCTCTAGAAGGAAAGGAGAAAACAGAGTGAAGCAGAAGTATTATTTTAAAGGACAAAAGCAGAAAATTTTGAAAAGCTGATGAAAAGATATCAAGTCAGAGATTAAATAGCAGTATAAAAGGAATAAAAACAAACAGCACCGTATCTAGGCACAATAAACCAATGAAAAACAACGGCAAAATGAAAAATATATAAAACAATTTTTAAATTACATACTATTTGATTGTATTTCTATAATATTCTTGAAATGATGGAATTACAAAGGCAGAAAACAGATCAGTGGTTGTCAGTGGTTAGCATTAGGAGACTGGAGAGACAGCTGTTTCAATAAAGCAAGAAAAGCAATTAAAAGGTAAAAATTGAAAGATAGTTATAAAACTGTAGTTATTTACAGAAAACATAATTGTGCATATAAAATTTAACAAAAACTGGTAAAACATTAGAATTCATAATAGAATTTATAATCACTGGCTACAATCAATATAAAAAATAAATTCCATTTCTGTTTACCAGTAACAAGTATTAAGAAAATAAGTGGGGCTTCCCTGGTGGCCCAGTAGGTAAAGAGTCCGCCTTGCAGTGCAAGGGGCACCAATTTGATCCCTGGCCAGGGAAGATTCCACGTGCCACGGAGCTGGACTAGTATGTCCAATTGGAAGCCAGCACCCTGGAGTGCATACGCTCAGAGCTAATGCTCTGCAACAAGAGAGGCCACTGCAACGGGAGGCCCACACAGGCCAAAGAATAAAGATGGATGAAAATAAATAAAAGAAAATAAGAGTCTTTCTCAAAATGTGTTTAATCATAAGGAAACAAGCCATATCCAAACTGTAGGACATTCTATGAGATAACTGGCCTAGACATCTAGAAAAATGTCAAAGTTATGAAAAACAGTGGGTTAGAAAGAGTAGTTTTAAATTAAAGAATATTAAAGTGATATGACAAGTGATCCTAGATTGGATTTCAGATTTTTCGAGATATAAGATACACAGCATGAAAATCATCATTTTAAAAGATAAGGCTCAGTGATTTTTCACAGATTCACCAAGTTCTTTAAATACTGAGTCCGAAATATTTCATCGTTCCCTGACAAAAAAAATAAATATGTATCTGTTAGAAGTCATTCTATACTTCTCTTAAACTCTGCCAACCATGAATCTACTGTATTACATAGTAACTATATGTTTAATACTTTTAGAAACTGCCAAACTCTTATACCAATTTCTCCGCATCCTTATCCACACTTTTTTTTATAGCCATCCCAGTGAGTGTCAAGTGGTATCTTATTGTGGCTTTGATTTGCATTTCCTAATGATTAGTAAAAGAGGAGAGTGAAAAACCTGGCCTAAAACTTAACATTCAAAAAGCAAAGATCATGGCATCTGGTTCCATCACCTCATGGGAAATAGATGGACAAACAATGGAAACTGACAGACTTTATTTTCTTGGGCTACAAAACCACTGTGGATAGTGACTGCAGCCATGAAATTAAAAGATGCTTGCTCCTTAGAAGAAAAGCTATGACAAACCTAGACAGCATATTAAAAGCAGAGACATCACTTTGCAGCAAAATTTCTAATAGTCAAAGCTATGGTTTTCCCAGTAGTCATGTATGGATGTGAGAGGTGGACCAGAAAGAAAGCTGAGCACCTAAGAATTGATGCCTTTGTATTGTGGTGTTGGAGAAGACTCTTGAGAGTTCCTTGGATTGCAAGGAGATCAAATCAGTCAATTGTAAAGGAAATCAACCCTGAATATTCACTGGAAGGACTTACGTTGAAACTGAAGCTCCAATACTTGGAAAAGATGCTGATGCTGGGAGAAATGGATGGCAAAGTGAGAAGGGGACAACAGAGGATGAGATGATTGGATGGCATCACTGAATCAATGGATGTGAATTTGAGCAAGATCAGAGAGATGGTAATGGACAGGGAAGTCTGGCATGCTACAGTTCATGGGGTCACAAAGAGTGGGACACAATTAAGTGACTGAACTGAACTGAATGAATAGTGATGTCGAGCCTCTTTTATGTGCTTATTGGTAATTTCTATGTTGTCTTTGGAGGAATGTCTATTCAAATCTTTTGTCCATTTGTAAGTTGGTTGTACAGTGTTTTCAGTTTTGATGAAATCCAGTTTGTTTTTACTTTGATTGCTTGTGCTTTTAGTGTCGTATCTAAGAAAACTTGGCCTAATTCAAAGACAGAAATCTTCTAAACTATGTTTTATTCTAATAATTTTATAGTTTTAGCTCTTAAATGAAATGTTTGATTCATTTTTAGTTAATTTTATGTATGGTATGATTAGAGATGCAAATTTATTTATGTTTTAATGTGGATATCCAGTTGTCCCATTTGTGGAAAGGGCTATTATTTTGTCGATTGAATGGCTTTAACACCCTCATCAAAAATTAACGGACTTTAGGGCTTCCCTGGTGGTCCAGTGGGTAAGGACACTGCCTTGTAGTGCAAGGGGCGCCGGTTCAATCCCTGGCCTGGGAAGATCCCATGTGCCGTGGAGCGGCTGGACCGACGTGTCCAATTACTGAGCCAGAGCTCTGGAGCTCATGCGCCCAGAGCCTGTGCTCTGCGACAACAGAGGCCACCACGATGGGAGGCCCACACGCGGCAAAGAACAAGGATGGATGAAAATGGATAAATGAAAGACCAGTAGAAGTGGCCCACCCACTCCCCACCCTCCCCACCCCACCGCCACCCCCAAAAAAATTCTAAAAAAAAAAAAAAATCAACTGACTTTAATGTGAGGATTTTCCTAGACAGTCAGTTCTAATCCATTGATCTATTTGTTTATTCTTAGGCCAATTTTGATTAGTACAGTTAAGTTTGTAGTAAGTTTTGAAATTGGAATTGTAAGTCTACCGATGTTTTCCTTGGTTTTAAATATTGTTTTGGCTATTCTAGCCTCATGAATTTCTGTATGAGTTGTAAAATCAGTTTGTCCATATTTACAATAAAATGACTATTGAAATTTTGAGAGACATTGCATTGAATCCATAAATCAATGTGAAGAGAATTGCCACTGCAAAAATATTTAATTGTTAAATATATGAACATGAGATATTTTCCATCTGTCTAGGTCCTATTTAGTTTTGTTATTTTTCTGTAAAAGTCTTACACTTCTTTTGTTAAATTTCTTCCTAAGTATTTTATTCTTTTTGATACTATTTTTTTATTCTTTATTTTAATGGTTTTACAGAGTTTTGTTGTTCACAGACATGTATGTTCCCAGATCAGTCATATGCATATCCATGGTCCCCACCCCCCCCAGTTCCCCCCATCCCACCCCTCCAGACCTTCGCCCCAAGCCATTGTAAGCACTCCTATTCCCTTAGTACTATGACACTAGCTATCTTTTCCAAAATAATTTTATGTATGGTATGATTAGAGATGCAAATTTATTTATGTTTTAATGTGGATATCCAGTTGTCCCATTTGTGGAAAGGGCTATTATTTTGTCGATTGAATGGCTTTAACACCCTCATCAAAAATTAACGGACTTTAGGGCTTCCCTGGTGGTCCAGTGGGTAAGGACACTGCCTTGTAGTGCAAGGGGCGCCGGTTCAATCCCTGGCCTGGGAAGATCCCATGTGCCGTGGAGCGGCTGGACCGACGTGTCCAATTACTGAGCCAGAGCTCTGGAGCTCATGCGCCCAGAGCCTGTGCTCTGCGACAACAGAGGCCACCACGATGGGAGGCCCACACGCGGCAAAGAACAAGGATGGATGAAAATGGATAAATGAAAGACCAGTAGAAGTGGCCCACCCACTCCCCTCCCCCCCCCACCCCACCCCCACCCCCAAAAAAATTCTAAAAAAAAAAAAAAATCAACTGACTTTAATGTGAGGATTTTCCTAGACAGTCAGTTCTAATCCATTGATCTATTTGTTTATTCTTAGGCCAATTTTGATTAGTACAGTTAAGTTTGTAGTAAGTTTTGAAATTGGAATTGTAAGTCTACCGATGTTTTCCTTGGTTTTAAATATTGTTTTGGCTATTCTAGCCTCATGAATTTCTGTATGAGTTGTAAAATCAGTTTGTCCATATTTACAATAAAATGACTATTGAAATTTTGAGAGACATTGCATTGAATCCATAAATCAATGTGAAGAGAATTGCCACTGCAAAAATATTTAATTGTTAAATATATGAACATGAGATATTTTCCATCTGTCTAGGTCCTATTTAGTTTTGTTATTTTTCTGTAAAAGTCTTACACTTCTTTTGTTAAATTTCTTCCTAAGTATTTTATTCTTTTTGATACTATTTTTTTATTCTTTATTTTAATGGTTTTACAGAGTTTTGTTGTTCACAGACATGTATGTTCCCAGATCAGTCATATGCATATCCATGGTCCCCACCCCCCCCCGGTTGCCCCTTCCCACCCCTCCAGACCTTCGCCCCAAGCCATTGTAAGCACTCCTATTCCCTTAGCACTATGACACTAGCTATCTTTTCCACACATAACAGTATAGGTTTCCATGTTACTCCCTCCATGCTTCCCCATCCCTATTTCTTCTCCACAATGTCCCTATGTCTATGCTCTGTCTGTTTTTCCATGAGTTCCCTGCGTGTGTTATCAAGACGATCCTAGTAGATTCCATATATGTGTGTTAGTATACTGTATTTGTCTTTCTCTTTTTGACTTACTTCACTTTTTATGATAGATTCTAGAGCCAGCCTCTTCATTAGGACTGAGTCTTCTGCATTTCTTTTAACAGCTGATTAGTATTCCATTGTATATATGTACCAGAGCTTCAGGATCCATTCATTCGTCGATGGACATCTAGGTTGCTTCCAAGTTCTGGCTATTTTAAGTGTAATTTTAATATCATTTTTTGAATATTCATTGCAAGTATATAGAAATACAACTGAATTTTGTATATAGATCTTATATTCTCTAGCCTTGCTTAACTTGCTCATTAGTTCTAATATTTTCTTCATGGATTGAAGGGGGTTGTTCCTATGTACAAAATCATGTCATCTGCAAAGACAGATTGTTTTGCTTCTTTAACTCTAATCTGAATGCATTTTATTTTACTTTCTTGCCTAGTTGCCCTAGACAGAACCTCCACTACAATGTTGAGTAGAAGTGGCAGGAACAGGTATTCTTGTCATGTCCCTGATCTTAAGTGATAAGCTTTCAGTCTTTCATTATTAAACATGGTGTTAGATATAGGGTTTCCAGAGATGCCATTTATCAGTTTGAGGAAGTTCCCTTCTATTCATAGTTTGTTGAAAGTGTTTCTCAATAAAAGGTGTTGAATTTCATCAACTACTTTTTCTGTGTCTGTTGAAATAGTCATGTGGATTTTCTCCTTTATTAACATTGTGCATTGCATTGATTTTCATATGTGGAACCAATCTTTTACATGTTGATTCTTGGGACAAATCCAAATGCATTATAATTTATAAGCCTTTTTATTAGTTTCCGGATTCAGTTTGCTAATATATTGTTGAGGATTTTTACATCAATCACAAGTGTCATTGGTTTGCAGTTTTCTTGTGAAGTCTTTATCTGGTTTTGGTATCAAGATAATTGACTTCATAGAATGACTTGAGAAGGGCTGTCTTCTCTATTTTATGGTATAGTCTATAAAAAATTTGCATTATGTATTCTTTAAACATGTGATAGAACTCACCAGTGAAGCTATCTTGCTGTTGGATTTTTGTTGTTGTTTTGGAAGATACATTTATACAGGTCTTTTCAGTTTTCTAGTTCTTTTCTTTTTCTTCTATGGATTTTTTAAAATTTTGACCTCTTTTTTATTGTTTTTTTTTTTATCATTTATATTCATCCGTCTTTATTTTTGGCCTGTGTGGCCTCCCATTGCAGGTTTTGGCATTTTCATAATTGTCTGAATATGTGATTCAGGATCCATTCATGTCGATTAGGTTGCTTCCAAGTTCTGGCTATTTTAAGTGTAATTTTAATATCATTTTTTGAATATTCATTGCAAGTATATAGAAATACAACTGAATTTTGTATATAGATCTTATATTCTCTAGCCTTGCTTAACTTGCTCATTAGTTCTAATATTTTCTTCATGGATTGAAGGGGGTTGTTCCTATGTACAAAATCATGTCATCTGCAAAGACAGATTGTTTTGCTTCTTTAACTCTAATCTGAATGCATTTTATTTTACTTTCTTGCCTAGTTGCCCTAGACAGAACCTCCACTACAATGTTGAGTAGAAGTGGCAGGAACAGGTATTCTTGTCATGTCCCTGATCTTAAGTGATAAGCTTTCAGTCTTTCATTATTAAACATGGTGTTAGATATAGGGTTTCCAGAGATGCCATTTATCAGTTTGAGGAAGTTCCCTTCTATTCATAGTTTGTTGAAAGTGTTTCTCAATAAAAGGTGTTGAATTTCATCAACTACTTTTTCTGTGTCTGTTGAAATAGTCATGTGGATTTTCTCCTTTATTAACATTGTGCATTGCATTGATTTTCATATGTGGAACCAATCTTTTACATGTTGATTCTTGGGACAAATCCAAATGCATTATAATTTATAAGCCTTTTTATTAGTTTCCGGATTCAGTTTGCTAATATATTGTTGAGGATTTTTACATCAATCACAAGTGTCATTGGTTTGCAGTTTTCTTGTGAAGTCTTTATCTGGTTTTGGTATCAAGATAATTGACTTCATAGAATGACTTGAGAAGGGCTGTCTTCTCTATTTTATGGTATAGTCTATAAAAAATTTGCATTATGTATTCTTTAAACATGTGATAGAACTCACCAGTGAAGCTATCTTGCTGTTGGATTTTTGTTGTTGTTTTGGAAGATACATTTATACAGGTCTTTTCAGTTTTCTAGTTCTTTTTCTTTTTTCTTCTATGGATTTTTTTAAAAATTTTGACCTCTTTTTTTATTGTTTTTTTTTATTATCATTTTTATATTCATCCGTCTTTATTTTTTGGCCTGTGTGGCCTCCCATTGCAGTGGCTTCTCTCCTTGCAGAGCACAGGCTCTGGGTGCATGTGCTCCAGAGCACCAGCTTGCAATTGGACACACTGGTCCAGCCACTCCGTGGCACATGGGATCTTCCTGGGCCAGTGATCGAACCGATGCCCCTTGCACTACAGGGCAGATTCTTTACACACTGGACAACCAGGGAAGCCCAGTTTTTTATTTCTTCTTCTGTCAATCTCAGTAGCTAATGTCTTTTTAGGAATGTGTCCATTTTGTCTAATTAATGTATTTTGTTGACTATATAATTGTGCTATTCTCTTCTAATCTTTTTTTTGGAAGGTTGGTAGTCAAATCACCTAAATAATTCCTTATTTTAATAATTTTGAGTCTTTTCTTTTTTACTCTTGGTCAGCCTAGCTTATATGTGGTCATTTTTTGATCATTTCAAAGAACCAAATTTGTATTTCATTAACTTTCTCTGTAATTCTTCTATTTTCTCTCTCTCTTTTTTTTCCTGCTCTGATCTCTATTGTATCTAGGCATTTACATCAATGCAGGGAAAAGTTAAAAGAACAATCCAGGATGAGGGAATGGCATGAGATAAGGGTTCGTAGATATGCAAAAGGGTGTGACACTTTCATGAAATGGTGGGAAATTCTGGGTATTATTTTTCAGAGTTTAGTAGAAATAAAATGAGAAAGTGGATCTGGAAGAGTTTTGTAGTCTGTGTCAAGGAAAAATCTGGATTTTTCAAGTAGACAATGTAGAACCAATGCTGGGGGAGTGGGTGTACAAATGAACTATATTTTAGGAAGATGATTTCAGTGAATGTGTTGAAATGTGTGGGAGGTGAGTGAGAAAGAAGACAAGAAGTAGCACAGGACATCTTGCAGTGCTGCTGAGAAATAATGCATGTGATGGGAATTTCAAGGTCCAGTTGTCAGAGCTGATGCACCATTGACTCTGGGGAGGGAAAGATGAAAAGGGTGGCGATGGCTAGATTTTCTGAATGATAGGGCTTTTGGTGGTGCCATTAGTCATAGGAAGGGAGAGAAAAGAGGAAAAAGAGGGGTTTGATTTGGGGAAGGTTATGTGTCAAGATGTCTTGAAGCATCCAGAGAGAAACATCCAGTGGACTGTGGGAGACACAGACTGGGAACTCGGGGAAAAAGCCACGAATGTGCGGCAGGTTTGTGAACCTTTGGTGTATAAGCAGAAGAGGTGTGACCAACCCCAGAAGAAAGGCCGAGGTCAGAAGAGAACCTAAAAAACATCTGGTAACACCAGTGTTTAAAGCTTGAACACAAGAGGAAGAGCCAGCAGCAGAGCTGATGGGGACTGCCACAGAAGAGCAATCAGCACAGTTGAAACACTGGGATTGGGAACAGTACCTCAGGGATCAAAGTGAAGAGATCCAAGACTGGGCATGATCAGTGGGACCAAGAGTCCCAAAAAGGTAAAAAAAAAAAAAAAAAAAAAGAAAAAAATGAGATTGTCAATGCCCACTACATTTAACAATGAGCCATGAGCCACTCTCTCTAGTGCCAGAGGAAGAAGCCTGAGTGGAATGGGCTGAGGAGCCCAGGGTGGGAGTGGAGGTCAGGATGTTGTGCAAGTATATGAGCAGCAGAAAACAACCTTTCCAGAAGTTTGATGAGAACCAAGAGAAGGAAGGGAAAGTGACCAGCAGAAAGTCATGACTAGGGAAAGTTTTGGGGTTTGTTTAGTTTCTTTGGGGATGTGATGATTGATTTTTTGACTGGACTAGAAGGCATTCAAACATTTGGTCAGCACTTTTCTAAATGTGTATGTTGTGTGTGTTAGTCACTCATAGACTTTAGCCTGCCAGGCTCCTCTGTCCATGGGATTTTCCAGGCAAGAATACTGGAGTGGGGCTTCCCTGGTGGTCCAGTGGGTAAGGACTCCACCTTGCAGTGCAAGGGGCTCTGGTTTGATCGCTGGCCTGGGAAGGTCCCATGTGCCGTGGAACAGCTGGACCAATGTGTCCAACTACCAAGCCCGAGCTCTGGAGCACATGTGCCCAGAGCTGGTGCTTGGCAGCAAGAGAGGCCACTGCGATGGGAGGCCCATACAGGCCAAAGAACAAAGATGGATGAAAATAGACAAATGAAAGGCCAGTAAAAGAGGCCAAAAAAAAAAAAAAAAGAATACTGGAGTGAATTGCCATTTCCTTCTCCAGGGGCTCTTCCCAAGCCAGGAACTGCACTTGTGTCTCCTGCATTGCAAGCAGACTCTTTACCATCTGAGTCACCAGGAAGTTCCAATATGTATGTTAGGATATTTCTGGATCAGATTAACATTTAAATGAGGTTTGTGAACCTTTGGTGTATAAGCAGAAGAGGTGTGACCAACCCCAGAAGAAAGGCCGAGGTCAGAAGAGAACCTAAAAAACATCTGGTAACACCAGTGTTTAAAGCTTGAACACAAGAGGAAGAGCCAGCAGCAGAGCTGATGGGGACTGCCACAGAAGAGCAATCAGCACAGTTGAAACACTGGGATTGGGAACAGTACCTCAGGGATCAAAGTGAAGAGATCCAAGACTGGGCATGATCAGTGGGACCAAGAGTCCCAAAAAGGTAAAAAAAAAAAAAAAAAAAGAAAAAAATGAGATTGTCAATGCCCACTACATTTAACAATGAGCCATGAGCCACTCTCTCTAGTGCCAGAGGAAGAAGCCTGAGTGGAATGGGCTGAGGAGCCCAGGGTGGGAGTGGAGGTCAGGATGTTGTGCAAGTATATGAGCAGCAGAAAACAACCTTTCCAGAAGTTTGATGAGAACCAAGAGAAGGAAGGGAAAGTGACCAGCAGAAAGTCATGACTAGGGAAAGTTTTGGGGTTTGTTTAGTTTCTTTGGGGATGTGATGATTGATTTTTTGACTGGACTAGAAGGCATTCAAACATTTGGTCAGCACTTTTCTAAATGTGTATGTTGTGTGTGTTAGTCACTCATAGACTTTAGCCTGCCAGGCTCCTCTGTCCATGGGATTTTCCAGGCAAGAATACTGGAGTGGGGCTTCCCTGGTGGTCCAGTGGGTAAGGACTCCACCTTGCAGTGCAAGGGGCTCTGGTTTGATCGCTGGCCTGGGAAGGTCCCATGTGCCGTGGAACAGCTGGACCAATGTGTCCAACTACCAAGCCCGAGCTCTGGAGCACATGTGCCCAGAGCTGGTGCTTGGCAGCAAGAGAGGCCACTGCGATGGGAGGCCCATACAGGCCAAAGAACAAAGATGGATGAAAATAGACAAATGAAAGGCCAGTAAAAGAGGCCAAAAAAAAAAAAAAAAGAATACTGGAGTGAATTGCCATTTCCTTCTCCAGGGGCTCTTCCCAAGCCAGGAACTGCACTTGTGTCTCCTGCATTGCAAGCAGACTCTTTACCATCTGAGTCACCAGGGAAGTTCCAATATGTATGTTAGGATATTTCTGGATCAGATTAACATTTAAATGAGTAGATTGAGTAAAGCAGATTGCCCTCCCCACTGTGGGTGGGCCTCTAAGGTGCCAGTAGACCAAAAATGGTGACCTCCCTTGAGTAAGAGAGAATTCCTCCTACCTACTGCCTTCAGACTGAGATACTGAAGTTTCCCGCCCCCCAACTTCAATCACGAGCTAAAACATTGGCAATTCCTTGGTCTCAGGCCTGCTGGCCTCTGGGCTAGAGCCATATCAGCTCTCCTAGGTCTCCTCTTGTCAACTGCAGATTTGGGGATGTCACAAGCCTCCATAATTGTGTGAGCCACTTACTTATAATGTGTGTGTGTGTGTTCTGTTTCTCTGAAGAATCCTGATGAATACACGTGGTCCTGGGGAATGGTTGTGGCAGGAAGATAAAGCCTTTCTTCAGGCTGAAAGAAAGGACTCTGTGGAGAGGCAGAATATCTGAGAAGGTGGAATAGTGGGTGGAAAGGGCTAGAGGAGGGAACACTGCTCTGAGGGGACAGAGCTATTTACTGGTTCAGCTACAGGACCCTCAGTCCTCATCCATCATTCCATACTCAACACAGGTCAACAAGGCCACGCAGTTGAGGAGTCCCTATTCCCTCAGTTTATACATGAAATGATTTATTTCCTCCATAATCAACCACCAACTGCAGAGGTCCCTTTTGCTCATAGCGTAGCAACTCCTTAAGATATTGTTCAGGAGCTATAACTGTTCAGCTTCCTTTAGTCACTCATTTCAGGGATAATGACTCAGTCCTCTTCATTTGTTACATTTTCACTCTCAAATTTCCCATTCAAAACTTCTCTCCACCTCAGTGGTCCCATGGCTTCTGTTCTTCCCAGGTTCCTTCATGAGGAGCTCTTCTGTTCCCTCTGAGGGGTTAGAGTTTTGGACTGCGGGGGGTGCTCCCCCATTTCCTTCTGAGACATGTCATATCCCCATTTTTTAGCCTTGAAGGCATGGCTTCTTCTAGGAAACCTCCCTCCAAATCTCTTTAGACCAAGAAGGGCCCAAGGCTCCTCGTCCATGGACCCATTCTGGGAACACATCTCCACCCACTCCCTCATCACCAGGAGAGGAGGAAATGGGCTCTCCTCACATTCACCATGGTCCCCACAGCCGAGGCCCCTCCTTCTCTCACCACTCTCCAACTCACTGCTTGGGAGAGAGGTGTCTGCAAAGAACGGTGAGTTAGAGACAACACCATGTGAAGCAGAACTTGAGAATGAACCAGACAGAATATGCTGCCTTAGGGCAGAGAGTGGACAGGGCGTCAGTCCAACCAAGGCCAAAGTGCCTGGGTAGAAGCTCCAGCAGTAGAACAGGGAGGGCTTCTCGGCTAGAATTAAGGTGCATGGCCTCCCTGGGTGTTAAGATGCAGATTCTGGTCAGTGTCCTTGAGGGTGGGGCCTAGAGGGTCTGCATTTCAGTCTCCCTGGGGATGCAGGGAATGCTGGCTCCGGAACTGTCTTTGGAGGGATCTCCCATTTCAGAGGCTCCAAAGAACCAACTGAAATCTCATCTCAGGATTCCACCTACAAAACCTCTCCTGTGTCCTTATCTTAAGCATGCTCTCTCTTTTTTCATTCTTTTACTTTTACAGAGTTTTCTTGTTTACTGACACACATCAACCTGAGTCAGCCATATGCATACATGTGCCCCTCTCTCTTGAGCTTTCCTCTTATCTCCCTCCTCATCCCACCCCTCTAGGTGGTTACAGAGCCCCTGTTTAAGACACATATACCCCATTGTTCATTGCAGCACTATTTACAATAGCTAGAACATGGAAGAAACATAGATGCCCATCAACAGATGAATGGATAAAGATGCTGTGGTATGTATATACAATGGAATATTACACATCCATAAAAAGAAATGTGTTTGAGTTAGTCCTAATGAGATGGATGAACCTAGAACTGATTATACAGAGTGAAGTAAGTCAGAAAGAGAATGAAATCACTCATTTCAGGGATAATGACTCAGTCCTCTTCATTTGTTACATTTTCACTCTCAAATTTCCCATTCAAAACTTCTCTCCACCTCAGTGGTCCCATGGCTTCTGTTCTTCCCAGGTTCCTTCATGAGGAGCTCTTCTGTTCCCTCTGAGGGGTTAGAGTTTTGGACTGCGGGGGGTGCTCCCCCATTTCCTTCTGAGACATGTCATATCCCCATTTTTTAGCCTTGAAGGCATGGCTTCTTCTAGGAAACCTCCTCCAAATCTCTTTAGACCAAGAAGGGCCCAAGGCTCCTCGTCCATGGACCCATTCTGGGAACACATCTCCACCCACTCCCTCATCACCAGGAGAGGAGGAAATGGGCTCTCCTCACATTCACCATGGTCCCCACAGCCGAGGCCCCTCCTTCTCTCACCACTCTCCAACTCACTGCTTGGGGAGAGAGGTGTCTGCAAAGAACGGTGAGTTAGAGACAACACCATGTGAAGCAGAACTTGAGAATGAACCAGACAGAATATGCTGCCTTAGGGCAGAGAGTGGACAGGGCGTCAGTCCAACCAAGGCCAAAGTGCCTGGGTAGAAGCTCCAGCAGTAGAACAGGGAGGGCTTCTCGGCTAGAATTAAGGTGCATGGCCTCCCTGGGTGTTAAGATGCAGATTCTGGTCAGTGTCCTTGAGGGTGGGGCCTAGAGGGTCTGCATTTCAGTCTCCCTGGGGATGCAGGGAATGCTGGCTCCGGAACTGTCTTTGGAGGGATCTCCCATTTCAGAGGCTCCAAAGAACCAACTGAAATCTCATCTCAGGATTCCACCTACAAAACCTCTCCTGTGTCCTTATCTTAAGCATGCTCTCTCTTTTTTCATTCTTTTACTTTTACAGAGTTTTCTTGTTTACTGACACACATCAACCTGAGTCAGCCATATGCATACATGTGCCCCTCTCTCTTGAGCTTTCCTCTTATCTCCCTCCTCATCCCACCCCTCTAGGTGGTTACAGAGCCCCTGTTTAAGACACATATACCCCATTGTTCATTGCAGCACTATTTACAATAGCTAGAACATGGAAGAAACATAGATGCCCATCAACAGATGAATGGATAAAGATGCTGTGGTATGTATATACAATGGAATATTACACATCCATAAAAAGAAATGTGTTTGAGTTAGTCCTAATGAGATGGATGAACCTAGAACTGATTATACAGAGTGAAGTAAGTCAGAAAGAGAATGATAAATATTGTATACTGACACATATATATAGGAATCTAGAAAGATGTACATGTTCTGCATATCTCTTATCAACTTTTAAATATACAATACAGTATTGTTAACTGTAGTCACTATACATTGCATCCTGTACACTGCATCCCTAAGACTTACTTATTTTGTATCTGAAAGTTTATACCTTTTGACCACCTTCACTCATTCCACACACCCCTCAGCTCTGGCAACCACAGTCTGTCTGTCCTCTGTATCTGTTTCACTATTTTAGTTTGCATATATATGTGAGATCATACAGTATCCATCTTTGTCTGTCTGACTTATTTCACTTAACATAATGCCCTCAGAGTCCATCCATGTTGTCACAAATAACAAGACTTCCTTCTTTTTAAAGGCTGAATAATATTCCATGATATATATACCCCAGGCTTCCCTCATGGCTCAGCAGTAAGGGATCTGCCTACCAATGAAGAAGACAAAGATTCAATCCTTGGATCAAGAAGGTCCCCTGAAGAAGGAAATTACAACCCACTCCAGTATTCTTGCCTGGGAAATCCCATGAGAGAGGAAGCTTGCAGGCTACGGACTGTTAGGTCACAAAGAGTTGGACACAATTTAGCTACTAAGTTACAGCAATATATATACCACATCTGCTTTATCCATTCATCTCTTAAGTTCTTTCATTATTAAAATTTGAATTGGTAATACATGTATACACTTCAAAATGATATATAAAAAAAGAATTCATTAACCAATCTTGCTCCAGTCCTAAACTGCTTGATCCCATTCCTACTTTCTACCCTGACCTCAGTAATTTACTATAGGTAATGTCTGTATTTGGAGAAGGAAATGGCAACCCACTCCAGTATTCTTGCCTGGAAAAACCCATGGACAGAGGAGTCTGGCAGGCTATAGTCCTTGGGTCACAGAGTCAAACATGACCGAGCATGCATGCACCAATGCCTGCATTGGTCAGGGTTCTGCAGAAAAACATGAACAAGTGAGATGGAGAGAAAGAGAATGGAGAGAAGAGAGATTTTTAGGAATTGGCTTATGCAATTGTGAGGGATGGCTAGTCCAAATGGTGTGAGGTAGATCTGCATGCTAGAGACCTAGGGATGAGCTGATGCTGCAGCTTGAATCCAAAATCAATCTGGAAGCAGAATCCTCTCTTGCACAGAGGACCTCAGTCTTTATATCCATATTAAGGAGCATAATCTGCTTTGCTCACAGTCTGTGAGTTTAAATGTTAACCTCATCTAAAAAAGAAAATGAGATGCCTTCACGGCATCATCTAAACTAATGTTTGTCTAAATAACCACGTACCATAGATGGGCTTCCCTGATGGCTCAGCAAGTAAAGAATCTGCCTGCAATGCAGGAGACACAGGAGATGTGGGTTCAATCCCTGGAATGGGAAGATTCCCTGGAGAAGGGAATGGCAACCCATTCTAGTATTCTTGCCTGGAAAATCCTATGGGCTAGAAGAGCCTGGCAGGCTTCAGTCCACAAGGTCACAAAGAGTCTGACATGATTGAGTGACTAATCACACACGGTACCATAGTATAGCCAAGTTCATTTTATTAATTTTCATCTTTGCTGCCTTTCACTGTTTCTTTATGCAAATAGAAGGAAATACAAATTTATACCTGAAACCCCCCATCCTTGTCTTCCTTACACAAGTTCCTATGCACTGCTCAGCACCCTGTTTCTTCACTTAACAATACCTTGGGGGATCTTTGCTCATCTGCTCCTAAAATGCTTCTTCAGTTTATAAACTGCATTGCAGAGATGTGCAGTTTGTTAAACCCCTGGTGAGGGACACTAACCAGTAATGCCTTGTGTGTATTTTCTTACAATGTCTGTGGGGTGGACCCTCCAGATCTGATTGCTGAGGAACCTTAGGGTTTCCACGTTGCTAATTCAGAAGAACTCTCAGCAGTAGTGATATTTGTTAAATTATCTAGCTGAAATGTACAACATTCTCTGAAATCCCATCTATTAGCAAGGAGCAGGGTAACTCTCAGTTCCTCTCCTATTGGGCGCCTCTCAGAGGGTGCCTGAGGAGGTCTTGCTTCACACTGAAGCTGCTCAGCAGTTGCTTGGAAGAGGAGGGCCTGGAAACTTTCTCAGGAGCATCGACTTGACACAAGGACCCTGTGGTAAAAGAAATCTCACTTTCAGCAGCAAGGAGAGCACTTATATATGTGCTGAGCTTCTTTAAACACTGAGGTTAATAAGGCTTGGAAGAGGGCCAAGTTTGTTTTGGAAAAAGGTGAAGAGGGAAAAGCAGCCATAGCAGACAGGAGGTAATGGCAACTGGGGAACCTTGTTAGCACCTTCTGGAAGCAACACAGCACGTCCTGGGTCCACATCAGAGAACACAGTGAGCCTGAGGGCCTGCTGGGCTCGTGGAGTGTGTGGCAAGATTACTATCCACTTCGTAGGGTTACTGGAACAGAGTACCCCAAATCGAATATCTTCAACAAGAAAGACCTATTCTCACAGTTCTGGAGGCTGGAAGTTGGAGACCGAGGTGTTGGCAAGTTAGTCCTCTCTGAAGCCATGAGGGAGGCTCCATTCCAGCCCGCTAGTCTGCCTTCTGGTGGTTTGCTGACAACCTTCCTCAGTCCTTCTCTTGTAGAAATATCACCTGCCTTCATGTTCACATGGTGTTCTCTGTCCATGTCTGGCTCTGTGATCAAATTTCCCCTTTTCATCAGGATGGTAGTTATATTGGATTAGGGGCACCCCACTCCAATGTGACTTAGCTAATTACATCTGCAATGATCTTTTCTCCAAGTAGGGCCACATCCTGAGGTTAGGATTGCAACATATGAATTGTGAGGGGATGACAACTCAGCGCATCGTCGTGAAGGAAGAATATGGACTGTTCCTCCCCTAGGACAACCTGGATCTGAGACTGGCGAGCCTTTTTGACATAAATTCCACAACCCCTGACCCAAGCAGAGTTGTAGAAACTGTTATAAACCCTGGGGATCCATATCAAGTCGCTTTTCTCTGGGAAATCTCCAGTCAAGGAAAACAAAAAATAGGATGTTTACAAAGCATGTTGTGGGACAGTCTCCATGTCTTCCACAAGTCACAGAAGACACTGTCATATCCTTCGCTGAGGCCTCAGCCTGCGGGGCTGAGACACTTTCATGAATGGACTGGGCTAGAACAGCCTTCAAGCCTCAGTTTCTTCATCTGAGAGCCAGGAAGGATAATATTGGCCTTCCACACAGAGTGAAGTACTCATGCAGTGGCCCCCCACCACCTGGCACAGATAAGGCTCCGTGACCTGGCCAAGGGCCATGGTGCCCACCCTCTGCCACCCTTCCAGGTGTTCTGAGGGTGGTTCTCACACTGCTCTTCCCTCCTCCACTGGGCCAGGTGCTGCACTCGCCTCAGCCTACTTTCTTCCCTTACACATCACGCCCTCCCCTGACCACAGAGGCACCCACGGGTCTCCCTGCTCCTCCAGACCTGCTGCCCCTGCAGACCTCAGCATCTGCTCCTGACTCCCTCACAAAGGGCATGCTATCCCCTCTCTCCTCAAAGGTCCCACTCCCAGCCAGAAGATACCTTTGCAGCTGAATCACAAATGCGTCTGAGTGTCACATGAGATCCTCGGGAGGGCAGGAAGCCATGGATCCCCTCAGCAGTAGGACCTGCACAGGGAAAAGCCTGTATGGCAGGATAATATCTGCTGAGCAGCTGCTAGTGCCAGACTCTCCTTTAAACAGCTGTCAAGGAGCGGTGGTTGAGGGGGTCCCTCCTCCCCTGAAGTGGCTCGCCTCTTGCCCACCCAAGTCCATAACCTGTTGAGAGCTAGTGGAGTCAGGCCACAAGGAAGTAAAAGTCTCCATAATTATAAAATGGGACACATCTGCAGACAGGTGATCCAAGACCACACTCCAGACAGAGACAGACTTCCTCAGCTATGGAAGGTTTGGGGTCCAGACATTCAGATCAGGCCATCCTCTAACAGATATATGTTAAAGCTGCTTTTCTTGGTGGATATTTCCTGAGGTAACAGGAAGCTTTGAAATGTTTCGTTCCCTCAGTCAGTCACTCAACAAACCTTTACTATGCTTACCATTGGGGCACCAGGCTGGGTCCTGGAATTACCACAGGGAAAGCTGTGGGTTGTGCTTGGTGTGAATAGAGATGGGCTGTGTGACAGCTGCAGCCATGACAGAACCACTGCACAGACCCCTGATGGGGACACCAACTAAGACTATCAGGCTAGCCCAGGTGCCATCAGTAAGGATGCCTAATATCTTTAACTTGGGCTTGGTGAAAAAGGGAGTGTTGAGAACAGCCCTGAAACGCGACCATCCTCTTCCTGACTGGAAGAAGGCGTGGGACACCTGCATCCACGTTAGCTCCCATCATGAAGAGGGACAAGTGAGGATGTACATCTCCAGGCCAGGTCTCCTCCCACAGCTGTGCGACCACAGGCCCTGAGCATGGTCTGAGTGTCTTGGGATGTCCAGTCGTCTCTGTGGAAGGGTGTACTTTTTCCTCCAAGTCTACAGTGAAGGGGGTCATGCTGACAGGCCAACTGGGTTTCCTGGTGCCTTGGTCCCTCCTGCCCACTGCTCCATGCTCTGTCATCTTCCCTGGAAGCCACATAGCCAAAGCCTCCCCGAGCAGCAGCAGCCATGAGCAGATGCACCTCACACCGTTCTTCCCCCTCTCTGTGGCCTACCCTTTAATAGGAGCCCAGAGCAGGGGTGTTAACTCTTCTTGGAAAGTTCAGTGACTTTTTCAGAGAACATCATAGCTAAGTCTTGAGAAGGAAATCAGAATTCCTCCAACAGACTAAGGGAAAAGGGTGTTCCAGGTAGAACAAATGGGAGATGCAAACAGACATGCGAAGACCCGGTTAGAGCAAGGAAAGTCTGGCAGAGGAGGACTCGCAGGCAGGACCAATGAGGTGGATGCCCTACTAGAATGGCCCAAGGGAGAAGGAGGTCAGAGGGAACACCTGGGGTCCTGGGCTGGCTAATGACAGGTATCCTTTGGTAAAAGCTGTGTCTGCAACTCTCAAGAAATGGAAATTTGTTGTTAGATTTCATCATCTGAATAGCTCACTTGGTATAATAAGGTGCGTACATTTAACTCAACACAGCTAAACTCTTATTTATATTTACCTAGAAATTAGTTTCCAATTTCTAAATAAGAGAAGGTAGCCACCTCTGTGGATAAATCTGCAGCGTACTAAACTGTGCTGCTGGTCCCTAGACCCTGACACTTCACCCTTTGGATCATGTTCACAGCTAACAACTACGCATCAAAGAAAAAGAAACACTCTAGTGATTTACATAATTAGAATCTTAAAATAAATATATACAATTTTTCATCATAAAATGCAAAATGATACTTTAAACTGATAAGACATTAATTTTCAACAAAAACATTCTTGTATTTTTTTCAGTTATAAGAAATACTGTAAAGAAATAGACACTGTAGGGCTTCCCTGGTGGTCCGGTGGGTAAAGAGTCCACCTTGAAAGGCAAGGGGCACCGATTCAATCCCTGGCCCAGGAAGATTTCACGTGTTGCGGAGCGGCTGTACCAGAGTGTCCAATTATGAGCCAGAGCTCTGGAGCACACGTGCCCAGAGCCAGTGTTCTGTAAGAGACAGGCCACTGCAATGGGAGGCCCACACAGGCCAAAGAATAAAGATGGATGAAAATAAATAAATAAATAAATAAATAGACACTGTAATATATTCTTGGTACCAAAATAAAAACTAGCAAGCAATTTCCCATTAAACAGTAGCTTTAAACACATACATGTTTCTGTCATGACAATGCTTACAAATATGTCTTTTTCTAAAGAAATAAAGACAATAATTAAAAAAAGAAATACAGGCAGCTCGTAGCAGTGACGCTGACCTACTTTGAACCTTGAGGGTTTACCACCCACTTCCCCAGATTAGCTCAGTCACAGAGAGCCTGTCCTCAGAAGGCTCTCAGCCAAGGGCGCTGTTGCAGACGTGCCCAATTCTGTGTCATGAAATTGATTGAGTGGGTCACAGCTGTCATCTTAAAAAATGACAAAAGATGAGCTAGAAAACGCTGCAGTGAAAAGGAAAAAAGAGGAATGAGTTTTTTCCTTTCTTTTTCCTGAGAACAGAGAAGATAAAGCAAAGTGTGAACAGGCCTGAACATTCTTAGTCTTTTTATTTTAACTGCTCCTAGTTCAGCATGTCTGTAACTCAGTTTGTTTTTCTGCCTCTTAACTCTGCAGGAAATACACTTCACATATTTTCCTTTGGCTCTATGCTAAATGCATCCCCGATCTGGTGTTTACCCAGACAATAGCCTTCCCCTTGTAGTTACCTATCGGAAAGAAGGCACCAAGCCGGCAGACTCAATTACTGGGTCACTGACACCAGTTTATGACTGCCTTTGAAACAACACCAGAGGAAGAAATCTAGATCCTATCACCTTTGTTCCTCATCACTCACTCCTAACTGTGAGCTCTTGCCTCATATAAACCTCTAGACTCCTCATGGAGGGAGACACAGTTCTTGAGGCATGAGCCTGCTGTGTTCCTTCTCTGCCAGCTGAGCATTAAAACCACCTTTGTTTCCTCCAAACTGTCTCTGTATTTTTTTGTATTTGGCTGTGGTGGGCAAAGAAGGCCAAAATTTTGGTCAGCAACAAAAAGAGCAAACGGCACCATCACGTGTTGCCAGGGGAGGGATGGTTTCTTTAAAGTGGACCTCAGATGTGAGTGTGGACCTAAGTCCCCAGGTCTAAAGGATGGGGTAGGTCATGGACATAATAGTTTGAAAAATGCTGTTTCCAGCTGGGACACTGGAGGCAGGTGCTTGGAAGCCCCCCACCCCCCAACTCCTCCATGAGAGCCCCTAAACACATACATGTTTCTGTCATGACAATGTTACAAATATGTCTTTTTCTAAAGAAATAAAGACAATAATTAAAAAAAGAAATACAGGCAGCTCGTAGCAGTGACGCTGACCTACTTTGAACCTTGAGGGTTTACCACCCACTTCCCCAGATTAGCTCAGTCACAGAGAGCCTGTCCTCAGAAGGCTCTCAGCCAAGGCGCTGTTGCAGACGTGCCCAATTCTGTGTCATGAAATTGATTGAGTGGGTCACAGCTGTCATCTTAAAAATGACAAAAGATGAGCTAGAAAACGCTGCAGTGAAAAGGAAAAAGAGGAATGAGTTTTTCCTTTTTTTTTCCTGAGAACAGAGAAGATAAAGCAAAGTGTGAACAGGCCTGAACATTCTTAGTCTTTTTATTTTAACTGCTCCTAGTTCAGCATGTCTGTAACTCAGTTTGTTTTTCTGCCTCTTAACTCTGCAGGAAATACACTTCACATATTTTCCTTTGGCTCTATGCTAAATGCATCCCCGATCTGGTGTTTACCCAGACAATACCCTTTCCCCTTGTAGTTACCTATCGGAAAGAAGGCACCAAGCCGGCAGACTCAATTACTGGGTCACTGACACCAGTTTATGACTGCCTTTGAAACAACACCAGAGGAAGAAATCTAGATCCTATCACCTTTGTTCCTCATCACTCACTCCTAACTGTGAGCTCTTGCCTCATATAAACCTCTAGACTCCTCATGGAGGGAGACACAGTTCTTGAGGCATGAGCCTGCTGTGTTCCTTCTCTGCCAGCTGAGCATTAAAACCACCTTTGTTTCCTCCAAACTGTCTCTGTATTTTTTTGTATTTGGCTGTGGTGGGCAAAGAAGGCCAAAATTTTGGTCAGCAACAAAAAGAGCAAACGGCACCATCACGTGTTGCCAGGGGAGGGATGGTTTCTTTAAAGTGGACCTCAGATGTGAGTGTGGACCTAAGTCCCCAGGTCTAAAGGATGGGGTAGGTCATGGACATAATAGTTTGAAAAATGCTGTTTCCAGCTGGGACACTGGAGGCAGGTGCTTGGAAGCCCCCCACCCCCCAACTCCTCCATGAGAGCCCTGTTAAGTTTCTACTTACCACCAGGTTAGGTTTCTAAATCAATGTCATCAAAATTGTAGCAAGTGAGGGTAGGAGTAGGTGGGCAAGGTGGAAGGTGTCAAAAAGATTCCTCTAAACCCCAATCATCAATATGTTGCTCTTTAGTGATAATCTTGCCAATTCTGGCATCCAGATTGTCCTGGTCCCTGCATGGGTTTGAAAAGAATTTATATACATGAGGCAGAATGAGAAGAGAATAAAATTTATTAGAGTGGGAAGTGCCATTAAAACAGCGGGTTTGCTCAAGGGAGAGTCAAATGCTTTTGCAGGATTGCAGCCAATTGTTATACCCTCAAGACAGAAAATTCCTGCAAATTGTGGCATTAGGTGGTTGGTTAGGATGCTATAGAGTGGATAGTAGAGTGGGTATTTTACATAATATGGGGTCAGGGAACTGGCTGTTTTAGAGCTGGAGGCTCATGGCAACAGTTGCTATGGGGCCTGGTCAGTTACAGAGATTGTTATCCTGTGACCTTAGTACAGGGCTCCACATCTGTGTCCTTGGTATAGGGCTCCACACAAATCTTTAAAACAATCATAAATGGAGACAGCGCAGCAAATGGCCTGATTGAGAGCAATCATGGACCACTTTCAGGCACCCAGGGGAGGATGGGAACTCTTCCATACTGTGGAGGGCGCAACCAGAGGAAGAACAATTCTTGGTAGAAGAGCTGGAGCCAGGGTTGTGTTCCCATATGGATTAAGGGTCTACTCACCCTTGTCACAAGCTTCTCCAGTGGCTCAGTGGGTAAACATCTGCCGGCAATGCAGGAGACACAGGAGATATGGGTTCAAATCCCTGGTCAGGAAGATCTCCTGGAAAGGGGAATGGCAATCCACTCCAGTAGTCTTGCCTGGAGAATCCCATGGACTGAGGAGCCCACCAGGCTACAGTCCAAAGAGTTGCAAAGAGTCAGACATGACTCAGTGACTAGGCAGGCATTCACGCCCCCTTTTCACTACCATTGTCCCTAGCAGAGCCACAAAGGAAAAGTGCTGTGGAATGAGGGAAATATTGTTTCTTGAAAGCCCAAGCAGTGATATAAGTAAATAAAACATAGCCTCTGAGCAAAGAAAATGACTCAAGCTTGGTGGTAGGGATACCTTCCATCTGTAGTCGAAGGATAGAAGCCAGAGTCTGGCAAGCATGTTTCCAAAGGCAGGGATTGCTTAAGGCTGCTTGAGGCTCCCACAGCACAGATTTATAGGTTGGCTGAGCCCTGAGTCCCGCTTCCTAGGAGGACAGAGCTCCCCCAGAAGTAAGCCAACTGAGAGGCCTTGAGGCCCAGAGCCAGATACATACAACAAAGGCAGAGAGTTCACCCTTAGCTAGGAAGGATTCAGGGGACATCTCCTGGCCACAGATGGGTCTGTCACCAATTGTGCCATTGCAATAGCATCAAGCTGCTAAAAAGGACAAATCTGGGACTCTGAGCCAGACTTCCAACATGTCTGTGTGACCCTAGATGAGTAGTTCACCTCTCTGTGTCTGTTTGCTCATCTGTAAAATGAGGGTGATAATATAGGCCAACAATTTCAAAATTTAAGAAGATCTCAAAAAAATTTTAAAAATTGGAATAAATTGGGGACAGACCTCACAACATTGACCTGAGGACATTTATATCACTTGCTGAATCTCACTTGGTAGATCTACTTGTAAGTTTGGTGCAAAAATATAAATGCACCTATTAACAAGATTTTCCTTTCTATCCTATCAGGGTTTTATATAACACAAGTTTCTGAAATCACACCTATAATCAAAATTTTGGAATTCTAAAGTATATCTGGCCCCAGGGCAGAAACTTGTATGTTGGTCAAGAAGCAACAGGTAGAACTGGACATGGAACAATGGACTGGCTCCAGTTGGGGAAACAAGTACATCAAGGCTGTATATTGTCACCCTGCTTATATTTAACTTATATGCAGAATACATCATGCAAAATGCCAGGCTTGATGATTCACAAGTTGGAATCAAAATTGCCAGGAGAAATATCAATAACCTCAAATATGCAGATGACACCATCCTAATGGCAGAAATCAAAGAGGAACTAAAGAGCTTCTTGATGAAGGTAAAATAGAAGAGTGAAACAGTTGACTTAAAGCTCAACATTCAAAAAACTAAGATCATAGCATCTGGTTCCATCACTTCATGACCAAGAGATGCAGAAACAATGGAAACAGAGACAAGGGTTTTTTTTTTTTTTGCCTTGGGTTCCAAAATCACTGCAGATGGTGACTGCAGTCATGCAATTAAAAAGACACTTGCGGGCTTCCCCTGGTGGTCCAGTGGGTAAGGACACCGCCTTGGACACCGCCTTGCAGTGCAAGGGGTGCCGGTTCGATCCCTGGCCTGGGAAGATCCCACGTGCCACGGAGCGGCTGGACGGATGTGTCCAATTACTGAGCCGGAGCTCTGGAGCGCATGCACCCAGAGCAGGCGCTCTGCAACGACAGACGCCACCGCGATGGGAGGCCCACAGGAGCCAAAGAACAAAGACGGATGAAAATAGAGAAATGAAAGACCAATAGAAGTGGCCCACCTGCTCCCCTCCCTCCCCAACCCGACCCCCGCTCAAAATAAATAAATTAATTAATCTTTAAAAAAAAAAAAGACACTTGCTCCTTAAGGGGAAAAACAGCTATGACAAACCTAGATAATGTATTAAAAAGCAGAGATATCACTTTGCTGACAAAGGTCTATGATCAAAGCTACGGTTTTTTCAGTAGTCATGAATGAATGTGAGTTGGACCATAAAGAAGGCTGAACACCAAAGAATTGAGGCTTTCGAACTGTGTTGCTGAAAGGACTCTTGAGAGTCCCTTGAACTGCAAGGAGATCAAACCAATCGGTCCTAAAGGAAAGCAACCCTGAATATTCATTAGCAGGAATGATGCTGAAACTGAAGCTTCAATATTTCGGCCACTTGATAGGAAGAGTTGACTCAATGGAAAAGACTCTGATGCTGGGAGAGATTTGAGGGCAGTAAGAAAAGGCGGTGACAGAGGATGAGAGGTTGGGTGGTATCATCAACTCAATGGACATGAGTTTGAGCAAACTCTGGAAGAGAGTGAATGGCAGAGAAGCCTGGCGTGCTGCAGTCCATGGGGTCACAAGGAGTCAGACATGACTGAGCAACTGAACAACAACAAAGCTTCAGAGGTGGTCTCAGAGTCCCTCCTTAAGGATCATAGTGCAAGTTTAATGAGATGATGCTCAAGTCACTTAGAGGCAACAAGTCATACCAACGTTGAGACAGAACACTTCCAGGGCTGAAGCAGCATCACTGATCATTTTGGCTAAAGTCAGTGGCAAATACTGTACCACCCTTTCTATCGAATGTACTCTTTACAGGGATAACTGCCAGCAGGCTGTACTTGAATGACCACCACTATCCCTCCAGGAAGCTTTCCTCAGAAACCTAGGCTTATCTTATTTGAAGAGATCTCTGAAGTCATTGGAGGGCCACATGGTCGACTAGTGGTGTTTCCTTAAATATTTAAGGTCTTTTATGAACAGTTCTAGGATTCAGGTGTCTATGTTTGGGGAAGAGAGATAGTTGATGCCTGACTTCCACATAAGAAGTAGGATTCCAAGGCATGCATGGTCTCTTTAAAGAGAAAATATGTTTACAACTGTCACCAACAATCCAAGCAAAGCCTCTGTCATTCAGGGGGCAGAGCCTCCAGAATGGTCATCCAAGTCCCAGCTCCATTTGAATGACTGAGTGAGCCTTTGTTTGGGAGAGATGACTGGTCTCAGGCCACCTGTCCTATGTGTCCTATTTGTCCACATCACCAGTTAGGTCATTTGTCCTTTCATGGAAACCATAAAGAAGGCTGAACACCAAAGAATTGAGGCTTTCGAACTGTGTTGCTGAAAGGACTCTTGAGAGTCCCTTGAACTGCAAGGAGATCAAACCAATCGGTCCTAAAGGAAAGCAACCCTGAATATTCATTAGCAGGAATGATGCTGAAACTGAAGCTTCAATATTTCGGCCACTTGATAGGAAGAGTTGACTCAATGGAAAAGACTCTGATGCTGGGAGAGATTTGAGGGCAGTAAGAAAAGGCGGTGACAGAGGATGAGAGGTTGGGTGGTATCATCAACTCAATGGACATGAGTTTGAGCAAACTCTGGAAGAGAGTGAATGGCAGAGAAGCCTGGCGTGCTGCAGTCCATGGGGTCACAAGGAGTCAGACATGACTGAGCAACTGAACAACAACAAAGCTTCAGAGGTGGTCTCAGAGTCCCTCCTTAAGGATCATAGTGCAAGTTTAATGAGATGATGCTCAAGTCACTTAGAGGCAACAAGTCATACCAACGTTGAGACAGAACACTTCCAGGGCTGAAGCAGCATCACTGATCATTTTGGCTAAAGTCAGTGGCAAATACTGTACCACCCTTTCTATCGAATGTACTCTTTACAGGGATAACTGCCAGCAGGCTGTACTTGAATGACCACCACTATCCCTCCAGGAAGCTTTCCTCAGAAACCTAGGCTTATCTTATTTGAAGAGATCTCTGAAGTCATTGGAGGGCCACATGGTCGACTAGTGGTGTTTCCTTAAATATTTAAGGTCTTTTATGAACAGTTCTAGGATTCAGGTGTCTATGTTTGGGGAAGAGAGATAGTTGATGCCTGACTTCCACATAAGAAGTAGGATTCCAAGGCATGCATGGTCTCTTTAAAGAGAAAATATGTTTACAACTGTCACCAACAATCCAAGCAAAGCCTCTGTCATTCAGGGGGCAGAGCCTCCAGAATGGTCATCCAAGTCCCAGCTCCATTTGAATGACTGAGTGAGCCTTTGTTTGGGAGAGATGACTGGTCTCAGGCCACCTGTCCTATGTGTCCTATTTGTCCACATCACCAGTTAGGTGGCATTTGTCTACTCTGCCAAATGAGTGTTTAGGGAAGATACCCATATGTGGTTAGTGTGGAGTGTGGAGTCAGGCTGTCTTCAAGATCACCTTCAGTTTCAGTGATTACCTAGAAAGATTCATAGGACTCAGAAAACTGTTATAGTTATAATTTTTATAGCAAAGAGATACAGATTAGACACAGCAACGAAAAAAGGTGCCTCAGGTGGAGTCCAGGAGAAACCAGGTATAAGCCTCCAGCTGTCCTCCCCTGGTGAAATCACATGGACAGTGCTTAATTCTCTCAGCAATGACATGTGACAAGAGGTACAAAGTATTACCAATCAGGGAAGTTCACCTGAGCCATGGGGTCCAGGTTTTTCTTATTGGGGGTCAGTTACATAGGTATTAGTGTCCTTAGTCACTCATCTCTGGCTTGCCAGAGGTTAAACTCATACACCATGATGCAAACCCCCACCATACAACATGACCCAAGCCCCCACCATAAATTACATTGTTAATACCAGCTGTCAGGTGTGACCGCAGGTCCCTGGTAATCAAAGACACTCTTTTCAGTTAGGATATTCAAGGAGCTGAGAGATTATCCTCCAGGAGCTGATCAAGGTCAATTCCAGGACCTTTGGAATGTTCAGAGTTTGGACAACCCAGGCCTGCTGAGTTAACCCACAACTGCCCAGAAATGCAGTAGCTGGGCTATCATCACTATTAATGTAGACGAAAGAGACAAGCTCAGGAGGAACAGAGATAAAATCATGGTTAGGGCTGCTGGGCAGTGATGGCACTTCCAGCATCAGTTAAATTTAAGGAATTTATATTAGGAAGAGTCACACTAGGGCAGGAATTTTCCTCAATGAGAAAGGCTCCAAACCCCATCAGTGGAATATGGGCACCTCCTTCCCCGACAAGATCATGTATGATGGTGATCTGAGCACCTTTATCCCATAGCACCATAAAAGTTTGGGTTCCTTCCTTCCTTGGTAGTCCTTGAATACTCAGCTTTTTCCTTAAAGTGACTGAGGTCAAGATAGAGGGAACAGGAGGGGGTGAGGGCAGAGAGAGAGCCATCTGCATAGTTAGTAAGGTTTTGCATTTACTTTGAGGTTTTCAAGTGGCCAGTAGTGGATTAGGGTCAACTGAATGAACTTTCTTGAAAAGCTCTACGCTAAGGAGGAAGTTTTTTTTTCTTTTATTAGGGTATATTTGTTTTCCAATTTTGCATTAGCTTTAGGTGTACAGCGAAGTTATTATTATACGTTTTTACAGAGTTTTCTTGTTTATAATACATAATCCCCAAACAGTCATAGGTGTATCCCTGACCCTCTTCCTGAGCCCTCTCCCTTTTCTCCTTCCTGCCTCCCCACGGGAGTTCCTTCTGTTTTCCTTATTCTCTCAGCAATGACATGTGACAAGAGGTACAAAGTATTACCAATCAGGGAAGTTCACCTGAGCCATGGGGTCCAGGTTTTTCTTATTGGGGTCAGTTACATAGGTATTAGTGTCCTTAGTCACTCATCTCTGGCTTGCCAGAGGTTAAACTCATACACCATGATGCAAACCCCCACCATACAACATGACCCAAGCCCCCACCATAAATTACATTGTTAATACCAGCTGTCAGGTGTGACCGCAGGTCCCTGGTAATCAAAGACACTCTTTTCAGTTAGGATATTCAAGGAGCTGAGAGATTATCCTCCAGGAGCTGATCAAGGTCAATTCCAGGACCTTTGGAATGTTCAGAGTTTGGACAACCCAGGCCTGCTGAGTTAACCCACAACTGCCCAGAAATGCAGTAGCTGGGCTATCATCACTATTAATGTAGACGAAAGAGACAAGCTCAGGAGGAACAGAGATAAAATCATGGTTAGGGCTGCTGGGCAGTGATGGCACTTCCAGCATCAGTTAAATTTAAGGAATTTATATTAGGAAGAGTCACACTAGGGCAGGAATTTTCCTCAATGAGAAAGGCTCCAAACCCCATCAGTGGAATATGGGCACCTCCTTCCCCGACAAGATCATGTATGATGGTGATCTGAGCACCTTTATCCCATAGCACCATAAAAGTTTGGGTTCCTTCCTTCCTTGGTAGTCCTTGAATACTCAGCTTTTTCCTTAAAGTGACTGAGGTCAAGATAGAGGGAACAGGAGGGGGTGAGGGCAGAGAGAGAGCCATCTGCATAGTTAGTAAGGTTTTGCATTTACTTTGAGGTTTTCAAGTGGCCAGTAGTGGATTAGGGTCAACTGAATGAACTTTCTTGAAAAGCTCTACGCTAAGGAGGAAGTTTTTTTTTCTTTTATTAGGGTATATTTGTTTTCCAATTTTGCATTAGCTTTAGGTGTACAGCGAAGTTATTATTATACGTTTTTACAGAGTTTTCTTGTTTATAATACATAATCCCCAAACAGTCATAGGTGTATCCCTGACCCCTCTTCCCTGAGCCCTCCCTCCCTTTTCTCCCTTCCTGCCCCCCTCCCCCACGTTGATGCTTAGGCCTCATGTAGGTTCCTTCAGTCTTACAGCTTAATCACAGTGGTTATCTCTATTACATATGATAGTATAGGTTTCCTTGTTGCTTTTTCCATACCTCTTGTCCGATCTTCCCTCCCCCCAATGACCATAGATCTGTTCTCTAAGTCTGTTTCTCCATCGCTGCTCTGCACGTGCATTTATCCGTGCCACCTTACTAGATTCCATATATATGCATCAGTATACTGTATTTATTCTTTTCTTTTTGACTTACTTCAAGCAAGTTCCTTCTTGCTGAATTCAGTTTTGGGGACTCCCTGACTCAGCAGTCATAACTGCACTGACTTGGGGATGGAGCTTCTCCAGTGTTGTGATCACCTCCCATCCTCCTCCCTCCCAGAGGAAAGCCAGCAACAAGTGGAGCACCATTCCAGCTGCTTTTTCCCATCCTACCTCTCACTGCTCAGCCTCCAAGCATTCATTAACAGGAGAGCAGTGGGGCTCCTTATTCCCTCATCTGTTACCCATTTCTAGGGGGAGAGCATTCACCAGACCCCAGGGAGCCTCCTCATGTCCCCTGACCCAGCCCACAGAGGCCCTGGTCCTCTCTCCAGAGAGCTGTCTCTGCCCATCATCCCATCTTCACTACCAGAAACTACCCAGATCCACAAAGGATCTGAGATTTCACCCTACTTGTAAGCTAACAAGTCAGCCAGCCACAATTACATAGATGCTCAAAAGACACGAGCCTCCTGGATCAAAGGTGCACACTAACACCATAAACTTCACATTGGTGCCATTTCCTGTTACCCTCCCATATAAATTTTCCAGGGCTGCCCCAACAAATCACTACCAACTCTGTGGTTTAAAACAACAGAAATTAGTTGTCTCACAGTTCTGGAGCCATAGGTCAAAAATCAAGATGCAGTCAGGGTGGAGCCTTTCTGGAGGTTCTGAGGAATGATTTTTCTCTATGTCTGCATCCTAGCATCTGGAGCTCGCTGGTCACTCCTTGGTTTGTAGTGGCAGCACACCAGTTTCTGTCTGTCTTCACATGGCTTTCTTCCTTTGCCTCTCCTCCGTGGTGCTCCTCATCAGGACACCAGTCATTGGATTAAGGCCCACTCTAATCCAGTATGATCCCATTTTAACTTGATTGTATTTACAAAGACCCTATTTCCAAATAAGGTCACATTCATAGGTACTGGGGCTTAGGACTTGAACATGTCTTTTGCAGGGATGATTCAAACCACTATACTCATAAATCCCATAGGTCATGCCAAGGCAGGTACAGGTGGCTTCTGTGCATCCAGTGGATTTGCATCACATCTGAGGAACCCTGAGTTCAGCATTCCTAATTCTTTTATAATGACCACAAGCAATCCTGCCCAGAGGGAGGAATCATCTTTGTGTTCAACAGAGGGAAACACGAGATCCATTCTCCAAGACTGTTCACTACATAAACATCTCTGAAAAGACAGTCCAGAGTCAAAGACTATTACAGGGTTCCCTTGCTGACAAGGTGTGCAACATCAGGAGAGCCCCACAAAAAGTGTCTCCCGGTGGGACACAAGCTTGTCAGGGAGTGGATGGCAGAGCAGCATCTCAGTAGGGGAACAACAATGACTGATGTGATGCTCTGTAACCCAGGACATCCAGACCACCATTTCCCCATACCTGACGTAGGCCTGAGCTGAGTGTGGCCCTGAGCAGGCCGGGCACCCTGTTTCTTTTCCTCTCCAACTTCTCTTCCATGAAGCACACAAGAAGCCAGGTCAGCATGTCCTTCAGGGTCCTGTAACCCTTCTGTCTTTTGCCACACAGTAGCTTGACCTGAATTCAGACCAGGGCCTGGGACCCTGTTGTCTGTCTGTCTAACTACCCAGGGTCTGGTTAGACATCCATCTCTGCCTCTGGGTGATCCCAAGTCTCAAGTTTCCTCACATGTACGATGGAGATCATCACAAAAGGGCTTGTCACCGGTGGCTGTGGTGAGGGAGGAAGAAGTCAGTGCTCACTACCATTGCTGCAGTATAGACACCACTCTACACGCTGAGGAGATCCATGTACCCTTTAACAATGGAGCCCCAGGTGGCTACTGGGGTGCATTGCAAGGAAGTTAAAGTATGGTTCACTTAAATGTGAATCAATGGGCCATTCATCACACAAACTGATGTTGGCCTGTTTCAAAACACAGGCCAAGGATTTGAATCAGGTTACGAAAAAAACAAAGACATGGATGACTTAAGAAGCTGGCCATTTGCCTCACATCTGACCTTCTCCAGAGCATCACCAGTCACCCTTTGAAGTGGCAGAAAGGGCAGGCAGGAAGCTCATTTGTTTCAAATAAGTCATAAAGTTTAAAAGTTCATATGTTACTGAAAACATCTCCAAATAGATCCCATTGTGCATATGCCTTTAATGTTCACCAAAGATGGTATTTCCCAGCAGGGAAAGGATGAGCTACTTAATAAATGGTTCTGGCACACTTGGCCATCCAGCTGAAGACTATCAAGTTAGACTTTATTTTACATCATACACAAAAATTAATTCCAGAACAACAAAAGATTTAAATGTAAAAAAGAATGTAATGCAATGCAAAACTTAGAAGAAAACATAGATTAAATCTAGGTGAAAATTTATCTGACAAAATAGGCAACCCAGAAGCTACAAAAAGGCATATCTGATTAAACAAAAATTAAAAATTTTTGATTGACAAAAGGGACCACAAACAAATCTAGTTTACAAATAGCAATATTGGAAAAAACGTTTTGCCATGCTAAAAATGTAAAGGGTTCATATCTACTAATGTGAATCATGTGAACTTGCTGTTTTCACTGTTCAAAACACTAGAATATTAAGCATTCCATACAGTCTAGCCTAATACAGTATTGACCTGAAAAAAAGGCAAAAGGACACATGGAATAAATTGGCGAAAAGAAGGCACATACAGCAGAGATTTCTAGTTGTTTACTCCAATTGCCATTCCTTCAACGTCCAGCTTTCTCAGTAATAAAATTCTGATTTTACTCAGGTTGATAATTCAAAAACTAAATTTCCCAACCTTTACAACACGGTGTAGCCACCAGACTAAGTTCTGACTCAGTATATGCAAGCAGGAGAATTGTGTGCTATGTCCAGGAAATCTCCTTAAAGGGCGGGTGTGTGCCCTCTTTGTGCCTGCCTCTCCTGCTGCTTGGAATGAGGGTACAAATGTCTGGTACCTCAGCAGTTATTTTGGAACAGGGGACTGAGGTCCACAACCATTCTGGAGAAAGCAAAACAGACCACTGGAAGCCATTTGTTTCAAATAAGGGTTTCATAAAGTTTAAAAGTTCATGATCTCCAGAGCATCACCAGTCACCCTTTGAAGTGGCAGAAAGGGCAGGCAGGAAGCTCATTTGTTTCAAATAAGTCATAAAGTTTAAAAGTTCATATGTTACTGAAAACATCTCCAAATAGATCCCATTGTGCATATGCCTTTAATGTTCACCAAAGATGGTATTTCCCAGCAGGGAAAGGATGAGCTACTTAATAAATGGTTCTGGCACACTTGGCCATCCAGCTGAAGACTATCAAGTTAGACTTTATTTTACATCATACACAAAAATTAATTCCAGAACAACAAAAGATTTAAATGTAAAAAAGAATGTAATGCAATGCAAAACTTAGAAGAAAACATAGATTAAATCTAGGTGAAAATTTATCTGACAAAATAGGCAACCCAGAAGCTACAAAAAGGCATATCTGATTAAACAAAAATTAAAAATTTTTGATTGACAAAAGGGACCACAAACAAATCTAGTTTACAAATAGCAATATTGGAAAAACGTTTTGCCATGCTAAAAATGTAAAGGGTTCATATCTACTAATGTGAATCATGTGAACTTGCTGTTTTCACTGTTCAAAACACTAGAATATTAAGCATTCCATACAGTCTAGCCTAATACAGTATTGACCTGAAAAAAAGGCAAAAGGACACATGGAATAAATTGGCGAAAAGAAGGCACATACAGCAGAGATTTCTAGTTGTTTACTCCAATTGCCATTCCTTCAACGTCCAGCTTTCTCAGTAATAAAATTCTGATTTTACTCAGGTTGATAATTCAAAAACTAAATTTCCCAACCTTTACAACACGGTGTAGCCACCAGACTAAGTTCTGACTCAGTATATGCAAGCAGGAGAATTGTGTGCTATGTCCAGGAAATCTCCTTAAAGGGCGGGTGTGTGCCCTCTTTTGTGCCTGCCTCTCCCCTGCTGCTTGGAATGAGGGTACAAATGTCTGGTACCTCAGCAGTTATTTTGGAACAGGGGACTGAGGTCCACAACCATTCTGGAGAAAGCAAAACAGACCACTGGAAGCCATCTGATTCACTGAAAAGTTAGCAAACCCATGATACCAACCCTGTTCTTCCAACTTCCAGAATCGTTTTACAGGAAACATATAAACCAATTGAAGCTTCTATTTGGCTGGGTTTCTGCTGTATGTAGCTGAACCTAACCCAACCAACAGAGCAGTTTACAGACCAAATGACCAACATAAAAAGATACAGAAAGGCCTAGGGTAACATGAGCTGAGTTTAAAGGTTGGCACCAGAGAAGGCAAGGAGATTGGAAAACGGTGGATGGTAGAGGAGTACTGAGGCTTTGCTCGTGAGAGGTGTTAAGAAGTGTCTGTGAGGAGCTTCCCTGGTGGTCCAGTGGGTAAGGACGCTGCCTTGCAGTGCAAGGGGTGCCAGTTTGACCCTTGGCCTGGGAAGATTCCATGTGTGCAGAGTGGCTGGACCGATGTGTCCAATTACTGATCCGGAGCTCTGGAGCACATGCGCCCAGAGCTGTTGCTCTGTGACAACAAAGGCCACTGCGATGGGAGGCCCACAAGGGCCAAAGAACAAAGATGGATGAAAAATAGAAAAATGAAAGACCAATAGAAGTGGCCCGCCCGCTCCTTCCCTCCCCAACCTGCCCCTCCGCCAAAAAAAGAAGTGTCTGAATTTTAAGCACCCTACTGCATACACTGAGGTCTTGTGAGTGTTGCTCTTCTTGGAAACCAAAACTGGAAAGTGAATTCCCTGCCAAGGTGGAGATGACAGAGCAGCCCCAGGGAGAAGTTAACCTGGGACAGCCTGAGAGCTTGGGCCAGGCCCAGGCCTTCCCAGGTGGGCACTCACTGAGTCTGAGAGCATTGACCCCAATGAGGCTCCCTATGACAGCCTGCCTGGTTCAGCAGGCTCCAACTTTCAGGCATCTCCCCACACCCAGGTCCCTGGGGACAATCAAACCCGACACAAGTAAAGCCAGCGACAGACAGACTTAAACTCACCTAAAAAGCCTGTCCCAAGATCAAAGCAGATCTGAGCCTCACAAACCACTGCCAGCTACCTAAGTTAAAGTGGGAATGTACTTTTTAATGAAAAATGGCTTTTAAGTGTTTATGGTTTCCGCCAAGATAACAATGAAAACCACATTCATGGAATGCTCACTGTATGCCAGGCACCTGGAGAACCAGTAAGATCTATCTTAGACCCCATTTATTTGATTTTACTTTTTTTTGGAGCATAACTGATTTACAGTGTTGTGTTAGTTTCAGGTGTACAGTAAAGTGATTTCATTTTATACTGAGGCTTGTAGAGGTCATAGAGTTTTCCTACAAATCCTAAGGGATGCCTCTAGATTCAAAGTCAGACAATTGACCTGAGCACCTGTGACTTCAACCACTGTTCAGCAGGTCCCCCACGTCCTTATAACGAGAGTAAACATGTGGAACAGAGACAACTTTAAACATGCAAATAAACAAGACAATTGAAGTCACCTAGAGAGAACTACAAGGAACATTCTGCCTCAGAACCTCAGATGGATGTAGGGTGATGCTGTGCAGTATTTGTCCCTTACTTTATTAGAGAATTTTTAGGGTGTTTTTTTATTCATAACCACCCTCCATGTCTATAAATGCTTCTACAAGAGTCTTTTAAATGGCTGCACGTACTTTATTCCATTTCATAAATAAGCTAGATGAATCCTCTTCTATTAGACATTTTTGGGTCTCCCTCCCATTTCTCACTACTAAGAACAGTCTTATAGAAAATCTTTTTACATGTTTTAATTAAATAGCTTTGCAACTATTTGAGTTTCCATCGATTGATTATCTGTAAAGTTAGTACCCTTTTTTCTATATGTATTTCTTTAGGGAACTGTGATAGATGACTGTAGATAGCCTACTGTGAACAATGTCAGATTCTTGATTTCCAAAGGAGACAATTTCACACTGGCATCAAAAAGACTTGGCTTTGGTCACTCAGAGCTTCATGCAGGAAAAGTTTTATTAAAGAAAAAAAAAGGGATAGAGAAAGCTTCCTGCTAAAGGAACTGGAAGGGGGATAGAAGAGTACCCCCAGATGATAGTTTAGACAAGGCGTTTTGTACTTTTCAGTTGGTTATTAACAATGGATCAAAAGAATATCTTAAGGTTGTAAAGATCCACACCGCAACATTAACAGAAGATTAGCCATAAGAGGGTTTCTGGCCATCAAGACTAGATGAGACATTCCAATGCAAAACAGTTTGCCTCCATAAGACAATAAAATTAGTTTCAGAGTAGATCTTTATCATGGCAAACATTTTTTTTTAAAGATTTATTTATTTATTTGAGGGGGGTAGGGTGGGGAGGGAAGGGAGCAGACGGGCCATTTCTATTGGTCTTTCATTTGTCCATTTTCATCCATCTTTGTTCTTTGACCCATGTGGGCCTCCCATCGCGATGACCTCTGTTGTTGCAGAGCATTGGCTCTGGGCGCATGTGCTCCAGAGCTTCGGCTCGGTAATTGGACACATCGGTCCAGCCACTCCGAGTCACGTGGGATCTTCCCAGGCCAGGGATCAAATCGGAGCCCCCTGCACCGCAAAGCGGTGTCCTTACCCACTGGACCACCAGGGAAGCCCCATGGCAAACATTTTAGGCTAGAAAATGTTTGTTCCACCTCCTCCTCCTCCTCCTCTTTGGAAACCACTGGCCCCCTTATCAAATCTGCCTATTGACCCCTTTCAATTGTTTACATCATTATACCATGGAGTGTTTTTTTTTTTTTTTTTCTTATTCAGGTCTGAATGCCTTTATATATTAAAGATATGAACATATCAAAGGCAACAGGGTTTTTTTTTTTTTTTATCCAATTTGTCACATGTCTTTGAACTTTTTTTTTTTTTAACTTTGACCTCTTTTATTGGTTTTTTTATTTATTTATTTTCATCCATCTTTATTCTTTGGTCTGTGTAGGCCTCCCTTTGTAGTGGCCTCTCTCACTGCAGAGCACCAGCTCTGGGTGCATGCACTCCAGAGCTCTGGTTCGGTAACTGGACACACCGGCTCAGCCGCTCTGTAGCATGTGGGATCTTCCCGGGCCAGGGATTGAATCGGTGCCCTTTGCACTGCAAGACAGACTCTTTACCCACTGGACCACCTGGAAAGCCCTGAACTTTTTAATAATACTCTTTGCTGTACCAAATGCAATCTATTTCTTAAGCCTTTTTCCCACCATTTTTCTGTGAATTCCTAAAGTTGGCAACATCTTTGGAGCTGTGCACTTTAACACTCATTGCCATGTTTCCTCCAAGGACTTCTTTTCTAACAATGACTTTACGACACGTGAAAGACATCAAGAGGTTCTGATTATTACAGTTAGTAGATAGTGAACTGCAGTGACCAATGGATTTCCTTGTGTCACTAGAGAAACCACAACGTAAGAAACCAGAGCAAGACTACTAGATTCCACAGAGTGGGGACAGCAAACCAACTTCCTTTCCTGTGACAATGTTGCTTGATTGGTCATGGCTGTCCTGGATATTCCATGCTGAAGCCTATCAGCTGTCTGAGCTTCTGTGATGAACTAGTAATGTTTGTCATGGGTGGGTGGAGAATATGTGTCTTAAAAACTCCCACAGGGGAGAGAGTGTGTCCAGACACTATGAGAAGGGAAGGAGTATAGATAATAACTGTGTTGAGACAATAAGCACATCCTGGAATTATTCCAGGCAGAAGGAATGCACGGCCATCCTTGGCATAGGGAACAACCCAGCATAAGAGGGGACCAAGGCCCCAAAAGCTTACAGAAAGATCAAGGTTGCGCAGCTAGTAAAAGCAGAATGGATATAGGTCTTTACGCATTTTCTGTAAGGCCTCAAAGCTACCACTAACTTGCTGTGCACCTTTGGGCAAATCTCCTGTGTCTAGACATCTTAAACTGCTCTCTAAAAATGAGAAGTCATGATGTAAGAAATTCTAATGACTTTGCAAATATAGTACTTTGATCTCTACTCACTGGTGTTTTGAAACATTCAGGGAAACCAACCACACAGCATCTGTTCCCTTCCCTCTCTCCTACCCTAGCTGGGGCTCCTGGGGAGATCAATGCCATAGTCAATTCAGGCTGTCATGACAAAATACGGCTTGGGTGGCTTACACAGTAAATATTGGCTTCTCAGAGTTCTGGAATCTGGAAGTCCCAGTCCAAGGTCCATCAGAGCTCAGATTCTGGTGCTATTGTAGCCAATTTCCAGGAAACAGACCCACAGAGTAACAGAGCTGATAGTGGAAGGCAGAAATTTATTATGCCAGTGGGCCCATTGGCAGAGTCTCCTCTTAGCCAAGGACCCTGACTGAATTTTATGACAACCATTTATACCCAAATTATATGTGCCCAAACCCACCTCCCAAATCCCCCAGAGTTTTCCCATAAACATTGTTATGAAGAACATGATTAGAGTAAATCACAGGTTACATTCTAACATGAAGTCTGGTTTCAATCAGCATAGATTGACTTACAATTGACCATCAATCCTAGCCCTCACTAAGAAACCAAGCAAGACTACTAGATTCCACAGAGTGGGGACAGCAAACCAACTTCCTTTCCTGTGACAATGTTGCTTGATTGGTCATGGCTGTCCTGGATATTCCATGCTGAAGCCTATCAGCTGTCTGAGCTTCTGTGATGAACTAGTAATGTTTGTCATGGGTGGGTGGAGAATATGTGTCTTAAAAACTCCCACAGGGGAGAGAGTGTGTCCAGACACTATGAGAAGGGAAGGAGTATAGATAATAACTGTGTTGAGACAATAAGCACATCCTGGAATTATTCCAGGCAGAAGGAATGCACGGCCATCCTTGGCATAGGAACAACCCAGCATAAGAGGGGACCAAGGCCCCAAAAGCTTACAGAAAGATCAAGGTTGCGCAGCTAGTAAAAGCAGAATGGATATAGGTCTTTACGCATTTTCTGTAAGGCCTCAAAGCTACCACTAACTTGCTGTGCACCTTTGGGCAAATCTCCTGTGTCTAGACATCTTAAACTGCTCTCTAAAAATGAGAAGTCATGATGTAAGAAATTCTAATGACTTTGCAAATATAGTACTTTGATCTCTACTCACTGGTGTTTTGAAACATTCAGGGAAACCAACCACACAGCATCTGTTCCCTTCCCTCTCTCCTACCCTAGCTGGGGCTCCTGGGGAGATCAATGCCATAGTCAATTCAGGCTGTCATGACAAAATACGGCTTGGGTGGCTTACACAGTAAATATTGGCTTCTCAGAGTTCTGGAATCTGGAAGTCCCAGTCCAAGGTCCATCAGAGCTCAGATTCTGGTGCTATTGTAGCCAATTTCCAGGAAACAGACCCACAGAGGGACAGAGCTGATAGTGGAGGACAGGAATTTATTATGCCAGCAGGCCCACTGGCAGAGTCTCCTCTTAGCCAAGGACCCTGACTGAATTTTGTGACAACCATTTATACCCAAAGTATACGTGCCCAAACCCACCTCCCCAAATTCCCCAAAGTGTTCCCATAAACATTTTCATGAAGAACGTGATCACAGGTTACATTCCAACATGAAGTCTGGTTTCAATCAGCATAGATTGACTTACAATTGACCATCAATCTTTAAATGTCAGTGTGTTTTTCTTAGCCCTGGGAGTCTCAAATATGGAGTTAACCTCTGGTTTAGATGCCAGACCTGTTTCCTTATCATGCACAGATCTGGTGGGCTATTAGTTCTTTTTTGGGCAGGGGAGGGTTATTAGTTCTTTTCTCTGGGACTGTGGTTTCTGTCCCTTAGGTTACACAGCTTTAGGTACAGCTCAAAGTTCACCGCGGTCACAGGGGAAGCTTTCTTACAAGGTGAGTTTGTAAATTCCCATATATTTCTTAGAAGAAGGAATTTGTTTTTTTTCACCTTCAGTGCAAACTCTCTTCCTGGCTCACTGATGGCCACCATCTTGCTGGATCCTCCCATGGCCTTCCCTCTGAGTGTGAACAGGGAGAATGAGAGGGATCTCTCTGGGATCTTTCCTTATATGGACACCAATCATGTTGGATCAGGCTCCACCCTCAGGACTTCATAGAATTACTTTCCTATAGGCTCCATTTTCTAATTGAAACATAGAGGGTTAAGACTTCAACACATGAATTTAGGGGAGGAAAACATTTCAGTCCATAATAGGACAACACAGGGACATGATGGTCTAAGTTTGGCAGGAATTTGAGGGACATCTGAGGAAGCAGACCCACTTGTGCCTTTCTCAGGGTGAAAGAAGTGGGACTGTCTCTGGTGGCTGTGACTCTGGCATGCTTCAGCAGATTAGCCATGGTATCCAACCAAAACCCCCATGACAAAATACGGCTTGGGTGGCTTACACAGTAAATAGCCCAGAGTCCCAGTCCAAGGTCCATCAGAGCTCAGATTCTGGTGCTATTGTAGCCAATTTCCAGGAAACAGACCCACAGAGGGACAGAGCTGATAGTGGAGGACAGGAATTTATTATGCCAGCAGGCCCACTGGCAGAGTCTCCTCTTAGCCAAGGACCCTGACTGAATTTTGTGACAACCATTTATACCCAAAGTATACGTGCCCAAACCCACCTCCCCAAATTCCCCAAAGTGTTCCCATAAACATTTTCATGAAGAACGTGATCACAGGTTACATTCCAACATGAAGTCTGGTTTCAATCAGCATAGATTGACTTACAATTGACCATCAATCTTTAAATGTCAGTGTGTTTTTCTTAGCCCTGGGAGTCTCAAATATGGAGTTAACCTCTGGTTTAGATGCCAGACCTGTTTCCTTATCATGCACAGATCTGGTGGGCTATTAGTTCTTTTTTGGGCAGGGGAGGGTTATTAGTTCTTTATCTCTGGGACTGTGGTTTCTGTCCCTTAGGTTACACAGCTTTAGGTACAGCTCAAAGTTCACCGCGGTCACAGGGGAAGCTTTCTTACAAGGTGAGTTTGTAAATTCCCATATATTTCTTAGAAGAAGGAATTTGTTTTTTTTCACCTTCAGTGCAAACTCTCTTCCTGGCTCACTGATGGCCACCATCTTGCTGGATCCTCCCATGGCCTTCCCTCTGAGTGTGAACAGGGAGAATGAGAGGGATCTCTCTGGGATCTTTCCTTATATGGACACCAATCATGTTGGATCAGGCTCCACCCTCAGGACTTCATAGAATTACTTTCCTATAGGCTCCATTTTCTAATTGAAACATAGAGGGTTAAGACTTCAACACATGAATTTAGGGGAGGAAAACATTTCAGTCCATAATAGGACAACACAGGGACATGATGGTCTAAGTTTGGCAGGAATTTGAGGGACATCTGAGGAAGCAGACCCACTTGTGCCTTTCTCAGGGTGAAAGAAGTGGGACTGTCTCTGGTGGCTGTGACTCTGGCATGCTTCAGCAGATTAGCCATGGTATCCAACACCTCCACTGTGGCTTCATTTAACCCTGAAGAACTGCATCTCAGTCAGTCTAGCCAAGGGCCTGGTGCAAAGACTAGAGGAGAAAACAAACTAGGATATGTTTCTGAGGAAACTGTTAACCTGGTTAGCAGGCTTCCTAGACTGGGCTGGGGCAGCAGAGAAACCAAAACTGAGCCCTGCTCAGCAGCTTTCATAAGACCATGGGCTTTGTAGCTATTGTCCGGGGCTTGCCTCTTGTACTTACCAGCTATAATGCCTTAGACAAGTAACTTAACCTCTGTGTCTAAGTAGATAAGCTAGGAAATACTTCAGCTGCTACTAACAGAGATCTTCACAACTTCTTAAGCAACTGAGACTTTCATTTCTTCTTCACACACCTTCCATCTTTCTGCTTTGCCATGCTTCAGTTCAGTTCAGTCACTCAGTTCTGTCCGACTCTTTGTGACCCCATGGACTACAGCATGCCAGGCTTCCCTGTCCTTCACCACCTCCTGGAACTTGCTCAGACTCATGTCCGTTGACTCAGTGATGCTACCCAACCATGTCATCCTCTGTCATTCCCTTCTCCTTTTGCCTTCAACTTTTCCCAACATCAGGATCTTTTCCAATGAGTTGTCTCTTCCCATCAGGTGGCCAAAGTATTGGAGCTTCAGCTTCAGTATCATTCTTCCAATGAATATTCAGGGCTGATTTCCTTTAGGATTGACTAGTTTGATCTTCTTGCTGTCCAAAGGACTCTGAAGAGTTTTCTCTAACACCACAGTTCAAAGGCATCAATTCTTCAACTCCCAGTCTTCTTTATGGTCCAACTCTCACATCCATATATGACTCTTGGGAGAACCACAGCTTTGATTATAGGGACTTTTGTCAGCAAAGTGATGTCTCTGCTTTTTAATACTCTGTCTAGGTTTGTCACAGCTTTTCTTCCAAGGAGAAAGTGTCTTTTAATTTCACGGCTGCAGTTAGCATCCACAGTGATTTTGGAGCCCAAGAAAATAACATGTGTCATTACTTCCATTGTTTGCCCATCTGTTTAATATGAAGTGATGGGACTGGATGTCATGATCTTCCATTGTGAATGTTGAGTTTTCAGTCAGCTTTTCACTCTCCTCTTTCTGCTTCATCAAGAGACTCTTTAGTTCCTCTTCACTTTCTGCCATTAGGGTGTCATCTGCATATTTGAGGTTATTGATATTTCTCCTGAAATCTTGATTCCAGCTTATGCTTTATCCAGACTGGCATTTCACATGATGTATTCTGCATTCCCATCTCTTTCGACTGGCTGGGGCAGCAGAGAAACCAAAACTGACCTTCATTAAGACCATGGGCTTTGTAGCTATTGTCCGGGGCTTGCCTCTTGTACTTACCAGCTATAATGCCTTAGACAAGTAACTTAACCTCTGTGTCTAAGTAGATAAGCTAGGAAATACTTCAGCTGCTACTAACAGAGATCTTCACAACTTCTTAAGCAACTGAGACTTTCATTTCTTCTTCACACACCTTCCATCTTTCTGCTTTGCCATGCTTCAGTTCAGTTCAGTCACTCAGTTCTGTCCGACTCTTTGTGACCCCATGGACTACAGCATGCCAGGCTTCCCTGTCCTTCACCACCTCCTGGAACTTGCTCAGACTCATGTCCGTTGACTCAGTGATGCTACCCAACCATGTCATCCTCTGTCATTCCCTTCTCCTTTTGCCTTCAACTTTTCCCAACATCAGGATCTTTTCCAATGAGTTGTCTCTTCCCATCAGGTGGCCAAAGTATTGGAGCTTCAGCTTCAGTATCATTCTTCCAATGAATATTCAGGGCTGATTTCCTTTAGGATTGACTAGTTTGATCTTCTTGCTGTCCAAAGGACTCTGAAGAGTTTTCTCTAACACCACAGTTCAAAGGCATCAATTCTTCAACTCCCAGTCTTCTTTATGGTCCAACTCTCACATCCATATATGACTCTTGGGAGAACCACAGCTTTGATTATAGGGACTTTTGTCAGCAAAGTGATGTCTCTGCTTTTTAATACTCTGTCTAGGTTTGTCACAGCTTTTCTTCCAAGGAGAAAGTGTCTTTTAATTTCACGGCTGCAGTTAGCATCCACAGTGATTTTGGAGCCCAAGAAAATAACATGTGTCATTACTTCCATTGTTTGCCCATCTGTTTAATATGAAGTGATGGGACTGGATGTCATGATCTTCCATTGTGAATGTTGAGTTTTCAGCCAGCTTTTTCACTCTCCTCTTTCTGCTTCATCAAGAGACTCTTTAGTTCCTCTTCACTTTCTGCCATTAGGGTGTCATCTGCATATTTGAGGTTATTGATATTTCTCCTGGAAATCTTGATTCCAGCTTATGCTTTATCCAGACTGGCATTTCACATGATGTATTCTGCATTCCCATCTCTTTCGGAATTTTCCAGTTTGTTGTGACCCACACAGTCAAAGGCTTTAGCGTAGTCAGTGTAACAGAAATAGATGTTTTTCTGGAATTCCCTTGCTCTTTCTATGATCCAATGGACGTTGGCAGTTAGATCTCTGGTTCCTCTGCCTTTTCTAAATCCAGCTTGTACATCTGGAAGTTCTCGTTTCCCATACTGTTGAAGCCTAGCTTGGAGGATTATAATTTTGTCAAGCTTAGCACATGGATTCCAACTCCAATACTGCCTCATGGTCCAAGAGGTGATAGCCGTCACCTCTATGGTTCATTGTCTGATAATTATTCACATGGGTACACCCCATTGCAAGGAAGGGAAATGTAGTCTCAGTTTGGTACATTGCTTCCACAAATAATATTAGGGTTTTGTTCCTAAGTAAAAGGCTAGAATGGATATTAGGCAGCTTGGAATTTTGGGCAGCAGTTCCTAAAGTGTGGTCTAAGGACTCTGGGAAATCATGAAACCTTTTCAGGGTGCCTGTGAGATCGAACTATTTTTTATAGTAATACAATCATTATTTTTATCTTTCACTTCATTCTCTCTTGATATTAGTGATTGAGCTAGCATATATTGAGTTCTTGCTTACCAGGTAACATTTATGGTCCAACTGTCACATCCATACATAACTACTAGAAAAATCATTGCTTTTTCTACATGGACCTTTGTCAGCAAAGTGATGTCTCTGTTTTTCAAAATGCTGTCTAGATTTGTTATAGCTTTTCTTCCAAGGAGCAAGCATCTTTTAATTTCATGGTTGCAGTCACCACCCACAGCGATTTTGCAGCCCAAGAAAATAAAATCTGTCACCGCTTCCAAATGGGACCAGATGCCATGATCTTAGTTTTTTGAATGTTGAGTTTTAAGTCAGCTTTTCCACTGTCTTCTTTCACTCTTATTGAGGAGCTCTTTAGTTCTTCTTTACTTTCTGTGATTAGAATTGATCATCTGCATATCTAAGGTTGCTGATATCTACCAACAATCCTGACTCCAGCTAGTGCTTCATCCAACCTGACATTTTGCATGATGCATTCTGCATAGAAGTTAAATAAGCAGGATGATGATATACAGCCTTGTTGCACTCCTTTCCCAATTGGGAACCGGTTCATTGTTCCACATCCCATTCCAACTGTCTTTCTTTACCTGAATTATAGATTTCTCAGGAGACAGGTAAGGTGTTCTGGTGTTCCCATCTCTTTAAGAATTTTTTTTTTAAAACCTTTATTTTGCTTTTAACTTTTACAGAGTTTTGTTGTTTACAGATATGTATGTTCCCAGATTAGTCATATGTATATCCCCCCATCCCACCCCTCCCAACCAGCACACAGCACCCCTGAAGGATCCCCTTTTCTCACAGAGCAATGACTATAACTATTTTCTTCACTTATGATAGTACAGGCCTTCATGCTACTTCCTTTACGCCTCTCACCCACTGTTCCTTCCCCACAATGACCATATGTCCACTGTCCATGTCTGTCTTTCCATCGCTTCACTGCATGTGCCATCATCAGTATCCTACTAGATTCCATATATATGTGTTAATATACTGTATTTGTCCATCTCTTTCTGACTGACTTCACTTTTGATGATACGTTCTAGATCCAGCCACTTCATTAGGGCTGATTCTTCTGCATTTCTCTTTACAGCTGTGTAGTATTCCATTGTATATATGTACCAGAGCTTTTGGATCCATTCCTTCGTCGATGGGCATCTAGGTTCCTTCCATGTTCTAGCTATTACAGAGAGCTGCAATGAACATTGGGGTACAGGTGCCTCTTTCAGATTTGTTATAGCTTTTCTTCCAAGGAGCAAGCATCTTTTAATTTCATGGTTGCAGTCACCACCCACAGCGATTTTGCAGCCCAAGAAAATAAAATCTGTCACCGCTTCCAAATGGGACCAGATGCCATGATCTTAGTTTTTTGAATGTTGAGTTTTAAGTCAGCTTTTCCACTGTCTTCTTTCACTCTTATTGAGGAGCTCTTTAGTTCTTCTTTACTTTCTGTGATTAGAATTGATCATCTGCATATCTAAGGTTGCTGATATCTACCAACAATCCTGACTCCAGCTAGTGCTTCATCCAACCTGACATTTTGCATGATGCATTCTGCATAGAAGTTAAATAAGCAGGATGATGATATACAGCCTTGTTGCACTCCTTTCCCAATTGGGAACCGGTTCATTGTTCCACATCCCATTCCAACTGTCTTTCTTTACCTGAATTATAGATTTCTCAGGAGACAGGTAAGGTGTTCTGGTGTTCCCATCTCTTTAAGAATTTTTTTTTTAAAACCTTTATTTTGCTTTTAACTTTTACAGAGTTTTGTTGTTTACAGATATGTATGTTCCCAGATTAGTCATATGTATATCCCCCCATCCCACCCCTCCCAACCAGCACACAGCACCCCTGAAGGATCCCCTTTTCTCACAGAGCAATGACTATAACTATTTTCTTCACTTATGATAGTACAGGCCTTCATGCTACTTCCTTTACGCCTCTCACCCACTGTTCCTTCCCCACAATGACCATATGTCCACTGTCCATGTCTGTCTTTCCATCGCTTCACTGCATGTGCCATCATCAGTATCCTACTAGATTCCATATATATGTGTTAATATACTGTATTTGTCCATCTCTTTCTGACTGACTTCACTTTTGATGATACGTTCTAGATCCAGCCACTTCATTAGGGCTGATTCTTCTGCATTTCTCTTTACAGCTGTGTAGTATTCCATTGTATATATGTACCAGAGCTTTTGGATCCATTCCTTCGTCGATGGGCATCTAGGTTCCTTCCATGTTCTAGCTATTACAGAGAGCTGCAATGAACATTGGGGTACAGGTGCCTCTTTCAGATTTGATTTCATCAGGGTATAAGCCTAAGAGTGGGATTGTTGGGTCATATGGTGCTTCTATTTTTAGTTTTTTAAGAAATCTCCAGACTGTCTTCCATAGAGCCTGTATCAATTGCCATTCCCACCAGCAATGCAAGAGGGTTCCCTTTTCTCCTCACCCTCTCCAGCATTTATTGTCTGTCGATTTGTGGATGATGGCCATTCTGAGGGTGTGAGGTGATATCTCATTGTAGTTTTGATTTGCATTTCTCTAATTATTAGTGAAGTTGAGCATCGTTTCATGTGTTTTTGGGCCATCTGTATGTCGTCGTTGGAGAGGTGTCTGTTTAGGTCCTTTTCCCATTTTTTGATTGGGTTGTTCGTTTTTCCAGTGCTGAGTTGTCTGAGTTGCTTGTAGATTTTGGAGATTAATTCTTTGTCTGTTGTTTCATTTGCTATGATTTTCTCCCATTCTGTAGGCTGTCTGTTCAGCTTTTTTGTGACTTCTCTTGCTATACAGAAGCTTTTAAGTTTCATGAGGTCCCACATGTTCATTTGTCTTTTTAGCTCCGCTATTCTAGTAGGTGGATCAGAGAAGATCTTGCTTTGATTGATGTCCTTGAGGGTTTTGCCTATATTCTCCTCTAAGAGCTTGATGGTTTCTGGTCTCACATTTAGGTCTTTAATTCATTTTGAGTTGATCTTTGTGTATGGTGTCAGGGAATGTTCCAAATTCCTTTTTTTGCATGTAGCTGTCCAATTTTCCCAGCACCACTTGTTGAAGAGGCTGTCTTTGTCCCATTTTATAGTTTTGCCTCCTTTATCAAAAATAAGGTACCCATAGGTGCGTGGGTTTATCTCTGGGTTCTCGATCTTGTTCCATTGGTCTATAGTTCTGTTTTTGTGCCAGTACCATACTGTCTTGATGACTGTTGCTTTGTAGTAGAGTCTGAAGTTGGGGAGGCTGGTCCCTCCAACTCCATTCTTCTTCCTCAGGATTGCTTTGGCTATTCGAGGTCTTTTGTGTGGCCATATGAACTGTGTTATTCTTTGGTCTAGTTCTGTGAAGAATGTTATTGGAAGTTTGATAGGAATCGCATTGAATCTATAGATGACATTTGGCAGTATGGTCATTTTCACAATATTGATTCTTCTGACTCAGGAGCATGGAATATCTCTGCATCTGTTTAAGTCTTCTTTAATGTCTCTCATGAGTGTCTTGTAATTTTCTGTGTACAGTTCTTTTGTTTCTTTGGGTAGGTTTATTCCTAGATATTTGATTCTTTTGGTTGCAGTGGTGAAGGGGATTGCCTCTTTGATTTCATTTTCTGATTTTTCATTGTTTGTGTATAGGAATGCCAGTGATTTCTGTGTATTGATTTTGTATCCTGCGACTTTGCTGAATTCTCTGATTAACTCTAGTAGTTTTGTAATAGTGTCTTTGGGATTTTCTGTGTATAATATCATGTCGTCTGCAAAAAGAGAGAGCTTGACTTCTTCCTTTCCAATCTGGATTCCTTTGATTTCTTTTTCTTCTCTTATTGCTGTTGCTAGAACTTCCAGGGCTATGTTGAATAAGAGTGGTGAAAGTGGACAGCCCTGTCTTGTTCCTGATCTTAGAGAAAATGCTTTGAGTTTTTCACCATTGAGGATAATGTTCGCTGTGGGCTTCTCATATATGGCTTTTATTATGTTGAGATAGGTTCCTTCTATGCCCATTTTTTGAAGAGTTTTTGTCATAAATGGATGCTGTACTTTGTCAAAGGCTTTTTCTGCATCTATGGAGATGATCATGTGATTTTTGTCTCTCAATCATCTCTTTAAGAATTTTTCACGGTTTGTTGTGGTCCTCACAGTCAAAGGTTTTAGCACAGTCAATGAAGCAGATTTTTAAAAATTCCTTTGGTTTCTCTGTGATCCAGTGAATGTTGGGAATTTGATCTCTGGTTCCTCTGCGTTTTCTAAATCCAGCTTGTACATCTATAAGTTCTTGATTTACATGCTGCTGAAGCCTTGCTTAAAGGAGTTTCAGCACAACATTACTAGTATTTGAAATGAGTACAATTATATTGTATTTGGAACATTCTTTGGCATTGACTTTCTTTGGGATTGCAGTGAAAACTGACATTTTCCAGGCCTGTAGTCACAGCTGAGTTTTCCAAATTTGCTGACATGTTCAGTGTGGCACTTTAATGGCATCATCTTTTAGGATTTAAAATAGTTCAGCTGGTTTTCCATCAGCTCCAGTAGCTTTGTTCATAGTAGTGCTTTTCAATGCTCTCTTGACTTCACACTCCAGGATGTCTGGCTCTAGGTGGGTGACCACACCATCGTGGTTATTCAGGTCATTAAGATCTTTTCCGTATAGTTATTCTGTGTATACTTTGCTTTTATCCGTCTTACCTCTAGAAATATAAGACCTATCAGGACTTGCTGGCTTTATTTCCCACTGTGCCCCAGTGCTTGACATATGGACAGAGGTCCTCTGATAGAAGCTTGACAATGTTGAACTTTACCCAAGCCCTGGGCACTTAGAAAGCAATGAAAGTTAAGACAAACTTCCAACCTTTTTCTGTTCTGGAGTACAGGTTATTGCAAAGCACCATCTGCAAATGACTTAGAGAAGACTAACGGATGACTCTCTTTCTTACCTAGGTCAGAGACAAATCTCTTTTCTTTGCTTAATAAATGACAAACTGAGCCTCTTGTCCCCACTTGTCGACTGGATCAAAATGTTTGTTAACCAAATTTGCATTAAGCCTCTTTCCTCTCCAGGCCCCTGAGTGAACTTTGGCCCAGCCTCAGCTTGAGCCAGCACACAGTCCCACTTGAGATACACTGGATTTACTATTCAGTCCTGCCACCTTTTCATCCCACTTCCCCACATCTTGTTTCTTCTAATCTTGTTTGCATGTCTCTGTAAGAGAGCAACCTTTCTGCCTGACTCTTAGATGCTTGCAGATCTTAGAGCCTTCTGCCTATTGCAGTAGTCCTCCTCCTCCACTGCAGCAGTTCTTCTTCTCTTGCAGTAATCCTAAAGTCCCTCCTGATTCTGGATTTTTTTTTTTTTTTGACATGCTGAATGAAATAAGTAACTATAACTGAACAGAGTGTGGCATATTAATTCAGATTTGCAGGCTATGTTTTGATTCTTCTCCCATTAATTACACTTCTAAATTCTGACTCCTAGACTTGCCAAATCTACCAGGCCATGGCCAAGTGCTTTGGGTCAAACAGCTGGGCCTTTGGAATTAGAAGGAACTAGATTTTTGAAGCTGCTACTTCCTTCCTGTGTACCTCAGCTGCATCACTTAGCAGCTTCTGTTTCTTCTATTGAACCACTATTTAATGAGCACCTACTAAGTGCCAGCACTGAGCCACTGGGAGTGGTGAGCAAAACAGAAATGATGATTAGAGGCAGGAGAATTCTGGCAATAAAACAAGCAAACTAAGTGAGAAGATGAAGAAACATAATGATCAGAATATGGAGAGCGTACACCCGTATATAGGGTGGAAAGGGAAGATGTTGGGAAGGTAACTTATCCAAGGCCTGAGAGTCAGACGGTTGAGCCGTGCCAGCAGCTGAGAGGACATTTATGTATAAAGGTCAGAGAAAACTGGGCAATGGCTGAAGAAATGGGTAGAACAGCAGAAAATCCATTGGTGCCTTCACACCATCCTGGACTTTGTCTACCAAGAGAAAGAAATTGATTTTTATTCTAAGTGGAGGGAAAGCTATAGAAGGGGTTCCTGAAATCTTATTGTTTTAACCCTTCTACTTTATTAATTTGATGGTTATTGAGTTTTAATTTCTTTTCACTGATAGCCATTTTTGTTCTGCTTGTGCATAGAACTGTCTGCTCATCTATTTATACTAGGATCTTAGTGTTTCTTATTAATTCGATGAGGTCTCAGTGAAGAATTTTAATCTTTGTATTTATTTTCCCCAGATTACCATTGTTTATTAATTTTGGTTTCCTTTTCTTGGGTTGACGTTTTAAACGTTGGTGCTTTAGTGTATGGAAGAGCTAATCACTTTTAAGTTTAAGGGGTTCTCTGCCATCCGACACTTGATAAATTATGTTTCTTTGGTCAATGTTTGCGCGGTTCACTGTTTTACACTGGTGGACTTGCTTATCTCCTTGAGTGGGGCGCGGCAGAACAAACTCCTCCTGTGTCCAGGCCAGAGACGGCTCAGGAAGCGGAGACCCCGCCTTACTCACTCACTCGGCCACGCAGGGCCTCTGGGGCTCCTTCTTTGCCGGAGGCCTCAGCTACCTTATACTGGGTATCCGAGCTCTCTTCACAGACAAACGGCAGGTGAGAAAGCTGAGGCTCGGGGACGGCTGGGAGGGAGGCTTTAAAGTGTTTAACACGGGGGCGCAGAGGCTTAAACTGGAGGGCAGTCTAGAGGGTGTAGCAACAGTCTGTCCAGAAGCTCCGCCCCGGCCCGGCCCAGCCCCGCCCCGCCCCAGGCCTCGGGTCCCGCCCTCGGGCTCCGCCCCTGAGCCTCGAATTCTCGGGTCCTGTGCTGACCTCTCATCACGGCCTGACCCGCCCACCGCTGATTTCATTGGCTGTCTCTCCGTCCGACAGCTGATTTCCGCAGCCAATCGGCAGGCGCAGCAGCGGCGGCGCCGGCGGGTCTCGGAGGATCCCGGATGCTGAGGTACCAGGCCTGCTGGAGGGGTTGGCGGTCCTGTTTTGGGGGCGGGGGCGTCCCCCGACTTGTCGTTTGGGTGGCGAGCCGCCACTCCTGGGTCTTTGAGGTCACCCTCCTGCAGCTGCAGGTGCATCGACCCGGGCTGTCGAGGACTGGCCCGAGGTTTCTGGGGTGGAGGTCAGAGGTCGGAGGTCAGGTCTTTGTGAAATATTGGGGTCCCACCGGTCTAAGCCTAGGGGCGGGCGGCTCCCGGTTCTGTTTTAGACAGCTTCTGTTTGGGGCCCCCGCTCCTTTCACGGCAACTGAGGCCTGAGAATCCCCGGTGCTGCTTGCAGGCGCTGAGCTCGGACGGGAAGGTCTTCTCGGTCTCCGGCCTCCACAGGTGGCCCTCGGGCTCCCCGAGAGCCGCCGCCTGCCTCCCTCCTCCGAGCCGGCGGGGGCTCCGCAGTGCGGGGAGGGGCCGGGGCGAGGTAAGGGGTCGTTCCGTGGCTGCGCCGTCCTGAGGGCGCCGCACCCTTCCTGACTCCGAGGAAACCCAGTGCCTTTCTGGAAGGTCATTCGAGCAACTTGGAGAGAGGGAAGGCTGTGCTGTGGCTTCTGCACTTTTCTGGAAGGGAAAATATAAACCAGACATGGGAAGGTTCTAAAGGGAGCTGTGAGAAACCGGACGAATTCCTTAGTTGGATAGAAAGCTTCCCCTAAACTTGCCTCACATGTTACATAATTCAAGCTGTTTCAAGACCAGAGTATTTGGTCTTATAATTCTTCTAAGCAAAATGTTCTTAGTCTTGACCTTAAGTAGAACTTCTTTGAAATGTTTGAAATATTGAGCAAGAATATCTTTGTAAAAGCTTCTGAGTTTAAGATTCTCAGTGTGAGGATGGAAGTTGGGAACCATCCTTACCTCTCGTCAGCTGCTGCTTTATTACTCTGGGACTCAAAAGAGAAGCTATTTCTCTCTGTGGGTTTTAGGGAGGCATAACCATGGGTGAGGAATAAGGGGAGAAGAAAGAGGACTCTTGGTTTTTGCTCAAAAAAGGGGGGAAAATGTATTTATTTGGCTCTCTCTCCATCTCGGCATACATAAGTTTTGACATTTTTTTGTGCACAAAATTTATTTTAGGGAAAAGTCATTTCTGCCGGGAAGAAGGCAGTTACCGTCAGTGTAAGCTACAGAGGAACGAATATGCCTTGTGTGGAATTAATCTTGGGGTTTGGTTTACAGTGAAGGAAATGAGGCAGAAGGAAGTGTTAACCAAGACCTTCCAAGGCCCAGCTGTGGTCTGTAGGACTCCCACCAGCCACGTTTACATGTTGGAGAATGGTGTTGGGGACTCCGGGGATTCCTCTGAGGAAGAGGCCCACCTAGTGGCTCTGCGGCCCCGGGGCAAGGAGGGCCAGAAGAAGGGTGCCCATCGCCCTCGCCGGCTGGGAGCAGGGGACGTGGTGCTGCTGCAGCGGGAGCTGGCCCAGGGGGACAGCCTCAACAAGCTCGCTCTTCAGTACGGCTGCAAAGTAAGAAATCCCACAGGAGAAGGCGCCACCTGCCCCTTGGCCCTGTGTTTAGAGGAACAGAGGAGCTGGGGACCCTTCCTACCTCTTCCTCATCCCAGAAGTGGTTGGGAGAAGCCTGTTTTAGAGTCCTGTCTAGCTAGAGATGAGAGGCAGGTGGGATTACGTTCTGTCCATCCTGAGAGGGAATTAGGAATTTCAGGTGGCGAGGCAGTTCACTCTGCAGGGTACTTCTCCTCTTCCTTGTCCCTCCAAACTGAAATTTTGAAACCTTTTTTGTTTTCTTTTGATCACATTTTGTGTAAGACATAATGGGCCAGAGATGCCAGGCAGAGTTTATCCAAGGTATCTTTGGTTTGCTTTTCTTTTTTTTGTTGTTACTTTTCTTTTTCTAAACCTTACTTGCTGATTGTAGCTAAGTGGATTGGTAAACTTTCGCCTTCTCTCTTTCAGAACTGCATGATCTATCCTTTGTGTGCTGTGTATCCATATAACCCTGTTTCTCTCTTTAATTATGTTTTTAGCAAACAGAGTGATTAACAATGGCAAAGTAAGTAGGAGGGTATTTATTGAATTGTTTTTTTCCTAGATTCAAACTATTTTGCTGGCAGTGTGCTACTATGGCTTTCTCTAAGGCTGTATAAGCTACTTATTTAAAAGTTCTTTTTATCCTTGAAGGGTCTCTCATTTTCCTAACAGGGATCAAATGACTCAACATGTTGTGTGAGAGTGTTGTTTCCCAGGGAAATAAACTGATCTCCAGAGACACGTGCATGTGTGCGCAGTCTCTAAATCATGTCTGACTCTTGTAGCCCCGTAGGCTTCCCTTGGATTTTTCCAAGGCCCAGCTGTGGTCTGTAGGACTCCCACCAGCCACGTTTACATGTTGGAGAATGGTGTTGGGGACTCCGGGGATTCCTCTGAGGAAGAGGCCCACCTAGTGGCTCTGCGGCCCCGGGGCAAGGAGGGCCAGAAGAAGGGTGCCCATCGCCCTCGCCGGCTGGGAGCAGGGGACGTGGTGCTGCTGCAGCGGGAGCTGGCCCAGGGGGACAGCCTCAACAAGCTCGCTCTTCAGTACGGCTGCAAAGTAAGAAATCCCACAGGAGAAGGCGCCACCTGCCCCTTGGCCCTGTGTTTAGAGGAACAGAGGAGCTGGGGACCCTTCCTACCTCTTCCTCATCCCAGAAGTGGTTGGGAGAAGCCTGTTTTAGAGTCCTGTCTAGCTAGAGATGAGAGGCAGGTGGGATTACGTTCTGTCCATCCTGAGAGGGAATTAGGAATTTCAGGTGGCGAGGCAGTTCACTCTGCAGGGTACTTCTCCTCTTCCTTGTCCCTCCAAACTGAAATTTTGAAACCTTTTTTGTTTTCTTTTGATCACATTTTGTGTAAGACATAATGGGCCAGAGATGCCAGGCAGAGTTTATCCAAGGTATCTTTGGTTTGCTTTTCTTTTTTTTGTTGTTACTTTTCTTTTTCTAAACCTTACTTGCTGATTGTAGCTAAGTGGATTGGTAAACTTTCGCCTTCTCTCTTTCAGAACTGCATGATCTATCCTTTGTGTGCTGTGTATCCATATAACCCTGTTTCTCTCTTTAATTATGTTTTTAGCAAACAGAGTGATTAACAATGGCAAAGTAAGTAGGAGGGTATTTATTGAATTGTTTTTTTCCTAGATTCAAACTATTTTGCTGGCAGTGTGCTACTATGGCTTTCTCTAAGGCTGTATAAGCTACTTATTTAAAAGTTCTTTTTATCCTTGAAGGGTCTCTCATTTTCCTAACAGGGATCAAATGACTCAACATGTTGTGTGAGAGTGTTGTTTCCCAGGGAAATAAACTGATCTCCAGAGACACGTGCATGTGTGCGCAGTCTCTAAATCATGTCTGACTCTTGTAGCCCCGTAGGCTTCCCTGTCCGTGGGATTTTTCCAGGCAAGAATACTGGAGTGAATTGCCATTTCCTACTCCAGAGGATCTTCCTGACCCAGGGTTCCAACCTGCATCTCCTGCATTGGCAGGTGAATTTCTTTACCACTGAGCCATCTAGGATGTGCCCTGGGACACATAATGGTCTCTAAATTGTACTGCGATTTATATTTGACCTTTATAATCAGCTTCTGTAGGCATACTATATGGTTTATAGAGCGAGGGCTGAAAACTGAATCCTCTCCTACAAAGACCTAAATAGATGCAATGGCTCCTTGGACTGCTGATGTTTAATAAATCCAAAAGAACTATATAGTTTATCTAATAAGTGATCTATGTTCCTATTTGAAGTAAATAAATTTGATGTTAGCTTTTTAGGATCAAGGACAAAAATATCTAAAGTACCTTAAGTTACAGGACATACCCCAATACAATTAAATGATAAAAGCAATTGCTAAATAATTAAAATAATGAAGATGATTGATTTGAACAAAGTTTGTTAACTGTATTTACACTCTAGTTTAAATGGACTTAGGACTTAAAGCCTTAGAGTCCATCTCTGATTCTTTTGATAAAGCATCAAACAATAACTTGAGGGAGGATTTATCTTTGACTTACATTTCCCCCTACTTTTTAAACCTTAAAGTGAGAGGAGTTTGTCGATAACTTTGTTGTGACTTTGTCATAAACTTTGTTGTGAGTTTTAAAACTCACAATCATGTTCCTTTCTCCTCAAGTTGTAATATTGAAGTGGATTTTTGTTAAATGTGAAAAAAAGGGAGGCCTAGACTTTGTCTGAATTGGGTATTTATTGAATTGTTTTTCCTAGATTCAAACTATTTTGCTGGCAGTGTGCTACTATGGCTTTCTCTAAGGCTGTATAAGCTACTTATTTAAAAGTTCTTTTTATCCTTGAAGGGTCTCTCATTTTCCTAACAGGGATCAAATGACTCAACATGTTGTGTGAGAGTGTTGTTTCCCAGGGAAATAAACTGATCTCCAGAGACACGTGCATGTGTGCGCAGTCTCTAAATCATGTCTGACTCTTGTAGCCCCGTAGGCTTCCCTGTCCGTGGGATTTTTCCAGGCAAGAATACTGGAGTGAATTGCCATTTCCTACTCCAGAGGATCTTCCTGACCCAGGGTTCCAACCTGCATCTCCTGCATTGGCAGGTGAATTTCTTTACCACTGAGCCATCTAGGATGTGCCCTGGGACACATAATGGTCTCTAAATTGTACTGCGATTTATATTTGACCTTTATAATCAGCTTCTGTAGGCATACTATATGGTTTATAGAGCGAGGGCTGAAAACTGAATCCTCTCCTACAAAGACCTAAATAGATGCAATGGCTCCTTGGACTGCTGATGTTTAATAAATCCAAAAGAACTATATAGTTTATCTAATAAGTGATCTATGTTCCTATTTGAAGTAAATAAATTTGATGTTAGCTTTTTAGGATCAAGGACAAAAATATCTAAAGTACCTTAAGTTACAGGACATACCCCAATACAATTAAATGATAAAAGCAATTGCTAAATAATTAAAATAATGAAGATGATTGATTTGAACAAAGTTTGTTAACTGTATTTACACTCTAGTTTAAATGGACTTAGGACTTAAAGCCTTAGAGTCCATCTCTGATTCTTTTGATAAAGCATCAAACAATAACTTGAGGGAGGATTTATCTTTGACTTACATTTCCCCCTACTTTTTAAACCTTAAAGTGAGAGGAGTTTGTCGTATAACTTTGTTGTGACTTTGTCATAAACTTTGTTGTGAGTTTTTAAAACTCACAATCATGTTCCTTTCTCCTCAAGTTGTAATATTGAAGTGGATGGTTTTAGTCTATAGTTTTAAACTTGATGCATATTTTCTGCTTGTTTCTAATAATAAAAAGTATTGTGAAAGCCTCAGACTGAATTAACTCTAGGTCGCTTTTATTTTAAAAGTACTTTTATCGCCCATACAGTACTTCTGGAAAGGAAAACAGTGAGGGCACACCTTTTAAGATGTTCCAGGTGAACTAGGTCCTAGTGTCCACAGAGTCCTAGCTAAGGCTTTGTCTTTGCCAAATGTTGATGTCTACTGCAGCTACTAAATTAAATTCTGATGCAGGAGAGAAATCAGCCAGACAGGGTCATTATTGCCTCAAAATTTAAATGTAGAAAGGGCTGTAGCCTTCTTTTACCGTGTAGGGGTTTACCTTAAGGTTTTTTATTGAAGGTACACTTTAAGAGAAGTCTTTTCAAAAACTAATCTTGAGTTGTTGAAACTTGTAAGACTATACAAAAATTTAATAATTAAGCTATACATTAAGGCTATACATACAGTCAAAAAACAAAGTTATTCAGCCTAAACTCAACTTCGTGTATAGTTACAGTTTTCCAGCATTCATCAGAGTCTTAACTAGTGTGGGCTTGAACCAACCCCCAGAAAAGCTAGTTGCCACCTTTTTGGATTTTAGTTTAAAGGAGCTTTACATATTTTGTGATGTTTGTTTTCATGGCTTCCCTAGGTCGCCGATATCAAGAAAGTTAACAACTTCATCAGGGAACAAGACTTATATGCTTTAAAATCTATTAAGATTCCAGTGAAAAACCATGGAATCCTAACAGAGACCCACAAAGAACTCAGACCCCTCCTGAGCTCATCCTCAGAGACCAGAGTGACCTTCGAGGAGCAGTCAGACCTGGACGGAGCAGCTGACAGTGCCGGTGCCTCATCTAGCTCACTGACGGATTTCTTCCAGAGCATTGATCAGAATATTGAGCATGCAGTTCAGTCAGAAATCTTTTTGAGTGAAAGTTACTGCATAGAGTCCTCCAGTCAGCCATTGCTTCCGCCTCCTCGAAAGACATTGATAGATGGTGCAGACTGTGGAATTCAGTGGTGGAATGCTGTTTTTATCATGCTTCTAATTGGAATTGTTTTGCCAGTGTTTTATTTGGTCTATTTTAAAATACAAGCTACTAGTGATACCCCTAGTGTCTCAAACACAACCGCTTTCCCTAATGGCTCCATGGCAGGGGGTGCGGTTCCAGGGCAGGCCCCCAGATTAGCTGTTCCAGTGCCAACCATCCCCTCTTCAGACAGCCAGTTCAGTCAGACCACCCACGGGGGTATCTAGCTCTTGTTTCTAAGGAATCAAGCCAGCTTTTGGCATTTGGGCTTCTGATGACGTTGGCATCAGCTGACGTTGACCATATCTTGGCATGCTGCTTTTTTTTTTTTTCTGAGACATATGGACACATTTCAGAAGCCACCTTCATGTTCTCAGTCACGTTCATCATGGGGAGTAAACTCACTTTTCCAGGACTGTGGGAACCAAAGACATCAGCATTCTCAGTCTCTTGCCTCCAGAGGGGAGTGGCTAGAGAGACGTTTACACATGGCAGATGCTGTTCCTTGAAGGCATTTAGTGGACTGGCTGTGAGAGTCTTCACAGTAGCACTGTGTAGGCCCTAAACTTGGACATGCTTGGAGGAAGATGGATGGCCTTGGTGGATGGACCTGCTGTACCCGAGACCCTGGGGTCAGTTTGGTTGTCTGAATGTTGACTTTGTCCCCTGCCTGCTGTGGAGGGAAGACTGGCTCTTGAAAATGATGTTTTGGGGGCTTCCCTGGTGGTCCAGTGGGTAAGGACACCACCTTGCAGTAGAAGGGGCTCCAGTTCTATCCCTGGCCTGGGAAGATCCCACGTGCCGTGGACTGGCTGGACCGATGTGTCCAGTTACCGAGCCGGAGCTCTGGAGCGCATGTGCCCAGAGCCGGTGCTCTGCGACAACAGAGGCCACTGCGATGGGAGGCCCACACGGGCCAAAGAACAAAGATGGAAATGGATGAAACACCAATAGAAGTGGCCAAAAAAATGGTCTTTTGTGTCTCCCCAGCAAAGGTGGTGTGCAGTAACGAGATGCCACCCTGTTATGTTACGAGTGTGAACACATAACAGTTGTAAGAAGCCCTGCTTCCCATGTGCCCCTTCAGGTATCATTTTTGTGTCATGTCTAGAGTTTAAAAAGCCCTAAATCTAAATTGCTATAATACTGAATAAGTAGCAGTTCTCTTTCTCAGAATTTGAGAGCTCTTTATCTGACACACAGGCACATTCTAAGCTCTTCCTGGCCAGAACATTTGAAGGCTGTGGCCCAGTTTCCTATGGAGCGTTCTTCACTGGCCAGAATTCGGGTCCATGTCTGGGGGGGGAAAAAAAAGATATCTAGCTCTTGTTTCTAAGGAATCAAGCCAGCTTTTGGCATTTGGGCTTCTGATGACGTTGGCATCAGCTGACGTTGACCATATCTTGGCATGCTGCTTTTTTTTTTTTCTGAGACATATGGAACATTTCAGAAGCCACCTTCATGTGCTCAGTCACGTTCATCATGGGGAGTAAACTCACTTTTCCAGGACTGTGGGAACCAAAGACATCAGCATTCTCAGTCTCTTGCCTCCAGAGGGGAGTGGCTAGAGAGACGTTTACACATGGCAGATGCTGTTCCTTGAAGGCATTTAGTGGACTGGCTGTGAGAGTCTTCACAGTAGCACTGTGTAGGCCCTAAACTTGGACATGCTTGGAGGAAGATGGATGGCCTTGGTGGATGGACCTGCTGTACCCGAGACCCTGGGGTCAGTTTGGTTGTCTGAATGTTGACTTTGTCCCCTGCCTGCTGTGGAGGGAAGACTGGCTCTTGAAAATGATGTTTTGGGGGCTTCCCTGGTGGTCCAGTGGGTAAGGACACCACCTTGCAGTAGAAGGGGCTCCAGTTCTATCCCTGGCCTGGGAAGATCCCACGTGCCGTGGACTGGCTGGACCGATGTGTCCAGTTACCGAGCCGGAGCTCTGGAGCGCATGTGCCCAGAGCCGGTGCTCTGCGACAACAGAGGCCACTGCGATGGGAGGCCCACACGGGCCAAAGAACAAAGATGGAAATGGATGAAACACCAATAGAAGTGGCCAAAAAAATGGTCTTTTGTGTCTCCCCAGCAAAGGTGGTGTGCAGTAACGAGATGCCACCCTGTTATGTTACGAGTGTGAACACATAACAGTTGTAAGAAGCCCTGCTTCCCATGTGCCCCTTCAGGTATCATTTTTGTGTCATGTCTAGAGTTTAAAAAGCCCTAAATCTAAATTGCTATAATACTGAATAAGTAGCAGTTCTCTTTCTCAGAATTTGAGAGCTCTTTATCTGACACACAGGCACATTCTAAGCTCTTCCTGGCCAGAACATTTGAAGGCTGTGGCCCAGTTTCCCCTATGGAGCGTTTTCACAGTGAATGCTAACTGGATTCCTCAAGTCAGCATCTTTGGAAGGCGCTCTTTCGGGTCCATGTCTGGAGTGGAGTAGGTATAAGGAGAAGGATGAGTGCTTATCACTCAGGTCCTAACATGTGACATTTCTATGACCACACAGTCTGCTGGCCCCTGTGTGCTCCGGGAAAAGGGGTGCAGGGAGAATGGATGTGCTTCCTCTGCTTTCTTGACACCATTCTCAGGACTTTGAGAGCTTAGAACAGGATCAGGGCCCTGTTACTTTTCTTTGGGCGAATACAATGTAGCTCATGATGTTAAAAGTATTGAACACTTACTGTAGGGACCAGGGGTGACTTGCTGTGAAAGACCATAAAAAGAGGGGCCTGAGGTTTGCCCATCTCTGTTGATGAGGCAACATGGTGCTAAGTTTGGAGGCTCGCGGAGGGCCTGTGTTAACCTTTGAGGCCTTGCTGTTGGAGCAAGGGTGAACAGCAGGGAGGGCAGAAGTCTGTCTTCATCCCATGGAGAAGTCAAAATTGGCCACGATGGCTGAGCCTTGGAAAGGTCTGTCTCCAGGGAGGAAAACATGCAGCATGAATGCTGAGCTTTGGGCAGGTTTAAGGCATTTGACACATTTGACTTAGACGTCGGTTTAAAAGAGCACGTCATGTAAGAGAAGGGGAATGCGGTGAATGAGTACCTGAGATGGGCTTTCAGTCTTTCAATTAGGTGAAAAACTTTTGCCCTGGGTTCAATTAGCCAATTTAAATTGTACTCAAATGTTTTCTTCAAAACCGAAGTGGTCTTAAGGGTAAAATGAACTTGTGAACCTTTGCTACAGGAAATGTTTGGATCATGTAAATGCCTGTCTAGACACTTGTTTGGCCCCCAAGGGCCACAAGTTTCTGTAACATTTGTCACCATTTAGTTCACGAGGCAGGGCTCAGACTCATGAGAAAGTTATTTTTCCAGGCAAAGAATGAATGTATACTTTTTTCAGCTGAAATAAAATAATTTCTTCTGTGAAGGAAAACTGATTCCTCCTTTTTATTTTGGGAATTGGACAGTCTTGTTGGTTAGTCTGCATGACATGTTTTAAAATTGGCTTGCTAGGTATACATAAGAGATACCAGGATGCTCACTTTCTATGTATTTTACTGCATTTTTTACTGTGTTTTGGGAGTTAATGTTGTAAAGAAATAATTAGATTTATTAGACACCAGTCCTTTTGGTTGAACTGTAGTGCTTAATATTTGCAGAAGCCGAGGGAATCTGTCATCAGGTAAATGACAGTACATTTTAGTCTGGGGAGGTAAGGCTACAAAGACTAAGCAGAAGCCTGAGGGTCACCCAGAGCAAGACTGTGCAGCCACAGCCATGGCACAGCCCCTCCTCGGGAATTTAGTTCTTTACGTTGCCTCTGTGACTGCCTGAAGGAGAATGATATGGGCCCTCAGAGGATGACTCATAGAGGGGATTTCAGCATTTTTTCTGAATCTTACTGAGATACGAATAACATATAGCACTATATGAGTGTGAGATATACAGCATAATGATTTGACTTAGATATGTTGTGATATGATTACCACAAGTTTAGTTACATCCATCATCTCCTGTAGATACAAAAAGAGAAAAAAATGTGATTTTTTCCCCCTTGGGATGAGAACTCAGGATTTATTCCCTTAACAACTTTGATATATATGAGATCCTACAGGATTTGTCTTTCTCTGACTTACTTTGCTTAACATAATACCATTAAGATCCATCTGTGTTGTTCCAATTGACAGGATTTCCACCTTATTTTATGACTGAATAATATTTGTGTTTGTGTGTATGTGTGTGTGTGTGTGTGTGTGTGTATCACAGTGTCTTTGACCATTCATTCCTCAGTGGACACTTAGGTTGTGTGAATGCTGCTGTGAAAATGGAGGTGCAGATACCTCTTTGACAAAGTGTTTTCATTTCTTTCAGGTAATGTTTCCAGAAGTGGAATTGCTGGCTCATGTTGTTCCATTTTTAGTTTTTGAGGAACCGCTATATGGTTTTCCATAGTGACTGTCTATAATCAGTCTATAATCCCATCCACAGCACACAAGGGTTCCCTTTTCTCTGTATCCTCGTCAACATTTCTTGTCTTTTTGATGATAGACATTCTAACGTGTGAGGTAATATCTCACTATGGTTTTGTACATCCCTGATGGTTAATAACGGAGATAGGTTTTCACAGATGTCTTGGCCTTTCGTATCTCTCTTCTTTGTAGAAATGTCTATAAATCAGGTATTTTTTATTGTTGAGTTATAAGTTCTTTAAACATTTTAGATATTAACCCCTTATAAGATACATGGTTTACAAATATTATTTCCCATTCATAGATTATCCCTTCATTTTGTTAATGGTTTCTTCTGCTTGGCAAAAGTTTTTACTTTGATGTAGTCCCACTTGTTTATTTTTTAAAATTTTATTGCTTGTGCTTTTAAGTGCCATATCCAAAAAAATCATTGCAAAGACTGATGTCATAGAGCTTACTGCCTATAGTACTTTCTAGGAGTTTTATGATTTGGAGATTTAATCTATTTCAAATTAATTTTTGTGAGTGGTGTAAGATAGGCATCTACTTTTAGTCCTTTTGCATGTGAATATTCAATCTCAGCACTATTATTGAAAAGACTGTCTTTTCTCTATTGAGTATCCTTGGTTCCCTTGTGAAATATTGCTTGACTGTATATAAATGAATTTATTTCCAGGCTCTTGATTCTGTTTCATTGGTGTGTGTCTGTTTTAATGCCATTACCATACTGTTTTGGTAACTATAGCTTTACAGCTTGTGACCAGAAAATGCTATGCTGCCTACTTTGTACTTCTTTCTCAGCATAGCATTGGACTCTTCAGAGTTTTTTGTGTTTCTGTATAACATTTAGTACTGTATAGTTTTTCTTCTACTTCTATAAAAAGTTCCTTTGGAATCTTGATAGAGATTGTGTTGAATCTATAGATGGCTTTAAACAATACTAAACCTCCTAATCCCTGAGTATATAGGATAGTGTTCCCTTTATTTGTGTATACTTCATTTTATTTCATCTATGTCTTGTAGTTTTCAGTAGGTTAAATTTATTTGTAAGTATTCCATTGTTTTTGATGCTGTGGTAAGTGGGATCATTTTATTTCTTTTTCAGATAATTCATTGTTAGTGTACAGAAGCACTACTGTTTATTTTGTATCCTAGAACTTTACTTTATTTGTTAATTAAGTCTAGCATTTTATGATAGAGGCTTTAGGACTTTAAACATGTAAAATTATGCCAACTACAGATGTTGACATTTTTAGTTCTTTTCCACTTCTGATACTTTCTATTTTTTCTTTCCTTTTTTAAAAATTTAATTTACTTATTTACTTTTGGCTCTTCTGGGTTGTCACTGCTGCTACAGGGTCTTCTGTATGTATTTTTTCTTGATGCCACTTCTGATTGCTTTGGGTACAACTTCCAGTACCATGTTGAACAGGAGTTTTGAGAGTGGTCACCCTTGTCTTGTTCCTAATCTTAGAGGAAAAGCCTTCAGCCTTTCAACATTGATCATGATACTAGCTGTGGGCTTGTCATATATGGTCTCTATTATGCTGAGGTATGTTCCTTCTATACCTAATTTGTTAAAAGAGTTTTTCTCTTTTGGAGATTTAATCTATTTCAAATTAATTTTTGTGAGTGGTGTAAGATAGGCATCTACTTTTAGTCCTTTTGCATGTGAATATTCAATCTCAGCACTATTATTGAAAAGACTGTCTTTTCTCTATTGAGTATCCTTGGTTCCCTTGTGAAATATTGCTTGACTGTATATAAATGAATTTATTTCCAGGCTCTTGATTCTGTTTCATTGGTGTGTGTCTGTTTTAATGCCATTACCATACTGTTTTGGTAACTATAGCTTTACAGCTTGTGACCAGAAAATGCTATGCTGCCTACTTTGTACTTCTTTCTCAGCATAGCATTGGACTCTTCAGAGTTTTTTGTGTTTCTGTATAACATTTAGTACTGTATAGTTTTTCTTCTACTTCTATAAAAAGTTCCTTTGGAATCTTGATAGAGATTGTGTTGAATCTATAGATGGCTTTAAACAATACTAAACCTCCTAATCCCTGAGTATATAGGATAGTGTTCCCTTTATTTGTGTATACTTCATTTTATTTCATCTATGTCTTGTAGTTTTCAGTAGGTTAAATTTATTTGTAAGTATTCCATTGTTTTTGATGCTGTGGTAAGTGGGATCATTTTATTTCTTTTTCAGATAATTCATTGTTAGTGTACAGAAGCACTACTGTTTATTTTGTATCCTAGAACTTTACTTTATTTGTTAATTAAGTCTAGCATTTTATGATAGAGGCTTTAGGACTTTAAACATGTAAAATTATGCCAACTACAGATGTTGACATTTTTAGTTCTTTTCCACTTCTGATACTTTCTATTTTTTCTTTCCTTTTTTAAAAATTTAATTTACTTATTTACTTTTGGCTCTTCTGGGTTGTCACTGCTGCTACAGGGTCTTCTGTATGTATTTTTTCTTGATGCCACTTCTGATTGCTTTGGGTACAACTTCCAGTACCATGTTGAACAGGAGTTTTGAGAGTGGTCACCCTTGTCTTGTTCCTAATCTTAGAGGAAAAGCCTTCAGCCTTTCAACATTGATCATGATACTAGCTGTGGGCTTGTCATATATGGTCTCTATTATGCTGAGGTATGTTCCTTCTATACCTAATTTGTTAAAAGAGTTTTTTCTCTTTTTTAAATCAGGAACAGATGTGTTTTGTCAGGTTCTTTTTCAACATCTGTTGAGATGATCACATCATTTTTATACATCTGGTTAATGAGGTCTATCACACTGATTAATTTGCAAATGTTGAAACATCTTTGCATCACTGGAGTAAATCTCACTTGTTCATGGTAAATGATGCTTTTAACGTGCTGTTCAATTTACTAATATTTTATTGAGAATTTTTGCATCAGGAATACCGATCCATAATTTTCTTTTCTTAATAGTATCCTTTCCAGAACAGGTAATGCTGGCCATGTAAAATAAGTTTGGGAGTTTTCCCTTTTGATTTTTGAGAAAAGTTAGAGAAGGATTGGCATTAATTCTCCTTAACTGTTTGGTAAAATTCACCAGTGAAGGCATCTGGCTGTGGACTGTTTTCTGTTGGGAGATTTTTGGTCACTAATTCCGTCTCCTCACTAGTAGTTGGTCTGTTCAGATATTCTATTTCTTCCTGATTCCGTCTTGGTGAGTTGTATATTTCCAAGAATTTTTTCCATTTTGTCCAGTTTGTTGGTATATAAGTTGTTCATAGTAGCCTCTTATGATCCTTTCTATATCTTTGAATCAGTTGTTATGTTTCCTTTATAATTTGTAATTTTACTGATTTGAGTCCTTTCTTTTTCCATGGCTAATCTAGCCACATATTTCTCAATTTTATTTATCTTTTCAAAGAACCAGCTCTTAGTTTCTTATTAACTTTTTAGTCTCTATTTCCTTTCCTCTCCTCGTATCTTTATTTCCTTTCTTCTACTAATTTTGAGCTTAATTTATTCTTCTTTCTCTAGTTTCTTGAGGTGTAAAATTTGTTGGTCTAGTTGAGATCTTTCTTATTTCTTAATGTTGGTGTTTATTGCTGTGAGTTTTCCAATTGAGACTGCTTTCCCTGAATCCTGTAAATTTTGGTATGTTGTATTTCCATTTTGGTTTGTATCAAGAAGCTTTTCTGTGTCTCTTTAAAAAGATCATATAACATGATCAAGTCAGATTTATCCCAGGGATGCAAGGGTTCTTTGATATATACAAATCAATCAATGTGGTACACCATATTAATGACTGAAAGATAAAAGCCATGTGATAATCTCAAATAGATTCAGAAAAAAAAACTTTTGACATAACACAGTACCCATTTATGGCAAAAACTCTTCAAAAACAAATGGACATAGAAGGAACCTACCTTAACATAATTAAGGCCATATACAGCAAACCCACAGCAGACATTGTTTTTAATGGTGAAAAATTGAAAGCATTTCCTCTAAAATCAGTGAAAAGACAAGGGCGCCCACTCTCATCACTGTTATTCAACATAGGAGGGAGTTGAAAGGAGGTTCAGGTGGGAGGGATCAAGGGTATACCTATGATGGATTCAGGTTTATTTATATTAGTAAATTAAACTCTGTAAAAGTAATATATATATATATATATATATATATATATATATATAAAACACTGCTGTATGACCCAGCATCACAACTTCTAGGCATGTACCTTGAGGAAATCAAAATTGAAAAAGACACATTTGCCCCATTGTTCATTGCAGCACTGTTTACATTATCTAGGACATGAAAGCAGTATAGAAAATAGAAAAATATTTGGTATGATTTCAGTCTTACTGAATTTACTAAGATTGGTTTTGTGACCTAACAGATGGCCTTCCTAGAAGGCATTTCATGGATACTTAAGAGGAATGTGTGTTCTGATATTGTTAGATATGTTCTGTATGTATATATATTATATATGTCTGTGCTGTGCTGTGCCAAGTCGCTTCAGTCATGTCTGACTCTTTGCAAGCCCATGGAGTATAGCCTTCCAGGCTCCTCTGTTCATTGAATTCTCTGGGCAGGAACACTGGAGTGGGTTGCCATCTCCTCCTCCTGGGGACCTTCCTGACCCATGGATTGAAACCACATATCTTAAGTCTCCTGAAATCTGTTGTTTTCTTATTGATTCTCTGTCTCAATGATCTAGCCATTGTTGAATCAGTTATTAAAGTCCCCGATTATTGCTGATCTTTCTCCTTTTAGCCGTGTTACTTTCTGCAAAAGTCTTTTAAAAGATAAACATGATCAAGTCAGATTTATCCCAGGGATGCAAGGGTTCTTTGATATATACAAATCAATCAATGTGGTACACCATATTAATGACTGAAAGATAAAAGCCATGTGATAATCTCAAATAGATTCAGAAAAAACTTTTGACATAACACAGTACCCATTTATGGAAAAAACTCTTCAAAAACAAATGGACATAGAAGGAACCTACCTTAACATAATTAAGGCCATATACAGCAAACCCACAGCAGACATTGTTTTTAATGGTGAAAAATTGAAAGCATTTCCTCTAAAATCAGTGAAAAGACAAGGGCGCCCACTCTCATCACTGTTATTCAACATAGGAGGGAGTTGAAAGGAGGTTCAGGTGGGAGGGATCAAGGGTATACCTATGATGGATTCAGGTTTATTTATATTAGTAAATTAAACTCTGTAAAAGTAATATATATATATATATATATATATATATATATATAAAACACTGCTGTATGACCCAGCATCACAACTTCTAGGCATGTACCTTGAGGAAATCAAAATTGAAAAAGACACATTTGCCCCATTGTTCATTGCAGCACTGTTTACATTATCTAGGACATGAAAGCAGTATAGAAAATAGAAAAATATTTGGTATGATTTCAGTCTTACTGAATTTACTAAGATTGGTTTTGTGACCTAACAGATGGCCTTCCTAGAAGGCATTTCATGGATACTTAAGAGGAATGTGTGTTCTGATATTGTTAGATATGTTCTGTATGTATATATATTATATATGTCTGTGCTGTGCTGTGCCAAGTCGCTTCAGTCATGTCTGACTCTTTGCAAGCCCATGGAGTATAGCCTTCCAGGCTCCTCTGTTCATTGAATTCTCTGGGCAGGAACACTGGAGTGGGTTGCCATCTCCTCCTCCTGGGGACCTTCCTGACCCATGGATTGAAACCACATATCTTAAGTCTCCTGAAATCTGTTGTTTTCTTATTGATTCTCTGTCTCAATGATCTAGCCATTGTTGAATCAGTTATTAAAGTCCCCGATTATTGCTGATCTTTCTCCTTTTAGCCGTGTTACTTTCTGCTTTATGCGTTTAGACGCTCTGATGTTGGGTTCATACAACTTTGTGTCTTCTTGATGGGTTCAGCCCTTATTGTTAGATAATGACTTTGTGCTATTTACTTTTTTTAGTTCACCCCTACATTTTGGTTTTGGTTTACTTGGAATATATTTTTTATATCCCTTTGCTGTCAGTCTGTGTGTATCTTTAAGGCTAAAGTGATTCTCTTGTGGGCAGTATATCATTACCTCTTGTTATTCATTCAGTCATTCTGTCTTTTGATTAGAGAATTTAATTCATTTATAATTAAAATAATTATTGAAGACTTCCCTGGTGGATCACTGGTAAAGAATCCACCTGCCAATGCATGAGACACAGGTTCAGTCCCTGATCCAGGAAGTGGTAATACGTCCGAGAATGCTGGGCTCCAGGGGAGGGATTAGATGCTACTCAGTTAATAAAAGAAGGAAAATTTTCTAGGGGAGTTGGTATTTCCTTAGGTTATGCCTGAAAGGAGGGTGGAATTTTGTAATATGATAATGGATGTCCCTCCCTCCCAGTGTGGACAAGACCCTAGAGGCTGGAAACCAGGACCGTGTGAGCAGGGAACTCTGAGCAGCCTAGTAGCCTGGTGTGCAGGCAGTGTGAATGGAACTGTGGAAACTGCTGTGATAGTAGCCTGGGCCAGCTTCTAGACCACCTTGAATTCTATACATAAGTGATTTGGACATTATTTGATGGACAATGGGAAGGTAGGAAGGCCTTTGAGCAGTAGAGATTGTGGGTGGGCACTGACTTTAAGAATAGTAATCTCACAGTTTTAGAGAGGAGAAACATTTTAAAAAGGTGATGTAGGTGAGAATGAACAATTTGTGGGTGTTTTTTTAAATTTTTATTATTTTTAATATCTTTTACTTGTTAAAAACTGAGTTATAAGGGCTTCCCTGGTACAGTGGATAAGAATCCACCTGCCAGTGCAGGGGACAGAGGTGTGATCCCTGGTCTGGAAGATCCCACATGCTGCAGAGCAACTAAGCCCATACGTTGCAACTATTGAGTGTGTTCTCTTTCACAAGCCACAAGCCGAGAGCCCTAGAGCCCATGAGCTGCAACTACTGAAGACTGTGCACCTAGAGCCTGAGCTCTGCAATGAGAGAAGTCACCACAACTAGGGAGCAGTCCCTGTTCTCCACAACTATAGAAAAGCTGGAGCAGCAGTGGAGGCTCAGTGTGACCAAAAATAAAATAAATTATTTAAAAAAATTTAAAAATTGAAGTATGGTCGAGGTACAATATTACATATGCTTTAGGTGGACAATATCATGATTTACAGTTTTGAAAAGTTATACTCCACTTTTTTTTTTTTAAACCTTTATTTTAGTTTTAACTTTTACAGAGTTTTGTTGTTTAGAGATATGTATGTTCTCAGATTAGTCATATGTATATCCCCCCCTTCCCTCCCCTCCCAACCATCACACAGCACCCCTGAAGGATCCCCTTTTCTCACAGAGCAATGACTAGAGCTATTTTCTTCACTTATGATAGTACAGGCCTTAATGCTACTTCCCTTATGCCTCCCACCTTCTGTTCCTTCCCCACAATGACCATATGTCCACTGTCCATGTCTGTCTTTCCGTCGCTTCACTGCATGTGCCATCATCAGCATCCTACTAGATTCCATATATATGTGTGTTAATATACTGTATTTGTCCATCTCTTTCTGACTGACTTCACTTTTTATGATAGGTTCTAGAGCCAGCCACCTCATTAAGGCTGATTCTTCTGCATTTCTCTTTACAGCTGTGTAGTATTCCATTGTATATATGTACCAGAGCTTTTGGATCCATTCCTTCGTCGATGGGCATCTAGGTTCCTTCCATGTTCTAGCTATTGTATAGAGAGCTGCAATGAACATTGGGGTACAGGTGCTTCTTTCAGTTTTGATTTCGTCAGGGTATAAGCCTAAGAGTGGGATTGCTGGGTCATATGGTGCTTCTATTTTTAGTTTTTTAAGAAATCTCCAGACTGTCTTCCATAGAGGCTGTATCAATTTACACTCCCACCAGCAATGCAGGAGTGTTCCCTTTTCTCCGCAGCCTCTCCAGCATTTATTGTCTGTCGATTTGTGGATGATGGCCATTCTGACGGGTGTGAGGTGATATCTCATTGTAGTTTTGATTTGCATTTCTCTAATTATTAGTGAAGTTGAGCATCGTTTCATGTGTTTTTGGGCCATCTGTATGTCATCGTTGGAGAGGTGTCTGTTTAGGTCCTTTTCCCATTTTTTGATTGGGTTGTTCGTTTTCCAGTGCTGAGTTGTCTGAGTTGCTTGTAGATTTTGGAGATTAATTCTTTGTCTGTTGTTTCATTTGCTATGATTTTCTCCCACTCTGTGGGCTGTCTGTTCAGCTTTTTTGTAATTTCTTTAGCTGTACAAAAGCTTTTAAGTTTCATTAGGTCCCACATGTTCATTTGTCTTTTTAGTTCCACTATTCTAGTAGGTGGGTCAAAGAAGATCTTGCTTTGATTGATGTCCTTGAGGGTTTTGCCTATATTCTCCTCTAAGAGTTTGATGGTTTCTGGCCTTACATTTAAGTCTTTAATCCATTTTGAGTTGATCTTTGTGTATGGTGTCAGGATATGTTCCAACTTCATTTTCTTGCATGTAGCTGTCCAATTTTCCCAGCACCATTTGTTGAAGAGGCTGTCTTTGTCCCATTTTATATGTTCGCCTCCTTTGTCAAAAATAAGGTACCCATAGGTGCGTGGGTTTATCTCTGGGTTCTCGATCTTGTTCCATTGGTCGATATTTCTGTTTTTGTGCCAGTACCATACTGTCTTGATGACTGTTGCTTTGTAGTAGAGTCTGAAGTTGGGGAGGCTGATCCCCCCAGCTCCATTCTTCTTCCTGAGGATTGCTTTGGCTATTTGAGGTCTTTTGTGTTTCCATATAAACTGTGTGATTCGTTGGTCTAGTTCTGTGAAGAATGTTATTGGAAGTTTGATAGGGATCGCATTGGATCTATAGATGACATTTGGTAGTATGGTCATTTTCACAATATTGATTCTTCCGACCCAGGAACATGGAATATTTCTCCATCTGTTTAACTCTTCTTTAATGTCTCTCATGAGTGTCTTGTAATTTTCTGTGTACAGTTCTTTTGTTTCTTTGGGTAGGTTTATTCCTAGATATTTGATTCTTTTGGTTGCGATGGTGAAGGGGATTGCCTCTTTGATTTCATTTTCTGATTTTTCATTGTTTGTGTATAGGAATGCCAGTGATTTCTGTGTATTGATTTTGTATCCTGCAACTTTGCTGAATTCACTGATTAACTCTAGTAGTTTTGTAATAGTGTCTTTGGGATTTTCTATGTATAATATCATGTCATCTGCAAATAGAGAGAGTTTGACTTCTTCTTTTCCAATCTGGATCCTTTTGATTTCTTTCTCTTCTCTTATTGCTGTTGCTAGAACTTCCAGGACTATGTTGAATAAGAGTGGTGAAAGTGGACACCCTTGTCTTGTTCCTGATCTTAGAGGGAATGCTTTGAGTTTTTCACCATTGAGGATAATGTTCGCTGTGGGCTTCTCATATATGGCTTTCACTATGTTAAGATAAGTTCCTTCTATGCCCATTTTCTGAAGAGTTTTTATCATAAATGGATGCTGTACTTTGTCAAAGGCTTTTTCTGCATCTATTGAGATGATCATGTGATTTTTGTCTTTCAATTTGTTGATATGGTGTATCACATTGATTGATTTGCGGATGTTGAAGAATCTTTGCATGCCTGGGATGAACCCGACTTGATCATGATGAATGAGCTTTTTGATGTGTTGCTGAATTCTGTTTGCTAGGATTTTGTTGAGGATTTTGGCATCTAGATTCATCAGTGAAATTGACCTATAATTTTCTTTTGTGATTTTTCTTTATCAGGGTGAAATTTTGAAGTTTTCCTTCCTGTGCAATTTTTTGAAAGAGTTTTAGAGTCTGAAGTTGGGGAGGCTGATCCCCCCAGCTCCATTCTTCTTCCTGAGGATTGCTTTGGCTATTTGAGGTCTTTTGTGTTTCCATATAAACTGTGTGATTCGTTGGTCTAGTTCTGTGAAGAATGTTATTGGAAGTTTGATAGGGATCGCATTGGATCTATAGATGACATTTGGTAGTATGGTCATTTTCACAATATTGATTCTTCCGACCCAGGAACATGGAATATTTCTCCATCTGTTTAACTCTTCTTTAATGTCTCTCATGAGTGTCTTGTAATTTTCTGTGTACAGTTCTTTTGTTTCTTTGGGTAGGTTTATTCCTAGATATTTGATTCTTTTGGTTGCGATGGTGAAGGGGATTGCCTCTTTGATTTCATTTTCTGATTTTTCATTGTTTGTGTATAGGAATGCCAGTGATTTCTGTGTATTGATTTTGTATCCTGCAACTTTGCTGAATTCACTGATTAACTCTAGTAGTTTTGTAATAGTGTCTTTGGGATTTTCTATGTATAATATCATGTCATCTGCAAATAGAGAGAGTTTGACTTCTTCTTTTCCAATCTGGATCCTTTTGATTTCTTTCTCTTCTCTTATTGCTGTTGCTAGAACTTCCAGGACTATGTTGAATAAGAGTGGTGAAAGTGGACACCCTTGTCTTGTTCCTGATCTTAGAGGGAATGCTTTGAGTTTTTCACCATTGAGGATAATGTTCGCTGTGGGCTTCTCATATATGGCTTTCACTATGTTAAGATAAGTTCCTTCTATGCCCATTTTCTGAAGAGTTTTTATCATAAATGGATGCTGTACTTTGTCAAAGGCTTTTTCTGCATCTATTGAGATGATCATGTGATTTTTGTCTTTCAATTTGTTGATATGGTGTATCACATTGATTGATTTGCGGATGTTGAAGAATCTTTGCATGCCTGGGATGAACCCGACTTGATCATGATGAATGAGCTTTTTGATGTGTTGCTGAATTCTGTTTGCTAGGATTTTGTTGAGGATTTTGGCATCTAGATTCATCAGTGAAATTGACCTATAATTTTCTTTTTTTGTGATGTCTTTGCCTGGCTTTGGTATCAGGGTGATGGTGGCCTCGTAGAATGTGTTTGGAAGTTTTCCTTCCTGTGCAATTTTTTGAAAGAGTTTTAGAAGGACAGGCATTAGCTCTTCTTTAAATGTTTGGTAGAATTCGGCTGTGAAGCCATCTGGCCCTGGGCTTTTATTTTTGGGTAAATTTTTAATCACAGATTCGATTTCTGAGCTTGTGATTGGGTTGTTCAAAGTTTCTGTTTCTTCCTGGCTCAGTCTTGGGAGATTAATCTTCCCCAAGAAACTGGCCATTTCTTCCAGGTTGTCCAGTTTGTTGCCATAGAGTTGTTCATAATAGTCTCTTAGAATCCTTTGGATTTCTGCATTATCTGTTGTAATCTCTCCTTTTTCGTCTTTGATTTTGTTGATCTGGTTCTTCTCTCTCTTTTTCTTAATGAGTCTGGCCAGTGGTGTGTCGATTTTATTGACTTTTTCGAAGAACCAGCTTTTTGTTTTATTTATCTTTACTATTGTTTCTTTTGTTTCTTTTTCATTTATTTCTGCTCTGATCTTTATGATTTCCCTTCTTCTGCTTGCTTTGGGGTGTTTTTGTTCTTCTTTCTCCAGTTCTTTTAAGCGTAAGGTGAGGTCGTCTGTTTGAGATTTTCCTAGTTTGAGGTGGGATTGAATTGCTATAAACTTCCCTCTTAGAACTGCTTTTGCAGTATCCCATAGGTTTTGCACTGTCGTGTGTTCATTGTCGTTTTCTTATAGGAATTTTTTAATTTCTCCTTTGATTTCCTCAATGATCAGTTGGTTTTTTAGGTATGTATTGTTTAATCTCCATGTGTTTGTGTTTGTAGCGGTTTTTTTTCCTGTAGTTGATCTCTAGTCTCACTGCATTGTGGTTCGAGAAGATGGTTGATAGAATTTCAGTTTTCTTGAATTGACTGAGGATTGATTTGTGGCCCAAGATGTGGTCTATCCTGGAGAATGTTCCGTGAGCACTTGAGAAGAAAGTGTATTCTTCTGCTTTTGGATGGAAAGTCCTAAAGATATCAATGAGGTCCATTTCTTCTAGTGTGGCATTTAAGGCTTGTGTTTCTTTATTACTTTTCTGTTTGGATGATCTGTCCATTGGTGTGAGAGGAGTGTTAAAGTCTCCTACTATGATTGTGTTGCTGTCAATGTCTTCTTTTATGTCTGAAAGTGTTTGTCTTATGTATTGGGGTGCTCCTGCATTGGGAGCATAGATATTTATGATTGTTATGTCTTCTTCTTGGATGGATCCCTTATGATGTAGTGACCTACCTTGTCTCTTAGAATCTTCTTTACTTTAAAATCTATTTTATCTGATATGAGGATTGCTACTCCAGCTTTCTTTTGGGTTCCATTTGCATGGAATATCTTTTTCCAGTCTTTCACTTTCAGTCTATGAGTGTCTCTAGGTCTGAAATGAGTTTCCTGGAGGCAGCATATGTCTGGGTCGTGTTTTTGGATCCATTCAGCCACTCTATGTCTTTTGGTTGGGGCATTTAGTCCATTGACATTCAAAGTAATGATTGATACAAATGATCCTATTGTCATCTTCTTAGATGTTATGATAGGTTTGTTTCATGGATCTTCTCCGTTTATATTTGTTTTCTATATAAGTCCCTTTAACACCTGTTGTAAGGCTGGTTTGGTGTGACCAAATTCTTTTAATTTTTGCTTGTCTGTAAAGCTTTTGATTTCTCCATCAATTTTGAATGAGATCCTTGCAGGGTAGAGGATTCTGGGTTGCAGATTATTCTCTTTTAGCCGTTTAAATGTGTCCTGCCATTCCCTTCTGGCCTGCAGAGTTTCTGTTGAAAGATCAGCTGTTAAACGGATGGGCTTTCCCTTGTATGTCACTAGTTGCTTTTCCCTTGCTGCTTTGAGAATTCTTTGTGTTTAATTTGTGTTAACTTCATTAATATGTGTCTTGGTGTGTTTCTTCTCGGATTGATTCTGTATGGTACTCTTTGTGCTTCTTAGACTTGACTATTTCTTTTCCCATGTTGGGGAAATTTTCTACTAGAATCTCTTCAAAAATTTTCTCATAGCCTTTCTTTTTTTCTTCTTCTTCTGGAACCCCTATAATTCGAATATTGGTGCATTTGATATTATCCCAGAGGTCTCTGAGGCTATCCTCTGCTCTTTTCATTCTTTGAGCTAGAGTCTGTTTTTCAGCAGTTACTTCCACCATTTTATCTTCCAGCTCACTTATCCGGTCTTCTGTCTCAGATACTCTGCTCTTGATTTTTTTCAGCATGAGGTTTCTGTTGGGGGGAAACCTACTTGTTTCTTCTTTTTTTATGTCTGAAAGTGTTTGTCTTATGTATTGGGGTGCTCCTGCATTGGGAGCATTTTATGATTGTTATGTCTTCTTCTTGGATGGATCCCTTATGATGTAGTGACCTACCTTGTCTCTTAGAATCTTCTTTACTTTAAAATCTATTTTATCTGATATGAGGATTGCTACTCCAGCTTTCTTTTGGGTTCCATTTGCATGGAATATCTTTTTCCAGTCTTTCACTTTCAGTCTATGAGTGTCTCTAGGTCTGAAATGAGTTTCCTGGAGGCAGCATATGTCTGGGTCGTGTTTTTGGATCCATTCAGCCACTCTATGTCTTTTGGTTGGGGCATTTAGTCCATTGACATTCAAAGTAATGATTGATACAAATGATCCTATTGTCATCTTCTTAGATGTTATGATAGGTTTGTTTCATGGATCTTCTCCGTTTATATTTGTTTTCTATATAAGTCCCTTTAACACCTGTTGTAAGGCTGGTTTGGTGTGACCAAATTCTTTTAATTTTTGCTTGTCTGTAAAGCTTTTGATTTCTCCATCAATTTTGAATGAGATCCTTGCAGGGTAGAGGATTCTGGGTTGCAGATTATTCTCTTTTAGCCGTTTAAATGTGTCCTGCCATTCCCTTCTGGCCTGCAGAGTTTCTGTTGAAAGATCAGCTGTTAAACGGATGGGCTTTCCCTTGTATGTCACTAGTTGTTTTTCCCTTGCTGCTTTGAGAATTCTTTGTGTTTAATTTGTGTTAACTTCATTAATATGTGTCTTGGTGTGTTTCTTCTCGGATTGATTCTGTATGGTACTCTTTGTGCTTCTTAGACTTGACTATTTCTTTTCCCATGTTGGGGAAATTTTCTACTAGAATCTCTTCAAAAATTTTCTCATAGCCTTTCTTTTTTTCTTCTTCTTCTGGAACCCCTATAATTCGAATATTGGTGCATTTGATATTATCCCAGAGGTCTCTGAGGCTATCCTCTGCTCTTTTCATTCTTTGAGCTAGAGTCTGTTTTTCAGCAGTTACTTCCACCATTTTATCTTCCAGCTCACTTATCCGGTCTTCTGTCTCAGATACTCTGCTCTTGATTCCTTCTACAGTGTTTTTCAGTTCAGCAATTGAGTTGTTTGTCTCTGTTACTTTTTTGGTAAGTTCTTGTATTTCTTTATTCAGTGTGTTAGTTGTATCTTGCAATTACTCTGAAATTCTGTTTTCAGTGTCTTTGATCATCTTTACTATCATTCTTCTGAAATCACTTTCAGAAAGTTTGTCCAAATTCTCTTCATTAATTTGATCTTGTGTGTTTGTGGATTGTTCCTTCACTTGTGTGGTATTTCTCTGCCGTTTCATTGTTATTATTAATTTTTTAAAACTGACTCTGTTTGGGATTTCCTTTTCCCAGACTTTGAGTTATGTCTGTTGGTGTTTGTTGTTTGGATGGGGCTTCTATTCTGGGTGATGCTGGTGATTGGGTGATGTCAGGACTTGCATACAAGTGATTACCTTTGTTGGCATTCTCACTTGTATACTGCTCTTTAGTGTTAGGCGTTCTCTAGTATTGTAGAGTTTTGGAGTCAGTGCACCCTCCTTAAAACCCTGGGGGCTTGTTGCCTGACCAGGGAATGAAGATTTCACGGCTGGTTTGTTATGGCATTAAATGATATTAAAACATATATATGCAAATGAGAAACAGAAGGTGTACCTTTGACAAATGGCAATTTAAAAATTATGCAAGTACTATCTAGCGTATTGAATTATATACATAAACATATACAGCTATAATATAACCCAAGCATTCCAATCAAAAATACAGTATAATACGTTAGCACGGCGAATAGAGAAATCCAAGAATGATATCCACCAGTTAATAAGCAAACTAAGTAGAGCACCAATTGGAGAATAATGCTAGAGCAGGATCCCCACTGGGGATAAGGCAATGAGGACAGAGCAGACTAAGAAATATGGTGGGGAAAGGGAAAAAGAGAAAGGGAGGATAGAAGAGAAATATAGAATAATATTGCAAAGTTAAATATAGGGAGATAAAGATTTGTATGTATTAGAATTTAGTGCTATAGGAAAGGAGCTTCAGAGAAAGCAAAGAATTATAGAGGAAGTAGTAGTACAAATGAAAAATTTGTAAAAATTAAAAGATCTAAATTTCTCAGATACTCTGCTCTTGATTCCTTCTACAGTGTTTTTCAGTTCAGCAATTGAGTTGTTTGTCTCTGTTACTTTTTTGGTAAGTTCTTGTATTTCTTTATTCAGTGTGTTAGTTGTATCTTGCAATTACTCTGAAATTCTGTTTTCAGTGTCTTTGATCATCTTTACTATCATTCTTCTGAAATCACTTTCAGAAAGTTTGTCCAAATTCTCTTCATTAATTTGATCTTGTGTGTTTGTGGATTGTTCCTTCACTTGTGTGGTATTTCTCTGCCGTTTCATTGTTATTATTAATTTTTTAAAACTGACTCTGTTTGGGATTTCCTTTTCCCAGACTTTGAGTTATGTCTGTTGGTGTTTGTTGTTTGGATGGGGCTTCTATTCTGGGTGATGCTGGTGATTGGGTGATGTCAGGACTTGCATACAAGTGATTACCTTTGTTGGCATTCTCACTTGTATACTGCTCTTTAGTGTTAGGCGTTCTCTAGTATTGTAGAGTTTTGGAGTCAGTGCACCCTCCTTAAAACCCTGGGGGCTTGTTGCCTGACCAGGGAATGAAGATTTCACGGCTGGTTTGTTATGGCATTAAATGATATTAAAACATATATATGCAAATGAGAAACAGAAGGTGTACCTTTGACAAATGGCAATTTAAAAATTATGCAAGTACTATCTAGCGTATTGAATTATATACATAAACATATACAGCTATAATATAACCCAAGCATTCCAATCAAAAATACAGTATAATACGTTAGCACGGCGAATAGAGAAATCCAAGAATGATATCCACCAGTTAATAAGCAAACTAAGTAGAGCACCAATTGGAGAATAATGCTAGAGCAGGATCCCCACTGGGGATAAGGCAATGAGGACAGAGCAGACTAAGAAATATGGTGGGGAAAGGGAAAAAGAGAAAGGGAGGATAGAAGAGAAATATAGAATAATATTGCAAAGTTAAATATAGGGAGATAAAGATTTGTATGTATTAGAATTTAGTGCTATAGGAAAGGAGCTTCAGAGAAAGCAAAGAATTATAGAGGAAGTAGTAGTACAAATGAAAAATTTGTAAAAATTAAAAGATCTAAATTTTATAGAAAAATATAGAAAAACAAAGCAAACATAATAAAACCAAACAAAACCCCCACAGCACCTTAAAAGGCCAATGGGGAACCAGAAGTTTATACCAAAATAAAATGTGTGGTTTAAAAGGAAAAAGAAAAAAAAATGTAAACTTGAATATATTCAGTCTTACTGATAAGATTAGTAGCTTCAATAGAATTCAGTGAAGGAAATGAACACACCCACTCTCTCTCTCACACATACCCCCAAGAAAAGGAAAAAAAAAAAAGCGGTGGGTGCACTGAGTGGGTTTGGAAAAAAGAGAAAAAAAAAAAAAAATGAAACAAGTAATACAATACAAAAAATGAAATTTTAAAGTCCAGCAGTAACTCCAGCTTCAGACAAAATGTGAAAATAGTGTTTCTGTTCTTCTGTCTCTTGCTGACTATTCAGGAATTATCAGTCTTTTTCTTGCCTCTGGCAGTGGTTGGATCTGAAGACCTCTTTGACTGCTTGTTTATTTCGGCCTATTCCAGAATTAAAAGGCCCGCCCAGGCTGGCCCTGGGAGTTTCTTAATCCAAATCCCTTTTCTTGCTGGGTGGAGCTAAGTTCCCTCCCTGTAGTTTGACCAGCAGCCAAACTACAGTAGGGAAAATGGCGTCTGTCTCACAGAGGATTTATTCCCACACGCTCTATGGGAAGCACTTCCGCAGTGACCCCGACCCTGCTGCAGGCCACCGTCGACCCCCGCCACCGCGGGAGACGTCAGGTTACTCAGAGGTGAGCCTGGCTCAGTCTCATGCAGGATCGCTATTCCTCTCTCCCGGATCACAGTGCACAGAGACTTTCCAGTCCTCCTCGGTGGCTCTGTGATCGGGTTAATGGTAACCTCCTCCAAAGGGAACTGAGTGCCGCCCTTCCGAGGCCTGCTCAAGGGCACCTCTAGCTCAAGGGGGCACCTGGACCCTCCAAAGCAGGTCTGGCTCAGTCCCTTGTGGGTGTTAGTGCTCCTCTCCCGGGTTTTGATCTGCAGCAGGCTTTGCAACTTTGGCCCGCCCAGCCTCTCTGGCGGGTATGAGGTTTGACTTTTAAAAGTGCGATTGCGCCCCTCCTACCGTCTTGATGCGGCTTCTCCTTTGTTCTTCGATGTGGGGTGTCCTCTCTGTGATCAGATCCAACCTCCTTTCGTCGATGGTTTCCCAGGAACTCGTCGTAATTCAGGCGATTTTGCAGGAGAGATGAGTGCACGTCCTTCTACGCCGCCATCTTAGCTCCACCTCCTATACTCCACTTATAATTATTATATCTATTGGCTGTATTCCCTGTGCTGTATAATAAATTGTAGCTTATTTATTTTATGCATAGTAGTTTGTGCCTCTTAATCCTTTGCCTCTATTATGTCCCTCCCCCTTTCTGTTTTTTTTTTTTTTTTAAGTTTGTTTTTCCCCATCATGACTCATTTTAGTTTTATATTTATTTTCATCCATCTTTTATTCTTTGGCCTGTGTTTTACTGCAGTGGCCTCACTGGTTGCAGAGCACCGGCTTTGGGTGCATGCACTCAGGATCGCTGGGTTGTAATTGGACACACCGGTCCAGCCGCTCTGCTGCATGTGGGATCTTCCTGGGCCAGGTATCAAACTGGTGCCCCCAGCACTGCAAGGCAGACTCTATACCCACTGGACCACCAGGGAAGCCCCCATTTCTTATACATCTCATTTTTATACATGTCCATTTGTTGATGGACACTTTCATATCTTAGCAATTGTAAAGCATGCTGCAATGAATATTGGCATGCATGTACCTTTTCCAGGTTTTTTTTCTGTTTTTTCCAGATAGATATCCAGTAGTAGAACTGCTGGGTCGTAGTTGTTTTAGTTTCCTGAGGCACTGTCATGTTTTCCTCAATGGCTGCACCAATTTGCTTCCTACCGACAGTGCACTCTTTCTCCACATCCTTATCAACATTTGTTATGTATGTTCTTTTTGATGACAGCCATTCTAACAGATGTGAGGGAATAACTCATTGTGTGTTTTTTCCCCAAACTTAATGATTTTCTTTTATTTTTTAATTGGAGGAAAGTTGCTTTATAATGTGTTGATTTCTGCAATACAGCCATAATCATACATGTATCACCTCCCTCATGAGTCTCCTTCTCCTCCCCGCATCCCACCCCCTCTAGGTGATCACAGAGTACCCGGCTGGGCTCCCTGTGCTCTATGGGACTTCTCCCCCAGCTATCTATTTTACATATGTATGTCAGTGCCACTGTCTTTGTTTGTCCCTCTCTTTTCTTCCCCCACTGTGTCCACAAGTCCATTCTCTATATCTGTGTCTCCATTCCTTCCCTGCAAATAGGTTCAACACTATATTCCTAGATTCCATATATGTGCAATTCCATATGTAACATACGACATTTGTTTTCTGTTTCTGATTTCACTCTATGTAAGGTATCTAGGTTCACCCTGCAATTTTCTTAGGATTCACAGTGGTTTTCCATCTATTCATGTGCCTATTTGCCATCCGTATGTCTTCTTTGGAAAAGAGGTCTTCAGGTTTGTTCAGGTCTTCTGCTCATTTTTAAAATTGGGTTATTAGTGTTCTTGATGCTGAGTTGTATGAGCTGTTTTTATATTTTGGATATTAATCCCTTATCTTATTGGTCATATCATTTGCAAATATTTTCTCCCACTCAGTAGATTTCTCATTTTTCTCATTTTAAAAGCTTTTAAGTTTAACTATGTCCCATTTGGTTATTTTGGCTTTTGTTTTAAAAGAGACAGATCTGAAAAAAATATTGCTATGATTTATGTCCAAGATTTAGGTTGTTTTCTTCTAGTTTTATGGTTTCCATTCTTACACGTAAGCCTTTAATCCATTTTGGTTTTATTTCTGGGTATTGTATTAGAGAATGTTCAAATTTCATTTTTTAACATGTAGCTGTCAGTTTTCCCAGCACCACGGACTGAAGAGCCTGTCTTGTCTCCATTATATACTCTTGCCTCCTTGGTCATGGATTAATTGATCGAAAGTCTGTGGATTTGTTTTTGGTCCCTTGATTCTATCCCACTGATCCACATGCATGCCTTTGTGCCAGTCCCATTCTGTTTTGATGACTGTAGCTGAAATCCAGGGTGAGCGATTCTTCCACCTGTTTTCTCAAGATTGTTTTGGTTATCCCAGGGCTGTTTGTATTTCCAGAGAAAATTTAAAATTATTTATTCTAGTTCTGTGAAGAATGACTTTAGTATTATAATATGGATTACATTGAATCTGTAGTTATCTAAACATACATATGTGAAAAAACGCGAGTTTTGTAATAATACCTTTTAGATTTCCATTCAACATTACATGGTTCTTTTTGGCTTTTCCTTATTTGTAAGTTGTTTCTCCTGATGGAAGAAGCTGGCTCTTATTATCTGCATTTTTGACTTCTTCAGTTCTAGTGTACACATTAGTTTTAGAACTAAAAAGCATGACTACAAAACTCATGTTTTTTCACATATGTATGTTTACATAATTAACTACAGAATATGAATTTATGTGCTCAGTCGTGTCTGACTCCCTGCAACCACCAGGCCCCTATGTTCACAGGGTTATCCTGGCAAGAAATACTCGAGTGGGTTGCCATTTCCTCCTCCAGGGATTCTTCCCCACCCAGGGACTGAACCCACCTCTCGTGCACTGGCAAGCAGATGCTTTATCGCGGCATCCTTCCTCAGCCCCTGGGAAGCCCCTACATTTACTTCCTAGCTTTGGGTGCAGAGAGGGCCAGAGCATAGTGACACTCTAGTAGTAATGAGCACACACAGTGTCCTGACTGTTGTTCTAAATGCCTTTCTCCAGTATATGCAACTAGGAATCTCTGGACAGGTGGTTGTTCCAGTGCCTGAAGATGAGTATTTCACATCTTGTCAGAAAGATAAGAAATGCTTAAAAAGTGGGGAGGAGCTTTTCTAAGAAATATAGGCATTTACCTAAAGGAGTTCTTAATGGCCAAATCTGGAATAACTTAAGGAACAAAATAATGATAGGACTAGATTATAACCCATAGGAAAAATTAGATATTCATGAGTCCACAATAATATAATCAAATTAGTGGGAGAGGGACAGCCCTTCCTTTCAGAAGTCCAAATAATAAACGTAGAAGAAAACAGGCAAATGTTACAGAAACAACTGTTGTAAGCAAGATGGTAAAATTAGTAGGTGAAAGTTTGAGAAACCAAGATATTTATCAACAAGGGAAAGATAGTAACTTTACAGTAGAGAAACCCAAAAGGAACCAGTTAACCAAGTGGTTGAGGTCAACATCACCTGTACAAACATAAGGCATCACGACTGCATGCTTTAAAGACACATCCTTTCTGTGAAATTCTTTTTTGGTGGTTGGGGGGGAGGGGTGTGGGTGGGCAGGCCACTTCTATTGGTCTTTCATTTATCTGTTTTCATCCATCTTTGTTCTTTGGCCCGTGTGGGCCTCCCATCGCAGTGGCCTCTGTTGTCACAGAGCACCAGCTCTGGGCGCATGCGCTCCAGAGCTCCGGCTCGGTAATTGGACACATCGGCCCAGCCGCTCCACAACACGTGGGATCTTCCCAGGCCAGGGATTGAACCAGCGCCCCTTGCACTGCAAGGCAGTGTCCTTACCCACTGGACCACCAGGGAAGCCCCTTTCTGTGGAATTCTTGACAAAATGCACACTCATTACAATCATGAGACATGAGAAAAATCCACCTCAAGAGATACTGTTCAGAATAACTGATCAGTATTCTTCAAAAGTATCGTGTCTTTCAAAGACAACAAAAGACTGAGAAACTATCATAGAGACTTCACAACTAATACAATGTGCGATCCTGGATTGGATCCTAGAACAGTGATGGTGGATCAAGTGATGAAATTCTACTAAGGTATTTAGCACCGTATCAGTGTTACCGTCTTGGTTCTGATAGTGGTACTATGGTTATGTAAATATTAACATTAGGGAAAGCTGAGGGACATACTGAATCCACTAGTTTTTCAACTTTTCTGTAAGTTAAAAATTAGTTCAAAAATACAGTTTAAAATAACGGCAGGGGAGGAGAATATGGTAAAACCAGTTAATATTAACTATGACTTTTCTCTTTCCCCAGCTATACTCGGCGACACAGAACAGGCTGCCTGTGTGTAAGACAGTGACTGGAGTCTAGGATCTGAAGCTGGGTCTCTGGAAGCAGACACTGAAGCGGAGGTGGGAATTCCCCTGGGCTATGTGCAGTCATGGGCTGAGGCCCACCTCTCTCGCGCTGGGCTCAGCATCCTCTGTCTGGCAGCACATGTTCACTCAGCACCCCTTCAACCACTCCCTGTAGTGCCTGAGGTGCCTGTTTGGAACCTCCCTACTCTTGTGTCAGCTGGAGGGAATACACAGCTGTCTCCCCAGATCTCCAACCAAGCGGTACTTGACCTCTTGTGAGAGAGTGCACAGGCAGAGGGGAGATGGCAGGAGCCATCCCACTGGCAGAAGACCCTCACTGGAAAACCATTTTCTTGGCTGGTGGCACTCAGACACAGAATCAAATTAAAAACAAGACAGAGCCTGGAGGAAGGCAGCACACAGGGGAGCCAACCAGGAAGTCGCAGTGAATTCATTTCAAGTAGCTGCAGCTGCTATTCTTTTTCGCAACAGGTCTCCACCAGCTTTGAAAATGGCTAACAGTTTCACAGTAGCCAGCAAGTAAAGCCAGCACAAAAATTTAGCTTTTAATTTAATCAACAGTAAGAATCTGCTTAGCTGGGAGATGGCTTAGAAGGCAAATGAAGAGGAAAATAAACTTTTCACTGCAAGTTTAAGATCATTTTTCACATCTGTCACTTTTGAAACTAAAAATTTATTTAGTAAATCTGTTTCTGCTACCCTTAGCCCTGTATTATGTATACATTTTGGGTGAAAGTAAGCATTTCCTAAATTTGAAAGAAACTCTTGAGGATAGTGAGTTCTCACAATGCCCCACAGCCACACTTTAGTAGCATACCCTTGGGCTTGAATGGGTTTAATGTATCCACATCTACATAACAGCCAGGCTGGCTGATGCTGGGACCAGATCTCTGGTTGCTATTTAAAATTAGGAAAGCTGAGGGACATACTGAATCCACTAGTTTTTCAACTTTTCTGTAAGTTAAAAATTAGTTCAAAAATACAGTTTAAAATAACGGCAGGGGAGGAGAATATGGTAAAACCAGTTAATATTAACTATGACTTTTCTCTTCCCCAGCTATACTCGGCGACACAGAACAGGCTGCCTGTGTGTAAGACAGTGACTGGAGTCTAGGATCTGAAGCTGGGTCTCTGGAAGCAGACACTGAAGCGGAGGTGGGAATTCCCCTGGGCTATGTGCAGTCATGGGCTGAGGCCCACCTCTCTCGCGCTGGGCTCAGCATCCTCTGTCTGGCAGCACATGTTCACTCAGCACCCCTTCAACCACTCCCTGTAGTGCCTGAGGTGCCTGTTTGGAACCTCCCTACTCTTGTGTCAGCTGGAGGGAATACACAGCTGTCTCCCCAGATCTCCAACCAAGCGGTACTTGACCTCTTGTGAGAGAGTGCACAGGCAGAGGGGAGATGGCAGGAGCCATCCCACTGGCAGAAGACCCTCACTGGAAAACCATTTTCTTGGCTGGTGGCACTCAGACACAGAATCAAATTAAAAACAAGACAGAGCCTGGAGGAAGGCAGCACACAGGGGAGCCAACCAGGAAGTCGCAGTGAATTCATTTCAAGTAGCTGCAGCTGCTATTCTTTTTCGCAACAGGTCTCCACCAGCTTTGAAAATGGCTAACAGTTTCACAGTAGCCAGCAAGTAAAGCCAGCACAAAAATTTAGCTTTTAATTTAATCAACAGTAAGAATCTGCTTAGCTGGGAGATGGCTTAGAAGGCAAATGAAGAGGAAAATAAACTTTTCACTGCAAGTTTAAGATCATTTTTCACATCTGTCACTTTTGAAACTAAAAATTTATTTAGTAAATCTGTTTCTGCTACCCTTAGCCCTGTATTATGTATACATTTTGGGTGAAAGTAAGCATTTCCTAAATTTGAAAGAAACTCTTGAGGATAGTGAGTTCTCACAATGCCCCACAGCCACACTTTAGTAGCATACCCTGCAGGAAGCTGTTATCTGAGCTTGAATGGGTTTAATGTATCCACATCTACATAACAGCCAGGCTGGCTGATGCTGGGACCAGATCTCTGGTTGCTTCCGGAAGGGTCCAGGGCCGCCCCAGGAGGAGAGGCCTAGGGAGCCAATACAGAGGAGGCGGGTGGGGAGCTGCAACAACTTCCTCGCCCACATCTCAAAGTAAGTACAAGGGACCTGCAGGCAGGGAAGGGAGGAGAGGGCGCCCGGTGGCAAACATGACAGAGTCTGGAGGACACAGGAAAAGCCAGTCCGTCTTTACTGTAGTGAGTGCAGGATACAAAGAGTTTACAACAACCTCTAACATTTTCTTAACCATTTGATAAAAAGTTCACTATAATATTTATTGTATAATGAAGAAAAAAACAACACATTCAGGGAAAAATTGAGATTAACTTAATTTTCTTAAAAGGTTCATCTCAAGGATGGCAACAAAGTCCAGCTTGTGCCGCCAAACGGTTTTACATGATCAAACCGTGTACAGCTTCTTGTGTGAACTGTTGACTACAAACATTTACCAAATACATAAATCTCTTTTAAAAAAGCCATTTTAAATATAGCAAAGCAGTGTCTTCTTGCACAGCAAAGTGAAGAGTTTCTACAGAGAAATAAAAGTTTTACATTTGTAAAATCTTTTTCACATTCTAATCATCTAGCTTCTTATGATCCAACGCCAGGAGTTTTCTGGTTCCTTATTTACTATGTATTTCTTGTGCATGATGGTTAATACAGAAACTATGTTAATGCTTTATTAGTTGTCCTTACAGTAAAAGGAAATGGTAAAACATACATTGTTCTTTTAGAACAAAACCCATGATTCGGGCTCAATAGGATCTGCTAGCAATGCCCCACAGCTTTCACATCTGTTTTGAAACTAAAAATTTATTTAGTAAATCTGTTTCTGCTACCCTTAGCCCTGTATTATGTATACATTTTGGGTGAAAGTAAGCATTTCCTAAATTTGAAAGAAACTCTTGAGGATAGTGAGTTCTCACAATGCCCCACAGCCACACTTTAGTAGCATACCCTGCAGGAAGCTGTTATCTGAGCTTGAATGGGTTTAATGTATCCACATCTACATAACAGCCAGGCTGGCTGATGCTGGGACCAGATCTCTGGTTGCTTCCGGAAGGGTCCAGGGCCGCCCCAGGAGGAGAGGCCTAGGGAGCCAATACAGAGGAGGCGGGTGGGGAGCTGCAACAACTTCCTCGCCCACATCTCAAAGTAAGTACAAGGGACCTGCAGGCAGGGAAGGGAGGAGAGGGCGCCCGGTGGCAAACATGACAGAGTCTGGAGGACACAGGAAAAGCCAGTCCGTCTTTACTGTAGTGAGTGCAGGATACAAAGAGTTTACAACAACCTCTAACATTTTCTTAACCATTTGATAAAAAGTTCACTATAATATTTATTGTATAATGAAGAAAAAAACAACACATTCAGGGAAAAATTGAGATTAACTTAATTTTCTTAAAAGGTTCATCTCAAGGATGGCAACAAAGTCCAGCTTGTGCCGCCAAACGGTTTTACATGATCAAACCGTGTACAGCTTCTTGTGTGAACTGTTGACTACAAACATTTACCAAATACATAAATCTCTTTTAAAAAAGCCATTTTAAATATAGCAAAGCAGTGTCTTCTTGCACAGCAAAGTGAAGAGTTTCTACAGAGAAATAAAAGTTTTACATTTGTAAAATCTTTTTCACATTCTAATCATCTAGCTTCTTATGATCCAACGCCAGGAGTTTTCTGGTTCCTTATTTACTATGTATTTCTTGTGCGCATGATGGTTAATACAGAAACTATGTTAATGCTTTATTAGTTGTCCTTACAGTAAAAGGAAATGGTAAAACATACATTGTTCTTTTAGAACAAACCCCTGATCTAGTCTTTAACACAATGGACATAATTCGGGCTCAAAGGATGGAGTTTTGATTGGGACCATCTGTAGACATACAATGGTGGCTTTCACTCAGTGTAGTACCAGGTAGACTGCTGAAGGAAGTACAGCTGCTGGAAACTGTACTTTAACCAGTGCAAATTACTCTAAGCTTTTTTTGTTTTTGTCTTTTAGTAATAAAATATTTCATCTGCAGGGATAAAATTTCTTGTGATGGTGTCATACAAAACACAGGAGTCCAAAAGGGTAAGAAAAGTAGGTTCTAAAGAAACACGGTTAGTGTCTTCCCCACTCTGAGCTGGTTTCCACCAGGAGACATGTGTGTAATGTGTTTGCACATGGGGTCTGGGTGAGGGTTATCTCTGTCAAGTCCATATGCTCTAAGTCACACTGGGTGTATGAGAAAAGGGTTAACAGTCAAATACTCAGTTCCTGAAAATGGAATACATTGTTACTTGGTCAGTGTAATTGATATATAAACTCCGAGCCTTGCGTAATATTATTTTAGAAAACAGTAGTTGTACGGATTATAAACCTGCATAGAAAGAAAGACTATTGAGATACAGTCAGAAAAGCCATCTCGTAAGGCACACAAGAAAATAGACAGTAAATGTGAATGTGTTAACTCCTATCCCATGTACAGCAGAAGTTCATGAACATGCATATAAAACAACCAAAGAAGCACTGAACACTTTCAAAGCTATAAATGGTTTACAAAGTGGTAAGGATTATCCTGGAAATTCAGTGTTGGGCAACTGCCTTGTTTCAATTAGGTGTGACCTCATGAAGAAATGTGCCTGTAAGTAGTTCAGTAAAATTAGTATATTAAAAAAAAAAAACAAACCTAATCCATTCTGAATAAAAGCCAAATGTCTAAACTGATGAGAGCGTATCACCCTCCCTTTATGAGTTTTACATTTGTAAAATCTTTTCACATTCTAATCATCTAGCTTCTTATGATCCAACGCCAGGAGTTTTCTGGTTCCTTATTTACTATGTATTTCTTGTGCATGATGGTTAATACAGAAACTATGTTAATGCTTTATTAGTTGTCCTTACAGTAAAAGGAAATGGTAAAACATACATTGTTCTTTTAGAACAAACCCCTGATCTAGTCTTTAACACAATGGACATAATTCGGGCTCAAAGGATGGAGTTTTGATTGGGACCATCTGTAGACATACAATGGTGGCTTTCACTCAGTGTAGTACCAGGTAGACTGCTGAAGGAAGTACAGCTGCTGGAAACTGTACTTTAACCAGTGCAAATTACTCTAAGCTTTTTTTGTTTTTGTCTTTTAGTAATAAAATATTTCATCTGCAGGGATAAAATTTCTTGTGATGGTGTCATACAAAACACAGGAGTCCAAAAGGGTAAGAAAAGTAGGTTCTAAAGAAACACGGTTAGTGTCTTCCCCACTCTGAGCTGGTTTCCACCAGGAGACATGTGTGTAATGTGTTTGCACATGGGGTCTGGGTGAGGGTTATCTCTGTCAAGTCCATATGCTCTAAGTCACACTGGGTGTATGAGAAAAGGGTTAACAGTCAAATACTCAGTTCCTGAAAATGGAATACATTGTTACTTGGTCAGTGTAATTGATATATAAACTCCGAGCCTTGCGTAATATTATTTTAGAAAACAGTAGTTGTACGGATTATAAACCTGCATAGAAAGAAAGACTATTGAGATACAGTCAGAAAAGCCATCTCGTAAGGCACACAAGAAAATAGACAGTAAATGTGAATGTGTTAACTCCTATCCCATGTACAGCAGAAGTTCATGAACATGCATATAAAACAACCAAAGAAGCACTGAACACTTTCAAAGCTATAAATGGTTTACAAAGTGGTAAGGATTATCCTGGAAATTCAGTGTTGGGCAACTGCCTTGTTTCAATTAGGTGTGACCTCATGAAGAAATGTGCCTGTAAGTAGTTCAGTAAAATTAGTATATTAAAAAAAAAAAACAAACCTAATCCATTCTGAATAAAAGCCAAATGTCTAAACTGATGAGAGAGCGTATCACCCTCCCTTTATGACCTCTATCAAAATTTACTACCCCAAATGTCATTAAAAACAGAATTCCATTTTGCAGCTGTGAATGCCACAAGTGTATCCTGTACCTAACTACCTATGTGTCAGCCAGGAAATCTGGCTGATGATTTGTCACAAATAGCATATGAGGAAAACGTCACAAGGAACACAATTTAGGGGGAAAAAACAAAACCTAAGTAACAATTGTAGGTAGCTGCTTAATATTAAGTTTAAAATATAAAACAGCAGTAATGTTAGACCCTTACTTTGAGTTTCTCAAGAAAATGAGTATTTAAAAGTCTACCATGAGAGATATACAGGACTTTGAATTTTGTTCATGGCACAAGCCCAGGGAACTGCCAAACTTGCTGTCACCACTCAGCTGTCTTCCTGTGAGTAAGGCCGTGGTCAGCATCTCTATTGAGGGCATCAGGATGGCAAGAGTCATGCCAAGGATCTGCACCATGAGAGGACTTCTCCCCAGACTGAAGTCTCATTCAGTGCACAGAGGGTCCAGAATGACAGTATACTGTAACCAGCTGAGTCATTCTATTTAGAGGATCAAAGAAGACAGATCCCGCCCCCATGCATATTCTTCCCTAATCATTTACCACTTATAAACTTTTGTGCTCATTTACTATTTTGTCATTTTCCTTAATAATAATTAAATTAGGTTAGCTTTTCTACTATATTTTTTCCTCACAAAAGGCAAGTTTTAAATAATGCCTTATAAATCTGTTACAGCACATTTTACATTTATGCAAGATGAACTTAACACCAATTTTTTTGCCACTTTGCTATTTATATACACATATAAAATATATAATAATGCTCAACCCATACGGCACAAAGATTACAATGTAACATCACACATTCACCACCAGTGAGGGGAGAAACCCCTTTATACAATCCTCTGAAAAGACTGGGCCAATAATTAAAATCCAAAGTACAGTATATTTAACAAAATAGTAAATATTAAACAGTGAATACTCTACTTAATAAGGATCTCGCCTTTCCCCCCAAATTGGCGGCAATCCACAAAAATATACTTTTTAATCTGGTGACCATACGATACATAGGTACTTACATCAAAGGTGATAATATATTTAAGATGCTATATACACAAAGAGTTTGGCTCAACTTTTTAATTTACATATAGAATAATAAGTGTTCATGGCTTTTTTTCCAAGGTTCTGCTTGCAAGATATTTTTTCCCCTCTTAAAATAAAACTAAAAACTTATAACAAGATAAAGCTATTTTCTAAAAAAAAAAGTCACAACATACAGCTTTGGCTTATATAAATAATTCATAGCAGAATGTGTTCAAAAGTAGTGAATATAATTTTATATATAGTCATCAATTCATAAGGGTGTTTTCTTTCATATAAAATATACATGAGCTAAAATCAGTTTCTTTAATTTTGACGATATGAATGTAAAAAGAAACTTCTGACATATTCCAATTATAACTTAATATATTAATTTACTGTTAATGCTCTATATCTCTAGGCTAATATTTTTTGAATATCTCATGTGTTTTCTACTCTCTTTTTATTAGCTAAAGATCACTTCTTTGAATGACAGTATACTGTAACCCCAGCTGAGTCATTCAGTAGGGTCCAGAATGACAGTATACTGAAAGTGATCAAAGAAAAAAACAGATCCCCCCATGCATATTCTTCCCTAATCATTTACCACTTATAAACTTTTGTGCTCATTTACTATTTTGTCATTTTCCTTAATAATAATTAAATTAGGTTAGCTTTTCTACTATATTTTTTCCTCACAAAAGGCAAGTTTTAAATAATGCCTTATAAATCTGTTACAGCACATTTTACATTTATGCAAGATGAACTTAACACCAATTTTTTTGCCACTTTGCTATTTATATACACATATAAAATATATAATAATGCTCAACCCATACGGCACAAAGATTACAATGTAACATCACACATTCACCACCAGTGAGGGGAGAAACCCCTTTATACAATCCTCTGAAAAGACTGGGCCAATAATTAAAATCCAAAGTACAGTATATTTAACAAAATAGTAAATATTAAACAGTGAATACTCTACTTAATAAGGATCTCGCCTTTCCCCCCAAATTGGCGGCAATCCACAAAAATATACTTTTTAATCTGGTGACCATACGATACATAGGTACTTACATCAAAGGTGATAATATATTTAAGATGCTATATACACAAAGAGTTTGGCTCAACTTTTTAATTTACATATAGAATAATAAGTGTTCATGGCTTTTTTTTTCCAAGGTTCTGCTTGCAAGATATTTTTTTTCCCCCTCTTAAAATAAAACTAAAAACTTAAAACAAGATAAAGCTATTTTCTAAAAAAAAAAGTCACAACATACAGCTTTGGCTTATATAAATAATTCATAGCAGAATGTGTTCAAAAGTAGTGAATATAATTTTATATATAGTCATCAATTCATAAGGGTGTTTTCTTTCATATAAAATATACATGAGCTAAAATCAGTTTCTTTAATTTTGACGATATGAATGTAAAAAGAAACTTCTGACATATTCCAATTATAACTTAATATATTAATTTACTGTTAATGCTCTATATCTCTAGGCTAATATTTTTTGAATATCTCATGCGTGTTTTCTACTCTCTCTCTTTTTTATTAGCTAAAGATCACTTCTTTGACCCAATACATTTTTGCACGTGCAAACAGTTATGTGTGGGGCTTTTTTGTTATGTTTTTTAATATCAACAGCCCTTTCCCATGCACCTCTTTGCAATAGAGACCCATGCCAGGTTGGGTAATTAATATAAATGACATTTTATGTACAGTATTGCTTTCTTGGTTCCTGCTTTTCTACTGCTCTGTTCTACAAAGCATTTTTTCTTAAGTAACTACAGTCACCACACAGTTAAATAAAACAAGTAGGGGCCCTCTAGGTTTCTGCAAGCTAGTGCGGGAGAATTATATATATGGGTACACGTTTCTCTGCAAAAACTGGTTATCTTATGGAACAAATAGTCCAAGGAAGTGCCAGACTAGACTGCCTACAGGTGCTCTGTTTGCCATGGTACGCACACCTGCAGATCCACAAGAGTTAGCAGGTAAGTGCCTGATTCTGTGTCTGCAACACACACCCACACATACACACACTCACATCCACATACATATATATATATAAAAGGATATATATGTATGTATGTACATATAAATATGTTTAACTCATGTCTTATTTACCGATTTAGATATGTAGAGCAGTTCACTGCAGTAACACAAAGCACAGACATTAGCCTGGAAGCCTTAGGTCACCCACGCATCCATCCTCATTCGCTTTACGGAAGGGCTTTCTCGGTCCTCAGTGTTTGGGGGGCGGCCAAGCACAATCGGAGAGTGGAAGTCAGCCCGGGGATCCTCCCGATCACTGCCGTCGTAGGAGCTGCTTGAGCTGCTCAGACTGTCCACCGGAGAGCGGCCCATTTCCTGCCGGGGCTGTGGCTGTGGCTGTGGCTGAGGCTGCGGGGGTTGGGGCTGGGGCTGTGGCGGTGGTGGCTGCTGCTGCTGCTGGAAGCCTGATGGGGTCATTCGATCCCGGGGAGGTGAAATTGGTTCTGACTTAATGTTGATGTTTTGGTTGGTATTGATGGATAAATTCGAACCCTGAGATAACTGCCCTCCAGCACTGAAGGAAAAAAAACAAAGCTATGTGAGCTGGTTTCTGAGTACAACTGCATAAATGGAATATAATAATAATCAGCTACCAACTGATTGAAAAGAGCCCAGGGTCTGAAATAAATTCCCCAGGACCAGTTTTGGTGTTTCCTGCAACAGAAAAAAATCACATATCCCTGGCAGGAAAAAATGAGTACAGTCTAGATTTCTAACGGTTGGCTCTATGAACCACAATCTTGATACTTTTGTAGCTCAAATATCCACAACAGTGTCCGTGACTAAGACTGTGCAGGGACCCAAACAGCAGAGGAACAATGTCAACCTGGATTCTGCTTCCTCTCTTCCTCTCTGCCTTGTGACAGGCACTACATGCCGAGTATTCTCACAGCAGCTCTCAGAAGTTAGCTACATCGCCTGATTTTCCAGATGCATCTCAGGCTGAATTGCTTAGAGCAGGATACAGTAGAATGTGCACATGCCTTTTCCCAGTTCGAGTGACAAGCCTTTTCCACCTTCCTCTGCACAGCTATTTTTAGGGGTGCTCTGCACAGGCCCGAAGGCCAAACGCTTGTGTAGGCAAAGACATTTTCCTCAGATACTCTCCCACTTCTCCATGACATAATTCCAGAGAGGATGACAGGTGACAGTGTGCGCTATGGTGCTAACAGCAGGCAGGGAGTCTCTGGAGGTCTACAGGACAGGAGGCTGGGGGCCTGGTGTCCAACGTGTCCTGAACAGGGGCCACACAGTTAGCCCCTGTCATGCGGTCCCCTCTTCTGGAATGTTCTCCTCTAGCTACTCCATGGGCTGACCATGCTGGTTATACCCGAGCAACATGCCTTCTCCTCCTGCTAGTGATACCTGGTCCTACCTAAGTGCCACCTTAATCCCTTTTTCAGTTACAGTCCCAGACGCTATCTGCAGGAACATTCTCTTTGTGATCCCTTCTTGGAGAGGTACAGTATGTGCAGTGGACTCAGGTCAACCACAGGAATCCCATGGGGCCCGACTCACACAGGACACCCAGCCCCAACCCTCCTTCCCTTACAATCCAGGGAGAAGGCAAAGGGCATAGCTCATTTTCTTATTCTCTTTGTCTACTGATAGTAACCAAAGCAAAAAAACAGAAGGTGGCCGGTAGGCCTGAATACCTTTAGGCTGCCTTTCTTCAAACACTGGAATGAGACAAAGGCTGGGAGGGAGTAGAGGTTTGGGGAAAAGATCTACTCAGTTACTCACACGAGAGAGTTGAGGGCTGCTTGTCCTAAATGGTGCTGCTGCCAGGCTGACACCTGTCCCAGAGACAGCATTCCCGGAGAGTTGAAGCCCTGCAGGGCTGACAGCTCCGCACTGGTAAGCGAGTAATCTAAGAGAGAAGGAGATGTTGATTGCATGTGTAATAAAAGCACCTACAACACCTGACTTCCAAATAGTTGGACCCGAAGTTTTCTTAGGCTGAAAGAAGCTAGGTACTTTGTAACATCAAAAAACATTTATGGGTGCAAAACCAACAAAAATTTTCTTTTTGGGGGTTTATAGGACCTAGCTACACTCAGTTGTCTGGGATTATTTCAATAAATGCTTTTTATTAAATATTTACAGTTTACTATTTCACAAAAAGTTGAGATACTTCTTCCAGGCTTGTAAATAGAAATAATAAAAATGCTGTTATCACTGAAAGATGTTCCTATACAACTGTTATCTTAAATATACACGCCCTTCACCATCCTTCTGAACAAAAAGGAACACTCCAGCTCACCCTAACTGCAACAGATAGCATGTCTTATATTTCTGAAGTCCAAGGGGAGCAGGAAAGCTTGAGGATCCCTTCTCACAGGCTGTCAAGCTTAGTGACAGTATATACATTATCGCACAATTAACTAACTGCATTTGTTTGGAGTATAGGAACTGTTAAAGATCCCTAGTTGTATGCAAAGTGGAAGTACATGAAAAAACTTTGTATTCCAAGACATAATACACATGAATGCTCCGGTCATAATCATTCTGACCAAAACTTAGGATGTTAGTTGTCATTTACAGGTAGAGTTATTTCAGTTCATCATTAACACCTGTCTTTTCATTTAGTTCCAAAGAGAGATGGCAAAAACTCTAATTTCTTTTTCATGTCTCAACAGAAGTGTTTAAAGAAATTGGTCTCTCTAGTGAATTAGCATTTTAAGAAAAGAAACCAAGTTGAAACAGCACAGTTGTGCTTAGGATCTTTTCTCAGTCAGAGTTCTCTAAGACTGCCTTGCCTCTCCCCACAGAAGCTGGTCAGAGGTCCCTCACAGTTGTGGCTTCCACAGGGTCTCCTACTTGACATGTCTACTTGGATGTCTTTCCAGACACCTCAAGTCTGACATGACCCCACTGGATTCATTGTTTCCTCCAAACCTGCTTCTCCTTAGTACGTGACACCCACTTTCCCATAACTCTTCACGCCAGAAACCTGTGGGTCTCATCCTTGATACTTATCTCCACCACCAACGATCAAGCCTAGTTAATCCTAACTACTGTCTCTCAAGCCTGCCCAAGTGTCACTGTCTCTACTGCCACCAGCTTAGTTCACACCATCAGTATTCTCTACTAATGAATGAATACTTGTACCATTGTAGTAACCACTACACGTGGCCCCACGCACACTGTAGCCAAGTGATCTTACAAAACAAACGTGGTCATGATACCTCTCTGCTTAAAACCTTCCTATAGCTTTCCAGTGCTCTCAAGATTATGTCCAAAGCCCTCAACAAAGCTTCAGGTCAAAGCTTCAGTGTGGCCCTTAGGACAATGGTAATAAATTATTCCTACAGCTATTTGTCTCATGTGTCTCTCCTCTGATAGACCCTACGTTCCATCGTTAACACTTGTATTTCCAGTGCCTGGCACATAGTACATGCTCAATAAATACGTGCTGAATGGATCCATGAATCTGCTGACAAGCTGGGAGTGATCTTATAGATGGGCATGAGAAGTGTCTATATGATTCCTCTACACAGAACTGTTGTACTTTTTGAAATGTTGCTCATTTACTCATCCCTCACACTGACTGGCATGTGTTTGACTCTCAACTATGTACATAAAGGTAGCTGATACACTAACGAAAGAAAAAGAAGAGATGCATGTTTTAAAAAGACAAATACAGAGGCTTCCCTGGTGGTCCAGTGGGTAAGGATACTGTCTTGCAGTGCAAGGGGCGCCGGTTCAATCCCTGGCCTGGGAAGATCCCACGTGCCACGGAGCAGCTGGACCGATGTGTCCAATTACCGAGCCGGAGCTCTGGAGTGCATGCGCCCAGAGCCAGTGCTCTGAGACAACAGATGCCACCGCGATGCGAGGCCCACAGGGGCCAAAGAACAAAGACGGATGAAACTAGACAAACGAAAGACCAGTGGAAGTGGCCCGCCCACCCCCCTCCCTCCCCACCCCCGCCAAAATAAATAAATGTAAAAAAAGAAAAAAAATACAAATACATTAAAGATGATGTGGTAACATTAAACAGAAAGGTGCTCTTGAGAGCAATGTAAGCTATTAAAAGAAGAGTGAGACTGAGGCTAAATGATGATCGGTTTTGAAAGAATCTGACTGCATTTTTGTGTTTTGGCTAGTTCCTTCTGGACTTCAGAAAAAAGATTCTTTAAATCCCATGGCATTTTAAAAAACAAACATAGTGGAGGTACTAAGTTCTCTATTGGAGTAACCTGTCATGAAATGCTCAGTAAACTGGACTCTGACGGTGACACCCAGCTCAAGAATCATCTCAGCCAACACCCCTCTCAACATCGTAGCTCACAGATGCCCTGCTTTCCTCACTTTCTCAAGATCAGAGTATGAACTGGTAACCTCAACAACTCTGTACTTCCCCTCCATGGTGACCAACTTAGGTATGTACTGTCTCCTCTAGGATAAACTTGGGAGAAAATGTATGTCCCTAGAGTAGTGTTGCTCATATAGCTGGTAAATCAGGACAATGAAACAGAATGTAGAATCCCTGGCTTTACTCTAGATTTAGTTGATCGATCTGGACATTTTTTTCTCTACTGATTGCTGGAAAAGGTAACAGCCATTTCCTAAGAGGATTTCTTTTCAACAAAACCTTTTAAAGTTGTTTCTGATTTGAAAGAATGACTTGGACTTAAAGCAACAATGAAATGTACTGCTGGCTCTGTGCCCTCAGGGAGCTCTAGACAGCAGGATGAAAGACTGTGCTATATAGCATTAACCCTCAAGTCTACAATTAGACGATCTTTATTAATCTACGTATTAGAATCACAAAAGAATCAATTCTCTGTACTGTGGTCTCTGAAAATCTGGCAAGGTATTTTTAACTATTTCCCTCTGTCCTCCTCCTTTTGAAGCATCAGCTGGTGAGAAAGTGAAGCCCATGTGTCCTCCACCCCTTCCCAGAATGGCACACCTAGAGACTCCCTCCTGCACCAGACTCTCCAAACAGAGAAAGCGCCCTCCAATCGCTCCAGTGTTCTTAAACTTGTCTCATATATTCTGCAAGTACGGTGTCTGGGGATGAAATACCTAAATAAACATGAGTGAAAAGCTCCCTCAAAGGTGAGGAGGGACTGTCTTTGAGGAAAAACCAGAAAGCTCCTGGTCTTGCCCCTCAGGAACAAACAGCAGAAATCAAAAGGGCTGTCACACAGAGGAAAACACGATCTGCTGGCACAGTCACTGAGCTCCCCAGTCCCCAAGTCCTGAGGTCTCAAGGGATTCAGTCTTTCCCAAGGTAGGTTGACACAGCATACAGAAAAACACCTTATTCCAAAAGCCGACTGAGATGCTATATAATGAGACCTACATAGAAAATGCCAAGTATTTTTTTCTGTTTGCTACATGCCATAATTTGCTAACAGCAGTTTGTCAGGGGTAGTAAAAGTTTATGCTGGGAAATCTTTCTATAACCAGTGTGTATTGTGTAATTTTTTTTCAAGACCAGCATGTGTTTCATTAATATATCCAATTGTGAATCTAAGGAACTGGAAATAATTTACTTCAATAAATACACTTTAAAAAAAATCACAAAAACACATGTTGAACACAAAGTAAAGAAAGAAAAAAAATCACAAAAGCACATGCTGAACACAAAGTAAAGAAAGAAAACCGTGGGATGGGGGGATATACATATGACTAATCTGGGATCATACCCAACTGTAAACAACAAAACTCTGTAAAAGTAAAAAGTAAAATAAAAATTAAAAAAAAGAAGAAAAAACCCCCCACCAAAGGGCAACAGGGCAGGCTTACCAGTATTGTAGGCTGTTGGCATTGCTGAGTACACCAGGCCCTGTGGAGGCAGGCTCGGAGTCGTCACAGACACCACTGGGGTAGCGAGGGGCTGAGTGGCTTGAGAACTGCTTATCCTTTGGGTATTCTGTGAGACAGCAGAAAAAACTAAGTGTTATTCTAGGAGCATTTATATTCAAACTTAATATTTAAAAGTAACATTCAATTTGAAAGTGACATTTTTCACAGTTTTATGATGTGAAGGTCATTAGTCCCTGAAACAAGTGATCAAGTGAAAACTTTAAAAATACTAATGAGAATAACTAGATTATTTCAATTTAGGGATGTATTTACATTAATTATTCATTTTCCCCTAGTGTCTTTTTCATAGAGTCTACTGATGTCAGGGACACATCTTTAAAATAGAAACTTGTATTAGGGCTGATAACACTTACATGTTAACATAAATAAGGACTTGATGCCACTTAAAAGACTGCCAGGCTGCCCTAAATTAGATGTGTGTGGATTTTAAATGCCTGAGGACAGCAAGGTCACTTGTACATATATAGATTATAGGTCCATGAGAGTACAGGGATCAAAGCTACTTCTGTTTGCTATATTTACATACTAACAGGGCTTTAAGTCACAGCTTACTGAAGTGCAGCTTGTATTCATATTTCCTTCCCTGTCATCCTGCATCACACACACACATACATATATGTGTATATATGTATGTATTTAGATAGATTTTTATTAGGATTTTTTTTAAAGAGGAGTTTTAGGTTCATCGCAAAACTGATGAAAAGGCACAGAGATTTACCATATACTTCCTCCCTTATACATGCAGAGCCTCTCCCATCATTGGGACCTTTCCCACTGACCTGTTTTTAACGGCCAACTCAGACATGTATCCCTTCAGTCTCCTGAACCTTACAAAAGCAGAAGCTTTGAGTAGAAAGTTTTTGAATAAGGTATAATACTTTCAATAGGGCTGTGGATGAACAATGTTAAATGCTTGCTGACTGACAGCATCTACATAGTACCCTATCTACAGTGGGAATGAAAAAAAATCAACTACAGAAAAACCAAGTCAGTTTAAGACAGCCACCATTCTCTATGTGTACAGGTACGAGAAAGCAGTTTCTCACAACAATGCCTCAAGCGAACACTTTCTAAAACAGGATCAGAGGAACAGACTCTCCAAGTTCCATGTGGTTAGAACACAAGAAGGCTAAAGCATAACTTCAGGTCTATTTTTTCCTAAATGAAGAAATCAACCTGGTAACTGACATTGAGGGAGTCTAAGCCATATCAATACAAGTATGTCTCAGTGCCCTGATAGTTTTTTAGATTTTTTTGTAACATTCAATTTGAAAGTGACATTTTTCACAGTTTTATGATGTGAAGGTCATTAGTCCCTGAAACAAGTGATCAAGTGAAAACTTTAAAAATACTAATGAGAATAACTAGATTATTTCAATTTAGGGATGTATTTACATTAATTATTCATTTTCCCCTAGTGTCTTTTTCATAGAGTCTACTGATGTCAGGGACACATCTTTAAAATAGAAACTTGTATTAGGGCTGATAACACTTACATGTTAACATAAATAAGGACTTGATGCCACTTAAAAGACTGCCAGGCTGCCCTAAATTAGATGTGTGTGGATTTTAAATGCCTGAGGACAGCAAGGTCACTTGTACATATATAGATTATAGGTCCATGAGAGTACAGGGATCAAAGCTACTTCTGTTTGCTATATTTACATACTAACAGGGCTTTAAGTCACAGCTTACTGAAGTGCAGCTTGTATTCATATTTCCTTCCCTGTCATCCTGCATCACACACACACATACATATATGTGTATATATGTATGTATTTAGATAGATTTTTATTAGGATTTTTTTTAAAGAGGAGTTTTAGGTTCATCGCAAAACTGATGAAAAGGCACAGAGATTTACCATATACTTCCTCCCTTATACATGCAGAGCCTCTCCCATCATTGGGACCTTTCCCACTGACCTGTTTTTAACGGCCAACTCAGACATGTATCCCTTCAGTCTCCTGAACCTTACAAAAGCAGAAGCTTTGAGTAGAAAGTTTTTGAATAAGGTATAATACTTTCAATAGGGCTGTGGATGAACAATGTTAAATGCTTGCTGACTGACAGCATCTACATAGTACCCTATCTACAGTGGGAATGAAAAAAAATCAACTACAGAAAAACCAAGTCAGTTTAAGACAGCCACCATTCTCTATGTGTACAGGTACGAGAAAGCAGTTTCTCACAACAATGCCTCAAGCGAACACTTTCTAAAACAGGATCAGAGGAACAGACTCTCCAAGTTCCATGTGGTTAGAACACAAGAAGGCTAAAGCATAACTTCAGGTCTATTTTTTCCTAAATGAAGAAATCAACCTGGTAACTGACATTGAGGGAGTCTAAGCCATATCAATACAAGTATGTCTCAGTGCCCCTGATTTATAGAGAACCAGGATATGATTTAGTTTTCTCTATCACCATTTCAAATGGTAATCAGATGAAGGCCTTTGGCTAGGTTTAAATATCTTAAGTTTGATCATTTGATAAGGATCCAGATCTCATTTCATTCCTTTTTAGTTTGTACTTTCTATCCAATCTTAAGTTAGAGGGTGTTAAAAAGACCATTCAGGTTACACTGGCCTGGTTCTTGCCCCAGATTCACTAATTCCTAAGCTCTGGGAAAACCATTTACCCTCCTCACATCTCTTCAGTTGTAAAGGAGAGAAGACAGTGATCACTGTGCTGCCTGCTTTGGAGGACTTCTGTGAGAATGTAGCCAGGCACAGGAGTTGGGAAGTGCTTTATTATTTCAAACAGTAAGATATAAGCTTAAGTTGCTGTTCCAAGAAACCCTCTGGCCCAAGATTTCTACATAACTGGTTTTTGTTTTTTAAAGGTAATATAGTTATTCCTTCTGATCCACAGCTATTCCCCTGGAGCTGTTTAAAGGAGAGTTTTTCTAGAACCACAAGGCCACTAAAGGCACCTCTGTAGCTGGCTCTAAAGAGGGCTTTAGTGTAGGTTCCAGGGTACTCACTTTGGGTCAGAGCCACTCATGATTCTATTTTAGAGCTCAAGCCAAGCTGAACAACTTTCCCAAACCAAATTCTAACAGACTGTGTCTCAGATTGTACTCAACCTTTTTTTTGGTGTCTGAGAAAAACAATTGATTTCTTGCAGAAGCTTTGAGTAGAAAGTTTTTGAATAAGGTATAATACTTTCAATAGGGCTGTGGATGAACAATGTTAAATGCTTGCTGACTGACAGCATCTACATAGTACCCTATCTACAGTGGGAATGAAAAAAAATCAACTACAGAAAAACCAAGTCAGTTTAAGACAGCCACCATTCTCTATGTGTACAGGTACGAGAAAGCAGTTTCTCACAACAATGCCTCAAGCGAACACTTTCTAAAACAGGATCAGAGGAACAGACTCTCCAAGTTCCATGTGGTTAGAACACAAGAAGGCTAAAGCATAACTTCAGGTCTATTTTTTCCTAAATGAAGAAATCAACCTGGTAACTGACATTGAGGGAGTCTAAGCCATATCAATACAAGTATGTCTCAGTGCCCCTGATTTATAGAGAACCAGGATATGATTTAGTTTTCTCTATCACCATTTCAAATGGTAATCAGATGAAGGCCTTTGGCTAGGTTTAAATATCTTAAGTTTGATCATTTGATAAGGATCCAGATCTCATTTCATTCCTTTTTAGTTTGTACTTTCTATCCAATCTTAAGTTAGAGGGTGTTAAAAAGACCATTCAGGTTACACTGGCCTGGTTCTTGCCCCAGATTCACTAATTCCTAAGCTCTGGGAAAACCATTTACCCTCCTCACATCTCTTCAGTTGTAAAGGAGAGAAGACAGTGATCACTGTGCTGCCTGCTTTGGAGGACTTCTGTGAGAATGTAGCCAGGCACAGGAGTTGGGAAGTGCTTTATTATTTCAAACAGTAAGATATAAGCTTAAGTTGCTGTTCCAAGAAACCCTCTGGCCCAAGATTTCTACATAACTGGTTTTTGTTTTTTAAAGGTAATATAGTTATTCCTTCTGATCCACAGCTATTCCCCTGGAGCTGTTTAAAGGAGAGTTTTTCTAGAACCACAAGGCCACTAAAGGCACCTCTGTAGCTGGCTCTAAAGAGGGCTTTAGTGTAGGTTCCAGGGTACTCACTTTGGGTCAGAGCCACTCATGATTCTATTTTAGAGCTCAAGCCAAGCTGAACAACTTTCCCAAACCAAATTCTAACAGACTGTGTCTCAGATTGTATTTTGGTTCTGACAGACAAAGCTCTGCATTTTAATTGTTTTAGAGTTTGAATTAGCTTAAGTTTTAGAGAATAAGAATGCTTACACTTTTTGGTTATATATTTGTTTCTTAATTGAGAGTATTTTTATGTGCTAGATTTTAGTCTTTAAATACTTACAAATTACCTTTGAGATTCTGTAATTGACAGTATACTTTAAGGAATGTGGAAGTCAACATATGACAACCAGGAATACATTTTTGCCTCAGCATATAGTAAAAAACTTTAATGAATTTTTGAGACAGAGATCTACTTTGGACTTAATTTGTTCTCACAAATTTGGTCACTGAAACTTCAAGAGTCAAATCCTAGGTGAAAAATACAGTATGACATGGTCTGGCCTGGCTCTATCGACGCCATGCCTTTGCCTCCTCAGAAATCTCCTGGGGTGTGTGTGTGTGTGTGTGTGTGTGTGTGTGTGTCTGGCTCTATCGACGCCATGCCTTTGCCTCCTCAGAAATCTCCTGGGGGGTGGGGGTGGTGGGTGTGGGGTGTGTGTGTGTGTGTGTGTGTGTGTGTGTGTGTCTGTGTGTGTCAAACAGCGACACTCCCGTATATTGGTTTGTACCCATTAAAGCTCATATTCTCAATGGCACTGATTTCCACAGCCACTAGAGGGCAACATACTGCTAGATAACTCAGATACAGAAGGAAGCACTGATTAACTTTAGGTTAATTAGATTAATTAGGTATAAATAGTGAGATTTAATCTAAGACAAATTATTTTATCTTAAACTATAAACATTCATTATTGTATCATTAAGTATTTCCCAAAAGATACTGAAAATCTGCACATGATATAATCCAACACAATTACAGCTGGCTAGCATATTTTAGTTACCCAATGTAAAACCACATCCAAAACTGTGAGAGCGATCACAAAGTTAAAGAATCTCTCATTTTAAGGACAGGGCACAGACAATCTTATCTAAAGAGGGCTTTAGTGTAGGTTCCAGGGTACTCACTTTGGGTCAGAGCCACTCATGATTCTATTTTAGAGCTCAAGCCAAGCTGAACAACTTTCCCAAACCAAATTCTAACAGACTGTGTCTCAGATTGTATTTTGGTTCTGACAGACAAAGCTCTGCATTTTAATTGTTTTAGAGTTTGAATTAGCTTAAGTTTTAGAGAATAAGAATGCTTACACTTTTTGGTTATATATTTGTTTCTTAATTGAGAGTATTTTTATGTGCTAGATTTTAGTCTTTAAATACTTACAAATTACCTTTGAGATTCTGTAATTGACAGTATACTTTAAGGAATGTGGAAGTCAACATATGACAACCAGGAATACATTTTTGCCTCAGCATATAGTAAAAAACTTTAATGAATTTTTGAGACAGAGATCTACTTTGGACTTAATTTGTTCTCACAAATTTGGTCACTGAAACTTCAAGAGTCAAATCCTAGGTGAAAAATACAGTATGACATGGTCTGGCCTGGCTCTATCGACGCCATGCCTTTGCCTCCTCAGAAATCTCCTGGGGTGTGTGTGTGTGTGTGTGTGTGTGTGTGTGTGTCTGGCTCTATCGACGCCATGCCTTTGCCTCCTCAGAAATCTCCTGGGGGGTGGGGGTGGTGGGTGTGGGGTGTGTGTGTGTGTGTGTGTGTGTGTGTGTGTGTCTGTGTGTGTCAAACAGCGACACTCCCGTATATTGGTTTGTACCCATTAAAGCTCATATTCTCAATGGCACTGATTTCCACAGCCACTAGAGGGCAACATACTGCTAGATAACTCAGATACAGAAGGAAGCACTGATTAACTTTAGGTTAATTAGATTAATTAGGTATAAATAGTGAGATTTAATCTAAGACAAATTATTTTATCTTAAACTATAAACATTCATTATTGTATCATTAAGTATTTCCCAAAAAGATACTGAAAATCTGCACATGATATAATCCAACACAATTACAGCTGGCTAGCATATTTTAGTTACCCAATGTAAAACCACATCCAAAACTGTGAGAGCGATCACAAAGTTAAAGAATCTCTCATTTTAAGGACAGGGCACAGACAATCTTATTTGAAAAGAAACAAACTGTGCAGAACACACCAGCATGCATATATATGTAATAATAAAATATAAAACAAATGGACGCCTTTCCCCCATGCTTTCATGCAATCTAAACCCCTGTTCATGCTAAAAACTAAACATCTTCAAGTTTTTATTCCCCTTAAAGTCACCTAATTAGCAGCTGACTTTGAAATCAGAAGATCAGTTCTATGAGGTTTGAATTTTAGTTCCCAAAGAAATGGATCAACTGAAAGTTATTTTTAGTCAAATTTATTTTCCAGAATAAAAGCCAATAGAAATCATTTGTTTTTGAAAAAAAGTAATAGCTACTTTTAAGAACAGAATATCTTCTGATAGAAAAAAAAAGGAAGTTTGTGTATGTTCAATTAAAGACATTCGTTTTAATAAACAGGGAACCCCCTTGTGGTTCAGATTGTCTCATGCAGGATGAAATAATTCTAACTCTGTGAAAAAGGTGACCTCACCAAAAATGATGTAATCTTTTTGAAAGAAAGAGAAACAACACAAGACAGTGTGTTACAATCTGAGGAACTGTGAGGGTGAAGTCATTTTCTAAGAATATATTAATAATTTGGGGAACTATATAAGGTATTTCATATCTTTCCTTAAAAAACTCTTTAACATGTTTTGTGATCATGGACAGCTATCGTTTATCTTTACAAACGATACTCCAAAATTTCCTATAACAAATAAAACAGGTCAAGATATACACTTAGAAAAACCAGACTCTGCAGTACCAGTGCTTGGTTCAGTTATTCAAAATGTTTGGACAGTATTTAACAGCAAGAAAAAAAAAAATCTGTGTAACAAAGGGAGCATTAGTCAGATAAAAACACTGAAAAGAATTAGTACTTTCTACATCTTTTTCAACTCCATTCAAGGATAAACCCACACTCACCAACTCCAATTCCTCTTCCTCCGACTGCACTCAGCACATAGGAGGAATAAGAGAGTTACTAAGACTGTTGGTACTCAAATAGAAAATATTTCTTTAGAAAAACACTTATCTGAATACTATCAGTTGTAGGAAGTCTAAACAGATGATTATATACGCAATGGGTACAAATACTCAATTGTTTATTGTCTCTACCTGTATCTGACTTCAAAAGACTGGAAAGATTCTTTTAAATTCTCTGGGGCCAGGATTTAAAGACCTTTCTACCCCAATTTGATCTGCTCTTATGCTATGTGGTGATAACATATAAAAGAATTTCCTATTCATGAAACTAGTTTCTGTTTGGAATCTGGAGAGTGCTAATGCTATTTTTTGTTTTTGTTTGTTCAGTAGCTAAGTTGTGTCTGACTCTTTATGACCCCATGAACTGCACTACGCCAGGCTTCCTTGTCCCTCACCATCTCCTGGAATTTGTTCAATATTTACATCTATATCCTCCTCCAATCCCTACCCAACCTGGTCATACATGTCCATTTAAGAACAGAATATCTTCTGATAGAAAAAAAAAGGAAGTTTGTGTATGTTCAATTAAAGACATTCGTTTTAATAAACAGGGAACCCCCTTGTGGTTCAGATTGTCTCATGCAGGATGAAATAATTCTAACTCTGTGAAAAAGGTGACCTCACCAAAAATGATGTAATCTTTTTGAAAGAAAGAGAAACAACACAAGACAGTGTGTTACAATCTGAGGAACTGTGAGGGTGAAGTCATTTTCTAAGAATATATTAATAATTTGGGGAACTATATAAGGTATTTCATATCTTTCCTTAAAAAACTCTTTAACATGTTTTGTGATCATGGACAGCTATCGTTTATCTTTACAAACGATACTCCAAAATTTCCTATAACAAATAAAACAGGTCAAGATATACACTTAGAAAAACCAGACTCTGCAGTACCAGTGCTTGGTTCAGTTATTCAAAATGTTTGGACAGTATTTAACAGCAAGCAAAAAAAATCTGTGTAACAAAGGGAGCATTAGTCAGATAAAAACACTGAAAAGAATTAGTACTTTCTACATCTTTTTCAACTCCATTCAAGGATAAACCCACACTCACCAACTCCAATTCCTCTTCCTCCGACTGCACTCAGCACATAGGAGGAATAAGAGAGTTACTAAGACTGTTGGTACTCAAATAGAAAATATTTCTTTAGAAAAACACTTATCTGAATACTATCAGTTGTAGGAAGTCTAAACAGATGATTATATACGCAATGGGTACAAATACTCAATTGTTTATTGTCTCTACCTGTATCTGACTTCAAAAGACTGGAAAGATTCTTTTAAATTCTCTGGGGCCAGGATTTAAAGACCTTTCTACCCCAATTTGATCTGCTCTTATGCTATGTGGTGATAACATATAAAAGAATTTCCTATTCATGAAACTAGTTTCTGTTTGGAATCTGGAGAGTGCTAATGCTATTTTTTGTTTTTGTTTGTTCAGTAGCTAAGTTGTGTCTGACTCTTTATGACCCCATGAACTGCACTACGCCAGGCTTCCTTGTCCCTCACCATCTCCTGGAATTTGTTCAATATTTACATCTATATCCTCCTCCAATCCCTACCCAACCTGGTCATACATGTCCATTTATGTTAGATTCTGTGGTGGGCAAATTATTTTGCTTTCTTATTTCCCACAGTAACTAGTACAGTATTATGAAACAATAAGAACTCAGATATTTGTTAGTAAGTACAATAATTCTAAATAATATAAATTTATATATTTATCATTTGCAAATATAGTTTTCAAATGAGCATAATTTCAAGGAGGAAAACCAGACATATAAAGAAAATGAAACTGGAGGAGAAACAAACTGATAAATCACATAGAGAAAATATGAGATGAGACAGAGATGAATCACATAGCGGTCAAAGAAACATATTGCTCCTTTTCTTCCTATACATCTAAAAACATTAATATTCTAGAAATAACCTACTAATTAGTTTTTAAAAATTATTTCACAAGAGTAAGTCTAGCTTCTTTTGTCAATCTGTGAAAAGTATCTTTATAAGCATCAGTGTTACATGAAGTCCCAATCTGAGAGCAGGTTTATCTGCAGACAACAGTGTGAAATAGGAGGGAGGCTCATCATTTACTCCGCAAAATGACGACGTGGCCTATAAACTGCTATTTCAAATGTGGGCAAAATGCTCTTTAACTCTTCTGTTATAGATACCTTCACACAGCTCCACCTGTTAAGATACATCAAGATACTTTTGAGGATGTGTATTCAGTTTTCACTTTAATTTACAGGGATACAGTGTAAATATGAACAGTTTCTGTGGCAAATTTTAGAATCCCACAGAGATGCTTTCTGCTCTCTTAAGAAAAAAAAAAAAGATCAGGATAACTGACAAGCTGCTGTATGCCAAACCTGCAGTTTGGCCTTCAATTTTGCAGTTTATTAAGCAGGAGCATTATTTCTATGCCTGAAATGAAACTTCCTATAGTTTTTATTTCTTAATGATAGTGGCAGTATTCCACTTTCAATTCCTGAAAGATGAGCCAAATGACTATCCTAAATGTCATTTTTTTTCCCTCAGCTCCTTTTTTAGGGGTGTAGTTCTTTGTTTTATATATATATGTTTTATATATATATATATATATATATATGCATGTATTTTAAACTTTGCATTCTGAACTGTATTTAGGCTTAGAGAGCAGCTGCAAGGAAAACACACTATCACACACCTCATCCAGATTACCCTAAAGTTAACATCCTGAAGAACCAAGATGCAGTTGTCAAAATTAATGAAGTAATAATGTAGTAGCTATACACTTCCACTGGGTTTCGGTCTTTTCATTAATGTCCTTTTTCTGGTTCAGGATCAGATCCTGCATCTCACATGCCTTTAGCTGTCATGTATCCACTGGTCTTCATGGTTACCTCAGTTTTTCCTTGTTTTTCATCACCTTGACAACTATGGAAGAGTGCTGGTCAGGTATCTTGGAGATGGTCCTTCAGTTTGGGGCTGACATATTTTCCTCATAGTTACATCGACAGCATGGAGTTTTGGATGAAGACCACAGGCGCAACATGATCCTCTTAGCACATCATATCAGAAGACACGTCAACCCATTACCAGTGATGTTAACCTCAATCTTCTGGTTAAGGTAGTGTCTTCCAAGATTCTCCACTATAAAAAAATCACTATTTTTCTTTTTGCAATCAATGATTATTTGGGCAGAGACATTCTGAGATTTATTAAATATCCCACTTCTCCTTAAATTTTTGCTAACTTTAGCATTCATCCATTGACTGGGCCTTCAAGGTCTGCACTGTGCTATTACAATGGTTATTTGCCATTTCTCTCATCCTTTCTACATGTATTGATTAGAAATTTTCTCTAAGGAAGAGCTGTCCTCTCTCTATTTATATATACAATTCCTAAGTAACAGTCTATTTTTTTATTCTTTGTGTTATGATCCAGTAATTATTTATTTTGTTACTTCAGTTGTTGTGGACCTGGCCACTGGGAGCTCCTCTGAAACGTTGCTTGCTATGACTTGACATACATCTGCTTATCCTCTGGCACCTGTGGCTCACTGTGTATTTTCCTGGCCTCAGCTCTACATTCCTTTTACTGGAGAATGGTGTTTAGAAACTAGGGCCCAAGGGCTAGGTGTGCTCAGTTTCCTGGTGTCATTGGTATAAGACCCTCTCAGCAGTCATAGCTAGGAAATATATGATGTATTTGAATTCGTGTGTACATACATCTATATTTTAGTATCTATTTGTACATAGATTAAAAAAAATAAGTTCATTCTGAAACCAATAACTACAACCCAGGAAAACCGGGTTCATTATAATCTTCCCATCAACCTCGGTTAACTGAAACTTTTCTCCAACCTGGCTTTATCTATAACATACAGTATTCACTTATTAAAGGGTGTGTGTGTGGGTGGGTGTAACAAATTTACCATCTTGAGCAATAGTTTCCCAAGTTATTTAGACCAGCTCCTTTTTTCCTCATCCCTTTCACTATCATATCACTGATTTTTTTTTTGATGTTTTTTCACCATCATGCCTCTTTTATATTCATTTTCATCCAACTTTTACTCTTTGGCATGTGTGGGCCTCCCACTGCAGTGGCCCCTCATTGCTGAGCACCGGCTCTCGGCACAAGCGCTCCAGAGCGCTGGCTTGTAATTGGAAACACTGATCCAGCCGCTCCACGGTACATGGGATTTTCCTGGGCCAGGGATGGAACCAGTGACCCTTGCACTACAAAGTGGACTCTCTACCCACTGCACTACCAGGGAAGCCCTGTATCACTCATTTGTAATAATCATTCATGTATTCCACCTAAGGTTCCCTTGAAATCCTGGTAGGTCTTTTTCAACTGCAAGTAGTTAAAAAAAAATCACTTCGTATTGTATAATCTTTTAGGTTCTCACAAAAGCACATTCATGTATCCAATAACAAAGTTCCATGAGATAGTTCCGTCTCCTCAAGAATTCCCTTATACTACCCTTCTTGTAGTCAACTCCTTTCCCTACCCCTGGCAACCACCTATCTGTTTTGCATTTTCCAGAAAGAAATATAAACGTAATCATATACTATGTCTTTCGATATGACTTCTTTCAGTTAGCTAAATTCATTTAAGATTCATTTATACTGTTGAGAATTAAGTTATCCCTTTGTATTGCTGAGCAACATTCCTTTATATGGATGTACCAGAGTGTGTATATGCATTCACCTGCTGCAAAGTTATTTATGTTGTCTCCACTTTTGGGCAATTAGTGAAAAATATAGTTTTTGTATAAGCATGGCTTTCAATTCACTTGAGTAAATACTCTAGAGGCAAGATCGCTGAGTTGTATGACAAATATATATATTTAACTTTATAAGAAGCTGCCAAACTGTTTTCCAAAGTGGCCTTACCATTTTGTATTCTAAGTAGGAATACATGAGAATTCTTGTTGCTCTGCATGCTCATCAGAACTTGGCATTTTTAGTTTTGGTTTTGTTTTTATAATTTTAGCCAGTCTAACAGGTATGTAGTTGTATCATTCTGGATACAAATCTTCTACTAGATGGGTGATTTTGCAAATATTCTCTCCTAATCTGTAGATTGTCTTTTAATTCTCCGAACAGGGCCTTTTCATGGAGCGAATCTTAAATTTTGATAAATACTGATATATCAACTTTTTCAAAGGATCATGCTTTTGGTACTGTAATTCCCCATCATTTTCTTCTAGAGGTTTCAGAGTTCTATGCTTTACATTAGATCTATAATCCTACATTTTGAGCTAACTTTTGTATAAGGTATGAATGGCACCTTGAGGCTAGTTTTGCATGCTAATGCTAAATTGCTGCAGCACCATTAGTTGCATTGCCTACCCTTAATCCACTGAACTGCCTTACTACCCTTGTGAAAAAACCAACTGAAGGCTATTTTCTGGGTTCTCTGTTTGTCCTTTGACCTATGGTACTCATCTCTTTGCCAGTACCACACATTCTTCATTATTGCAGCTTTACAGTAGATCTTGAAACCAGGTAGTGTCAATTTTCTTGTTTTGTTCTCTTTCAACACTGTACTGGCCATAGTAGTTCTTTTGCCTTTCTGTACATATTTTGGAATTGGCTTGCTGGTATCTACAAAAAACCGTACTGTGATTTAAACTAGGGTTGTGTTTAATCTTCCAACCACTTTAGGCAGAAGTAACATCTTGACAGATTTCCCTGGTGTCTCACTGGTGAAGAAGCTGCCTGCAATGCAGGAGTTGTGGGTTTGATCCCTGGTTTGGGAAGATCCCCTGGAGAAAGAAATGGTAACCCACTTCTGTATTCTTGTCTGGAAAATCTCATGGACAGTGGAGCCTGGTTGGCTATAGTCCATGGGGTCGCAAAAGAGCTGGACACAACTTAGTAACTAAAACACCTTGACAGAGAGGAGCCAAGATGGCGGAGGAATGAGGGGAAGATTTCATCAGCTCCCCAACAGAACCACCAGAACTAATCAAGGAAAGAACCACCACCACCAAACCTGCTGCTAGACAACAGAAGAATTTCATAGGTCCGCGAGAGTAGAAGAGTGAATAGCCAGAAATTTCCCGGAGCTAGGGTTCTAAGAATCCTCTATCCTAACCCCCACGCCAGACCGCACCGACGGAGAGCGCACCAGCAAGTGCCCTAAAAGGGGGCCTAAGCAGAGCCTCGGGGGAGAAAGGGCAGCACTCTGCGTGAAAACTCCAAGAATCTGCCCGGATCGCCGGCAGAAATTAAGACACTGCGAAGACAGAGTACCGGAGCAGGGCCGAGCAGAATGCGCTTGCTGCCTAGCGACCTGAGGCCAGACGGAATGAGGAGAGCGCTGCCTAGAGACCGACCGGGAGACGGGAGGGAGCGCCCAGTGTGAGGATTGCGCCGCTCGGCCGCCGGGCGAAAATCACGACTTTCCGCCTGGCACCGGGTGAGTTCAAACACTCCTAGTGGGGGACTGGCTGAAGGGGAAGTCGCCCACAGATTGCTGTCCAGGGACGGGGCTCGAACCAGACGGGGAAGCTTGTGCCTGCCTTTGGGACTTGGAGCCGTAACCGGTAGTGCACACGCGCCAGTGGTGGAGGAGCCCGTGCACCCCCATAGCTACACCCCCATAGCTACACCCGCAGCAGAGGAAGTCGGGAGAAGGGCAGGTATCAGAGGCTACCGGCGGGTGCACTGCAGAGCCAGGATGCCTCCGCCCAACACGGGATTGCGCGCGCACCACGGCCCCCCGCCCGACAGACTGGGATCAGCCCGCGCCCCCGCCCAACCCGGAACGGCGCTTGCCGCACCCCCCGCCCGACACACTGGGATCAGCCTGCGCCCCCGCCCAACCCGGGACAGCGAGCGCACTGCGGTCCCCTGCCCGACGGACAGAGATCAGCCCACCGTCCCGGTCAGCACCTGAGCTTGCAGACCAGTGCCATAAGGAAAAGGCTGCATCATCAAGACAACACCATCGAGAGCAGATTGGCTTCCAGACAGATGAGAGGATAAAAACCAGGGACAGTATTTAGCTTTTTTGTTTATCTGTTCTGGACGGTTCTGCTTGTTCGTTTGATTGGTCAGGTTTGGGTTTTTTTTCTCTCTCTCTTTTGTCTCTTCTTATTAAGTTTCTCTTATCTTTTTTAATTATTAATTTTTTATTATTAATTTTTAAAAAAATTTTAATTCTTGAACTTCTAATTTTCTTTGCTCTTTCCCACTCCTTCCTCCCTCTATGTTCTAAATCTAAAACTTTCTCCTATATACCACTACCCTCTAGATAAATATTTCCTACCTTTCTGTCTCCACTATTCTCTTCCAGCTGCACTAAACAATACAACACACTAATCTTGGCTACATAACCCTATAAAATCCTTCCAAGTCGAATCTATTCCTTCTCATTACCCATACATTTTCCACCTCCTCACCCCCAACACATGTCTTAGTTAAAAACTGCTTTCAATGACGAAATAGTCCAAGCCAGGACCTTACCCAAGATCGATTTTTCCAGGCACTATTTTAATTAACTCAGAGCTTAACGGGCAAGTACCATCTTTGATTGTGTCGTTTGCCAGGAAAATCTATGCTTTGTCACTGTAAGACTGGTTAGATGTGGTTATTGCTGTGTATGTATGTATATCTTATGACTAGGTTAGAAAACATCTGCATGCTTTTATGACTGTCACCCATTAGGGACACACCTCTTGCTCCTCAGATGCTAGTATTTGAACTAATATCACAGAACACCATAGCAAACCAGGCATAGAGCCTACACCCCCTGAACAATCATCAAACTAAGGATCCTCGGACTAGAAGCCCTGATTCCAAGACCCCACACTATCAAAGAGCATAGAACACTAGAGATGAAACGACAGAGAAACACTGCACAAATGAAGGACCAAGCTAGAGAATCACAGCCTCAAATGACAGAGGAGGAGATAGACAAATTCTCTGAAAGAGAATTCAGAAAAACTATACTAATGAGGATGCAAAACACCAAAAACAGAATATTAGAGGAAATTAGTGCATTGAGAAAAGACATGCAGGAAATGAAAAATAAGCAAATAGAGACCACCAACTCAATTGCTGAACTCAAAAATACGATAGAAGGCCTCAACAGTAGAGTATCTGAGGCTGAAGAACGGATAAGCGTGCTGGAAGATAGACTGGTGGAAATAACTGGTGAGGAACAGAACAAAGCCGAAAGAATGAAAAGAACTGAGGATAGCCTCAGAGACCTATGGGACAATATCAAACGCACCAACATTAGAATTATAGGAGTCCCAGAGGAAGCAGAAGGGAAGAAAGGTTACGAAAAATTCTTGAAGAAGTTATAATAGAAAACTTCCCCAGCATGGGAAAGGAAATAGTCAACCATGTCCAAGAAGCACAAAGAGTTCCATACAGGATAAACCCCAGAAGAAACACACCAAGGCACATTCGAATCAAACTAACACAGACTAAATATAAAGACAGATTACTAAAAGCAGCTAGAAGCAAACAACAAATACCATATAAAGGAAATCCCATACGTCTAACTGTGGATCTCTCAACAGAAACCCTGCAAGCCAGAAGAGAATGGCAGGACACATTTAAACGGCTAAAAGAGAATAACCTGCAACCACGAATTCTCTACCCAACAAAAATCTCATTCAGAATCAATGGAGAAGTCAAAAGCTTCTCAGACAGACAAAAACTAAAAGAATTCTGTACCACAAAACCAGCCCTACAACAAGTTGTTAAAGGGCCTGATATAGCCAGTAAATACAAGAGTAGAAGAAGTCCTACAAATCAAACCCAGACTTCTAAGAAGATGACAATAGGAACATACGTATCAATAATTACTTTGAACGTAAATGGATTAAATGCTCCAACCAAACGACACAGGTTGGCTGAATGGATCCAGAAACATGACCCATATATATGCTGTTTACAAGAGACCCACTTAAGACCTAGAGACACTCACAGCCTCAAATGACAGAGGAGGAGATAGACAAATTCTCTGAAAGAGAATTCAGAAAAACTATACTAATGAGGATGCAAAACACCAAAAACAGAATATTAGAGGAAATTAGTGCATTGAGAAAAGACATGCAGGAAATGAAAAATAAGCAAATAGAGACCACCAACTCAATTGCTGAACTCAAAAATACGATAGAAGGCCTCAACAGTAGAGTATCTGAGGCTGAAGAACGGATAAGCGTGCTGGAAGATAGACTGGTGGAAATAACTGGTGAGGAACAGAACAAAGCCGAAAGAATGAAAAGAACTGAGGATAGCCTCAGAGACCTATGGGACAATATCAAACGCACCAACATTAGAATTATAGGAGTCCCAGAGGAAGCAGAAGGGAAGAAAGGTTACGAAAAATTCTTGAAGAAGTTATAATAGAAAACTTCCCCAGCATGGGAAAGGAAATAGTCAACCATGTCCAAGAAGCACAAAGAGTTCCATACAGGATAAACCCCAGAAGAAACACACCAAGGCACATTCGAATCAAACTAACACAGACTAAATATAAAGACAGATTACTAAAAGCAGCTAGAAGCAAATAACAAATATTATAAAAGGAAATCCCATACGTCTAACTGTGGATCTCTCAACAGAAACCCTGCAGGCCAGAAGAGAATGGCAGGACACATGTAAACGGCTAAAAGAGAATAACCTGCAACCACGAATTCTCTACCCAGCAAAAAACACATTCAGAATCAATGGAGAAGTCAAAAGTTTCTCAGGCAGGCAAAAACTAAAAGAATTCTGTACCACAAAACCAGCCCTACAACAAGTGTTAAAGGGCCTGATATAGCCAGTAAATACAAGAGTAGAAGAAGTCCTACAAATCAAACCCAGACTTCTAAGAAGATGACAATAGGAACATACGTATCAATAATTACTTTGAACGTAAATGGATTAAATGCTCCAACCAAACGACACAGGTTGGCTGAATGGATCCAGAAACATGACCCATATATATGCTGTTTACAAGAGACCCACTTAAGACCTAGAGACACTCATAGACTGAAAGTGAAAGGCTGGAAAAAGATATTCCATGCAAATGAAAATCAAAAGAAAGCTGGAGTAGCAATCCTCATATCAGATAAAATAGATTTTAAAGTAAAGAAGATTCTAAGAGACAAGGTAGGTCACTACATCATGATTAAAGGATCCATCCAAGAGGAAGACATGACAGTCATGAACATCTACGCACCCAACACAGGGGCACCTCAATACATAAGACAGATACTTTCAGACTTAAAAGAAGAAATCAATAATAACACAATAATAGTAGGAGACTTTAACACTCCTCTCACACCAATGGATAGATCATCTAAACAGAAAATTAATAAAGAAACACAAGCCTTAAATGCCACACTAGAAAAGATGGACCTCATCGATATCTTTAGGATGTTCCATCCAAAAGCAGAATACACTTTCTTCTCAAGTGCTCACGGAACATTCTCCAAGACAGACCACATCTTGGGCCACAAATCTAACCTCAGTCAATTCAAGAAAACTGAAATTCTATCAACCATCTTCTCGGACCACAATGCAATGAGACTAGAGATCAACTACAGGAAAAAAAACCGCTAAAGATACAAACACATGGCGATTAAACAACACTTACCTAAAAAACCAACTGATCACTGAGGAAATCAAAGGAGAAATTTAAAAATTCCTAGAAGAAAATGACAATGAATATACGACCATGCAAAACTTATGGGATACCACAAAAGCAGTTCTAAGGGGGAAATTTATAGCAATACAATCCCACCTCAAGAAACTAGGAAAATATGAAGCAGATGACTTAACGCTCCACTTAAAACAATTGGAAAAAGAAGAACAGAAACATCCCAAAGCCAGCAGAAGACGAGAAATTATAAAGACTAGAGCAGAAATAGATCAGAAAGAAATGAAAGAAACAATAGTAAAGATAAATAAAACAAAAAGCTGGTTCTTTGAAAAGGTAAACAAAATTGACAAGCCTCTGGCAAGACTCATTAAGAAAAAGAGGGAGAAGAACCAGATCAACAAAATCAAAAACGAAAAAGGAGAGATTACAACAGATAATGCAGAAATCCAAAGGATTCTAAGAGACTATTATGAGCAACTCTATGGCAACAAACTGGACAACTTGGAAGAAATGGACAGTTTCTTGGGGAAGATCAATCTCCCAAGACTGAGCCAGGAAGAAACAGAAACTTTGAACAACCCAATCACAAGCTCAGAAATCGAATCTGTGATTAAAAATCTACCCAAAAATAAAAGCCCAGGGCCAGATGGCTTCACAGCCGAATTCTACCAAACATTTAAAGAAGAGTTAATGCCTGTCCTTCTAAAACTCTTTCAAAAAATTGCACAGGAAGGAAAACTTCCAAACACATTCTACGAGGCCATCCACCCTGATACCCAAACCAGGCAAGGACAACACAAAAAAGGAAAATTACAGACCAATTTATCTGATGAACTTAGATGCAAAGATCCTCAACAAAATCCTAGCAAACAGAATTCAACGACACATAAAAAACTCATACATCATGATCAAGTCGGGTTCATCCCAGGCATGCAAGGATTCTTCAACATCCGCAAATCAATCAGTGTGATACACCATATCAACAAACTGAGAGACAAAAATCACATGATCATCTCAATAGATGCAGAAAAAGCCTTCGACAAAGTACAACACCCATTCATGATAAAAACTCTTCAGAAAATGGGCACAGAAGGAACCTATCTCAACATAGTGAAAGCCATCTATGAGAAGCCCACAGCGAGCATTGTCCTCAACGGTGAAAAACTGAAAGCATTCCCTCTAAAATCAGGAACAAGACAGGGGTGTCCACTGTCACCACTACTATTCAACATAGTCCTGGAAGTTCTAGCAACAGAAATAAGAGAAGAGAAAGAAATCAAAAGAATCCAGATTGAAAAGGAAGAAGTCAAGCTCTCTCTTTTTGCAGATGACATGATATTATACATAGAAAATCCCAAAGACTCTATTACAAAGCTACTAGAGCTAATCAACGAATTCAGCAAAGTTGCAGGATACAAAGTCAATACACAGAAATCACTGGCATTCCTATACACAAACAATGAAAAATCAGAAAATGAAATCAAAGAGGCAATCCCCTTCACCATCGCAACCAAAAGAATCAAATATCTAGGAATAAACCTACCCAAAGAAACAAAAACTTTGAACAACCCAATCACAAGCTCAGAAATCGAATCTGTGATTAAAAATCTACCCAAAAATAAAAGCCCAGGGCCAGATGGCTTCACAGCCGAATTCTACCAAACATTTAAAGAAGAGTTAATGCCTGTCCTTCTAAAACTCTTTCAAAAAATTGCACAGGAAGGAAAACTTCCAAACACATTCTACGAGGCCATCCACCCTGATACCCAAACCAGGCAAGGACAACACAAAAAAGGAAAATTACAGACCAATTTATCTGATGAACTTAGATGCAAAGATCCTCAACAAAATCCTAGCAAACAGAATTCAACGACACATAAAAAACTCATACATCATGATCAAGTCGGGTTCATCCCAGGCATGCAAGGATTCTTCAACATCCGCAAATCAATCAGTGTGATACACCATATCAACAAACTGAGAGACAAAAATCACATGATCATCTCAATAGATGCAGAAAAAGCCTTCGACAAAGTACAACACCCATTCATGATAAAAACTCTTCAGAAAATGGGCACAGAAGGAACCTATCTCAACATAGTGAAAGCCATCTATGAGAAGCCCACAGCGAGCATTGTCCTCAACGGTGAAAAACTGAAAGCATTCCCTCTAAAATCAGGAACAAGACAGGGGTGTCCACTGTCACCACTACTATTCAACATAGTCCTGGAAGTTCTAGCAACAGAAATAAGAGAAGAGAAAGAAATCAAAAGAATCCAGATTGAAAAGGAAGAAGTCAAGCTCTCTCTTTTTGCAGATGACATGATATTATACATAGAAAATCCCAAAGACTCTATTACAAAGCTACTAGAGCTAATCAACGAATTCAGCAAAGTTGCAGGATACAAAGTCAATACACAGAAATCACTGGCATTCCTATACACAAACAATGAAAAATCAGAAAATGAAATCAAAGAGGCAATCCCCTTCACCATCGCAACCAAAAGAATCAAATATCTAGGAATAAACCTACCCAAAGAAACAAAAGAACTGTACACTGAAAATTATAAGACACCCATGAAAGAAATCAAAGAAGACTTAAACAGATGGAGAGATATTCCATGTTCCTGGGTCGGAAGAATCAATATTGTGAAAATGACCATACTACCAAATATCATCTACAGATTCAATGCAATACCTATTCAACTTCCATTGACATTTTTCACAGAACTAGACCAAAGAATAACACAGTTTATATGGAAACACAAAAGACCTCGAATAGCCAAAGCAATTCTGAGAAAGAAAAACGGAGCTGGAGGGATCAGCCTCCCTAACTTTAGACTCTACTACAAAGCAACAGTCATCAAGACAGTATGGTACTGGCACAAAAACAGAACTATAGACCAATGGAACAAGATCGAGAACCCAGAGATAAACCCACGCACCTATGGGTACCTTATTTTTGATAAAGGAGGCAAAACTATAAAATGGGACAAAGACAGCCTCTTCAACAAGTGGTGCTGGGAAAATTGGACAGCTACATGCAAAAAAATGAAACTGGAACATTCCCTGACCCCATACACTAAGATCAACTCAAAATGGATTAAAGACCTAAATGTAAGACCAGAAACCATCAAACTCTTAGAGGAGAATATAGGCAAAACCCTCAAGGACATCAATCAAAGCAAGATCTTTTCTGACCCACCTACTAGAATAGCGGAACTGAAAAGAAAAATGAACACGTGGGGCCTAATGAGACTTAAAACTTTTGTACAGCAAAAGAAACTACAAAAAGGCTGAACAGACACCCCACAGAGTGGGAGAAAATTATAGCAAATGAAACAACAGACAAAGAATTAATCTCCAAAATCTACAAGCAACTCAAACAATTCAGCACTGGAAAAACGAACAACCCAGTCAAAAAATGGGGAAAAGATCTAAAGAGACACCTCTCCAAAGAGGACATACAGATGGCCCAAAAGCACATGAAATGATGCTCAACCTCGCTTATTATTAGAGAAATGCAAATTAAAACTACAATGAGATATCACCTCACACCTGTCAGAATGGCCATCATCAAAAAATCTGCAGACAATAAATGCTGGAGAGGGTGCGGAGAAAAGGGAACCCTCTTGCATTGCTGGTGGGAATGTAAATTGATACAGCCTCTATGGAAGACAGTATGGAGATTCCTTCAAAAACTAAAAATAGAAGCACCCTATGACCCAGCAATCCCACTATTAGGCTTATATCCTGATGAAATCAAAACTGAAAGAAGCACCTCTACCCCAATGTTCATTGCAGCTCTCTATACAATAGCCAGAACATGGAAGCAACCTAGATGTCCATCGACGAATGAATGGATCCAGAAGCTCTGGTACATATATACAATGGGATACTACTCAGCTGTTAAAAGAAATGCAGAAGACTCAGTCCTAATGAAGTGGCTGGCTCTAGAACCTATCATAAAAAGTGAAGTAAGTCAAAAAGAGAAAGACAAATACAGTACTAACACACATATATGGAATCTAGTAGGACAGTCTTGATATCACACGCAGGGAACTCATGGGAAAACAGATAGTACATAGACATAGGGACATTGTGGCGAAGAAATAGGGAGGGGGAAGCATGGAGGAAGTAACAAGGAAACCTATAGTGTTATGTGTGGAAAAGATAGCTAGTGTCATAGTGCTAAGGGAATAGGAGTGCTTACAATGGCTTGGGCGATGATCTGGAGGGGTAGGATGGGGGGATCTGGGCGGGTGGGGACCACGGATATGCATATGACTGATCTGGGAACATACATGTCTGTGAACAACAAAACTCTGTAAAACCTTTAAAATAAAGAATAAAAAATAAATAAATAAATAAAACACCTTGACAACATTTAGGTCTGCAAACCCATTAACACGATAACTCTATTTATTTGAGTCTTTAATTTCTTTCAACAGTGTTTTGTAGTTTTAGCATGAAAATCATGCACATACCTGGTTAGATTTGTAGGTATTTTTTGAATAATGTTTAAATGATATTTTAAAATTTCATATATTTCAACTGAAAGTTGAGAAAATTTCATTTTCCAATATGAAATTTCCATTGGAAGTTTCTGGTAGGTTCTTTATGCTTTTCTACATATTACGTCTTCTGTGAGTAGAGTTTAATTTCTTCCTTCCCAGTGTGCATGCACTTTTTTTTTTTTTTTTTTTGGCCTTACTGTTCCACCTAGGACTTCCATTATAATGGTGAATATGAGTGATGAAAATAAACACCACTGGTCTAATTTCTAATATTATTTTACTAAAATACTAAATGTTTCCTCCTTATTATGTATATTAGTTGCAAGATTTCTGAAAATACTCTTTATTGGGTTAAAAAAGTTCCTTTCTTCTCCTAATCCGACGAAAGTTATTTTTACTGAATTCTTTGAACATAGAAGCAACCTAGATGTCCATAGACGACTGAATGGATCCAGAAGCTCTGGTACATATATACAATGGAATACTACTCAGCTGTTAAAAGAAATGCAGAAGACTCAGTCCTAATGAAGTGGCTGGCTCTAGAACCTATCATAAAAAGTGAAGTAAGTCAAAAAGAGAAAGACAAATACAGTACTAACACACATATATGGAATCTAGTAGGACAGTCTTGATATCACACGCAGGGAACTCATGGGAAAACAGATAGTACATAGACATAGGGACATTGTGGCGAAGAAATAGGGAGGGGGAAGCATGGAGGAAGTAACAAGGAAACCTATAGTGTTATGTGTGGAAAAGATAGCTAGTGTCATAGTGCTAAGGGAATAGGAGTGCTTACAATGGCTTGGGGCGAAGGTCTGGAGGGGTAGGATGGGGGGATCTGGGCGGGTGGGGACCACGGATATGCATATGACTGATCTGGGAACATACATGTCTGTGAACAACAAAACTCTGTAAAACCTTTAAAATAAAGAATAAAAAATAAATAAATAAATAAAACACCTTGACAACATTTAGGTCTGCAAACCCATTAACACGATAACTCTATTTATTTGAGTCTTTAATTTCTTTCAACAGTGTTTTGTAGTTTTAGCATGAAAATCATGCACATACCTGGTTAGATTTGTAGGTATTTTTTGAATAATGTTTAAATGATATTTTAAAATTTCATATATTTCAACTGAAAGTTGAGAAAATTTCTTTTTCCCAATATGAAATTTCCATTGGAAGTTTCTGGTAGGTTCTTTATGCTTTTCTACATATTACGTCTTCTGTGAGTAGAGTTTAATTTCTTCCTTCCCAGTGTGCATGCACTTTTTTTTTTTTTTTTTTTGGCCTTACTGTTCCACCTAGGACTTCCATTATAATGGTGAATATGAGTGATGAAAATAAACACCACTGGTCTAATTTCTAATATTATTTTACTAAAATACTAAATGTTTCCTCCTTATTATGTATATTAGTTGCAAGATTTCTGAAAATACTCTTTATTGGGTTAAAAAAGTTCCTTTCTTCTCCTAATCCGACGAAAGTTATTTTTATCATGAATGGTAGTTGAATTCTTTTAACATGGTAAAATATAGTGACGAATTTTCAAACTTAGAATCAACCTTTGGTTTGATTCCTTTTTCCTACTGTTTTAAGCTTCATTAATTTCTGCTCCTCATTATTTTTCTTTTCTTCTGGTTCCTTTGGGTTAAGTTTGCTATTTTTTCTCTCCTTACACAAAAGCTAACTGATTTGGGACCTTCCTCTATTTTTAATATAAACATTTAATGTTATGGACTTCCCCTCTCCTAGCTGGTCCCCAAAATTCTGATATGCTACATGTATTTCAAAATACCTGTTGATAGTTCCTAGCTGACCCATGAGTTATTTAAAAATACATTGATTTCTATATGTGAAGGTTTTCCTGTTATCTTTCTGTTACTGTCTTTATTATGGTCAGAGACTAATCTGTACTAATTTCAATTCTCTGAAATTTGCTGAGGTTTGTTTTATGGAACAAACCTTGCTGAATGTTCCCAAGTGCCCTTAAGAAGAATGTATATTTTGCTATGCTAACATACATATGAAGTGTTCTATCACTGACTCTTAGGTCAGGTTGGTTGACTATTTCTCAGGTCATCCAGATCCCTGAATGATTTTTCTGCCTACCTGTTCCATCAATTACTGAGAGAAGAGTACTGAAGTTTTCAATTATGGATTTTTCTCTTCCATCTTTTACTTGTATCATCTTTTGCTTTATGTGTTTTGAAGGTCTGTTTTTAAGTGCATACACATTAAAAACAATTATTTCTTGGAATATGGACTATCTAATATCCTTCTTTGTCTTTGATAATATTCCTTACTGTGAAGTATACATCGTCTGAGATTAATATGGCTATATTAACTTTCATTTGGTTATTCTTCCCCAGTGTATAACTGTTCCACCTAGGACTTCCATTATAATGGTGAATATGAGTGATGAAAATAAACACCACTGGTCTAATTTCTAATATTATTTTACTAAAATACTAAATGTTTCCTCCTTATTATGTATATTAGTTGCAAGATTTCTGAAAATACTCTTTATTGGGTTAAAAAAGTTCCTTTCTTCTCCTAATCCGACGAAAGTTATTTTTATCATGAATGGTAGTTGAATTCTTTTAACATGGTAAAATATAGTGACGAATTTTCAAACTTAGAATCAACCTTTGGTTTGATTCCTTTTTCCTACTGTTTTAAGCTTCATTAATTTCTGCTCCTCATTATTTTTCTTTTCTTCTGGTTCCTTTGGGTTAAGTTTGCTATTTTTTCTCTCCTTACACAAAAGCTAACTGATTTGGGACCTTCCTCTATTTTTAATATAAACATTTAATGTTATGGACTTCCCCTCTCCTAGCTGGTCCCCAAAATTCTGATATGCTACATGTATTTCAAAATACCTGTTGATAGTTCCTAGCTGACCCATGAGTTATTTAAAAATACATTGATTTCTATATGTGAAGGTTTTCCTGTTATCTTTCTGTTACTGTCTTTATTATGGTCAGAGACTAATCTGTACTAATTTCAATTCTCTGAAATTTGCTGAGGTTTGTTTTATGGAACAAACCTTGCTGAATGTTCCCAAGTGCCCTTAAGAAGAATGTATATTTTGCTATGCTAACATACATATGAAGTGTTCTATCACTGACTCTTAGGTCAGGTTGGTTGACTATTTCTCAGGTCATCCAGATCCCTGAATGATTTTTCTGCCTACCTGTTCCATCAATTACTGAGAGAAGAGTACTGAAGTTTTCAATTATGGATTTTTCTCTTCCATCTTTTACTTGTATCATCTTTTGCTTTATGTGTTTTGAAGGTCTGTTTTTAAGTGCATACACATTAAAAACAATTATTTCTTGGAATATGGACTATCTAATATCCTTCTTTGTCTTTGATAATATTCCTTACTGTGAAGTATACATCGTCTGAGATTAATATGGCTATATTAACTTTCATTTGGTTAATGTTTGCATAGTATATTTTTCTCCATCTTTTTATCTATCTCTTTATATTCAAAGTGTGATTCTTAACAGACAATGTATAGTATGGTCTTCCTTTTTTTTTCTAAACCTATCAGACAGTCTGTATTTTAACTGATAATTATTACCATGTCTACTTTTATAGCTGGATTAATCTACAATCTTGCTAGTCTGTTCTTTATTTTTCACCCTTTCTCCTATTGCTTGGGCTATTAGAGCGTGTTGTTTTTTCCCCCGTTGTGCCTCTTTTATTTTTATATTTATTTTTATCCATCTTTTATTATTTGGCATGTGTGGGCCTCACACTGCAGTGGTCTCTCTCGCTGCAGAGCCTCAGTTCTGGGCTCATGTGCTGAAGAGCGCTGCAGCGTAACTGGATACACTAGTCCACCTGCTCCATGGCAGGTGGGATCCTCCAGGCTAGGGATCGAACTGGTGCCCCTTGCACTGCAAGGCTGACTCTCTATCCACTGGACCATCAGGGAAGCTTCTAGAGCGTATTTTATATTTCCATGTTATCTCCTATATTGACATCATTTATACCTCTTTTTATTTCATATTATTTTACTAGGTTTTACAATATAAATCTTCAGTTAATGGGAGCTAACCTTCAAATATATCTCATTATGTGCAAAAATCTACAAAAGTATATTTCTTTTTTATTTATTTAGGTGGGGGTGGGGAGGGAGGGGGGTGGGCGGGCCACTTCCACTGGTCTTTCATTTGTCTAGTTTCATCCATCTTTGTTCTTTGGCCCGTGTGGGCCTCCCATCGCGGTGGCCTCTGTTGTCGCAGAGCACCGACTCTGGGCGCATGGCTCGGTAATTGGACACATCGGTCCAGCCACTCTGCGGCACGTGGGATCTTCCCAGGCCAGGGATCGAACCGGCGCCCCTTGCACTGCAAGGTGGTGTCCTTACCCACTGGGCCACCAGGGAAGCCCCCCAAAAGTATATTTCTTTATGTTTGGTTTTTTTTGGTGGGGGGAGCGCGGGCCGGGGAGGGAGGGGGGCGGGCAGGCCACCTCTATTGGTCTTTCATTTATCTATTTTCATCCATCTTTGTTCTTTGGCCGTGTGGGCCTCCCATCACAGTGGCCTCTGTTGTTGCAGAGCACCGGCTCTGGGTGCATGCGCTCCAGAGCTCACGCTCGGTAATTAGACACATCAGTCCAGTCGCTCCGTGGTACGTGGGATCTTCCCAGGCCAGGGATCGAACCGGCGTCCCTTGCACTGCAAGGTGGTGTCCTTACCCACTGGACCACTAGGGAAGCCCTACAAAAGCATATTTCTAATTCCCCCTTTGTCACTTATCATCATATTAGGTTGGTACAAAACTAACTGCAGTTTTGCAGTGCTGAGCTTTGCTGTTTGATACTGGAATACATTCTTGAATAAATGTGGTTTATGTTATACATCATTTTAATGTATTTCTCACTTTATGGGTTTTTTTTTTTTTTTTGCTAATAACTTAGTACTCGATGTTCATTTTGCATTTGTTTTTAGACTAGGGAAATGATGCTAAACAAAATGCAAATTTGAGTGATTTTCTTATTCAAGTTCAAAACGGGTCATAAAGTAGTGGAGACAACTTGCAACACAAACAACACATTTTGCCCAGGATCTGCTAATGAACGTACACTGCAGCGAAAGAAGTTTTGTGAAGGAGACAAGAGCCTTGAAGATAAGGTGTGCAGAGGGCACCCCTTGGAAGTTGACAACCAATCAATTGACAAGATCATCAAAGCTGATCCTCTTAGAACTACAGAAGTTGCCAAAGAACTTAACTCTGACCATTCTATGGGTGGCATTTAAAGCAAACCAGAATGTGAAAAAGCTCAGTAAGTGGGTGCCACATGAGCTGACTGAAAATAAAAAAAAAATTGTCGTTTTTAAGTGTCATATTCTCTTATTCTAAGCAACAATGATGAATCATTTCTTGATTGAGTTGTGATGCGCAACAAAAAGTGGATTTTATATGACAACCAGCAATAACCCAAGAAGAAGCTCCAAAACACTTCCTAAAGCCAAACTTGCACCAAAAAACCCATCATGGTCACTGTTTGGTAGTCTGCTGCCCATCTGATCCACTATAACTTTTTGAATCCTGGCAAAACCATTATATCTGAGAAGTACACTCAGCAAACTGATGAGATGCACCAAAAACTGCAACACCTGCAGTCAAATTTTGTTTGGTTTGGTGGGAGCGCGGGCCGGGGAGGGAGGGGGGCGGGCAGGCCACCTCTATTGGTCTTTCATTTATCTATTTTCATCCATCTTTGTTCTTTGGCCGTGTGGGCCTCCCATCACAGTGGCCTCTGTTGTTGCAGAGCACCGGCTCTGGGTGCATGCGCTCCAGAGCTCACGCTCGGTAATTAGACACATCAGTCCAGTCGCTCCGTGGTACGTGGGATCTTCCCAGGCCAGGGATCGAACCGGCGTCCCTTGCACTGCAAGGTGGTGTCCTTACCCACTGGACCACTAGGGAAGCCCTACAAAAGCATATTTCTAATTCCCCCTTTGTCACTTATCATCATATTAGGTTGGTACAAAACTAACTGCAGTTTTGCAGTGCTGAGCTTTGCTGTTTGATACTGGAATACATTCTTGAATAAATGTGGTTTATGTTATACATCATTTTAATGTATTTCTCACTTTATGGGTTTTTTTTTTTTTTTTGCTAATAACTTAGTACTCGATGTTCATTTTGCATTTGTTTTTAGACTAGGGAAATGATGCTAAACAAAATGCAAATTTGAGTGATTTTCTTATTCAAGTTCAAAACGGGTCATAAAGTAGTGGAGACAACTTGCAACACAAACAACACATTTTGCCCAGGATCTGCTAATGAACGTACACTGCAGCGAAAGAAGTTTTGTGAAGGAGACAAGAGCCTTGAAGATAAGGTGTGCAGAGGGCACCCCTTGGAAGTTGACAACCAATCAATTGACAAGATCATCAAAGCTGATCCTCTTAGAACTACAGAAGTTGCCAAAGAACTTAACTCTGACCATTCTATGGGTGGCATTTAAAGCAAACCAGAATGTGAAAAAGCTCAGTAAGTGGGTGCCACATGAGCTGACTGAAAATAAAAAAAAAATTGTCGTTTTTAAGTGTCATATTCTCTTATTCTAAGCAACAATGATGAATCATTTCTTGATTGAGTTGTGATGCGCAACAAAAAGTGGATTTTATATGACAACCAGCAATAACCCAAGAAGAAGCTCCAAAACACTTCCTAAAGCCAAACTTGCACCAAAAAACCCATCATGGTCACTGTTTGGTAGTCTGCTGCCCATCTGATCCACTATAACTTTTTGAATCCTGGCAAAACCATTATATCTGAGAAGTACACTCAGCAAACTGATGAGATGCACCAAAAACTGCAACACCTGCAGTCAGCATGGGTCAACAGAAAGGGCCCAATTCTTCATAACAATGCTTGATCTCACCACCTATCACACAACCAACATTTCAAAAATTGCATGAATTGAGCTACGAAGTTTTGCCTCATCCACCATATTCACCTGACCTCTTGCCAATTGACTACCACTTTTTCAAGCATCCTGACAACTTTTTGCAGAGAAAATGCTTCCACAGGAGGAGGCAGAAAATGCTTTCTAAGGGTTTCCTGAATCCTGAAACATCGATTTTTATGCTACAAGACTAAACAAACTTATTTCTTGTTGGCAAAAATGTGTTGATTACAATGGTTCCTATTGTGATTAAGAAAGATATGTTTGGGCCTACTTACAATGATTTAAAATTCATGATCCAAAACCACAATTACTTTTTTTACTGCCATAATATTAATATATTTTATTTCTACATGTTCTATCATCACAAAAGTCACTGCCACTATTTTTGCTTTAGTAAGTCACCTTTTGGAGCAAGTATGAAGAGGGAAAACACACCTAGCTCTGGGTTTTGAATAACATTCTCCAATAAAATGCCAAAGTTCCTCAGAGAAATGCCTAATTCTAGGACTGGAGCAGGGAATACACAAAATGAGCCTGGAACATCCTATAGTAACCAGAAAATAAAGCAGTAAGCCCTCTACCTTCCCCTGAAACTCCTCATAACAACAAGGGCATATAAAAGAGAACAGGAACCACTTGAATAGCCCTCAATAGCTAAAGCTGGAGCAATCTGAGCAACAGAATAAACTAGTACTGGTGAAATCATGTATTAACAGGATTTATTACTATTATAACCCAAAGTATAAAATGCATGTCCATGAGCCCATATTAATATAAATAAATGATTAAATGAGATGGAACAGATAAGTTGTCAGTGCATTTACTCCATTTCCACTGTTACTACTTTGTACAGACCCAAGACTTTTCTGGAAGCATATTCCTTCTTCCAAAGGACATTCTTCAACATTTCTTGTAAACTATGTGTAACTGTTGGCAATAAATTCCCACAATTTTTGTTTGAGAAAGTTTTTATTTCTTGAAAGATATTTTTATTTTAATTTCAGCACTTGACTCCACTGTTTTGTACCCTGCAAAGTTTCTGAAAAGTATGATACTTCTTATCTTCATTTCTCCATATGCTTGTCTGTCTCTTTTCCCCAGTTGCCTTTAAGATTTTCCTCTTTGTCTTTTGCTATTGGCAATCTAAATGTGTGTTTGGTGTTGGTTATTTCTTCAAACATTTCTTCTGCTGTTTCCTCTCTATTCTCTTTTGGAATTCCAGTTACAAACAACAACAACTGGAGGCTTTGTTCTGTTTTGTGTTTTCTTTTGACTCTTCTCTTTACATTTCAGTTTTGGAAGGAGGTTCCTAACACTGTACAGGAGACAGTGACCAAAACCATTCCCAAGAAAAAGAAATGCAACAAGGCAAAACGGTTGTCTGAGGAGGCCTTAGCTGAGAAAAGAAGTGAAAGGCAAAGGAGGGATGGAAAGATATACCCATGTGAAAGTAGAGTTCCAAAAAATAGCAAGGAGAGATAAGAAAGCTTTCTTTAATGAATAATGTGAAGAAAGCTAGGAAAAAGAAAACTGCTGCGTTCTCAGTTTTAAGCCTTCTTTGTGTTATGCTTCCGGCTGCAGCCTTCTCAGAAATGCTGCCATGATCACGGCACTGTTCCTCCTCCTTCACTGCAGGCTAAGAGAGTTTCCTTTCTCCATGTCAGATACAGTGGGAATTCACCAGTGCCTTAAGGATGACCACTGGTGTTGACCAGAGAGTAAGACTCCTATTCCGCAGGGGTGAAAGAGAACAAGGACCCAGAGAAAACTTATTTTTGTGCTACCTTGGACCAGTATGAACCTTTCCCTTGGTCTTCTCACTTTACCTAGTCAAGACCACACTTTGAGAATGAAATGAGAATGCATATGAAGATGTCTGGGAATCTATAAAGTAGTATTCAATGCCTGACAGCATTACTTTCACTTAGCAAAAAAACCAATGGCAAGTTCAGCAGCTGTGTAGTAGAAAGACCACCTGGCACATCACATTGATTTTAGTCAAACAGATAAAACTTGCATATATAACTTTTTCAATAGAAAAGGGGGATCAACATTTTTCCCTTCTTCACAGACCCAGGATTCAAAAGCAAATGAGGCTGGAACATTGTTAACAGCTAGGGTGGGAGACCTGCATTTTTTATAGAGTTAAATGGAAGGTTATTTGAGAAGGAATAAACCAAGAAAAATTATTAGGAGAAATTTTTATGCATTCTTTCCTATTCTACATTACTTCTCTTTGTATATAAAACTTTCTAACAAATAATTTAGAGTTCCTCTTACAGAAGTGTATATGCAAAAGATACTGAAAGTATACAAAAGCAGTCAGTTTTAATTTATCAAATTGAGGATGAGGAAAGATTCCAGTCCAGTAAATGAAAATTAACATAATAATTTCTTCACATTTGCCTTTAATTGTAAACAACTATTAACTAGGTTGATTTCTCTATTTTCATAATCTGTTCTGTATACTTAAAGTAAGATTTGTCTCTTGAAATGCTAATTTCAAACATTAGGAAAAGGTCTAGATCCTAGAAAGCATAGAAAATTCCAAAGGCAAACATACACTATGTATAAAATGCATGTTTTAAAGAATGAAATTTAAGAAAGGTTTAACATACCAGTGGAGGCATCATGCCCTTGCTTGCAGGTGGGATGACAACTCGAAGATCTGGTTTTCGACTGTTCATTCCAAGATTACTACCACCTGGAGGAGGGGGAGACTTTGTAGGCATAACTTTGCCTAAACTATTTGCACCAGTAGTTCCGATCAAATTTGGAGAAGCTCTTGAATTTACAAATCCATTCCCTAAGGAAAAAAAGGGAATTCATTCACTACATGAAATGAGTCATTAAAATACTTTGGTACAAATGTTTTCCCCAGTCTCAGGTTTCAAGCGAATCTTACAATAAAACTCACAACCATGTTATCCTTGAATAAGCAAACAAAAGTCAACTGAATCTGAAATACATATAAAGTAGTATTCAATGCCTGACAGCATTACTTTCACTTAGCAAAACCAATGGCAAGTTCAGCAGCTGTGTAGTAGAAAGACCACCTGGCACATCACATTGATTTTAGTCAAACAGATAAAACTTGCATATATAACTTTTTCAATAGAAAAGGGGGATCAACATTTTTCCCTTCTTCACAGACCCAGGATTCAAAAGCAAATGAGGCTGGAACATTGTTAACAGCTAGGGTGGGAGACCTGCATTTTTTATAGAGTTAAATGGAAGGTTATTTGAGAAGGAATAAACCAAGAAAAATTATTAGGAGAAATTTTTATGCATTCTTTCCTATTCTACATTACTTCTCTTTGTATATAAAACTTTCTAACAAATAATTTAGAGTTCCTCTTACAGAAGTGTATATGCAAAAGATACTGAAAGTATACAAAAGCAGTCAGTTTTAATTTATCAAATTGAGGATGAGGAAAGATTCCAGTCCAGTAAATGAAAATTAACATAATAATTTCTTCACATTTGCCTTTAATTGTAAACAACTATTAACTAGGTTGATTTCCTATTTTTCATAATCTGTTCTGTATACTTAAAGTAAGATTTGTCTCTTGAAATGCTAATTTCAAACATTAGGAAAAGGTCTAGATCCTAGAAAGCATAGAAAATTCCAAAGGCAAACATACACTATGTATAAAATGCATGTTTTAAAGAATGAAATTTAAGAAAGGTTTAACATACCAGTGGAGGCATCATGCCCTTGCTTGCAGGTGGGATGACAACTCGAAGATCTGGTTTTCGACTGTTCATTCCAAGATTACTACCACCTGGAGGAGGGGGAGACTTTGTAGGCATAACTTTGCCTAAACTATTTGCACCAGTAGTTCCGATCAAATTTGGAGAAGCTCTTGAATTTACAAATCCATTCCCTAAGGAAAAAAAGGGAATTCATTCACTACATGAAATGAGTCATTAAAATACTTTGGTACAAATGTTTTCCCCAGTCTCAGGTTTCAAGCGAATCTTACAATAAAACTCACAACCATGTTATCCTTGAATAAGCAAACAAAAGTCAACTGAATCTGAAATACATATAAAGTTTTAAGACTAATGCCACTTGTTTCCAGCCTTACTACTTGGACCTGCTGAGAGAAACTAAAAACGCATGATGTTTCTAATGAGGTTATCTCTGACTGGGGACTAAGATAATGGGGGATGTAAGAGGCCTGAGACCAGCCTATTCATTCATTCTCAGAGACAAGATGGCACTCCTACTAAGTTCGGGGCACAGAACTAGGAATCAGGGCATCTCCTTAACTGAAGCTTATTTAACACTCAGCTCTAATGCCTTATTTTCACCAAGTTCTACTTTTCAGCTCTACCTGTAGCTGTTCTGTTTCTTAGCTGTTGTTCAAGTCTTCATTAAGCATTTGTGATTTCTAATTCCTACTTTTTAACTTTCCTTAAAAGAACTGTCTATCTCTTTCAGATAACATAAGGAAGCAGATTCACTGTTGTGTATGTACTATATTCACAGTACTTTTGGGGACCAGTTGCGCTAGAAAATAAATGGAAGGGATCATCCCTATTTTCATGGATACTGCAGTCCTCCTACTCTCTTATGTGTAGCAACCATGTGGTCTGGGTGGGGCTGACTCCACTTCATTCCTCTTTTACACAGACTGGATTGGTGATGGAAGTCTGATTGAGGCCCATGGCAGTGAGTATCCAGCATTTTCCCTCACCACAAGGATGGGATCCAGGAATGTCCAATCAACCTAGGTAAAGCAGCTGCTAGATACTAGGAGAGAAACTCCTGCATTCCTCCAATATGACTGGGGAAGCACTTTAATCTCAAGCCATTTTGAGACTCAGAGAAAGAGCTGCAAGTAAATGAAATGAAAGCTCTACTATGCTTATACCACTTCTGGATCTTTTCAGTTACATATAAATTAGCAAATACCCTCTACTATTTAAGTCTAATTGAGGTGGTTTTCTGTCACTTGCAACTGACAGTATCCTATTACTACTTATCAGCTTATAGTTCAATGGTGGAGATAATGTCACAGATTTTAAAAAAATAAATTAACGATATACAGGAACATACCATGTTCATTTATAAAATAGAGGCTATGCATACTATTTTAATTTTTAACTAAATCTTTTTAAAAAGACTTCTAAAATTAATGTATTTATCTGGATACACCAGGTCTTAGTTGCCACATATGGGATCTAGTTCCCTGACCAGGAATCAGATCTAGGGCCCCCTGTGCTGGGAGTACAGAGTCTTAGCTACTGGACCCCCAGGGATACCCTAGCAGCTCTTAAATAAAGTAGGTAAGAACAGAAAACATTAGCTACATAATACAATTTTTTAAAACTTGGTGAAAATTTAATTACTAAATTTAAGATGAAGCCCATAAAAACAGAGCAGGTAATGATAATCCATATTTATAATTAGCGTTATAATCAAAACACAAAAAATTAAGTTTAACATGTATATGGTATATTTTTAGCAACAGAGACTTAATGCCATGAATGCTTTACTACTATTCTATTTTGAATAGTCCTTAGTAACTAAGTAGATAATTAACTTAAGGGCACTGAGTAAAACAAAAATTTGCTTGCTTAAGACTTCCATTCTGAGTGTTTATTAGAAGGATGACAAAAATCGAAATACTAAGAAGTAAACTAGACATTTTTGGAGGGCTAAAGAGGCCCCTTGAATTCTCTGGGTGGGACTCAGCATTTACACATCAACAGTAGCAACCATCTAAAATGAGACAACAACACAGAACTACCTCTCCAATTTAGAAATAAACTTTTAAAAATCTCTGAGGAGATCCTATTCAGTGAGGAGATTATCTGTTGTTCACTAAGTCACGTCTAACTCTTCGCACCCCATGGAATGCAGCCCACAAGGCTCCTGTCCATGGGATTTCTCAGGCAAAAATACTGGAGTAGGTTACCATTTCTTCCTCTAAGGGATCCTAAGTAATTTTGAAGACTGAAAGCTCAAAAAAACTATGCTTATACCACTTCTGGATCTTTTCAGTTACAGATAAATTAGCAAATACCCTCTACTATTTAAGTCTAATTGAGGTGGTTTTCTGTCACTTGCAACTGACAGTATCCTATTACTACTTATCAGCTTATAGTTCAATGGTGGAGATAATGTCACAGATTTTAAAAAAATAAATTAACGATATACAGGAACATACCATGTTCATTTATAAAATAGAGGCTATGCATACTATTTTAATTTTTAACTAAATCTTTTTAAAAAGACTTCTAAAATTAATGTATTTATCTGGATACACCAGGTCTTAGTTGCCACATATGGGATCTATTTCCCCTGACCAGGAATCAGATCTAGGGCCCCCTGTGCTGGGAGTACAGAGTCTTAGCTACTGGACCCCCAGGGATACCCTAGCAGCTCTTAAATAAAGTAGGTAAGAACAGAAAACATTAGCTACATAATACAATTTTTTAAAACTTGGTGAAAATTTAATTACTAAATTTAAGATGAAGCCCATAAAAACAGAGCAGGTAATGATAATCCATATTTATAATTAGCGTTATAATCAAAACACAAAAAATTAAGTTTAACATGTATATGGTATATTTTTAGCAACAGAGACTTAATGCCATGAATGCTTTACTACTATTCTATTTTGAATAGTCCTTAGTAACTAAGTAGATAATTAACTTAAGGGCACTGAGTAAAACAAAAATTTGCTTGCTTAAGACTTCCATTCTGAGTGTTTATTAGAAGGATGACAAAAATCGAAATACTAAGAAGTAAACTAGACATTTTTGGAGGGCTAAAGAGGCCCCTTGAATTCTCTGGGTGGGACTCAGCATTTACACATCAACAGTAGCAACCATCTAAAATGAGACAACAACACAGAACTACCTCTCCAATTTAGAAATAAACTTTTAAAAATCTCTGAGGAGATCCTATTCAGTGAGGAGATTATCTGTTGTTCACTAAGTCACGTCTAACTCTTACGCACCCCATGGAATGCAGCCCACAAGGCTCCTGTCCATGGGATTTCTCAGGCAAAAATACTGGAGTAGGTTACCATTTCTTCCTCTAAGGGATCCTCCCAATCCAGGGATTAAATCCATGTCTCCTGCTTGGTAGGTGGATTCTTTACCATTGGAGCCACCTTGGAAGCCCTGAGGAGGTTATAGGAAGTGATGAAAAAAACCATTCATGGTCTTCAAGCAGTTTTTCCCCTAGTCAGAAAGAATAAGCATATACCGAAGAGGCATGAAGATGTCAGAATTACACTTAAAATGTGGGCAACAAAATGAAGTTGTTGTTTAGTCAATAAGTGTTATTGTTGTTGTTTGGGACCCCATGGGCTGCAGCATGCCAGGCCTCCCTGTCCTTCACTATCTCTCAGAGTTACAAAATGAAGTGTAAGCACACAAAATTTACAAGGAAACAGAAAGCAAAGCACTGATACAGTATGTGGCTTTTAATTAGAGAAAACTTTGTTCGACTAGCTATTTAAGCAGTCTGAAAGGTCAAAAGATAACAGAAGACCAGTATTATGAATAAAGGTGAGAAAAATACACAAAGGATAAATAAATATGGTGTGAGTAAGGAATGGTGGGGCAGATAAGCACAGAGAATCCATGGCTTCGTGACTGTCACAAGGTAAAAGCAGTTGGATTCATTTTGTTCCTTTCCTTCTAGTATAAAAGCAAAAAAAGACCACCTCAGAATCTTCCAAAAATAGATACCAGATATTGCAAATATTTTGATATATACTCATGTATATATTAAATACACGAGGGCTTCCCTGGTGGATAAACCTATACTTCATTGATACTTAGAGTGTTTATTAGAAGGATGACAAAAATCGAAATACTAAGAAGTAAACTAGACATTTTTGGAGGGCTAAAGAGGCCCCTTGAATTCTCTGGGTGGGACTCAGCATTTACACATCAACAGTAGCAACCATCTAAAATGAGACAACAACACAGAACTACCTCTCCAATTTAGAAATAAACTTTTAAAAATCTCTGAGGAGATCCTATTCAGTGAGGAGATTATCTGTTGTTCACTAAGTCACGTCTAACTCTTCGCACCCCATGGAATGCAGCCCACAAGGCTCCTGTCCATGGGATTTCTCAGGCAAAAATACTGGAGTAGGTTACCATTTCTTCCTCTAAGGGATCCTCCCAATCCAGGGATTAAATCCATGTCTCCTGCTTGGTAGGTGGATTCTTTACCATTGGAGCCACCTTGGAAGCCCTGAGGAGGTTATAGGAAGTGATGAAAAAAACCATTCATGGTCTTCAAGCAGTTTTTCCCCTAGTCAGAAAGAATAAGCATATACCGAAGAGGCATGAAGATGTCAGAATTACACTTAAAATGTGGGCAACAAAATGAAGTTGTTGTTTAGTCAATAAGTGTTATTGTTGTTGTTTGGGACCCCATGGGCTGCAGCATGCCAGGCCTCCCTGTCCTTCACTATCTCTCAGAGTTACAAAATGAAGTGTAAGCACACAAAATTTACAAGGAAACAGAAAGCAAAGCACTGATACAGTATGTGGCTTTTAATTAGAGAAAACTTTGTTCGACTAGCTATTTAAGCAGTCTGAAAGGTCAAAAGATAACAGAAGACCAGTATTATGAATAAAGGTGAGAAAAATACACAAAGGATAAATAAATATGGTGTGAGTAAGGAATGGTGGGGCAGATAAGCACAGAGAATCCATGGCTTCGTGACTGTCACAAGGTAAAAGCAGTTGGATTCATTTTGTTCCTTTCCTTCTAGTATAAAAGCAAAAAAAGACCACCTCAGAATCTTCCAAAAATAGATACCAGATATTGCAAATATTTTGATATATACTCATGTATATATTAAATACACGCAGGGCTTCCCCTGGTGGTCCAGTGGGTAAGGACACTGCCTTGCAGTGCAAGGGGCGCTGGTTCCATCCCTGGCCTGGGAAGATCCCACGTGCCGTGGAGTGGCTGGACCGATGTGTCCAATCACCGAGTTGGAGCTCTGGAGCACATGCACCCAGAGTCGGTGCTCTGCGACAACAGAGGCCACCGCGATGGGAGGCCCACAGGGGCCAAGGAATGAAGACGGATGAAAATGGAGAAAGACCAATAGAAGTGGCCCGCCCGCTCCCCTCCCTCCCCAATCCGACCCCCGCCCAAAATAAATAAATAAATAAATCTTTAAAAAACAAATAAATAAATAAATACATGCAGAGATCAACCAAAATTAACTTGAGTGTCTGTTGTGGCTTAACGCTGGCCTCAAACCTTCCTAAAATCTCACCCTGAAAAAACTATATTCCAAAATGTAGTACAATGAGTACTGCAATGAGTTGATGACAAAAACCAATTATGAATTGCACATATTTTTCACTTTAAGAGGTTTTGTATTGGATTACCAGATCATTTTAATTCTATGAAAAAGGAAGAGAAATATTTAAACCCAATAAAATCCTTACAGTGTTTGGCAGTTTATAGAACATTTTCAGCAACAGAATATATATTAAATAGGGTAAATTGATGGATAAATTTTAAAATTAAAAAAATATATCTATAAAGAGAAGATTCTAGTTGCAAGTTCTTAAAGATAATCTGCTGAAAGAAAATGAATGCTTCAGTAAATTGTTCATACAAGAATTTGAAAAAGATATGGTATGTAGGTAAATTATTTATGTGAAAAACTAAAAATTAACGTTTTGTTATTACGATATAATCATAATCAACTCTGTTGGATCCTAGCCAGAACATTTTCAAGTGACAAAGAAAACAGGGAAGTGAGGTGCAGCACTTAGGAACTGGCCTGTATCTCTTCAGCAACTGTCATTCAAAATGTTAGGACTCCAGATGATTAGTGCTTCCCAGCTCCATGTTCCTTCCCAACTCTTCTTGCTTTCTCCAAAATTTTTACCAAGTAACATACTAGTTTTAATTCATAATGTGATTTAATTTTCCTGTGGGGATTGGTATCTCAGTTAACCTTATGAGGTTATTTCCTACATTCTGTTTTCATTATCTTGAAGGGATATGTATTAAATAGTATTAAATCTGCACTGAATCTCCTTTCCACACTCCAGAAAGCAATTTCCTGCATTCTGTTTGGTAAGCTTCAGAAAGCAGAGCTATTTAAAAAAAACAGAAGGCCATTCCCTCTGGAGTAGAGTTTATCCATGAATCAGGCAGGGCTAACTGTTAAGAAAGTCATCTTGATATGAAATGCTCATCAGGTAATTTTATACAAAAACAGGAAGGTTTACTAGAAACCCAACAGAATGGAAGGTTAACATTAATTAAGTACAGATTAAAAATGTTTCTCTTAACACACATGAATGTGTGTTCTTGATTTCTGATAATATATAGAAGATATTTATTTACTTGATTTGCACTCAAATCTGAAGGATAAAGCAGTATTTCCTCTGAAAAAACTATATTCCAAAATGTAGTACAATGAGTACTGCAATGAGTTGATGACAAAAACCAATTATGAATTGCACATATTTTTCACTTTAAGAGGTTTTGTATTGGATTACCAGATCATTTTAATTCTATGAAAAAGGAAGAGAAATATTTAAACCCAATAAAATCCTTACAGTGTTTGGCAGTTTATAGAACATTTTCAGCAACAGAATATATATTAAATAGGGTAAATTGATGGATAAATTTTAAAATTAAAAAAATATATCTATAAAGAGAAGATTCTAGTTGCAAGTTCTTAAAGATAATCTGCTGAAAGAAAATGAATGCTTCAGTAAATTGTTCATACAAGAATTTGAAAAAGATATGGTATGTAGGTAAATTATTTATGTGAAAAACTAAAAATTAACGTTTTGTTATTACGATATAATCATAATCAACTCTGTTGGATCCTAGCCAGAACATTTTCAAGTGACAAAGAAAACAGGGAAGTGAGGTGCAGCACTTAGGAACTGGCCTGTATCTCTTCAGCAACTGTCATTCAAAATGTTAGGACTCCAGATGATTAGTGCTTCCCAGCTCCATGTTCCTTCCCAACTCTTCTTGCTTTCTCCAAAATTTTTACCAAGTAACATACTAGTTTTAATTCATAATGTGATTTAATTTTCCTGTGGGGATTGGTATCTCAGTTAACCTTATGAGGTTATTTCCTACATTCTGTTTTCATTATCTTGAAGGGATATGTATTAAATAGTATTAAATCTGCACTGAATCTCCTTTCCACACTCCAGAAAGCAATTTCCTGCATTCTGTTTGGTAAGCTTCAGAAAGCAGAGCTATTTAAAAAAAACAGAAGGCCATTCCCTCTGGAGTAGAGTTTATCCATGAATCAGGCAGGGCTAACTGTTAAGAAAGTCATCTTGATATGAAATGCTCATCAGGTAATTTTATACAAAAACAGGAAGGTTTACTAGAAACCCAACAGAATGGAAGGTTAACATTAATTAAGTACAGATTAAAAATGTTTCTCTTAACACACATGAATGTGTGTTCTTGATTTCTGATAATATATAGAAGATATTTATTTACTTGATTTGCACTCAAATCTGAAGGATAAAGCAGTATTTCCTCTCAAATACATCATAAAATGATGCAAAGGTGTAACTTAGAAAAATGTTATCATCAAGAAATACTAACTCTTTGCCCATGTGGAGTCTATAATGCTTTTCTAGTCATGCTACCATAGTAACTCATGAGAATGCAGTTACACAAGTGAAAGGAGATCTGAAAGCAGTGTTTCTCACTGTAAAGTCAAGTCTGCAGCAGATGATTACAACATGATGTAATCAGCGTTTGGTAACCTGCCAGACTGAAACTAGATGTACCATTTTTTATTTTGTGGAGTATAGTGATATACTACCTAACGGACGCCATCTTATCTCCAGTTCATTTTTTATGACAAAAATGAAGATCTTGTTGGGACAGATTATTGAAGTATATAATTTAAGTATATAACTCCTCTTGTCTACAAATTTAGGAATAAAGTACTCACTTTAAATGAATAAACACTATATAATGTGACTTTTGTTAAAATGTGTTTTCAGGCTTTATGATGACTTAAGCCCTGACACCAATGTGGCAAAAATGCTTAGTATTGCATACTAAAGTCTCTAGAAGCCAGATAAAGCTAATCTTAATTATGGTCCTATAACTCTAAGGCAAGTCATTCAAATATATCAATCTGGCTCCTATTTCAGGGCTTCCCGGGTGGCTCAAACGGCAAAGAATCTACCTGCAATGCAGGAGAGGTGGGTTCAATCCCTAGGTTGTGAAGATCCCCTGGAGAAAGGAAAGTCTACGCACTTATGTAGTTTTTGCCTGGAGAATTCCATGGCTCGGCCATGGCCTGCAAAGTGTTGGACACAACTTAGCACCTTTTACTTTCTCCTACTTTCTTGTTTTTTTTTTTTTAACAGCATCAGAAATGGCCATTCCCTCTGGAGTAGAGTTTATCCATGAATCAGGCAGGGCTAACTGTTAAGAAAGTCATCTTGATATGAAATGCTCATCAGGTAATTTTATACAAAAACAGGAAGGTTTACTAGAAACCCAACAGAATGGAAGGTTAACATTAATTAAGTACAGATTAAAAATGTTTCTCTTAACACACATGAATGTGTGTTCTTGATTTCTGATAATATATAGAAGATATTTATTTACTTGATTTGCACTCAAATCTGAAGGATAAAGCAGTATTTCCTCTCAAATACATCATAAAATGATGCAAAGGTGTAACTTAGAAAAATGTTATCATCAAGAAATACTAACTCTTTGCCCATGTGGAGTCTATAATGCTTTTCTAGTCATGCTACCATAGTAACTCATGAGAATGCAGTTACACAAGTGAAAGGAGATCTGAAAGCAGTGTTTCTCACTGTAAAGTCAAGTCTGCAGCAGATGATTACAACATGATGTAATCAGCGTTTGGTAACCTGCCAGACTGAAACTAGATGTACCATTTTTTATTTTGTGGAGTATAGTGATATACTACCTAACGGACGCCATCTTATCTCCAGTTCATTTTTTATGACAAAAATGAAGATCTTGTTGGGACAGATTATTGAAGTATATAATTTAAGTATATAACTCCTCTTGTCTACAAATTTAGGAATAAAGTACTCACTTTAAATGAATAAACACTATATAATGTGACTTTTGTTAAAATGTGTTTTCAGGCTTTATGATGACTTAAGCCCTGACACCAATGTGGCAAAAATGCTTAGTATTGCATACTAAAGTCTCTAGAAGCCAGATAAAGCTAATCTTAATTATGGTCCTATAACTCTAAGGCAAGTCATTCAAATATATCAATCTGGCTCCTATTTCAGGGCTTCCCGGGTGGCTCAAACGGCAAAGAATCTACCTGCAATGCAGGAGAGGTGGGTTCAATCCCTAGGTTGTGAAGATCCCCTGGAGAAAGGAAAGTCTACGCACTTATGTAGTTTTTGCCTGGAGAATTCCATGGCTCGGCCATGGCCTGCAAAGTGTTGGACACAACTTAGCACCTTTTACTTTCTCCTACTTTCTTGTTTTTTTTTTTTTAACAGCAGACTGCCTCTGCTATAATGTGAACCCTTATTACTTTCACTCTATCCTAATCAACTCCAAGAGCTCGTTGAGCTCATTCTAGTCCAGTATATTTTTTTCTTTCTCAACATGTTTTAAAAAAGTGAGACTGTTAAATTTTGGAGATTTTTCGTTTAGGCCTCATATTTGAACATAGGCCCAAAGTTAAAAAGAGCTCCCAAAGTCATCTAAATTACAGCATCACCTGAGTATTACGTGTAAATTCTCTGTAGAGAAATTTACCTAGTAAACCACAGTCACAAGCAGATTGCCTCCATGAAAGGTGTATACAAATTACAATACATAGAAAACTAGCAGATTTTATTTGGAAAACATATAAAAAATTTAAAAAATCACTTTACAAGAGAAAAACAGAATGTTCCAGTAATTTTATGACTGAAGAGGTCCTGTATCATTAAGGCTGTATACTGTCACCCTGCTTATTATGCACTTATATGCATAATACATCATGTGAAATGCCAGACAGGAAGACTCACAAGGTGGAATCAAGATTGCCGGGAGAAATATCCATAGACCTCAGATATGAAGATGACACCACTTTAATGGCAGAAAAGGTGAAGAGGAACTAGAGTCTCTGATGAAGGTGAAAGAGGACAGCAAAAAAGCTGGCTTAAAACTCAACATTCAAAAAACTAAGATCATGGCAGCAGGTATCATCACTTCATGCCAAATAGATGGGCAAACAATGGAAATATTAACAGACTTTACTTATTTGGGCTCCAAAATCACCGTGGGTGGTGACTACAATCATGAAACTAGAGGATACTTGTTCCTTGGAAGAAAAGCTATGACAAACTTAGACAGCATATTAAAAAGCAGAGGTTTCACTTTGCTGACAAAGAGGAAGAGCTGGACCATAAAGAAGGCTCTGAGTACCAAGGAATGGATGGTTTCTAACTGTGGTGCTGGAGAAACTTGAAAGTCCCTTGGACAGCAAGGAGATCAAACCAGTCAATCCTAAAGGAAATAAACCTTTAATAATTGAAAGGACTGATGCTGAAGTTCCAATACTTTGGCCACATGATGCAAAGAGACGATTCACTGTAAAAGAAAGACTGAGGGCAAGAGGGGGGCAAAAGAGGATGAGACGCTTGGAAGGCATCACTGACTCAATGGACATGAGTCAGAGCAAACCTTAGGAGATGGTGAAAGACCGGGAATTCTGGCATCCTGCAGTTCATGGGTCACAAACAGACACAACTTAGCAATTGAACAACAAAGTTCAGAAACTAGAAAAAAGGAGGGAAAACACATATTCCCACTATTTTAATATAACTATTATGATCATTTTAGGTTTTTTTCTCCTTTCTATTTTCCATGTGTATATATATGTATTTTTTAAAATTTTGGGCGGGGGTCGGGTTGGGGAGGGAGGGGAGCGGGCGGGCCACTTCTATTGGTCTTTCGTTTCTCTGTTTTCATCCGTCTTTGTTCTTTGGCTCCTGTGGGCCTCCCATTGCGGTGGCGTCTGTCGTCGCAGAGCGCCAGCTCTGGGCACATGCGCTTCAGAGATTCGGCTTGGTAATTGGACATATCGGTCCAGCTGCTCCGCGGCATCTTCCCAGGCCAGGGATCGAACTGGCGCCCCTTGCACTGCAAGGCGGTGTCCTTACCCACTGGACCACCAGGGAAGCCCTATTTTTTGCGTAGTTTTAAATCACAACTGAAGAGGAATTCATGTGAATTCTTTTTAAAATTAATTAATTAATTAACTTATTTTTGGCTATTCTGGGTTTTCACTGCTATTGCAGGTTCTTCCCTAGTTGCAGGGAGTGGGGGCTACTCTCTAGTTGAGGTGAGCAGGCTTCTTTCTTTTTTTTTTTTTAGAATTTAAATTCTTTTTTATTGTAGACAACATTCAGTCAACCAAGAGACTTGGAATGAATTTTTAAACCGGCAATTTAAGAGCTCAGCCTTTAAACTTCATTTGAACAGATACATTGTAGCTTTTCTTTATATTTATTTATTCATTTACTTATCTGGCTACACCAGATCTCAGTTACAACTTGTGAGATCTAGTTCCTTGACCAGGGATCAAATACGGGTCTCCTGCATTGGAAGTCTTTAGCCACTGGACCACCAGGGAAGTCCTTGTAGCTTTTTTAGGCAAGGTTGTAATACCAGTTCACACCAACCAGTGTTTCCCAGTCTGCAGAGGTGAGCACTCCCAGGGTTTCACAGTGTCTGGATAGTTTTGGTTGTAGGGATGTCTGCTGATGACATCCTGGCCTCTTGCTGTTCATCATTCTTAGAGTCAGAGCAAACCTTAGGAGATGGTGAAAGACCGGGAATTCTGGCATCCTGCAGTTCATGGGTCACAAACAGACACAACTTAGCAATTGAACAACAAAGTTCAGAAACTAGAAAAAAGGAGGGAAAACACATATTCCCACTATTTTAATATAACTATTATGATCATTTTAGGTTTTTTTCTCCTTTCTATTTTCCATGTGTATATATATGTATTTTTTAAAATTTTGGGCGGGGGTCGGGTTGGGGAGGGAGGGGAGCGGGCGGGCCACTTCTATTGGTCTTTCGTTTCTCTGTTTTCATCCGTCTTTGTTCTTTGGCTCCTGTGGGCCTCCCATTGCGGTGGCGTCTGTCGTCGCAGAGCGCCAGCTCTGGGCACATGCGCTTCAGAGATTCGGCTTGGTAATTGGACATATCGGTCCAGCTGCTCCGCGGCATCTTCCCAGGCCAGGGATCGAACTGGCGCCCCTTGCACTGCAAGGCGGTGTCCTTACCCACTGGACCACCAGGGAAGCCCTATTTTTTGCGTAGTTTTAAATCACAACTGAAGAGGAATTCATGTGAATTCTTTTTAAAATTAATTAATTAATTAACTTATTTTTGGCTATTCTGGGTTTTCACTGCTATTGCAGGTTCTTCCCTAGTTGCAGGGAGTGGGGGCTACTCTCTAGTTGAGGTGAGCAGGCTTCTTTCTTTTTTTTTTTTTAGAATTTAAATTCTTTTTTATTGTAGACAACATTCAGTCAACCAAGAGACTTGGAATGAATTTTTAAACCGGCAATTTAAGAGCTCAGCCTTTAAACTTCATTTGAACAGATACATTGTAGCTTTTCTTTATATTTATTTATTCATTTACTTATCTGGCTACACCAGATCTCAGTTACAACTTGTGAGATCTAGTTCCTTGACCAGGGATCAAATACGGGTCTCCTGCATTGGAAGTCTTTAGCCACTGGACCACCAGGGAAGTCCTTGTAGCTTTTTTAGGCAAGGTTGTAATACCAGTTCACACCAACCAGTGTTTCCCAGTCTGCAGAGGTGAGCACTCCCAGGGTTTCACAGTGTCTGGATAGTTTTGGTTGTAGGGATGTCTGCTGATGACATCCTGGCCTCTTGCTGTTCATCATTCTTAGATGTACAAGAAGGCCCCCACAACCAAGAAATACCAGTCCAAATATCAATACTGCTGAGGCCGAAAGACCTGTATTATACCTTGACAGCTGCCATTAAATAAGACATAATCCTGCCAAGTACAGGCTACTCACGAAAATTTGATGCTAAAAGCCCAGTTTTTAAAATCAGGAGAATAAAATCCAACATTTAAATGTTAGTTCATGTCTTTTATTAACCAATATACAATTACTTGTCTTCTGGTTTGTTGAAACAATAGGTCAGACAACATTTGCCACAATAATGTCTGTCAAAGTGACTGGCCATAAAAACTCCAGCACCACATTCATCTGAAGGACACTCTCGGCGAAGGCGGCTGATTTTGCCATTCTCATCCACCTTATAGTATTTCAGAACAGCCAGTTTAACCTTCTTTCTCTTATGCTTGTTCTTCTTGGGAGTAGTGTAAGACTTCTTCCTTTTCTTAGCGCCACCACGAAGTCTCAACACAAGATGAAGAGTGGACTCCTTTTGAATGTTGTAGTCAGACAGAGTACGTCCATCTTCCAGTTGCTTGCCAGCAAAGATCAGTCTTTGCTGGTCAGGAGGAATTCCTTCCTTATCCTGGATCTTGGCCTTTACATTTTCTATTGCATCCGAGGGCTCGACCTCGAGGGTGATGGTCTTCCCCGTCAGGGTCTTCACGAAAATCTGCATCTTGGCGGCGGCTCCACCGCAGATGGCGGATCCGAAAGGTGAGCAGGCTTCTTGTTGCAGTGACTTCTCTTGTTGTGGAACTCAGGCCCTAGGGCACATAGGCTTCAATAACTGCAGCACATGGGCTCCATAGTTGTGGCTCTGAGGCTCTAGAGTACAGGCTCAATAGTTGTGGCTCACTGGCTTTAGTTGCTCCATAGCATGTGGGATCTTCCCGAATCAGGGATCAAACCTGTGTTGCCTGCACTGGCAGGCAGATTCTTCACCACTGAGCTACGAGGGTAGCCCCAGCTGAAAATGTTAATTTATTTAATTTTCATATTGAATATGTTGATATTTTCCTATTATTCCCTACTATAAATAAAGTTGCAAGGAACCTTTGCATAGTCTGATTTCTTTAGGAGAAATTCTTAGAAATGTGATTACTTACACATTTCTTACACATCTTAGGCTTAGAGGTAAACAAGTTTTTATGAGTATTGAAATTCAAAAATTTTCCAAAATGACTATTATTAATTTGCAATGCTACAAACACAAACAGATCACCAGTTATATTCACCTTCATCAGCTTTCCATGTCACAATAAAAAGTGGCAATAATTTGCAATTTTTAATAGGTGGACTTTTTGTTTTTATTTTGTTTGAATTCATGATTATTATCAACAATTAAGATTCTTTTCAATTTTTAAAATACAAGTTGGGTTTCTTTTTGAATTGCACATTTAAGCACATTATATGCTTATCCTTTTATTAAATATTCCTCTATGTGGCTTGTATTTTATTTTTCTTCACAATGCTTTACAATGTTGTGTTAGTTTCTACTGCATAGCAAAATAAGTCAGCCGTACATATGTACCCTCCCTTTTGGACCTCCTTCTTCTTCAAGTCACCTCAGTATATTAAGCAGCGTTCCTGTGCTATACAGGATGTTCTCATTAGTTAACCATTTTATACATGGCAGCAGCAGTATATGTGTCAACCCCAATTCCACTCTCTTTCCCCCTTGGATTCCACATATTTGTTCTCTATGCCTGTGTCTCTATTCACTTTTTCTCTTAAGAATGAGAAAAATCTATTCTCTCACATAAGATGACTGGGAGAAAAGCAACTGTAGGCTCAGTGCCTTCAAAGCTCAACATGGAAGACCCACAGTCTTTCCAGCTTTCCACTTAACCACCCTTAGGCTGTTGGCCTGTTCTTTTATACTGACTTGTTTCATGATCTTCAGACTAAGTTGTGTTATCAGCTGCCACATGCAGAAATAATGTTCAATGACTCAAAAGGCTGTAAAATCTTTGTGTGAATATATGTGTGAACCTTTTTTCTCTCTAGATTTTAGAATTCATAGTATAACTACTATACAATACACATTATACTCTTTTATAGTTTTAGGGTGCCTCCACCTTTGTGATAATTATTTTTTAATACTGGTATTATATTTATTTTTAAAACTTTAAATATAATACATATAAAGAAAAGTATACAAAACAAATACTTAAAAGGAGCAAGAATTTATCATGTGCACCATGTAACCATTAGTCACACAAGAAAAAGAATATTGCTAGAAATCCAAAGAGTACTGCTAGTTTCTAGAATTGGGCCCTCAAACACTTCCATTGTTCTCCCAACCAAAGTGGCATATATCATGACTTCTATGGTAACTTAATTTTTACATAGTTTTACCATGTACCTACACAGACATTCTTTTTTTTTTTAATTTTTGTTTTACTTTTTACCTTTACAGAGTTTTGCTGTTTATATATATATGTATGATCCCAGATGAGCACAGACATTCTTAAAACTAGTTTTGCTCACCTGCTTTTCAAATCTTATGTAAATATTAATAATCATTTAATATTTGTACATATTGTATTTGACTTGTTATTAGGCTCGTGACATACATCCATGTTGTTGATGACTGCTACAGTTCATTTTCATTGAAGTATCACATTACTCATGTAAATGTACTATCACGTATTCACCTACTCTACTGTAGACAAAAATCTGGATTATTTCTAGATGCTGGCTGTAACACTATAACATGCACATTCTTTTACATATCTCTTGGTGCACATGGTGCACATATGCATGTCTCTAGTATATAAGGAAGACTGAAACTGTTGGGCCATGGAATAAACATATTTGTAACTTTAGTAGATAAGGTCAAAATGATTACACCAATTTGTCTTCACTGATCTATCAGATGCTGAAGTTGCTGTTAACTAAAGGGCCCTTTGCCACTTAACCACCCTTAGGCTGTTGGCCTGTTCTTTTATACTGACTTGTTTCATGATCTTCAGACTAAGTTGTGTTATCAGCTGCCACATGCAGAAATAATGTTCAATGACTCAAAAGGCTGTAAAATCTTTGTGTGAATATATGTGTGAACCTTTTTTCTCTCTAGATTTTAGAATTCATAGTATAACTACTATACAATACACATTATACTCTTTTATAGTTTTAGGGTGCCTCCACCTTTGTGATAATTATTTTTTAATACTGGTATTATATTTATTTTTAAAACTTTAAATATAATACATATAAAGAAAAGTATACAAAACAAATACTTAAAAGGAGCAAGAATTTATCATGTGCACCATGTAACCATTAGTCACACAAGAAAAAGAATATTGCTAGAAATCCAAAGAGTACTGCTAGTTTCTAGAATTGGGCCCTCAAACACTTCCATTGTTCTCCCAACCAAAGTGGCATATATCATGACTTCTATGGTAACTTAATTTTTACATAGTTTTACCATGTACCTACACAGACATTCTTTTTTTTTTTAATTTTTGTTTTACTTTTTACCTTTACAGAGTTTTGCTGTTTATATATATATGTATGATCCCAGATGAGCACAGACATTCTTAAAACTAGTTTTGCTCACCTGCTTTTCAAATCTTATGTAAATATTAATAATCATTTAATATTTGTACATATTGTATTTGACTTGTTATTAGGCTCGTGACATACATCCATGTTGTTGATGACTGCTACAGTTCATTTTCATTGAAGTATCACATTACTCATGTAAATGTACTATCACGTATTCACCTACTCTACTGTAGACAAAAATCTGGATTATTTCTAGATGCTGGCTGTAACACTATAACATGCACATTCTTTTACATATCTCTTGGTGCACATGGTGCACATATGCATGTCTCTAGTATATAAGGAAGACTGAAACTGTTGGGCCATGGAATAAACATATTTGTAACTTTAGTAGATAAGGTCAAAATGATTACACCAATTTGTACTGCCACCATCTGTGTATGAGAGTTTGGGCTTTTCCATACCCTTGGTAACACTTGGTATTATCTAATCAGCTTTAGCTATTCTGGTAGGTAGCTAATGCAATCTGCGGTTTTAATTTTGCACTTACTTGATTACTGAATTAAGCATCTTTTCACATGTTTATTAGACACATGGATAGCTCTTTCTGTGAAATTTGTGTTTTCATGCACATTTTTAAAAACTAAATTTTCTTCTTTATGACTTATATACTTCATATAAGTCCTCTATTGTTAATACGTATATCATATATATTTTGACTCTGTCTTCCTTTTCATTCTCTTTATGGTATGTTGATGAACAAGATTCCAAATTTTAACACAGGCAAACTAATCAATCTCTGTCTATGTTAAAATTGGAACTTTTGCTCATCAAGATACCACAAAGAGAACGAAAATGAAAGACAGAATAAGTGACTCTTTTCTGGTTTCCTATTTAGCAAGTCTCTCTCAATCGTGAAATTTTGTAGTTGTTTGGTTGCTAAGTCATGTCAGACTCTGCAACCCCATGAACTGAAGCATGCCAGGCTTCCCTGCACCTATCTCCTGGAGTTTGCTCAAATCCATGTCCATTGAGTCACTGACACCATCCAACCACCTCATCCTCTGTCACTCCCTTCTTCTCCTGCCCTCAATTCTTCCCAGCATCAGGGTCTTTTCCAGTGAGTCATCTCTTTGCATCAGGTGGCCAGAGTTTTGGAACTTCAGTTTTAGCATCAGTCCTTCCAATGAATATTCAGATAAAAATATTTATCACTTAAAAAGTTCAAGGATGCTTCTGCTTTCAATAGGACATGGGCCCGATGCCTTCTAGCTTTTGGGAAGAGGCGGAACACTCCAAAAAAGTTAAGTAGGATTAAGGGAGGTTCACCTGAAAATGTATTATGCATCTGAAAATGACAGAATCAGTAAAAGTGACGCAGCTTAAAGGTAAAGTGAAACTACCTGGAAATTCTCTATCCCAAGTCTCTAAACATGAACCAATTTCATATTGGTTTCATTGCACGTATTAAGTATAAAACATTTATTTTAAAAAAACCCAGAATTTACAATCTCTGCTTACAGAATAGAACAAACATTCTTTTATTTACTTATTTATATATTTTTTTACAGAGTTTTCTTACTGACTGCCACACATTGGCCTGAATCCTCCATAGGTATGCACATGTGCTCGTCCCCACAAAACCTCAATCTTCCTCCCCATAACCAGGTCACCATAGAGCCACTGTTTGAGATGCCCTAGTCCCACAGCATATTCCCCTTTCCCACTCCAATGCCCATAAGACTGTTCTCCATATTCATTTATCAGCACCATCTTTCTAGATTCCATATATATGTGTCAGTATATAATATTTATCTATCTCTCACTGTCACATGTCTCTCTATAATAGGTTCTAGATTCATCCACCTCATTAGAACTGACTCAAATGCATTCCTTTTCAAGGCTAAGTAATATTCCATTGTATATATGTACCACCGCTTCTTTATCCATTGTTTGTTGATGGACATTTAGGTTGCTTCCACATTCTAGCTACTGTAAATAGTGCTGCAATGAACAATGGGGTTCATGTGTCTCTTTTACTTTTCATTTCCCCAGGGGATATGTTTTGTAGTGGGATTGCTGGGTCATATGGTGCTTCTACTTTTAGTTTTTTAAGAAATCTCCAGACTGTCTTCCATAGAGGCTGTATCAATTTACATTCCCACCAGCAATGCAGGAGTGTTCCCTTTTCTCCGCACCCTCTCCAGCATTTATTGTCTGTTGATTTGTTGATGATGGCCATTCTGACTGGCGTGAGGTGATATCTCATTGTAGTTTTGATTTGCATTTCTCTAATTGTAAGTGAAGTTGAGCATTATTTTATGTGTTTTCGGGCCATCTGTATGTCCTCTTTGGAGATGTGTCTGTTTAGGTCCTTTTCCCATTTTTTGATAGGGTTGTTCGTTTTTCCAGTGCTGAGTTGTCTGAGTTGCTTGTAGATTTTGGAGATTAATTCTTTGTCTGTTTCATTTGCTATGATTTTCTCCCATTCTGTGGGCTGTCTGTTCAGCTTTTTTGTAATTTCTTTTGCTGTACAAAAGCTTTTAAGTTTCATTAGGTCCCACGTGTTCATTTTTCTTTTCAGTTCCGCTATTCTAGTAGGTCGGTGAGAGAAGATCTTGCTTTGATTTATGTCCTTGAGGGTTTTGCCTATATTCTCCTCAAAGTTTTGGCCTTACATTTAGGTCTTTAATCCTTACTGACTCCTGCTGTCCCAAACAAAAACCTCAATCTTCCTCCCCATAACCAGGTCACCATAGAGCCACTGTTTGAGATGCCCTAGTCCCACAGCATATTCCCCTTTCCCACTCCAATGCCCATAAGACTGTTCTCCATATTCATTTATCAGCACCATCTTTCTAGATTCCATATATATGTGTCAGTATATAATATTTATCTATCTCTCACTGTCACATGTCTCTCTATAATAGGTTCTAGATTCATCCACCTCATTAGAACTGACTCAAATGCATTCCTTTTCAAGGCTAAGTAATATTCCATTGTATATATGTACCACCGCTTCTTTATCCATTGTTTGTTGATGGACATTTAGGTTGCTTCCACATTCTAGCTACTGTAAATAGTGCTGCAATGAACAATGGGGTTCATGTGTCTCTTTTACTTTTCATTTCCCCAGGGGATATGTTTTGTAGTGGGATTGCTGGGTCATATGGTGCTTCTACTTTTAGTTTTTTAAGAAATCTCCAGACTGTCTTCCATAGAGGCTGTATCAATTTACATTCCCACCAGCAATGCAGGAGTGTTCCCTTTTCTCCGCACCCTCTCCAGCATTTATTGTCTGTTGATTTGTTGATGATGGCCATTCTGACTGGCGTGAGGTGATATCTCATTGTAGTTTTGATTTGCATTTCTCTAATTGTAAGTGAAGTTGAGCATTATTTTATGTGTTTTCGGGCCATCTGTATGTCCTCTTTGGAGATGTGTCTGTTTAGGTCCTTTTCCCATTTTTTGATAGGGTTGTTCGTTTTTCCAGTGCTGAGTTGTCTGAGTTGCTTGTAGATTTTGGAGATTAATTCTTTGTCTGTTTCATTTGCTATGATTTTCTCCCATTCTGTGGGCTGTCTGTTCAGCTTTTTTGTAATTTCTTTTGCTGTACAAAAGCTTTTAAGTTTCATTAGGTCCCACGTGTTCATTTTTCTTTTCAGTTCCGCTATTCTAGTAGGTCGGTGAGAGAAGATCTTGCTTTGATTTATGTCCTTGAGGGTTTTGCCTATATTCTCCTCTAAGAGTTGGATGGTTTCTGGCCTTACATTTAGGTCTTTAATCCATTTTGAGCTGATCTTTGTGTATGGTGTCAAGGGTATGTTCCAACTTCATTTTTTTGCATGTAGCTGTCCAATTCTCCCAGCACCACTTGTTGAAGAGGCTGTCTTTGTCCCATTTTATATGTTCGCCTCCTTTGTCAAAAATAAGGTACCCATAGGTGCATGGGTTTATCTCTGGGTTCTCTATCTTGTTCCACTGGTCTATATTTCTGTTTTTGTACCAGTACCATACTGTCTTGACTGTTGCTTTGTAGTACAGTCTGAAGTTAGGGAGGCTGAATCCTTCAGTTTGATTCTTTTTTCTCAGGATTGCTTTGGCTATCTGGGATCTTCTGTATTTCCATATGAACTGTGCTATTTTTTGGTTTACTTCTATGAAGAATGTCATTGGTAATTTGACAGGGATCACACTGAATCTGTAGATGATATTTGGTAGCATGGTCATTTTCACCATATTGATTCTTCCAGTCCAGGAACATAGAGTATCTCTCCATCTGTTTATGTTTCCTTGAATTATTTCATCAGTGTCATAATTTTCTCTATACAGTTCCATTGTATCTTCAGTAAGTTTATTCCCAGATATTTTATTCTTTTTCTTGTAATGGTGAATGGGAATGGTGAATATATTCTTGATCTCTCTTTCTAATTTTTCATCATTAGTAGATAGGAATGCCAGTGATTTCTGTGTATCTCAAAGGCTTTTTCTGCATCAACTGAGATTATCGTGCCTTTTTTTTTTAAGAAAAAAAATTTTTTTTTTTTTTGGCCACTTCTATTGGTCTTTCATTTATTTCCATCTTTGCTCTTTGGCCTCCCATCACAGTGGCCTCTCTTGTCGCAGAGCACCCACTCTGGACGCATTCTCTCCAGAGATCTGGCTTGGTAGTTGGACACATTGGTCCAGCCGTTCCACAGCACGTGGGATCCTCCCAGGCCAGGGATTGAACCAGTGCACCTTGCACTGCAAGGCAATGTCCTTACCCACTGGACCACCAGGGAAGCCTGAGACTATCATGATTTTTCTTTTTTTTTTTAATTTAATTTTTTGGGCGGGGGTTGGGTTGGGGAGGGAGGGGAGCGGGTGGGCCACTTCTATTGGTCTTTCATTTCTCTGTTTTCATCCGTCTTTGTTCTTTGGCTCCTGTGGGCCTCCCATCGCGGTGGCATCTGTCGTTGCAGAGCGCCGGCTCTGGGCACATGCGCTCCAGAGATCTGGCTTGGTAGTTGGACACATTGGTCCAGCCGTTCCACAGCACGTGGGATCCTCCCAGGCCAGGGATTGAACCAGTGCACCTTGCACTGCAAGGCAATGTCCTTACCCACTGGACCACCAGGGAAGCCTGAGACTATCATGATTTTTCTTTTTTTTTTTAATTTAATTTTTTGGGCGGGGGTTGGGTTGGGGAGGGAGGGGAGCGGGTGGGCCACTTCTATTGGTCTTTCATTTCTCTGTTTTCATCCGTCTTTGTTCTTTGGCTCCTGTGGGCCTCCCATCGCGGTGGCATCTGTCGTTGCAGAGCGCCGGCTCTGGGCACATGCGCTCCAGAGCTCCGGCTCGGCAATTGGACACATCCGTCCAGCCGCTCCGCAGCACGTGGGATCTTCCCAGGCCAGGGATCAAACCAGCGCCCCTTGCACTGCAAGGCGGTGTCCTTATCCACTGGACCACCAGGGGAAGCCCTATCATGATTTTTATCTTTCAATCTGTTAATATGATATATCACATTGATTGATTTGCAGATACTGAAGAATCCTTGCATGCCTGGAATAAACCTGACTTGATCATGGTATATGAGCTTTTTAATGTGCTGTTGAATTCTGTTTGCTAGAATTTTGTTGAGGATTTTTTTCCCTCTGATGGGCAGGCCTGTTAGGTGGTAATCCTGGCTAGTGAGGACTGATTTTGTATTTTTGTCTTGTTTGTTGTTTGACTGAGGCATCCTGCACTGGGTGCTACTGGCCTCGTCTTGCATACAAGCGCTTGCCTTTGTGGGAGTTCTCACTGGTTTGTCCTCTCTAGTGTTAGGTGTTCTTTGGTAGTGTAGGGTCTTGGAGTTAGTGCTCTCTCTCCAAAGTCCTAAGGCTTGATCTCTGGCTGGGGAATGGATATGGCTGGTTTGTTATGGTATTAAATGGTATTACAACAAATACATACAAATGAGAAACAAAAGGTGTACCCCTGACAAATGCCTATTAAAAAATCTTGCAAATATTATCAGACATAATGGAATGTACACACATACATATATACCCATAACAAAGTCCAAGCAGTCCAAAAAAATAAAGTACAACAGACTGACCCAGCGAACAGAGGAAACCAAAAATGGTATTCACCAGTTAAGAAACTAACTAAAGCACAAATTGGAAAACAAAACTAAAGGAAAGTCCCATCTGGGGATAAAACAATGAAAACGAAACAAACTAACAGATAAGATGAGGAAAAGAAAGAAGAGAAAGGAAAGATAGAGAAGATTGGTAATTCAAAGTTAAGTATAGGTAGATAAAGATTTTTTTTGGGGGGTGGGGCAGGGGTCAGGTTGGGGAGGGAGGGGAGTGGGCGGGCCACTTCTGTTGGTCTTTCATTTGTCCATTTTCATCCGTCTTTTTTTTTTTTTTTTTGCCTTTGGCCCATGTGGGCCTCCCATCGCAGTGGCCTCTGTTGTTGCAGAGCACCAGCTCTGGGCGCATGCGCTCCAGAGCTCCGGCTCGGTAATTGGACACATCAGTCCAGCCGCTCCGCGGCACGTGGGATCTTCCCAGGCCAAGGCTCAAACCGGAGCCCCTTGCACTGCAAGGCGGTGTCCTTACCCACTGGACCACCAGGGGAAGCCAGATAAAGATTTGTATATATTAAAATTTAGTGCAACAGGAAAAGAACAGTAGAAAAAGGAAACAAAGGAATAGTTATAGAAAATATAATCATAGATGTAAAAAATTTTAAATTAAAACAGAGAGAAAAATATAGAAAAATAAAACAAAAACCCCACAGAACCACAAATGACCAATGTAGAAGCAGAAGTATCTGACCAAAATAAAAATTGTGATTAAAAAATTAAAACTTGAATATATTTAATAGTACTAATAAAATTGACAACTACAACAAAAGAGGAGGAAAAAAATAAAAAAAGACAAAACAGGGAGACAGAAAACAAAAACCCCACAGAACTGCAAAAGGTCAGTACAGAAGCAGAAGTATATAACTGAAATAAAAAGTGTACTTAAAAAATGAAGTTTTAGGGGCTTCCTTGGTCACTCAGTGGTAAAGAGTTCACCTGCCAATGCAGGAGACATGGGTTTGATCCCTGATCCATGAAGATCCCCCATGCTGGTGAGCAACTAAGCCTGTAAACCACAACTATTGAGCCTGTGTTCTAGAGCCTCAGGGCCGCAACTGTTGAAGCCCACGTGCCCTAGAGCCTGAGTTCCACAATAAGAGAAGTCACTGCAAAAAGAAGCCTACCCACCTCAACTAGGGATTAGCCCCAACTCCCTGCAGCTAGAGAAGAGCCTGCAGCAGCAGTGAAAACCCAGAATAGCCAAAAATAAATACAAATTTAAAAAAATAAAATTAAAAAATGAAAATTAAAAAACTTAATTAGATTTAATAGAACTAATAAAATTGACACCTTCTATAGCAGCAGAAGAAGAAAAACAAAAGGAAAGGAGGAGTAAAAAAGAAAAAACAAATTCAGAAGGAACTCCAGAATAAGTCAAAATGTAAAACAGTAAGTGGTATTTTTCGAGTCTCTGCTCTCAGCATCCTTTCCCTTCAGAGCACCAGCTCTGGGCGCATGCGCTCCAGAGCTCCGGCTCGGTAATTGGACACATCAGTCCAGCCGCTCCGCGGCACGTGGGATCTTCCCAGGCCAAGGCTCAAACCGGAGCCCCTTGCACTGCAAGGCGGTGTCCTTACCCACTGGACCACCAGGGGAAGCCAGATAAAGATTTGTATATATTAAAATTTAGTGCAACAGGAAAAGAACAGTAGAAAAAGGAAACAAAGGAATAGTTATAGAAAATATAATCATAGATGTAAAAAATTTTAAATTAAAACAGAGAGAAAAATATAGAAAAATAAAACAAAAACCCCACAGAACCACAAATGACCAATGTAGAAGCAGAAGTATCTGACCAAAATAAAAATTGTGATTAAAAAATTAAAACTTGAATATATTTAATAGTACTAATAAAATTGACAACTACAACAAAAGAGGAGGAAAAAAATAAAAAAAGACAAAACAGGGAGACAGAAAACAAAAACCCCACAGAACTGCAAAAGGTCAGTACAGAAGCAGAAGTATATAACTGAAATAAAAAGTGTACTTAAAAAATGAAGTTTTAGGGGCTTCCTTGGTCACTCAGTGGTAAAGAGTTCACCTGCCAATGCAGGAGACATGGGTTTGATCCCTGATCCATGAAGATCCCCCATGCTGGTGAGCAACTAAGCCTGTAAACCACAACTATTGAGCCTGTGTTCTAGAGCCTCAGGGCCGCAACTGTTGAAGCCCACGTGCCCTAGAGCCTGAGTTCCACAATAAGAGAAGTCACTGCAAAAAGAAGCCTACCCACCTCAACTAGGGATTAGCCCCAACTCCCTGCAGCTAGAGAAGAGCCTGCAGCAGCAGTGAAAACCCAGAATAGCCAAAAATAAATACAAATTTAAAAAAATAAAATTAAAAAATGAAAATTAAAAAACTTAATTAGATTTAATAGAACTAATAAAATTGACACCTTCTATAGCAGCAGAAGAAGAAAAACAAAAGGAAAGGAGGAGTAAAAAAGAAAAAACAAATTCAGAAGGAACTCCAGAATAAGTCAAAATGTAAAACAGTAAGTGGTATTTTTCGAGTCTCTGCTCTCAGCATCCTTTCCCTTGCTGTCACTGACAGTCGGCCTTGCCTGCCTAGGATGACCTCTCACCATGGGCTGATCTCTGAACCTGCTATGGGGACAGATCAGACTCTGATGTGGCCTTACTTCTGTGTGTTCTTGCCTCCAGTGTCTACAGCTGTCAGAACTAGTGCATTTTCTTCTGTGGGAACTGTCATTGTCCTTTTATATATTCCATAGACACAGAGTCTGCCTAGTTGGTTGTTTGGTTTTCATCTGCAGCTTATACATGTAGTGGGAAGATTCTGTGTCCTCTTCCTTAGCCACCCTGCTCATGGATTTCAATTGTGATTTTATCTTCATCTCTGCAAGTGGGTCATCCACCAGGGTTTGCTCCTGAGGCTGGCCTAGAGGACATTCGTCTGCCCAGGTGAGGGCCAGGTGTGGAGGTGGCACAGCTTCCAGGAACATGGAATATTTCTCCATTTGTTTATGTCGTCTTTGCTTTCTTTCATTACTGTCTTGTTATTTTCTGTGTACAGTTCTTTTGTCTCTTTAGGTAGGCTTATTCCTAGATATTTTCTTCTTTTGGATGCAATGGTGAAGGGGATTGCATCCTTAATTTCTCTTTCTGGGTTTTCATTGTTTGTATATAGAAATGCAATTAAATTTCAGTGTATTGATTCTGTATCCTGCGACTCTGCTGAATTCGTTGATTAGCTCTACTAGTTTTCTAATAGTGTCTTTGTGGTTTTCTATGTACAGTATCACGTCATTTGCAAATAGAGTTTTACTTCTTCTTTTCCAATTTGGATTCCTTTCATCTCTTTTTCTTCTCTAATTGCTGTAGCTAGAACTTCCAGGGCTATGTTGAATCATAGTGGTGAAAGTGGCTACCTCTCTTGTTCCTGATCTTAGAGGGAATGCTTTCAGATTTTCACCACTGAGAATAATGTTTGCTGTGGGCTTCTCATATATGGCTTTCACTATGTTGTGGTAGGTTCCTTGTATTCCCATTTCTTGAAGAGTTTTCAAATTTTTTGTCAAAAGGAACTCCAGAATAAGTCAAAATGTAAAACAGTAAGTGGTATTTTTCGAGTCTCTGCTCTCAGCATCCTTTCCCTTGCTGTCACTGACAGTCGGCCTTGCCTGCCTAGGATGACCTCTCACCATGGGCTGATCTCTGAACCTGCTATGGGGACAGATCAGACTCTGATGTGGCCTTACTTCTGTGTGTTCTTGCCTCCAGTGTCTACAGCTGTCAGAACTAGTGCATTTTCTTCTGTGGGAACTGTCATTGTCCTTTTATATATTCCATAGACACAGAGTCTGCCTAGTTGGTTGTTTGGTTTTCATCTGCAGCTTATACATGTAGTGGGAAGATTCTGTGTCCTCTTCCTTAGCCACCCTGCTCATGGATTTCAATTGTGATTTTATCTTCATCTCTGCAAGTGGGTCATCCACCAGGGTTTGCTCCTGAGGCTGGCCTAGAGGACATTCGTCTGCCCAGGTGAGGGCCAGGTGTGGAGGTGGCACAGCTTCCAGGAACATGGAATATTTCTCCATTTGTTTATGTCGTCTTTGCTTTCTTTCATTACTGTCTTGTTATTTTCTGTGTACAGTTCTTTTGTCTCTTTAGGTAGGCTTATTCCTAGATATTTTCTTCTTTTGGATGCAATGGTGAAGGGGATTGCATCCTTAATTTCTCTTTCTGGGTTTTCATTGTTTGTATATAGAAATGCAATTAAATTTCAGTGTATTGATTCTGTATCCTGCGACTCTGCTGAATTCGTTGATTAGCTCTACTAGTTTTCTAATAGTGTCTTTGTGGTTTTCTATGTACAGTATCACGTCATTTGCAAATAGAGTTTTACTTCTTCTTTTCCAATTTGGATTCCTTTCATCTCTTTTTCTTCTCTAATTGCTGTAGCTAGAACTTCCAGGGCTATGTTGAATCATAGTGGTGAAAGTGGCTACCCCTCTCTTGTTCCTGATCTTAGAGGGAATGCTTTCAGATTTTCACCACTGAGAATAATGTTTGCTGTGGGCTTCTCATATATGGCTTTCACTATGTTGTGGTAGGTTCCTTGTATTCCCATTTCTTGAAGAGTTTTTATCATAAATGGGTGTTGGATTTTGTCAAAAGCTTTTTCTACATCTATTGAGATTATCATGTGATTTTTGTCTTTCGATATGTTGATATGGTGTATCAGCATTGATTGATTTGCGGATATTGAAGAATCCTTGCATGCCTGGGATAAACCCAACTTGATCACGACGCTTGAGTTTTTTTGATGTGATGCTGAATTATGTTTGCTAGAATTTTGTTGAGGATTTTTGCATCTAAATTCATCAGTAATACTGGCCTGTAATTTTCTTTTTTTGTGTTGTCTTTGCCTGGTTTTAGTATCAGAGTGATGGTGGCCTCGTAAAATGTGTTGGAAGTGTTCCTTCTTGTGCAATTGTTTGAAAGAGTTTTAGAAGGATAGGCATTAACTCTTCTTTAAATGTTTGGTAGAATTCACCTGTGAAATCACCTGGCCTTGGGCTTTTTTTTTTTTTTTGGTCGATTTCTGATTACAGATTTAATTTCTGAACTTGTGATTGGGTTGTTTATATTCTCTATTTCTTCCTGGTTCAGTCTTTGAAGACTGAACTTTCCTAAGAGTCTGTCCACTTCTTCCAGGTTGTCCAGTTGTTGCCATATAGTTGTTCATAATAGTCTCTTATAATCATTTTTATTTCTGTATTGTCTGTTGTAACCTCTTCTTTTTCATTTCTCATTTTACTGATCTGGTTCATCTCTTTTTCTTGGTGAGTCTGGCTAGCAGTTTATCAATTTTGCTTATCCTTTCGAAGAAGCAGTTTTTGGTTTTATTTATCTTTTCTATGGTTTCTTTTGTTTCTTTTTCATTTATTTCTGCTCTGATCATCATGATTTTTCTCCTGCTAACTTTGGTGGGTTTTTTGTCCTTTTTTTCAGTTGTTTCAAGTGTAAAGTTAGGTTTTCTTTTTGATGTTTTTCTTGTTTCCTGAGGTAGGATTGTATTGCTATAAAGGGCACTCTTAGAACTGCTTTGGCAGTATCCCATAGGTTTTGCACTGTTTGTGTTTTTGTTGTTGTTTTCTTCTAGGAATTTTTGTATTTCTCTTTTTTGTGGTAATCTGCTTTTTTAGGTATGTGTTGTTTAATCTCCATGTGTTTGTGTTTTTTGCAGTTTTTTTCTGGTAACTGATATCTAGTTTCACAGTACTGTGGTCACAAAAGATGGCTGATACAATTTTACTTTTTAAAAATTTACTGAGATTTGATTTGTGGCCCAAGGTGTGGTTTATCCTGGAGAATGTTCCATGGGCACTTGAGAAGGAAATGTATTCTGCTTTTGGGTGGAAGGTTCTAAAGATATCAGTGTGATTCATTTCTTCTAGCGTGTCATTTAAACCTTCTGTTTCCTTATTGATTTTCTGTTTTAATGATCTGTCCATTGGTGTAAGAGGGGTTTTAAAGTCTCCTACTATTATTGTTTTACTGTCAATTTCTTCTTTAATGTCTGAAAGTGTCTTCTTTATGTATTGGGGTGCTCCTGTGTTGGGTGCATAGATATTTATAATTGTTATGTCTTCCACTTGGATAGATCCCTTGAGCAGTATGTAGTGTCTGCCTTGTCTCTTATAATCTTCTTTATTTTAAGGTCTATTTTGTTTGCTATGATGATGGCTACTCCAGCTTTCTTTTGATTCCCATTTGCATGCAATATATTTTTCCATCCTCCCACTTTCAGTCTTTAAGTAGCTTTAGGTCTGAAGTGAGTTTCTCGTAGGCAGCATATATATGGGTCTTCTTTTTGCATCCATTCAGCCAGTCTGTGTCTCTTGGTTGGGGCATTTAGTCCATTTACATCTAAGGTAATTATTGATACAAACGATCCTACTGTCATCTTCTTAAATGTTATGATGGGCTGTGTTTTGTAGATTTTTTTCTTCTTCTCTTGTATTTGTTGTCTATATATATGTCCCTTTAACACCTCTAACACTTGGTTTTGTAGTAGTAAATTCTCTTAGTTTTTGCTTGTCTGTAAAGCTTTTGATTTCTCCATCCATTTTGAATGAGATCCTTGAAGGGTGGAGTATTCTTGGTTGCAGATTATTCTGTTTCAGCACTTGAAATGTATCTTGCCGTCCCTTTCTGGCCTGCAGAGTTTCTGTTGAAAGATCAGCTGTTCAATGTATGGGTTTCCCTTGTATGTCACTAGTCGCTTTTCCCTTGCTGCTTTTAGAATTCTGTATTTGTGTTTAATCTGTATTAGCTTAATTAAATTGTGTCTTGATGAGTTTCTTCTCGGGTTTATTCTGTATGGGACTCTTTGTGATTCTTGGACTTGACTATTTCTTTTCCTATGCTGGGGAAGTTTTCAACTATAATCTCTTCAGAAATTTTCTCATACCATTTATTTTTTTCTTCTTCTTATGGAACCCCTATACATCAACTGTTGGTGTGTTTGATATTATCCCAGAAGTCTCTGAGATTATCCTCAGTTCTTTTTATTCTATCAGCTTGATTCTGTTCTTTGGCAGTTACTGCCACCATTCTATCTTCCAGCTCACTTATACTCTCTTCTGCCTCAGATACTCTGTTCTTGATTCCTTCTAGAGTATTTTTTAGTTCAGCAATTGAGCTGTTTATCTCTGACTGATGTTTTTTAAGTTCTTGTATTTTTCTGTTCAGTGTGTTAGCTGATTCTTGCATTTTCTCTAATATTCTATTTTCTATGTTTTGGATCATGTTACTATCATTTTTCTGATTTTTCTTTCAGAAAGTCTGTCTAATTTCTCTTGGCTTATTTGGACTCGTGTGTTTGTAGATTGTTCCTTCATTTTTGTGGTATTTCTCTGCCTTGTCATTACTATTATTAATTTTTTAACTATGTTTGAACTTTCCTTTTCCCAGACTCTGGGTTAGGTCTGTGGGTGACAGGTTTTTTATTTTTGTCTTATTTATTGTTTGGATGAGGCATCTTCTTCAGAGTGCTGCTTGTGGTTGGCTGATGCCTGGATTTGCATATAAGTGCTTTGCCTTTCTGGGAGCTCTCGCTGTTTAATGCTCTCCAGTGTTAGGCGTTTTCTGGTGTAGAGTTTTAAGAGTCCAGGTCTGGTTTGTTATGGCATTTAATGGCATTAAAACATACATACACAAATGAGAAACAGAAGGTGTACCTCTGACAGATGGCAAATAACATATCATGCATATACTATCATATTGGAATACACAAACATATACAGCCATAATATAACCCAAGTAGTCAAAAAAAAAAAAAAAAAAACAGTATAATATGTTGACACGGTGAACAGACAAAACCAAGAATGATATCTTCCAGTTAAGAACCCAAGCAACTAAAGCACAAATTGGCAAACAATGCTAGAGCAGGATTTCCAGTGGTGGGAAGGCAATGAAAATGAAACATACTAAGAGATATGATGGGGAAAAGGAAGAAGAAGAAGGGAAACTGCTGGGAAGTTTTCAACTATAATCTCTTCAGAAATTTTCTCATACCATTTATTTTTTTCTTCTTCTTATGGAACCCCTATACATCAACTGTTGGTGTGTTTGATATTATCCCAGAAGTCTCTGAGATTATCCTCAGTTCTTTTTATTCTATCAGCTTGATTCTGTTCTTTGGCAGTTACTGCCACCATTCTATCTTCCAGCTCACTTATACTCTCTTCTGCCTCAGATACTCTGTTCTTGATTCCTTCTAGAGTATTTTTTAGTTCAGCAATTGAGCTGTTTATCTCTGACTGATGTTTTTTAAGTTCTTGTATTTTTCTGTTCAGTGTGTTAGCTGATTCTTGCATTTTCTCTAATATTCTATTTTCTATGTTTTGGATCATGTTACTATCATTTTTCTGATTTTTCTTTCAGAAAGTCTGTCTAATTTCTCTTGGCTTATTTGGACTCGTGTGTTTGTAGATTGTTCCTTCATTTTTGTGGTATTTCTCTGCCTTGTCATTACTATTATTAATTTTTTAACTATGTTTGAACTTTCCTTTTCCCAGACTCTGGGTTAGGTCTGTGGGTGACAGGTTTTTTATTTTTGTCTTATTTATTGTTTGGATGAGGCATCTTCTTCAGAGTGCTGCTTGTGGTTGGCTGATGCCTGGATTTGCATATAAGTGCTTTGCCTTTCTGGGAGCTCTCGCTGTTTAATGCTCTCCAGTGTTAGGCGTTTTCTGGTGTAGAGTTTTAAGAGTCCAGGTCTGGTTTGTTATGGCATTTAATGGCATTAAAACATACATACACAAATGAGAAACAGAAGGTGTACCTCTGACAGATGGCAAATAACATATCATGCATATACTATCATATTGGAATACACAAACATATACAGCCATAATATAACCCAAGTAGTCAAAAAAAAAAAAAAAAAAACAGTATAATATGTTGACACGGTGAACAGACAAAACCAAGAATGATATCTTCCAGTTAAGAACCCAAGCAACTAAAGCACAAATTGGCAAACAATGCTAGAGCAGGATTTCCAGTGGTGGGAAGGCAATGAAAATGAAACATACTAAGAGATATGATGGGGAAAAGGAAGAAGAGAAAGGAAAAAAAAGAAATATACAATAGTAATATAGGAAGATAAAGATTTGTATGCATTAGAGTTTAGTGCATTAGGAAAAGAACATCAGAGAAAGCAAAGAAATAGCTGTAGTAAAAATAACAATAAATATAAAAAACCTTAAAATTAAAACAAAGAGAAATACAGAAAAAACAAAATAATAAAAACAAAACACCCACAGACGCACAAAAGGCCAATCTAGAATCTGAAGTATGTAACCAAAATAAAATGTGTGGTTTAAATGAAAAAAAATTTTTTTCTATTTTTTTTTTAACTTGAATAGATTTAATCATATCAGTAGCCACAACAGCTGAGTGCAATGGAAGGAAAAAGAAAAAAAGGAGGGGGGAGGAAAAAATGAAAAGGAAAAATTGTTAAAAAAAAAGGGAAGCAAATCCAGTGCCATTCAAAACATATAAATAGTGAATGTTTATATTTTTGAGACTCTTCTGTTCCTTGCTGACTATTCAGGAATTACAGCCTAATCAGAGTCTTTTTCTTGCCTCTGGCAGCTGTGGGATCCAAAGCCCTCTTTTACTGTTTCAGAGCTAAAAGGCCCGCCCAGGTTGGGGGTCAGCCAGGCTCTTAAGCATTAATCCAGTTACCTTTGTTGCTGGGTGGAGCTAAGTTTCCTCCCTGTAGTTTGGCCTATGGTAGGAGTAATGGCGTCTCTCTCACAAAGGATCTATTCCCGCATGGTCTATCAGAAGCACCGCTGCAGTGTCCCTGACCATGCTAGGCGTTTTCTGGTGTAGAGTTTTAAGAGTCCAGGTCTGGTTTGTTATGGCATTTAATGGCATTAAAACATACATACACAAATGAGAAACAGAAGGTGTACCTCTGACAGATGGCAAATAACATATCATGCATATACTATCATATTGGAATACACAAACATATACAGCCATAATATAACCCAAGTAGTCAAAAAAAAAAAAAAAAAACAGTATAATATGTTGACACGGTGAACAGACAAAACCAAGAATGATATCTTCCAGTTAAGAACCCAAGCAACTAAAGCACAAATTGGCAAACAATGCTAGAGCAGGATTTCCAGTGGTGGGAAGGCAATGAAAATGAAACATACTAAGAGATATGATGGGGAAAAGGAAGAAGAGAAAGGAAAAAAAAGAAATATACAATAGTAATATAGGAAGATAAAGATTTGTATGCATTAGAGTTTAGTGCATTAGGAAAAGAACATCAGAGAAAGCAAAGAAATAGCTGTAGTAAAAATAACAATAAATATAAAAAACCTTAAAATTAAAACAAAGAGAAATACAGAAAAAACAAAATAATAAAAACAAAACACCCACAGACGCACAAAAGGCCAATCTAGAATCTGAAGTATGTAACCAAAATAAAATGTGTGGTTTAAATGAAAAAAATTTTTTTCTATTTTTTTTTTAACTTGAATAGATTTAATCATATCAGTAGCCACAACAGCTGAGTGCAATGGAAGGAAAAAGAAAAAAAGGAGGGGGGAGGAAAAAATGAAAAGGAAAAATTGTTAAAAAAAAAGGGAAGCAAATCCAGTGCCATTCAAAACATATAAATAGTGAATGTTTATATTTTTGAGACTCTTCTGTTCCTTGCTGACTATTCAGGAATTACAGCCTAATCAGAGTCTTTTTCTTGCCTCTGGCAGCTGTGGGATCCAAAGCCCTCTTTTACTGTTTCAGAGCTAAAAGGCCCGCCCAGGTTGGGGGTCAGCCAGGCTCTTAAGCATTAATCCAGTTACCTTTGTTGCTGGGTGGAGCTAAGTTTCCTCCCTGTAGTTTGGCCTATGGTAGGAGTAATGGCGTCTCTCTCACAAAGGATCTATTCCCGCATGGTCTATCAGAAGCACCGCTGCAGTGTCCCTGACCCTGCTGCAGGCCACCGTCAACCCCCAAGGAGGCAGTTGGAGCCTCAAAAGCAGGCCTGGCTCAGTCTCTTGTGGGATTTGTTGCTCCCTGATGTGTAACAGGCTTTATGAGCTTGGCCCACCCAGTCTCTCTGCTGGATTTGAAGTTTGATTTTGAAAAGTGCAATTGCACCCCTCCTATCATCCTGTTGCAGCTTCTCCTTTGTTCTTGGATGTGGAGTATCTTTGTGTGGCCAGATCCAACCTCCTCCTGTCGACAGTTTTTCAAACAGCTTGTTGCAATTCTGGTGTTTTCGCAGGATCAGATGAGTGCACATCTGTCTATTCCTTCATCTTCTACTTGTGCATTTTTGAAATTAATTCTTTGCCTGTCGTTTCATTTGCTATTATTTTCTCCCATTCTGAAGATTGTCTGATCACCTTGTTTACAGTTTCTTTTGCTGTGCAAAAGCTTTTATGTTTCATTAGGTCCCAGTTTTTTATTTTTGTTTTTATTTCCACTGCTCTGGGAGGTGGGAAGATCCAGCTTTGATTTATGCCATCAAGTTTTCTGCCTATGTTTTCCTCTAAGAGTTCTATGGTTTCTGGTCTTATAGTTAGGTCTTTAATCTATTTTGAGTTTATCTTTGTGTATGTTTCTTCTGTGTATCTTTGTGTATGTTTCTTCTAGTGTTTATCCTGTATGGGACTCCTTGTGATTCTTGGACTTGACTATTTCTTTTCCTATGCTGAGGAAGTTTTCAACTATAATCTCTTCAAAAATTTTCTCATACCGTTTCACATTCTTCATTCTTTCACATGTAGCTGTCCAGTTTTCCCAGCACTGAAGAGGCTGTCTTTGCCCCATTGTATATTCTTGCCTACTTTGTCAAAAATAAGGTACCCATAGGTGAGTGGGTTTATCTGTGGGCTCTCTCTTTTGTTTCATTGGTCTATATTTCTGTCTTTGTGCCAGTACGATACTATCTTGGCAACTATCACTTTGTAGTACAGTTTGAGGTCAGGAAGGTTGATTACTCCAGTTGCAGTCTTCTTTCTTAAGACTGCTTTGGCTATCTGGGATCTTTTGTGCTTCCGTATGACTTGTGATATTTTTTCATCTAGTTTCTGTGAAAAATGTCATTAGTAATTTGATAGGGATCACACTGAATATGTAGATTACATTTGGCAGTATAGTCATTTTTATTATATTAATTCAACCAACCCAGGAGTGCAGAATATCTCTTCATTGGTATATGTCTTCTTTGATTTCTTTCATCAATGTCTTATAATTTTCTGTGTACAGTTCTTTTATCTCCTTTGATAGGTTTATTTCTAGATATTTTATTCTTTTGGACACAATGGTGAATGGGCTTGCTTCCTTGATTTCTCTTTCTGATTTTTCATTGTTAGTATATACGAATGTGAGTGATTTTTGTGTACTAATTTTGTATCCTGCAATTTTGCTGAATTCGTCGATTAGCTCTAGTAATTTTTTGATAGTATCTTTATGGTTGTCTTGTATTATGTCATCTGCAAACTGAGAGTTTTACCTCTTCTTTTCCAATCTGGATTCCTTTTATTTCTTTTTCTTCTCTAATTGCTGTAGTTAGAACTTCAAAGACTATGTTCAATAATACTGGTTAGGGGCTTCCCTGGTGGTCCAGTGGGTAAGGACACCGCCTTGCACTGCAAGGGTTCAATCCCTGGCCTGGGAAGATCCCATGTGCCGCGGCAGCTGGACCGATGTGTCCAATTACTGAGCCGGAGCCCTGGAGCGCATGTGCTCAGAGTCAGTGCTCTGAGACAACAGAGGACACTGTGATGGGAGGCCCACACAGGCCAAAGAACAAAGATGGATGAAAATAGATAAATGAAAGACAAATAGAAGTGGCCCGCCCCCAACCATGCCAAGAAAATAATACTGGTAAGAGTGGACACCCATGCCTTCTTCCTGATCTTAGACGGAATGCTTTCAGTTTTCCATCATTGAGAATTATGTTTGCTGTGGGCTTATTATATATGGCTTTCACTATGTTGAGGCAGGTTCCTTCTATCCTCATTTTTTGAAGAGCTCTTATCATAAACAGGTACTGGATTTTGTGCCCGATACTTGTGATATTTTTCATCTAAGACTGCTTTGGCTATCTGGGATCTTTTGTGCTTCCGTATGACTTGTGATATTTTTCATCTAGTTTCTGTGAAATGTCATTAGTAATTTGATAGGGATCACACTGAATATGTAGATTACATTTGGCAGTATAGTCATTTTTATTATATTAATTCAACCAACCCAGGAGTGCAGAATATCTCTTCATTGGTATATGTCTTCTTTGATTTCTTTCATCAATGTCTTATAATTTTCTGTGTACAGTTCTTTTATCTCCTTTGATAGGTTTATTTCTAGATATTTTATTCTTTTGGACACAATGGTGAATGGGCTTGCTTCCTTGATTTCTCTTTCTGATTTTTCATTGTTAGTATATACGAATGTGAGTGATTTTTGTGTACTAATTTTGTATCCTGCAATTTTGCTGAATTCGTCGATTAGCTCTAGTAATTTTTTGATAGTATCTTTATGGTTGTCTTGTATTATGTCATCTGCAAACTGAGAGTTTTACCTCTTCTTTTCCAATCTGGATTCCTTTTATTTCTTTTTCTTCTCTAATTGCTGTAGTTAGAACTTCAAAGACTATGTTCAATAATACTGGTTAGGGGCTTCCCTGGTGGTCCAGTGGGTAAGGACACCGCCTTGCACTGCAAGGGTTCAATCCCTGGCCTGGGAAGATCCCATGTGCCGCGGAGCAGCTGGACCGATGTGTCCAATTACTGAGCCGGAGCCCTGGAGCGCATGTGCTCAGAGTCAGTGCTCTGAGACAACAGAGGACACTGTGATGGGAGGCCCACACAGGCCAAAGAACAAAGATGGATGAAAATAGATAAATGAAAGACAAATAGAAGTGGCCCGCCCCCAACCATGCCAAGAAAATAATACTGGTAAGAGTGGACACCCATGCCTTCTTCCTGATCTTAGACGGAATGCTTTCAGTTTTCCATCATTGAGAATTATGTTTGCTGTGGGCTTATTATATATGGCTTTCACTATGTTGAGGCAGGTTCCTTCTATCCTCATTTTTTGAAGAGCTCTTATCATAAACGGGTACTGGATTTTGTCAAAGGCTTTTTCTGCATATATTGAGACTATCACGATTTTCATCTTTCAATCTGTTGATATTTGTGTCTATATTCATCAGTGATATTGGCCTGTAATTTTCTCTTTTTTTGTTGTCTTTGCCTGGTTTTGCTATCAGGGTGATGGTGGCCTTGTAGAATGTATTTGGAAGTGTTCCTTCTTCTACAATTGTTTGAAACAGTTTTAATACAGGGCTTAGGTCTTCTCTAAATGATTGACAGAATTCACCTGTGAACCATCTGGCCCTGGGCTTTTATTTCTGGAGAGATTTTTGATCACAGATTGAATTCCAGTGCTTGTAACTGGATTGTTTATACTTTCTGTTTCTTCCTGCTTCAGTCTTGGAAGACTGTACTTATCTAAGAATCTGTCCATTTCTTCCTGGTGGTCCATTTTATTGTCATATAGCATTCATAATAGTCTCTTACAATCCTCTGTATTCCTGTATTGTCTATCGTAACCTCACCCTTTTCACTTCTAATTTTGTTGACTTGATTCTTCTCTCTTCTTGATAAATCGGGCTAAAGGTTTGTCAATTTTGCTCATCTTTTCAAAGAACCAGCTTTTGGTTTTATAAATGTGTACTATTGTTTGATTTACTTCTCTTTCACTTATTACTGCTCTGATCTTTATGATTTCTCTTCTTCTGCCCCCCTTAGGCTTTTTTCGTTCTTCTTTTCCACTTGTTTCCAGTGTAGAGTTAGGCTGTCTTTTCATATTTTTCTTGAGGTAGGATTGTATTGCTATAAATTTTCGGACCACACAGGCCAAAGACCCCAAAGAGGGAAAAGAGGCCACTGGGATGGGAGGTCCCCACAGGCCAAAGAACAAAGATGGATGAAAATAGATAAATGAAAGACAAATAGAAGTGGCCCGCCCCCAACCATGCCAAGAAAATAATACTGGTAAGAGTGGACACCCATGCCTTCTTCCTGATCTTAGACGGAATGCTTTCAGTTTTCCATCATTGAGAATTATGTTTGCTGTGGGCTTATTATATATGGCTTTCACTATGTTGAGGCAGGTTCCTTCTATCCTCATTTTTTGAAGAGCTCTTATCATAAACGGGTACTGGATTTTGTCAAAGGCTTTTTCTGCATATATTGAGACTATCACGATTTTCATCTTTCAATCTGTTGATATTTGTGTCTATATTCATCAGTGATATTGGCCTGTAATTTTCTCTTTTTTTGTTGTCTTTGCCTGGTTTTGCTATCAGGGTGATGGTGGCCTTGTAGAATGTATTTGGAAGTGTTCCTTCTTCTACAATTGTTTGAAACAGTTTTAATACAGGGCTTAGGTCTTCTCTAAATGATTGACAGAATTCACCTGTGAACCATCTGGCCCTGGGCTTTTATTTCTGGAGAGATTTTTGATCACAGATTGAATTCCAGTGCTTGTAACTGGATTGTTTATACTTTCTGTTTCTTCCTGCTTCAGTCTTGGAAGACTGTACTTATCTAAGAATCTGTCCATTTCTTCCTGGTGGTCCATTTTATTGTCATATAGCATTCATAATAGTCTCTTACAATCCTCTGTATTCCTGTATTGTCTATCGTAACCTCACCCTTTTCACTTCTAATTTTGTTGACTTGATTCTTCTCTCTTCTTGATAAATCGGGCTAAAGGTTTGTCAATTTTGCTCATCTTTTCAAAGAACCAGCTTTTGGTTTTATAAATGTGTACTATTGTTTGATTTACTTCTCTTTCACTTATTACTGCTCTGATCTTTATGATTTCTCTTCTTCTGCCCGCTTTAGGATTTCTTCGTTCTTCTTTTCCACTTGTTTCAAGTGTAAAGTTAGGTTGTCTTTTTCATATTTTTCTTGAGGTAGGATTGTATTGCTATAAACTTTCCTCTTAGAACTGCTTTTGCTGCATCACATAAGTTTTGCGTTGTCGTGCTTTCATTGTCATTTTCTTCTAGGATTTTTAAAATTTCCCTTTTGGTATTTTTGGTAATATGTTCGTTATTTAGAAATGTATTGTTTAATCTCATGTGCTTATGTTTTTAGTGGTTTTTTTCCCTTGTAAAAGGTATGTAGTCACATAGTGTTGTGGTCAGAAAAGATGGCTAATATAATTTCAATTTTTTAAAATTTCAGTGTTTACATTTTTTGCGTATAAAAACAAAAAATGCCATTTTGTGTACAAAGAAGAAAACTTGACCACATGCTAATACACACACACACACACACACACACAGACACAAGTCAATAAATTTCAGAGAATTTAGTCATATGAAGGTTAAGTACTCTGGTTAACAATACAATTCAGCCAGAAAACAATACCCAAAGATTATTTAAAAAAATCCCATGTATCTGGAATTAGGAAAATCACTTCTAAAATAACTATAGGTCAAAAAAGAAGTTATAACGGCAATTGGAAAATAGAAATTAGAATATATTTTTAATTGAATGTTAATACAAATGTAACATTTCAGGAACTTCAGCTCTTCTCTTTATAACTTACTTCTACTCTCTTGAAATTGTTTCTTCCTACCTTTAAGAGATACAGGCTTATTTAGCTCAGAGCTTTCCAGTCTTCTGAAAGACTCAGATTTCTCTTACAGCACTTATATCCCATATGGGCTTCTGCAATCTGTGGCTTGATGTGTTTGTCAGGTTTGGAAAACTCTCAGTGATTATCTCTTCAAATACCACTTCTGGCCAATTTTCTGGTTTTTTTGCCTACTGGGACTCCAATTTTAAGTTCATTATAACTTCTCTCTCTGTCCTCTAGGTCTTATTCTTTTGAATTATCCAACCTTTATGTCTCAAAAATTCTGAATACTGTTTTGTCATTACCTTTTAATTCACCCACTCTCCCTTTTGCTTTGTCTACATCTGTTATTAAACCCATTCATTAAGTTTTTCATACTGTTGCATTTTTTAGTTCTAAAATGTCCATTTGTAAAGATTCTAGTTTTCTGCCAGAATCTTAATCTATTTTTTTTTTTCTCCTTGACACAGTACATATTGTTATGTTAAAGTCAAAGTCTGTGCCTAATAGTCCCAAACTCTGGAGATCCCAGGAAGTTGGTTCTATTTTCCATTTTTAATGTAGGCTTTCATTTATTTTGTATTGTTGCTGACTGTGCTTAGTTACTACCATGCTTATGTATCAGGTAGAAAAAAATAAGGGCTGGGATGATGTCTTATTTTTTAAATTATTTTCTACAAGTCCCCAAATGACAGAATGCTCTTGGTTCGGTACCAAAGCAAACCATTCAGCATTACTGTAATCCAAGTCTGTGCCCCAACTAGAAATGCCAAGAAGCTGAAGTTGAATGATACTATGAAGACCTACAGGACCTCCTAGAATTAACACCAAAAAGATGTCCTTTTCATCATAGGGGACTAGAATGCAAAAGTAGGAAGTTAAGAGATAACCTGGAGTTAACAGGCAAGTTTGCCCTTAAGAGTAGAAAATGAAGCAGGGGAAAGGCAAACAGAGTTTTGCCAAGAGGACACTCTGGTCATAGCAAACACCCTCTTCCAAAAACACAAGAAATGATTCTACACATGGACGTCACCAGATGGTCTATACTGAAATCAGATTGATTATATTCTTTTGCAGCCAAAGACAGAGAAGCTGTGTACAGTCAGCAAATACAAGACGTGGAACTGACTATAGCTTAGATCTTCAGCTCCTTATTACAAAATTTAGGCTCAAATTGAGTAAGGTAGGGAAAATCACTAGGTCATTCAGGTATGACCTAAATCAAATCCCTTGTGATTATACAGTAGAGGTGACAAACTGATTCAAGGGACTACATCTGGTAGAGTGCCTGAAGAACTATGGAGTGAGGTTTGTAACACTGTACAGGAGGTGGTGAACAAAAGGATCCCAAAGAAAAAGAAATGTAAGAAGGCAAACTAAGGAAGCCTTGCAAATAGCTGAGTAGAGAAGAGATGTGAAAGGCAACGGAGAAAGGGAAAGATATACCCAACCGAAGGCAAAGGTCTGTATAGTCACAACTATAGTTTTTCCAGTAGTCATGTATGGACAGGAGAGTTGTACCATAAAGAAGGCTGAGCACCAAAGAAATGATGCTTTCTAATTGTGGTGCTAGAGAAGACTCTTGAGAGTTCCCTGGGCAGCAAGGAGATAAAAGCAGTCAATTCTAAAGGAAATCAACCCTGAATATTCATTTGAATGACAAGGGCTTTAGCTGAAGCTCCAATTCTTTGGCTACCTGACGTGGGAAAGGACTCAACGGAAAAGACCCTAAATAAAATAAGGGCTGGGATGATGTCTTATTTTTAAATTATTTTCTACAAGTCCCCAAATGACAGAATGCTCTTGGTTCGGTACCAAAGCAAACCATTCACATTACTGTAATCCAAGTCTGTGCCCCAACTAGAAATGCCAAGAAGCTGAAGTTGAATGATACTATGAAGACCTACAGGACCTCCTAGAATTAACACCAAAAAGATGTCCTTTTCATCATAGGGGACTAGAATGCAAAAGTAGGAAGTTAAGAGATAACCTGGAGTTAACAGGCAAGTTTGCCCTTAAGAGTAGAAAATGAAGCAGGGGAAAGGCAAACAGAGTTTTGCCAAGAGGACACTCTGGTCATAGCAAACACCCTCTTCCAAAAACACAAGAAATGATTCTACACATGGACGTCACCAGATGGTCTATACTGAAATCAGATTGATTATATTCTTTTGCAGCCAAAGACAGAGAAGCTGTGTACAGTCAGCAAATACAAGACGTGGAACTGACTATAGCTTAGATCTTCAGCTCCTTATTACAAAATTTAGGCTCAAATTGAGTAAGGTAGGGAAAATCACTAGGTCATTCAGGTATGACCTAAATCAAATCCCTTGTGATTATACAGTAGAGGTGACAAACTGATTCAAGGGACTACATCTGGTAGAGAGTGCCTGAAGAACTATGGAGTGAGGTTTGTAACACTGTACAGGAGGTGGTGAACAAAAGGATCCCAAAGAAAAAGAAATGTAAGAAGGCAAACTAGTGGTCTGAGGAAGCCTTGCAAATAGCTGAGTAGAGAAGAGATGTGAAAGGCAACGGAGAAAGGGAAAGATATACCCAACCGAAGGCAAAGGTCTGTATAGTCACAACTATAGTTTTTCCAGTAGTCATGTATGGACAGGAGAGTTGTACCATAAAGAAGGCTGAGCACCAAAGAAATGATGCTTTCTAATTGTGGTGCTAGAGAAGACTCTTGAGAGTTCCCTGGGCAGCAAGGAGATAAAAGCAGTCAATTCTAAAGGAAATCAACCCTGAATATTCATTTGAATGACAAGGGCTTTAGCTGAAGCTCCAATTCTTTGGCTACCTGACGTGAAGAACGGACTCAACGGAAAAGACCCTAATGCTGGGGAAGACTGAAGGCAAGAGAAGAGGGCGACAGAGAAAGAAGTGTTGGTAGGCATCTCAGATTCAATGGACATGAGTCTGAGCAAATTCAACGAGATAACGAAGGCCAGGGAAGCCTGCTGTGCTGCAGTTCATAGGGCTGCAGAGGCTGGCACAACTTAGCAACTGAACAGCAACAGGTATCCTGGGGACCCTAACAATAGATTGCCACAGTCTAACTCAAGAAGTAGGATGGTACAAATTAGAGATGTATCTACAGATGAAGGACTGTTTTCCTCTGTTTCATGTTATTTGTAGGGTCCAGCCTTTTGTGGTCTCAGTCCAAAGTGACAAGAGTATATTAGGCCTTTCCAATTCTTTGTGGGTCCTGAACTTTCGTCTATGTCTCTGAGGCTATTATCTCAGCTCTAAGGCAACCTCATTGTGGAAGCAGCCACTACTACTCAGGAAAAGCAGCCATAAAAGCTGGGCTTGCCTCTTTGAGTCTCTGTCTTTATCATACTCTGGATCTTGAGCTAATAATGCATCATCTTATTAGCTCTCAAATGCTTTCAGGAATATTTTAAAAGTACTCTGCCTAGCATTTCTAGTTGTCCTCTGAAAAACAGTTTGTGCAAATGACCAAGACTGCTCAAATGATATGGCTTTCCCCAATTATACTTTATATGACATTAATTCCAAAAGAAGCTTTTTCATTAGGAAAAAAATGAAGGGTTCTATTGTGATATTGCTTTGAGTAACCATGTGTTATGTACTAAGTTTAAAGATTCATAAAACAGGTTAGTATTAATAAAGGCTGACAGCTAAAGAAACCGTTTTTAGTTTTATTTAGTATAAGGTGTGACAATCTATAGGTAAGTACTTCTTTTTGCATAGTTGAAACACTCTTTGAAAAATGTAGGTAAAAGATTATATCCACAGTTTCTATTTTCTTCTAAATTTCTCTGGAAATTGAAAATGTTTAATCTTTTCATTAAAAAAGATTTCAGGGGGCTTCCCTGGTGGTCCAATGGGTAAGGACACTGCCTTGTAGTACTGGGGTGCCAGTTCGATCCATGGTCTGGGAAGATCCCACGTGCTGCGGAGTGGCTGGACTGATGTGTCCAACTACTGAGCCAGAGCTCTGCAGTAAGGGGGGGCCACTGCGATGGGAGGCCCATACAGGCCAAAGAACAAAGATAAATAAACAAAAGATCAATAGAAGTGGCCAAAAGAAAAAAAAAAATATCAAGCATAAAGCTGAGTTTAAACTATCTTTCTAAATCAAAATAGCACCATTGTTGAAAATGGGTTAAAATACATTATCTGACTCTTCCTCACAAAAAAAAATAACAACACTTTTAAGATGCCTATGACAAAGATCACTTATTTGGGGGAGAGTGATTTATAGCAAAACACTTTAAACCCATGTATGCTATAAATACTGCACAAAAATAATTATTTGTATTTGGTATTTGAATTAAATGATGTAACATATCAGCTTAGTTGTATATGAATTATAAGATGGCTAAATCCAAATTCTAATTGGTTAAAAAGCAGTTATAACAAAAATGTCATTTAGGATATAACCCAAACAGGCAAGAAAAGTAGAATTATACCTAGCACAGGTAAAGCAGCTATGTAAGAGAAGGAACCAGTGAGGAATCAAGACATTCAATCTTGATGTGTCATAAGACTGAGGTTATATTGTGTTATAAGACTGTTTTAAGAAACAGATCCACCTGTGTGTATGTAGTAATAGAAGTAGACTTTCAAGTAACTCACTAAGCACTTACAAAATTTTTAAGTACTTAAAAATACTAATCACTTAAAGAATTTTAAATTTTAATAAAAATTCATGTTCACTAATCATGATTATTAACATGATTAATTAACACTATTAGCATTAAACATATTAAAACAGTTGCCAATGACTGGGGAGTGGGGAGGAAGAGAATGGGAGTAGAATCGAGGTATAAAGGGATAAGTGAATAACATACTGGGAGATGCTTTGTGCAAACCAACGAAGCTGTGCCTTGGTTCGAGCAGTGTGACTAATGTGACCCTCCAAACCTGATGGTCTAAAAAGGCGAGAGGAGGTTTACAAAAGAAGAAAGATGAATTTAACAGGATTAGTTTATATGTAGAAGGCGAATTTAAGATGACAACAAAATCTGAGTCTGAAATCATCAAAGGAAATAGAAAACTAGCAGCAAAGTCTGGATTTATAGCTGCATGGCAGGTAAGAAAGAATAGAGAAAAAACTTCAGGGAAGTGTGGAGAATACAAGAAACAAAAATAGAACAAGAGGAAAATTAAAACACTTGTTTGATAGGAGGAAGAACCAGGTTTGTTCTTGTACTCTGGATAAGAACTCTGGCTTGTACTCTCAGGCCAGAAGGATGAGGAAAAAAAATAAAGGCAAAGGGAAACACATTAGAAATCTTCGAATAGTTAAAGCCATGAAATAAAAATAACTCTGGAACTAAAACAAAGAGCTAATCAAAATTAACATTCAATGAAACAAATTATTGTTTCTAGCCTTATGCAGGCTGGAAAAGTAGAGGGGAGAGCAAGATGCACATTGCTGGGAGAACAAAAGCATACAGGGAAATGCAATAAAGAAAATATGAGCATATTAACAGCTAAGAGAGAGCTGAAACTAACTATATTAGGAAAAACACTTACAAGGATGGCAGCCCTAATGCGTAATCGGTAAGACTTTTATGAATTTCTCCATATTTAATTATCTGTTAAAAAAGATCCTACAACAGGTCTTATCTATTTCAGTCCATTATAATGGCCATTAATGCAGGGGCAGAAACAATTAGGCATTTATTCCTACTTTAGGTCACTACATGTTTTGTAACTTGTCTCATTCAATCACGCCCATTTCCTTCTTTCTCATCACTTTAAGTTATTCGGTCATCTCCAAAATTTTCTTAAGACAGAAGCTCCTCACATTTTCAGAATAAATGGATTGAATATATATGAAATAGGGAATTTTTCCTTAAGTAATCTATTTTCAGATGTCTCTCTGAACTCACAATATCTCGAAGCAGGGTGGGAATTCTTGCCCTTGCCCTCAAATAAAAATGACGGTAGGCCTTCCCTAGTGGTCCAGTGGGTAAAGAGTCTGCCTTGCAGTGCAAGTGGCACCGGTTTGATCCTTGGCCCAAAAATCCTGTGTGCCATGCAGCAGCAGGACTGGTGGGTCCCAAATTTTGAGCCAGCGCTCTGGAGTACATGTGCCCAGAGCCTGTGCTCTGCAATGAGAGAGGCCACTGCAGTGGGAGGCCCACACAAGCCAAAGAATAAAGATGGATGAAAATAAATAAATGAAAAATCAATAGAAGAGGCACCCCCAAAGACGGATAAGAACTCTGGCTTGTACTCCCAGGCCAGAAGGATGAGGAAAAAAAAGAAAGGCAAGGGAACACTTAACTTTGCCTTTATGGTAAAAAAAGATGATAACTGTGGTTACCATACAGAAAGAGACCAAGACAACTAAATGTGATGGTAATTGTGACTCTATGACATATATGCCATCTTTCTGTAAAGTTAAGATCGCAATCTATCTTTACCAGCACTTCAGAGCTGGGCAAACACATTTATGAAATTTTTAAACTGCTAGTCATCTTGGGAGGGGTGCCAAAGCAAAACAGCCAGTCTGGCAGGAACCATGACAAACATGTGACCATCAAAACAGATCCTTCAGAGACAAAGTTCTTAATTACGCCCACTGTTTCTTCCTATTGTAATCTCTCTGAAAACATTTCACACTGTAGCAAGATACAGCAGTCTGCTAACAGTCTAACTTTGGTATAAGGACAGATGATACAGAAAACTTCTCCTTAAGAGATTATCTTGGTGTAAAAATTACATTAAGGCATTTATTCCTACTTTAGGTCACTACATGTTTTGTAACTTGTCTCATTCAATCACGCCCATTTCCTTCTTTCTCATCACTTTAAGTTATTCGGTCATCTCCAAAATTTTCTTAAGACAGAAGCTCCTCACATTTTCAGAATAAATGGATTGAATATATATGAAATAGGGAATTTTTCCTTAAGTAATCTATTTTCAGATGTCTCTCTGAACTCACAATATCTCGAAGCAGGGTGGGAATTCTTGCCCTTGCCCTCAAATAAAAATGACGGTAGGCCTTCCCTAGTGGTCCAGTGGGTAAAGAGTCTGCCTTGCAGTGCAAGTGGCACCGGTTTGATCCTTGGCCCAAAAATCCTGTGTGCCATGCAGCAGCTGGACTGGTGTGTCCAATTGTGAGCCAGCGCTCTGGAGTACATGTGCCCAGAGCCTGTGCTCTGCAATGAGAGAGGCCACTGCAGTGGGAGGCCCACACAAGCCAAAGAATAAAGATGGATGAAAATAAATAAATGAAAAATCAATAGAAGAGGCACCCCCAAAGACGGATAAGAACTCTGGCTTGTACTCCCAGGCCAGAAGGATGAGGAAAAAAAATAAAGGCAAAGGGAAACTTAACTTTGCCTTTATGGTAAAAAAAGATGATAACTGTGGTTACCATACAGAAAGAGACCAAGACAACTAAATGTGATGGTAATTGTGACTCTATGACATATATGCCATCTTTCTGTAAAGTTAAGATCGCAATCTATCTTTACCAGCACTTCAGAGCTGGGCAAACACATTTATGAAATTTTTAAACTGCTAGTCATCTTGGGAGGGGTGCCAAAGCAAAACAGCCAGTCTGGCAGGAACCATGACAAACATGTGACCATCAAAACAGATCCTTCAGAGACAAAGTTCTTAATTACGCCCACTGTTTCTTCCTATTGTAATCTCTCTGAAAACATTTCACACTGTAGCAAGATACAGCAGTCTGCTAACAGTCTAACTTTGGTATAAGGACAGATGATACAGAAAACTTCTCCTTAAGAGATTATCTTGGTGTAAAAATTACATTAAGGCAATTTAATCTTTAGAAAATAACAATGTATACTATGAAGGAGGTATTCAATAAATACGCATTGAATGAATAAGTGTATGTAATGTCAAAGTATGACAAATCACACAAGGGATATGAAAAACTGGTATTAGTGAAAGTACTAATTAAATAAAGCATAAAGAGACATGGTCTACTCAGGTCATATATCCTCATGTTTTCTTCTTCACTTGGTAGAAACCTGTGTTTGAGTGACCATATTCCTTTTATCTCAGATAAGACATATGCCAACAAAGTGAGACAGTAGGAATTCACTCACCCACTGGGCTGCTTCCAGCTCCATTTGGCACTGTGAGGTCTGAAGTGCTCAACATCCCACCTAACAACATTATAGAGAGAGGAAAAAGGGCAAGGAATGAATGTGAATTGATTTTCTTTATCTGAATGAGAATGCATTGACCAGAGGTAGCCCCGACTCATTCCTAAGAACACATGAAAATAAAAACTAGCCCAGTTTGAACCTGGCATTAATGTGTAATATGATGTTGTCAAATATATAGGCACTTACTCATCAGGCTTTGAACACGTCTGCCTTCTTGTGTATCAATAGTAAATAGTACATATTGGTAAGAATAGGGGCAGTACTAATGGACTGCTATAAAAATCTAGCAAAAAAAGGAGAGGAGATACTGCATTACACACAGTGATGCAGTAAATCCATCTCACACATCTGCTGAGTTCATGAAAAAAGCAGGCAAAGAGAGATGGAGAAAATGTTCTCTCTCTCCATATGTCTCTCTCCACACAAACGGCTCACTGTCTGTCTAGGTATGGCTTTCACATGATATGGAAAAGCTTATCAGGTTCTCCATTTGTTCCACAACGCCTGGTACAATGCTACATACAGCCACTGCCTTAAAAGAAAAAAAAAGCTTTGAAAATGGGGGCAATTATGTAGTAGTGACTCTTGGTCATCAAAGCAATAAAATTAAGAGTATCAGAATAAGAAACTGTTCATGTTAGCAATTCATCTTTTCATTCTTTTAGTTAAAGAAACAGAAAAATAAATACTGGTACATACCTGCACTGCCAGTACTTGGTGGTCTCTGAGGGGCTCCAGGGGATACATTTCTATGTAATGTGGCTTGAGGTGGAGACAGCATGCTTGTATCTGCTAATGCTGAGCTGGGTGCCAAAGATGGGGACACAAGTGAACTCCCTGGGTTAGTGTAGGACAAAGCACTGGGGCTGGTCACAGGGACTGTGACAGACATTGAGAAGTTCTGAGGTGGCAAACCGGGCTGTAAATAATGAACAAGGAAGAGAAAACTGTTAGTTTTACTTTCGTCTAATTAAATTAAGTAACTTATGAATTTTAATTTGGTAAGGTAACACTAGTTACTAAAAGTAGAGGATGGAGATAAATTCTTACTAAATCAATTTGCAGGTTTAAGCTATTTTCCTAACAATTATATGAGGATGTTTAACGTGAACATTTTCAATTTCAATTTTATACAGTAATACATATATGCCAATATAATGTGTACATATATATTTCAAATATTCACAGAGATGAAAAATGAAAGTTTAGAACCTGATATTAAAGTCGTGCTATCAAAAATTTAGACATATAAATACATCATTGTTACCAAGAAAGCATAAATTAGCACTTTTATAATAAATGCAAATCAGTTTAGTAACATTAGATTTCTGTTGGGAGATTCCAAACATAAAAAAAGTGGGGAAGTAAACGTCACACATCAAATTTTCCATCTAATTTTATTCACTAAACTTCTTAATGGATAAAATTTAAAAAACAACAAAACAAGTTTTATATATGTATATATAACACAATGCAGTGAGTGTAATAAAAATGCAAAAAAACCCACCTAAGTAAAATTAACTATTGACAAGTTATATTTAAATGTATAAAGATTAAATTACAAATATGTTATTTTATTTCCCTCTAAAATATTCCATGGCCCCTTAAAAATAGTATTTTCTATTTTGCTCTTTCATTTCCTCCACAGAACACTTATAATAAACTTGTTAACCATGATAGTTAACAATCTTCTTTATAATTTAAAGTGATAGAAAATAAAAAGTTCCTCTCCATACATTTTAAAAACAATGGATGCATAATAGAAGTTTTTCAAAAGTAAAAGCAATTTTATTTATACAATGTTTTTACAGCTTAAAATTATCCGCAAGGTCACCAACACCCTTATGAGGTCAAAAGGAATTTTACTTTGTTTTTTCAATTTTTTTTCCTTAAAAATGGTATTAGCACAAAAATATCTCCTTAAATCTGTTGCCCATGGACTTCTTCTTATAGCATCAGATTATTTTAATCCATAATGCATACTTTAGGGCACAGTTTTATCTGTGGTAATGAAATAACTCTGGTAATGAGATAAGTATCAGCAATGGGACCAATTTACTCATGAAGCCTAAACACATATACAGTGTTTTTAGAAAAATCAGACCCAGGATTAAGTCTTAAGTAACTCCTTCCAAAGGAGCTTCAGTGAGGACTCTGAAGAACTATCAAGAAAGTACTGTTTCACTATTAGATATGTGAGCATGGAGAATTTTTAAAGTAACTATTTGTGTTGCAATCAGTTTAAGAACACTGCTTCCTTAAATTAAAATCAAGCCAAGGCTCTCTACATCAATATCCACAGTGTAAGAAAAAGATAGGAATTTGGAGGTACTGTTGCCAAATTGTTTCGGGACACTTACAAAGACCCAAATAGTAACCTATTACAGCAACTATATAAAACAATTAAAAATAATTTTGAAACACCAAATTTTAAAATAACATCTAGCCACTTTATATTTTACAGTCTCAAGAGCTACTAAGTACATGCAATATTTTAAACGTCATCAGAGGTAGAACGAAGTCTCATATGCACCCTATATTTGAAACCATGGGAATTTAAAGCTGGAAAACACCTTAGAAAATTATGTGAGCCAATTCGTTCACTTTACGAATGAGGAAATTGGAATCCAGGATGTTTATGGGGATAGTTAAGTAGCAGGAGCTACATCCTGGATTAGGATGTTTTCTCTTCACTTCTGTGTTTTAGATACTGAAAACTGATGACATACTACCGTTAAGATTTCCACAATTTTAATTCTGAAGTCTATAAATCCAAAAGAAATTAATACCCCCTTCCTCTTTCTACTTACTGCTGTCAGCACCCACTGTGAAAATAAACAAGATGTGTGGCTAGTCTCTTCATGCACAAGATAGAAGCACAAACCATACTTTAGTACTCACTGCGATTTTATGATTCCGCATCATATTATCAAATTCCTCATTAATTTTTTTATATTTTTCTTCTGTATGTGGAGTTAGCACATAGGAAGTATCAGGGTCTGGGCTGTCGCACCCTCTGTGTTCCTTCTTGTTCAGAGCCTAAATAATGAAGTTAACAAAAAGGATCAACAAATAAAAAGTAGAGGTAAAGTAAAAGTACTTACAGGGCCTCGTTTGAAAATAAAATCACTATCTTCATTTAGTTTGCTGAATCTGTCCTCCGAGAGTGGACTGTGCTCAAAGTAATCGTCAGCATCAGGGCTCTCACAACCATTAAGGCCTTTTTTTCTTAAAGTCTGAAATACAATTGGAAAATTCACACACAAATGATACTAACTTTCCATGAGGTTTTTTTTTTTTTTTCCGTAAAATTAAGAGAGCACAGACTGAATGAACTGGATAATACAAGAGCCACTGAAATGGTTTTAAATGATCACAAGTGTACTAATGCTTCAAATAAAGTAATCCTTATATATAAGTGATTCCCATTATACATTAGGAGAAAAGGAATTCATATTTGGATTCTTCCTTTCCAAATTACCTAGAGAATACTAAATTATTCAGTTACAATCCAAACTGATTACAGTCTGATCAACATATTGGACAGGATCAGTGAGTATGGGACCCCAAAAGACAAATATACCCAGAAGATCCTCTGAGAAGTTACCATAGCGTCTTTACGAAATGAGCATTTTAGCAACTTCACCTACTGACATTCCTTTCTGCCTGAGAGTTTATCCCATTCACAAGAATAGGCACAACATCTCAGTAATCTCATTCCTAATTTGTCCTTAATTTTTTTCAATTATTTTAATTGGAGGATAATTACTTTACAATATGGTGATGATTTTGGCCATACGTCAATATGAATAGGCCACAGGTATACATATCTCCCCCTTGCTGAACTCTTTCCCTCCCTCCCTCCCATACTATCCCTCTAGGTTGTCCCAAAGCACTGGCTTTGGGTGCCTTGTAGTATGTTTCTAAATAGTATGATTTTCCTGGCAAGGCAGGAGACATAAGAGATATGGGTTTGATCCCAGGATCAGGAAGATCCCCTGGAAGAGAAAATGGCAACCCACTCCAGTATTCTTGTCTGGAGAATTCCATGGGCAGAGAAGTCTGGTGGACTAGAGCCCATGGGGTTGCAGAGTCAGAGATATCTGAAATGACTTAGCAGGCATGCACACTATGATTTTCCTACATAACTGAAGTATAAAAACTCAAATATTTATATATAACAGTAATGTCTTTTTCCTATATAAAACGTACAATTATTATTAGTGACTTTAAATTTTGTGACTAAAACTAATTCAGCATGATCTTTCCCACCCTTTGTTAGCTTTTAAGAGCACCTTCATGGATTAATTTAATTCACAAATTGACTTTATGAACATTTTTTTGAGTGTTACCAAAGTATTCCCTGAACCATACTGACTGTTCCTTTTTACCTGCTTTGGGATAATACAAGAGCCACTGAAATGGTTTTAAATGATCACAAGTGTACTAATGCTTCAAATAAAGTAATCCTTATATATAAGTGATTCCCATTATACATTAGGAGAAAAGGAATTCATATTTGGATTCTTCCTTTCCAAATTACCTAGAGAATACTAAATTATTCAGTTACAATCCAAACTGATTACAGTCTGATCAACATATTGGACAGGATCAGTGAGTATGGGACCCCAAAAGACAAATATACCCAGAAGATCCTCTGAGAAGTTACCATAGCGTCTTTCTGAAATGAGCATTTTAGCAACTTCACATACTGACATTCCTTTCTGCCTGAGAGTTTATCCCATTCACAAGAATAGGCACAACATCTCAGTAATCTCATTCCTAATTTGTCCTTAATTTTTTTCAATTATTTTAATTGGAGGATAATTACTTTACAATATGGTGATGATTTTGGCCATACGTCAATATGAATAGGCCACAGGTATACATATCTCCCCTTGCTGAACTTTTTCCCCTCCCTCCCTCCCATACTATCCCTCTAGGTTGTCCCAAAGCACTGGCTTTGGGTGCCTTGTAGTATGTTTCTAAATAGTATGATTTTCCTGGCAAGGCAGGAGACATAAGAGATATGGGTTTGATCCCAGGATCAGGAAGATCCCCTGGAAGAGAAAATGGCAACCCACTCCAGTATTCTTGTCTGGAGAATTCCATGGGCAGAGAAGTCTGGTGGACTAGAGCCCATGGGGTTGCAGAGTCAGAGATATCTGAAATGACTTAGCAGGCATGCACACTATGATTTTCCTACATAACTGAAGTATAAAAACTCAAATATTTATATATAACAGTAATGTCTTTTTCCTATATAAAACGTACAATTATTATTAGTGACTTTAAATTTTGTGACTAAAACTAATTCAGCATGATCTTTCCCACCCTTTGTTAGCTTTTAAGAGCACCTTCATGGATTAATTTAATTCACAAATTGACTTTATGAACATTTTTTTGAGTGTTACCAAAGTATTCCCTGAACCATACTGACTGTTCCTTTTTACCTGCTTTGGGATAAAAATATAATGAATAGTTGATTTTTTGACTTTTAATTTTTTAAATTAAAATCATCACAAAATGACTAGTTTAACCTATAGAATATTTACTTCCAGAATGTCTATATTTTTAAAAAATCTTCATGGGTTTTATTATAAAGTAGAATTTTTGAGCTCAACAACTTAGACAGCTTTTAGATTGGCTGATTTTCAAGCTAATCAGAGAAAAATTTTCAGAGGTTAAAAATTTCCAACTAAGCCTACTTACTCTCTTAGGCTAAGAAATGTCTGAACAATAGACTAGTACTAGATGAATGTATTTATACTGTAAATGATTATTTAATTTAAGGTATATTTTAAATTAATTCATAATAATGGATCTTGGTATCCTTTCAAACATGATTTACAATCATTATGAATGCTATTTTACTTCTTTTTTCTTAAAAGTAGTAGAATATAAAATGCAATACATTAAGATTTGAGATTTTTTCTTAATTTCTCTGGTCAATTATAAAATTTCACTTTATTCAATTTGATGCTTAAAGAATCGTAAGACATCATTGGGATACCTATGTTAGCTGCTCAAATTTCTTGGCATGCACTGGGAATTCCACCCATAATGCCTCAAACTTCCTCCACAATACAATAACGAACCATGAGCGTACAGCAAAGACTATGCCTATTTCCCCATTGACCTCATGGCTCTAAGTTCTGTTGGCCTAAGTAATCTCTGAACTTTTACATATACTTTGCCATAAAAGGTCCTGTTGTTTAGAACTAAAAGGTGAAGATATATCCTCCCCCATTCATGGTAGCAAGTTCTGCCTGCCAAAGCTCTGCCTGTAACTTGCTATCAGCAATGAAGATGTTAACACTCAAAATACCAGAACACAATAAACTCTTACAACCAACACAGCTCTAGAAACAGAATAGAGTAGATGCCTACATATTTTATCATGAAGTTGATTTACTCTAGCCTCAATTCTCCAGATATTTCCTCCTCATATTTCTATATCTTAAGGCTAGGTAATTCAGTCTTGCTTTTCGACTAATAACAATCACCAAGCATGCCTCTCTGAACATTTTTAAATTACAGAAGAAAAGAATATGGTCTTTATTTAATAATTACACAACACTTTTATCCTACAAGAGTAGGGTTAACCCTACTTATACTCCCGAGGAAGAAAATCGTTCTGGTATCTCCAGGTCTGTAAACCGTCACTTTAGATGGGGTTCCTGTCATTGTGAGAGAATTCAAGAGGCTGTATCAGCTCTGCAGATAAGCTCATGTACCTCTGTTGGATATCCAACTTGTGTCCTATCACTAGAACCTGAAGAGTTGTTTTGAGGACCCAACTACCATAAAAAGACTTCTGTCTTCTTTATCAATACCAGATAGCATACTAGTAAAAGTTTCTCCTGTGTCACTGGTACTAACAAGTGAATGCTGTTATCTATGAACAACGTCAGAACAGGCATATAAGAAACAGACTAGTTTCAGCTTTCTTACATGCTGCAAGTTAGCCACAATAAAGACTCTTGCTCAGTCAAGAAGACACAATCTGAAAGGTCATCATCAAGGGAGATGGCTTTTCAGTGGGGAAAAATTCAAGATTATTACTATTGTGCACTCTCTATAACCATTACTGATGATTATAATGTTCCATACTCTTAAGTAAACAGGACTTTAAAAGTACTTTATTTCTTGCTCATGTGATTTGACAGTTTTCAGGCCATTATGACAAGCTTCCTCCACAATACAATAACGAACCATGAGCGTACAGCAAAGACTATGCCTATTTCCCCATTGACCTCATGGCTCTAAGTTCTGTTGGCCTAAGTAATCTCTGAACTTTTACATATACTTTGCCATAAAAGGTCCTGTTGTTTAGAACTAAAAGGTGAAGATATATCCTCCCCCATTCATGGTAGCAAGTTCTGCCTGCCAAAGCTCTGCCTGTAACTTGCTATCAGCAATGAAGATGTTAACACTCAAAATACCAGAACACAATAAACTCTTACAACCAACACAGCTCTAGAAACAGAATAGAGTAGATGCCTACATATTTTATCATGAAGTTGATTTACTCTAGCCTCAATTCTCCAGATATTTCCTCCTCATATTTCTATATCTTAAGGCTAGGTAATTCAGTCTTGCTTTTCGACTAATAACAATCACCAAGCATGCCTCTCTGAACATTTTTAAATTACAGAAGAAAAGAATATGGTCTTTATTTAATAATTACACAACACTTTTATCCTACAAGAGTAGGGTTAACCCTACTTATACTCCCGAGGAAGAAAATCGTTCTGGTATCTCCAGGTCTGTAAACCGTCACTTTAGATGGGGTTCCTGTCATTGTGAGAGAATTCAAGAGGCTGTATCAGCTCTGCAGATAAGCTCATGTACCTCTGTTGGATATCCAACTTGTGTCCTATCACTAGAACCTGAAGAGTTGTTTTGAGGACCCAACTACCATAAAAAGACTTCTGTCTTCTTTATCAATACCAGATAGCATACTAGTAAAAGTTTCTCCTGTGTCACTGGTACTAACAAGTGAATGCTGTTATCTATGAACAACGTCAGAACAGGCATATAAGAAACAGACTAGTTTCAGCTTTCTTACATGCTGCAAGTTAGCCACAATAAAGACTCTTGCTCAGTCAAGAAGACACAATCTGAAAGGTCATCATCAAGGGGGAGATGGCTTTTCAGTGGGGAAAAATTCAAGATTATTACTATTGTGCACTCTCTATAACCATTACTGATGATTATAATGTTCCATACTCTTAAGTAAACAGGACTTTAAAAGTACTTTATTTCTTGCTCATGTGATTTGACAGTTTTTCAGGCCATTATGACAAGCTTAAGGGAAAAACTCCACTGTGCCAAAATAATTTCGTATTTCAGGGGTATATACCGTTTAAGTTAATGTATCCTAGTTGCTTTTCTTAAATAACTGTATTCTGAAATATAGACTATGAATTGCTGAAAGGACCAGTGGATAATGAAATATTAAATTATTAATCAATTTAAGCTGTCTTGATACAATCTGTTCTGTCTCATTCTATCAGTGTTCCAAATATGTTTAAAGATTCTAACTAGAAACTTTACTTATACAAAATCATAAAATTAGTGTACCTATAATTTTTACCCGTCCATTTCTACAGAAGACAGAAATTTTATTTTTTGGAGGGTCAGTTAAACAACTTAAAAAAAAAAACAAAACTTTCTACTTGTCAAAAGTTAAATTCTATTATGATTTAATAGCTTTTCCTTTTGAGATTTTGTGCAGGTTTTTTATGTTGGATGTAGGAAATTTTATGTAGGTTTTAAATAATGAATACCCTTAGCTAACATTTACCTTCAACACTCATTACATGAAGACAGATTGTGTTAATTTTTTAAATGGATCAAAAAATAATTGTTATGGGTCTTTAATCTAAAACAATCCATTTGTTAGGATACATCCTTCCAGCTTTGATTCACTGTCTTTTGTGCCTGTCTTGAAACTATTTTATAACTCTGCAGAGACAGAAGTTTATTTGTAGAAAACTGAGAGGAATACAAATAATCAGTGTTTTTAGACACACAAATAGATTCTGTCTGCAGGGGTTTCACTGAGGAAGATGTCAATTCTGCATCTATGAAGAAAATTCATTTTGGCTTCTTGATGAGAAAGAGTGTTAGTCGCTGAGTCGTGTTCAACTCTTTGTGAACACATGGACTGTAACCCACCAGGTTCCTCTGTTCATGGAATCTTCCAGGCAAGAATACTGGAGTGGGTAGCCATCCCCTTCTCCAGGGGATCTTTCCAACCCAGGGACTGAACCTGGATCTCTTGGATTGCAGGCAAGAGTCTTGACTGAGCCACCTGGGAAGCCTCTTGATGGGCTTATGCATCTGTTTAATCGGAGTTTTACCTTTAACCAGTTGCAACAGTTTTTTCTGGCTCCCTCAGTAATTAATAACTTAAAACTCTTGACTCATTTTCATTTTATAGCTGATAGCCATTGTTTTAGCTTTTCTGGAGACAAAAAAAGCCCCACTTATCAGTTTTAGAAGTGAGACCACCTTGACTCATGAGTCACAACAGACCCAAACACAAGGGAAAAGAGTTTGCTACTATTAGAACTTAGTACTGGATTGATACTGGATTACTGATTTTTAAAGGCAAAAAACCCCCCACAAAAACTGAAAACAAAACAACGTGCAGTTAAAATTTTTGAAAATATTATCTAATTAATGATCTGTATTAATTTATTATGTATCAAAAATTAAGAAAATACGATTAGAGAAGGATGAGACTTCTCTTATTCAAGAAATTGAGAATAATCCTTAACTTTTGTGACAATTCATAAAGTATTATTTATACCACAGAATTAAAGAATGTAATCATCTAAAACTGCAAACCCCACAATCTCTCAGAACAGGGTTCCTTCTCTGTATGAAGCAAACGAGGCCAACAGTGAAATTCAAGCTGCTGGGGAAAGAGTCTGCTGGTGAAAGAGTAAGTAAAGTTTTGCCTAAAAGCACTTCCAGGGAGAACAGATCTCTACACTGCATCTAAACTTTCCAAAGAGGATATGCCCAAATTAAATTTACAAGTAAGAGAATGTTTTCTTTTTAGTTTTGGTATTATATAAATCAGTTTTACCAAAATGAAGAGTAACTTGAAGATTACTTTAGAGTTGCACGAGAGTAATGATTTTACACCTTTTCCCAAATCTATTCTGAAACTTTCTAGACCTATATTCTCAAGTGACTATTGCGTATTTCCATTTGGCTCTTTGGCTAATATTGTCATTTCAATTCAATCAAGATTGAATTCATTATCTTTTATTAAGTATCAATAGATCCCCTCTTTCAGTTCAGTTGCTCAGTCATGTCTGACTCTTTGCGACCCATGGACTGCAGCACTCCAGGCTTATCTGTCCTTCACGTCGCAGCACTCCCGGCTTATCTGTCCTTCACCATCTCACAGAGCCTGCTCAAACTCATGTCCACTGACTCAGTAATGCCACCGAACCATCCTGTCCTGTTATTCCTTTCTCCTTTGCCTTCTATTTTTCCCAATATCAGGCTCTTTTCCAATGAGGCTGTCTCTTTGCATTAGGTGGCCAAAGTATCAGAGCTTCAGCATCATTTCTTCCGATGCATATTCAGATTTGGTTTTCTTTAGGATTGACTGTTTTGATCTCCTTGCAGTCCAGGGGCCTCTCAAGAGCCTTCTCCAGCACTACAGTTCACAGGCATCATTTCTTCAATGAGGTTGTCTCTTTGCTGGTCCAAGTATTGGAGCTTCAGCTTCAGCATCATTCCTTACAGTGCATATTCAGGGTTGATTTTCATTAGGATTAACTGGTTTTATCTCCCTGCAGTTCATGGGACTCTCAAGAGTCTTCTCCAGCACCACAGTTCAAAGGCATCAATTCTTCAGTGCTCAGCCTTCTTTATGGTCCAGCTCTCACACCCATACATGACTACTGGGAAAACCATGGCTTTGACTATATGAACTTTTGTTGCCAAAGTGACATCATCTCTGCTTCTGAATACACCATCTAGGTTTGTCATAGCTTTTCTTCCAAGGATAACCTCTTTGGGCTTAGCTAATTCTAGTCAACACACCAAGCAATTTTACTCTTCACTTTGTTCTCTCCCCATATTAAAATGAAATTCCAAACTTTGTAATTATTATTTCATTTCCACTGCCACCATACTCATGCAGGCCTGTGCTGCTTTATATCTGGACTCTCATTATATTCTCTACTTCTCTCTCTTCTAATTTGTCTTATAAACTGTCACAGATTCAGTTCTCTTCAGTACCACTTTGTATCTGTCACCCTTGTTTTAAAACTTTGATGGCTCTCTGAGATCTAAAAGCAGTAGTCTTTCAGCGTTTTAGATTATCCACCCACCTGTAAACCTACTTCATGGACAGCATCCAATATATGGATACATTGAAAAAATTCTTTCAATGAATGACTGTCAACCTTTGAAATAGTAACATGCATATCTTAAAGTATAATTTCTATTCTCTTCTCCCCCAAATCCAACAGTTTTATACATCTTACATGCCTCCTGAAATAACAAATGTACAGTACAAAATCAAAATTCCTTAGCCTAACTGCAAGTTACCTAACGGCCTAACTCTTCCTTTTTTTTCCTTTCCCATTTTTATGCTTCCTGAAAGCTCTGACCCAGCCAAACTAGTCAAAATTATTACTGTCCTCTTAACAGTCACAAAGTTCCTCACTGATGTCACTCCACTTGTTTGAAACTGTCTTCTCTCTTACCTGTATGACTCACTGAATAGCTCACTGTGGCCTAGTTTGAACTTCATTTTTCCATGGAACCTTCTTCTCCCACTGCTTCATATGTTGAAACTGTAAGAGTATTTATTCTATAGAGCATTTATATAACATATGCAACACTGTATTTACTTATCTTCTGCATATTTTCTGTATTCTTCAACTAATCTAAAAACTTTCAAAGACTGAAGCTTAGACTGCTTTACATTTCAGAGTCTAGAGAAACAAGGTGCCACAAACACATGAAGTATGTATTTATTGATACTTGCACAATAAAAAAAAAAAGAAACACAGGGCTTCCCCAGTGGCCCAGTGGGTAACGAGTCTGCCTTGCAGTGCAAGGGGCACCAGTTTGATCCCTGGCCTAGGAAGATCTCACATGCTGTAGAGCGGCTGGACCCACCAGTGTGTCCAAATATGAGGCAGCGCTCTGGAGCGCATGCGCACAGAGCCAGTGCTCTGAAACTAGAGAGGCCACTGCAATGGGAGGGCCACACATGCCAAAAAATAAAGATGGATGAAAATAAATGAATGATGACTTAAGAGGCAAAAAAGAAAAGAAACATAGCAAAGGAAAGACCAGAATGACGCGATGTTGTTTCAGATGTCTTCTAAGGCTTCGATGATCAACCCAGTTAAAAAAATTAGTCATGGTAGTACTGAGATAAGGGTCCACCGTTCACTAAATCTTTTCCCCTATTGAGAAACAAGACACTATCATACGTTTCTTTAAATTTGGGAATTATGTTTTGGTTAAAAAAAAAATGGGTAACTGTATAAGGATCTAGAAAATCTATTATTTTTACATGAAGACCATCAATCAGTTTTGTTTTCAGGTGAACTGTCTTGCAAACTACGCATGGTGGCAGAGATGAAAGACCATGGAAACTCTGAGACAGTTTCTCATGCCAGGCTTTAAGGAATTCAGTTATTCCTTTCAGCCTTATGTGCCACCTGCCTATATTTTCCAATAAATTCCCTTTTGGAAAGAGCCACTTTATTTATTTATTTTAAAGATCTATTTATTTATTTATTTTTTTGGGTGGGGGTCGGGTTGGGGAGGGAGTGGAGCGGGCGGGCCACTTCTATTGGTCTTTCATTTCTCCATTTTCATCTGTCTTTGTTCTTTGGCCCCTGTGGGCCTCCCAGTGCGGTGGTGTCTGTCGTCGCAGAGCACCAGCTCTGGGCGCGTGTGCTCCAGAGCTCTGGCTTGGTAATTGGACACATCGGTCCAGCCGCTCCGCGGCACATGGGACCTTCCCAGGCCAGAGATCAAACTGGTGCCCCTTGCACTGCAAGGTGGTGTCCTTACCCACTGGACCACCAGGGGAAGCCCCTTTTATTGTTTTTTATTTATTTTCATCCAGCTTTATTCCCCAGTCCGTGTGGGCCTCCCATTGAGGTGGCCTGTCCAGTTGCAAAGCACCGGCTCTGGGTGCATGTGCTCTGAGCATCACTCCAGCCACTCTGCAGCATGTGTGATCTTCCCAGGCCAGGGATCGAACTGGTGGCCCCTGCACAGCAAGGTGGACTCTTTACCAAGTGGACCACCGAAGCCCAAGACTGCATTTTTTTAAACATTTATTTATTTATTATTTTTGGGTAGGATGGGGTGGGGAAGGAGGGAGAGGCGCAGGCAGGCCACTTCTATTGGTCTTTCATTTGTCTATTTTCATCCATCTTTGTTCTTTGGCTCCTGTGGGCCTCCCATCGCGGTGGCCTCTGTTGTCGCAGAGCACCGGCTCTGGGCTCCAGAGCTCCAGCTCGGTAATTGGACACATCCATTCAGCCGCTCGGTGGCACCTGGGATCTTCCCAGATCAGGGATCGAACTCGCACCCCTTGCACTGCAAGGCGGTGTCCTTACCCACTGGACCACCAGGGAAGCCCCAAGACTCCATTTTTAACTACTGTCCACCAAGAACTGAAAATACGATTTTATATTCAATTTTACTGTAAATGTCTAATTCCATTCCAAACTAGTAATAATCATAGCACCTAGAAGTGAAGCTAGAAAACACTCAAAAGTTAAATACACATGGCTTTAAAATATACACTGAGATCATCAAATATACCAATCCACAGTATCATCACACACCTTAAATCACATTTCAGTGAAACAGCTTTGTTTCCGTGAAACACTGACTGAATGGATAATTTGTCACCTCTAGCATAAAGAATAAACGAGTATTTGTAAAAGGAATATGTGTTAAGTCAAAAGGAACTAAATGTTAGAACTTTCTTAATGAGAAAAGTTCTCACTCTGCCCATTTTTAATGATTGTTTCCAATTCTAGAAGTGTCCAACTACTGAGCCAGAGCTCTAGAGCGCATGTGCCCAGATCCAGTGCTCTGCAATGACAGAGGCCACTGCGATGGGAGGCCCAACAGGTCAAAGAACAGAGACGGACGAAAAGAAATAAATGAAGGACCAATAGAAATGGTCAAGGAAAAAAAAAAAAAAAACAGCTGTCAAACAGAAAACGAAATGTTACCTTTGTGATCATTCAGGTTCACTGCCTACCTTTATACAGATTAAACTTAGGTGAGTTCCAGGCCCCACCCCACAACCTCACCATTAATCACACAGCTATTAGGTGGCAGTAATGAGACTAGAATCATAGTCTTCTCATGTGCAGTCTAGTGCTCTTCCACTACTGTGCTAGTTCAGACTGCATTAATTAGTCAACAAACAAAAGGGAGACTGCACAGAGGGTTGTCACCAGGAGCCACTTCAACCACTGGAAAGAAAGCACTTATGCATGTGGTTGTGAGCACTGCCTTCAGACTCCTCCCTTATCTGTTATGTCAAAAGTATGTGATGTGCAGGCTATGGTTTCTCTGAAGGTCTTACCCAGTTCTGATACACCTAGGTTTGATGGCAAAGATCTCAGCAAATGGTAGTATTTCTCCCCAGCACCAACCACAACAGTTTCGGGGCCTTTGTCTCCAAGGAGCTAGATACTAAGCTGCCCAACAGTCTCAGTTTACCCAAAGGAATAATACAACTCTGCTGTGTGTGTGTGTGCGAAGTTGCTTCACTTATATCTGACTCATTGTGACTCTATGAACTGTACCCCACTAGGCTCCTCTATCCATGGGATTCTATGCACAGGAATATTGGAGTGGGCCGCCATGCCCTCCTCCAGAGGATCTTCCTAACCCAGAGATCGAACCCATGTCTTTTACATCTCCTGCACTGGCAGGTGGGTTCTTTACCAGGAGCGCCACCTGAGAAGCTGCAAGTCTGCTGTGGACCTCTACACATAAATGAACACTTTTGACAAAGTTGGCGCTTGGTGCCCCATAAAGTCAGGAGAGTGTGTATTCAAAGCTCTGGCTCTTGGTTCTTCACTACCCTTGTGTGTGTGTGTGTGTGTGTTTAAACTGTACAAATGACTTCATTTACCTTTATCCTTGTTTCCCCTTTAATCCAACAAAAATTATCGAGGGCACCCTACTTGGTTCTGATAGTCACTGATAAAATGGACATGGTTCACTGTCCACATGAAGCTCATGATCTTCCCATGAAGAATGCTGCCTTTTCACAGTAGTCTGATTGACTTGGTTTTTAATTCTTTTCTCAAGTATGAGGTAGTATAAATGCAAAGTTGATACACAGGTGTTTTATCATTTCTGAAGATATTTTCTCTACATACAGTTTAGATCCCAACTCCCCTTTTCACAACACATTTATATTATATAATTTCACTGAAGACAGATTTCATTTGCTGTTGTTTAGGATCAGTTAGCATTCCTTTGAATATGTGTTTGTCTTTTGCTTTCTGCAGTTTCACTGTGATATGTCTATGTATAGATTAAAAGGTTTTTTAAACTCTGGTTGGGATCTGCTGGGCTTCTTAAATCTGAGAACTATGGACTCTCATTAATCCTAGAAAACTCTGTCCTTATCTCTTCAATTATTGCCTCTGTTCCATTCTCTCCCCTCACTGGAATGCCAATTAAATTTAGGTTAGCATTTCTAAACAATCCTTCTTTTCTCTCAACCTCTTCTGGTGTTTCCCACCTTTTCATCTTTTTGTGTTGAATTATTATTTCTTCTCTTTCACTTCACACATTTCCTTTTAGGCTATGTCAAATACACTTTCAACATGTCTGTGTGCATGCTTAGTTGCTTCAGTCATACATGACTCTTTACGACCCCATGGACTAACCCCATGAAGCCTGCCAAGGTTCTCTGTCCTAGGGATTTTCCTGGCAAGAATACTGGAGTGTTACTATGCCCTCTTCCAGGGGATTTTCCCAATCCATGGATCAAACCTACAGTGCAGGCGGATTCTTAACAGCTGAGCCAGCAAAGAAGTCCCTCCAACATGTCTACTGAGATTTAAATTTTGGCTACTGCATTCTTTATGTTTCTATAAGTATTTCATTCTTTTTCAAGTCTACTATATCACTTCTTTTATAATTTTTTCTTTCACACAGATATTTGCGAGTTTTTTTTAAAAAATTAGAACACAGAAAGTGAAATTGCTTATAATCTATGTATAATAGTATCTGAAATATTTAGTATCAGTTTCCAATATTTCTTGTTGCATTTTGCTTACTGTGCCTTGTTTTCTTTTTATGCCTGGTCATCTCTGTATGATGGATGCTCAATGACCTTGGAACGGTTATTTGAAAATTTCTGATGATGATAATAAGGTGTATTTATTCAAAAAGGAAATTTATTTGCTCTATTCAGGTAACTAAGCAGTTACTAATACTTTCTTGGACTTGTGTTATATGCCTTTGGTTTGTGACTCTGCACAACGCTGGTTCTTATTTTACAGTCTCTCAAGAGGTTAGGTTCTCTTTCTTACTTTCCTTTTTCTTCTATTTGCCCCATCTGGTCAGTATAAAAAAGAACTCTGCTTGCCATCTTTTGCAAACAGGAAAAAGGCAGTGAGTTTCCTTCTTCAAAAGGTCCCAGTCTGATGTGGGAAGCAATCTATTAGAAATCAGGTAGTAGTAACTGTCCTCTGGCCTCTGAATTTTTAACTGTTTTATCAAGATAGGTAAATGATTCAGGCTAGCCATAGCTTTAAAAACTTTTTTTACATTTTAGGTTCTAACCTTTCCTTAGATTTTGGCCTGACACATTCCTTAGCAGCTCTTTGATGCTAAAACAAACTTTTTGTTCAACTCAATGAGCATTTTTATTTAGTTGTATTCAGCTGAAGACCAGCTCCAGAAAACCTGGCCCAGTATTACTAAAACTTAAAAAGTTTCTTTTAAAACATAAGCCAAGTATTTTTAATAATATTTATAAAGTTATTTTTGGAGTTTTTAAGGTTAAATGTAGAAAAGAAATTCACATTTTCCACAGTTTCACCATCAACTTTCCCCCCAAGAAACACAGAGCTACTAGCAAATTTCACTCGTGGTGAGATACTCAAGAGAAATCAAAATATGTCCACATAAAAACTTGCACCCAAGTTTCATAGTAGCATTTTCAAAATAGGCAAAAAAGCAGAAACCATCCCATATTCCTAAGTGATGAACGGATAAATAAAATATGGTACATCCAATGAAATATTATTTAGCCATGGATGAAGTACTAATACATACTATAATACGGATGAACCCTGAAAACATTATGTTAAGTCAAAGAAGCCACTTTCAAAAGACTACATACTGTGTAATATCATGTATATGACATACCCAGAATAGGCAAATCCACAGACACAGGAAGCTGCAAGGAGGTGGGGAAAAGAGTAACAAGGTAATGACGACAAATGAGCACCAAGTTTCTTTTTGGATTGCTGAAAATGTTCAGGATTAGTGTCCATGGTTGCAAAAACTTATGAATGTTCTAAAAACCAATGAATTGTAGAATTCAAATCGTAAATTTTATACTTTGAGAATTATATCTCAATAAAAGGAACAAAAAATGTTAAATCTCAGGTATGTCCTATAATACCCACTGTGGTAGCCACTAGCAACACCAAGTTGCAACACTAAGCATTCGATTTCACATGATAATGAAACATCCCGAGGTAGTGATTTATAAAGTGTGAAAGCACCTTTTTCAGCTTATTAAACATTTGGAAATGTTTATTACTATGATTATGACCAATCATCACACTGGAATTTATACCTATTGAGTCCTATATTCAGGTATATTAAGATTACCAATGAACAGAACTATATGAAACAAAAGTCAACAGAATCCATGAAAACAACTCTCTATATCTCAAAGGAAACTAGAAAAATAATACAACTTTTCCTCTCTGAATAATTTTCTTTTCTATAGCAGCCATGTACTCAGATGAAATATTGGCCTATTCAGCAGCTCTTTGATGCTAAAACAAACTTTTTGTTCAACTCAATGAGCATTTTTATTTAGTTGTATTCAGCTGAAGACCAGCTCCAGAAAACCTGGCCCAGTATTACTAAAACTTAAAAAGTTTCTTTTAAAACATAAGCCAAGTATTTTTAATAATATTTATAAAGTTATTTTTGGAGTTTTTAAGGTTAAATGTAGAAAAGAAATTCACATTTTCCACAGTTTCACCATCAACTTTCCCCCCAAGAAACACAGAGCTACTAGCAAATTTCACTCGTGGTGAGATACTCAAGAGAAATCAAAATATGTCCACATAAAAACTTGCACCCAAGTTTCATAGTAGCATTTTCAAAATAGGCAAAAAAGCAGAAACCATCCCATATTCCTAAGTGATGAACGGATAAATAAAATATGGTACATCCAATGAAATATTATTTAGCCATGGATGAAGTACTAATACATACTATAATACGGATGAACCCTGAAAACATTATGTTAAGTCAAAGAAGCCACTTTCAAAAGACTACATACTGTGTAATATCATGTATATGACATACCCAGAATAGGCAAATCCACAGACACAGGAAGCTGCAAGGAGGTGGGGAAAAGAGTAACAAGGTAATGACGACAAATGAGCACCAAGTTTCTTTTTGGATTGCTGAAAATGTTCAGGATTAGTGTCCATGGTTGCAAAAACTTATGAATGTTCTAAAAACCAATGAATTGTAGAATTCAAATCGTAAATTTTATACTTTGAGAATTATATCTCAATAAAAGGAACAAAAAATGTTAAATCTCAGGTATGTCCTATAATACCCACTGTGGTAGCCACTAGCAACACCAAGTTGCAACACTAAGCATTCGATTTCACATGATAATGAAACATCCCGAGGTAGTGATTTATAAAGTGTGAAAGCACCTTTTTCAGCTTATTAAACATTTGGAAATGTTTATTACTATGATTATGACCAATCATCACACTGGAATTTATACCTATTGAGTCCTATATTCAGGTATATTAAGATTACCAATGAACAGAACTATATGAAACAAAAGTCAACAGAATCCATGAAAACAACTCTCTATATCTCAAAGGAAACTAGAAAAATAATACAACTTTTCCTCTCTGAATAATTTTCTTTTCTATAGCAGCCATGTACTCAGATGAAATATATTAATGAATAATACCTCTAAGAAAATAAAAAGAAAAAACTCTTCTATGATTAAACAGCAGTATGCTCTACTATAATGTATGCTGCAATGCAAATTTGTTCATATGATACTAGTAAATAGAGAATGATGCTAGTACAATAAAGAATCCATTATGGTTTATTAGTGATTTTTCCTAGGAAAGGGGAGCCAAAATGGAGGGAAAAGCACTAAAAGCCTATAGCAGCAAAGGGGAGTGTCCTCTTGAAAGGAGCATTAATCTATATTGTAAGGAAATTTTAAATGCAGCTTCAGAGGAGTACTCCCAGCCTTGCTGCAGGTTCCCACACCCCGTTTTAATGATAACCAGTCTTTCCCCTCCATGGCTCACTACTAAACTGCCATCTGCCCCATCCTAAGATCCACTATCTCCTTCCTAATTACATGCTGCCAGTATTTCTATTTAAGTAATTAACTTTGTGAATTGGCCACATCTACTGTTGTAGCCACTAGCTCTGCTAAGTTGCCTCACTGTTCAATCTATCTTCTCAATGACTAGTTTTGAATGTATGCTGATGATACTTAGAATACAAGGTTGCGCAGGTTCTGCAGTCCGTAACATTTTTCAGGAATGCACAAACTGCATTACACCAGAAGTATCTGTACTTTCCCCCCCTTTAAAGCCTGTTTACTTCTCTAAAAGTTGGAAAAAATATACACTGGGAGGGGTTCCCTAGAGGTTCAGTGGGTAAAGACACCGCCTTGCACTGCAAGGGGCGCCGATTCGATCCCTGGCCTGGGAAGATCCCAGAAGTGTCCAACTACTGAGCCGGAACTCTGGAGTGCATGCGCCCAGAGCCAGTGCTCTGCAGTGACAGAGGTCACTGCGACGGGAGGCCCACACAGGCCAAAGAACAAAGATTGATGAAAATAAATACCTGAAAGACCAACAGAAGTGGCAAAAAAAAAAAAGAAATATATATATATATATATATACACACACACACACACACACATACACACATACTGGGAGGGGATGTAGAAGATGGGCAGATAATGAAATGAAGGCATTGTTTCTAGTGATACAGAGTGAAGAAAACCATAGTCCCTTCATTTGTGAGCCTTATTTCCATTCTCACTTATGGATACTTTATGTTTTTGTATATATTAGCTTTGGGTAACACAACGGATTTTTAACACCATCATAAATGAATTAACACTAAAGTGACCAGCCATTTTAGCTCAATTTTATAGGCTGCTATTGAGGCATGTGGTAGATCTGTGGGAATCCACCAGGGAGAATACTAATCGTCTCTGCAAAGCCTTTGCCTCAAAGGATCTACAGTGTTTCAGAGACACACCCAAGATCTTTGAGAAAACACTATTTATGTCTTGGTTTTGTTATTACATACTAGTCTGACCTTGGACAAGTCCTTTACGTTGGACCCCAAGTTCCTTATCAATTAAGTCAGGTATGTAACTAGATTAAGGTTTCCAAACATTTTCCTAACAGACTCCTTTTCATAGCAATTTGGTTATTAGTCATTTCTGCATGATAAATAATAATGAACTGATTTTAAGCAAAAGTATTTTAATTTAAACTACTGTATTAAATTAGATCATATTGTACAGACTATAAAATAATATTTGATTGTAATCACATTATGGTCAAATTCTAAACATTTGCTTTTCTACAAATAATGTACTCAAATTTTTTTAAGCTCAATAAGAAAAAGTACGTGTGAAAATATTATATGCTTTAGAACACAGCCTAAACCCCCCATTTACTCCCACTTCCCCACTCATACCAGATGTAATAGCATCAAACTATCTCAACATCTCTAAAAACCCATCATAATTAACAGATGAGGTAACAGTCTATTTTTACAACTATAAGCTTCGTTTAAACTGTTGTCTGCTGCCAGATTAGTATTCTTACAGCAATTATTTGACTCCTTAAACTTTTAAATACCTTTAACAGCTGCCCAGTGCCCACAGGACAAACGTCAACTGGCACAGCCTGGTATGCAAGGCATTCCATCAATCAAACCCAATTTGTTTCTTTGCTAGTTTTATTACTCTTCTATTTTATCACTCTCTATTTGACAGAAATTTTGTATATGTGAAGTAAATACTGATTTTTTTTCTATATGTAACTGATACAGCCAAGAAATGCTAGTTACAGTTACATCTGAATTATTAAGAAAAATATCAAATAATACGATATGAGAATTACAATAACACTTTCCACAAAACACCTAAATCTGAACTCTTACTTTCTACTGTCCTACAGAACTGGATGGCTTTACGCTTCAAAATAACAGAACAATTTCTTAAAACTTAATTAGCTATACCAATTAGAAAATAGCAATTACAATATTTTAATTATATAATATTGAGATAATTCTGTATGAACACTGGAGGCATAAACAAGTAAGCCCTATATAAATACTAGCTGTCAATTTTATAGGCTAATTTTTCAGAAAACACCCAACCCAAGATCTACAGTGTTTCAGAGACACACCCAAGATCTTTGAGAAAACACTATTTATGTCTTGGTTTTGTTATTACATACTAGTCTGACCTTGGACAAGTCCTTTACGTTGGACCCCAAGTTCCTTATCAATTAAGTCAGGTATGTAACTAGATTAAGGTTTCCAAACATTTTCCTAACAGACTCCTTTTCATAGCAATTTGGTTATTAGTCATTTCTGCATGATAAATAATAATGAACTGATTTTAAGCAAAAGTATTTTAATTTAAACTACTGTATTAAAGTAGATCATACTGTACAGACTATAAAATAATATTTGATTGTAATCACATTATGGTCAAATTCTAAACATTTGCTTTTCTACAAATAATGTACTCAAATTTTTTTAAGCTCAATAAGAAAAAGTACGTGTGAAAATATTATATGCTTTAGAACACAGCCTAAACCCCCCATTTACTCCCACTTCCCCACTCATACCAGATGTAATAGCATCAAACTATCTCAACATCTCTAAAAACCCATCATAATTAACAGATGAGATAACAGTCTACTTTTACAACTATAAGCTTCTTTTAAAATGTTGTCTGCTGCCAGATTAGTATTCTTACAGCAATTATTTGACTACTTAAATTTTTAAATACCTTTAACAGCTGCCCAGTGCCCACAGGACAAACGTCAACTGGCACAGCCTGGTATGCAAGGCATTCCATCAATCAAACCCAATTTGTTTCTTTGCTAGTTTTATTACTCTTCTATTTTATCACTCTCTATTTGACAGAAATTTTGTATATGTGAAGTAAATACTGATTTTTTTTCTATATGTAACTGATACAGCCAAGAAATGCTAGTTACAGTTACATCTGAATTATTAAGAAAAATATCAAATAATACGATATGAGAATTACAATAACACTTTCCACAAAACACCTAAATCTGAACTCTTACTTTCTACTGTCCTACAGAACTGGGAGGCTTTACTCTTCAAAATAACAGAACAATTTTTTAAAACTTAATTAGCTATACCAATTAGAAAACAGCAATTAAATATTTTAACTATATAATATTGAGATAATTCTGTGTGAATACTGGAGGCATAAACAAGTAAGCAAAAATTTAAAATTCCTATATAAATACTAGTTGATATTTCCAAGTTATTTTTGTAGAACATAAGTATTTTTGAGGTTAACACAGAGTCTAGAAGTAACCTCAAATCCAGAAATTACCACAAAACAACAAGTTTTATGCAAAGAAAATTTGTACACATGCAAAGTCTGTCAGAAAACAATTCTCTGTTGAATTACAAGAGTTAAATTCCAATATAAATTATCAAGCACACTCATACATTCACAAAGACTCAAGCATATAGCTTATTTACCAAATTACAGAATACTAACATTTTCAAAACAATATTAAAAGTTTACCTTCTGGTATTTTACTGCTAATGAACAACTAGAAATATTGCTTGAATAAATAAATATATTCACATACCAATATGCCTATATAATGACATTCTTTATAGAATAGCCATAAGATACATAAGGATTAAAGCATACATTAAAAGTCACGAATCAACCCATCAAACTAAAACCTGGATAATTAAAATGTATGTACATACTATCACTCATAATTGTTTATATAAACAGTTCATACTATCATTCAGCATTATTTATCGGTACAGCAGTGACTGCCCAATTGTACATTAAAAAGTATAGTTATGACTATCTATCCCAAGGTGGTTATCTCTTTCTTTAGACTCTAGATCCAAAACTGAGTTCTTCTCAGGACTGAATTACAAAAATAGCCTCAAAATATTAGGTTGGTGTAAACATAACTGTAGTTTCAAATCGTGAATTTTAAATCATTATAACTAGGCTCGAATACATTTTATTATTCAAAATAGGAACCATCATAATCAACACAGTTTTGCCAATGAGAAAGTTGTCTATTCCTGTAGCATAAAAATTTATGCTTCAGGACTCAATGAACTCTTGGAAAGCATTTTCCGCCACCTGCTGGTTGTTGAAACGTTTTCCCGCAAAAAGTTGTTGAGACACTTGAGGTGGTAGTCCGCTGGTGAGAGATAAGGTGAATATGGAGGATGAGGCAAAACTTGACAGCCCAATTCGTTCAACTTCTGAAGTGTTGGCTGTGCTGTTTGGTCAAGTGATGTTGTGGAGAACTGGGCCCATTCTGTTGACCAGTGCCAGGTGCAGGTGTTGGGACTTTTTAGTGCATCTCATTGATTTACTTCTCAGATGTAATGATTCTGCTGGGATTCAGAAAACTGTAGTGGATCAGACAGGCAGCATACTACCAAACAGTGACCTTTTCTGGCTTTGGGAAGTAAAGTATTGGAGTTTCTTCTCAGTCCAATCACTGAACTAGTCCTCATTAGCTGTCATATAGAATCCACCTTTCATCATATATCACAATCCGATCGAGAAATGGTTCACTGTTGTTGTGTAGAGTAAGAAAAGATGATACTCCAAAACGACAATTTTTTAAAATTTCAATCAGCTCAAGAGGCACCCACTTATCAAGCTTTTTCAACTTTTCCAATTTGCTTCAAATGCTGAAGCACAGTAGAATGGTCGACAATGAGTTCTTTAGCATTTTCTCTAGTTGTAAGAGGATCAGCTTTGATGATCCTCAGTTGGCTGTTGTCAGTCTCCAATGGCTGGCCACTATACTTCTCATCTTCAAGGCTCGTCTCCTTTGCAAAATTTCTTGAACTACGGCTGCACTGTATGTTTGTTAGCAGTTCCTGGGCCAAATGCGCTGTTGACATTGTGAGTGGTCTTCACTACTTTATGACCCATTTTGAACTCAAGAAATCCCTTGAATTTGGTTTTTGTCTAACATTTCCCTAATCTAAAACGCATACAAAATACACAGGAAATCAGTAAGTCATTAGCAAAAAAAAACATAAAGTTGAAATGTGCATTAAAATGATATACAACATTTACTTAGAATGTATTCCAATATCAGAGGGCAAATTTCAATACTGCAAAACCACAATTACTTTTCCACCAACCTAATAAATATAATATATAGCTACCTGTTAATTTCAAATTAACTGAATAACCAGTTTTCTTTTTTTTAACTTCATGTCTGTATCCTGCTGGTTGTTGAAATGTTTTCCCGCAAAAAGTTGTTGAGACACTTGAGGTGGTAGTCCGCTGGTGAGAGATAAGGTGAATATGGAGGATGAGGCAAAACTTGACAGCCCAATTCGTTCAACTTCTGAAGTGTTGGCTGTGCTATGTGTGGTCAAGTGATGTTGTGGAGAACTGGGCCCATTCTTTTGACCAGTGCTGGGTGCAGGTGTTGGGATTTTTTAGTGCATCTTATCGATTTACTTCTCAGATGTAATGATTCTGCTGGGATTCAGAAAACTGTAGTGGATCAGACAGGCAGCATACTACCAAACAGTGACCTTTTCTGGCTTTGGGAAGTAAAGTATTGGAGCTTCTTCTCAGTCCAGTCACTAAACTGGTCCTCATTAGCTGTCATATAGAATCCACCTTTCATCATATATCACAATCTGATCGAGAAATGGTTCTCTGTTGTTGTGTAGGGTAAGAAAAGATGATACTTCAAAATGACAATTTTTAAAAATTTTCAATCAGCTCAAGAGGCACCCACTTATCAAGCTTTTTCAACTTTTCCAATTTGCTTCAAATGCTGAAGCACAGTAGAATGGTCGACAATGAGTTCTTTAGCATTTTCTCTAGTTGTAAGAGGATCAGCTTTGATGATCCTCAGTTGGCTGTTGTCAGTCTCCAATGGCTGGCCACTATACTTCTCATCTTCAAGGCTCGTCTCCTTTGCAAAATTTCTTGAACCACTGCTGCACTGTATGTTCATTAGCAGTTCCTGGGCCAAATGCACTGTTGACATTGTGAGTGGTCTTCACTACTTTATGACCCATTTTGAACTCAAGAAATCCCTTGAATTTGGTTTTTGTCTAACATTTCCCTAATCTAAAACGCATACAAAATACACAGGAAATCAGTAAGTCATTAGCAAAAAAAAACATAAAGTTGAAATGTGCATTAAAATGATATACAACATTTACTTAGAATGTATTCCAATATCAGAGGGCAAATTTCAATACTGCAAAACCACAATTACTTTTCCACCAACCTAATAAATATAATATATAGCTACCTGTTAATTTCAAATTAACTGAATAACCAGTTTTTTTTTTTTTTTTTAACTTCATGTCTGTATTGGCTACCTTTCAGAGAACTGAAATATCACTTAGACTACAGATGCATCTTGCTTTTCAGGGATACCCATATTACTGCTGAATATGGTAAAGCACTTTTGCTCTAAATGGGCTTCTAGCTGTAATAGTTATATAATGTTAATATGCTAAATGTTTAATATTTGGTCGTAAACATCCCAGTATTCTAAGTGCCTTGAATCCATACTGAAGTGTATTCAACAAAACGACTTCTGTGGTAAGATAATAAATAAATAGCCACATATAATCCTGTTAGGAAAACAGAAGAAACATGTCCAGTTACCAACATATCCCCAGTGTCCAGTTCAGTGCCTCATACATAGTATGACAAATACCAGTTCAATACATTTTAAAAATGAAGAAATAATTACATTATAGCCAATACTTTTCATTACTTTCAATCCCTTTGAAAAAAATTATAAGCCAATTCTAGCAGAATTTAGAGCCTGGGAAGTGCAACAGTCAGTAAAACTCAGGTAGATTTATCATACTCTTTCAACAAGTACCCAAACCTTCAGAAAGAAGTCAGGGAATTACACATTTCTTTGGGATCTGGCTTACTTCTCAGGTTTTAGTTATTTCCACTCTTCACACTACATTAGAACTGTTTCTGGCTGACTTTAAACTTTGTAAAATAAGTATGCTCTGTCTTATGTCTTACTTTTCACATCAGCTGTGCTCCCCACCTCTCTTTTAACCCCTTCTCTCTTTTAACCCCTTCTCTCTCACCAACCCTATCCTTTACAGGACTCAGGTGATGGTGTCCCCCCTAGGGGAAATTTTTTCTGACGACTCTCCCAATCCTCTGTACCCTCCTTCTCTCACTGGTGAAAAATTTGGTCAATGTATCAAAAAACTTCCCAGGAAAAAAAAAACAATTTACCTCATTGCTAAGTGCTAAAACACTCAATCCATAACACACGGGGACATAAAAAAGGACACAAAGGTATTTATCAATAATCACAAGAAATACATTACAGAAATGTTAACTGTATTATGAAGTGATAAATATGTATATGTATCACCCTTTTCACCCATGAAATCTTGTTTATATATCAGCAACATCAATCTCTGATGGAGAAAAACCTGACTTCAAGAAAATAAAAATCACACGTAGAGATGCACAGTCCCTTACAAAAAGCACATAAATGAAAATCAATAATTGTATGATAAATAATAATATTTAAATACATAGCAAAATGAAAATAGTAAAACTGAAAATTGCAAAAGCTACGGTGATTGCTGTGTGAGGTGATGGTGCAGGACATGTGGGAAGAGGAGGAGGGCCATGAGGATTGCATGCCTCACCCTGTGAATCATCATCCTGCTGCTTCAGGCTCTGTTAGGAATAAAAGAGCAGGGCAGGGGACTGGAGGTGGAGGGAAGCTTTGTCTTGTCTTCAGATGTTTCATTATTTTTCCCCTTTCCCTGCCGCTCCACTGCAGCCCTGTAAAACATCAGGCAAGCCTCTTAAACACTCCCTGTCTGTTCCATTCCTCATCTGTAATATGGGAAGAAAAAAAACTGATTGGCTCAAAAAGACTTTCCGAGGACGTAAAAACATTGTCAGAAACCCTAAAACATAATCACGCCTCCAGTTCTGTAGCTACATCATCTCAGGAGACAAAAGTCATCTATCTTTCTTTTCTGCTCAACTGAGGAACTGGAGTCCATCTCCCACATATCCCCACCAGATCCCCCAAATACAAAGAAGCAGTTATAACCATAAAGAACTGAATAAAAAGGTCACCCATTAACAATGTGTTTGCCCTAGTTTGTAATTCATACTAATATCAGCATACTCTTTTGAACTGCTCTTTAGAAGGTCTTAAAAGTTACAATTTATGAAATTATTTCAGAGGAAGTCTTAGGGATAAAAATATATTAAAAGCTGAATAACCACTGCCAAGAGACTGCATGTTAACTTGAAGCTTTTAGTCTCACTGCACTTATGACAAGTACATTCAAATTAATACAAGGATGCTCAGGTCTCATCTTAAAAGTTTGTGATTCAGTAGGTCTGAGGTGGGACCTCAAAACGTTCTAACAAGTTCCCTGGTGATCTTCATGTTGCTGGTCAAGGTACCACACTTTGAGAACCCACTGGTATACTTATTTCTGCTATCAGTTGTTTTTATTAAATAATTAATAGTGCATCTTATATTGATTCCCCATCTTCCTTTCTGTATTATTTCCAAATTCCTTTGGAATTTTAAAGCAGGCTAAGCTCTTAACTACTAAGAGTCAAAAAAAAGAAGTATATTTTCTCTTCCTTCAGAATGCAAATTATCATCATCTTACTTAACCCGCTCATCACTGTGCCTCAATTTCCTCAAATGTGAAATGGAGACAACTAGAGGGATTCAATAAAATAATTCAGTTGTTGTTGTTTAGTCACTAAGTTGAATCCAACTCTTTGCAACCCCATGGACTACAGTACACCAGCACCTCTGTCTACTATCTCCAGGAGTTTGTTCAAATTCATGTCCAATGAGTTGGTGATGCTATCTAACCATTTTACCAATAAGATAATGTATATAAAAACTCTTTGAAGAATATCAGGTCATAATACTGTCACAGTACTTGACAACGTTGTATATTATTGTTACTGCAATTACCTCCCTAATTTTCTGTTCATTATTAAGGAAAACTTATTCATGTTTGTTATATGTTAATACATTACTGGTGTATGTATAAAATGCTATCTATTTATGATGAAATGTCACAGAGCTCTGATGGATTTGGTAAACTGGGGGACAAAGGGATGGGTTAATGTTAAAGACCAGGCTCTAATTCCACTTCCCCAAATAAACTGCTATATGACTCTAGGCAAGTCATTTAATCTTGGTCTTAATTTCTGCTTCTGAAAAAGCTTAACCTTGGATATGAAGATCAAATGATATAATGCAAGATAAAAAATTTTTTTCTAAGTATTATAGTATTCTTGCGATGAAAAAAAAGGCTTCTATTTGGGAACAGTTTACAAGATATTAATAAAGAGAGATTATGGCGATGGCTTCTATATTTGCACACTTAAAAGACAGCTAATGATCTGAATCACATTAATTATTTACTGATTGTTCAATGCTACCAAGACACTAATTTAAATATATTATGCTATTTTAAATATATTATGAGCATAAATACTTAGTATTTCAAATAGTATGGCAAATACTGCAAAGTGAAAGAAATGTCACTACAAAGTAATCTTGGGCATTTATTGTGTAGCAGCTTCTACCTCACTTCCTGCTTTTGGCATAATTTTTATTTCAATGCAGAACCCTTCTACTGGGTCTAAGCTTTTATTAGTATAAATCCAATTTATACACACATGTGAATGAATAATGGCAACTAACCAGGCTGGTGATTTTCATTTCTGGTGACATATATATATATATATATATATATATATATATATATATATATGATATACCTAACACTCTTATAAATAAAGTTCACAAATTTTTAAAATAACTTTTTCAATATCTTGAAAAGAAGATTAAGCAGTTATTAACATTTTCTTTGTATATTTCGATTTAATTACTACCTTTTTTTAGGTCCAAACAAAATCTGTCACCTTTTTTTGTGTCAATGTTTACTAACATGAAAAGATATAATGTATATATTTGATGTTTCCCAATGGGAACTATAGGGAATAAAATAGTAAAACTCATTTTTTGTAAAGAATGTATCTCAACATAGGCAATATACACATCCAAGACATTGTAGACCTTAATTTAAAATACCTAAATGCAACTTAAAATAAATGCTATTGATGTAAGAAAAGCTACACAGAAAAATTCCTATCAACTATGATTATAATGTTAAAACTGATTAAAATTTTAAGAGACTAGCTTTAAAATAAAAATAATATGAAATAAGGAAAAGCAGAGATAGAAAACACCATTCTGGTCCATGGCTATACCACCCTGAACGCACCCAATCTTGTCTGATCTCGGAAGCTAAGCAGGGTCGGGCCTGGTTAGTACTTGGATGGCAGAAAACACCACTCTGTAGATGTGTTGCTAATATCGTGGTTAAAAACTGAAAGGTAGATAAATGTCTTCCTTTGGTTATTATTCCAATATTCAAGTACCAACTACTTCTACTTTTATGGCATTATAATTATTCTACAGTGCTCCCAGAAAACATATTAAATCTAATTTCATGTGTGTCCTTATTCTGTAGACTATGTAGATGTGATTAACAGTACTGGGCACTCATCCCTCCTCTCTTCACAGTACATCCCAAACAGGCCTGTGATTTGGATCGAATAGAATAGAAACACATCCATGCAAGACTCCATTTTAATATATTCAAGATTCTGTCGCAGAGTATCTTAGTGATATTGGGGGCAAGTAAAATCCTGCCAATTTTAAAGACTAATATATACAACAGGACATGCACGAATTCAGGTTAGAGGCCTTATGAAAGCTGCTCACTAAGCTTTCAGTTAATTTCACTGTTGGCCATATTGTATAAGGAAGCACTCTATAAAGTAGATCACCTGTAGCTAGCTGTTCATGTAGCTCTATTTATTGCTTGCAGCTCTATTGCTGATGTACTCAGCATGTGAGATGGTCAAAGAGTCTACAACCAACTTGTCAGAAGTTTAATATAAAATCTTCAGTTGGTAAAAGTATATCTCAATGATTTACAAAACTGTAGGAAGGGAAAAAAAAAAAAAAAAAAAAGCAGTGTGGCTTGAATTAGAAATCTCTAAATAACATCACTTTGCATAGTCCCTAGCAAACAGAAGTCCCTCAAAATTTTTTGTCAAATGAACAAATGCAAGTCTAAAAGTGTGCTTCCAATTACTGTAACTGTTTGAAAGGAAAATATACTTAAAATTATATTCTAAAAATATCTTTAAGTAAGATATTTATAAAGCACTTACTTAGAAAGTGGCCCATAGGAAGCTCTATGTAAGTATTTACCATTACTCTTATCCTGCCAACTTAGTTTGGCTCATAACAATCTTGGAAACTCCATGGGTACTAACAACAACACTACAACTGATAAAGAATTCAGGCATGTATGCACTACTAGTGAGGATGTAGTTGCCCATCACCTTTACATGTGGAAGAAAGACTATTTTACAAGGGAAATTACTACACTCTTATGGATATTAACTCAGTAAGACATCAACATACAAGAAAGGTGAATTAAGCCTTATAATTTTATCCTATCAAAACAAATTAAGTTCCTTATAATCCAGTGTGTCTTTTGTATTTACATAATTCAGAGTTTCAAAAAGAGCTATTAGTAAGATTCATGTTTGCTTATGTCTAAGAAATTCAATTAAAAAATAAAACACCAAACTGCCAATTGATAATTGAGTTGCAAAAATTTTCTTTCATACCAAAGCAAACTATAATATAGGAAGAGTGCTAAAAAATGGTTGGGTTTACTCTCTTACACATTGATTGCTGAAAACAGAGATGAAGACTGAGGTACTGTGAAAATTCTCTGAGGAAAAAAATGAAAGTCAGGCTGTGTAAAGTACCCTCACTTCCAGGGCCATGCAATGCTGTACTCAGCTATAAGCTGCTCACTAAGCTTTCAGTTAATTTCACTGTTGGCCATATTGTATAAGGAAGCACTCTATAAAGTAGATCACCTGTAGCTAGCTGTTCATGTAGCTCTATTTATTGCTTGCAGCTCTATTGCTGATGTACTCAGCATGTGAGATGGTCAAAGAGTCTACAACCAACTTGTCAGAAGTTTAATATAAAATCTTCAGTTGGTAAAAGTATATCTCAATGATTTACAAAACTGTAGGAAGGGAAAAAAAAAAAAAAAAAAAGCAGTGTGGCTTGAATTAGAAATCTCTAAATAACATCACTTTGCATAGTCCCTAGCAAACAGAAGTCCCTCAAAATTTTTTGTCAAATGAACAAATGCAAGTCTAAAAGTGTGCTTCCAATTACTGTAACTGTTTGAAAGGAAAATATACTTAAAATTATATTCTAAAAATATCTTTAAGTAAGATATTTATAAAGCACTTACTTAGAAAGTGGCCCATAGGAAGCTCTATGTAAGTATTTACCATTACTCTTATCCTGCCAACTTAGTTTGGCTCATAACAATCTTGGAAACTCCATGGGTACTAACAACAACACTACAACTGATAAAGAATTCAGGCATGTATGCACTACTAGTGAGGATGTAGTTGCCCATCACCTTTACATGTGGAAGAAAGACTATTTTACAAGGGAAATTACTACACTCTTATGGATATTAACTCAGTAAGACATCAACATACAAGAAAGGTGAATTAAGCCTTATAATTTTATCCTATCAAAACAAATTAAGTTCCTTATAATCCAGTGTGTCTTTTGTATTTACATAATTCAGAGTTTCAAAAAGAGCTATTAGTAAGATTCATGTTTGCTTATGTCTAAGAAATTCAATTAAAAAATAAAACACCAAACTGCCAATTGATAATTGAGTTGCAAAAATTTTCTTTCATACCAAAGCAAACTATAATATAGGAAGAGTGCTAAAAAATGGTTGGGTTTACTCTCTTACACATTGATTGCTGAAAACAGAGATGAAGACTGAGGTACTGTGAAAATTCTCTGAGGACTAAATCACACTACATTCTTCATATTTTCTAAGGAAGTAAGCTTCAGGCTGTGTAAAGTACCCTCACTTCCAGGGGCCAAGAACAACAACTGCTGCAATGAAAGAGCAGAGCAGTTAGGGTTAAGGAGGTGGTTGCCTTTCATTATAAAACTAGCCCGAATATCTTTTTTGTTGACATTATTAAAGTCAACTCTATTTCTTTGTTTGACTTAAGGCAGTGGAGCTTTTGATAAGACAGAGAGGCTTTTAAAATAAGATGCCGTTTTCAACTAACCATCAAGGATACCTTCTGTTTCAAGGAAATCCAGTTACGAAGTCTCTTATGAAACTTACTCAAACCAAGATCCCCTAATTTATAAAATTATGATTCAAAATGCATTCTGATATGTAACAGGGAAAGAGTCTATTAGTTTATATTGCACATAAGTGATAAGATATACTATAAAAATTAAATGATATAAAATAATTTACAACTGATAAAACATAACAGTGATAAGAAGTCTGGCTAAAGATGTAACCATGTAGTTCAAGTAACGTGATGAACAATACAAGATCAAAAGCTTCAGAACACTCAAGTGAGTGAGACACAAATAAAATGGTGGGCAAATCAAGCAAGAAAGTAATCATAACTGTACTTTTGCTTTTCACTTCAAGCAGTTGATTTTAAAAATGACTTAAAAAATAAGGGTTTTTCTAAAAAAAAGCAGCAAAATTTTTTTTTCAGCTACAATCAATCAATTGCTGTCCAAAAGGAACTGTTAAGGCAGAAAAACATGGGGGAAATTTAAAATGTATTTTCAGAACGATATACAACATAATCTGTGGAGATAAATAAACTATAGATTCCTACATAATAAAGTATCTTTCTCTAAATTTCAATTTCTCAAGTAAAATCTAAATTGGGACTTCATTTCTTCTCTTATTGTTAGTTCTGCCTCATTTCCCATGATTTCTGTAATGTAGCCAAGGAAATCGCTAATTTATTGAAATAGTTTCCTAGTATTACAAAACTAAGTAAACATGTCTTTTCAAGAATTAAAAAAAAAAACTCTGTTTTGAACAAAATATAAAACAAAACTTCTAAGTATAAACAAAAAAGTTAAAAGTAAATACGAAACTAGTCTAAAATACTATTAAGAGATATACATAGAAAGTTACCTTTTATAAGATTTTTCTAATAGGAAAGAATTAAAGAAAAAAGCATATTGTTCTCCTTTTTGAACGCTGTCTTAAAACACTTTCTGAATAGACTAAAATCATTCTAAACAACCATTTTCTTTATTTTCACTTAAATAGGTTGGTAGAACTAAGAGATACCGAAGGGCAAAAAAAAAAAAGAAAAGAAAAAGATCATCCTCCCCCCAACTAAAGCACTATTAACAAAATAGAAATAATACTTAAATCATTTTCTTCCAGTTCATTAGTGTTTAAAATTGTGGGTAGTCACTGAGGCGATGAAATAATTAAGATATAATAAAACATAAGTTCATACTGTTCAAAATGATATCATTTCTTAAAATATTAATTTTAAAACTCACATAAAAAGTAATCATAGATGAAATGTTAGATTATATTGATATATATAGTTTATCATTCTAATTTTTTTCGTGATGATTAGGATATGCTTATAACATAAATGCATCATCACATAGTAATAATTAGATTTTTCTAAGACAATTCAGAGAAAAAATATAACTGATGTATATTTTTCATATAAAAAGCCATCTGACAGTTATCAATGCAGATTTAATTACTAATTGCAATTTACACATCACTAGATGTATTTGTTACCTCAACAATATCCGAGTTGGTTCTGCTTTCGTGAGGTTCATTATATTCTGTATACTTGAGAAGGACTTTGTCCATATCAGTGCTGGCATACTGAAACAGTTTGTTAGAGCTGTTGAAAATGATGAGTGCTATTTCACAGTCACAGAGCACACTAAGTTCATAGGCTTTCTTCATTAATGCAAACTTTCTCTTTGTAAAGGTGACCTAGACAATAAAAAGAAAGTGCATTTTTATTAAAAGTATTAGTAGTACTTGAATACAGGCTACCCAAAGAAGAGTTCTCTTTTAATACTGAGTCTGATTTCAAAGATGAAAGAAGTTTCTAGCTTTATACTCCACATGAGTCTCCTTCCCTGAATTACCAAAGGACTATAGTCTTATAGACATCTTGTACCTCCAAGGGCTTCATAAAGCAGTCTCCTGAGGAGTCTTCCTTTATCCCTGGCTGCCACTCTGGGCAAATAACGAGAGAAGGAAACAGCTGACCAGTGGCTTCTTATTATCCAGCTTAAAAAGGCATTTGAAAGCCCAAGTTCAACCTCAAGTAATCCAACACTGTGTGTGTGTGTTTAGTTGTTCAGTCATGTCCAACTCTTTGCAAACCCATGGACTGCAGCCTGCCAGACTTCCCTGTCCATGGGTGCTTTTTAGGCAAGATTCTGGAGTGGGCTGCTATTTCCTTCTCCAGAGGATCTTCCTGACCCAGGGATCAGACCCACATCTCCTGTATATCCTGCATTCAGGTGTATTCTTTATCTGCTAGGCCATCAGGGAATTCATCATTACTCAGACTTTAATCCCTAAGCATCAAAATACATCCACTATTTTTAGTTTTTTAAGGAATCTCCATATTGTCTTCCATAGTGATTGTATCAATAAAAATAGAAGCACCAATAAAAATAGCAATCCCACTATTAGGCTTGTACCCTGAAGAAATAAAAATTGAAAGAGACACCTGTATCCCAGTGTTCACTGCAGTACTCCATACAATAACTAGAAAATGAAAGCAACCTAGATGTCCATTGACAATCGAATGGATAAAGAAGCTATGGTGCATGTATACAATGAAATACTTCTCAGCCATAAAAAGAAATGCAGAAGAATCAGTCCTAATGAAGTGGATGAATCTAGAACCTATTATACAAAGTGAAGTTATGTCAAAAAGAGAAGGACAAATACAGTGTACTGACACATATATATGGAATCGAGTAAAATGGCACTGATAAATACACCCACAAAGCAGAGATAGAAAAACAGACATAGAGAACAGAACTATGGACACTGAGAGAAGGGAAGGGTGGGTGAGAGGTATGGGATAATTTGCTTTCTTCATTAATCCAAACTTTCTCTTTGTAAAGGTGACCTAGACAATAAAAAGAAAGTGCATTTTTATTAAAAGTATTAGTAGTACTTGAATACAGGCTACCCAAAGAAGAGTTCTCTTTTAATACTGAGTCTGATTTCAAAGATGAAAGAAGTTTCTAGCTTTATACTCCACATGAGTCTCCTTCCTGAATTACCAAAGGACTATAGTCTTATAGACATCTTGTACCTCCAAGGGCTTCATAAAGCAGTCTCCTGAGGAGTCTTCCTTTATCCCTGGCTGCCACTCTGGGCAAATAACGAGAGAAGGAAACAGCTGACCAGTGGCTTCTTATTATCCAGCTTAAAAAGGCATTTGAAAGCCCAAGTTCAACCTCAAGTAATCCAACACTGTGTGTGTGTGTTTAGTTGTTCAGTCATGTCCAACTCTTTGCAAACCCATGGACTGCAGCCTGCCAGACTTCCCTGTCCATGGGTGCTTTTTAGGCAAGATTCTGGAGTGGGCTGCTATTTCCTTCTCCAGAGGATCTTCCTGACCCAGGGATCAGACCCACATCTCCTGTATATCCTGCATTCAGGTGTATTCTTTATCTGCTAGGCCATCAGGGAATTCATCATTACTCAGACTTTAATCCCTAAGCATCAAAATACATCCACTATTTTTAGTTTTTTAAGGAATCTCCATATTGTCTTCCATAGTGATTGTATCAATAAAAATAGAAGCACCAATAAAAATAGCAATCCCACTATTAGGCTTGTACCCTGAAGAAATAAAAATTGAAAGAGACACCTGTATCCCAGTGTTCACTGCAGTACTCCATACAATAACTAGAAAATGAAAGCAACCTAGATGTCCATTGACAATCGAATGGATAAAGAAGCTATGGTGCATGTATACAATGAAATACTTCTCAGCCATAAAAAGAAATGCAGAAGAATCAGTCCTAATGAAGTGGATGAATCTAGAACCTATTATACAAAGTGAAGTTATGTCAAAAAGAGAAGGACAAATACAGTGTACTGACACATATATATGGAATCGAGTAAAATGGCACTGATAAATACACCCACAAAGCAGAGATAGAAAAACAGACATAGAGAACAGAACTATGGACACTGAGAGAAGGGAAGGGTGGGTGAGAGGTATGGGAGGAGTAACATGGAAACCTATACTATCTTATGTTAAGAGATAACTATTGTCAAGCGGTGTGGGACTAAGGGATCCTACATGGGGACTATGCAATGGCCTGGAGGGGTGGGATGGGGGACTGTAAGGGCTCAGGGATATACCTACAACTGATGTGGGATTATACATATCTATAAACAAAAGCAAAATTAAAATAACTAAGTTAAGAAAAATAAAATATAAAAAACTATAAAAAATACATCCACTAATCTAAGGTTTCTCTTCCTTTTCAAGCCTTTCTACTGCACTCACAAAAATTCACATCTAGATCAGCAAATTCCTTAATGTCCTCAAATTCTTCTTTGAATGTTTCTCTAACTAAAACCTGAAGCCCTCTCACACAGAGGCTAATTTGTTTCTTTTTAAATACTGTATCTCCTGTACTGAAGGGTCTGGAAGATATGTCCTTTTTTGCTTTTCATTCTCTCCTCAATTTTCCTGCCTTTTCTGAAATTCCTCAATGCTTTGAAGCTCAAGCTATGAAATTTTTACTCCCCCTAAATTCTCCTTGTGGTCATTCTCCCTCATGCACTGGTAAGTATCACGTAAGTATCTCTTTCTCATCCCTCTGGTGACTTCAGCATCAATGTAAAATAACAGTGCAAATACTGTGGCCTCTCATCAGTTCCTTTATTTCCCAACCTCCAAAATGATCACATCAAGCACTGCTGTGCTATACCTTAACTCTGCCATCACCAATAATCACATCACCTTCAAAATCTCTATTTCACACATTCCACTTTGACTGCCTCCTATGCAACTCACCTATTTTGTATTATCTCTCCAGAAATTCTCTGGTGGTGGTTCAGTCGCTAAGTCATGTCCAACTCTTGCAATCACATGGACTGTAGCGTGCCAGACTCCTCTGTCCATGAGATTCTCCATCAAGAATACTGCAGTGAGTTGCCATTTCCTTCTCCAGGGCATCTTTCCAACCCAGGAATCAAACCTGGGTCTCTAACACACTTGCTTAGCACAGCCCCAATCAAGTACTGGCGCCCCCATACACATATCAAATTAGCCGTTTATATTTACACACGTGGCTGACAATTACTGAGAACAAAAATGTACATGTACACTCATATCCACACCCCCCTTGTTTTTCTAAACTGAGGATCATAAATCTCAACTAACACTTAACACTGCCCACCATTATAACTTAGCTTATTTGTCACTATTAGCCTATTCTCCCTGTCAGCTACTTCCTACCTTCTCTCCCTAAAATAACTCTCCACTGATAACCCTACTTCACACCACTGAGAAAACAGAAGAAGTAACTATCTTACTTCCTATTACCAAATCTATCAGTTCAACAGCTTTATCTGTACTTTTCATTCTTCCTTCTCTGCTATTATTGCTGACATCTCTGTTTGTATTCCTTTCCGTAGGCTGCACTTTCTTCCCTCATCATGGTTTTTTCTTCCTATCAGATCAAAGGGCATAAACCTATAAACATGCTTGAGCATCTCCTCTGACTCCACACTGTCCCTCCATTACCACCCATTCTCTTCATCCTTCTTTTTGCTTTACTTCAGAGTAAAAATGTTCTAAAGAAGTGTCAATAGTTATCGCCTCTGATTTCTCAGCACCTAATCTCTCCCCAGTCTACTGCAATCAGACCTCCAGTCTCCACATTCCACTAAAATTTGTCAGTATCTCATACTAACCTTTAATTTATGTGATTAAAGTCAATGGCCATTTTTTCCCCCCATCTTACCATGTATCTCATTTGAAAAATTTGACCACATTCTTACTCTTCAAACATTTTCTTTTCCAATTGTTTATGGTGCCAGACTGTCCTGGCTTTCCTCCTACGTGAGTGACTGCTTCCACTTAGCCTTTAGATCCATATCCCCTTTCTCTGCTCAATCTCTACATAGTAAAGTGCCTGGAGCTTTAGATCTAGGATCCTCACAGTCCTTGCATCCAGCTTCATAATTTTAAAAGCAATCTACAGTCTCTTCCAGTTCAGCAAATGGCACTGTCATTCATTAAAACAAAATCAAATAATATCTAAGAGTTACTCTTGATCTTTCTAATTGCAATAATCTACCCTACCTAATCCTTAAGCAAACTGTGTTAGCTCTACCTTTAAAATATATCCCAAATTTATCCACTTCTATCTACACCACTATACCGATCTAGGTTAAGTTACATAATCTCTCCTATGTATTATTTGTATCAGCACCTTATTAGACTTCCTGCTTTACTGACACTACTCTACAGACATACCTGACACATATCTGACAGAGTGATATATTTGAATCATAAGAGAGGTTTTCATTGCACTGAAAGTAATATTCAAACTCAGCAGAGAAGCAAAATAAATGATCTGGCTTCAAATTATCTGACCTTATTTCCTCAACACTCTCTCTTACACCCATTATGCTGGACTGGTGTGCACATGCATGTACACGTATGTGCGCTTTTCTTAACCACTAGCTACTTTCTACCTTAGGAGATTTGCTATTTTTCCTCTCTGTGGAATACTCTTCACACCACATCTTTCTACTGTTTCCTTCTCCTTTTTTTTTCAAAAAACTCGTATTGTTTACATTTTTTAAAAAGTCTTTAAAATATAAATACACTAATATATAACTGTACAGGAATGTATATATGGAATATAATGTATTTTGTTTGCCTCCTTATTTTCCCTTGGGTGTAAACCTCTTAACCCATGTTTCCAACTTAGTATTTTTCATATCACATTTTCGTAAAAGATCATAATCATATATACATTTGGATGTATACACATTATTATAAGCGACCTTGTCAGCATTTATGAAACTGGGACTCTTATCAATATTCTTTGTTTTGTTTTCCTCATTTAACCACACCCTGTGATTGTATAAGTCAAGTAGTATGTTTCTACGGTACTCTTTTGAATAATTTCATAATTTTTTTCCCTATAAATGCTACTACTCTTTTTCTAGATGCAAAATAAAAATTTTGGTTTTTTTAATATGCATTTTCATAATTAGTAGTGATTAAACATCTTTTTAAATATTTGTTGTCATTTCATATTTGCTTTATATAAACTGCCCATCTTTTGATCATTTTCTTATTTTATAATTTGCTTATTACTTGTCTAAGAGCTGTTTATACAACTATATTAACTATGTTTTACACTTTCCCAAGTTTATCAATTCTTAATACTATTATTTTTCAAAAGTCTGGCCTTTTATTATAACACTGTAAGAATATAATTAATAGAACACCAGTATTAAAATATACTATTTTAAAACAAAGAAATAGAATCATTTGTGAGATTCACTTAGGTGTACTTGTTACATTAAAACTATGAAATCAGCAAAGGTGCAGTTAGAAAATGGTTTACCATATTCCTAGCAACTGAAGAAAACGAAAAAAATGACAATCAACAAAGGAAAACATTTATTCCAAGAATAATTCTTATTCTAGTCAAAGACTTTCAAAATAAAAGTGAGATGTGAACAAGGCATGAGACAGGGAATATTCCGCTTCAGAATATCCAGTAAGTATGCCTGAAGACAATTCTCTAAAGCAAAAATTCAAGTTCACTATCAGTAAAATTATGACAGTCCCCGTTATCCTTTCCAAAAATACTTATGAAAAATATTTCTTCAAAATTATCAATTACAAGGAGTTGAAGATGAAGGATGGAGTTAGTGGGGGAAGAGGCGTAGCTTATAACTTCTATTACTCCAGTTTACTCCAAACAGACTAAGGTTAAACAGAGTTTGTTCAGTAACCAGAAAAATTCGCACAATTGTTTGCACTTATGTTTCAATGATGAAGCCAAAGATATAACATTGAAAACTACAATCTTAATATTTTGCTTTCAAGATTCATAAATTAAATATTTTTATTTTATCTACAGTGTTTAGTTTATTTTTAAACATTTATTTATTCCTAATAATTTATATGAGAACAGCAGTAAAAATTTATGAGAACAAAAATAATAAAAATTAACTTTGTATTCTTAAAAACATTTATTTTGAAATTATTTCAAACATACAGAGAAGTTTTAAAAAGCAGTACAAAACTTTCATATATCTACTAAATTACATGTTAACATTTTACCACATTCCCATTCCTGAAACACGCATAACTTTTTCTGAACACTCTGAACTGATTCATTTCATATTTGCTTTATATAAACTGCCCATCTTTTGATCATTTTCTTATTTTATAATTTGCTTATTACTTGTCTAAGAGCTGTTTATACAACTATATTAACTATGTTTTACACTTTCCCAAGTTTATCAATTCTTAATACTATTATTTTTCAAAAGTCTGGCCTTTTATTATAACACTGTAAGAATATAATTAATAGAACACCAGTATTAAAATATACTATTTTAAAACAAAGAAATAGAATCATTTGTGAGATTCACTTAGGTGTACTTGTTACATTAAAACTATGAAATCAGCAAAGGTGCAGTTAGAAAATGGTTTACCATATTCCTAGCAACTGAAGAAAACGAAAAAAATGACAATCAACAAAGGAAAACATTTATTCCAAGAATAATTCTTATTCTAGTCAAAGACTTTCAAAATAAAAGTGAGATGTGAACAAGGCATGAGACAGGGAATATTCCGCTTCAGAATATCCAGTAAGTATGCCTGAAGACAATTCTCTAAAGCAAAAATTCAAGTTCACTATCAGTAAAATTATGACAGTCCCCGTTATCCTTTCCAAAAATACTTATGAAAAATATTTCTTCAAAATTATCAATTACAAGGAGTTGAAGATGAAGGATGGAGTTAGTGGGGGAAGAGGCGTAGCTTATAACTTCTATTACTCCAGTTTACTCCAAACAGACTAAGGTTAAACAGAGTTTGTTCAGTAACCAGAAAAATTCGCACAATTGTTTGCACTTATGTTTCAATGATGAAGCCAAAGATATAACATTGAAAACTACAATCTTAATATTTTGCTTTCAAGATTCATAAATTAAATATTTTTATTTTATCTACAGTGTTTAGTTTATTTTTAAACATTTATTTATTCCTAATAATTTATATGAGAACAGCAGTAAAAAATTTATGAGAACAAAAATAATAAAAATTAACTTTGTATTCTTAAAAACATTTATTTTGAAATTATTTCAAACATACAGAGAAGTTTTAAAAAGCAGTACAAAACTTTCATATATCTACTAAATTACATGTTAACATTTTACCACATTCCCATTCCTGAAACACGCATAACTTTTTTTCTGAACACTCTGAACTAAGAAGGTCCCTTTGCCCCTAAATACTATCTTAAAAACAAGGAAAAACATAATTATCAAAATAAAAAACAACATGGATATGATACTATTATCTAATCCAGACTGTAGATTTTGGACAGGAATAGTTTAGAAGCGATATATCCTCAATATATCTCATGAAAACCCACCTAGCTAGCATTATCAGCTTGCTTAAGGTAGTGTCTGCCAGTTTTTCCCCTTGCTAAGATACTATTACTTTGCTGGTAATTAATAAGTATGTAGGTTTTACCTGCCAGTGCAGTAGATATGGGTCAGATGGATCCCCTGGAGAAGGAAATGGCAACCCACTCCACTATTCTTGCCTGGGAAATCCCATGGACAGAAGAAACTGGCAGGCTACAGTCTATAGGGTTGCAAAGAGTCAGATACAACTTAGCAACTAAACAACATGATTAAGAAGTACATTGTTAAGATTTTTATTATGTCATTTTCTCATCAAATTTTAAACTAATTTTACCATCCACAGATGATTACTTACTGAAAAATTATTATCATGATAGCTGTCAAATAGGAATTTTCTAATTCCATCATATTTTCCATCTAATTTTACTGTAACAGTTATTCCCTTCCCTTCATTCATCATTTACGTCAGCATCAACTCACAGATTCTGATTTTATTCCCACACTATGAAAAACAAACCTACCAGCTAAAGACAAAAGCCTGTTCTTTTGTTGATACCCTGAAGGACTGGGTCAAGGGATAAATGCATAGTCGTCAAGTCATGTCTAACTCTTTGTGACCCCATGGTCTGCAGCCCACCAGGCTCCTCTGTCCATAGGGATTCTCCAGGCAAGAATAACTGAGTGGGTAGCCATTCCTTTGTCCAGAGAAGTCTTCCCAACCCAGGGATCAAATCCAGGTCTCCTCCATTGCAGGTGGATTCTTTACTGTCTCAATCACCAGGGAAGTCCCATACTTTTTAAATTATATACTGTCAGATACCACCCTCTCAAATTGCTATGCAAATCAGTATTCCCATTTACAGTGCACGGGTTGCCAACTTCTTCACAGCCTTACTATACTTTTGTTGATACAGGTATCTTGTTACCGTTCAGTCCGCTCAGCTGTGGCCGACTCTTTGCAACCCCATGGACTGCAGCACGCCAGGCTTCCCAGTTCTTATCATCTCCCAGAGCTTGCTCAAACTCATGTCCACTTAGTGGATGATGTCATCCAACCATCTCATCCTCTGTTATCCCCTTACTCCTCCTTCCTTCAGTCTTTCTCAGCATCAGGGTTTTCTCCAACAAGTCAGATCTTCACAGTAGGTGGCCAAAGTGTTGGAGCTTCAGCTTCAGCATCAGTCCTTCCAGTAAATACTCAGGATTGACTGGTTCAATACCTTGCAGTCCAAAGGATGCTCAAAAGTTTTCTGCAACACCACAGATTGAAAGCATCAGTTCTTCAGTGCACAGCTTTGTTTATGGTCCACCTCTCACACCCATAAATGACTACTAGAAAAAACCATAGCTTAGACCATAGATTAGATGGACCTCAGTTGGCAAAGAGATTGTCTCTACTTTTTAATATGCTGCCTAGGTTCATCACAGATTTTCTTTCAAGGAGCAAGCATCTTGGACTTTCATGGTTGCAGTCACCATCCACAGTGATTTTGGAGCCCAAGAAAGTGAAGTCTGTCATTGTTCCATTTTCTTCCCCAGCTATCTGCCATGAAGTGATGGGACTGGATGCCACGATCTTTATTTTTTCAATGCTGAGTTTTAAGCCAGAGTTTTCACTCTCCTCTTTCACTTTCATCAAAAGGCTCTTTAGTTTCTCTTCTGCTGTAAGGGTGGTGTCATCTGCATATCTGAAGTTACTGTTATCTCTCCCAGCAATCTTGATTCCAGCTTGTCTTCATCCAATCTGGCATTTCACATGATGTACTCTGCACAGAAGTTAAATAAGCAGGGTGACAATATACAGTCTTGACATACTCCTTTCCCAATTTGGAACCAGTCTGTTGTTCTATATTCAGTTTTACCTGATGCTTCTTGACCTGCATGCAGGTTTCTCAGGAGGCAAGTATGGTGGTCGTGTATCCCATTTCTTTTAAGAATTTTCCAGTTTGTTGTGATCCACATATTCAAAGGCTTTAGCATACTCAATGAAGCAGAAGTAGATGTTTCTCTGGAATTCTCTTGACTTTTCTATGATCCGAGGAATGCTGGCAATTTGACCTCTGGTTTCTCTCGCTTTTCTAAATCCAACTTGTACATCTGGAAGTACTCTGTTCATATACTATTGAAGCTTAGCTTGGAGGATTTTGAGCATGACCTTCCTAGCATGCGAAATGAGTGTAACTGTGCAGTAGTTTGAACACTCTTTGTCAGTGCCCTTCTCTTTGGGATTAGAATGAAAACTGACCTTTTTTAGTCTTATGGCCACTGATGAGCTTACCAAATTCCTGGTATATTGAGTGTAGCAATTTTAACAGTAACATCTTTTATTTTTTATTTTATTATTTTTTTATTTTGGGGGCGGGCCACTTCTATTGGTCTTTTCATTTATCTATTTTCATCCATCTTTTGCTCTTTGGCCCATATGGGCCTCCCATTGCAGCGGCCTCTGTTGTCGCAGAGCACCGGCTCTGGGCACATGCGCTCCAGAGCTCCAGCTCAGTAATTGGACACATCGGTCCAGCTGCTCCGTGGCACGTGGGATCTTCCCAGGCCAGGGATCCAACCGGCAGCCCATGCAGTGCAAGGTGGTGTCCTTACCCACTGGACCACCAGGGATGCCCAGTAACATCTTTTAGAATTTGAAATATCTCAGGTGAAATTCCATCACCTCCTTTAGCTTTATTTGTAGTGATGCTCCCTAAGGGCCACTTGACTTTGTATTCCAGGATGTCTGGCTGTAGGTGAGTGATCACACCATCATGGTCACATGGGTCTTTAAGACCTTTTTTGTATACTTCTTCTGTGTATTCCTGCCACCTCTTCTTTCTCTCTTCTGCAGATTCTGTAAGGTCTATACTGTTTCTGAATTATTTCATTTTAGTTATTTATGTCCCTTTTCACCAAGAAGTTATAGGACTGGCATCAGATTTTTCAAAAAAGAAATTATAATGTAGAATTTGCCTTCAGAAAACCATAAAGGGGCTTCCCTGGTGATCCAGTGGGTAAAAAGTCTGCCTTGCAGTGCAGGGGGTGCTGGTTCAATCCCTGGCCTGGGAAGCTCCCACATGCCGTGAAACGGCTGGACTGGTGTATCCAATTACGAGCTGGTGCTCTGGAGTGCATGCACCTAGAGCTGGTGCTCTGCAACAAGAGAAGCCACTGCAATGGGAGGCCCACACAGTCCAAAGAATAAAGATGGATGAAAATAAATAAAGAACCAATAAAAGAGGCCAAAATTTATTTATTTATTTTATTTATCTTTTTGGGGGGTGGCGTGGGGAGGGAGTGGGACGGGCGGGCCACTTCTATTGGTCTTTCATTTATCCATTTTCATCCGTCTTTGAAAAGAGGCCAAAATTTAAAAAAAAAAAAAAAAAAATCAAGGGAGACTTCCCTTGATTCAGTTCAAGTTGTTCAGCTGTTAGGAATCTGCCTGCCAATACTGGGGACATGATTTCAATCTCTGATTCGGGAAGATGCCACAAGGAAACTAAGCCCATGCCCCACAACTACTAGGTCTGTGCTCTAAAGCCCATGCACTGCAGCTACTGAGTTTACTCACGACAACTACTTGAACCTTAAAGCCTGTGCTCCACAACAGAAGCCACAATGAGCAGCCCACATACAAATGTAGCTCCCACTCACTGCAACTAGAGAAAGTCCAGTGGAGCAATAAAGACCTGCAAAGCCAAAACAAAACAAAAGACCCCATCAAACTCAATTTCTAGTTTTACTACACGGTAATCAGTATATGCTTGTAATAGTCTCCTTTACTGAATTTACTGATGTTTCCTTGCTTAGGTAGTATATGATCAATTTTGGTGAATGCTCTATGTACCCCTGTTACTCTATTTTGTTAAGTGTAGTGTTCAACATATTGCTTAAGGTCAATTTTATTCGTTATGCTAGTCAGATCTCATTTACCATCAATTAAGTTTTTGTCCATTTGATCTATTTCATAGTAAGACTACTGTGTTCAAGTTATTTTAATACTTTAATATTTATATGTATTATGCATATTTAGTGTTATTTTCCTCCCTTTAAATGTTTTTTATTTGCTTCTTTAAGAAAAATTCTATGGAGCTTAGCATTTTTGTTCTAGTGGGTACCCTTGTAGTTACAGCTTTTTAGAATGCCCTTAGTATCTGTTTTCATGTTTAATCCTTCACTATTTGGTCTGTCATCTTAAAGAGATTCTTTAACTCCCATTTGCGTAAATAATTATCAGTATGCACATCTTACTTCCTCTTTTCTTCTCCTTTCTTACCATGTCTCAGTGGCACTATTTCTATTTTTTTCAAAGCAAGGTAACATATAATAAATAATATATAACACATTACTCTTCCACCCTTGCCGCCACTATTGCTTTAGGCTTAAAATCTACAGTGTATTAAATGTCAGTCATGGATCTTTTTGCTTATTTCCTCAGGCATCACTCAGTTGTATGGAGCTTATCCCCTACTAGACTGCACAGTAATAGCTCACATTTTTTATGTTTAAAACTTGTTTTTACAATATTTGTATCTGAATACAGCTTGACTCCAAACGAAATACCTGCTTCAGACACTTTCCCCTGCATGTGTTGAAAATGCTGCTATGTTGCTTTGCTTTATATTTTGACTCTGCAAAATTTGATGTCAGTCTAATTTTCTGCACTTACAAATTTGTTGTTATTTTATACCTAGAAGCCCTGAGGACTTTTCCTTTATCTTAAAATCTACAGAGACATAGAATAGAGAATGGACATGTGGGGAAGGGTGGGATCAACTGGGAAAGTAGCACTGATATATATACACTATCATCTGTAAAACAGACAGGCATTGGGAAACTGCTAAAGAGCACAGGAAGCTCAGCCTGATGCTCTGTGATGACCTAAAAGGATGGAATGGGGCAGGGGTTAGGAGGGAGTTTCAAGAGGGAGAGGATATACATACAACTGATCCACTTTGTTGTACAACGGAAACTAACACAATACTGTAAAGCAATTACACTCCAATTTAAGTTTTGTCCATTTGATCTATTTCAAAAATTTTTAAAGAACTACTGTGTTCAAGTTATTTTAATACTTTAATATTTATATGTATTATGCATATTTAGTGTTATTTTCCTCCCTTTAAATGTTTTTATTTGCTTCTTTAAGAAAAATTCTATGGAGCTTAGCATTTTTGTTCTAGTGGGTACCCTTGTAGTTACAGCTTTTTAGAATGCCCTTAGTATCTGTTTTCATGTTTAATCCTTCACTATTTGGTCTGTCATCTTAAAGAGATTCTTTAACTCCCATTTGCGTAAATAATTATCAGTATGCACATCTTACTTCCTCTTTTCTTCTCCTTTCTTACCATGTCTCAGTGGCACTATTTCTATTTTTTTCAAAGCAAGGTAACATATAATAAATAATATATAACACATTACTCTTCCACCCTTGCCGCCACTATTGCTTTAGGCTTAAAATCTACAGTGTATTAAATGTCAGTCATGGATCTTTTTGCTTATTTCCTCAGGCATCACTCAGTTGTATGGAGCTTATCCCCTACTAGACTGCACAGTAATAGCTCACATTTTTTATGTTTAAAACTTGTTTTTACAATATTTGTATCTGAATACAGCTTGACTCCAAACGAAATACCTGCTTCAGACACTTTCCCCTGCATGTGTTGAAAATGCTGCTATGTTGCTTTGCTTTATATTTTGACTCTGCAAAATTTGATGTCAGTCTAATTTTCTGCACTTACAAATTTGTTGTTATTTTATACCTAGAAGCCCTGAGGACTTTTCCTTTATCTTAAAATCTACAGAGACATAGAATAGAGAATGGACATGTGGGGAAGGGTGGGATCAACTGGGAAAGTAGCACTGATATATATACACTATCATCTGTAAAACAGACAGGCATTGGGAAACTGCTAAAGAGCACAGGAAGCTCAGCCTGATGCTCTGTGATGACCTAAAAGGATGGAATGGGGCAGGGGTTAGGAGGGAGTTTCAAGAGGGAGAGGATATACATACAACTGATCCACTTTGTTGTACAACGGAAACTAACACAATACTGTAAAGCAATTACACTCCAATTTAAAAAAATGTGAGAAAATATCTAGGAAAATAGAAATGAAATGTAAACAGATTAGGAAAAACAAAACTATCTTTATTCACAGACCACATGATTGTCCATGTGAAAAATCCCAAAGAACAAATAAATTCCTGAAACTAAAAGGAAAGGCATCTGATGAATATTTTATAATCATGTCCAGTTTTACAAAGAAAGTCAGTAGCAAAATAAAATATAACATTCATTTGAGTACAAAAAAAAAAGCAACCTATTAACAATAGTTTCAGTAGGATATGTATCAAAGTTGATCTCTGTAGGTCCACCTAATCTTGGGCATCTTATTTATGAAAACCTTAATTACAGTTTGAATATCAGTTCCATGGTTCAGGTTCACTTTTCCCCTTCAAGCACTACAAATATACATAAGTTAGATCTTTATATCTCCCTTTTCAACCATTTACTCTCAAACTCTTTGAAATTACTTATATCATTTTCACTCATTTAGCTGTTCCTAAATTCCACCAATTAATATAAAGTTTCACGTGAGTATATTATTCCTTGGCCAGTTTATAATTTAGTCTTTGTTTTGATATGATTTTATCTTTTTCCTTTCTTTTAACCATTTTAATCAGCTGAATCACTTTATGTTTCATCCATGATTTTAAAAACATCCATTTCCATTCTTAGTATTATGAAATTCTGAAGCCTGATTTTTTTGTCATCTTTGTAGATGTTCACTCTGAACTGATAATGATTTAGAATATTCAACAAGCCTCAACACATTTTAAAGTGTTCAAAATCTTTTGCAAAGGCAAAATAAACTACTATAAAACACCATAATTAAGTCTTATCATAAAAGTGTTTGTAACGTGTTTCAGTAAAGACTGAAAGATCCTATCTGAAAACAGATTCATAAGTACATACAGAATTGAAATCTAGAATATATGAAGAACTCCTAAGAAAAAAAATCAACAACCTAGCCAAAAGTGGGAAAGCTACAAAAGAGGTTAACATTTTACCTCTGTTAGACTAAAAATATATATAAAATGAAAAAAATAAAGGAAGAAAGAAAAGAAGAAGAAAAGTTAAGTGTATAGGAAAAACAGATTTTCATAAATTACTATAGTATATCTCGTACAATCACTTGGAAGAGCACCTTGAAAACCTCACAGTAAAGCTATGACAGATATATTCTACCCAGTAACCCCTCTAGAATTATAATCAGAGTTATGTCCACAGATGTTGTTTCATTATCACTTCTAACATAACACACAGCAAAATTTCTAAAAAACTGGAAACCTAAATGTTCTTTGATAGAAGTACTGATAAATGAATTGAGGCATATTTTCTCCTACAAACTAGTTGTACTAAATGAGGGAGCTACACAGACAAATCTCTAAAACACTAAATTAAGTTTATCAGCAAGTGTAGATGAGAATGCTGTTATATGAAAATTTTAAACCATGTTGAAATAATATTAACATGTGCTTAAATATAAAGAAAATAGAAATTAAAGCCATGATGGGGGGTTCCCTTGGGGAAGGGAAGGTAAGAGTGAGGCCAGGAAAGATTACAAAGGACAGTGCATTTCTAATTTTTTTATTTACAAGGGAAGATATTTGCAGCAAGTATGTCAGCACTGACCTACATTACTTCTGCAAAAGTAACAGTGTTTGAGGCATTATCCTCTATATTCTACCTTAAAATAATTCTTTAACTCTCTCTTTTTTAAGCGTAAGAGGATGTCTGCCTCTAAGTAAAATGGAGTGACTGATGGAAAACCAAAGAACTGAAGAGATCAACTAAAAAAACAGTGAAATACACCAAAATACCTGTTAAGACATGAAAAAGCTGCTGAGGCAAGAAGGATTAAAGATGCCCAAACTCTAGAGGGATGAAAGATTTCACTTCCACTTACAAGTTCCTGGTGAAACTGTGTTTGTCTTTCTTGCTCTAATGTACTTCTTTTTAAAAAGTAAACTTCTCATTAAAGAATAACAAAAGAAAGCCCACTAAGCCTGAGTGTATGACTCCGTGAATTTTTGTGGGAAAAGAAAAAAAAGAACATGGCCTTAAATCTGGCATATCTTGGTGCACTAACCCAGAAACACTCTCTGTCCTATCTCCCAGTCATTATGACCTCGTCTCAAGGAAGGTCACTAACCCAACTTCCAGTGCCAAAGATTAATTATGCCTGTTGTTGACTTACTTTTTTTTTTTTTTAAATGAAACAGTTTGTGTTGTGTGCTTTGCAATAAACTGCACTGGGCCAACTGAATAAACACCTGAAAAATAGCAAATCTTGACCCCTATACTTCAGACCACACACAAATCCAAGTCCCAAATGAACAGTATATCTAAAATCCAAAAGTCTATTTATACAAGAAAAAATATATATACCGATTCATCTAGTGGAATATTATACATCAATGAAAATAAAAACACATCTGTAAGCAATGGTAACAATGATGAATTTCACAAACATAATATTACATAAAAGAATGCATGCTGTTCCAATGACATGAAGTATTTATTTCTAGCTCAAAAGCTCTAGTAACTCAAAGCTCTATTTGGTACTACCTCCTTCAATAACTGCTCCCTGAACTACAGAACCACCAAAGGTTGGTGGTTCCTTCCATAAACATTCTTATCACCTACTTCTATTTGCAATACAGTTAAATCTCATATGTAGGTTATATGTTTTTAATGAGTTCCCAGTGCCTAACAGTCTCTCAGATAAAGCTGGTATTCAAAACCAGATGAAATGCATGACATCGCTTCTGCATGGAAATAATTTTTCAACTTTTAATGCAAGAATAATGAAACTTGTAACTCAGAATTCACAAACTCCAAAATCTGTAAAATTAAGATACTCTTTTAGTTTGTAACAAATTATCATACCTAATCTAACCTTAGAAATAAACAGATACCCTTGTCTCATCTGGTAGCTTGGCAAGAAGCTGACTTAGCAGGCAAATTCAACATTGGCATAGGCTAATTCCCGTTGCTGACATACAGTGGCAGGCTCCATTTTTTTTTTTTTAACCAGGTCATTCCTTTAGCTTAAAAAGCTCCATTACACAGTAACTTATATATTCCTCATTCTCCTTTCCCTCCAAACATGTGGAGTCCTTTTCCCACTAGTAGTTTTAATCTATCTATGTTCAATTTAAACATTATCCTCTAACGGGGTATTAAGAGTGAAAGGATATGACTTAAGTAAGTGTCAGTCAGTCATGTCCGACTCATTGCAACCCCATGGACTGTAGCCCACCAAGCTCCTCCATCCATGGAAAGGATCTTAGGTGCTTTTCTAATTCTCTGACTGTATTCTATTCCCTAATAAACCCTATTTTACATTTACACTGGACATGTTCATGAAATAGGTCCCTGTGCCCACTCTCTACATGTCAAAATCCTCAGACTTATAAAGGAAAATTTACTTGAAACCTTGTCAGAATTCATTCCTTTGGAATGATGGAGTGATTATTTAATCAGTTTATCAACCTCTGAAAATGACTCACACTGTGTGAGTCTTAACATTTAACTAAGGAATTTTCATAAGTTGAAACAAGGGCCCTCAGCAATCCTAACCACTTCCACTAACTTCCCTACCAGACACTTAGTTGTGTTTTGTCTCCAATTTTACCTATAGTACTGGATGAAATACTATTAACTTTGTAGAACACATTTTCAATATTGTTCTGTTCCTGATAAGATTCAAAAAACCAGCTATTGACACTTTTGATGTGCAACCTTTCCGAAGATAATATCCCTCTCCACCTGCATATTCTCTGAATAGTAGTTCATTTACAATAGTGTATGGTATTATTTTTCCTTCTTTCCTTTAAGCCAAGGGGTTGGCAAACTTTTTCTTAGAGGACCAGAGAGTAAAGAGTTTAGGTTGATGGGCTATACAGTTTCTGGGGCAACTTCTCAATTCTGTTTAGTGTGAAAGCAAAGACCATGTGTAAACAAACACGCACGGCAGAGCCCAAATGATGCTTTACTGATGAAACACCAGGCAGCCAGCCCATGGAACATAGTCTGCCAACTCGTGCTTTAAACTCTTAAAATTTCTGGGCTTTGTATACCAGTATCATTGTAACTATCCTGAATTTTTAAGGGTTTATTGGTATTGTAGTGAAAACTAAGTTCAATATATTTTTTCTTTTTAACGTGAGATACATATATAAGTGACTTAAAAGTATCTGTAATAGTAGTTATAAAAAATTTTCATTACTTATTGCTTAATCAAAATATCTAACTGATCAGAATACATTCACTGATAACCACAGTTAAGTATTGCCTAATTATGAAAATAGACAAGATAATTTAAAATAATCACCAATATATGGAAAACTAATAATCAAACATAATCAAGTGCTAAATATATTATGATAAACCTACACAATGGTAGCAGTGGAACTGCAGTGATTTTACTTTCCTGCTTTGATTAGCCAGGTTTTCTATAACTAACAAATTGATTTCTATAATAGTAATAAAAAAGTTTCTTTATAGAACATGATGAAAAGTCAAAAGTCTTTTTTTTTTGAAAAGTCAATAGTTTTTTTGATGGCTAAATTTTGTAATGTAGTCTAGAAATAAAAATATTTAGACTTTACAAAACCCTTCTATCCTACACTTCTTTTTTTAAAAAATTTACATCAATTAAGTAGATAATTAAAATTTTTGTTTACCTGTCGGTTCCTTTCATCCATTATGCGTGTGATCTGTATTTTCTTCCGCCCCATTTTCAGTCACCTTTCCTTCCTTATATTCCAAATACTTAATTCAAAAATTAATTTTCTTCAATTCCCTAATGCATGGTACATAGCCTCTATTACTTCAGTTTCTAGTTTGAGGGCTCCAGATGAATTTTCTAAATGATCTAAAAGAAAACACAAATTACAAAATTTAAGTTCTACAAGTTTAGTACATCATGGAAATGTTACACAAATTTCAAATCTGCCTTTATACTACAAATAGACATTATTACTGACTTAATTTTTAAAAAAAATTTGGCCTCTTTGATTGCTTATTTATTTATTTATTTATTTTCATCCATCTTCACTCTTTGGCATGTGTGGGCCTCACACTGCAGTGGCCCCTCACTACAGAGCATGGCTCTGGGAACATGCGCTCTAGAGCGCTGGCTTGCAACCGGATACACCAATTCTGCTGCTCCATGGTATGTGGGATTCTCCCAGGCCAGGGATCGAACTGGTGCCCCCTGCACTGCAAGGTTGACCTTTTACCAACTGGACCACTAGGGAAGCCCTGATTAAAATTTTTGATTACACAAAACTAGTAAGCAAGTTGAAGCCTTTTTAATTTTACCCCTAAAATGTCAATACTTTGGCCACCTGATGTGAAGAGACAACTCACTGGAAAAGACCCTGATGCTGGGAAAGACTGAAGGCAGGAAGAGAGGGGACGACAAAGGATGAGATGGTTGGATGGCATCACTTAGTCAGTGCACATAAGTTTGATCAGGCTCTGGGAGATGGTGAAGGACAGGGAAGTCTGCTATGTTGCAATTGAACTGAATTGAAAGTATCTCTTTAACTTTTCATTGCCTCTAGTTCTAGCTAAAAGAGTGCAATTATAACCTAGTTAAAAGAGTGGAATTATAACCTTTAAGTTTTTCCTCAATGCATACAACGACAAAAAATATCCTTAAAAGTGCTCAATGCCTTCCATGTCAAAGGATGAACTAATAATCTGTGTAGCCCCAAACCACTTTCACGAATTCTTCCTGCAAACTGCCCTTGTTGTTTAGTCACTTAGTCATTTCCAACTCTTTGTGATCCCATGGACTGTATCCTGGCAGGCTCCTCTGTCCATTGGATTTTCCAGGCAAGAATGCTGGAATGGGTTGCCATTTCCTAACCACCAGCAAAATTACTGTTTGTCAATTCACAAAGAAATTATATACTTTCATAATAATACACACCTAAATGAAACACTATTCCTTTAGCCATTTAGTTAACTCTTCCTCATAAAAGAAGATTCAGTTCAAATGTCATCACCCTGGATGAAGCCACGACCAACACTCCTTTGTAAAATAAACCATAGTACCTTATTTTGCATATACATTCCAAAAGCATTTGCCTCTGAAACTATGAATCTTTCAAGAATATTTTTTCCCATTTATCTCTGTAGCAGAATGACTGGCAATGACATAATTTGTTATGCTCTGAATGATAGCTGCATCAAAAACATAGTGATTTCAAAACTTAAGACAGTAAAATATTTACAGATGGATGGTAAACAAACCTTAAAACACAGAAATAAACTCTGAGGAGGATTTTTAAAGTATTTTTAATGTTTTACATATAACTATAAAACTTTAACTGCCCCATGAAAATCCAGTGTTTGATTAAATCTGGCTTCTGCTCAAAAGCAGTGAGTTTTCAATTCTTATTCATTATTATCACACCATTTCTCACATATCTTCCCTTACTCATTCTGCTATTTCATTTATATAAATGGAAAGATTATCTATTAACAACTGATAAACCACGCAAAACAGGTACTTGGAAACACTGAACTAGGTACATATGATAATGCTCAAGGAAAAAAGGCATAATTTCTGATCTCACAGTTGAGAGTCTAGTAGGAGCAAACAAACATTAGTTAAACCATCATATAAATAAGTATGTATGAAAATTCATTTATTTGACCTATATTCATGATCAGGGCAGGCTTCATTGAGAACTATTTCATATTCAAACCCGAGTATGCAGGTGTTTATGCAGAGAGAAGAGCATGTTCAAAACTGTGACAAGAAAGAGCAAGAGACATGAGAGGAACTGAAAGGTGGCTAGTCACTTGGAGGAATCAAACAAGTAGCTATGCTGTAAACTGTTTCCCAGGCAAGGAACTGCTTTTGTGATCCCATGGACTGTATCCTGGCAGGCTCCTCTGTCCATTGGATTTTCCAGGCAAGAATGCTGGAATGGGTTGCCATTTCCTAACCACCAGCAAAATTACTGTTTGTCAATTCACAAAGAAATTATATACTTTCATAATAATACACACCTAAATGAAACACTATTCCTTTAGCCATTTAGTTAACTCTTCCTCATAAAAGAAGATTCAGTTCAAATGTCATCACCCTGGATGAAGCCACGACCAACACTCCTTTGTAAAATAAACCATAGTACCTTATTTTGCATATACATTCCAAAAGCATTTGCCTCTGAAACTATGAATCTTTCAAGAATATTTTTTCCCATTTATCTCTGTAGCAGAATGACTGGCAATGACATAATTTGTTATGCTCTGAATGATAGCTGCATCAAAAACATAGTGATTTCAAAACTTAAGACAGTAAAATATTTACAGATGGATGGTAAACAAACCTTAAAACACAGAAATAAACTCTGAGGAGGATTTTTAAAGTATTTTTAATGTTTTACATATAACTATAAAACTTTAACTGCCCCATGAAAATCCAGTGTTTGATTAAATCTGGCTTCTGCTCAAAAGCAGTGAGTTTTCAATTCTTATTCATTATTATCACACCATTTCTCACATATCTTCCCTTACTCATTCTGCTATTTCATTTATATAAATGGAAAGATTATCTATTAACAACTGATAAACCACGCAAAACAGGTACTTGGAAACACTGAACTAGGTACATATGATAATGCTCAAGGAAAAAAGGCATAATTTCTGATCTCACAGTTGAGAGTCTAGTAGGAGCAAACAAACATTAGTTAAACCATCATATAAATAAGTATGTATGAAAATTCATTTATTTGACCTATATTCATGATCAGGGCAGGCTTCATTGAGAACTATTTCATATTCAAACCCGAGTATGCAGGTGTTTATGCAGAGAGAAGAGCATGTTCAAAACTGTGACAAGAAAGAGCAAGAGACATGAGAGGAACTGAAAGGTGGCTAGTCACTTGGAGGAATCAAACAAGTAGCTATGCTGTAAACTGTTTCTTAAGAGACTGCAATATAAACAACAGATGCTGGCTTATTCCAAATCATGTTCCCTAACAGATGACAGTGCACCCAACTTCCATTATGAAAACTTGCACTGCAGCAATAAAACTATTCACCACTGAGATAGTGTTAAACTCTGTAAGGTATATATACAGTATCATCTTGCATAATCTGAAAAATTCTAAACATATCTGAGCAATACTTACTCTGAAAATATTTACTCTGAAAGCCTAAAGAGACACAAGAAGGGTAAATACAGAAAAATATGAAAAACTTATGAAACATGAAGATCCAAAATACAAGGCAACTGGAACCCAGAAAGGAAGGTGAGACCATACGAGGGAGAAGAAGTACTTAAAGACTTGATAGTTTAAAAATGTAAACTATCAAATGTCTACATACGTCCAAGCAAAACAAATACAAAGAAATTCACACTTAGGCAAATTAAAGTAAAGGGGGAGGGTAGAGGGATGGGCAGAAAGAAAAGCAGTCAGAAAAAATAAAAAATATTAACTTTTTAAGAGTAACAGTAAGATATAGCTGGCTTCTCTGAATAAATAATGGAAGACAGAGGATAATGAAATGAAATTCTCAAAGTGCTGGGAGCAGGGGAAATGCCAAAACAGAATTCTGTATCCAGCCAAAAAAAAAAAAAAATACCCTTCAGAAATGAAGACAAAATAGAGACATTTTTCCCCAGTCAGAGAACTTCTCAGTAGGAAGCACTAAAGAGATTTCTTCAAGTAGAAGGAAAAATGGGATTCCAGATACAGCTTGCAAATGCATCAAAAGATGAAACATAATGAACAGGGTAACTCTAAATGAATAATGACTAAATGGAATGATGACAGTATTTATTTGACCTATATTCATGATCAGGGCAGGCTTCATTGAGAACTATTTCATATTCAAACCCGAGTATGCAGGTGTTTATGCAGAGAGAAGAGCATGTTCAAAACTGTGACAAGAAAGAGCAAGAGACATGAGAGGAACTGAAAGGTGGCTAGTCACTTGGAGGAATCAAACAAGTAGCTATGCTGTAAACTGTTTCTTAAGAGACTGCAATATAAACAACAGATGCTGGCTTATTCCAAATCATGTTCCCTAACAGATGACAGTGCACCCAACTTCCATTATGAAAACTTGCACTGCAGCAATAAAACTATTCACCACTGAGATAGTGTTAAACTCTGTAAGGTATATATACAGTATCATCTTGCATAATCTGAAAAATTCTAAACATATCTGAGCAATACTTACTCTGAAAATATTTACTCTGAAAGCCTAAAGAGACACAAGAAGGGTAAATACAGAAAAATATGAAAAACTTATGAAACATGAAGATCCAAAATACAAGGCAACTGGAACCCAGAAAGGAAGGTGAGACCATACGAGGGAGAAGAAGTACTTAAAGACTTGATAGTTTAAAAATGTAAACTATCAAATGTCTACATACGTCCAAGCAAAACAAATACAAAGAAATTCACACTTAGGCAAATTAAAGTAAAGGGGGAGGGTAGAGGGATGGGCAGAAAGAAAAGCAGTCAGAAAAAATAAAAAATATTAACTTTTTAAGAGTAACAGTAAGATATAGCTGGCTTCTCTGAATAAATAATGGAAGACAGAGGATAATGAAATGAAATTCTCAAAGTGCTGGGAGCAGGGGAAATGCCAAAACAGAATTCTGTATCCAGCCAAAAAAAAAAAAAAATACCCTTCAGAAATGAAGACAAAATAGAGACATTTTTCCCCAGTCAGAGAACTTCTCAGTAGGAAGCACTAAAGAGATTTCTTCAAGTAGAAGGAAAAATGGGATTCCAGATACAGCTTGCAAATGCATCAAAAGATGAAACATAATGAACAGGGTAACTCTAAATGAATAATGACTAAATGGAATGATGACAGTATTTTGTGGAATGTAAAATATTACAATGCACAACAGTAACAGTACATAGTTTGGAGAGGCAGTATTAATAAATTAAGTTAAAGGGTTCTAGAACCCTCCATTGATTAGAAAATAGAAAAAGTTCTCATTTACTTCAGACTTCAGTACATGAACGATGCATGTGGTAATCTCTGGGATAACCATCAGAAGGATAATAAGAGAGAGAGAGAGAGTGTGTGTGTGTATAGTTATTCTTTTTCTGTACAGGGATTGGTTCCAGGACCCTCTGAAGACACCAAAATCTGAGGATGCTAAAGTCCCTTATATAAAATCGCACAGCATTTGCATATAACCAATACACATCCTCTCAGATACTTTAAATCACTGTTAGAATACCTGTAACATCTAATAAAATGTAAATGCGGGCTTCCCTAGTGGTCCAGTGGATAAAGAGTCCGCCTTGAAATACAATAAAGAGTCCACCTTACAAGGGGCACCGGTTTGATTTGGCCTGGGAAGATCCCACATGCTGTGTAGCGGCTGGACTGGTGTGTCCAATTACGAGCCAGTGCTCTGGCGTGCATGCGCCCAGAGCTGGTGCTCTGCTACAGGAGAGGTCATTGCAATGAGAGGCCCACATAGGCCAAAGAACAAAGACGGATGAAAATAAATAAATGAAAGACCAATAAAAGTGGTTAAAAAAAAAAAAAGGGTAAATGTTATTAGCTTCTGGCATGCAGTAAATTCAAGTTTTGCTCTGGGGAATTTTCTGGAATCTTTTTCTGCATATTTTCAATCCATGGTTTATTGCTAAATCCATAGGTACAAAACCCGTAGATATGAAGGACTAACTGTAGAGCTAACAAGCAATTAGTAACAGGGAGAAAAAGGGATCAATATATAATCCAAATTAGATTTAAAAATCCTAATTATAAGATGATTACAGAGAATACATCTTAAATATGGGACTATGGTAAGAATAAGCATAAAATCATTGATAAAGGTATACTTTGTAAAACACAAATCATAAGAAAGCTTGTAGAGATATACTTTATCACAGAAAACTTCAATGCGTGAGACAGATATGCAAAAATACATGGATAAAAATATGATGAGATATTTCATTACAATGAATGTTCAATTTACCAGGAAGGTACAGCAATTCCCCAAATTTGAATGCATCTAATAACATCTAACATCAGGTATCTTTTCCTGAAAAGCTGATAATCTGTGCAAAACCCTTACACTAGGTTTTTTTTTTTTTCTTATTTTAAACATGAAAAATTATGTTAGATATCAACAGATACTCCCCAATCACTTTTCATTTAAAATTTAACAATGTAAAATATCCTTCATGGTTTTGATGTAAAAGGCACACTATATGACTTCACATGCAAGCTTTATTTTCCCTTTTACACAATTACACTTTTTCCTCAACATGTGTGGTGCATTCAAGCAAAGTCAAGGGTCAAATATGAAATGCAATTTGAAATTGATTCAAGACAAACACATATGGCAGATAATAGCTCAAAAACTTACAATACTAAGCCTTACTTAATTTTGTTTACTTATTGCTAGTATCAGAGATGTACAATCCTTTTGTTGTTGTTCAGTCACTAAGTCATGTCTGATTCTTTATGATCCCATGGACTGCAGCACACCTGGCTTCCCTATCCTTGACTGTCTCCTCGAGTTGGCTCCAACACATGTCCATTAAGTCAGTGATGCTATTTAACCATCTCATCCTCTGTCGTCCCCTTCTCCTTTTGCTGACACTCAGTAGATGCTTTAAAATGTCTACATGTGCTTCAAATATTTAAAAAATTACCTTTGGAAGGTAATTTGTGACCTTCCTCATAGACTAATTTATTAAAATACTGTACTGAATTTTACAGATGTAAAAAATACTTATCCTAAATAAACTAATAAACAAGGGTATGGTATATAAAGCCAATTGAAAAGAACTATATGAAGTTCACCATTCTATGAAGTGAACTTCACAGAGCTTTCTCAGTGATTGAAGGAACAAGCATGACAACATGAGGAACATGCAGGCTAAGAAGACACAGGAAAAGATTTGAAGGTTACAACTAACAACCTGACTGACATACAGAAACTACAGCTAACGAATCAAGAAATACATTCTTGGTAAGTGCACAAAAAACACTTAACAAAAATGATCACACGCTGGACCAAAACGAGGTCTCAACAAATTTCAAAAGAGAGGCATATATCTATGATTCCAGACAAAGTAAACTGCAAATTAATAAAAAAAGGTAAAAAGCAATTCCCCAAATTTGAATGCATCTAATAACATCTAACATCAGGTATAAATTTCGCCCAATTTTTTTTCTTATTTTAAACATGAAAAATTATGTTAGATATCAACAGATACTCCCCAATCACTTTTCATTTAAAATTTAACAATGTAAAATATCCTTCATGGTTTTGATGTAAAAGGCACACTATATGACTTCACATGCAAGCTTTATTTTCCCTTTTACACAATTACACTTTTTCCTCAACATGTGTGGTGCATTCAAGCAAAGTCAAGGGTCAAATATGAAATGCAATTTGAAATTGATTCAAGACAAACACATATGGCAGATAATAGCTCAAAAACTTACAATACTAAGCCTTACTTAATTTTGTTTACTTATTGCTAGTATCAGAGATGTACAATCCTTTTGTTGTTGTTCAGTCACTAAGTCATGTCTGATTCTTTATGATCCCATGGACTGCAGCACACCTGGCTTCCCTATCCTTGACTGTCTCCTCGAGTTGGCTCCAACACATGTCCATTAAGTCAGTGATGCTATTTAACCATCTCATCCTCTGTCGTCCCCTTCTCCTTTTGCTGACACTCAGTAGATGCTTTAAAATGTCTACATGTGCTTCAAATATTTAAAAAATTACCTTTGGAAGGTAATTTGTGACCTTCCTCATAGACTAATTTATTAAAATACTGTACTGAATTTTACAGATGTAAAAAATACTTATCCTAAATAAACTAATAAACAAGGGTATGGTATATAAAGCCAATTGAAAAGAACTATATGAAGTTCACCATTCTATGAAGTGAACTTCACAGAGCTTTCTCAGTGATTGAAGGAACAAGCATGACAACATGAGGAACATGCAGGCTAAGAAGACACAGGAAAAGATTTGAAGGTTACAACTAACAACCTGACTGACATACAGAAACTACAGCTAACGAATCAAGAAATACATTCTTGGTAAGTGCACAAAAAACACTTAACAAAAATGATCACACGCTGGACCAAAACGAGGTCTCAACAAATTTCAAAAGAGAGGCATATATCTATGATTCCAGACAAAGTAAGCTGCAAATTAATAAAAATATAAGTAAACTCTTATATATGTGAAGATTAATCATTAAACCGCTAAATAGCCCATAGGTCAAAGGAGAAATCACAGTGAAAGTTAAAAAAAAAATTTATGCAATGTTATTAAAATACTTCCTATCAATATGTATAAGAAAAGCCCAAGGAGGAAAGCACCAAGACACAGTAATCAAACTGACAAAAGTTAAAGACAGATAAAATATTAAAAGCAACAATTTGGAAAAAACAAATAACATACAAGGGAACTCCCATCATGGTATCAGCTGATTTCTCAACAGAAACTCAACAAGTCAGAAGGGAATGGCATAGTATATTTAAAGTGATGAAAGGGAAGAACCTACAACCAGGAATACTCTACCCAGCAAGACTCATTAAGATTTGATGGAGAAATCAAAAGTTTTCCAGACAAACAAAAGTTAAGAGAATTCAGCACCAATAAACCAGCTTTACAAATGCTAAAGGAACTTCTCCAGGCAGGAAGCATAAGAAGGAAAAGACCCACATATAGAAAAAAAAAACCCAAAGCAATTAAAAAACCAGGACCATACATATTGATAATTATCTTACATTTAAACAGATTAAATGCATCAACCAAAAGACTTAAACTGGCTACACAGATGAAAACGTGCCTGTAGGCACTTCCTTAATTAACATACCACTCTGCTTGACCCCTCAAATTGTATGTAATTATTTTATATTGTTAGGTTAATTGTGTTTCCCTTATGGCTTGTAATTGTTAACTATCTTTTTTTTTGGTCGGGCTATTGAATGTGAAAATAAACAGCTTTTTCCACTGCAGATTATGTAACTACTACTCACTTAATACCACTGTATCATAACTGGTCCACAGAGAAATAACATAATTCTTTATGACCAAAACCACTATTTAATAGAAACACCTGTTATCACTTTTAAAAAATCAGATGCGTAACAGAATTATCTTAGATTTTTTTTGAAAAAGTACAAATGCACAGGTATTCCTTTTGTTCAACAGAGCTTCAGATATATTAGATTTCTAATTTAAAAAAATGGAGGGCTTCCCTGGTAGCTCAGTGGTAAAGAGTTTGCCTGCCAATGCAGGAGACACAGGTTCGATCCCTTATCCAGGAAGATCCCACATGCTGCAGAGCAACTAAGCCCATGAGCCACAACTATTGAGCCTATATGCCGCAAATACTAAAGCCATGTGCCCTAGAGTCCAAGTTTCACAACAAGAGAAGTCACTGCAACAAGAAGCCTGCTCACCTCAACTAGAGAGTAGCCCCCACTCCCTACAACTAGAGAAGAGCCTATGGCAGCAGTGAAAAGCCAGAATAGTCAAAAATAAATAAATAAATAAAAATTTAAAAATAGATACGCAATAAACAACAAAGGTTTACTGTCAATATTTTGTAACAACCTATAATGGAAAATAATTTAAAAAACAACGTGTACATGTACAACTGAATCACACAAAAAATTCTTTTTGAAATTTTGTAATGTTCATCTTCTTGCCAGTTTCTCTAAATGTCCAATGAAAATCTAATAACAACATGCTGATATACAACATTTTAAATATATTAAATATTTAAATATATTTAAATATAAATCTATTATATTTAAATTACTAATGACATCATCAAGATGTCTCTATTCTTATTTTATCTGCTTTTGATAAAAATATTCTCAGAGAAACATTAATATGTCGCAATATACTTATATATATCTTTTCCTTTTCATTATATTTCTTCTGATTTTTCCTTTATATATCTTTGTTTCTTTGTTGTTAGGTGTCTAATGGTTTATGATGTCTATCTTCTTTATGAATTGTACCTATTATCATTAAAAATATTCATCTTTGACTTAAAAATAAACAGATTTTTAAAAATGTACAGGACAGAGTTAAAACTGCTCTTAAGAGGAAAATTTTTACCTTTAAAATACATATTCTGTACAAATGTAAAAAACCAACATTATAAGCAACCATTTCAAAGAGTTGACAAAAAGAACAAATTGAACCCCAGAATAGTATGAATGATAAAGTAAAGGTAAGAGAAAAAAGTAACAAAAAGGGGCTTCCCCTGGTGGTCCAGTGGGTGAGGACACCGCCTTGCAGTGCAAGGGGTGCCGGTTCGATCCCTGGCCTGGGAAGATCCCATGTGCCTCAGAGCGGCTGGACCAATGTGTCCAATTACCAAGCCAGAGCTCTGGAGTGCACGCACCCAGAGCCGGTGCTCTGCAACAACAGATACCACCGGGATGGGAGGCCCACAGGAGCCAAAGAACAAAGATGAATGAAAATAGAGAAGTGAAAGACCAATAGAAGTGGCCCGCCCGCTCCCCTCCCTCCCCAACCCGAACCCCGCCCAAAATAAATAAATAAATATCTTAAAAAAAAAAGTAACAAAAAAGAAAATGGGGGGATACTCTTCTATCCCCTTTGCAGTGTCTATGCCAGAAGCTATTTCCTATCCTTTCTTACTTTAATACACTTTTCACTCACAACGCTCTGAGTGACCATTGCTGAGTCTTTCGATCCCAATGTGAATTCTTCTCCACTGGAGATTAAGAATCCAACACGGTTCACGGTAACCTACCATCATCTATCACCTATCAACTGGGGGCTCATCCGGGATCCTCAAGACAAGATGGGAGCTTCACAAAATTCTAAGAACTCCAATCCCTTAGACTGTATTCTGAAAAACTGAGATAGATTTGACCCTTAGAGTTTAACGAAGACAAGCCTGACTTTCTTTTGCAAATTTGCAAATCCGCATGGCCACAATATCCGCTGGAAAACAGTGAACACTGACTAGTTAAAGGGTCTCTCAATTACAGTACTGTTTGAGAATTAGATTTGTTCTGCAGGAAGCAAAGAAAATGGGTAAAACTGCCATATGTATTGCTTTTTCTCTGCGAGATGTGCCAGATTTACTTAAAGGTCAAATTTGGTTGTAAAGCCTTCGGCTTCCTCCAATCCTCTTACTCTGCCCGGGATGAGCAAGAAGATGAGACGAAAGATGAGACACAAGATAAAAATGATGAAAAGCAAGCTTTTCCAGTCTTAGAGCACAGACAAAGGATAGCTAGAGAAGGTAAGAAACAGCTACATAAGTTACTATCTCTTTAAGAGACATCAAGATATCCACTGTAAGTTACAAAAACAGGCATTTGGACCAAATCTGTCTTTACAAAAATGGTTACAGCTAGCTCAGACAGTATATTATAGTGGAAAATACGAAGAACAAAAGCAAGACCAAAGAATAACACAGTTCATACGGAAACACAAAAGACCTCGAATAGCCAAAGCAATCCTGAGGAAGAAGAACGGAGCTGGAGGGATCAGCCTCCCCAACTTCAGACTCTACTACAAAGCAACAGTCATCAAGACAGTATGGTACTGGCACAAAAACAGAAATATCGACCAATGGAACAAGATCGAGAACCCAGAGATAAAGCCACGCACCTATGGGTACCTTATTTTTGACAAAGGAGGCAAACATATAAAATGGGACAAAGACAGCCTCTTCAACAAATGGTGCTGGGAAAATTGGACAGCTACATGCAAAAAAAATGAAGTTGGAACATTCCCTGACACCATACACATGGATTAAAGACCTAAATGTGAGACCAGAAACCATCAAACTCTTAGAGGAGAATATAGGCAAAACCCTCAAGGACATCAATCAAAGCAAGATCTTCTCTGACCCACCTACTAGAATAGTGGAACTAAAAAGACAAATGAACATGTGGGACCTAATGAAACTTAAAAGCTTTTGTACAGCTAAAGAAATTACAAAAAAGCTCAACAGACAGCCCACAGAGTGGGAGAAAATCATAGCAAATGAAACAACAGACAAAGAATTAATCTCCAAAATCTATAAGCAACTCAGACAACTCAGCACTGGAAAAACGAACAACCCAATCAAAAAATGGGAAAAGGACCTAAACAGACACCTCTCCAACGACGACATACAGACGGCCCAAAAGCACATGAAACGATGCTCAACTTCACTTATAATTAGAGAAATGCAAATCAAAACTACAATGAGATATCACCTCACACCCGTCAGAATGGCCATCATCCACAAATCGACAGACAATAAATGCTGGAGAGGCTGCGGAGAAAAGGGAACACTCCTGCATTGCTGGTGGGAGTGTAAATTGATACAGCCTCTATGGAAGACAGTCTGGAGATTTCTTAAAAAACTAAAAATAGAAGCACCCTATGACCCAGCAATCCCACTCTTAGGTTTATACTCTGACGAAATCAAAACTGAAAGAAGCACCTGTACCCCAATGTTCATTGCAGCTCTCTATACAATAGCTAGAACATGGAAGGAACCTAGATGCCCATCGACGAACGAATGGATCCAAAAGCTCTGGTACATATATACAATGGAATACTACACAGCTGTAAAGAGAAATACAGAAGAATCAGCCCTAATGAGGTGGCTGGATCTAGAACGTACCATCAAAAGTGAAGTCAGTCAGAAAGAGAAGGACAAATATAGTATATTAACACATATATATGGAATCTAGTAGGATGGTGATGATGGCACATGCAGTGAAGCGACGGAAAGACAGACATGGACAGTGGACATATGGACATTGTGGGGAAGGAACAGAAGGTGGGAGGCGTAAAGGAAGTAGCATGAAGGCCTGTACTATCATAAGTGAAGAAAACAGCTCTAGTCATTGCTCTGTGAGAAAAGGGGATCCTTCAGGGGTGCTGTGTGCTGGTTGGGAGGGGTGGGAAGGGGGGATATACATATGACTAGTCTGGGAACATACATATCTGTAAACAACAAAACTCTGTAAAAGTTAAAAGCAAAATAAAGGTTTAAAAAAAAAAAAACTCCAGAAAACGACTAAGGCCTTAGCGTTGGCTATTAGCTAAAACAGTCTTTAACAAATATCCAGAGGAACCCAGGACGGACCTATAATCACTGTGTGAAAGGGAGGGACATCACAAGCAAGACTGCCCTCAGGCATCTCAGCCGGCCGGGCTCCTTGTCCGGCCTGTCACAGACCAGACTAGAACAGAAACTGCCCCCAGAGGCATAGGCCCCAGGGGTCAGACTCAAGACAATCAGGACTGAAGGTGCCCAGGGGTCCCCACACAAGCTCCTGTCCTAATAACACCTAAAGAATCCCGAGTATTAATAACTGTTGGGGGCTAATCAGTCAGTTTCCTTCTGGACACTGGGATGACTTTCTCTGTGCTCACCGAAGCCCCTGGTTCACTTTCTTCCTGATCCACTAGTATAATAGGACTGTCTAGACAAGCCGAGTGTTATTATTTCAGTCATTCTCTAAACTGCAACTGAGAACAAAACACAAGCCTCTGTTTTCATGAACATAAGGAGACTGTAATAACTTCAATTCCTAAGGGTTATGCTAACTAAGTAATAGTGGTCTAACTAGGTTATTTTCTGTATAAGAAAGCAATGTTTTTAGAAATTATCACTGATATTTATGCTCGCCAATTAAAACACTAATATAAAGATCAGTTTTTGGTTGTATAAAGAAAGAAAGGTAAGTGTTTTTTGGTAAAGAAAGTATGAGGAATGGAATTACATTTTATGAAGGAAAAAGAAGTACGTCTGTCATACAGATGGCTATTTCAAGATGAGAGAATAAATTGATGAGTACAGAAAGTGATAAGAAGGTTTGTAGAAGTGGACCTTAGGTAAAAGGTTTATACACATTTAAGACTGACTGTTTAAAATAAATTTAAAGATAATCTGAGAAAAAAAGAAAATAAACATAGGGCTTCCCTGGTAGCTCAGTGGTAAAGAGTTCACCTGCCAATGCAGGAGACACAGGTTCAATCCCTGATCTGGGAAAATCCCTTATGATGTGAAGCAACTAAGTCCATAAGCCACAACTATGGAGCCTGTGCTCTAGAGCCTTGGATCCACAACTATGGAGCCCATAAGGTGCAATAATTGAAGCCCATGTGTCCCAGAGCCTGAGTTCCACAGCAAGAGAAGTCGCTGCAACAAGAAGCCTGCTCACCTCAACTAGAGAGTAGTCCCCACTCCTTGCAACTAGAGAAGAGCCTGAGGCAGCAGTGAAAACCCGGAATAATCAAAAATAAACAAAATGCATTTTTTAAAAAAGAAAAGAAACATACAACAGGGATCAACAAAGTGAAAATTTTGCTTTTTGAAATAATAATAATTGATGAACTCCTGAAAAGAGCAATAGAGGAAAAAAAGGAAGCAATCAAAAACCTTCTGGTCCCAAAGGTTTTACATAAAGAAATGTGCAGTGTCCTACATATACATTTATCACATAAAGGTTAATATAAACAACAAAATGTGACACAACAGTAAATTATGTATTAGCATGAAATTAAATTGGCACGTATGACTCTAACCAACACCTCCTGTTATGCCCAGCTCACACACTCTAATAATCTAATTCCAACAATCTTTTGATTCCATTAGGTCCTCCAATTTATTAAGCTTATCACCTTTCACTGTCCCTCACCCGCTTTATGTGGATATACCTCCTTATTCAGTTTAATTTTTATATATTCTTACTCCTCTGGGTCCCACTTTCCCTTTCCTGGGATCACCTCCCAACACAGCAAAGATGGCTTGCTCCCATGTAGCTGAATATGGCTGAAAAACAACCATGCTAATCAGGTTAATTAATCTGACTGAATTCACAAAGGTCATGAACTTCAAATTTTAAATACTCCCCTCATACAGCCCAGCAATCTTCTATTCCCCAGTTTCCTGCTGATTACTTAATACTGTATTCTGTCTCCACACATCTACAACACTCATCTTTAATCCTTTCAGGTGATAACTTTACTTCCTACTCTACAGACAGGAACAACAACAAAAGCAATCAAAGAGAAGTTCCTCACACTCCTAATGTCACAACTATGAACCCACCAGCATCTGTCTCTCACACTCTGCCTTCCTTCTTTTAAAGGTCTTGGCTTCGACAATTCTTCTTTTCTTTCCTTCAGTGTCAATTTTTTCTTCCATACTGAAGAGTTCCCAGTGGCAAAAAAATAAAAGATGCTATTATTTCACTTACCTAAAACACAGAAAACAAACAAAAAATCTTGGTCCTGAGAGAAATTTAGAATACACTAATTGACAAATTTATGTTTGCAGTTTCTCAGAAATTTCAATTTTGTAAAGACGCCAATTCTCCCTCAAATAAGATTCAACGCAATCTAAGTCAAAATACCAGCAGGTTTTCTTTAACCAAATGCATAAACTGGCAATATTAATCTAAAATTCACTTGGAAATACAAAGTTTTAAGAATAGTGAAAGCTACCTTGAAGGATAAAGCTTAAAGACTCATGTATCATCATTTACCACAGGGGTCCCCAACCCCCAGGTCATGGACTGCTATTAGTCCAAGGCCTATTAAGAACTGGGCTGCACAGCAGGAGGTCAGCAGGGGGGCTATACAACAACCTGGTGGGGTGAGATGGGGAGGGACTGGGAAGAGGGCTCAGGTGGGAGGGGCCAAAGAGACACTTTTGATTGATTTGGGCTTATGTATAGCCATAAACAACAAACTCTTTAAATGCAAAATAATTAATTTTTTAAAAATAGGCCAAGCCTCTTCTTCTTTTAACTAGACCATAACTAGGTTGTATATCGTCACCCTACTGATTTAACTTACATGCATATGCAAAGCGTATCATGTGAAATGCTGGGCTGGATGAAGCACAAGCTGGAATCAAGATTGCCAGGAGAAATATCAGTAATCTCAGCTATGTAGATGACACTGCTCGTATGGCAGAGAGCAAAGTGTAGCTGAATTTCAAACCATGCTAATCAGGTTAATTAATCTGACTGAATTCACAAAGGTCATGAACTTCAAATTTTAAATACTCCCCTCATACAGCCCAGCAATCTTCTATTCCCCAGTTTCCTGCTGATTACTTAATACTGTATTCTGTCTCCACACATCTACAACACTCATCTTTAATCCTTTCAGGTGATAACTTTACTTCCTACTCTACAGACAGGAACAACAACAAAAGCAATCAAAGAGAAGTTCCTCACACTCCTAATGTCACAACTATGAACCCACCAGCATCTGTCTCTCACACTCTGCCTTCCTTCTTTTAAAGGTCTTGGCTTCGACAATTCTTCTTTTCTTTCCTTCAGTGTCAATTTTTTCTTCCATACTGAAGAGTTCCCAGTGGCAAAAAAATAAAAGATGCTATTATTTCACTTACCTAAAACACAGAAAACAAACAAAAAATCTTGGTCCTGAGAGAAATTTAGAATACACTAATTGACAAATTTATGTTTGCAGTTTCTCAGAAATTTCAATTTTGTAAAGACGCCAATTCTCCCTCAAATAAGATTCAACGCAATCTAAGTCAAAATACCAGCAGGTTTTCTTTAACCAAATGCATAAACTGGCAATATTAATCTAAAATTCACTTGGAAATACAAAGTTTTAAGAATAGTGAAAGCTACCTTGAAGGATAAAGCTTAAAGACTCATGTATCATCATTTACCACAGGGGTCCCCAACCCCCAGGTCATGGACTGCTATTAGTCCAAGGCCTATTAAGAACTGGGCTGCACAGCAGGAGGTCAGCAGGGGGGCTATACAACAACCTGGTGGGGTGAGATGGGGAGGGACTGGGAAGAGGGCTCAGGTGGGAGGGGCCAAAGAGACACTTTTGATTGATTTGGGCTTATGTATAGCCATAAACAACAAACTCTTTAAATGCAAAATAATTAATTTTTTAAAAATAGGCCAAGCCTCTTCTTCTTTTAACTAGACCATAACTAGGTTGTATATCGTCACCCTACTGATTTAACTTACATGCATATGCAAAGCGTATCATGTGAAATGCTGGGCTGGATGAAGCACAAGCTGGAATCAAGATTGCCAGGAGAAATATCAGTAATCTCAGCTATGTAGATGACACTGCTCTTATGGCAGAAAGCAAAGTGGAATAAAAGAGCCTCTTTTGGTGGGGTGGGGCGGGGGGGTGGGCAAGCCACTTCTATTGGTCTTTCATTTATCTATTTTCATCCATCTTTGTTCTTTGGCCCATGTGAGCCTCCCATCGCGGTGGTCTCTGTTGTCGCAGAGTACCGGCTCCAGGCGCATGCGCTCCAGAGCTCCGGCTCAGTAATTGGACACATCGGTTCAGCTGCTCCGCGGCACGCGGGATCTTCCCAGGCCAGGGATTGAAGTAGCGCCCCTTACACTGCAAGGTGGTGTCCTTACCCACTGGACCACCAGGGAAGCCCCTTAAAGAGCCTCTTGATGAAGGTGAAAAAGTTCTCTTAGAACTCAATAATCAAAAAATGAAGATCATGGAAATGAGATGGGGAAACAATGGAAGCAGTGACAGACTTATTTTCTTGGGATCCAAAATCACTGCGGATGGTGACTGCAGCCATGATATTAAAAGATGCTTTCTCCTTGGAAGAAAAGCTAGGATGAACCTAGTCAATATATTAAAAAGCAGAGACATTTGACTAGACAGATTTACAAAGGTCTGTCTATAGTCAAAGCTATGGTTTTCCCAGTAGTCATGTATGGATGTGAGAGTTGGACCATAAAGAAGGCTGTGCACTGAAGAACTGATGCTTTCAAACTGTGGTATTAGAGAAGACTCTTCAGAGTCCCTCGGACTGTAAGGTGATCAAACCAGTCAATCCTAAAGGCAATCAACCTTGAATGTTCACTGGAAGGACTGATGCTGAAACTGAAGTGCCAATACTTTGGCCATCTGATACAAAGAGATGACTCGCTGGAAAAGACCCTGATACTGCAAAAAAGAGAAGGCGGAAGGAGAAGGGGATGAGAAACAAAAACTCTTTTTAAATGCAAAATAATTAATTTTTAAAAATAGGCCAAGCCTCTTCTTCTTTTAACTAGACCATAACTAGGTTGTATATCGTCACCCTACTGATTTAACTTACATGCATATGCAAAGCGTATCATGTGAAATGCTGGGCTGGATGAAGCACAAGCTGGAATCAAGATTGCCAGGAGAAATATCAGTAATCTCAGATATGTAGATGACACTGCTCTTATGGCAGAAAGCAAAGTGGAATAAAAGAGCCTCTTTTGGGGGGGGGGGGGGGTGGGCAAGCCACTTCTATTGGTCTTTCATTTATCTATTTTCATCCATCTTTGTTCTTTGGCCCATGTGAGCCTCCCATCGCGGTGGTCTCTGTTGTCGCAGAGTACCGGCTCCAGGCGCATGCGCTCCAGAGCTCCGGCTCAGTAATTGGACACATCGGTTCAGCTGCTCCGCGGCACGCGGGATCTTCCCAGGCCAGGGATTGAAGTAGCGCCCCTTACACTGCAAGGTGGTGTCCTTACCCACTGGACCACCAGGGAAGCCCCTTAAAGAGCCTCTTGATGAAGGTGAAAAAGTTCTCTTAGAACTCAATAATCAAAAAATGAAGATCATGGAAATGAGATGGGGAAACAATGGAAGCAGTGACAGACTTATTTTCTTGGGATCCAAAATCACTGCGGATGGTGACTGCAGCCATGATATTAAAAGATGCTTTCTCCTTGGAAGAAAAGCTAGGATGAACCTAGTCAATATATTAAAAAGCAGAGACATTTGACTAGACAGATTTACAAAGGTCTGTCTATAGTCAAAGCTATGGTTTTCCCAGTAGTCATGTATGGATGTGAGAGTTGGACCATAAAGAAGGCTGTGCACTGAAGAACTGATGCTTTCAAACTGTGGTATTAGAGAAGACTCTTCAGAGTCCCTCGGACTGTAAGGTGATCAAACCAGTCAATCCTAAAGGCAATCAACCTTGAATGTTCACTGGAAGGACTGATGCTGAAACTGAAGTGCCAATACTTTGGCCATCTGATACAAAGAGATGACTCGCTGGAAAAGACCCTGATACTGCAAAAAAGAGAAGGCGGAAGGAGAAGGGGATGAGAGGACAAGATGGTTGGATGGCATCATCAACTCAATGGACATGCATCTAAGCAAGTTCTGGGAGATGGTGAAGGACAGGAAGGGCTGGTGTGCTGCAGTCCATGGGGTCATGCTGCAGTTCACGGGGTCGCAGAGTTGGACACAGCTGAGCAATTGAACTGAACTGATGACTAGACAAACTGATGAAACAGCAAAAGATACTGAGAAACAGCTGTCAAGGAGGATTAATGAGTCACATGGTTCTCAATCAAGATTGACAAGTCTACCAAGGCTGACAGCAAGGCAATAATGCTTGTTTTCATGCAATATACTTTTCCAGAGGATGTGCATGAGAGTATGTTCTGTGCATTCTTGTCAACCAACACTATAGCTGCATGTCTCTGAATATTTACATATCAGGAAAACTGAATTGGTCTTTTGGGGTCAGTATATACATGGACAGAGCAGCTGCCATGACTGGATGGTTTTCTGGTTTCACTAGTCAGCTCAAAGAGGCTGCTTCTGAATGCACAGAAATGCTGGCAGCCAAAAAATTTCACCTGAACCAAAGCTTATGTTTTGTAGGATGTGATTAAAATTATCAACTAAAGTACATGGCCTAACTCACATCTATTCACGTAGCTCTGTGAGGAGACAGACACAGAGCACATATTATCTCTTCTTATACACAAAAGGGAGATGGCTTTCTAAAGGAACATTACTGGCCTGAGTTTCTTAGTTACGAGAGCTGCTCCAGAAATTTCTTTTAGAAAAACTGTTAGCACTGACAGCACATTTCAGTGACACAGAATGGGCTGCAAAACTTACTTGTGTGACATATTCAACCTGCTCAATGAACTCAATCTGTCACTTGAGGGGAGAATGACAACCGTGTTCAAGTCTGCAGAAAAAATGGCTGCATTCAAAGCCAACTGAAATCATGGGGCCATGAGTGAACACTGAGTTTTTCACGTTTCAAACATTAGCAGAGATGATTAGAGCCTTCTTTCTCCCAGTTGATGCATGATCATCTATTTCAAAGGGGAGCCCTGCCCAAAACTTACCTTGTGTAGGGGCACTTTTTTCAGATGAAGGCTAAGGAGAAGGGGATGAGAGGACAAGATGGTTGGATGGCATCATCAACTCAATGGACATGCATCTAAGCAAGTTCTGGGAGATGGTGAAGGACAGGAAGGGCTGGTGTGCTGCAGTCCATGGGGTCATGCTGCAGTTCACGGGGTCGCAGAGTTGGACACAGCTGAGCAATTGAACTGAACTGATGACTAGACAAACTGATGAAACAGCAAAAGATACTGAGAAACAGCTGTCAAGGAGGATTAATGAGTCACATGGTTCTCAATCAAGATTGACAAGTCTACCAAGGCTGACAGCAAGGCAATAATGCTTGTTTTCATGCAATATACTTTTCCAGAGGATGTGCATGAGAGTATGTTCTGTGCATTCTTGTCAACCAACACTATAGCTGCATGTCTCTGAATATTTACATATCAGGAAAACTGAATTGGTCTTTTGGGGTCAGTATATACATGGACAGAGCAGCTGCCATGACTGGATGGTTTTCTGGTTTCACTAGTCAGCTCAAAGAGGCTGCTTCTGAATGCACAGAAATGCTGGCAGCCAAAAAATTTCACCTGAACCAAAGCTTATGTTTTGTAGGATGTGATTAAAATTATCAACTAAAGTACATGGCCTAACTCACATCTATTCACGTAGCTCTGTGAGGAGACAGACACAGAGCACATATTATCTCTTCTTATACACAAAAGGGAGATGGCTTTCTAAAGGAACATTACTGGCCTGAGTTTCTTAGTTACGAGAGCTGCTCCAGAAATTTCTTTTAGAAAAACTGTTAGCACTGACAGCACATTTCAGTGACACAGAATGGGCTGCAAAACTTACTTGTGTGACATATTCAACCTGCTCAATGAACTCAATCTGTCACTTGAGGGGAGAATGACAACCGTGTTCAAGTCTGCAGAAAAAATGGCTGCATTCAAAGCCAACTGAAATCATGGGGCCATGAGTGAACACTGAGTTTTTCACGTTTCAAACATTAGCAGAGATGATTAGAGCCTTCTTTCTCCCAGTTGATGCATGATCATCTATTTCAGCTTCTGAAAGAGTTAGAGCATTATTTCCCAATCACAGAAGAACTCCAAACATGGAAGGAATGGATCTGTGACCCATTTGTGAATAAGCTAGGGGAACAGACTTTGTCAGTGCTAGCAGAGTATCAACTGCATGAAATCGCAAATGACAGTGGCCTTATAAGTATGTTTGAGACAACATCAGATCTCCATATGTTCTAGATTAAAGTCAAGGAAGTATACTCTGAGACTGCCATAAAAGTGCTGAAATATACTGTCATGTGTGGAAAAGATAGCTATTGTCATTGTGCTAGGGGAATAGGAGTACCTACAACCACTTGGAGCGATGGTCTGGAGGGATGGGAGGGGGGGAACTGGGTGGGGGGAGGGTCCAGGGATATGCATATGAATGATCTGGGAACATACATGTAAAAAAATTTAAAAAAAAAAAAGTGCTGAAAAGCCTACCTCCATTTTCAACATTCTCTTTTGTGAAGGGGGTTTTCTGTAGTGACAGCAATCAAGACGAGATTATGGAATAGACTGGACATAAGTAACACACTCGGGCATCACTGACTCCAATCACCCCAAGATGCAACTGTCTAGTTACAAGAAACCGAGTTCAGGGCTTCCACTGATCCTGCATTATAGTGATCTGTATAATTATTTCATTATATGTCACAATGTAATAATAAAAGAAATTAAATGTACTTGAATCATCCCAAAACCAATCCCCATCTCCTGGTTTGTGGAAAAACTGTCTTCCATGAAACCAATCCCTGGTGCCAAGAAGGTCAGAGACCACTGATTCACCAGACTTATTATAAAGCTACAGTAATTAAGATAGCATGTCCTTAAATTTTTCCCCAAAAGAAAACTCAAGGCTAACAGAAGAAAAGAAATGATTAACATCAGAACAGAGACAGTGAATAGAAAAAGAAGAGTAAAACAATTAATAAAACCAAACACTGGTTTGAAGAAGGTTAACAAAAAGGTTTAGAAAGAGAAAGACTCGAATAACTAACATCAGAAATGAAAGTGGGGACATTACTTACTAAAAATGAATGTGATAGTAGCAGACTACTATAATAAAAGTATGCCAACAAATGGAATAACCTAGATGAAATGGACAAATTCCTAGAAACATTAAACCTAAGGGGAGGGGGGGGGGAAGAAAAGCTGAACAGACCTATTTGACCTAGAAGTCAAATAAGTAATCAAAAGTCTCCTACCAAAGAAACATACTCAACCTAATGGCGTCTCTGGTGGCTTCTACCAAGGATTTAAAGAAGAATGAACCAATCCTTCTCAACTCTTCCCAAAAACTAAGAGGTAGAAACCTTTACAAAGGTCAGTTTTGTCCACATAACAAACCAAAGACAATACAAGTGGAGTACAAATCAATATCCCTATGAAGAGCGATACAAAAACCCTGAACAAAATGCCAGCAAAATACGTTTAGCAGCATAGGAAAAGACTGAACACCAAGACCAAGTGGGATGCGTCGCTGGAATGCAAGAACAGTTCAACATACTAAAATTAATCATGCCACATTAATAAAATGAAGGGGAAAAACCAAATAACCATCTCAACTAATGCAGAGAAAGGATTTAACAAACACACTGCCCTTTAATGATTAAAAAAAAACAAAAAATTCTACTAGGAACAGAAAGAAACTACCTCAATATAATAAAAATACATAATAGAAAGCTCTGACAGCTTACACCATACTCAATGGTGTAAGACTGAAAGTTTTTCCTCTAAGATGAGGAACAAAGTATGACCAATTTTGAACTTCTATTCAACAATGTAATAGAAGTTCTAGCCAGAGTCAAAAAGGCAAGAAAAACAGAAAAAAGCATCCATATTGGAAATGAAGAAGTATAGTTAATTATCTGTGATGACATGACCACACACATAGATTCCCCTAAAGATTACACAAAAAAACTAGTTAGAATAAATTCATTAAAAAAGTAGGCAAACACACACAAAAATCAGCTACATTTCTATACACTAGCACTGAACAGTCTGAAATAAGAAAATAACTCCATTCACAATAGCATCAAAAGAATAAAATATTCAGGAATAAAATGAAAGGAGATACACACTGAAACCTAAAAAAGATTGATAAAGAAATTAAAGCAGACACAATAAAAAAAACACCTAATGTCCCCAGAATGATACTTTATTTTTCTAACATGTCAATATTACCCAAAGTGATTTATAAATTCAATGCAATTCCTAACAAAATCACAACAGTTGTTCCGCAGAAACAAGAAAAGCCATTCAAAAATTCATATGGAGTATCAAGAAACTACAGCCAAAACAATACTGAAAAGGAAGAAATTTGGAAGACTCACACTAATGTCAAATTTTCTGTAAAACTACACTAATCAAGATAGTTTAAACTGGCATAAAGACATACAGATCAAATAGAACAGAACAGAGAGGCCATAAATTCATGGTCCAATGTCAGAAAGCATTAATGGATGATATCAACAGAGTAAAACAGCAACCCACAGAATAGGAGAAAAAGATTTTAATTACATATCTGATATGAGACTAATACCTAAAATATACAAAGAATCCTTAACACTTACTTCACACACAGAAAAAAGAGCCAATTTTAAAAGGAGACAAAAGACTTGAGTAGACACCCCTCTAAAGAAGATACACAAATGGTCAATAAGCAAATGAAATGATGCTCAATATCACCAATTTTTTGGCAAATGCACATCACAGGATACCACTTCACACCCAGCTGGATGACTATTTTATCAAACAAACAAACAAACAAACAAAAAAAACCGAATGTTAAGGTAGACGTGGAAACCTTAGAATCCCTATGCGTTGTTCTCAGAAATATAAAATGGTACAGCTGGTGTGGAAAACTGTATGGCCATTACTAAAAAAAATTAAATACAGAATCACTACTGATCTAGTCATTCTACTTCCAGGTATACAAAAGAATTGAAAGCAGGGCTTCCCCTGGTGGTCCAGTGGGTAAGGACACCGCCTTGCAGTGCAAGGGGCGCCGGTTCGATCCCTGGCCTGGGAAGATCCCACGTGCTGCGGAGCAGCTGGACTGATGTGTCCAATCACCGAGCTGGAGCTCTGGAGCGCATGTGCCCAGAGCCGGCGCTCTGCAATGACAGACGCCACCGCGATGGGAGGCCCACATGGGCCAAAGAACAAAGACGGATGAAAACAGAGAAATGAAAGACCAATGGAAGTGGCCCGCCCACTCCCCTCCCTCCCCAACCCGACCCCCGCCCAAAATAAATAAAAAAAAAAATCTTAAAAAAAAAAAAAAAAAAAGAATTGAAAGCAAGGACTCCGATAACATATCTGTACAACAATGTTCACAGAAGCATCATTCTCAATAGTCAAAAGACAGAAACAACCAAAACATCCACTGGCAGATGAAGAAGCTAAATGTGGTGCATGTGTGTGTGTGTACAAGGGAATGTCTTTCAGCCTTAAAAAAGGAAATCCTGGGCTTCCTTGGTGGTCCAGTGGGTAAGGAGTCTGCCTTGCAGTGCAACAGGCACCGGTTCAATCCCTGGCCCAGGAAGATCCCACATGTCACGAAGCAGCTGGACCTACCTGTATGTCCAGTTACGAGCCAACACTCTGGAGTGCATGCGCCCAGAGCTAATGCTCTGCAGCAAAGAGAGGCCACTGCAATGGGAGGCCCACACAGGCCAAAGAATAAAGATGGATGAAAATAAATAAATAAAAAGAGGCCAAAATTGGGGGCAAAAAAACAAAAAAAGGAAATCCTATCACAAACTACAAGGATGAACCTTGAAAATATTACACTAAGTGGAATAAGCCAGTTGCAGGAAGACAAATACTGTGTAACTCCACTTATATGATATTCCCACAGTAGTCAAATTCAGAGACAGAAAGTAAAATGGTAGTTGCCAGAGATAGTAGGGACAGGGGACAGAAAAATGAATGAGGAGTTATTGTTTAACAGAGTTTCAGTATCAGATGATGAAAAAGTTCCGGAGATAGACTATGATCACTGCTTAGCACTGTGAATTTACTTAATGCTACTAGACTGAAAACGTACAAATAGTTAAGATGATAAATACTATGTTATGTTCACTCTTGGCATCTTCAGTCTGACCACTTCCAACTTATCTTGGTTCATGGACCTAACATTCTAGGTTCCTATGCAGTATTGTTCTTTACAGCATCAGTTTTTAAATTGTTCCTTCTCAGTCTCTTCATTACTTCTGGAATTATTTCTCCAGTAGCATACTGAACATCTACCAACCTGGGGATTCATCTTACAGTTGCCTTTTCATATCACTGGGCCAATAGACAGACGCCACACATGGGAGGCCCACATGGGCCAAAGAACAAAGACGGATGAAAACAGAGAAATGAAAGACCAATGGAAGTGGCCCGCCCACTCCCCTCCCTCCCCAACCCGACCCCCGCCCAAAATAAATAAATAAATAAATCTTTAAAAAAAAAAAAAAAAAAGAATTGAAAGCAAGGACTCCGATAACATATCTGTACAACAATGTTCACAGAAGCATCATTCTCAATAGTCAAAAGACAGAAACAACCAAAACATCCACTGGCAGATGAAGAAGCTAAATGTGGTGCATGTGTGTGTGTGTACAAGGGAATGTCTTTCAGCCTTAAAAAAGGAAATCCTGGGCTTCCTTGGTGGTCCAGTGGGTAAGGAGTCTGCCTTGCAGTGCAACAGGCACCGGTTCAATCCCTGGCCCAGGAAGATCCCACATGTCACGAAGCAGCTGGACCTACCTGTATGTCCAGTTACGAGCCAACACTCTGGAGTGCATGCGCCCAGAGCTAATGCTCTGCAGCAAAGAGAGGCCACTGCAATGGGAGGCCCACACAGGCCAAAGAATAAAGATGGATGAAAATAAATAAATAAAAAGAGGCCAAAATTGGGGGCAAAAAAACAAAAAAAGGAAATCCTATCACAAACTACAAGGATGAACCTTGAAAATATTACACTAAGTGGAATAAGCCAGTTGCAGGAAGACAAATACTGTGTAACTCCACTTATATGATATTCCCACAGTAGTCAAATTCAGAGACAGAAAGTAAAATGGTAGTTGCCAGAGATAGTAGGGACAGGGGACAGAAAAATGAATGAGGAGTTATTGTTTAACAGAGTTTCAGTATCAGATGATGAAAAAGTTCCGGAGATAGACTATGATCACTGCTTAGCACTGTGAATTTACTTAATGCTACTAGACTGAAAACGTACAAATAGTTAAGATGATAAATACTATGTTATGTTCACTCTTGGCATCTTCAGTCTGACCACTTCCAACTTATCTTGGTTCATGGACCTAACATTCTAGGTTCCTATGCAGTATTGTTCTTTACAGCATCAGACTTTTCTTTCACCACCAAATACATCCACAACTGGGTGTTGTTTCCACTTTGGCTCAGTCTCTTCATTACTTCTGGAATTATTTCTCCAGTAGCATACTGAACATCTACCAACCTGGGGGATTCATCTTACAGTTGCCTTTTCATACTGGTCATGGGGTTCTCAAGGAAAGAATGCTGAAGTGGTTTGCCATTCCCTTCTCCAGTGGACCATGTTTTGTCAGATTTCCCTACCATGACCCATCTGTTTTGGGTGGCCCTACACGGCATAGCTCATAGTTTCATTGAGTTACACAAAGCTGTGATCCATGTGATCATTTTGGTTAGTTTTCTGTGACTGTGGTTTTCATTCTGTCTACCCTCTAATGGATGAAGATAAGAGACTTGTGCAAGTTTCCTGATGGGAGGAACCGACTGTGGGGAAAACTTATTTTCCTTCATCACCACCAAACCAAATTTACAACAAATGCCAAAGGAATTTCTCCAAAAAAGAAACACAAGGGAAGTAAAAGACCTACCAAAAAAAAAAAAAATTTACGAAAATGGTAATAGGAACACACATATTGATACTTACCTAAAGTGTAAATGGACTAACTGCTCTAACCAAAAGACACAGACTAGCTGAATGGATACAAAAACAAGACCTGTATACACACTGTCTCCTAGAGACCCACTTCAGACCTAGGAACACAAACAAACTGAAAGTGAGGGGATGGAAAAAGATATTCCATGTAAATGGTAATCAAAAGAATGCTATTTCATGTAAATGGTAATCAAAAGAATGCTAAAGTGGCAATACTCACATTAGACAATATAGACCTTAAAATGAAGACTATTACAAGAGACAAGTAAGGATACTATGCAATGATTGAGGGATAAATTCAAGAGGACGTAATAACTGTAAATATTTATGCATTCATCATAGGAGCCACCTCAATACGTAAGACAAATGCTAACAGCTATAAAGGCGAAGCTGACTATAAACAAAAATTGTGGGGGACTTTACATTCCACTTACACCAATGGATAGATCATACAGACAGAACACTGACAATGAAATACAAGTCTTAACTGACATATCAGACCACACGGACTTAATTGACATGTGTAACAGAACATAGCATCTGAAAGCAGAATACAATTTCTTCTCAAGTGCACAGGGAACATTCTCCAGGAAAACTTGGGCACTTTTCTTTCACCACCAAATACATCCACAACTGGGTGTTGTTTCCACTTTGGCTCAGTCTCTTCATTACTTCTGGAATTATTTCTCCAGTAGCATACTGAACATCTACCAACCTGGGGGATTCATCTTACAGTTGCCTTTTCATACTGGTCATGGGGTTCTCAAGGAAAGAATGCTGAAGTGGTTTGCCATTCCCTTCTCCAGTGGACCATGTTTTGTCAGATTTCCCTACCATGACCCATCTGTTTTGGGTGGCCCTACACGGCATAGCTCATAGTTTCATTGAGTTACACAAAGCTGTGATCCATGTGATCATTTTGGTTAGTTTTCTGTGACTGTGGTTTTCATTCTGTCTACCCTCTAATGGATGAAGATAAGAGACTTGTGCAAGTTTCCTGATGGGAGGAACCGACTGTGGGGAAAACTTATTTTCCTTCATCACCACCAAACCAAATTTACAACAAATGCCAAAGGAATTTCTCCAAAAAAGAAACACAAGGGAAGTAAAAGACCTACCAAAAAAAAAAAAATTAAGAAAATGGTAATAGGAACACACATATTGATACTTACCTAAAGTGTAAATGGACTAACTGCTCTAACCAAAAGACACAGACTAGCTGAATGGATACAAAAACAAGACCTGTATACACACTGTCTCCTAGAGACCCACTTCAGACCTAGGAACACAAACAAACTGAAAGTGAGGGGATGGAAAAAGATATTCCATGTAAATGGTAATCAAAAGAATGCTATTTCATGTAAATGGTAATCAAAAGAATGCTAAAGTGGCAATACTCACATTAGACAATATAGACCTTAAAATGAAGACTATTACAAGAGACAAGTAAGGATACTATGCAATGATTGAGGGATAAATTCAAGAGGACGTAATAACTGTAAATATTTATGCATTCATCATAGGAGCCACCTCAATACGTAAGACAAATGCTAACAGCTATAAAGGCGAAGCTGACTATAAACAAAAATTGTGGGGGACTTTACATTCCACTTACACCAATGGATAGATCATACAGACAGAACACTGACAATGAAATACAAGTCTTAACTGACATATCAGACCACACGGACTTAATTGACATGTGTAACAGAACATAGCATCTGAAAGCAGAATACAATTTCTTCTCAAGTGCACAGGGAACATTCTCCAGGATCGATCACATCTTGGGTAACAAACCTAGCCCTGGAAAATTTAAGAAAACAAATAATATCAAGCATCTTTAGAACACAACACTATGAGATCAGAAATCAATTAACGAAAAAAATGTAAAAACAAAATAGACACATGGAGGCTACACAATATGCTACTAAACAATCAGAAGATCACTGAAGAAATCAAAGAGGAAATTAAAAAAACGCCTAGAAAAATGATAATGAAAGCACGATGACCTAAAATCTGTAGAAACCAGCAAAAGCACTTTTAAGACAGAAGTTTATAGCAATAAAATCCTATCTCAAGAAACAAGAAAAACTTCAAATAAACAATCTAATCTTACACCTAAAGCAACCAGAGAGAGAAAAACACAAGTGAATGTTACTAGAAGGAAAGAAATCATAAGATCACGGCAGAAATAAATGAAAAAGAAACGAAGGAAATAATAGCAAACATCAATGAAACTAAAAGCTGGTTCTTTGAGAAGACAAAGAGAACTGATGAACATTCAGCAAGACTCATCAAAAAAAAAGAGAGAGAGGACTGAAATCAGTAAAATTAGAAATCAAAAAGATGTTACAACTGACAGAAAGAAATACAAAGAATCTACTACAAGCAACTATATACCGATAAAATGGACAATCTGGAAGAAATGGACAAATTCTTAGAAAAAGTTTTCCAAGACTGAACCCAAAAGAAACAGAAAATATGAACAGATCAATCACAGGTAACAAAGCTGAAACTGATTTAAAATCTTCCAACAAGTCTAGGACCAGATGGCTTTACAGATGAATTCTATCAACTTACAGAACAGCTAAGACCTATCTTTCTCAAATTCTCCCAAAAAAATTATAGAGGGAGGACCACTTGCAAGCTCATTCTATTGAGGCCACTATCCCTCTGATATCAAAATCAGAATTGTAAGTCAGTATTACTGGTGTACATAAATGTAATATTGCTGTTGTTTAGTCATTTCAGTTGTGTCCGACTCTGTGTGACCCCATGGGCTGCAGCCCATCAGACTCCTCTGTCCATGGAATTCTCCAGGCAAGAATACCTGAGTGGTAGCATGAAAACCTATACTATCATATGTAAAAAAAAATAGCTATTATCATTGCACTGTGAGAAAAAGGGATCCTGCAGGGGTGCTGTGTGACAGCCTGGAGGGGGGAGGAGTGGGGGAATATACATATGACTAATCTGGGATCATACATATTTGTAAACGACAAAACTCCGTAAAAGTGAAAAAAAAAAAAAAAAAGAATACCTGAGTGGGTTGCCACGCCCTCCTCCAGGGGAATATTTCCAACCCAGAGATGGAATCTGGGTCTCCTGCATTGCAGGCAGATTCCTTGCCACTGAGCCATCAGGGAAGTCCCATATATATATATCTGAGACCCCATGGACTGTAGCTCACTAGGCTTCTCTGCCCATGGAATTTCCCAGGTAATTCCTGGAGTGGGTCGATCATCACTACCAGTCACAGCCAAACGTTTAGTAGGATGGATGGCAAATGCCCAAAGTTCGCCTTCATAATGCCCTTGCATAATTGGGAAATGTTTGCTTCTTTCATGCACCACAATTTAAAAATTTCACTGTCCTGTGTTCCAGTGAGAATGTGGTCACCTCGCCAACAAGCACTCCTTATGGACAAACCTTTGTACCCCTGGTCTGTTTCCCTCAGAACAATCATAGTAACTGTTTTAAAAGTTAAATCCCAAAGAAGAATATAGCCATCTCTTCCACCAGTAGCAAAACCTTCCTCACAAGCATTCATGTTAAAAATTTCTGCAGTATGAGCTCCTTGTACTGTTCATGTAAGACTGATCCCTTTCCCAACATATATATCCCCATTGAGTGCACCAGAATATGTTCATTCATCCCTTGCACAAGCCAGGCACAGTATCCTCTGAAGGTCACTTGTCTTACCAAAATATTATAGAGGAGGACCACTTGCAAGCTCATTCTATTGAGGCCACTATCCCTCTGATATCAAAATCAGAATTGTAAGTCAGTATTACTGGTGTACATAAATGTAATATTGCTGTTGTTTAGTCATTTCAGTTGTGTCCGACTCTGTGTGACCCCATGGGCTGCAGCCCATCAGACTCCTCTGTCCATGGAATTCTCCAGGCAAGAATACCTGAGTGGTAGCATGAAAACCTATACTATCATATGTAAAAAAATAGCTATTATCATTGCACTGTGAGAAAAAGGGATCCTGCAGGGGTGCTGTGTGACAGCCTGGAGGGGGGAGGAGTGGGGGAATATACATATGACTAATCTGGGATCATACATATTTGTAAACGACAAAACTCCGTAAAAGTGAAAAAAAAAAAAAAAAAAGAATACCTGAGTGGGTTGCCACGCCCTCCTCCAGGGGAATATTTCCAACCCAGAGATGGAATCTGGGTCTCCTGCATTGCAGGCAGATTCCTTGCCACTGAGCCATCAGGGAAGTCCCATATATATATATCTGAGACCCCATGGACTGTAGCTCACTAGGCTTCTCTGCCCATGGAATTTCCCAGGTAATTCCTGGAGTGGGTCGATCATCACTACCAGTCACAGCCAAACGTTTAGTAGGATGGATGGCAAATGCCCAAAGTTCGCCTTCATAATGCCCTTGCATAATTGGGAAATGTTTGCTTCTTTCATGCACCACAATTTAAAAATTTCACTGTCCTGTGTTCCAGTGAGAATGTGGTCACCTCGCCAACAAGCACTCCTTATGGACAAACCTTTGTACCCCTGGTCTGTTTCCCTCAGAACAATCATAGTAACTGTTTTAAAAGTTAAATCCCAAAGAAGAATATAGCCATCTCTTCCACCAGTAGCAAAACCTTCCTCACAAGCATTCATGTTAAAAATTTCTGCAGTATGAGCTCCTTGTACTGTTCATGTAAGACTGATCCCTTTCCCAACATATATATCCCCATTGAGTGCACCAGAATATGTTCATTCATCCCTTGCACAAGCCAGGCACAGTATCCTCTGAAGGTCACTTGTCTTACCAAAACCTCTTGTTTTGGGATCACAGCATTTCCACATAAACTCCAGAACTTGATATGTTTTAGACCACTGCTGACAAGTTTATTTGGCTCGTACAAAATCCAAGAAATGCCAAATATTCTATCTGTGTGACCTGGAGGCATAGATCACATTCACCTCTTTTCCTATTCCGAATGCAAACTGCATTCTTTGAATCAAGTCCAACTGAAACCAAGCGCTGTCCATCTAAGTCGAATGCTAGCAAGCTATACCATGTGTGTGAACATCCTTTAGAACTGCACAATGTACAAACCCCAAACACAGATATAAGGCTCTTTCCCAACTTATCCTGTTGCTGCCAATTCTCGTTCAGGATGCAATGTAAGGCTAATGATGTTGTTGCTGTGGCCCCGGTAGAACTTGTGCCAGTGCTCCTGTGGGCTGTACACCACACCATCACCTGCCACAAAGCACACAATCTCCTTGGCTGCCATGTAGTAGAGGTTGTTGCATCACTGGTGGCCCCGGTAGCTGTACATCTACTCAAGCCACAGGTGGCAGCTTGGGGCACTCCTAGCTGCCGTGTCAAGGTGCCCAACATAATACTAGCAAACTTAAAAGGATCATACATCATAATCAAGAGGGATTTATCTCAGGGATACAAGGATTCTTCAATATATACAAATCAAGCAATGTGATATACCATATTAACAAACTGAAGAATAAAAACCATAGGATTATCTCAATAGATGTAGAAAAAGCTTTTGACAAAATTCAATACCCATTTGTGATAAAAACTCTGAAAAAAAGTGAGCACAGAGGGAACTTATATCAAGATAAAGAAGGTCACTGAATCAAACACGACCTAGCGATTGAAAAACATCATGACAAACCCAAACACTATTCATTGGTGAAAAACTGAAAGTGTTTTCTCTAAGATAAGAACAAGAAATGGGTGCCAACTCTCAGCACTCTTATTTAACATAGTTTTGGAAGTCCTAGCCACAGTAATCAGAGAATAAAAAGAAATAAAAGGAACGCACATTGAAAAGAAGTAAAACTGTCACTGTTTGCAGATGACATGGTACTATAGAAAATGCTAAAGATGTCACCAGAAGCTACTTGAGTAAATCAATGTTCAATAAAGTTGCAGGAAAAAAAATTCATCCCTTGCACAAGCCAGGCACAGTATCCTCTGAAGGTCACTTGTCTTACCAAAACCTCTTGTTTTGGGATCACAGCATTCCACATAAACTCCAGAACTTGATATGTTTTAGACCACTGCTGACAAGTTTATTTGGCTCGTACAAAATCCAAGAAATGCCAAATATTCTATCTGTGTGACCTGGAGGCATAGATCACATTCACCTCTTTTCCTATTCCGAATGCAAACTGCATTCTTTGAATCAAGTCCAACTGAAACCAAGCGCTGTCCATCTAAGTCGAATGCTAGCAAGCTATACCATGTGTGTGAACATCCTTTAGAACTGCACAATGTACAAACCCCAAACACAGATATAAGGCTCTTTCCCAACTTATCCTGTTGCTGCCAATTCTCGTTCAGGATGCAATGTAAGGCTAATGATGTTGTTGCTGTGGCCCCGGTAGAACTTGTGCCAGTGCTCCTGTGGGCTGTACACCACACCATCACCTGCCACAAAGCACACAATCTCCTTGGCTGCCATGTAGTAGAGGTTGTTGCATCACTGGTGGCCCCGGTAGCTGTACATCTACTCAAGCCACAGGTGGCAGCTTGGGGCACTCCTAGCTGCCGTGTCAAGGTGCCCAACATAATACTAGCAAACTTAAAAGGATCATACATCATAATCAAGTGGGATTTATCCCAGGGATGCAAGGATTCTTCAATACATGTAAAAATCAAGCAATGTGATATACCACATTAACAAACTGAAGAATAAAAACCATAGGATTATCTCAATAGATGTAGAAAAAGCTTTTGACAAAATTCAATACCCATTTGTGATAAAAACTCTGAAAAAAAGTGAGCACAGAGGGAACTTATATCAAGATAAAGAAGGTCACTGAATCAAACACGACCTAGCGATTGAAAAACATCATGACAAACCCAAACACTATTCATTGGTGAAAAACTGAAAGTGTTTTCTCTAAGATAAGAACAAGAAATGGGTGCCAACTCTCAGCACTCTTATTTAACATAGTTTTGGAAGTCCTAGCCACAGTAATCAGAGAATAAAAAGAAATAAAAGGAACGCACATTGGAAAAGAAGTAAAACTGTCACTGTTTGCAGATGACATGGTACTATAGAAAATGCTAAAGATGTCACCAGAAGCTACTTGAGTAAATCAATGTTCAATAAAGTTGCAGGATACAAAACTAACACATGAAAATCTCTTGCATTCCTATACACTGACAACTAGAGATCAGAAAGAAAACTTAGGGAAACTGTCCAATTTATCACTGCAACAAAATGAAAAAATTACATACGAATATATCTGCCTAAGGAGAAAAAAGATCTGTACCTAGAAAACTACAAGATATTGATGAAAGAAATCAAAGACGACACAGCTGGAAAAATACACCATATGCTTGGATTGGAAGACTTAATATTGCAAAAATAACTATAATATCCAAAACAATCTCCAGATTCAATGCAATTCCTATCAAATTCCCAATGACATTTTTCAAAGATTTGGAATAAAAAAATTTACAATTTGTTTGGAAACACAAAAGACCCGGAACAGTTAGAGCAATCCTGAGAAAGAATAACAGAGCTAGAGGAATCAGGCTCCCTTCAGACTATACTACAAAGTGTGGTACTGGCATACATGCACACACACACCACACACACACAAAATACAGATCAATGGAACAGGATAGAAAGTCCAAAACCCAGAGACAGACCCACACACCTATGGTCACCAAATATATAACAAAGGAGGCAAGTTTATACAATGGACCAAACAGTCTCTTCAATAAGCAGTGCTGGGAAAACTGGAGAACTACATGTAAAAGAATGAAATTATAACACACTCTAACACCATACACAAAAATTAACTCAAAATGAATTTGAGACCTAAATGTAAGGAAGACACTATAAAACTCTTACAGGAAAATACAGGCAGAACACTTGACATAAAAATTGCAGCAAGACATTTTTCTGAGCAACTTCCCAGAGCAATGAATATAAAAACAAAAATAAACAAATGGGACCTAATTAATCCTAAAAGCTTTTGCATGGCAAGGGAAACCATAAACAAGACAAAAAGACAAGCCTCAGAATGGGAGAAAATATTTGCAAATGAAACAACAAAGGATTAATCTTTAAAACATACAAACAGTTCATGCAGATCCATTTAAAAAAATAACTCAATCAAAAAATGTAAAGACATACACATGGTCAACAAACACATGAAAACATGCTCAATATAACTAATTATTGGAGAAATGCAAATCAAAACTGGGTATCACCTTACAACAGTCAGAATGGCCATCATCAAAAAATTTATAGGGACTTCCCTGGTAGCTCAGTGCTGAAAGAGTTCACCTGCCAATGCAGGAGACGTGAGTTCAATCCCTGATCCAAGAGGATCCCACATGCTGCAGAGCAACTTAGATTGTGAGCCACAACTACTGAGCCTGTGCTCTAGAGCCTTGGAAGCCACAACACTGAGTCCATGTACCACAACTATTGAAGCCTGTGTACCCTAGAGCCCGAGTTCCACAACAAAACGCCTATTCACCTCATCTAAAGAGTAGCCCCCACTCCCTGCAATTAGAGAAGAGCCTGCGGCAGCAGTGAAAACCCAGGATAGCCAAAAAAAATTAAATAAATAAATGCATTTCTTTAAAAAAAAAATCTACAAACAATAAATGTTGATGAGGATGTGGAGAAAAGGGAACCCTCTTACACTGTTGGCAGAATGTAAACTGATATAGCCAGTATGGAAATTCCTCAAAAAACTAAAAATAGAACTAACATTAAGACCAAAAATCGAACTCTTGGGCATATACCCAGAGAAAATCGTAATTCAAAATGATTCACACACCCCAATGTTCACTCCACCACTATTTACAAGAGACAGTCCATGGAAGTAATCTAAATGTCCGTCAACAGATGAATGGATAAAGATGTGGAACATATATACAATGGAATATTACTCAACCATTAAAAAGAATGAAATAATACCATCTGCAGCATCATAGATCTAGAGACTATCATACAGAGTGAAGTAACACAGAAAAAGAAAAAAATATATATATTAACACATATAAGTAGAATCCAGAAAAATGGTACAGATGGTCTTACATGCAAAGGAGAGAGGAGACACAGACATAAAGAACAAATGTATGGATACCATGGGGGAAAGATCAGGGGGATATGGGATGAATGACATATACACTATTATCTACAAAATAGGTAACTAATAAGAATCTACTGTATAGCACAGCAAACTCTACTCAATGCTCTGTGGGGGAAGGAAATCCAAAAAAGAGGAATATATGCATGTATTGATGATTCACTTTGCTATACAACAGAAACTGATATAGTACTGTAAAGCAACTGTATTCCAATAAAAATAATAAAAACAAAGTATCTCCAATAAAAGTTGTCAAATATCCCCAAGGGGTCAAAAGCCCCTAGTACAGAAGCACTATCTACAACACACATAAAAGAGTTTTAGGACTATCTCACTTAAACCTTGTGTGGGTGCATGTGAGCATGCATGTGCGTGCTCAGTCATGTCCAACACTGTATATCCCCATGGACTGTTGCCAGCCAGGTTCCTTATGTTCATGGAATTTTCTAGGCAAGAATACTGCAGTGGGTTGCCATTTCCTACTCCATGGGGTCTTCCAAATCCAGGGATCCTGTGTCTCCTCCACTGCCAGTCAGATTCTTTATGATCCCCAAAGGACTGCTAAATATCCAGGATAGCCAAAAAATTAAATAAATAAATGCATTTCTTTAAAAAAAAAATCTACAAACAATAAATGTTGATGAGGATGTGGAGAAAAGGGAACCCTCTTACACTGTTGGCAGAATGTAAACTGATATAGCCAGTATGGAAATTCCTCAAAAAACTAAAAATAGAACTAACATTAAGACCAAAAATCGAACTCTTGGGCATATACCCAGAGAAAATCGTAATTCAAAATGATTCACACACCCCAATGTTCACTCCACCACTATTTACAAGAGACAGTCCATGGAAGTAATCTAAATGTCCGTCAACAGATGAATGGATAAAGATGTGGAACATATATACAATGGAATATTACTCAACCATTAAAAAGAATGAAATAATACCATCTGCAGCATCATAGATCTAGAGACTATCATACAGAGTGAAGTAACACAGAAAAAGAAAAAAATATATATATTAACACATATAAGTAGAATCCAGAAAAATGGTACAGATGGTCTTACATGCAAAGGAGAGAGGAGACACAGACATAAAGAACAAATGTATGGATACCATGGGGGAAAGATCAGGGGGATATGGGATGAATGACATATACACTATTATCTACAAAATAGGTAACTAATAAGAATCTACTGTATAGCACAGCAAACTCTACTCAATGCTCTGTGGGGGAAGGAAATCCAAAAAAGAGGAATATATGCATGTATTGATGATTCACTTTGCTATACAACAGAAACTGATATAGTACTGTAAAGCAACTGTATTCCAATAAAAATAATAAAAACAAAGTATCTCCAATAAAAGTTGTCAAATATCCCCAAGGGGTCAAAAGCCCCTAGTACAGAAGCACTATCTACAACACACATAAAAGAGTTTTAGGACTATCTCACTTAAACCTTGTGTGGGTGCATGTGAGCATGCATGTGTGCGTGCTCAGTCATGTCCAACACTGTATATCCCCATGGACTGTTGCCAGCCAGGTTCCTTATGTTCATGGAATTTTCTAGGCAAGAATACTGCAGTGGGTTGCCATTTCCTACTCCATGGGATCTTCCAAATCCAGGGATCCTGTGTCTCCTGCACTGGCAGTCAGATTCTTTATCCGAGCCCATCTCACTTACACTATTAATGCCAACCCCCAATGCCCCCATCACTAAAGAAGAACTCCGTATGTTCTTTTTTAGACAGGATAAGGAGCTAATATCAAGTACTATGTTCAAAAGTTATTTGATCACTTGCTTTCCTCCCATTTGAGTGGTGGTTGCTATTCACTTACTATATACATACCTGGGCTCATTTCTATTCAACGTTCAGTTTTAGGATTTTCCCCCCACATCCTTTTTCTTATTTAATATGTAGACTATTAATATAATATTATTCCCCATAGTAACATTATACAAGTCAAAACTATAATGACACCTAGAATCAAAGAAAACATCCACTTTTCCCTATTTCTTTCCCCTCCTCTTACAGGTAACTAATTTCACCATTTACTAGTTTATCTTTCCTGTGTTTCTTTTCTACAAAAGTATCTACATAGATAAGCTATGCAGATATGTATCTTCTTTTGAACATAAAAGCATATATATATATATATATATATATATATATATATGTGCTCTTTTGCAAATTTAACTTATTGCATCTCCTTTTTCATTTATTGTATCAGTTCACAGAGATCATCTCCATTTTATTATCTGAATTTTACTGTAAAATCTACTATTTGTTAACATAATATTATGAAAGAAGGCTTAATGTCAAAAACTTAATAACCAACATAATAAAACAAGTATTGAATTTTAAAAGAAAAAAGAACAGAGATTTTAATCCTATTCATTTTACAGACAAAAGAAACTAATGTTTAGAAGTAACAGTCTCAAAGTCAGAAAGTTCAGTGCAACATATCACATAATCAGCAAATATTCAGTATTAGGCACTAGGATAATACTAAGAAACCAAGGATGAATTGACTATCTACAACACACATAAAAGAGTTTTAGGACTTTTTGTGGGGGCATGTGCTCAGTCTCAGTCATGTCCAACACTGTATATCCCCATGGACTGTTGCCAGCCAGGTTCCTTATGTTCATGGAATTTTCTAGGCAAGAATACTGCAGTGGGTTGCCATTTCCTACTCCATGGGATCTTCCAAATCCAGGGATCCTGTGTCTCCTGCACTGGCAGTCAGATTCTTTATCCGAGCCCATCTCACTTACACTATTAATCCCAACCCCCAATGCCCCCATCACTAAAGAAGAACTCCGTATGTTCTTTTTTAGACAGGATAAGGAGCTAATATCAAGTACTATGTTCAAAAGTTATTTGATCACTTGCTTTCCTCCCATTTGAGTGGTGGTTGCTATTCACTTACTATATACATACCTGGGCTCATTTCTATTCAACGTTCAGTTTTAGGATTTTCCCCCCACATCCTTTTTCTTATTTAATATGTAGACTATTAATATAATATTATTCCCCATAGTAACATTATACAAGTCAAAACTATAATGACACCTAGAATCAAAGAAAACATCCACTTTTCCCTATTTCTTTCCCCTCCTCTTACAGGTAACTAATTTCACCATTTACTAGTTTATCTTTCCTGTGTTTCTTTTCTACAAAAGTATCTACATAGATAAGCTATGCAGATATGTATCTTCTTTTGAACATAAAAGCATATATATATATATATATATATATATATATATATGTGCTCTTTTGCAAATTTAACTTATTGCATCTCCTTTTTCATTTATTGTATCAGTTCACAGAGATCATCTCCATTTTATTATCTGAATTTTACTGTAAAATCTACTATTTGTTAACATAATATTATGAAAGAAGGCTTAATGTCAAAAACTTAATAACCAACATAATAAAACAAGTATTGAATTTTAAAAGAAAAAAGAACAGAGATTTTAATCCTATTCATTTTACAGACAAAAGAAACTAATGTTTAGAAGTAACAGTCTCAAAGTCAGAAAGTTCAGTGCAACATATCACATAATCAGCAAATATTCAGTATTAGGCACTAGGATAATACTAAGAAACCAAGGATGAATTGAAAAAAAAAAACCAACTTTCTATCTTTAAGAGAGCCATGTGAATAAATGTCAATATATAGCGCTGCATTCCAAGACAAACTTAAGTATATAAAAGTTACAAACACAGTAAAAGAGGGAGAAAAACAAGCGGGAATGTGGAAGAAGTGACAGATTTTATTTTCATGGGTTCCAAAATCACTGCAGACTGTGACTTGCAGCCATGAAATTAAAAGATACTTAACTTGTTCCTTGGAAGAAAAGCTAGGACAAACCTACACAGTGCATTAAAAAGCAGAGACATTACTTTACCAACAAAGATCCATATATTCAAAGTTATGGTTTTTCCAGTAGGTCATGTACGATGTGAGAGTTGAATGATAAAGACGGCTGAGCACCGAAGAACTGATGCTTTCAAACTGCAGTGCTGAAGAAGACTCTTGAATCCCTTGGACTGCAAAGAGATGAAACCAGTCAACCCAACAGGAAACCAACCCTCAGTATACACTGGAAGGACTGATACTGAAGTTGAAGCGCCAGTACTTTGACAACCTAATGTGAAGAGTCAACTCGCTGGAGAAGGCCTTGATGCTGGGAAAGACTGAAAGCAAAAGAAGGGGCAGCAGAGGATGAGATGGTTGGATGACATCAATGGACATGAATTTGAGCAAACTACGAGCTAGTGGAGAACAGAGGAGCCTGGTGTGCTATAGGGAATGCAAACAGTTGGACACAAATTAGTGACTGAACAACAGCAACAGAAGAAGGGAGCAACTGTTTTTGTTTAATTGGTCTGTGTGACTTCCAAGTTCACTGATAGATTTACTGGGATAGAGGGTACATGGTATGAGTTAAGATATGGAACTTAAGAAACTATATAGAGTTGAAATTGCTGTGTCACGGGTAGGATAATGAGGAAAGATGATACTGGAGAGGTAAGCTGGAGGTATGAACTTTATCCCAAACATAATGAGAAGCCATTTATAATTTTATCTGGCTTTGTATGACTTTGGAAATGTCATCTGACTTCACTATGCCAAACTATAAACTATAACATATATATGTATCATATGGGCATTTTAAAAAATAAATATAATTTGTATGAAAGTCTTAAGAGTGCCAAGCACATATAAGGTATTCCATGAATGCTAGTCAGTATTTCAGCTTGAACATTTCACGATTCTAATACTTACACATTTCTAAACTGAAACATACAAAATCATCTGAAGATTACAACCTCTGCTGAATGAAGACTGATTTTATCTTTGTGAATACTATGCAAACAACATAAACCATCAGTGTATAATGTTTAAGGACATCCAAAAAGTTATTAAAGATGTCACTAAAACCAAAGTGAAAGTGTTAGTCACTCAGCTGTCTCTGATGTCATTATCAAAGAGGAAAGAACGATTACATTTTTTAATTTGACTCCCCTGGTCAGTTAAGACACTATCTTCTCCTGTATTTCTGTACTTTTTGGAAAATCAAAAATGCTGCAAACAGTATTTTTTTAACTCCTACATCAATTCTTCCAAATCCTCTCAAACAAAATGTGAAAGCTCTACTATACCTCTCAGCTATCATTCTTACAATAATCACAGTAAATCTTTTGAAGGTGAAGCGAGGGATCTGTCTGGCTATCCACACAATAAGGACACAGTGAACAGTTCCATACGTGCCCAGAAGTACCATTACTTTGTCATTCCAAAAGTTTCTGTTGGTTAGTTAAAAAAATCAATTATAAGTACCTATTTTGTAGGTATACAGTGCAACAGAAAAAATCAACTGAAAGTCATCAAGAGTCAGGAAACAAACATTATTGCCTTTCTACTGACATCTAAACAGGAATATGAAGGATATTCTCCCATCTTTGTATTCTCAGAAAATCACTCATAACAGTTCTTATGAACATGTATCTGCATTCAACATACTTAAGCCTTCTCAATCCCAAAGTTGGTCAGGAAAAGAAGTGAGACTGATAAAGGCTAATCCTAACACAATGTTTTACATGACATTTATGTAGGCAAGATCTCATTTTCAACATTATTATTAGAAGGAAGGACAATTCCCAAAAGGTAAAAACTTTGCATATTTTCAAGATTTTCAGATATCCAGATAGCAAGACGGATGAGGTTATACGGAAAATAATTCTTTGAATTCAGTGAAAATTGCCTAATTTATCTGATAAGGTATTTATTGACAACTATTAGAAAGAAATATATTTTCAGACCAGCAAAGAGTAAGGGAAAAACCTTCAAGTGTTTCAATGTTTAGTTATATGTAAAAAACAATAAAGATATAAAAAACCACACAAGAAGACACTATAATTTCCACAGGAATATTCTAGTTCTATATAGTATTCCAGGTTACAATCATTGTTTTTTTCTATAAACACAGGACACAAAACTAGCAGAGAACAAAAATCTTTAAACCTGCTTCTTTTTACTTCATTTTACTGTGGCCATTACAAAAATAGGATTCCAGCCTTCGTAAAGGAATGCAAGATACAAATTTATTATTTTTAGGGCAGAAAGACTTTATGTGATTAACAAAAAATGAGTCCCAAGATATTTTGACATATTTTCGTTTCATTTCTATCATCCAAAGATGTAATTCATTCAATTTCAACTAATTTGTGTCCTTTCAAAGAACTAAGATAAAATTAAAAGCCGGAATCCCTAAAACATATATATTTAAGAAACTATACGCGGGGCTTCCCTGGTGGTCCAGTGGGTAAGGACACCGCCTTGCAGTGCAAGGGGCGCCGGTTCGATCCCTGGCCTTGGAAGATCCCACAGGCTGCGGAGCGGCTGGACTGATGTGTCCAATTACCGAGCCGGAGCTCTGGGGCACATGCGCCCAGAGCCGGCGCTCTGAGACGACAGACGCCACCGCAATGGGAGGCCCACAGGAGCCAGAGAACAAAGACAGATGAAAATGGAGAAATGAAAGACCAATAGAAGTGGCCCGCCCGTCCCCCTCCCTCCCCACCCCACCTCCCAAAAGATAAATAAATAAAAATAAATGTTAAAAAAAAAAAAGAAACTATACGTTTAACATTACCTACCTAATTGATATAACTTATTTTTTGCAAAAGTCTCAACTTTACATATGAAGAATTTTAGTTACTCAAAAAAGAAAAAAGGAAAATCACTCAGCTAAGGATGTTAAGGCTTCCCTGGTAGCTCAGTGGTAAAGAATCTGCCTGCAATGCAGGCAAAGCAAGTTACAGGTTCAATCCCTGAGTCAGGAAGATTTCCTGGAAGAAGACAATGGCAACCTACTCCAGTATTCTTGCCTGGAGAATCCCATGGACAGAGGAGCCTGGTATACTACAGTCTATAGGGTCTCAAAGAGTCGGACATGACTGAGGCAACTGAACAAGATGTTAAAAACAATGTTAGAGGCTCCTATCCTAACAAAAGCATAATTTTCGGGAACCCAAATCTGAGGTTGCAAGGCTATCATGTGAATTCTAAAGGATGACAAGCCTCTTTGAGGAGACAGGACACATAAATTAATTTGCCTTTGCAAAACACGGGAGAAATAGGCTGCTACCACAAAAGCTGGTAAGAAGCAGCCAGCTAATATCTTAGTGTTTCCTTAAAGGCTGAATGTGCTAGTATGACAGTTTAGAATCTCTGGAAGCCCCTCTTGTAGGTCTTCATCCCCCAATCCCTCCTAGTCCACAGTGATGACAACACCCTTCCCTGTCTGCCAAGGATATCATTTCAAGCATTTGCAAAAGAACATGAGCTTCTACCTATTTCCCATTATTACTCCTGCCTCAATGTAGTCCTCCAAAATTATCAATAAATCAATATTCCTCCCAATCTCTGTACTTGGAGGATTAGAGGAATCACAATTTCTGGATAGGGCTGGCTGGGGCTGGGGTGGTAGTGGAGGGGGGTAGGGGGTGAGGAGAGTATACTTTAGACTAAGGATCTCTCAGTTCCTATAGATGTTTACTATTTATGCATCAAACAATATAACTATATATTCCAATAAATAAATCAATAAAGCTCTTTGATTTAATGCAGTGGCTCTCAACCTAAATGTATGCTAAATTCAGTTGAGAAGCTAAAATATCAGTTTTGCATGCATGAACTTACCCTGGCCCTATAATAAAACTATCAAATCATAGTTAAGACTAATGTTTCAGCAAGAGTAATTTTTAAAGGCTCCACATACTGTTATGCACTGCACATCTCTAGCTCAGAGCAACTGTTTTATTACGTTATAGCACCAAACTTCTTATTTGTTCACACACTGGTTGGCTATGTATGACAGTGAAGTGACAAAATCATATACATGAGTAAAGATTTCGTGGAAGGAGACAATGGCAACCTAGTCCAGTATTCTTGCCTGGAGAATCCCATGGACAGAGGAGCCTGGTATACTACAGTCTATAGGGTCTCAAAGAGTCGGACATGACTGAGGCAACTGAACAAGATGTTAAAAACAATGTTAGAGGCTCCTATCCTAACAAAAGCATAATTTTCGGGAACCCAAATCTGAGGTTGCAAGGCTATCATGTGAATTCTAAAGGATGACAAGCCTCTTTGAGGAGACAGGACACATAAATTAATTTGCCTTTGCAAAACACGGGAGAAATAGGCTGCTACCACAAAAGCTGGTAAGAAGCAGCCAGCTAATATCTTAGTGTTTCCTTAAAGGCTGAATGTGCTAGTATGACAGTTTAGAATCTCTGGAAGCCCCTCTTGTAGGTCTTCATCCCCCAATCCCTCCTAGTCCACAGTGATGACAACACCCTTCCCTGTCTGCCAAGGATATCATTTCAAGCATTTGCAAAAGAACATGAGCTTCTACCTATTTCCCATTATTACTCCTGCCTCAATGTAGTCCTCCAAAATTATCAATAAATCAATATTCCTCCCAATCTCTGTACTTGGAGGATTAGAGGAATCACAATTTCTGGATAGGGCTGGCTGGGGCTGGGGTGGTAGTGGAGGGGGGTAGGGGGTGAGGAGAGTATACTTTAGACTAAGGATCTCTCAGTTCCTATAGATGTTTACTATTTATGCATCAAACAATATAACTATATATTCCAATAAATAAATCAATAAAGCTCTTTGATTTAATGCAGTGGCTCTCAACCTAAATGTATGCTAAATTCAGTTGAGAAGCTAAAATATCAGTTTTGCATGCATGAACTTACCCTGGCCCTATAATAAAACTATCAAATCATAGTTAAGACTAATGTTTCAGCAAGAGTAATTTTTAAAGGCTCCACATACTGTTATGCACTGCACATCTCTAGCTCAGAGCAACTGTTTTATTACGTTATAGCACCAAACTTCTTATTTGTTCACACACTGGTTGGCTATGTATGACAGTGAAGTGACAAAATCATATACATGAGTAAAGATGTAATTGTATTAAAACACTGTGCTTCATTTATATTCAATTACACAGAGAAACATCTTCTCTCCCATTTCCTTGGTTGTCTTAGTCTTTCTCCCATATTCAATAAAGGACAACAAGAATTCTGTATCCTGCTAAACCTATACTATCATATGTGAAAAAAAAGCTATTGTCACTGCGCTGTAAGAAAAAGGGATCCTGCAGGGGCACTGTGCAACAGCCTGGAGGGGCAGATATATATATATGACTAATCTGGGATCATATCTGTAAACAACAAAACTCTGTAAAAGTAAAATAAAATTTTAAATAAAATAAAATAAAATGAAACCAAAAAAGAATTCTGTATCCTGCATATGTCTCCTATGAGGAGACAGAAAATAGCTTAAATATACCAAGAAGCAGGGAGAACATACATTCTGGCGTACCTGGGACAGTCAACTTTACTTTTATTGTATAGGTATAATTATTAAGTGAGATCTCTCACTCTCAAAAATACACTGATTCAAAGACAGACTATATCAAAAGTAGACCATTGTTTTCATTTCTATGTACCATTTAACTGATTTATAATTCATACATGCCATTAAGATCATCTTTTTAAAAGTGTACAATTCAGAGGGCTTTCTTTCTTTCTTTTTTTTTTACAGTATTGAACTAATTTCAGAACATTTTTATTATACTGAAAAGAAACCCAATGCCCATTAGCTAGTATCCCCCACTCTCTCCTCTGCCAAGTCCTGAAAATTATTTATCTACTTTCTGCCTAAATGGATTTGCCTATTTAAGACAACTCATAAAACAGAATCAGACAATATGTAGCCTTTTGTGTCTGGCTTCTTTCACTTAGCATGTTTTCAAGGCTCAATTGTGTTAAGTACTATCAGCACCTATTCCTTTTGGCTGAATAATGTTGTATTTTATGGATATACCACATTTTACTTATACTTTCAACAGCTGACAGAATGTTTCAGAAAAAGTTTTGCATGCATGAATTTTAAAAAACTATCAAATCATAGTTAAGACTAATGTTTCAGCAAGAGTAATTTTTAAAGGCTCCACATACTGTTATGCACTGCACATCTCTAGCTCAGAGCAACTGTTTTATTACGTTATAGCACCAAACTTCTTATTTGTTCACACACTGGTTGGCTATGTATGACAGTGAAGTGACAAAATCATATACATGAGTAAAGATGTAATTGTATTAAAACACTGTGCTTCATTTATATTCAATTACACAGAGAAACATCTTCTCTCCCATTTCCTTGGTTGTCTTAGTCTTTCTCCCATATTCAATAAAGGACAACAAGAATTCTGTATCCTGCTAAACCTATACTATCATATGTGAAAAAAAAGCTATTGTCACTGCGCTGTAAGAAAAAGGGATCCTGCAGGGGCACTGTGCAACAGCCTGGAGGGGCAGATATATATATATGACTAATCTGGGATCATATCTGTAAACAACAAAACTCTGTAAAAGTAAAATAAAATTTTAAATAAAATAAAATAAAATGAAACCAAAAAAGAATTCTGTATCCTGCATATGTCTCCTATGAGGAGACAGAAAATAGCTTAAATATACCAAGAAGCAGGGAGAACATACATTCTGGCGTACCTGGGACAGTCAACTTTACTTTTATTGTATAGGTATAATTATTAAGTGAGATCTCTCACTCTCAAAAATACACTGATTCAAAGACAGACTATATCAAAAGTAGACCATTGTTTTCATTTCTATGTACCATTTAACTGATTTATAATTCATACATGCCATTAAGATCATCTTTTTAAAAGTGTACAATTCAGAGGGCTTTCTTTCTTTCTTTTTTTTTTACAGTATTGAACTAATTTCAGAACATTTTTATTATACTGAAAAGAAACCCAATGCCCATTAGCTAGTATCCCCCACTCTCTCCTCTGCCAAGTCCTGAAAATTATTTATCTACTTTCTGCCTAAATGGATTTGCCTATTTAAGACAACTCATAAAACAGAATCAGACAATATGTAGCCTTTTGTGTCTGGCTTCTTTCACTTAGCATGTTTTCAAGGCTCAATTGTGTTAAGTACTATCAGCACCTATTCCTTTTTTGGCTGAATAATGTTGTATTTTATGGATATACCACATTTTACTTATACTTTCAACAGCTGACAGACATTGGGTTGTTTCCACTGCGATCAACAGTGGTGCACAAGATTTTTATGTGGACATGTTTTTCCTTTTCTTAGGTGTATGCCTAGGAGGAAAGCTGTTGGGTCATATGCTAACTTTATGTTTCACTTTCTGAGGAACTACCAGGCAGTTCTCCAAGGGATCTAAGCCATCTTGCCTTCCTATCAACAATACAGGGTTTCAATTCCTACACATCCTCGTCAACACTTTTTACTGTCTTATTTTTATTACAACTGTCTTAGTGAATGTAAAATGGTATCTCAATGTAGTTTCCACTTAAGTTTCTCTAATGACTAAAGATATAAAGCAGTGGTCCCCAATATTTTTGGCACCAGGAGCCAGTTCAGCGAAAGGCAATTTCCCCACGGACTGGGGTGGGTGGGAAGGATAGTTCAGGTGATAATGCAAGCGACAGGGAGCAGCAGATGAAGCTTCACTTGTTCGCCCATCAGTCATCTCCTGCTGTGAGGCCTGGCTCCTAACAGACCACAGAGCGCTATCTGTCTAAGACCCAGGGGGTTTGAGATCCCTGACAGAGTGTATTATTTCCATGACCTATTGGTCACTTGTATGTCTTCTCTGGAGAAACATGTTTCAAATCCTTTTGCAAACTGAATTATTTGCCTTTTCACTGTTAACTTGTAAGAGTTCTATATTCCGAATACTAGACCCTTATCAGGGACTTCCCAAGTGCCCATTGATTCCACCTGCCAATGCAGGAGACCCAAATGTCAGGTTCAATCCTGGGTTGGGAAGATCCTGGAGCAGGTAAAATCACTGAAAAGAAACCCAATGCCCATTAGCTAGTATCCCCCACTCTCTCCTCTGCCAAGTCCTGAAAATTATTTATCTACTTTCTGCCTAAATGGATTTGCCTATTTAAGACAACTCATAAAACAGAATCAGACAATATGTAGCCTTTTGTGTCTGGCTTCTTTCACTTAGCATGTTTTCAAGGCTCAATTGTGTTAAGTACTATCAGCACCTATTCCTTTTTTGGCTGAATAATGTTGTATTTTATGGATATACCACATTTTACTTATACTTTCAACAGCTGACAGACATTGGGTTGTTTCCACTGCGATCAACAGTGGTGCACAAGATTTTTATGTGGACATGTTTTTCCTTTTCTTAGGTGTATGCCTAGGAGGAAAGCTGTTGGGTCATATGCTAACTTTATGTTTCACTTTCTGAGGAACTACCAGGCAGTTCTCCAAGGGATCTAAGCCATCTTGCCTTCCTATCAACAATACAGGGTTTCAATTCCTACACATCCTCGTCAACACTTTTTACTGTCTTATTTTTATTACAACTGTCTTAGTGAATGTAAAATGGTATCTCAATGTAGTTTCCACTTAAGTTTCTCTAATGACTAAAGATATAAAGCAGTGGTCCCCAATATTTTTGGCACCAGGAGCCAGTTCAGCGAAAGGCAATTTCCCCACGGACTGGGGTGGGTGGGAAGGATAGTTCAGGTGATAATGCAAGCGACAGGGAGCAGCAGATGAAGCTTCACTTGTTCGCCCATCAGTCATCTCCTGCTGTGAGGCCTGGCTCCTAACAGACCACAGAGCGCTATCTGTCTAAGACCCAGGGGTTCGAGATCCCTGACAGAGTGTATTATTTCCATGACCTATTGGTCACTTGTATGTCTTCTCTGGAGAAACATGTTTCAAATCCTTTTGCAAACTGAATTATTTGCCTTTTCACTGTTAACTTGTAAGAGTTCTATATTCCGAATACTAGACCCTTATCAGGGACTTCCCAAGTGCCGCAATTGTAAAGATTCCACCTGCCAATGCAGGAGACCCAAATGTCAGGTTCAATCCTGGGTTGGGAAGATCCCCTGGAGCAGGAAGTAACAACTCACTCCAGTATTCTTAACTGGAGAATCCCATGGACAGAGGACCTAATAAGTTGGACACAACTGAGCAACTAAGCATGGACCCTTATCAGATATATGATTTGCAAATACATTCTCCCATTCAGTAGGTTGTTTCTTCATTATCTTGACAGTGTCCCTGGAAGGATAAAGCTTTTAATTTTGACAAAATTCAAGGTCTATTACTTCTTTGCCTGCTTGTGTTTTGGGTGTCATATCTAATAAAACACCACCTAATTCAAGGTCTTGATGATATAAGTTTATATAGTTTTAACTCTTACGTTTAAGTCTTTGATTCACTTTGAACAACTTTTGTATACAGTATAAAGTAAGGAGTCAACTTTGTTCATTTACACGTGGATATTTAAGTATCCCAGGACTATTTGTTAAAATGTGTATCGTTTCCCCAGTGAACAGTCTTGGCATTCCTGTCAAAAATCAATTCACCATAAATGTATGGGTTTATTACTAGATTCTCAATTGTACTCCATTATTCTTCATGTATATCCCTATGCAGGTAGTACAATGTCTTGATTACTATAGCTTTGTAGGAAGTTCTAAGATAAGGAAATAGGAATCCTCCAACTTTACTACTTTTAAAGACTGTTTTTCAGTTATTCAAGGTATCCTAAATTTCCTTGTGAATTTTATAATCAGCTTGTCAATTTCTGCAAAAATAGCTAAGATTTTAACATAGTGGACAGGAGAGCAGATGAAGCTTCACTTGTTCGCCCATCAGTCATCTCCTGCTGTGAGGCCTGGCTCCTAACAGACCACAGAGCGCTATCTGTCTAAGACCCAGGGGTTCGAGATCCCTGACAGAGTGTATTATTTCCATGACCTATTGGTCACTTGTATGTCTTCTCTGGAGAAACATGTTTCAAATCCTTTTGCAAACTGAATTATTTGCCTTTTCACTGTTAACTTGTAAGAGTTCTATATTCCGAATACTAGACCCTTATCAGGGACTTCCCAAGTGCCGCAATTGTAAAGATTCCACCTGCCAATGCAGGAGACCCAAATGTCAGGTTCAATCCTGGGTTGGGAAGATCCCCTGGAGCAGGAAGTAACAACTCACTCCAGTATTCTTAACTGGAGAATCCCATGGACAGAGGACCTAATAAGTTGGACACAACTGAGCAACTAAGCATGGACCCTTATCAGATATATGATTTGCAAATACATTCTCCCATTCAGTAGGTTGTTTCTTCATTATCTTGACAGTGTCCCTGGAAGGATAAAGCTTTTAATTTTGACAAAATTCAAGGTCTATTACTTCTTTGCCTGCTTGTGTTTTGGGTGTCATATCTAATAAAACACCACCTAATTCAAGGTCTTGATGATATAAGTTTATATAGTTTTAACTCTTACGTTTAAGTCTTTGATTCACTTTGAACAACTTTTGTATACAGTATAAAGTAAGGAGTCAACTTTGTTCATTTACACGTGGATATTTAAGTATCCCAGGACTATTTGTTAAAATGTGTATCGTTTCCCCAGTGAACAGTCTTGGCATTCCTGTCAAAAATCAATTCACCATAAATGTATGGGTTTATTACTAGATTCTCAATTGTACTCCATTATTCTTCATGTATATCCCTATGCAGGTAGTACAATGTCTTGATTACTATAGCTTTGTAGGAAGTTCTAAGATAAGGAAATAGGAATCCTCCAACTTTACTACTTTTAAAGACTGTTTTTCAGTTATTCAAGGTATCCTAAATTTCCTTGTGAATTTTATAATCAGCTTGTCAATTTCTGCAAAAATAGCTAAGATTTTAACATAGTTGTACTGAACTGTTGCACTACAATTTTAATAATACTGCTTTCCTAAACATGGAATGCCTTTCCATATACTTAGGCCACCTTAAATTTTTTCAACAACGTTTTCTAGTCTTCAGAGTATTGGCAATACACTTCTTTTGTTAAATTTATTCCTAACTACTTTATTCTTTTGATACTATTATGAATAGAACTTTATTCTTAATTTCACTTATGGATTTCACTGCTAGCATTCTATATGATTCTTTCATGTTCCTACTGACCATCTTTGTATCTCCTTTGGTGAAATGTTGCTTTAGTCCTTCCACCCATTTTCTGATTGAGTTGCTTTCTCATACTGAATTTTATAAACAGCTTCCATATCTTGCAAGTTAACCCTACGTTGATCATTTGCAAATATTTTCCATTTCACAGATTATATTTTTGTTTTGTTGATGGTTTGCTATGCAAAAGCTTTTAAGTTTAATAAACTCCCATTTGCTTATTTTTGCTATTATTTCTTTTACCTTGGAAGACCGAGCTCAGAAAATATTGCTAAGATTTATGTCAGACTGTTTTGCCTATGCTCTCTTCTAGGAGTTCTATGGTGATGTGTCTATATTTATATCTCTAAACCATTTTGAGCTTATTTTTGTGCACATGTGTTCTAACTTCATTGACTTATATGCAGCTGTCCAGCTTTCCCAACACCACTGACTGGAGACAGTTTTTTTCTCCATTGTATATTCTTACCTCCACTAACACTGACTGAAGGTGTGCAGGTTTATTTCTAGGCCCTCTAGTCTTTTCCCTGACCTATATGTCTGTTTTCATGCCAATATGATGCTATTTTCATTACCGTAGCTTTTTGATATTCTCTAAAATCTAGGAAGGTTATGCCTCCATCTTTTTTCTTTAGCCTCAAGACTGCTTTGGCAATTCTGGGTCTTTAATGGTTTGATACAAATTTTAAGATTATTTGTTCTATTTCTTTTTAAAAATTTCATGGATGTTTTTGTAGGGACTGCAATAAATCTCTAGATTATTTTGGGTAGTATGGCCATTTTAATAATATTTATTCTTCCAATCCAGGAATGTCGGACAGCTATTTCTTTGAACCATCTTCAATTTCCTTTACCAAAGCTTCATAGTTTTACTATACAGGTCTTTCACGTTCTTGGTTAGGTTTATTCCTTGTTATTTCTCTGATGTGATTCTAAATGAGATTTTTAAAAAACTTTCTGATATTTTCTTCTTATTATAAAGAAATGCAACACATTTCTATATATTAATCTTGTATCCTGCTAATGTTAGTTTTTTTTTTTAAACCTTTATTTTACTTTTAACTTTTACAGAATTTTGTTGTTTACAGATATGTATGTTCCCATATTAGTCACATGTATATCCCCCGCTTTCCACCGCTCTCAGCCATCACACAGCACCCCTGAAGGATCCCCTTTTCTCACAGAGCAATGACTAGAGCTGTTTTCTTCACTTATGATAGTACAGGCCTTCATGCTACTTCCTTTACGCCTCTCACCCACTGTTCCTTCCCCACAATGTCCATATGTCCACTGTCCATGTCTGTCTTTCCGTCGCTTCACTGCGTGTGCCATCATCACCATCCTACTAGATTTCATATATATGTGTTAATATACTGTATTTGTCCGTCTCTTTCTGACTGACTTCACTTTTTATGATACGTTCTAGATCCAGCCACCTCATTAGGGCTGATTCTTCTGTATTTCTCTTTACAGCTGTGTAGTATTCCATTGTATATATGCACCAGAGCTTTTGGATCCATTCCTTCGTCAATGGGCATCTAGGTTCCTTCCATGTTCTGGCTCTTGTATAGAGAGCTGCAATGAACATTGGGGTACAGGTGCTTCTTTCAGTTTCGATTTCGTCAGGGTATAAGCCTAAGAGTGGGATTGCTGGGTCATAGGGTGCTTCTATTTTTAGTTTTTTAAGAAATCTCCAGACTGTCTTCCATAGAGGCTGTATCAATTCACACTCCCACCAGCAATGCAGGAGTGTTCCCTTTTCTCCGCAGCCTCTCCAGCATTTATTGTCTGTTGATTTGTGGATGATGGCCATTCTGACAGGTGTGAGGTGATATCTCATTGTAGTTTTGATTTGCATTTCTCTAATTATTAGTGAAGTTGAGCATCGTTTCATGTGTTTTTGGGCCATCTGTATGTCATCGTTGGAGAGGTGTCTGTTTAGGTCCTTTTCCCATTTTTTGATTGGGTTGTTCGTTTTTCCAGTGCTGAGTTGTCTGAGTTGCTTGTAGATTTTGGAGATTAATTCTTTGTCTGTTGTTTCATTTGCTATGATTTTCTCCCACTCTGTGGGCTGTCTGTTGAGCTTTTTTGTAATTTCTTTAGCTGTACAAAAGCTTTTAAGTTTCATTAGGTCCCACATGTTCATTTCTCTTTTTAGTTCTACTACTCTAGTAGGTGGGTCAGAGAAGATCTTGCTTTGATTGATGTCCTTGAGGGTTTTGCCTATATTCTCCTCTAAGAGTTTGATCGTTTCTGGCCTTACATTTAAGTCTTTAATCCATTTTGAGTTGATCTTTGTGTATGGTGTCAGGGTATGTTCCAACTTCATTTTCTTGCATGTAGCTGTCCAATTTTCCCAGCACCACATATGTTAGTTTTTGTTTAGAGTCTTTAGGGTTTTCTATGTAGAGTATTATGTCATCTGCATATAATGACAATTTTACTCCTTTTCATTTGCGTATCTTTTACTTTTTTTTCCTCGTCTGACTGCTATGGCTAGGACTTTCAATGCTATGTTGAAAAGAAGTAGGAAGAGTGGGCAGCCTTGGTTTGCTCAGAATTTAGCAGGAAGGCTTCTGGCTTTTCAACATGGAGCATTATGTTAGCTATGAGCTTCTCATAAATGGCTTTTATTATGTTGAGATATGTTCCTGCTATACCCACACTGGTGAGAGTTTTTACCATGAATGGATGTTGACTTTCATCAAATAATTTTTCTGCATCTACTGAGATGATCATGAGGATTCTGTCTATTCTTTTGTTAATGTGGTGCATCACACTGATTGATTTGCGCATGTGAACCATCCTTGTGACCCTGGGATGAACACAATTTGATTGTAGTATATTATCTTTTTTACATGTTGTTGGATTTGGGTCGCTAATATTTTGTTGAGAATTTCTGCATCTATATTCATCAAAGATATTGGCCTGTAACATTCTTTAAGTTGTGTTTTTGGCTGGGTATTGGGGTGATAGTGGTGTCATAGGATGACCCTGGGAGTGTTCCCTCCTATTCAATTTTTTGGAAGAGTTTATGAAGGATTGGTATAAATTCTCTGCATGTTTGGTGGAACTAGTGAAGCCATCAGGCCCTGAACTTTTGTTTGCAAGGAGTTTTTGTAAATTACAAGACTCTATTTCACATCTAGTGTTTGGTCTGTTCAAATTATCTACCTATTTTTGATTATGTTTCAGTAGGCTATATTATGCAAAATGTCGATCTAGAGGAAGCACAAGCTGGAATCAAGACTGCCAGGATAAATATCAATAACCTCAGGTATGCAGATAACACTATCCTTATGACAGAAAGTGAAGAGAAAATAAAAAGCCTCTAGATGAAGGTCAAAGAGGAGAGTGAAAAATCTAGCCCAAAACTCAACACTCTCTTCCCTCTAAGATAGGACATTTTCATTACTATTTATAAACAATTAAATCCAGGCAGAAATTCAAATTCTAAATTAAGACTATCACTTAATTATTGTTTTATGGAAAGTGAGCAAGGCATTCCATTTCAGCCAGAACTGTACATTCTGAATCTGATCATACATTTTTAAAATACAATGATATGTTGTATGAACATAATGATAGCTACTAGTCAGTATTTAAACATATGATTCAATAAGCAAAACAAATTTTACTTTCAATATAAAGGTCATACTGCTGCTGCTGCTTAGTTGCTTCAGCCATGTCCAACTCTGTGCAACCCTATGAACTATAGCCCACCAGGCTCCTATGACCATGGTATTCTCCAAGCAAGAATACTGGAGTGGGTTGCCAATTCCTTCTTCCTGATCCAGGGACTGAACCCAGGGCGCATGCATTGCAGGCAGATTTAGGTCATACACTTCGAGTTATTTGAAAATTCAGTTTTGCTCTATTACATAACTTTTGTAAAGGCAATACATGCCCTACAAACAATTACACTTAATTTTATAAAGCTGACTTAGATTGTGGTATATTTTAGGTAAAATTCAAAAATATTAACATATGATTCAAGAAGTAAGATCAACAGAAGTACACAATACAGATAGCACTGAGAAAATAATTCCATGCTAATTACAAAAGGACTAACACACTTGTGAGCATCATAATAGATATTCTGGTCTAAGAAAACAATATGCTGTAACTGTATCAAGGAAAAAGCTAGGAAATCATAATGTCTCAAGGCACTATGAACAGCAGTGAAGGTTGTACTCTGCACATGGACACAGGGCCAAAAGAAGAAGAGGGGGACTCAATCCAATTTGTTCTCCACTCTGTAAACTCTGAACCCTAGCAGAGAGCATCATCCACCTAAAACTGGGAAAACAGCCTTTTTCTAACTGTGCAAGGGCCAGCTGTGGCCTGGCTATAACATATCCAAACAACTACTCAGAAGAGTTAAGATAACTGAGATACTGAGTATTGATGCCCTTCTTAAACCTGTATCACCAAAATGTCACTTCTCATTATGCATTTATTTTGAATGCTTTGGGTTAAAAGACTAATTTGGCAAACCATAAATAGGTTGAGGAGAGGGGATAAATCATCTAAACTTTAATTTAAAAATAACCATAAGAAATAAAAAAATATACTGGATATATTAAGACAGCATACACTGAAAAAAAATCAGTGAATATGGAAACGTGGCATTAACTATCCAAACAGAATTGGGGAGGGGGGTGTGAAAAGTGGGGGGAAGAGGTAGTTAAGTACCAAAAGAGAATATCTCAACTGTATAACTGAAATTCCCTCCCCTCCAAAATATCACCTAGGGCAAGTGGATGCTCGAAGACACAGTGGCCAGTATGTTTCTAAATTTGGTTACCAAAAAAACTCAAACATTTTCTCAAAGAAAACCATAGGAAGGCATAATCAAATGACATCATAATCACAGTCACTGAAGAAGTTGTAAGACTAAAGAGCAGTGTTTTCAAACAGAATAGAAAATTTACATATGTAGCAACAGAATAAAATAACAGCAGACTTTCTGTCAGAAACTATAAAAGTTATTTCAGAAATGACTTCACAACATATTACCAGAGATAAAGAGGAATATTTCAAGTTAGAAGACCCAATTCATCAAGAATAAATTTTTAAAATGCATGCACTTATTTTTTGTTTTTTAAAACATTTATTTATTTATTTGGCTGGCCTGTGTCTTTGCTGCTGGTACGCAGCACGCGGGATCTTTAGTTGCAGCACATGGGATCCAGTTCCCTGACCAGGGATCGAACCGAGGCCCCCTGCATTGGGAGCCCAGAGTGTTAGCCACTGGACCACCAGGGAAGTCCCTGCATGCACTCATTAACAGAGCTTCAAAACACATGAACAGTAAGTGAAAGGAAAAACAAATTCACAATTAAAGTTGATGATTTCCAAACCCTTCCTCAGTAATTAAAAATTCAGACGACAAACCCTGAGGAACATTATCGATCTTTAGAGAGCATCATCCACCTAAAACTGGGAAAACAGCCTTTTTCTAACTGTGCAAGGGCCAGCTGTGGCCTGGCTATAACATATCCAAACAACTACTCAGAAGAGTTAAGATAACTGAGATACTGAGTATTGATGCCCTTCTTAAACCTGTATCACCAAAATGTCACTTCTCATTATGCATTTATTTTGAATGCTTTGGGTTAAAAGACTAATTTGGCAAACCATAAATAGGTTGAGGAGAGGGGATAAATCATCTAAACTTTAATTTAAAAATAACCATAAGAAATAAAAAAATATACTGGATATATTAAGACAGCATACACTGAAAAAAAATCAGTGAATATGGAAACGTGGCATTAACTATCCAAACAGAATTGGGAGGGGTGTGAAAAGTGGAGGGAAGAGGTAGTTAAGTACCAAAAGAGAATATCTCAACTGTATAACTGAAATTCCCTCCCCTCCAAAATATCACCTAGGGCAAGTGGATGCTCAAGACACAGTGGCCAGTATGTTTCTAAATTTGGTTACCAAAAAAACTCAAACATTTTCTCAAAGAAAACCATAGGAAGGCATAATCAAATGACATCATAATCACAGTCACTGAAGAAGTTGTAAGACTAAAGAGCAGTGTTTTCAAACAGAATAGAAAATTTACATATGTAGCAACAGAATAAAATAACAGCAGACTTTCTGTCAGAAACTATAAAAGTTATTTCAGAAATGACTTCACAACATATTACCAGAGATAAAGAGGAATATTTCAAGTTAGAAGACCCAATTCATCAAGAATAAATTTTTAAAATGCATGCACTTATTTTTTGTTTTTTAAAACATTTATTTATTTATTTGGCTGGCCTGTGTCTTTGCTGCTGGTACGCAGCACGCGGGATCTTTAGTTGCAGCACATGGGATCCAGTTCCCTGACCAGGGATCGAACCGAGGCCCCCTGCATTGGGAGCCCAGAGTGTTAGCCACTGGACCACCAGGGAAGTCCCTGCATGCACTCATTAACAGAGCTTCAAAACACATGAACAGTAAGTGAAAGGAAAAACAAATTCACAATTAAAGTTGATGATTTCCAAACCCTTCCTCAGTAATTACTACAACAAATAGGAAATCAGACGGGACAAACCCTGAGGAACATTATCGATCAATCTGACCTAGTATCTTTAGGAAGCTCGACTCAACACAGAATAAACTTATCAAGCATGCACAAAACCTTTGTGTATAAAGCAACATTATGCGCTCTATAATCAACACATAAAGTATGTTCTTGAACCACAACATAATTAAATTAAAAAGAGAAAAACATCTAGAAAACTGGGCAACTATCTGGAAATTATATAGATCCAAAGGAAAAAAAAAATCACAAAGGAGCTTAAAAATTCTTTCAACTCCACGTCAGCAAACACATAAGAAACTTTGTGGGATACAGAGAAAAATTTTAAATATTAAGCGCTCCTTTAGAAAAAGCTCTCAAATACTAGAAAGAGATATCACTATAGGTCCTTCAAACATTAAAATAATCAAGAAATAAAACATGAAACTTCATTTCAATAAATGAGACAACTTACATAAAACAGATAAATTCCTTAACACTAAGGCTTATTTGGAAATAATTAACATATATCTGAATAACCCAATACCAATTTATTCAATCAAATAAACTGAATTCATAGTTTAAAACCCTCCCCAAAAGACACTCCACCACTTAAAGAAGTAACAACTGTATGAGAACTTTTCCAGAAGAGGAAATCTTTTCAGCTCGCTCTATTGCCCTGATACAGAAACTACACAAAGACATTATTTCAAAAACTACATACCAATCTTGAAAAACAAACAAACAAAACAAGAACTGGAGGCATCAACCTTCCTGACTTCAGACTATACAAAGCTACAGTCATCAAGACAGTATAGTACTGGCACAAAAAGAGAGATACAGCTCAATGGAACAAGACAGAAAAATCCAGAGATAAACTCACACATCCATGGGCATCTTATTTTTGACAAAGGAGGCAAAAATATTATACAATGAAGAGCAACAAGACCCCAACTAGCAGATGAACAGGCCTCAAAAGGACAGTGGAACCCACCAAGAAAAGATAACCCACATCCAAAGACAAAGGAGAAGCCCAACGAAGGAGGGGAGTAACTGCGATAAAATCAAACCCTATGCCTGCTGAGTGGGCAACTCCTGAACTGGAGAACACTATCACCAAAGAAGTTCTCACAATGTTGTAAGGATTCTATGCCCCCACATCAGGCTCCCAGCCTGGGGATTTAGCGAAAGGACTGAGAATCCCCAGGGAATCAGACCTTGAAGGTCAGCAGGATTTAATTCCAGAGCTTCCATAGACTAAGGGAATCTGAGATTCCTGGGGGGCACAAACAGGATCTTTTGCACTCCTCCTAGGACCCAGGAGAAAGAAGCAGTGACCCCACAGCAGAGTTAGCCAGATCTAACTGTGAGTGTTTGAGGGTCTAGTGAGTCGGCAGTGGCCTACCACAGGGACAAGGGCAGAGGGCAACAGCACTGGGAGCTGCATCATGATACAGGTTCTCTTGGAGGTCACCCAAATATAGAAGCCTATAAATCCAGGACTGAGCAGCCTCAACCCTAACTGGGAGGGTGCACAGCCCCACCCATCAGCAGGTGACTGGATTAGTTTTATGAGTCCAGCCCCACAACTGTAAGACCCAGTTTCCCCCAAGGCCAGCCCCTCCCATCAAGCAAGTTGCACAAGCCTTGCATCCTCACCAGAAGGCAGATAAAAGAAATAAGAATTACAATCCCGGGCTTTCCTGGTGGTCCAGTGGGTAGGGACACGGCCTTGCAGTGCAAGGGGCGCCGTTTCGATCCCTGGCCTGGGAAGATCCCACGTGCCGTGGAGCAGCTGGACCGATGTGTCCAATTACCGAGTTGGAGCTCTGGAGCGCATACTCCCAGAGCCAGTGCTCTGCGACCACAGAGGCCACCGCGATGGGAGGCCCACAAGGGCCAAGGAACAAAGATGGATGAAAACAGATAAACCAAAGACCAACAGAAGTGGCCTGCCCGCCCCCCTCCCTCCCCAACACACCTCTCCCCCTAAAGAGAATCTTTAAAAAACCTCCCAACAACCTTTTGGCCCTGATAGCTTCACAAATGAATTCTGTCAAACATTTAGAGAAGAATTGACACCTATCCTTCTGAAACTGTTCCAAAAAGTCACAGAGGAAGGAATACTTCCCAGGTCTGTTTATGAAGCCACTATCACCTTGATACCAAAACCAAAGATACCACAAAACAAGAAAATTACAGGCCAGTATCAATGATGAACACAGACGCAAAAATCCTCAACAAAATACTAGCAATCTGTATCTAACAATACCATAGAAAGATCATATACCACGATCAAGTGGGATTCATCCCAGGGAGGCAAGGTTTTTTCAACATCTGCAAATTAATCAATATGATACAGCAAATCAACAAACTGAAGAATAAAAACTATACAATCATCTCAATAGATGCACAAAAGGCTTTTGACAAAATTCAGCACTGATTTATGATAAGAACTCTCCAGAAAGTGGACTTAGAGGGTACATACCTCAGCATGATAAAGGCCATATGACAAACCTACAGTTAGCATCATACTCAATGGTGAAAATCTGAAAACATTCCCTCTAAGATCAGGAACAGCATAAGGATGTCCACTCTCACTACTTTTATTCAAAACAGTTCTAGAAGTCCTAGTCTCAGTAATCAGAAAAGAAAAAGAAGTAAAAGAGAATCCAAACCAGAAAGAAGAAGTTAAACTGTCACTGTTTGCAGATGACATGATACTCTATAGAGAAGATCCAATACCAGAAAATTATTAGAACTCATTATTGAATTTAGTAAACATCAAGCAAGTTGCACAAGCCTTGCATCCTCACCAGAAGGCAGATAAAAGAAATAAGAATTACAATCCCGGGCTTTCCTGGTGGTCCAGTGGGTAGGGACACGGCCTTGCAGTGCAAGGGGCGCCGTTTCGATCCCTGGCCTGGGAAGATCCCACGTGCCGTGGAGCAGCTGGACCGATGTGTCCAATTACCGAGTTGGAGCTCTGGAGCGCATACTCCCAGAGCCAGTGCTCTGCGACCACAGAGGCCACCGCGATGGGAGGCCCACAAGGGCCAAGGAACAAAGATGGATGAAAACAGATAAACCAAAGACCAACAGAAGTGGCCTGCCCGCCCCCCTCCCTCCCCAACACACCTCTCCCCCTAAAGAGAATCTTTAAAAAACCTCCCAACAACCTTTTGGCCCTGATAGCTTCACAAATGAATTCTGTCAAACATTTAGAGAAGAATTGACACCTATCCTTCTGAAACTGTTCCAAAAAGTCACAGAGGAAGGAATACTTCCCAGGTCTGTTTATGAAGCCACTATCACCTTGATACCAAAACCAAAGATACCACAAAACAAGAAAATTACAGGCCAGTATCAATGATGAACACAGACGCAAAAATCCTCAACAAAATACTAGCAATCTGTATCTAACAATACCATAGAAAGATCATATACCACGATCAAGTGGGATTCATCCCAGGGAGGCAAGGTTTTTTCAACATCTGCAAATTAATCAATATGATACAGCAAATCAACAAACTGAAGAATAAAAACTATACAATCATCTCAATAGATGCACAAAAGGCTTTTGACAAAATTCAGCACTGATTTATGATAAGAACTCTCCAGAAAGTGGACTTAGAGGGTACATACCTCAGCATGATAAAGGCCATATGACAAACCTACAGTTAGCATCATACTCAATGGTGAAAATCTGAAAACATTCCCTCTAAGATCAGGAACAGCATAAGGATGTCCACTCTCACTACTTTTATTCAAAACAGTTCTAGAAGTCCTAGTCTCAGTAATCAGAAAAGAAAAAGAAGTAAAAGAGAATCCAAACCAGAAAAGAAGAAGTTAAACTGTCACTGTTTGCAGATGACATGATACTCTATAGAGAAGATCCTAACTAGGCTACCAGAAAATTACTAGAACTCATTATTGAATTTAGTAAAGTTTCACATTACAAATTAATACACAGAAGTCTGTTGCATTTCTATATACTAATAATGAACAATCAAAAAGAGAAATTCAAGAAGAAATTCCATTTAACACTCCGTCAAAAAGAATAAAATACCTAGGAATAAACCTACCTAGGGAGACAAAAGACCCGTACTCAGAAAACTGTAAGGTGCTAATGAAAGAAATCAAAGAAGACATAAACAGAAAAGATACACCATGTTCATAGACTGGAAGAATTAACACTGTCAAATGACTATAAGACCCCATGGCAATCTATAGACTCAACACAATCCTGATTAAATTACCAATGGCATTTTTCACAGATCTAGACCAAAAAATCTTTCAAAATTTGTATGGAGACACAAAATACCCTGAACACCCAAAGCAATACTGAAAAAGAAAAATGGAGCTGGAGGAATCAGGCTCCCTGACTTCAGACTTTACTACAAAGCTTACAGTCATCAAGACAGTGTGGTGCTGGCACGAAAAACCGACAGATCAATGGAACAGGACACCCAGAAAGAAGTCTATGCACCAACAGTCAATTAATCTACTATAAAGGAGGCAAGACTACACAATGTTGGAAAGACAGTCTCTTCAACAAATGGTGCTAGGAAAACTGGACAGCCACATGTAAAAGAATGAAATTAGATCATTCCTTAACTTCATATACAAAAATAAGCTCAAAATAGATTACTGACACCTAAATGTCAAACAAGACACTATAAAATTCTTAACAGAAAAACACAGGCATAATACTCTGACATAAATCACAGCAAAATCTTTTTTAAGTCCATCTCCCAGAATAAAGGAACTAAAGGCAAAAAGAAACAAATGGGATCTACTTAAACTCAAAGGCTCTTGCACAGCAAAGGAAATAATTAGTAAAACAAAAAGACAAGTCAAAGACTGGTTCCAGAAATGTTAGGCATACCTCAGCATGATAAAGGCCATATGACAAACCTACAGTTAGCATCATACTCAATGGTGAAAATCTGAAAACATTCCTCTAAGATCAGGAACAGCATAAGGATGTCCACTCTCACTACTTTTATTCAAAACAGTTCTAGAAGTCCTAGTCTCAGTAATCAGAAAAGAAAAAGAAGTAAAAGAGAATCCAAACCAGAAAAGAAGAAGTTAAACTGTCACTGTTTGCAGATGACATGATACTCTATAGAGAAGATCCTAACTAGGCTACCAGAAAATTACTAGAACTCATTATTGAATTTAGTAAAGTTTCACATTACAAATTAATACACAGAAGTCTGTTGCATTTCTATATACTAATAATGAACAATCAAAAAGAGAAATTCAAGAAGAAATTCCATTTAACACTCCGTCAAAAAGAATAAAATACCTAGGAATAAACCTACCTAGGGAGACAAAAGACCCGTACTCAGAAAACTGTAAGGTGCTAATGAAAGAAATCAAAGAAGACATAAACAGAAAAGATACACCATGTTCATAGACTGGAAGAATTAACACTGTCAAATGACTATAAGACCCCATGGCAATCTATAGACTCAACACAATCCTGATTAAATTACCAATGGCATTTTTCACAGATCTAGACCAAAAAATCTTTCAAAATTTGTATGGAGACACAAAATACCCTGAACACCCAAAGCAATACTGAAAAAGAAAAATGGAGCTGGAGGAATCAGGCTCCCTGACTTCAGACTTTACTACAAAGCTTACAGTCATCAAGACAGTGTGGTGCTGGCACGAAAAACCGACAGATCAATGGAACAGGACACCCAGAAAGAAGTCTATGCACCAACAGTCAATTAATCTACTATAAAGGAGGCAAGACTACACAATGTTGGAAAGACAGTCTCTTCAACAAATGGTGCTAGGAAAACTGGACAGCCACATGTAAAAGAATGAAATTAGATCATTCCTTAACTTCATATACAAAAATAAGCTCAAAATAGATTACTGACACCTAAATGTCAAACAAGACACTATAAAATTCTTAACAGAAAAACACAGGCATAATACTCTGACATAAATCACAGCAAAATCTTTTTTAAGTCCATCTCCCAGAATAAAGGAACTAAAGGCAAAAAGAAACAAATGGGATCTACTTAAACTCAAAGGCTCTTGCACAGCAAAGGAAATAATTAGTAAAACAAAAAGACAAGTCAAAGACTGGGAGAAAATATTTGCAAATGATGTGACAGATAAGAAACTAGTCTCCAGGATTTACAAATAGATTTTGACACTCAACGCAACAAAACAAACAACTCAAAATGTGGGCAGAAGTTGTGAATAGACATTTCTCTAAAGAGTATATGTAGATGGCCAATAGGCACATGAAGATGTTTAAAACTGCTAGCTATTAGAGAAATGCAAATTAAAACTACCATGAGATACCACCTCACACCAGTCAGGATGGCCTTCATCAAAGATTCCACAAACAACAAATGCTACAGAGGGCACAGAGAGAAGGGAACCCTTCTGCACTGTTGGTGGGAATGTAAATTGGTACAGCCACTATAGAGAACTGTGTGGAAGTTCCTTAAAAAACTAAAATGGAGCTACCATATGACCCTGCAATCCCACTCCTAGGCATATATCCAGAGAAAAACATGGCCCAAAGAGATACATGCTCCCCACTGTTCATTGCAGCACTGTTTATAATAGCCAAGAGATAGGAACAACCTAAATGTCCATCAAAAGAGGAATAAAGAAGATGTTGTACTTATGTGTCTGTATGTATGTGTGTATATATACACACACACATATATTATGTATGTATACCCATTATATATGTGTATATACATATATATACACACACACATACCACATCTTATATATATGTATCAATATACATATATACACATACATAATGGAATATTACTCGGCCATTAAAAAGAATGAAATAAATAAGGCCATTTTCAGCAATATGGATGGACCTAGTAAGTGTCATATTGAGTGAAGTAAGTCAGTCAGAGAAGGAGAAATATCATATGACATCCCTTTTACAAGGATTCTAAAAAGCAATGATACAAAGTAACTCATTTACCAAACAGAAAGAATCTCACAAACTTAGAAGGCAAACTTCCTGAGGGAAGGGGATGACTGGGGACTTTGGGAAAGTCATGTACACACTGCCATGTCTGAAATGAATAACCAACAAAAATATATTGTATATAGGGGCTTCCCTACTGGTCCAGTGGGTGGAGGGTCTGCCCTTCAGTGCATGGGGGAGAGTCCCGTATGCCACGGAGCAGCTGGACGAGTGTGTCCAGTTAACCACCAGCACACTCGAGTGCATGTGCCTGGAGCCGGTGCTCTGCAATGAGAGAGGCCACTGCGGTGGGAGGCCAACACAGGCCAAGGAATGAGGACAGATGAAGATAGGTAAATAAAAAACCAGCAAGAGGTCAAAATTATAAAGAAAAAAAAAAAGGCAAAAATAGGATTTAAAAAAAATAATCTATTTTATAGCACATGGAACTCTGCTCAATGTTATGTGCTAGCCTGGATGGGAGGGATACATGCATACATATGGTTGAGCCCCTTCACTGTTCACCTGAAACTATCACAAAATTGTTAACTCGCTATACCCCAATAAAAATGCCTTTGGTATTAAAAAAAATTAAAAACTGTTTTTAAATTTTTAAAAATAAATAAAAGTGAAATATCAGTCTTACTCTTAAAAAAACAAACAAACAAACAACAATGTACTGCACATGGAACTCTGCTCAATGTTATATACTAGTCTGGATCAGAGAGGGATTTGAGGGAGAAGGGATACATGTATATGTATGGCCAAGTTCCTTCACTGTTCACCTGAAAGTATCACAAAATTGGTAATTGGCTATTCACCAAGATAAAATGGTTTTGGTATTAAAAAAATTTTTTAATGAAAATAAAATAACAAAGAAAAATAAATTAATTAAAAACATAAATGTACAGTGGAGAAAAGACAGCCTCTTCAATAAATGGTACTGGGAAAACTGGACAGCTACACATGGAAGAATGAAATCAGAACACTTCCTAACATTATACACAAAAATAAACTCAAAAAAGATTAAAGACTTAAACTTAAGGCCAGACACTACGAAACTCTTAAAGGAAAGCACAGGTGGAACACTCACTGACATGAATTACAGCAAGATCCACTTTGACCCAGCTTCTATAGTAATGGAAATAAAAACAAAATAAACAAATCTGATCTGACTATACTTACAAGCTTTTGTATAGCAAAGTAAACTATCAACAAGCTGAAAAGACAACCCTTAGAGTGGGAGAAAATAATCACAAAGCAATAAAGAATTAATCTCCAAAATACATAAGCAGTTCACGCAGCTTAATTTCAGAAAAAAAAAAACCAGCCCAATCAAAACTGGGTGGACATTTCTCCAAAGAACACATACAGATGGCCAAAAAACAGATAGAAAGATGCTGAACATTACTCATCATTAGAAAAATGCAAATCAAAACTGCAATAAGGTGCCACTTCACGCTGGTCAGAATGGCCATCATCAAAAAATCTACAAACAATAAATGCTAGAAAGGATGAGAAGAGAGAATCCTCTAGCTCTGATACAGCCACAGATCAATATGGAGATTCTATTAAAAACTAGGAATAAATCTACCTAATGACCCAGCAATCCCCAAACTGGGCATATACCCTGAGGAAACCATAATTCAAAAAGACACAATTACCCCAATGTTCAATGCACCACTATTTAGCCAAAAGATGGGAGCAAACTAAATGGCCATCAACTGATGAATGGATAAAGAAATTGTGGTACATATACACAATGGAATATTGCTGAGCCATAAAAAGGACAAAACTAAGTCAGGTGTAGTGAGGTAGATGAACCTAGAGTCTATCATACACAGTGAAGTCAGAAAGAGGAAAAACAAATACCATACATTAATGCATATACATGAAATCTAGAAAAATGGTGCTGATGAACCTACCTGCAGGGCAGGAATAGAGATGCAAGATACAGAGAACAGACTTGTGGACACAGCAGGAAAAGGAGAAGTTGGGAAGAACTGAGAGAGTAGCACTGACATATAAACACGACCATGTGTAAAACAGATAGCTAGTGGGAAGCTGCTGTGTAATACAGGGAACTCAGTTCAGTGATCTGCCACGACTTAGATGGGTGGGATGTGTGGAGTGGGAGGGAGGCTCAAGAGAGAGGGAATATGTGTATTTACAGCTGATTTATGGTGTTGTACAGCAGAAACCAACATCACACTATAAAGTAATTATCCTCCAATTAATTTTTTAAAGAACTATCTACCAATGCATACTATGAACGCAGATGAAAAAAACCTTCTCATCAGCACAAATCTGAACTTAAACAATTCAACTCAAAATTACCTTTACGCCCCAGAAAATATTTGTGTATTTGCAATTTTTGTCTGTTACCTATATGTGTAACAACTTTCTTCAAGGCTTCAAGATTGGAGATTATTTTATGGCTTTGTATCACCCACTTAAAGAGATTCAAAGTGAGACAGCCCGTGGAATAAGCTCAAAAAATTTAATCACTGGGGAGGGGGTGGAGCTAACATGGCAGTGTAGAAGGACGTGCACTCATCTCTCCTGCAAAATTGCCTGAACTGCAACGAGTTCCTGAAAAACCATCGACAGGATGAGATCTGATCCCATCACAAAAAAGATACTCCACATCGAAGGACAAAGGAGAAGCCGCAACAAGACGGTAGGAGGGGCGCAATTCCACTTTAAAAAGTCAAACCTTATATCCGCCAGAGAGACTGGATGGGCCAACTACGCAAAGCCTGTTGCAGATCAAGACCCGGGAAGGGAGCAGTGACCCCCACAAGGGACTGAGCCAGACCTGCCTTATAGGGTCCAAGTGCCCCCTTAAGGTAGAAGTGCCCTTGAGCAGTCCTCAGAAATACGGTACTCAATTCCCTTTGAAGAAGGTTATCATTAACCAGATCATAGAGCCTCCAAGTAGAACTGGAGACTGCGCACCGAGACGGGAGAGGGGAATAGCGATCCCGCATGAGACTGAGCCAGACACACTTCTGAGTATTCTGACGTCTCCCAGGGTGGCAGCGGTTGATGGTGGCCTGCAGCAGGGTCGGGGACACTGCGGAAGTGCTTCTGATAGAGCCTGTGGGAATAAATCCTTTGTGAGAGAAGTCAGTACCCCGACTGTAGTTTGGCTGCAGGTCAAACTACAGGGAGGGACCTTAGCTCCACCCAGCAAGAAAGAGATCTGGATTAAGGATTAAGAAACTACCAGGGCCAGTCTGGGCGGGCCTTTTAGTTCTGGAATAGGTGGAAATAAACAAGCAGTAAAAGAGGCCTTCATATCCAACCACTGCCAGAGGCAAGAAAAAGACTGCTAATTCCCCAATAGTCAGCAAGAGAAAGAAGAACATAAATATTCACTATTTTCACATTTTGACTGCAGCTGGATTTATTGCTGGAGTTTTTTTATTATTTAATTTTGTTTTTTATTCTTTTATAGCTTTTTTTTTCTTTTCTTTTTTTCACTCGTTCTTTTATCTTTTTCCAAACCCCCTCAGCCCCCACCTCCACTGTTTTTGTGTGTTTCCTCCACTGAACTCTATTGAAGCTACTAATCTTATCAGTAGGACTGAATATATTCAGGTTTACAGAATTTTTTTTCTTTTAAACCACACATTCTATTTTGGTATCAAATTCTGGCTACACATTGGCCTTTTACGGTTCTGTGGGGGTTTTGTTTGTTTTATTGTTTTAGCTTTGTTTTCCTATATTTTTCTATAGACTTATCTGTTTTAATTTCTAAATTTTTTATATGTATTACTACTTCCTCTATAACTCTTTCTTTGCTTTCTCTGATGCTCTTTTCCTACAGCACTAGACTCTAATACATACAAATCTTCATCTCCCTATATTTAACTTTGTAGTACTATTCTACGTTGTTCTTCTATCCTCCATTTCTCTTTTTCCCTCTCATCACCATATTTCTTAGTCTGTTTTGTCCTCACTGCCTTATCCCCAACTGGGACCCTGCTCTAGCATTATATTCCAATTGGTGCTCTAGTCAGTTTGGTTATTAACTGGTGGATATCATTCTTGGTTTTCTCTATTTGCCGTGCTACCATACTGGACTGTATTTTTGGTTGGAATGTTTGAAATATGTTATGGAAGTATATGTTTGTGTGTTATAATTCAGTATGCTAGATAGTATTTGCATGACATTTTAACTGCCATTTGTCAAAGGTATACCTTCTGTTTCTCATTTCCATATATATGTTTTACTACCACTCAATGCCATAACAAACCAGCAGTGAAATCTTCATTTCCTGGTCAGAAACAAGCCCAGGGATGTAAGGGAGGAAGCACTGACTCCGAAACCCTACAATACCAGATAACACCTAACACCAGAGAGCATTAAACAGCAAGAACTCCAACAAAGGTAAACACTTGTATGCAAGTCCTGACATCACCCAACCACCAGCATCACCCAGAATAAGATGCTGCATGCAAACAACAAACACTGACAGACGTAACTCAAAGTCTGGGAAAAGGAAACCCCAAACATAGTTAGTTAAAAAACTAATAACAACAATGAAACGGCAGACAAACACCACACAAGTGAAGGAACAATCTACAACACACAACTTCAAATAAACGAAGAGGAATTAGACAAACTCTCTGATAGCAAATTCAGAAGAATGATAATGACGATCCAAAACACCAAAAACAGAATTTTAGAGAAACAGGAAGAAGTAACTAACACAGTGAATAAAGAAATACAAGAACTTAAAAAAACAACAAACAGAGACAAACAACTCAATTGCTAAACTTAAAAGCACTAGAGAAGGAATCAAGAGCAGAGTATCTGAGACAGAAGACCTTAGGATAAGTGAGGTGGAACACAGAATGGTGGAAGTAACTGCCGAAGAATGTATTACTACTTCCTCTATAACTCTTTCTTTGCTTTCTCTGATGCTCTTTTCCTACAGCACTAGACTCTAATACATACAAATCTTCATCTCCCTATATTTAACTTTGTAGTACTATTCTACGTTGTTCTTCTATCCTCCATTTCTCTTTTTCCCTCTCATCACCATATTTCTTAGTCTGTTTTGTCCTCACTGCCTTATCCCCAACTGGGACCCTGCTCTAGCATTATATTCCAATTGGTGCTCTAGTCAGTTTGGTTATTAACTGGTGGATATCATTCTTGGTTTTCTCTATTTGCCGTGCTACCATACTGGACTGTATTTTTGGTTGGAATGTTTGAAATATGTTATGGAAGTATATGTTTGTGTGTTATAATTCAGTATGCTAGATAGTATTTGCATGACATTTTAACTGCCATTTGTCAAAGGTATACCTTCTGTTTCTCATTTCCATATATATGTTTTACTACCACTCAATGCCATAACAAACCAGCAGTGAAATCTTCATTTCCTGGTCAGAAACAAGCCCAGGGATGTAAGGGAGGAAGCACTGACTCCGAAACCCTACAATACCAGATAACACCTAACACCAGAGAGCATTAAACAGCAAGAACTCCAACAAAGGTAAACACTTGTATGCAAGTCCTGACATCACCCAACCACCAGCATCACCCAGAATAAGATGCTGCATGCAAACAACAAACACTGACAGACGTAACTCAAAGTCTGGGAAAAGGAAACCCCAAACATAGTTAGTTAAAAAACTAATAACAACAATGAAACGGCAGACAAACACCACACAAGTGAAGGAACAATCTACAACACACAACTTCAAATAAACGAAGAGGAATTAGACAAACTCTCTGATAGCAAATTCAGAAGAATGATAATGACGATCCAAAACACCAAAAACAGAATTTTAGAGAAACAGGAAGAAGTAACTAACACAGTGAATAAAGAAATACAAGAACTTAAAAAAACAACAAACAGAGACAAACAACTCAATTGCTAAACTTAAAAGCACTAGAGAAGGAATCAAGAGCAGAGTATCTGAGACAGAAGACCTTAGGATAAGTGAGGTGGAACACAGAATGGTGGAAGTAACTGCCGAAGAACAGAATCAAGCTTAAAGAATGAAAAAGAGCAGAGGATAGCCTCAGAGACCTCTGGGATAATATCAAATGCACCAATATTCGAATTGTAGGGGTTCCAGAATAAGAAGAAAAAAAGAAAGGATATGAGAAAAATTTTGAAGAGATTATAGTTGAAAATTTCCCCAACATAAACAGTCAAACAAGTCCAAGAAGCAGAAAGAGTACCATACAGAATCAACCTAAGAAGAAACACACCAAGACACATATTAATTAAGCTAATATAAATTAAACAAAAAGACAGAATTCTAACTGAAGCAAGAGAAAAGCAACTAGTGACATTCAAGGGAAACCTCATACGCTGAACAGCAGATCTTGCAACAGAAACTCTGCAGGCCAGAAGAGAATGGCAAGACACACTTAAAGTGCTGAAACAGAATAATCTGCAACCAAGAATACTCTTACCTTTCAAAGATCTCATTCAAAACTGATGAAGAAATCGAAAGCTTTACAGATAAGCAAAAATTTAAAAAATTTAGCCTTACAACACATATTCAAGGGACTTATAAGAGAAGAGGAAGAAGATCCACAAAACAAAGCCATCATAACATTTAAGAAGGTGACAATACAATCATTTGTATCAATAATTGCTTTGAATGTAAATGGACTTCATGCCCCAACCAAAAGACAAAGACTGGCTGAATGGATTCAAAAACAAGACCCATACATATGCTGCCTCCGGGAAACTCACTTCAGACCTGGAGACACTCATAGACTGAAAGTGAAAGGATGGAAAAAGATATTCCATGCAAATGGAAATCAAAAGAAGCTGGAGTAGAAATCCGCATATCAGACAAAATAGACCTCAAAATAAAGAAGACTAGAAGAGACAAGGCAGGACACTACATAATGATCACAGGATCAATCCAAGAGGAAGACATAACAATCATAAATACCTATGCACCCAACTCAAGAGCACCCCAATACATAAGACAAACACTTATAGACATAAAAGAAAACATCGACAATAACACAATAATAGTAGGACACTTCAACACTCCTCTCACAACAATGGACAGATCATCCAAACAGAAAATTAATAAAGAAACACAAGCCTTAAATGACACACTAGAAGGGATGGACCTCATGGATATCTTTAGGACTTTCCATCCAAAAGCAGAAGAATACACTTTTTTTTCAAGTGCCCATGGAACATTCTCCAGGATAGACCACATCTTGGGCCACAAATCAAACCTCAGTCAATCCAAGAAAATCGAAATTATATCAACCATCTTCTCGGACCACAATGCAATGGGACGAGAGATCAACTACAGGAAAAGAACACTAAAAACACAAACAGATGGATATTAAGCAACACAAACCTAAAAAACAAACTGACTACCGAGCAAATCAAAAGAGAAATAAAACAATTCCTAGGAGAAAACAACAATGAACACACGACAGGGCAAAACCTGTGAAAAACCACAAAAGCAGTTCTAAGAGGGAAGTTTATAGCAATACAATCCCACCTCAAGAAACAAGAAAAACAGCAAACAGACGACATAACCCTATGCTTAAAACAGTTGGAGAAAAAAGAACAAAAACACCCCAAAGCCAGCAGAAGAAGAGAAATCATTAAGATCAGAACAGAAATAAATGAAAAAGAAACAAAAGAAACAATAGTAAAGATAAATAAAACAAAAAGCTGGTTCCTTGAAAAGGTAAATAAAATCGACAAACCAATGGCCACACTCATCGAGAAAAAAAGAAGAATCAGATCAACAAAATCAAAAACGAAAAAGGAGAGATTACAACAGAGAATGCAGAAATCCAAAGAATTCTAAGAGACTATTATGAACAACTCTATGGCAACAAACTGGACAATCTGGAAGAAATGGACAGTTTCTTGGGGAAGATTAATCTCCCAAGACTGAACCAGGAAGAAATAGAAACTATGAAAAACCCAATCACAAGCTCAGAAACCAAATCTGTGATCAAAAATTCACCCAAAAATAAAAGTCCAGGGCCAGATGTCTTGACAGGTGAATTCTAGCAAACATTTTAAAAAGAGCTAATGCCTGTCCTTCTAAAACTCTTCCAGAAAACTGCACACAAAGGAACTCTTCCAAACACATTCTATGAGGCTGCCATCACCCTGATACCAAAGCCAGGCCACCCTGATACCATCACAAAAAAGAAAATTATAGGCCAATTTCACTGATGAATTTAGTTGCCAAAATCTTCAACAAAATCCTAGAAAACAGAATTCAACAACACATCAAAAAACTCATACATCATGATCAAGTCAGTTTCATTCCAGGCATTCAAGGATTCTTCAATATCCACAAATCAATGTGGTACACCATGTCAACATATTGAGAGACAAAAACCACATAGTAATCTCAACAGATGCAGAAAAGGCGTCTGACAAAATCCAACACCCATTTATGATAAAAAAAAAAAAAAACTCTTCAAAAAAGGGGCACAGAAGGATCCTATCTCAACATCGTGAAAGCCATATTTGAGAAGCCCACAGCAAACATTATTCTCAATGGTGAAAATCTGAAAGCATTCCCTCTAAGATCAGGAACAAGACAGGGGTGTCCACTTTCACACGAGCAACAGCAATAAGAGAAGAAGAAAAAATAAAAGGAGTCCAGATTGGAAAAGAAGTAAAACTCTCTCTATTCGCAAACGACATGATATTATACATAGAAAACCGCAAAGACACTATTACAAAGCTACTAGAGCTAATCAACGAATTCAGCAGAGTCAATGGATACAAAATCAATATATAGAAATCACTGGCATTCCTATACACAAACAATGAAAAATGAGAAAACGAAATCAAAGAGGCAATCCCCTTCACCACTGCAAGCAAAAGAATCAAATATCTAGGAATAAACCTACCCAAAGAAACAAAAGAACGGTACACAGAAAATTACAAGACACTCATGAGAGATATTAAAGAAGACTCAAAAAGATGCAGAGATATTCCATGTTCTTGGGTCGGAAAAATCAATATAGTGAAAATGACCATACTACCAAATCTGTGATCAAAAATTCACCCAAAAATAAAAGTCCAGGGCCAGATGTCTTGACAGGTGAATTCTAGCAAACATTTTAAAAAGAGCTAATGCCTGTCCTTCTAAAACTCTTCCAGAAAACTGCACACAAAGGAACTCTTCCAAACACATTCTATGAGGCTGCCATCACCCTGATACCAAAGCCAGGCCACCCTGATACCATCACAAAAAAGAAAATTATAGGCCAATTTCACTGATGAATTTAGTTGCCAAAATCTTCAACAAAATCCTAGAAAACAGAATTCAACAACACATCAAAAAACTCATACATCATGATCAAGTCAGTTTCATTCCAGGCATTCAAGGATTCTTCAATATCCACAAATCAATGTGGTACACCATGTCAACATATTGAGAGACAAAAACCACATAGTAATCTCAACAGATGCAGAAAAGGCGTCTGACAAAATCCAACACCCATTTATGATAAAAAAAAAAAAAAACTCTTCAAAAAAGGGGCACAGAAGGATCCTATCTCAACATCGTGAAAGCCATATTTGAGAAGCCCACAGCAAACATTATTCTCAATGGTGAAAATCTGAAAGCATTCCCTCTAAGATCAGGAACAAGACAGGGGTGTCCACTTTCACACGAGCAACAGCAATAAGAGAAGAAGAAAAAATAAAAGGAGTCCAGATTGGAAAAGAAGTAAAACTCTCTCTATTCGCAAACGACATGATATTATACATAGAAAACCGCAAAGACACTATTACAAAGCTACTAGAGCTAATCAACGAATTCAGCAGAGTCAATGGATACAAAATCAATATATAGAAATCACTGGCATTCCTATACACAAACAATGAAAAATGAGAAAACGAAATCAAAGAGGCAATCCCCTTCACCACTGCAAGCAAAAGAATCAAATATCTAGGAATAAACCTACCCAAAGAAACAAAAGAACGGTACACAGAAAATTACAAGACACTCATGAGAGATATTAAAGAAGACTCAAAAAGATGCAGAGATATTCCATGTTCTTGGGTCGGAAAAATCAATATAGTGAAAATGACCATACTACCAAATGTCATTTACAGATTCAATGCAATACCTATTCAACTACCATTGACATTTTTCACAGAACTAGACCAAAGAATCATACAGTTCATATGGAAACACAAAAGACCTCGAATAGCCAAAGCAATCCTCTGGAAGAAGAATGGAGATGGAGGAATCAGCCTCCCCAACTTCAGACTCTACTACAAAGCAACAGTCATCAAGACAGCATGGTACTGGCACAAAGAAATATCGACCAATGGAACAAGATCGAGAACCCAGAGATAAACCCACGCACCTATAGGTAGCTTATTCTTGATAAAGAAGGCGAAACTATACAATGGGACAAAGACACCTTCTTCAACAAATAGTGCTGGGAAAACTGGACAGCTACATGCAAGAAAATGAAGTTGGAACATTCCCTGACCCCATACACAAAGATCAACTCAAAATGGATTAAAGACTTAAATGTAAGGCCAGAAACGATCAAACTCTTAGAGGAGAATATAGGCAAAACCCTCAAGGACGTCAATCAAAGCAAGATTTTCTCTGACCCACCTACTAGAAGAGCGGAACTAAAAAGAGAAATGAACATGTGGGACCTAATGAAACTTAAAAGCTTTTGTACAGCAAAAGAAACTACAAACAAGGTGAATAGACAACCCACAGAATGGGAGAAGATAATAGCAAATGAAACAACAATCTCCAAAATCTACAAGCAACTCAGACAACTCAGCACTGGAAAAACGAACAATCCAATCAAAAAATGGGAAAAGGACCTAAACAGACACCTCTCCAATGACAACATACAGATGGCCCAAAAGCACATGAAACGATGCTCAACCTCACTTATAATTAGAGAAATGCAAATCAAAACTACAATGAGATATCACCTCACACCCGTCAGAATGGCCATCATCCACAAATCAACAGACAATAAATGCTGGAGAGGCTGCGGAGAAAAGGGAACACTCCTGCATTGCTGGTGGGAGTGTAAATTGATACAGCCTCTATGGAAGACAGTCTGGAGATTTCTTAAAAAACTAAAAATAGAAGCACCGTATGACCCAGCAATCCCACTCTTAGGCTTATACCCTGACGAAATCAAATCTGAAAGATGCACCTCGTTAGGCCTTAATACCTACGACAAATATCATCTACAGATTCAATGCAATACCTATTCAACTACCATTGACATTTTTCACAGAACTAGACCAAAGAATCATACAGTTCATATGGAAACACAAAAGACCTCGAATAGCCAAAGCAATCCTCTGGAAGAAGAATGGAGATGGAGGAATCAGCCTCCCCAACTTCAGACTCTACTACAAAGCAACAGTCATCAAGACAGCATGGTACTGGCACAAAGAAATATCGACCAATGGAACAAGATCGAGAACCCAGAGATAAACCCACGCACCTATAGGTAGCTTATTCTTGATAAAGAAGGCGAAACTATACAATGGGACAAAGACACCTTCTTCAACAAATAGTGCTGGGAAAACTGGACAGCTACATGCAAGAAAATGAAGTTGGAACATTCCCTGACCCCATACACAAAGATCAACTCAAAATGGATTAAAGACTTAAATGTAAGGCCAGAAACGATCAAACTCTTAGAGGAGAATATAGGCAAAACCCTCAAGGACGTCAATCAAAGCAAGATTTTCTCTGACCCACCTACTAGAAGAGCGGAACTAAAAAGAGAAATGAACATGTGGGACCTAATGAAACTTAAAAGCTTTTGTACAGCAAAAGAAACTACAAACAAGGTGAATAGACAACCCACAGAATGGGAGAAGATAATAGCAAATGAAACAACAATCTCCAAAATCTACAAGCAACTCAGACAACTCAGCACTGGAAAAACGAACAATCCAATCAAAAAATGGGAAAAGGACCTAAACAGACACCTCTCCAATGACAACATACAGATGGCCCAAAAGCACATGAAACGATGCTCAACCTCACTTATAATTAGAGAAATGCAAATCAAAACTACAATGAGATATCACCTCACACCCGTCAGAATGGCCATCATCCACAAATCAACAGACAATAAATGCTGGAGAGGCTGCGGAGAAAAGGGAACACTCCTGCATTGCTGGTGGGAGTGTAAATTGATACAGCCTCTATGGAAGACAGTCTGGAGATTTCTTAAAAAACTAAAAATAGAAGCACCGTATGACCCAGCAATCCCACTCTTAGGCTTATACCCTGACGAAATCAAATCTGAAAGATGCACCCGTACCCCAATGTTCATTGCAGCTCTCTATACAAGAGCCAGAACATGGAAGGAACCTAGATGCCCATCGACGAACGAATAGATACAAAAACTCTGGTACATATATACTATGGAATACTACATAGCTGTAAAGAGAAATGCAGAAGAATCAGCCCTAATGAGGTGGCTGGATCTAGAACATATCAAAAGTGAAGTCAGTCAGAAAGGGACGGACAAATACAGTAACACACATATATATGGAATCTAGTAGGACGGTGACGATGGCACACGCAGTGAAGCAACGGAAAGACAGACATGGACAGTGGACATATGGACATTGTGGGGAAGGAACAGAAGGTGGAAGGCTTACGTAAAGGAAGTAGCATGAAGGCCTGTACTATCGTAAGTGAAGAAAATAGCTATAGTCATTGCTCTGTGAGAAAAGGGGATCCTTCAGGGGTGCTGTGTGATGGCTGAGAGCGGTGGAAAGCGGGGGATATACATGTGACTAATATGGGAACATGCATATCTGTAAACAACAAAACTCTGTAAAAGTTAAAAGCAAAATAAAGGTTTAAAAAAAAAAAAAACTACAATGAGCTATCACTTTATACCAGTCAGTATGGCCATCATCAACAAATCTACAGACAATAAATGCTGCAAAGGGTGCGGAGAAAAGGCCAACACTATTAGGCTTGTACCCTGATGAAATCAAAATTGAAAGAAGCACCTGTACCCCAATGTTCATTGCAGCTCTCGATACTATAGCTAGAACATGGAAGCAACCTAGATGTCTGTCAACAAATGAATGGATACAAATGAATGGATATATGGTACATATATACAATGGAATGCTACATAGCTGCAAAAAGAAATGCAGAAGAATCAGTCCTAATGAGGTCGCTAGATCTAGAACTTATCATAAAAAGTGAAGTCAGTCAAAAAGAGAAGGACAAATACATTAACACATATATATGGAATCTAGTTGGATGGTAATGATAACACACGCAGCGAAACAATGGAAAAACAGAAATTGACAGTAGAGATATGGACATTGTGGGGAATGAACATGGGTGGGAGGCATAAAGGAAGTAGCAATGAAAAGCTATACTATCATATGCGAAAAACACAGCCACTGTCATTGCGCTGTGAGAAAAGTGGATCCTGCAGGGGTGCTGTGCGACGGCCTGGAGGGGTGGGATGGGGGGTATATACATATGAGTAATCTGGGATCATACATATCCATAAACAACAAAACTCTGTATAAGTAAAAAGTAAAACAAAAATAAAAAAAAAAGGTATACCTCAGCTGTCCAATGGCCTATAACGAAAAGTGAGGTACAGCTGCTTGCGACTCAAAAGTCAATAAATAAGTCAGGCTGCTGGAGAGGAAAACAAACAAACGAACAAACAAACAAAATATATGAAAAGTGTTACACTTCACAACCAAGTGGGGATTATCTCAAAAATGCATGATTTATTGCTTTAATATTCAAAAATCAATCTATCAACTACATTAATGAACAAAAGGGAAAACAGTGTGATCATCTCAATGGATGCAAAAAAAGCATCTGATAAGAATTCATATCCTAAAAAATACCTACCGATAACAGGAAAGTAATACTCTCAGCAAACTATGAAACAGAAGAATATTTCTTCAATCTGACAAAGGCTATGTATAAAAAACCTACAGCTAACATCATACTTAATGGTGAAGACTGAAGATCAGAAGTAAGGCCACAATGTCAGCTCACCACTTCTTTTTAACAGTACCCTGGGAAATAAAGCAAGTAAAAGAAATAAATGGTATGAAAGTTGAAAATGTAGAAGTAAAATAGACTTTATTCACAGACGAGGTAAGGGTTTAACCAGAACATTTGAAAGAATCTAAAAGGCCAACACTATTAGGCTTGTACCCTGATGAAATCAAAATTGAAAGAAGCACCTGTACCCCAATGTTCATTGCAGCTCTCGATACTATAGCTAGAACATGGAAGCAACCTAGATGTCTGTCAACAAATGAATGGATACAAATGAATGGATATATGGTACATATATACAATGGAATGCTACATAGCTGCAAAAAGAAATGCAGAAGAATCAGTCCTAATGAGGTCGCTAGATCTAGAACTTATCATAAAAAGTGAAGTCAGTCAAAAAGAGAAGGACAAATACATTAACACATATATATGGAATCTAGTTGGATGGTAATGATAACACACGCAGCGAAACAATGGAAAAACAGAAATTGACAGTAGAGATATGGACATTGTGGGGAATGAACATGGGTGGGAGGCATAAAGGAAGTAGCAATGAAAAGCTATACTATCATATGCGAAAAACACAGCCACTGTCATTGCGCTGTGAGAAAAGGGGATCCTGCGGGGGTGCTGTGCGACGGCCTGGAGGGGTGGGATGGGGGGTATATACATATGAGTAATCTGGGATCATACATATCCATAAACAACAAAACTCTGTATAAGTAAAAAGTAAAACAAAAATAAAAAAAAAAGGTATACCTCAGCTGTCCAATGGCCTATAACGAAAAGTGAGGTACAGCTGCTTGCGACTCAAAAGTCAATAAATAAGTCAGGCTGCTGGAGAGGAAAACAAACAAACGAACAAACAAACAAAATATATGAAAAGTGTTACACTTCACAACCAAGTGGGGATTATCTCAAAAATGCATGATTTATTGCTTTAATATTCAAAAATCAATCTATCAACTACATTAATGAACAAAAGGGAAAACAGTGTGATCATCTCAATGGATGCAAAAAAAGCATCTGATAAGAATTCATATCCTAAAAAATACCTACCGATAACAGGAAAGTAATACTCTCAGCAAACTATGAAACAGAAGAATATTTCTTCAATCTGACAAAGGCTATGTATAAAAAACCTACAGCTAACATCATACTTAATGGTGAAGACTGAAGATCAGAAGTAAGGCCACAATGTCAGCTCACCACTTCTTTTTAACAGTACCCTGGGAAATAAAGCAAGTAAAAGAAATAAATGGTATGAAAGTTGAAAATGTAGAAGTAAAATAGACTTTATTCACAGACGAGGTAAGGGTTTAACCAGAACATTTGAAAGAATCTGCAAAACTGCCACCAGAACTAGTGCATTTAGCAGAATCATAAATTAGAGAGTTTTATACCAAATCTATCAAATTGCTATACACAAAAAGTTAGAACTGATACTATACAACACCATTTACAATAACATAAAACTAGAAAACAGAGAACAAAATTCGCTTAATACCTTTACAGTGAAAACTACAAAATACCACTGAGAAACTAAAGACAACTTTAGAGATACAAAGTTCATGCATTAGAAGACTCAACATCCCTAAGAGGCTAATTCACTTCCAATTAGCCTCTATAATAAAAGCATTCAGAATCAAAATCCCATTCAGGCTTTTTTTCAGAAAACAAGATAATTCTAAAATACACAGAGAGAAATTGAAATGACTTAGACTAGAAAAACAACTTTAAAACAAAAGAGCAAAGTTGGAGGATTTACACTACCTGATTTTAAGCCTATGATAACCAAGACACTAAAGTAATATCACAAGGACCGATACATAGATCAACGGAATATTAACAGAGTCCTGAAGTAGACCCACATATAATGTCAACTGATATTCATCAAAGGTGCCAAGGTAATTCAATAGGGAAGAATATAACCTTTTCAAAAATGTTTCTTGAACAATGTGATTTTCATATGCAAAGAAATAAATCTCTTATCTAATACCATATATAAAAATTAACTCAAAGGACATAAAAGACTTAAAATAGAAAGCATAACCCAAATATAAGAGCTGAAGTTATGCTCATAGCCACCATGGAGGTGCAGAAAAGGCACTGAATTATAGAAAAATATAAGAAAATTATAAGGAAAACCCTCTGAGATGAAATTCCAATCACTCAGTGTTGAGCAGTCAGCAAACAACACACACACACACAAACATATGTGTGTGTGTGTGTGTGTGTGTGTGTGTGTGTGTGTATAAAATGTAAAAAAGATGAGAAATATAAAAAAATTCACAGAAGAAAAAGATCAAATAAACACTGAAAGATTTATACAAAACTAACCAAGATTTATATTTTAAAACATGAACTAAACTTCGTTTTTCCCGTCCTTCCTGTATATGTACAAGTTTTCAACTAAAGGACACTTTCAATTAAAAAAAAACACCTTTTCCCTTAGTTCCTCAAACTAAAGGATATCATAAAATGGACTGTTCTGCAGTTAAGATTTAACAAAAAATATATGGCCATAAGAAACTGATAACTGGAATAAAGTATTTTAAGAAAAATCTCATCTTGTAAGTTCATAGAAGTTCTTTCTACCATTCAAGGAAAAATAAAGCCTTCAATTAAATAGCAAAATTTTTCTTAAAATGACGAGAATAAAAACAGTAGCAAATATTTTAAGTACCTGTCCCAAGTTTTTACTGACATAACTATCAGGCTTGATCAACTCTAACAGAATGGGAACATACATTATAGCACACCCAAAACTATCCCCTAATGTTTTTTGAAATTACATTATTTTAAAATAATCTAGTACTAATATAATTCACTTCTCCATTTTGAATAGAAGACAGAATTCAGGTGAAGTTTCACTTACAAAGCTTTTTGAGGAAAACTACACATCTTACTAGCATATTGAAGCCATTAACCTTGGCCAATGTAAGTTTTTAAATCAAAATAGCCTACTCCAGAACTTTGCAAATGTGAGCCTATGAGTTAAGGCAAAAAATTCAAAGTTACAAAAAAGGTTCACATGTTTAAAAGATTTCTTAAATCTGCTTAATTTTTTCCTTCAATCCTTCTGCCTTTCAAGAAAATAAGGCTAGATCTGTCTACTTTGTCTTTCATTTGAAAATCTCTCATCATATAACTCACATCTTCAAACCCTCTTTTCCTCCAACTTATTGACACAATAAATATGGACTTTAGATTTTATTATTTTCAAAAGCATGTAATTGACATGGTAGATGGAAGTGGAAAAAATGTAGAACTTTCGGGTTTATCTCAGCAGTGTCACTGTTCAAGAAATTATCACTACACGGTATTATCTATACCGTGTGTATATAAATATGCAGACTGGATTTTATAAATTTCCTTAATTAATCTACATTAATCCCCAACAGAAACTCCAAAATCACTGCTATTCAAGCTCAGAAGACAGTATGGTTTTTTTCAAAAACATTGCCATTGTGTTTGTTTACTTCATAACATAGAAAAACGGAAAAAAGTACCTTACTAGAAATGATGTATCAGCAAAAAAGTGCACTTTAGATGTGATCCTTGCAGAAAATTCTTCTTTATTCCTTTTTCACAAAATCCAATTCCTTATTAAAGAAAAAATATTAAATGGGTTATTGCTTCTTTCTACCATTCAAGGAAAAATAAAGCCTTCAATTAAATAGCAAAATTTTTCTTAAAATGACGAGAATAAAAACAGTAGCAAATATTTTAAGTACCTGTCCCAAGTTTTTACTGACATAACTATCAGGCTTGATCAACTCTAACAGAATGGGAACATACATTATAGCACACCCAAAACTATCCCCTAATGTTTTTTGAAATTACATTATTTTAAAATAATCTAGTACTAATATAATTCACTTCTCCATTTTGAATAGAAGACAGAATTCAGGTGAAGTTTCACTTACAAAGCTTTTTGAGGAAAACTACACATCTTACTAGCATATTGAAGCCATTAACCTTGGCCAATGTAAGTTTTTAAATCAAAATAGCCTACTCCAGAACTTTGCAAATGTGAGCCTATGAGTTAAGGCAAAAAATTCAAAGTTACAAAAAAGGTTCACATGTTTAAAAGATTTCTTAAATCTGCTTAATTTTTTCCTTCAATCCTTCTGCCTTTCAAGAAAATAAGGCTAGATCTGTCTACTTTGTCTTTCATTTGAAAATCTCTCATCATATAACTCACATCTTCAAACCCTCTTTTCCTCCAACTTATTGACACAATAAATATGGACTTTAGATTTTATTATTTTCAAAAGCATGTAATTGACATGGTAGATGGAAGTGGAAAAAATGTAGAACTTTCGGGTTTATCTCAGCAGTGTCACTGTTCAAGAAATTATCACTACACGGTATTATCTATACCGTGTGTATATAAATATGCAGACTGGATTTTATAAATTTCCTTAATTAATCTACATTAATCCCCAACAGAAACTCCAAAATCACTGCTATTCAAGCTCAGAAGACAGTATGGTTTTTTTCAAAAACATTGCCATTGTGTTTGTTTACTTCATAACATAGAAAAACGGAAAAAAGTACCTTACTAGAAATGATGTATCAGCAAAAAAGTGCACTTTAGATGTGATCCTTGCAGAAAATTCTTCTTTATTCCTTTTTCACAAAATCCAATTCCTTATTAAAGAAAAAATATTAAATGGGTTATTGCTTCTTCCTAACTCTAAAAGAAAATTAAATATAACTTCATAAATACAAATTTCAACACTCAACGCTATCCCTAGCAGACAGTGCCACAAATACTTACTGAGTAGAAAAATAATTTAAAAACTTTTTCAAAATGTATCTTTAATTGAAAGACAATTGCCTAACAACATTGCTGGTTTCTGCCATACAAGAATGTGAATCAGTCGTTAAGTATACATATATATATCCCTTCCCTCTTGAAGCTTCCCCCTACCCCTCCATCCCACCTCTGTGATCATCACAGCACCAGACTGAGCTCCCTGTATTATACAGCAACTTCCCAGAAGCCATCTATTTTACTTATGATAATATACATATTTCAATGCTATTCTCTAAAATTCATTCTACTCTCTCCCTTCACTGTGTCCACAAGTCCGTCCTCTACAACTATGTCTCTATGCCTGCCCTACAGATTCTCAGCACCATGAAAAATAAAAGTCATCTTTAAAAGTCAGTTGTTTTATTTGGCTAATAAAAACATGCTGTTAGCCAACTGGGCATTTCTAATGTCAATAATCCAATTTTTCAAGTATTACGTAAATACTGAGTAATATTCTATCCATGCCAAGATCCACAAATTGGTGTCCAAGGTCCCATTTTCCTATCCTCTATACCACAATATATACTTTACACCTACCTGTTACACAGAGCCTACTGAATTTACATTTTCATAAAATAGGTGAGACTGTTCACTGTATTATGTGCTCATTTAGAAAAGAAAAAAACTATCAATGGTCAGTGTCACTGTCAAGAAATTATCACTACGGTATTATCTATACCGTGTGTATATAAATATGCAGACTGGATTTTATAAATTTCCTTAATTAATCTACATTAATCCCCAACAGAAACTCCAAAATCACTGCTATTCAAGCTCAGAAGACAGTATGGTTTTTTTCAAAAACATTGCCATTGTGTTTGTTTACTTCATAACATAGAAAAACGGAAAAAAGTACCTTACTAGAAATGATGTATCAGCAAAAAAGTGCACTTTAGATGTGATCCTTGCAGAAAATTCTTCTTTATTCCTTTTTCACAAAATCCAATTCCTTATTAAAGAAAAAATATTAAATGGGTTATTGCTTCTTCCTAACTCTAAAAGAAAATTAAATATAACTTCATAAATACAAATTTCAACACTCAACGCTATCCCTAGCAGACAGTGCCACAAATACTTACTGAGTAGAAAAATAATTTAAAAACTTTTTCAAAATGTATCTTTAATTGAAAGACAATTGCCTAACAACATTGCTGGTTTCTGCCATACAAGAATGTGAATCAGTCGTTAAGTATACATATATATATCCCTTCCCTCTTGAAGCTTCCCCCTACCCCTCCATCCCACCTCTGTGATCATCACAGCACCAGACTGAGCTCCCTGTATTATACAGCAACTTCCCAGAAGCCATCTATTTTACTTATGATAATATACATATTTCAATGCTATTCTCTAAAATTCATTCTACTCTCTCCCTTCACTGTGTCCACAAGTCCGTCCTCTACAACTATGTCTCTATGCCTGCCCTACAGATTCTCAGCACCATAAAAAATAAAAGTCATCTTTAAAAGTCAGTTGTTTTATTTGGCTAATAAAAACATGCTGTTAGCCAACTGGGCATTTCTAATGTCAATAATCCAATTTTTCAAGTATTACGTAAATACTGAGTAATATTCTATCCATGCCAAGATCCACAAATTGGTGTCCAAGGTCCCATTTTCCTATCCTCTATACCACAATATATACTTTACACCTACCTGTTACACAGAGCCTACTGAATTTACATTTTCATAAAATAGGTGAGACTGTTCACTGTATTATGTGCTCATTTAGAAAAGAAAAAAACTATCAATGGGTCAGTGACTTATACTGCCACAAAATGTGTATGTATTCAAATGCAACTGTGCACAGTTTTCATTCTTTTAAAGGGAAGAATGAAAATGAACATAAAAATGGCAAAACCAAGTGTAAACTAACTAATGCCTATGTGAATTTCACATTAATAAGGGAACATTAGCAAACGCTAATCAATGGAGTAACGCATAAACAAAGACCAGTTTGTTACACTTTTGCTTGGAAATAGTAGCAAGAGAGATAGGTAGAAAGAGAAATATGGTAAAAACCTCTCCTCACCCTGACTAGCCAGGATCAATTAAACAGTTAAACTGTTAGGTTGGTGTAAAAGTTTTGCATCGCTGAACTTTGCTGTTTGATAAATTGGAATACATTCTTAATAATGTGATTCAGGCTATATATCATTTTAATAAGCATTTCTCACTTTTTTTTGTTAGTGACTTATTACTTGCTGTTTATATTTATTTTAGACTATAGAAACAATGTCAGACAAAAACCAAATTCAAGCATTTTTTTGAGTTCAAAATGGACTATAAAGTAGAGGAGACAATGTGCAACATCAACAATTCATTTGGCCCAAGAGCTGCTAACAAACATACCATGCAGCTGATGGTTTAAGAAGTTCTGCAAAAGAGATAAAAGCCTTGAAGATGAGAAGCACAGTGGCCAGTCATCAAAAGCTGACATCGACCAACTGACAGGATCATCAAAGTTGATCCTCTTAAAACTAAATGAGAAGTTGTGGAAGAGCTCAATGTCAATCACTCCATTCAGCATTTGAAGCAAATTAGAAAGATGAAAAAGCTCAGTAATAAGTGAGTGCCCCAGGAGCTGACAGAAAATTTAAAAAAAAAAAATCCTTGTTTTAAAGTATCATCTCTTACTTTATGCAACAACAATGAACCATTTCACAATTGGATTGTGACACACAATGGAAAATGGGTTTTATACAACAACAGGCAATGACCAGCTCAGTGGTTGGACAAAGAAGAAGCTACAAAGCACTTCCCAAAGCCAAACTTGCACAGAAAAACATGACAGTCACCGTTTGCTGGTTTGCTCCCCATCTGAGCTTTCCAAATCCTGGTGAAACCATTACATGTGAGAAGTATGCTCAGCAAATCAATGAGATGCACTGAAAACTGCAATGCCTGTAGCCAGCACTAGTCAACAGAAGGCGCCCAACTCTTCTCCATGACAACATCCAACTGCATGTCACACAACCTTAACACTGCAAAAGCTGAACAATTCAGGTTACAGAGCTTTCCCTCATCCGTCATATTCACCTGACCTCTTGCCAACCAACTACCACTTCAAGGATCTCGACAACTTTTAGCAGGGAAAACACTTCCACAACCAGACAAAAATTTTACACTTTTGCTTGGAAATAGTAGAAAAATGGTAGAAAGAGAAATATGGTAAAAACCTCTCCTCACCCTGACTAGCCAGGATCAATTAAACAGTTAAACTGTTAGGTTGGTGTAAAAGTTTTGCATCGCTGAACTTTGCTGTTTGATAAATTGGAATACATTCTTAATAATGTGATTCAGGCTATATATCATTTTAATAAGCATTTCTCACTTTTTTTTGTTAGTGACTTATTACTTGCTGTTTATATTTATTTTAGACTATAGAAACAATGTCAGACAAAAACCAAATTCAAGCATTTTTTTGAGTTCAAAATGGACTATAAAGTAGAGGAGACAATGTGCAACATCAACAATTCATTTGGCCCAAGAGCTGCTAACAAACATACCATGCAGCTGATGGTTTAAGAAGTTCTGCAAAAGAGATAAAAGCCTTGAAGATGAGAAGCACAGTGGCCAGTCATCAAAAGCTGACATCGACCAACTGACAGGATCATCAAAGTTGATCCTCTTAAAACTAAATGAGAAGTTGTGGAAGAGCTCAATGTCAATCACTCCATTCAGCATTTGAAGCAAATTAGAAAGATGAAAAAGCTCAGTAATAAGTGAGTGCCCCAGGAGCTGACAGAAAATTTAAAAAAAAAAAATCCTTGTTTTAAAGTATCATCTCTTACTTTATGCAACAACAATGAACCATTTCACAATTGGATTGTGACACACAATGGAAAATGGGTTTTATACAACAACAGGCAATGACCAGCTCAGTGGTTGGACAAAGAAGAAGCTACAAAGCACTTCCCAAAGCCAAACTTGCACAGAAAAACATGACAGTCACCGTTTGCTGGTTTGCTCCCCATCTGAGCTTTCCAAATCCTGGTGAAACCATTACATGTGAGAAGTATGCTCAGCAAATCAATGAGATGCACTGAAAACTGCAATGCCTGTAGCCAGCACTAGTCAACAGAAGACGCCCAACTCTTCTCCATGACAACATCCAACTGCATGTCACACAACCTTAACACTGCAAAAGCTGAACAATTCAGGTTACAGAGCTTTCCCTCATCCGTCATATTCACCTGACCTCTTGCCAACCAACTACCACTTCAAGGATCTCGACAACTTTTAGCAGGGAAAACACTTCCACAACCAGCAGGAGACAGAAAATGCTTTCCAAGAGTTTGTCAAATCCTGAAGCATGGATTTTTACTCTACAGGAATAAACAAACTTATTCATCTTTGTCAAAAATGTGTTGATTATAATAGTTGCTATCTCGATTAATAAAGATGTGTCTGAGTCTAGTTACAATGATTTAAAATTCATGGTCCGAAACCACAATTACTTTTGTACCAACCTAATAGTAATTTAGAATTGCATGACTGGGTAATTATGACAATTTCCAAGTAAATCTGTTTCATCAAATGAAAAATGGTGATATTCTCCACATAAACGCCAGTCTTTTGAATCTTATTCTGCAATATTAATTATTGTGATACTTAAATTTTGTTTCTATTTGAAATATATATACATCCCCTTAAGAGGCAGGGGAAAAAGCCACAATATGCCAACTATTCTTTTCATATTAACGAATTAAGCATTAAAATTTTAAACACACACACACAAGTAAGCCTGTTGTTTTTTGTGAGATAAAAAGAAGCTGGCTTTAAAAACCTGGTTTCACCTTTTTAATCTAATTGTACTGAAATTTAGAACAGAGGAAAAAACTCCTCAAATACAGTTACGTTACTAATTTCTAAAACCGAATATTTCAAAGCAAAACTATTTTTCATGTGCTCTCAGCCTAAATAAAACTAATTATTTTAAATGTATTTTGACATTCGCATTGGTTAGTGTCACAGAAGGAATTAAAGTTTAGCAATCTGAGTCATGATAAATAACTGATTAAATACAAATTTGATAATTGCACACAAGGTACATATTCTTTTATCAAAAAATATTAATTCAATTCTATAAATTACTGTTATTGGCACGTTTGTTTTGTACACAGTTCTCAAGTAATTCCTAAAAGGCAATATTCTAAAAACCAAGTTCATGAAGTTTGTTCATAATAATCTATAATGAAATACACCCACACCTTCAACACTGCAAAAGCTGAACAATTCAGGTTACAGAGCTTTCCCTCATCCGTCATATTCACCTGACCTCTTGCCAACCAACTACCACTTCAAGGATCTCGACAACTTTTAGCAGGGAAAACACTTCCACAACCAGCAGGAGACAGAAAATGCTTTCCAAGAGTTTGTCAAATCCTGAAGCATGGATTTTTACTCTACAGGAATAAACAAACTTATTCATCTTTGTCAAAAATGTGTTGATTATAATAGTTGCTATCTCGATTAATAAAGAGGTGTCTGAGTCTAGTTACAATGATTTAAAATTCACGGTTCAAACTCTCAATTACTTTTGCACCAACCTAATAGTAATTTAGAATTGCATGACTGGGTAATTATGACAATTTCCAAGTAAATCTGTTTCATCAAATGAAAAATGGTGATATTCTCCACATAAACGCCAGTCTTTTGAATCTTATTCTGCAATATTAATTATTGTGATACTTAAATTTTGTTTCTATTTGAAATATATATACATCCCCTTAAGAGGCAGGGGAAAAAGCCACAATATGCCAACTATTCTTTTCATATTAACGAATTAAGCATTAAAATTTTAAACACACACACACAAGTAAGCCTGTTGTTTTTTGTGAGATAAAAAGAAGCTGGCTTTAAAAACCTGGTTTCACCTTTTTAATCTAATTGTACTGAAATTTAGAACAGAGGAAAAAACTCCTCAAATACAGTTACGTTACTAATTTCTAAAACCGAATATTTCAAAGCAAAACTATTTTTCATGTGCTCTCAGCCTAAATAAAACTAATTATTTTAAATGTATTTTGACATTCGCATTGGTTAGTGTCACAGAAGGAATTAAAGTTTAGCAATCTGAGTCATGATAAATAACTGATTAAATACAAATTTGATAATTGCACACAAGGTACATATTCTTTTATCAAAAAATATTAATTCAATTCTATAAATTACTGTTATTGGCACGTTTGTTTTGTACACAGTTCTCAAGTAATTCCTAAAAGGCAATATTCTAAAAACCAAGTTCATGAAGTTTGTTCATAATAATCTATAATGAAATACACCCACACCTTCAAAAAATAAAGCCAGAACTAAAATGTCAGTGCTTCTGCAGCCAGTCATCATTAAGTTTCACATACTGAACATCTAAAATCTCATCACTCTGTCCAGGCAACAGCTGGACAACCTGTGCCTCCAACAGTCATCTTTCCTGGACCTGGTCCCAACCAATTTGCTACCTCCCTCTACTTCTAATAAACCTACACTTTTTTTTTAATTATTGCTTTATTTAGCTTAATTTGGCTGCACTCGGTCTTAGTTGTGGCATGTGCGATCTAGTTCCCTGACCAGGGATCGAACTCATGCCCCCTGCATTAGAAGCACAGAATCTTAGCCACTGGACCACCAGAAGTCCTTCTAATAAACCTACACTTCTAATTAACCTATCCCTCTTCTTCTTTAACAATCACTTGTTCAAGTTTTGTTCATGTTTTGACTTCTGCCCAGAAACAACTTTCCCCCGTGTCTCTCCTCCGGATCAATGTCCAATTCAATGACGGCTTCTGTGAGGGCATCCTCAGGTATCCTTTACCATCCCTGTAAGTATAGTTTTGTAGGTATGAGTTGTTCCTATTATACTATATGCTGGGGTTTTTTTTTGGGGGGGGGGGTAGAGAAGGGGAGCAGGGGAACGGCGGGTTGGAGAGGGAGGGGGGCAGGCGGGCCACTTCTTTATCTGGTCGTTTATCTATTTTCATCCATCTTTCGTTCTTCATTCATTTCTCTTGTTTTAGCATTTGCTGTATAGCTAGCTGGTTTGGTGTTGCTGCATTTTCTGGTTTTTTGGCCACTTCTATTGGTCTTTCATTTATTAATCTTTGTTCTTTGGCCTGTGTGGGTCTCCCATCGCAGTGGCCTCTCTCGTTGCAGAGCACCGGCCCTGGGCACATGCACTCCAGAGCTCCGGCTTGGTAACTGGACACACTGGTCCAGCTGCTCCAAGGCACATGGGGTCTTCCCAGGCCAGCGATCGAACTGGCGCCCCTTGCACTGCAAGGCGGCATCCCTACCCACTGGACCACTAGGGAAGCCCTGCTGCATTTTCTTAACTTTTGCTAATCTGGAAAGCTTCTGATTTCTCCATCAAATCTGAAGATTAGTCTCGCTAGGTATTCTTGGTTGTAGGTTCTTCCCTTTCATCACTTTAAATATGCCATGCCATTTCCTTCAGCTTATATAGTCTCTGTTGAAAAATCAGCTGAGGGCTTCCCCTGGTGGTCCAGTGGGTAAGGACACCGCCTTGCAGTGCAAGGGGCGCCGGTTCGAGCCCTGGCCTGGGAAGATCCCACGTGCCGCGGAGCGGCTGGACTGATGTGTCCAATCACCGAGCCGGAGCTCTGGAGCGCATGTGCCCAGAGCTGGCGCTCTGCGACAACAGACGCCACCGCGATGGGAGGCCCGCAGGAGCCAAAAAACAAAGACGGATGAAAAATAGAGAAATGGAAGACCAATAGAACTGGCTCACCCGCTCCCCTCCCTCCCCAACCCGACCCCCGCCCAAAAATAAAATAAATAAATTAATTAAAGAAAAATCAGCTGATAGCCTGATCGGAGTTGCTGTGTATGTTATTTCGCATTTTTCCCTTGTTGCTTTTAACATTTTGTCTCTGTCTTTAACGTTTGTCAGTTTGATTACTATGTATCTTGGTGTTTTTCTCCTTGGGTTTATCCTGCCTGGGACTTTTATTTCCTTTCCTACATTATGAAAGTGTTCAGCTATTATCTCTTCAAATATTTTCCTGGCTCCATCGAGGACCCCTATAATGCAAATGTTCACGCATTTACTGTTGTCCCAGAGGTCTCTTAGGCAGTCTTCATTCTTTTCTATATTCGGTTCATTTTTTCTTTCTCTCATTCTTTTCCCTATTATTCTGCTCTGTGGCAGTGATTTCTAGCATTCTATCCTCCAGGTCATTCGTCTGTTTTTCTGCCTCAGTTATTCTGCTGTGGATTTCTCCTGATATATTACTCATCTCTGTTTGTTCTTTAGTTATTCTAGGTCTTTGGTAAACATTACTTGCATCTTCCCATTCTTTGCCTCCATTTTTTTCAAAGATCCTGAATCATATTATCATTATTCTGAATTCTTTTTCTGGAAGGTTGCCTATCTCCAATTCATTTAGTTGCTTTTCTGGAGTTTTACCTTGTCCCTTCATCTGGATGTAACTTTCTGCTTTTTCATGTTGATTAACTTTCTGCAATGTAGTTTTAATCGCTGTAAGATTGTGGATTCTTCTTGCTTCCTCTGTCTGCCCTCTAATGGAGAAGGTTAAGAGACTTGTGTAAGCTGCCTGACTGGAGTGACTGGAAGTGGGAAAAACTAGGTCTTGCCTGGTGGGCAGGGCCTTGCTTAATTAAGCGTTAATCCAGTTAACTGCTGATGAGTAGAGTTGCACTCCCTCCCTGGTAGGTTTCGGGTCTAAAGCACTGGGCTAATGGTGACCTCCAACAGAGTTTACGCCAAACAAGACCTTCCCAGACAGTTACTGCCAATCTCTCCATCCCTATGGTGAGCCCCTGCCACACCTCCACAGGAGACCTTCCATCACCAGCAGGCAGTTTTGGTTATTTCTTGTGGAGTCATTGCTCCTTTCCTCTGACTCTTAAAGTATGCAAGATTTTGTTTGTGCCCTCCAAGACCAGAGTCTCTGTTTCCCCCAGTCCTGGTAAATTTTGTAATCAAATCCCACTGGTCTTCAAGGTCAGATTCCCTGGGGATCCCCAATCCCCAGGGTGGGAATCCTGACATGGGGTTCTGAACCTTCACAAGGGTGGGAGAACTTCTTCGATCTCCAATTTGTGGGTCACCCACCCAGCAGGTATGGGATTTGGTTTTATCGTGATTGTGCCCCTCCTACTATCTAGCCTCGGCTTCCTCTTTGTCTCTGGACAAGTGGGATCTTTTTCTGGTAGGGTCCAGCATCTTCCTGTCAATAGTTGTTCAACAGCTAGCTGTGATTTTGGTGCTCTCGTAGCACACGTGCTTTTACTTTGCCATCTTGAACCGGAAGCCTCCACATTTTTATACTTCATTTCTATATTCCCAGTATCTAGTCTATATCTGGCACACAATTCAGTATCCAATCAGAAAACATTTATTAAGCATCCAATATATTTCTAACACTTCTGTAGGTGCTAGGAATTAATCTCTATATCTATTTCTGACTTAATGGAGCTTACATTCTAGTGGGACAGACCTGCAACACATAGTGACTAAAAGATCTTTTTAAAAAAAATTAAAATGTCCCTTCATCTTGTAACTTTCTGCTTTTTCATGTTGATTAACTTTCTGCAATGTAGTTTTAATCGCTGTAAGATTGTGGATTCTTCTTGCTTCCTCTGTCTGCCCTCTAATGGAGAAGGTTAAGAGACTTGTGTAAGCTGCCTGACTGGAGTGACTGGAAGTGGGAAAAACTAGGTCTTGCCTGGTGGGCAGGGCCTTGCTTAATTAAGCGTTAATCCAGTTAACTGCTGATGAGTAGAGTTGCACTCCCTCCTGGTAGGTTTCGGGTCTAAAGCACTGGGCTAATGGTGACCTCCAACAGAGTTTACGCCAAACAAGACCTTCCCAGACAGTTACTGCCAATCTCTCCATCCCTATGGTGAGCCCCTGCCACACCTCCACAGGAGACCTTCCATCACCAGCAGGCAGTTTTGGTTATTTCTTGTGGAGTCATTGCTCCTTTCCTCTGACTCTTAAAGTATGCAAGATTTTGTTTGTGCCCTCCAAGACCAGAGTCTCTGTTTCCCCAGTCCTGTGGAAATTTTGTAATCAAATCCCACTGGTCTTCAAGGTCAGATTCCGGGGGATCCCCAATCCCCAGGGTGGGAATCCTGACATGGGGTTCTGAACCTTCACAAGGGTGGGAGAACTTCTTCGATCTCCAATTTGTGGGTCACCCACCCAGCAGGTATGGGATTTGGTTTTATCGTGATTGTGCCCCTCCTACTATCTAGCCTCGGCTTCCTCTTTGTCTCTGGACAAGTGGGATCTTTTTCTGGTAGGGTCCAGCATCTTCCTGTCAATAGTTGTTCAACAGCTAGCTGTGATTTTGGTGCTCTCGTAGCACACGTGCTTTTACTTTGCCATCTTGAACCGGAAGCCTCCACATTTTTATACTTCATTTCTATATTCCCAGTATCTAGTCTATATCTGGCACACAATTCAGTATCCAATCAGAAAACATTTATTAAGCATCCAATATATTTCTAACACTTCTGTAGGTGCTAGGAATTAATCTCTATATCTATTTCTGACTTAATGGAGCTTACATTCTAGTGGGACAGACCTGCAACACATAGTGACTAAAAGATCTAAAATATACATGTCAGGTTAGTGGAAAGTACACAATGAGAAAAAAATAAAGCAGAGAAGAAGCAGTGTCACAGGAAATGGACTAAAATTTGAGGAAAGGGGTGCAGGAAAGGCCTAATGTAACAATAATCATAATAATATATAAGAGCTATTATTACATAGAATAACTATAACAGCAGCAGTAACAATTGAATATTTATCATATGCTAATCAGTATCCTAACTGCTTTGCACATATAAAGTGATATAAAGCCAACCATTACCTGCTATTATTCTCAAGAGGACACAAACACTAAGATGCAACTAGTCAAGGTCTCACACAACTAAATCAATAAAGTGGTAAAGCCAGGATTAGAACCCAGGAATGCTCTGAACAGCTATGCATAACCACAGTTAATGCTTTTGTTGAATAAATTTAGTAAGTGAAATAAATGAATGTATAATACAGGAATAGACTCAAAAGATAGCAAAGTATATCAGTCTCAGTGCACTGATACATTTGAACAGCTTCAGATATACAATATGCATCGACACCTATATATGAAGTTGTTTATTGCTCAGTCGTGTCGGACTCTTGGTGACTCCCATGGACTATAGCCCACCAGGCTCCTCTATCCACAGAATTCTCCAGACAGGAAGACTGGAGTGGGCTGCCATTCCCTTCTCCAGGAGATCTTCCCAATCCAGGAACCAAACCCAGGTCCTCCTGCATTGCAGAAACTTCCATTGTGGGTCACCCACCCAGCAGGTATGGGATTTGGTTTTATCGTGATTGTGCCCCTCCTACTATCTAGCTGTTTGGAATTTTTTGGTAGGGTCCAGCATCTTCCTGTCAATAGTTGTTCAACAGCTAGCTGTGATTTTGGTGCTCTCGTAGCACCGTGCTTTACTTTGCCATCTTGAACCGGAAGCCTCCACATTTTTATACTTCATTTCTATATTCCCAGTATCTAGTCTATATCTGGCACACAATTCAGTATCCAATCAGAAAACATTTATTAAGCATCCAATATATTTCTAACACTTCTGTAGGTGCTAGGAATTAATCTCTATATCTATTTCTGACTTAATGGAGCTTACATTCTAGTGGGACAGACCTGCAACACATAGTGACTAAAAGATCTAAAATATACATGTCAGGTTAGTGGAAAGTACACAATGAGAAAAAAATAAAGCAGAGAAGAAGCAGTGTCACAGGAAATGGACTAAAATTTGAGGAAAGGGGTGCAGGAAAGGCCTAATGTAACAATAATCATAATAATATATAAGAGCTATTATTACATAGAATAACTATAACAGCAGCAGTAACAATTGAATATTTATCATATGCTAATCAGTATCCTAACTGCTTTGCACATATAAAGTGATATAAAGCCAACCATTACCTGCTATTATTCTCAAGAGGACACAAACACTAAGATGCAACTAGTCAAGGTCTCACACAACTAAATCAATAAAGTGGTAAAGCCAGGATTAGAACCCAGGAATGCTCTGAACAGCTATGCATAACCACAGTTAATGCTTTTGTTGAATAAATTTAGTAAGTGAAATAAATGAATGTATAATACAGGAATAGACTCAAAAGATAGCAAAGTATATCAGTCTCAGTGCACTGATACATTTGAACAGCTTCAGATATACAATATGCATCGACACCTATATATGAAGTTGTTTATTGCTCAGTCGTGTCGGACTCTTGGTGACTCCCATGGACTATAGCCCACCAGGCTCCTCTATCCACAGAATTCTCCAGACAGGAAGACTGGAGTGGGCTGCCATTCCCTTCTCCAGGAGATCTTCCCAATCCAGGAACCAAACCCAGGTCCTCCTGCATTGCAGACAAATTCTTTACTGTCTGAGCCATCAGGGAAGCCCCTATATATGAAGATAATCCTGACAAATAACAGGTCGGTGCTTACTATGAACAACTATGATAAACACTGATCATGTCTCTGTAACTTTAAAAATGTATTTTAAGTCTCTATATTACTAGAACGAAAAATTACACAAAACAGTGTCATAAAAATCTCATGGAGAGGTCTTTAAAAGCAAAAAAACCTTTTAAAGAAGGTACCATGAAACAAATAAGACCTTTGAAGGCATTATCATTTCAACGATAATTAAATATTGAATACTGCAGCACAAATTATGTCATCTTCCAGTTTTCCATTTCAACAAAAAGGGTTGAATGACACAACCAAGGTTCAAAACTCAAATGTCCCAAATACGTTTTATCAAGCAAACAGAGGAAACTCACTACAACAATTGTTACTGAAGACCTGAGTGACCTAACTTAAGTAATTTGTTCCCTAATTCTTATCTCTTGCCAATTAGCTTGTTATTTTAAGTGACAAATCGTTGAATGAATGCCAATAAACTAAAAAGCAAAGTAAAACCAAAGTGCTGCTAACACAATACTGGCATTCCTAGTTTCAAATCTTGAGGGCCTAAAAAATAAATCTCCTCAAATCTTGATTATCAATACAATCATGAAGGAAATTACTGTCTTATGTTTGGAAATTATCAAAATTTGTCCCTTGAACATAATACAGTGTCAAAGAAAACATGTGAAAGCAAATGTCAATCCAGTTTAAGATAAAAATGAAACAGGCAAAAAAACAAACAAAACAAAGTAACAATTTATAAACACAATATGAGGTGTGTATTTGCTAAAATATGAATTTCATTTTGTAACCAAAACTGAGGTTTAAAATGGTGTTTCTAATTCATGTTCTCATACACAGGGCATCAAACTACTCATGCCTTAAAAAGATTTCTGCTACTAGCCACTATATACTAACTAGTACCAGACATGATTTCTCAATGAACTCAACTAGAAAACTGATTTTATGTGTGTATAAAACTATAAAAACTATAATTTTAAACCACTGGACAAGGAGCTCAGCACTGAAACATCTGAGAAAGGCAAAGTGTCCGCTACAATGAAGAGTCAGAAGGGCCTTGCAGGAATGAGGAGTCAAGCAAAGTATGGTGAACTCGGTGAGCAGAACAGACACTGAAATTCAGAGAGGCTAAGAAGGAGGAAACTATAGGCTAAAGTAACAGAGAGATTAGAGATCAAAAAGATAAAGCACTCCTGGAATCTGCAGCTCTGTTCAAAAGAAACATAAACCTAAAACTTAATTTTAAATTTTCTAATAGCCACATTTTAAAAGTGAAATGAAGTAGGTGAAACTAACTCCCAAACAGTCAAGAATTCTTGAAGGCATTATCATTTCAACGATAATTAAATATTGAATACTGCAGCACAAATTATGTCATCTTCCAGTTTTCCATTTCAACAAAAAGGGTTGAATGACACAACCAAGGTTCAAAACTCAAATGTCCCAAATACGTTTTATCAAGCAAACAGAGGAAACTCACTACAACAATTGTTACTGAAGACCTGAGTGACCTAACTTAAGTAATTTGTTCCCTAATTCTTATCTCTTGCCAATTAGCTTGTTATTTTAAGTGACAAATCGTTGAATGAATGCCAATAAACTAAAAAGCAAAGTAAAACCAAAGTGCTGCTAACACAATACTGGCATTCCTAGTTTCAAATCTTGAGGGCCTAAAAAATAAATCTCCTCAAATCTTGATTATCAATACAATCATGAAGGAAATTACTGTCTTATGTTTGGAAATTATCAAAATTTGTCCCTTGAACATAATACAGTGTCAAAGAAAACATGTGAAAGCAAATGTCAATCCAGTTTAAGATAAAAATGAAACAGGCAAAAAAACAAACAAAACAAAGTAACAATTTATAAACACAATATGAGGTGTGTATTTGCTAAAATATGAATTTCATTTTGTAACCAAAACTGAGGTTTAAAATGGTGTTTCTAATTCATGTTCTCATACACAGGGCATCAAACTACTCATGCCTTAAAAAGATTTCTGCTACTAGCCACTATATACTAACTAGTACCAGACATGATTTCTCAATGAACTCAACTAGAAAACTGATTTTATGTGTGTATAAAACTATAAAAACTATAATTTTAAACCACTGGACAAGGAGCTCAGCACTGAAACATCTGAGAAAGGCAAAGTGTCCGCTACAATGAAGAGTCAGAAGGGCCTTGCAGGAATGAGGAGTCAAGCAAAGTATGGTGAACTCGGTGAGCAGAACAGACACTGAAATTCAGAGAGGCTAAGAAGGAGGAAACTATAGGCTAAAGTAACAGAGAGATTAGAGATCAAAAAGATAAAGCACTCCTGGAATCTGCAGCTCTGTTCAAAAGAAACATAAACCTAAAACTTAATTTTAAATTTTCTAATAGCCACATTTTAAAAGTGAAATGAAGTAGGTGAAACTAACTAACAATTCATTTATCCCAAACAGTCAAGATATTCTCATTTCAGAGTATAACTAATTCTAAGAAGAGATATTTCACACTGTTTCCTCATAACAAGTTCGTGAAATTCAATGTGTTTTACACTTACAAAACATTTAAATTTGAACTAGCCACAATTCAAGCTCTCAAAAGCCACATGTGGCTAACTGCTACCATATTTGACAACACAATTTTTCACTGAATATAAAGCTCTGCAGCATTAGTACAGTCAAACTCTACAAGGCCAAGCAAAGAACAGTGAGTAGAAGCAGCAGACTCAAAAGGTACCAGAGGTTACATAAGATTCAGAGTTGATCTGGTTCCAACTAGAAGGGAGAAGGATCTCACTGAAACCTGGGCAATCAGTAGAGACCGAAGCAGAATGACCCCTTAGTACTAGTGTTAGTACTGCTTTTTTATAAAAATGGAATACACTGCCAAAACAAAATTAAAACCTGTTGAGAGGAAATCAACAAAATACACACAACAGCATGATGTATGTTCAAGAGTCAGTCAAGATTTACTAAATATAAGAAAATTGTGGGCTTCCTCTGGTGGTCCAGTGCGTAAGGACACCACCTTGCAGGGCAAGGGGTGCCAGTTCGATCCCTGGCCTGGGAAGATCCCACGTGCCGCAGAGCAGCTGGACTGATGTGTCCAATTACCGAGCTCTGGGGTGCATGAGCCCAGAGCTGGCTCAATGAACTCAACTAGAAAACTGATTTTATGTGTGTATAAAACTATAAAAACTATAATTTTAAACCACTGGACAAGGAGCTCAGCACTGAAACATCTGAGAAAGGCAAAGTGTCCGCTACAATGAAGAGTCAGAAGGGCCTTGCAGGAATGAGGAGTCAAGCAAAGTATGGTGAACTCGGTGAGCAGAACAGACACTGAAATTCAGAGAGGCTAAGAAGGAGGAAACTATAGGCTAAAGTAACAGAGAGATTAGAGATCAAAAAGATAAAGCACTCCTGGAATCTGCAGCTCTGTTCAAAAGAAACATAAACCTAAAACTTAATTTTAAATTTTCTAATAGCCACATTTTAAAAGTGAAATGAAGTAGGTGAAACTAACTAACAATTCATTTATCCCAAACAGTCAAGATATTCTCATTTCAGAGTATAACTAATTCTAAGAAGAGATATTTCACACTGTTTCCTCATAACAAGTTCGTGAAATTCAATGTGTTTTACACTTACAAAACATTTAAATTTGAACTAGCCACAATTCAAGCTCTCAAAAGCCACATGTGGCTAACTGCTACCATATTTGACAACACAATTTTTCACTGAATATAAAGCTCTGCAGCATTAGTACAGTCAAACTCTACAAGGCCAAGCAAAGAACAGTGAGTAGAAGCAGCAGACTCAAAAGGTACCAGAGGTTACATAAGATTCAGAGTTGATCTGGTTCCAACTAGAAGGGAGAAGGATCTCACTGAAACCTGGGCAATCAGTAGAGACCGAAGCAGAATGACCCCTTAGTACTAGTGTTAGTACTGCTTTTTCATAAAAAATGGAATACACTGCCAAAACAAAATTAAAACCTGTTGAGAGGAAATCAACAAAATACACACAACAGCATGATGTATGTTCAAGAGTCAGTCAAGATTTACTAAATATAAGAAAATTGTGGGCTTCCTCTGGTGGTCCAGTGCGTAAGGACACCACCTTGCAGGGCAAGGGGTGCCAGTTCGATCCCTGGCCTGGGAAGATCCCACGTGCCGCAGAGCAGCTGGACTGATGTGTCCAATTACCGAGCCGGAGCTCTGGGGTGCATGAGCCCAGAGCTGGCGCTCTGTGACGACAGACGCCACCGCGATGGGAGGCCCACAGGAGCCAAGGAACAAAGACGGATGAAAATAGAGAAATGAAAGACCAATACCCGCCCACTCCCCTCTGTCCCCAACCCGACCCCCGCCCAAAATAAATGAATAAATAAATCTTTAATAAAAAAAAAAAAAAGAAAATTGGAAAATGTGTAACTTATAAAACCAAGGCGAAAATATCTTATAAAAGAAACAGATACAGAAATAAGGAAAAAGATGATATCCTCAAAGATAGAAACTTTAAAATGTTATAAAGGATTTAATGAGAAATAGAAACAAAAAAGAGGATAATTGCTTTGAACAAGAATCAAGTGAACTTTTAAAGATGGAAAATACAGTATCTCAAAAAAAAAAAAAAAAACCCTGGATGTACTTGACAACAGATTCAACAGTGCAGGGAAAAAACACCCCTAAACTGAAGATGTGAAAACAGAAAGCAAAAAACAAACTAAGGACAGAGCATCAAGGACCTGCGAGAATATCAAGGGCGATCTAAAAATGGTGTCACTGTAGTCCCAGAAAGACAGGGACACAGAAAAAGTACCTGAAGAAATAAAAGCTTAAGAATTTCCAAATCTGAGGAAAACTACACCTATATATTCAAGAAACTCAATGAACAAAGGATAGTTTAAGCACAAAGAAACCATACCAAACCATATAACTGATCATCGAACTGGTGAAATCCAGTAATATAAAGAAAATCTTAAAAGCGACCAAGTAAGGGTAAGACACATTACATATAGAGGAACAAAGGTAAGAATGACCACAGATGCCTTGTCAAAGTAATGAGAACAAGTTTAAACAAAGAATAACACCTTTAAAGTGCTAGGGGGAAAATCCTGTTAAATAAAATCTACATAAAATAAAAACACCCTTCACAGATGGAGAAATAAAGACACTTTCACACATACAGACACCATGAATCTGTCATCAGTAGGCCTGCTCTACAAGGACACCAAAAGGTGTCCTTCAAGAAGACAGTAGAACTGTACAACTGAGTGAACCCTAATGTAACTCACAGACTTAATTAATAATAATGCATCAATATCAACTGGAACAAATGCATCACACCAATGCAACAGGTTAATAATAGGGGAGGAGGAGAGACATGAGTGAGAGAGTGACAAGTATTAATATATGGAACTCTGTACTCGTATGTAACTTAAACATAGAGTATTTCTACACAAAGAATAGAAAAAACTTTAATAAAAAAAGAAAATTGGAAAATGTGTAACTTATAAAACCAAGGCGAAAATATCTTATAAAAGAAACAGATACAGAAATAAGGAAAAAGATGATATCCTCAAAGATAGAAACTTTAAAATGTTATAAAGGATTTAATGAGAAATAGAAACAAAAAAGAGGATAATTGCTTTGAACAAGAATCAAGTGAACTTTTAAAGATGGAAAATACAGTATCTCAAAAAAAAAAAAAAAAACCCTGGATGTACTTGACAACAGATTCAACAGTGCAGGGAAAAAACACCCCTAAACTGAAGATGTGAAAACAGAAAGCAAAAAACAAACTAAGGACAGAGCATCAAGGACCTGCGAGAATATCAAGGGCGATCTAAAAATGGTGTCACTGTAGTCCCAGAAAGACAGGGACACAGAAAAAGTACCTGAAGAAATAAAAGCTTAAGAATTTCCAAATCTGAGGAAAACTACACCTATATATTCAAGAAACTCAATGAACAAAGGATAGTTTAAGCACAAAGAAACCATACCAAACCATATAACTGATCATCGAACTGGTGAAATCCAGTAATATAAAGAAAATCTTAAAAGCGACCAAGTAAGGGTAAGACACATTACATATAGAGGAACAAAGGTAAGAATGACCACAGATGCCTTGTCAAAGTAATGAGAACAAGTTTAAACAAAGAATAACACCTTTAAAGTGCTAGGGGGAAAAAATCCTGTTAAATAAAATCTACATAAAATAAAAACACCCTTCACAGATGGAGAAATAAAGACACTTTCACACATACAGACACCATGAATCTGTCATCAGTAGGCCTGCTCTACAAGGACACCAAAAGGTGTCCTTCAAGAAGACAGTAGAACTGTACAACTGAGTGAACCCTAATGTAACTCACAGACTTAATTAATAATAATGCATCAATATCAACTGGAACAAATGCATCACACCAATGCAACAGGTTAATAATAGGGGAGGAGGAGAGACATGAGTGAGAGAGTGACAAGTATTAATATATGGGAACTCTGTACTCCCTGTTCAATTTTTCTGTAAATACACAACTGCTCTAAGAAACAGAAGATAGAAGCTTATTTCTACACAAAGGAAGACCAATAAAAACAGTGTGTGAGTTCATTTTTTATTTTCTTTTCTTTTTAAAAAGATACTTGTTTGCAAAGCAAAAGGAGCAATAATGCATAAAAATAGTAACATGCTGAATAAAATCAATAGTGAAAATAGCGTAAGGAATGAAGGGGAGAAATTTCCTTTCCAAATTGGACACCAAAATGTCCATGTAAGGTGAATGGAGAAATTGTGATACAAATATATAGGCAACAGCAACTGGAACAAAATACTGATATATACAAACACGGATGAATTGCAAAAATATTTTGATGAGGAAAAAAGTCCAGACATAGACTACATATTGTATAACTGAATCTAGGAATAAATTTGCAAAACTCTGAGCAATCACCAGATATATATATATACGAAGATCTCACATTATGAACACACATTTAACACTGAAAAGCTATTCACAAGTAGTTAAAAGATTCTTCTGACTTTACACAGACCAAGAACAATCAGCATTATCTTTTTAAGTTTCCTCCTCTCTAAAATACTACAGTAATAGTTTTTACACTTTATACATTTACTCATGAGAATTAAATAAACATATAATGTACTTAGCATAGTACCTGGCATGCAGTATGAGCTCAATAAGTGCTGGCTTTGTAAAGAAATAACCCAGAAAAGAAGGCAAATGGAACAGACAGAGAATGCCACTGGAAGTCAGTTGGTTAGCAATATTACTATTACAAAGTTATCACTTTGCTGAAGAAATCAGAAAGGCAAACACTGTACACAACAAAAGTCAAGTTTTGGAATATATTTGGAACCATTTAATATAATGTCAAAATGGAAAAAATACTACTAAGACCTTAAAAAGACAGATTTACATATAAAAAGACAGCAAGCCAAAAGAAACAGTATTTTGTAATTTTACTGAAGAAAGCATTTAAGGTAGAAAGTGATTTCAAGCACACCTGAAACTATGGACTGTTCCAATTAAAGGAGATAAAAAGAAAGATGATACAAATGTCAACACAACAACTTTCAACAAAACTTCAGAGCAAGTGTCAACAAAAACAACAAAGCCGGGTGTAGGATGGATCGATGGGCAGAATGAAATTAAGCACTACGTTGAAAACGGAAAGCATTTTAACTTAGCATGACAAAACATACAAAAATGAGACAGAGGCAAGGCAAATCCAGTCAAATGAAATAACCCACAATTCCAGCATCAGTGTAACGTCAAAAAGCTGGGTTCATATACAATGCCCACTAAAGTTACAACCTATTACATTGTTAGCCAGAAGATGGAGAAGGCAGCATTTGTGTTAAAATGTGAAAGTATACTGATGCCAAGAAATGCCCATTTTTCTCCAAGCCCTTCCACTTACACTTGAATCCCCCCAAATTACCCATTTAGTCTAAAACATCTCTTCATACAGTCTTTGTTTTAAAAATAAAAAGGAAATAGCTTTATTTAGATATAATTCACATGCTGTACAATTCACACATTTAAAATACATACACTTGACTGGTTTTTATATTCACAGGAATGTGAAAATGTCACCAATAATTCCAAAACATTTTCATTATCTGTAAAAGAAACCTGTCACTCTCCATTCCCTCCCACCCCATATCCCAGCCATAAGCAGTGATGCATCTACTTTTAGTCTCTCTAGAATTTCCTATTCTAAAACATTTCCTATAAATTGAACCATTTTATGGTCTTCCATGACTAGCTTATTTCACTTAACAGTGTCTTCAAAATCCATTCATGTTATAGCATGTATCAGTACTTCATTCCTTTTTATTACCAAATATTCTACTGCATGGAAATATCACATTTGATTTATTCATTCATCATTTGACAGACATTTGAGTTGTTTTCCACTTTCACCTGTTATACAAGTAATGCTGCTATGAGCCATGGTATACAAGTTTCTGTGTGCGTGTATGTGTTCATTTCTACTCTTACAATAAAATAATTGAGTATCTTCGCATGTTATGGTATCTAACATCACCCCATGTCTCTGTGTATTAAGAAGCAAAGACATTACTTTGCTGACAAAGGTCTGTCTAGTCAAAGCTATGGTTTTCCCAGTAGTCATGTATGGACGTGAGAGCTGGACCATAAAGATGGCTTAGCACAGAAGAACTGAGACCTTCGAATTTTGGTGTTGGAGAAGACTCTTGAGAGTCCCCTGGACCGCAAGGAGATCAAACCAGTCAATTCCAAAGGAAATCGATCCTGAATATTCATTGGAAGGGCTGAAGCTCCAATACTTTGGCCACCTGATGCAAAGAGTCAACTCACTGGAATAAGACCCTGATGCAGGGCTAAATAGAAGGCAAAAGGAGAAGGGGATGATAGAGAATGAGATGGTTGGATGGCGTCATCAACCCAATGGACATGAGTTTGAGCAAGTTCTGGGAGATGACAAAGGACAGAGAAGCCTAGCGTGCTGCAGTCCATGGGGTCACAAAGAGTCGAACATGACTGAGACTGAACTGAACATCGCCCCATAATAATACACATACCTGATGTTATGCCACAAATAACTAAGCATTTTAGGTAAATTACTAGTTTCTATTTTAGTGTCCCAAATAATTTATCACCCTCCAATCTATAATCCGCAACCATACTGACAACTTTCACACTAATATTTACATTTAATTATATTTACAATTAATTTTAATATTACATGATCTGATAATCCTATCATTTACTAAGTGGAGGATGTAACATCTCAAATGCTGAAGCTCCAATTGTTCTATGGCTCAACCCAACCTTAAGAGCTAACATTTCTTGTCAGGCATATAGTTAATGGAACTTATCATTTTTACAGTCCTCAACCATGCAAACCCCAACAACAAAAAGTGTATGCTGTCCACAAAAAAAGGCTCAAAAATAAACACAGTTAAAATGTGACACTAGACACTTAACATAATAAATAGCCAAATATACATCACTTTGGTTAAATAGTCTGATATGCTGCTAAAGTGTGTTTCATCATCATTTTGACAGACATTTGAGTTGTTTTCCACTTTCACCTGTTATACAAGTAATGCTGCTATGAGCCATGGTATACAAGTTTCTGTGTGCGTGTATGTGTTCATTTCTACTCTTACAATAAAATAATTGAGTATCTTCGCATGTTATGGTATCTAACATCACCCCATGTCTCTGTGTATTAAGAAGCAAAGACATTACTTTGCTGACAAAGGTCTGTCTAGTCAAAGCTATGGTTTTCCCAGTAGTCATGTATGGACGTGAGAGCTGGACCATAAAGATGGCTTAGCACAGAAGAACTGAGACCTTCGAATTTTGGTGTTGGAGAAGACTCTTGAGAGTCCCCTGGACCGCAAGGAGATCAAACCAGTCAATTCCAAAGGAAATCGATCCTGAATATTCATTGGAAGGGCTGAAGCTCCAATACTTTGGCCACCTGATGCAAAGAGTCAACTCACTGGAATAAGACCCTGATGCAGGGCTAAATAGAAGGCAAAAGGAGAAGGGGATGATAGAGAATGAGATGGTTGGATGGCGTCATCAACCCAATGGACATGAGTTTGAGCAAGTTCTGGGAGATGACAAAGGACAGAGAAGCCTAGCGTGCTGCAGTCCATGGGGTCACAAAGAGTCGAACATGACTGAGACTGAACTGAACATCGCCCCATAATAATACACATACCTGATGTTATGCCACAAATAACTAAGCATTTTAGGTAAATTACTAGTTTCTATTTTAGTGTCCCAAATAATTTATCACCCTCCAATCTATAATCCGCAACCATACTGACAACTTTCACACTAATATTTACATTTAATTATATTTACAATTAATTTTAATATTACATGATCTGATAATCCTATCATTTACTAAGTGGAGGATGTAACATCTCAAATGCTGAAGCTCCAATTGTTCTATGGCTCAACCCAACCTTAAGAGCTAACATTTCTTGTCAGGCATATAGTTAATGGAACTTATCATTTTTACAGTCCTCAACCATGCAAACCCCAACAACAAAAAGTGTATGCTGTCCACAAAAAAAGGCTCAAAAATAAACACAGTTAAAATGTGACACTAGACACTTAACATAATAAATAGCCAAATATACATCACTTTGGTTAAATAGTCTGATATGCTGCTAAAGTGTGTCAAACAGACATCCTTATTAATAAGAATGTTGGCCAGAATCTACAAAAAGCTTGAACACTTTATTCATGATATTCTGCATCTTCCTACAGTTATGAACTGGAAGAGGCTTCACAGGTCTTTTCAGGAACACAAGCTCTAAAACTTAAGAAATGAAATGGAATCCAGGCAAAAAGTCCAGACTACCCATTCTAATCTCCATCAAAATAGGGTTCTATTTTATTTAAAACAAAGAGTAACAACAAAAATATGTGCACTAATAGAAAAGAATAAATTCAAACAACCCTAAAGTTATCCTGAAAAATGGATATTGTAACTTGGGATTTTTACTGCAAATAATTTAATACTGCTTTGCTATCTTAAAATAGAGAAGGGGTTTCAGATTATCCTCACAGTATTACTTCCGCTTGCATTCTGTTATACTTTTTTAAGTGGAAGAGAATTAGGAAGACTTATAGCTACCGCCCTAAGAACTGTACACCATCTACTACTTGTTAGATTGACAACATATCCTAGGATAGCTGTGGCAATTATAAACCACTTTAACAGTAGATCTATGGGAGTGCATGTGCCAAAGTTTCATCTACTATATCTCACAGCAGAAAGAATGTTGAGAACTACTGATTCAGATCAGCATCAGCTTAATTTAAGTTCAGTCCAAAACCGTAGCTCAGCCCAAATCCTAGGATAAAATCTATGGCCATTTTAAAGACAGAAATTTAACAATCACTATATATTTACTAAAAACCTACATGAAAAGAATGCAAGAGTAAGACATAAGCATAAAACCTTCAATGCAGTGTTCATACATCTACTGCCTTTATTATAAGGTCCGACGTGGAGAAGTTGCATGCGGATTTCAAAAGAAAAGCACCCCAATTGCAAGCAATCAGTTCTTTATGGAGAACACAGCATTTGGCCTGACATGGGAAAGACAATCAAGAACTGAGAAAATATCTTTATACCTGTATTCTACTTGAAAGGCATATATTCCCACCAATTTCTTTCAAATAATCAAATAAAAGAATGAGCCTAGCACTGTCAAACAAGTGTTCCTGAGCATTACTTTTTAATGAACCAAGCTTTATTAATAAGAAAGGATATAACATCATCTTTCCTATCTTGTTATATGGGTACATTAATATTAAAGGCGGCACTGGTCACTACCAAGTTTAAAACACTGTTTCAACAGCTCTTCCTTAGCTGAAGAGCAAAGCCAAAACTTTTTCTACATACAAGGTGCTCTGCAATTTGGTCTCAAGCTCTTTCCCATTTTACTGTCTTCTATTTCTGAAAAGCCAGAACTGTTCAATACATGTGGAATATCTTTTATGGAATATCTTTTCTACATCTCTGACAATAAAACTTGACATCCAGTTCAAACATCAATTCTTTCACGAAGCAGCCCCTGATTATTTCTTGTGTCTAAGATTTACACATTACATGGTAATTAATGTAGCACAGTAATTAATGGGGTTTACCCTTTCTACACAATCACCAACTACAATCAGAGAGCTGTATCTTATATGCACTTCTGTTTCTGCATCAACAAACAGAAACAGTTTTTATAGTGCTTATGGAAAAGGAATAGAATCCAAAAGGAAAGGATAAGGGAGCAGATATGCTCCATGGATATTGCTTTGGGGCAACAATATTTTACAGATGAAAGAAAAGGCATAGGGCAGTGACAATAAATTATATAAAGAGCCTGTCACATCGTCATTTATGACCTGTGGAAACTGTGAAAAAAGAAAGCTCATATATATAAGGTACAACAGACAGACAGCTAGGCATAAGTACTGACTGCCTTTAAACACCATGAAAACGCCAGGTGGAGAATTCCAAAAAGATAGTATTAATAATAAAAGGTTTTGATCTATATTATTTTAAAGTCAACATGCCCTTCGACTCTGGTTTATATTTTTAAAAATAAATGTATGATGACTAATAGAACAAGTCAATTTCTACCCCAACAACATGAAACACTGACCAAAAACGTGTTCACTCTATGAAAAGAAATGTTTAAAGGTAATAAATACTTTAAGCAACTAAATTCTAAAACCAAGTATAAAGACGTCCAAACATAATTCCAGCTTTATGTTAAATTTCCCAAGTTAAAAAGACACAGATATAGGGCTTCCCTGGTGGTCCAGTGGCTAAGGAAACCGCCTTGCAGTGCAAGGGCTGCTGGTTCAATCCCTGGCCTGGGAGGATCGATGTGTCCAACTACCAAGCCAGAGCGCTGGAGCGCATGCGCCCAGAGCCAGTGCTCTGCGACAAGAGACGCCACTGCGATGGGAGGCCCATACAGGCCAAAGAACCAAGATAAATAAATGAAAGATAAATAGAAGTGGCCAAAAAAAAAAGAGACAGATATAAAGCATATAAGACAGGAAACCAATTAACGTTAACTCCTATGAACAAAGGAAGTGCTATCTTATTAAACACAATAAAAGTGTAAGTAAATGTTAGTCACTCGGTCATGTCCAAATCTTTGTGGCCCCATGGACTGTAGCCCACTAGGCTTCCTGGTCCACGGAATTCTCCAGGCAAGAATACTGGAGCAGGTTGCCATTTCCTTTTCCAGGGGGCCTTCCCAACGCAGGTATCGAGCCTGGGTCTCCTGCATTGCAGGTGGATTCTTTACCAGCTAAGCTACCAAGAAATAACACAACCTACAATTTATTGTAATCAAAGGGTAACAGTTCATAAAACTGAGAAAAATAAAAAAGAATAAAAGAAGAATGAGAAGAGACACAAGTAGTTTAACCTTCCAAGAAGTTAACATCAGAACAATTCCCAAGTTTAAAAGTTAGCTTTTCTGAAAATTTCACATATTATACTTTCATTAGAATAAACTATTACCAACGAAGTCTTAGGTTGAATACAGGCCTATAACTCGTTCACGTTATAATAAAACTGAGGCATTTCCAACATTATATAGAAATAAATCTTTGAATTAATAACTTTACAGAAAAAAACAAGATTCCAGCAACAACCTAGAACCTGCATTTGCATGCTAGCAAAATGAAGTATTTAAATTTAATTAGTTTATTTCTCCTTCAAGGTACTTTCTAAAGTCTCTAGCTCAGTAATGGAAGCTGGCTACCTATGTGTTTTCATAACTCAAAGCTTTGTAGCAATGATAGCATAAATCAATAAATTCCACCTCTCCCCCCCCTCAAAGTAGACACTTCAGTGAGAATGACAGTGGGTGGGTAATACCTAAGTAACTAAAAATAATCCCCCTAAACCATACGATAAAACAAGGAAAAGGAAACTACACAAAACCAAGCTTTCAGCACAGCCTGAAGACCAAAAACAACAACAAAACAACTATGAATGCAAACAGAAGAAATACCATATCTCAATCTAAGACTGTCACTCCACCCCAACTAAGCCACAAGGCGTGGTGCCAGAAAATACGCTTAAGCGTCATTTGCGAAAACCACCAAAAATATTAAACCCACCCTAAATCTGGGAAAATGAGCAGGTCAGAACACAGAGTTCAAACTTCTGGCGATTTAAAGGAACTGGTGTCATTTAAAGTGCGAGTTGCCATGTAAACGGGGCGCCATATAAAGTATGTGGCTTTCAGAAGAAGACAGAAAAAAGGGAGGTAAGAAATTCCTTGGCAATTGAATAGTAAAGATGAAAAGAAAAGAGGGGAAATTTAAGGTCTTGCAAGACCAGAAAGAATCATAAAATTGGAAGTCTCACAATTCTTCTCTCCAACCATTAAAATAAACAAAAACTACAGAAAGAATCAAAGGGTAACAGTTCATAAAACTGAGAAAATAAAAAAGAATAAAAGAAGAATGAGAAGAGACACAAGTAGTTTAACCTTCCAAGAAGTTAACATCAGAACAATTCCCAAGTTTAAAAGTTAGCTTTTCTGAAAATTTCACATATTATACTTTCATTAGAATAAACTATTACCAACGAAGTCTTAGGTTGAATACAGGCCTATAACTCGTTCACGTTATAATAAAACTGAGGCATTTCCAACATTATATAGAAATAAATCTTTGAATTAATAACTTTACAGAAAAAAACAAGATTCCAGCAACAACCTAGAACCTGCATTTGCATGCTAGCAAAATGAAGTATTTAAATTTAATTAGTTTATTTCTCCTTCAAGGTACTTTCTAAAGTCTCTAGCTCAGTAATGGAAGCTGGCTACCTATGTGTTTTCATAACTCAAAGCTTTGTAGCAATGATAGCATAAATCAATAAATTCCACCTCTCCCCCCCCTCAAAGTAGACACTTCAGTGAGAATGACAGTGGGTGGGTAATACCTAAGTAACTAAAAATAATCCCCCTAAACCATACGATAAAACAAGGAAAAGGAAACTACACAAAACCAAGCTTTCAGCACAGCCTGAAGACCAAAAACAACAACAAAACAACTATGAATGCAAACAGAAGAAATACCATATCTCAATCTAAGACTGTCACTCCACCCCAACTAAGCCACAAGGCGTGGTGCCAGAAAATACGCTTAAGCGTCATTTGCGAAAACCACCAAAAATATTAAACCCACCCTAAATCTGGGAAAATGAGCAGGTCAGAACACAGAGTTCAAACTTCTGGCGATTTAAAGGAACTGGTGTCATTTAAAGTGCGAGTTGCCATGTAAACGGGGCGCCATATAAAGTATGTGGCTTTCAGAAGAAGACAGAAAAAAGGGAGGTAAGAAATTCCTTGGCAATTGAATAGTAAAGATGAAAAGAAAAGAGGGGAAATTTAAGGTCTTGCAAGACCAGAAAGAATCATAAAATTGGAAGTCTCACAATTCTTCTCTCCAACCATTAAAATAAACAAAAACTACAGAAATAATAATAGGACTATTCTACACAGACAGATGAGGGCACCATTAAACTAGGAATACTGTTTAAAAAACAAAAAACACAGTATCATTAAAATGAATAAAAGCAAAGTGAAATTCAGAAAATCAGGGAACAGAATTTGACATATCATGTGAAGGGGAAAATCCCATCAATAAAAACCTCAAATCAGAAAAATATCTGTTAAGTCAGTATTCCAAAGAGAATCAAATATATTGTTACTATATTATTCCTAATATATTAATATGTGGAGTAACATATTCAAATAAGCATCTGAGGATATGAAAATCACTTTGAATCAGATAGGAATTGAAAAAACAGAAGCAAATTTTAAAAGCTGACTGAAGGGCTTCCCTGATGGTCCAGTGGGTAAGGACACTGCCTTGCAGTGCAAGGGACGCCGGTTCGATCCCTGGCCTGGGAAGATCCCACGTGCCACGGAAAGGCTGGACCGATGTGTCCAATTACCGAGCCGGAGCTCTGGGGCGCATGTGCCCAGAGCCGGTGCTCTGCGACAACAGAGGCCGCCGCAATGGGAGGCCCACACGGGCCAAAGAACAAAGATGGATGAAAATGGACAAATGAAAGACCAAGAGAAGTGGCCCGCCTGCTCCCTTCCCTACCCACCCCACCCTCCTCAAATAAATAAATAAATAAATCTTAAAAAAAAAAAAAAAGCTGACTGAATTCAAAAAATAAATAGAAAAAAAAACATATTACAAAAATGAAGAATTACAAGGCATCCAAGGGAGAACTAACTCAAATGAAAATGATCTACCGCAGGTCCATAATGTAACAGCATCTGTTATGAGCCACATCCATCCATATCTGGTGGTGTTTCATCTGATTTCAGGTAACAATCTACCACTTCACAATAACTCACAAGCCACCCTTCCAAAATTCATCTAAATAATTTTCATATAAGCAAACTTCAAGATTCATACAAGTGAACTTTACGTCCTTTTCATGGCAGAAAGTCATTTCTAGTCTTTATGTATTAATCACTTAACAGTTAAAACCGTATTTAACCATGGTTAAAACCACATCTGCTAGTAAATAGGTTTCTTAGGTTCCTATCCTTTCTCTTTAATGTGTCACTGACAAAAACTCTGAGGACTGTTCTCCTAGCTCCATTGATGCCATGACTCTCCCCAGCACACTGATTTTTAGGAACACACATGCTACGTTATGGTATTACCGACTGTAGATGTGTATGGATAGGTTAGTACACACAAACATATTTCTTAGCTCTGCTGAGAAGGGATAGAAACAGTGACACCCCAGGGGCAATTAGACGACCGAGCACCCAGATCTTGGTCTCTAAATGCCATTCTCCAACAAAAGGAGCCAGAGATCTTCAGAAAAGAGCATGATTCCAACATTGAGAAAGGTAAAATACAAGACGAGGCTGCAATAATTAGCCTCCTGCTTTGTTCAGAAAAACATGTTTATTGCGGGGATTTTTTTTTTTGCTTCTATGCTTAAGAAAAATCTTATTTTAGTCATGAAATTAAAAGACGCTTGCTCCTTGGAAGAAAAGTTGTACCAAACCTAGACAGAATATTAAAAAGCAGAGACATCACTTTGCCAACAAAAGTCTGTATATTCAAAGCTATGGTCTTTCCAGTATTGATGTAGAGATGTGAGAGTTGGACCATAAAGAAAGTTGAGCACAGAAGAACTGACGCTTTTGAACTGTGATGCTAGAGCAGACTCTCAAAGAGTCACTTGGACTGCAAGGCGATAAAACAAGTCGATCCTAAAGGAAATAAACCCTGAATATTCACTGGAAGGACTGATGCTGAAGCTGAAGCTCCAATACTTCGACCACCTGACGCAAAGAGCAGACTCACTGGAAAAGATGCTGATGCTGGAAAAAACTGAGGGCAGGAGAAGGGCGGGGTGGGTGGAAAGATGAGATGAGGTCATCAACTCAATAAGCATGAGTTTGAGCAAACTCTGGAAGATAAGGAAGCCTGGCATGCTTCCCTGAAGTCCACGGGGTCACAAAGAGTTGGGCACAACTTATCAACTAAAGAACATCAACAATTGGGCTTCCCTGGAAGCTCAGTGGTAAAGAGTTCACCTGTCTGTGAAGGAGGCATGGGTTCGATCCCTGATTCGGGAAGATCCCACACGCTGCAGAGCACCTAAGCCCGTGAGCCACAACTATTGAGCCTGTGCTCTAGAGCCTCGGAGCCACAACTATGGAGCCCATGTGCCACAACTATCGAAGCCCGTGTGCCCTAGAGCCCCAGTTCCACAAGAGAAGTCACCGCAACAAGAAGCCTGCTCACCTCAGCTAGAGAGTAGCCCCCACTCCCTGCAACTAGAGTAGAGTCAGCGGCAGCAGTGGAAACCCAGAACAGCCCCCCAAAAATGAATACATAAATAAATAAAATACATTTCTTTGGGGGGAAAAACAACAATTGAGAACACAGTATTTTAAAGTTTTCACTTTTAAAAGAGCCAACACTGAAAATCTTTAGTTCATCAAAACAGACTTACTCTGCCTTAGGGCAGGCACACCCTTAGGCTTTTTTATTTTTATTTTATTTTATTTTATTTATTTATTTTTTAAAGATCTATTTATTTATTTATTTTGGGCGGGGGTCGGGTTGGGGAGGGAGGGGAGTTGGCGGGCCACTTCTATTGGTCTTTCATTTCTCTATTTTCATCCGTCTTTGTTCTTTGGCTCCTGTGGGTCTCCCATTGCGGTGGTGTCTGTCGTTGCAGAGCGCCGGCTCTACCCAGATTATGCGCTCCAGAGCTCCGGCTCGGTAATTGGACACATCGGTCCAGTCACTCCGTGGCACGTGGGATCTTCCCAGGCCAGGGATCGAACTGGCGCCCCTTGCACTGCAAGGTGGTGTCTTTACCCACTGGACCACCAGGGGAAGCCCCTTAGGCTTTTTTAAATAGCCAAATCCTCTCCCTTCCCTGATTCATTTCCATTCCTCTTCAAGTAACCACTCTATGGTCAACTAGGCCTTGTCATTAACAGCAACTGTTGCACTTCTAAGAGTAAATCATACATCTCACTCTCTGACTACATTCTCTTCATCCACCTAGGCACCGAACCACAAGTAAATTCATCATCTTCCTCCAAAGCCTAATCCTCCCTTGCACTTCCTATTCAGTAAACTCATTCATTCTGTCAACTGCCCGAGTTGTAAATCTAATCATCACCCTTAACTCTTTCTCTTTCACCTTCCACAAGCCCTCCAATATATATCTCCTCAAATCCAACTATTTCTTCAACCCTCATTCCACAACTGTACTTTAGACCACCTTAGCCCTTTAAAGTAATTTACTGTAACATCCTCATCAATTATCTCCCTGCCTACCAGTTTTAACTCTCCTTTAAAAAAAATTCTACACAGAGCAATGAGTATTACCTTTTAAACCAATTTCCTCCCAGGTTTAAGATGCTTAGATTTTCCCTAAAATGCAATACAAATTCCTTAACATAGTTTAAGGGCTCTTCATAATCTGGTCCCTATTTATCTCTCTAGTCCCATCTCTCTGGCACTGTCTGATTAATCCATAGATACTCTTTGAGTTTCTCCAAGCAATCCAAGCTTCCTAAGTGTATCCAGGTTTTCATCACGGGTCTGGTAAATTTCCCCTGCTCTCTTCACAAGACTAAGTCCTATTCACTCTTTAGACTTCAACCTAAATTGAAAACTTCACTGAATAAATTCTCCTGGCCTCCCTGAACCTGGGTTAGCTGTCGCTTCCATGTGCTCCTGTAGCGCTCCACACTCCACATATCAAGCTCACAGTAAAGCGTGTGCTTTTACTCCTCATCACCTAGCCCTGGGGACTGAATGAAAAAGAGAATGAAAACCAAACTATGAAATAAGTTGCCAAAGTAACACAATGTTTACAAAGATTAGACTCCAATGATTCCTGGCTCAGAAGCAGAATAGTTTTTCCACTTTGTAGCACTTAATCTTACTTTCATAAACAAGTCAGTTAATTAGATACAAAGCATGTAACCTAAAGTTAAGAAGGATCTAGATATCATCTCACTTTATAATTAAAGGGAAGTCCAGAAAAGGCTAAAGAACATTACAAAACAGCAATGCCAACATCAGCCATTTTGGTGTTCTTTAATTACATACTTTAATCTCGAGAATTAGGTTTTTAAAATTTTAAAGTTGAAAAACTTTTTTTTGTTTCATTACTCCAAGGTTAGAAGAGCCATTAAAAACAGAACAAATGAATCACCAATTCACTTAAAAGTTTCCATAAAACTTTTCACAAAACATAAGATTATTTAATTATGGCATAACAGTAAAAAGATAATATTGAGTCATTATTATATTCATAATATAAACAACATATGGGTACCGATCATGCTCAAGGCACTGTGAAACATATTCACTGAACATACAAAGATACAAAACAGAATTCCTGTTTCCAGTAAGTTTAAAATAAGTTTTGGAAAATGAGACCCAACCATTACAGAATTAAATAGAAAAATTACATGACAAATTAGTCACTTAAATGGTTAACAGTTTCAAAATAAAATATTCTGTTCTAAGGAGTCTCAGGAATGTAAAGAAATTACAATCTACTGCGTGAGCAATCAGCATAAACTCAAAATTTCTTAGCTTGGTCAGCTGAAAGGACATCAAAACAGTGATTTTCCCTAAAATGCATTCTTGGTCCCTATTTATCTCTCTAGTCCCATCTCTCTGGCACTGTCTGATTAATCCATAGATACTCTTTGAGTTTCTCCAAGCAATCCAAGCTTCCTAAGTGTATCCAGGTTTTCATCACGGGTCTGGTAAATTTCCCCTGCTCTCTTCACAAGACTAAGTCCTATTCACTCTTTAGACTTCAACCTAAATTGAAAACTTCACTGAATAAATTCTCCTGGCCTCCCTGAACCTGGGTTAGCTGTCGCTTCCATGTGCTCCTGTAGCGCTCCACACTCCACATATCAAGCTCACAGTAAAGCGTGTGCTTTTACTCCTCATCACCTAGCCCTGGGGACTGAATGAAAAAGAGAATGAAAACCAAACTATGAAATAAGTTGCCAAAGTAACACAATGTTTACAAAGATTAGACTCCAATGATTCCTGGCTCAGAAGCAGAATAGTTTTTCCACTTTGTAGCACTTAATCTTACTTTCATAAACAAGTCAGTTAATTAGATACAAAGCATGTAACCTAAAGTTAAGAAGGATCTAGATATCATCTCACTTTATAATTAAAGGGAAGTCCAGAAAAGGCTAAAGAACATTACAAAACAGCAATGCCAACATCAGCCATTTTGGTGTTCTTTAATTACATACTTTAATCTCGAGAATTAGGTTTTTAAAATTTTAAAGTTGAAAAACTTTTTGGTGTTTCATTACTCCAAGGTTAGAAGAGCCATTAAAAACAGAACAAATGAATCACCAATTCACTTAAAAGTTTCCATAAAACTTTTCACAAAACATAAGATTATTTAATTATGGCATAACAGTAAAAAGATAATATTGAGTCATTATTATATTCATAATATAAACAACATATGGGTACCGATCATGCTCAAGGCACTGTGAAACATATTCACTGAACATACAAAGATACAAAACAGAATTCCTGTTTCCAGTAAGTTTAAAATAAGTTTTGGAAAATGAGACCCAACCATTACAGAATTAAATAGAAAAATTACATGACAAATTAGTCACTTAAATGGTTAACAGTTTCAAAATAAAATATTCTGTTCTAAGGAGTCTCAGGAATGTAAAGAAATTACAATCTACTGCGTGAGCAATCAGCATAAACTCAAAATTTCTTAGCTTGGTCAGCTGAAAGGACATCAAAACAGTGATATTCCAGTGTCAATAAGCATACAAGCTGTCCAGTGCTTGATTTTTCAATACTCTTACACAGTGAAAGAAACCAGGATTCCCTAAAGAAATGGCTGATTCTAGGACAGCAGCAGGAAAAGCAGATGATGAGCCTAGAAAATCTTTTGTCTCAAAAATGAGAGGAATGTGTCAAAACAATCAAACAGTTAACTTGAAGGTGCTCCCACTGACCAAATCTGAGTTAATCTAGAACATAAACATGAATAGACAGGTAATGAGTACAACCTAATTTTTAAAAAAAGAATCTATGAATTTATAAAAACAAATTGCTATTAAATAAACCAATGCGAAGGGAAAGCTCTAATTTACAACTGAATAGAAGGCCAACTAACAAACGTAGAAGAAATAATAGAAGAATACCACTTTGGAACAGGCAAGAATCATCAATGAATGCTAAAATCTTTATGTGAACATTTGGGGAAAGACAGAATATTTACACAGCCTCAAAGTATCTCCACAAAGATTATTCAACAGTAACAAAGAGGACAGTGAAAAATTTTATTTGGAGAAAACTGGTAAGCAAACCTTAAGTAAGCGATCCAAGTAAACATCAACAACAAGGGGCCAGGTGGACATCATACTGCCTCCTGAGAGGATGCACTGAAGGACACATGAACATTTATGTGGCATTCCTGCCAAAAATAAGTAGACTGAATCTACCAACTAAGAAGCAACACAACAAACCCAAAGTAATGGACAGCCTACAAAACAAGGGACTGTACTCCTCAAAACTAACAGTTTCAGGGGGAAAAAGGTTAAAGGATTGTCTCAGGTTAAAGGAGATAGACAACTAAAATGAAATAAACACTCAACTGGAAAAAAAATTATTAAAGGATCTTACTGCCACTGTTGAAAAGATTTCAAAATGAACTGTATAATAAATTATTGTATCAATATTAAATTTCATGAATCCATCACACTGTGGTTAGCTCAGAATATCTGTTCTTGGGCAACACTGCTAAAGCATTTAGGGGTAGAGACCTCCTCTTAAACAGTTCAACAACAATTATGATATGAAAATGAAGAAAAAAGAGGGGAAAGAAAGAGGAAAAAGAAGATATACAGAGTAGATTCCTGCTTAATAGGAATTAATTCCTGCTTAATATGTATTTCTGCATAATACATGATATGTTCAATGTTTAGTACATGGTTTCCTTGTTAGCAAAGTATATTAACGCAGTATTTCTCATCCATCCCTTGTATGCATCTGTGATGTTTCTGCCTCAGAAGATATGCCTCTGACTTTAACTGAATAAACTTGAATCTTTGATACCCTCTAGAAGATACAATCAAAGAGTTTCAAATAATAGATATAATAATATCTGTTTCCAGATTTGGAGCCACTCTGCAAATACAGATAATCATAAGGCAGATATGTTAAATATGAACAACTGTTGAACCTAGATGACAGGTATATGAGAGTTCACTGTACTAAGTTTTACAACTTTTCTCTAAAGTTTTCTCAGAACAGAATATTAAAACAACAAAAACCTTCTGCTGATACTAAAATATTACTTTGGGAAGACTGAGTCATTTCTGAAAAACAAAATCTTAACTCCCAGATTCTTTTCTCCCTTTCCTTCATGATCTATGTCACCTTAACAACATTACGGAAAAAGTTCTCATCACCAAAATAAACATTTTAATAAAGTAGTCCCCAACTTCCAAATAGGTTATGTTCCAAAAGTTCATTTGTAAATCAGGTGTTTAGAATGTAGAATGATCTGCACCACTACAAACACTGACTAGGTTCATAATGTTGCCACAAAAGCCCTCACAAAAGGGAATCTCAGGAAATGCTACTTATGCTCAACAATTCTGGAATTCCTATCTTGACCAGCATGCATGTTAGTATGTATATAAAATGCACAAACTAGTATTTTATAATCTGGAAAGCACTTTCATCATTTTAAAAGTCTCATTTAGAAAACTTGGCTTTTGTTGGTCATTTTAGTTGTTCCGACAACTTTCACTCAATTCAAAATTTCTGAGTAACTTTGTGGTTAGCTCAGAATATCTGTTCTTGGGCAACACTGCTAAAGCATTTAGGGGTAGAGACCTCCTCTTAAACAGTTCAACAACAATTATGATATGAAAATGAAGAAAAAAGAGGGGAAAGAAAGAGGAAAAAGAAGATATACAGAGTAGATTCCTGCTTAATAGGAATTAATTCCTGCTTAATATGTATTTCTGCATAATACATGATATGTTCAATGTTTAGTACATGGTTTCCTTGTTAGCAAAGTATATTAACGCAGTATTTCTCATCCATCCCTTGTATGCATCTGTGATGTTTCTGCCTCAGAAGATATGCCTCTGACTTTAACTGAATAAACTTGAATCTTTGATACCCTCTAGAAGATACAATCAAAGAGTTTCAAATAATAGATATAATAATATCTGTTTCCAGATTTGGAGCCACTCTGCAAATACAGATAATCATAAGGCAGATATGTTAAATATGAACAACTGTTGAACCTAGATGACAGGTATATGAGAGTTCACTGTACTAAGTTTTACAACTTTTCTCTAAAGTTTTCTCAGAACAGAATATTAAAACAACAAAAACCTTCTGCTGATACTAAAATATTACTTTGGGAAGACTGAGTCATTTCTGAAAAACAAAATCTTAACTCCCAGATTCTTTTCTCCCTTTCCTTCATGATCTATGTCACCTTAACAACATTACGGAAAAAGTTCTCATCACCAAAATAAACATTTTAATAAAGTAGTCCCCAACTTCCAAATAGGTTATGTTCCAAAAGTTCATTTGTAAATCAGGTGTTTAGAATGTAGAATGATCTGCACCACTACAAACACTGACTAGGTTCATAATGTTGCCACAAAAGCCCTCACAAAAGGGAATCTCAGGAAATGCTACTTATGCTCAACAATTCTGGAATTCCTATCTTGACCAGCATGCATGTTAGTATGTATATAAAATGCACAAACTAGTATTTTATAATCTGGAAAGCACTTTCATCATTTTAAAAGTCTCATTTAGAAAACTTGGCTTTTGTTGGTCATTTTAGTTGTTCCGACAACTTTCACTCAATTCAAAATTTACTGAGTATTCACTATGTGGCAAGACAGACTGGTTTGTACTGAGCATACTGAAAAAGCAAAGCAGTCTCTGACACAGGAATTTAGCCTAATAGAAGAGAGTGACATCAATTATAGCACTTTAAATGTTTAATAGTATTTTTTACAAACACTGTTTGCACTGAGAGCAAGGGAGGAAAACTTTGTCTAACAAAAGATTAAAATCATTATCAAGATAACATTTGGGATACAACTTTAAAGGATAACTAGCTCAAGAGTTATAGGAACACGGGAGCATTCCAATCCCTGGCAAAAACATGAACCAAGTTACAGAAATATAACATTCAGATGTATAACAGACAGACCATGGTTAAGCAATAACTAAACAAGACATGCACAAATTATACTAAGTGTCCTAAAGGAAATAAACAAGATGTAGGGAAGAGTAACTAATGGATTGCAACATTAAAGAGGATGGTCTGAGCCAAGAAGTGCGATGTGAGCCAAGTTCCAAACAGTTTGGCCAGGTCAGCCTTACGAAAAGCATCTCAAGCAGGTGGTACGGCTAAGTGCGAAAGACCCTAAAATGTGAAGTACAGTGTTTAAAGAACTCTGAGAGGTGCAAGGGGCTGGCATTCAATGAATAAAGGAAAAAACCATGAGAAGAAGAAAGATCACTTTAGGTCCATTCAGGCCAAGGAAAGAAACACAGGGTCATTCTAAAGGAATGGGAAGTCACTGAAAGATTTTAAAGAAAAATGACATGATTGAGGCTCTTAAAATGGTCCCCAGGACTGCTGTGTAAATAAAGAACCTGTGAGGAACAGGAAGAGAAAAAAGAAGCCTAGTTAGGAGGCTACTGCAATAATTCATGCAAGAGATAATGATGCCTTGAAATAAAGAGGCAGTGATGAAGGCTAAGAACAGTGGATTAGTTCAAGATAAACTCTGAAGGTACAACAGAATATGTGGATGGACTGGATCTGAGAGAAAATAAAGGAATCCAAAATGGTATCTTAGGTTTTTGCCTCGAGTCCTGACACTTACCGAGATGAGGAAGGCCAGCAGAGACATCAGGGTTTAGACACAGGAGGAAGGAAGAAGTTTGGAGAACAGAAATAAATAGCTATATTTTTGTCACGTGGATAACATTATGTTTGAAATCCCAACTGGATTTCCAAGTGGGTATCCAGCTCAGTAAAATTCTGGGCTAGGAAAATAAAAGTGGGAGACATCAGTATAAAAATCATAGCCTTTCCTGAGAAGAGCAAACAGCTGCCTTAATTGGGTCATAGAAACTAAAGGGTTGTGGCTGACAAGGAGCCTGAAAATACAGGAGAGAATACATTATGAAGTGAATCATGACTAATAATGGCAAGAGTAGCAGTAGTACTGATAGTAACAGTACGAGGAAAAAATTATTGCATTTTAGGTACCAAGCACTATGCTAAAACCTTGATAACACACATCACATTCAATCCTCTCAACAACTCTACCAAATAGATAACATCATAATCACTATTTTATACATTGAGCCTCAAGAAGGCTGAAAATTTGCCAAAGAAAAAAAGTGCTAGAGTGGGTATTCTAAAACGTAGGCAGCCAGTTTTAGAACTCAACTTCTCATCTCTTAAGTTACTGCCTCTTTACTGATTTTATATGCCTCCAAAGTTTTTCTTAAAAGAAGAATGACATCTAGATTTGAATGTTAGAAATACAGTTTTAGTCTCTAAGACAGATAGCTAGGGTTGGGGTTAAAAAATGAGACAGGCAAACAAAATTAGTCAATGCAAGAGCGCCTTGTTTTAGTAAACCATCAGTTACAAGTTATCTTACCAGGTTAAATGAAGAGTATTCTTTTGTCCCAAGGGTCACAAACTATCTTAAACTAATTCAAGTCAACCTCCACATGTGCCCTGCTGGCAACAAAAATAAACCTGATGACACCTATTAAAACCAAAAGAACCTGTGAGGAACAGGAAGAGAAAAAAGAAGCCTAGTTAGGAGGCTACTGCAATAATTCATGCAAGAGATAATGATGCCTTGAAATAAAGAGGCAGTGATGAAGGCTAAGAACAGTGGATTAGTTCAAGATAAACTCTGAAGGTACAACAGAATATGTGGATGGACTGGATCTGAGAGAAAATAAAGGAATCCAAAATGGTATCTTAGGTTTTTGCCTCGAGTCCTGACACTTACCGAGATGAGGAAGGCCAGCAGAGACATCAGGGTTTAGACACAGGAGGAAGGAAGAAGTTTGGAGAACAGAAATAAATAGCTATATTTTTGTCACGTGGATAACATTATGTTTGAAATCCCAACTGGATTTCCAAGTGGGTATCCAGCTCAGTAAAATTCTGGGCTAGGAAAATAAAAGTGGGAGACATCAGTATAAAAATCATAGCCTTTCCTGAGAAGAGCAAACAGCTGCCTTAATTGGGTCATAGAAACTAAAGGGTTGTGGCTGACAAGGAGCCTGAAAATACAGGAGAGAATACATTATGAAGTGAATCATGACTAATAATGGCAAGAGTAGCAGTAGTACTGATAGTAACAGTACGAGGAAAAAATTATTGCATTTTAGGTACCAAGCACTATGCTAAAACCTTGATAACACACATCACATTCAATCCTCTCAACAACTCTACCAAATAGATAACATCATAATCACTATTTTATACATTGAGCCTCAAGAAGGCTGAAAATTTGCCAAAGAAAAAAAGTGCTAGAGTGGGTATTCTAAAACGTAGGCAGCCAGTTTTAGAACTCAACTTCTCATCTCTTAAGTTACTGCCTCTTTACTGATTTTATATGCCTCCAAAGTTTTTCTTAAAAGAAGAATGACATCTAGATTTGAATGTTAGAAATACAGTTTTAGTCTCTAAGACAGATAGCTAGGGTTGGCGTTAAAAATGAGACAGGCAAACAAAATTAGTCAATGCAAGAGCGCCTTGTTTTAGTAAACCATCAGTTACAAGTTATCTTACCAGGTTAAATGAAGAGTATTCTTTTGTCCCAAGGGTCACAAACTATCTTAAACTAATTCAAGTCAACCTCCACATGTGCCCTGCTGGCAACAAAAATAAACCTGATGACACCTATTACCAAAACATTTCTCAAAACGTGTACCAATGTAGCTTCATTGGCAGCTGAATTTAAGTTCATAAACTAAAGGTGGTATTTCTGTATAAAGAGGAACACAAAGTTAGTACTGATTCAAGACAACCATAAAAAGATGTGCCTTGGCTGATAATTATCAGAAATCCAATCAGCTAGTATCTGTGTTTTTCACCCTTGTTAACAATTCCTCTGGTTTTCACCATCACCAGTCATTAAACTGATGAAGTAAATTATCTGCTGTCATATGTCAATGTTCAAGTACCTCATATTCCACCTCATAAACCAGCCAATTTCTTTTAACTCATATGCTCATTTCATTGAGTGATTACAAAGATAATTCAATGTTAAATAAAACACTACGTTCAGTCAATATCAACTCAGTAAGCATTATTATTAAAATCAGTTAATAACAATATCTATATAATGTAGTATTTATTAAATGTGTGCTAATACGTATTCTGTGCCATGCATGAGACTAATTAACAAATGGGCTTATATTCTCAATGATAATAAACTGGACTCAGGATCCATTTATTACAGACTACACAGATAAAGCATACATAATTAAATAATTTAGTTCCACCAAGCAGTAAAATGAAGTATAAAGAATTATAATTACCAACTAAAGAAAAGCTATTTTTTGGATATACCTACTTCAGGCTTCCTTGGTGGCTCAGACAGCAAAAAATCTACCTGCAGTGCAGGAGACTTGGGTTTGATCCCTGGGTCTGGAAGAGCCCCTAGAGAAGGGGCTCCACTCCAGTATTCTTGCCTGGAGAATCCCATGGTTAGAGGAGTCTGGTAGGCTACAGTTCATGCTGTTGCAAGAGTCAGACAGGACTCAGAAACTAAACCACAACTTATATGTTACAGAAATATTTTTCTAATTTTAGATTTTAAATATCGTATCTTAAAGGTAACCCTCACAATAATTCCTCAGAGGTTTCACTGAAAAGAAAAATGCTTACATTTTACTTCATTTATATATGTATATATATATATATATATATGTGTATGTATATGGAATTCATCGAAGTTAAGACTGCAACAATGATTGCAGATCAGCCAACTAAACATTTTATGTATAATCTGACAATGAATTTCAGATGTTGGGATATTTTTCCGCCAAAAAATACATGAGTATTCTTCTGTATTTATATATTATATAGAGTCCTTTTGGTAATAAACCCTAAAGGTGCAGGTATTAGGCAGAGCACCTATACAATCTTCACTGAAAGGAAAGAATGGAGATGAGGCAATATGCATTTTTGCACATTAAGCCTCAGGCAACCTCTAGGACTTACGGCACCATTATGTCATTTAATTTTAACAATTCAGTGGTGAAGACAGGGGAATTTCTTCCCATTTTACAGAAGATGTCTCATAATTGTCAGTGGTAGAGCTGGGATCAGAACCAAGATCTGAGGCGAGTCAAGCACCCTTCCTTTACTTGCAAATCAGCACAATGTGTTAAAGTATTCTTTACAGATTATCTATCTAGAATACAGATTTTATTTTCCATATTTATAGTTATGACTTCAAATGTTAAAAGGGCACTCACTTCTCAATTTATATTCAGAAATTTTCTTTCTAATCTAGAAAGAAAGGCAACACTCATCATTTTCAATCCTCAAACAGTATTGCTCCATCACCGATGAAATTTCAACTAGACTTCGTAGCATTCATATGTGCCAGGAGTGTATCTTCCAAAGCAAAAAAATACGTGCATGGTCTGATTACAAGACAGAATACGTAAAATTAGAAATGCCCACAGAAAATACACCAAATCCCTCTTGCTAGACTTTGTAAAAGCAGCAAAAGGAGGGAAAAAAAGGTGACTTTCCAAAACCTGAATGATAAGCATGCTACTTCTGAGTAATAAATTTATGGCTTCCCCCCTCCTAATAAACCAGAAAACAAATCTACTAGACACATTTTATTAAAATATTTCAAACTTCAAAATCACATTCAAATAAACATTTCCATAATTACCTAACTACTCTCAGAATACACTGCAATATTTCTCTCTTGATAACCAAACAATGAATGATGAACTGCTACTGCTTGAATATTAATAAAATTAAACTGCACTGTATACTCTAAGTAAAATGCAAAGCAATAGTCCTGTAAAATAAAGTCTCACCACTCAAAACAACTCATCTTTAAAAGATTATTTCCAATTCCATTTACAAAAAAAAGTCTTTGTCACATAAAACCCCATTAAAGAAGCATAAAAATCCTAACAATATAGATTATTCTCAAGGTCTAATTCAACACAGTGATTTTACAATTATTATTTCTGAACCCCAAAAAGCTGCTTTCCTTCTGAACACCACCACTCATTCACTCATTACCCTGAACAATTCAGTGGGGGACTTCCTGAGAAGTAATTTAAGGAATTAAACAATTTTACACCTTTGCTCCAAGATGCATAAAACCACAGTTAACAATGGTGTGAATTAAATGAAATAACTGTGTTTAGAGAGATCACTACCAACTCACAATGGCTTTAGTAAATAAATTTCTATTGGAAGCACTCTTTCAACAGAATTATTAAAGACTGTGTCAACAAAGTATTTTAATCACTAGTTTAAGTTTTTCAGAACATTTCATTGGAACACCATTATCACAACTTTTTAGTTCACTGCTCACTGAGAATTAAAAATGATTTCAGAATCGGTTAGTGCATCATCATACAGAACTAATCTTAATGCATTATATGACAGATAGAATTTTTCATTGCGTTTGATATAAGTCTAACTAAAATTGTCATCCATCCACTTTAGTGCAAACACTTTTGCCTTTTTTTGTAAAACAAAAGTTGCCATTCACGGGAAAAGAAACGAATACAGACTTAGTCCTCCAGAAATAAATCAAATCAAAAGAGGTACGTACAAAAGCCACATGAATACAATAGTTATTTTATCCTCATTTCTTAAATTCATACTACTAAAATAAATGCCATTTTTGTGTTTGCAGAAAAAAATCTTTAAGCTATTTTGTCTATCTTTTCCACAGATTGTACAAGTACTACCAAGGTAACACAGATTTTAAAACTGACAACTGGAGCACTTGGCAGTTGCCAAAACAACACAGCTGGATTCTTAAAGGAAAAGTGCTCTTGTGTAATGTACATCTAATTACAGCTTTAGAGAACCTTCTCTCCATTTAGTGATACAAGACACAAGGAAAACATACTGCGCTAAAACTTGAAAAATTTTAGACAATATTTGATTAAAAATACAACTCTTAACACACCACAGCAGGCCTTTCTAAAAAGCGCACTTATTAGAATCACAATCTCACCGTAAACTAAAATGCAGGTAAACACTGTGCTGCTACTCTTCAACCCCCACATGGATCCCTAATGGATCATGACAGGAGGCTCGCTTCTAAACTCAGGAATCAGTCAGGTCTGAGGTCATTCTTAAGTGGGGGACTTCCTGAGAAGTAATTTAAGGAATTAAACAATTTTACACCTTTGCTCCAAGATGCATAAAACCACAGTTAACAATGGTGTGAATTAAATGAAATAACTGTGTTTAGAGAGATCACTACCAACTCACAATGGCTTTAGTAAATAAATTTCTATTGGAAGCACTCTTTCAACAGAATTATTAAAGACTGTGTCAACAAAGTATTTTAATCACTAGTTTAAGTTTTTCAGAACATTTCATTGGAACACCATTATCACAACTTTTTAGTTCACTGCTCACTGAGAATTAAAAATGATTTCAGAATCGGTTAGTGCATCATCATACAGAACTAATCTTAATGCATTATATGACATTATATGTTCATTGCGTTTGATATAAGTCTAACTAAAATTGTCATCCATCCACTTTAGTGCAAACACTTTTGCCTTTTTTTGTAAAACAAAAGTTGCCATTCACGGGAAAAGAAACGAATACAGACTTAGTCCTCCAGAAATAAATCAAATCAAAAGAGGTACGTACAAAAGCCACATGAATACAATAGTTATTTTATCCTCATTTCTTAAATTCATACTACTAAAATAAATGCCATTTTTGTGTTTGCAGAAAAAAATCTTTAAGCTATTTTGTCTATCTTTTCCACAGATTGTACAAGTACTACCAAGGTAACACAGATTTTAAAACTGACAACTGGAGCACTTGGCAGTTGCCAAAACAACACAGCTGGATTCTTAAAGGAAAAGTGCTCTTGTGTAATGTACATCTAATTACAGCTTTAGAGAACCTTCTCTCCATTTAGTGATACAAGACACAAGGAAAACATACTGCGCTAAAACTTGAAAAATTTTAGACAATATTTGATTAAAAATACAACTCTTAACACACCACAGCAGGCCTTTCTAAAAAGCGCACTTATTAGAATCACAATCTCACCGTAAACTAAAATGCAGGTAAACACTGTGCTGCTACTCTTCAACCCCCACATGGATCCCTAATGGATCATGACAGGAGGCTCGCTTCTAAACTCAGGAATCAGTCATCAGGTCTGAGGACATTTTTACAGTTACACTTTAAGAGGGGTTGGGGGGGACAATTTGTTCTTCTAATTCAGAAATGCACATCTTTTCTAAACTTTTTGCACTATCTTACCTATTAGTAAATCCTCACTGATCAAAGACAGACGAAATCGAACTAAAAGTCTCTGCCCTTCCCTTCGAGCCAGGATCTACTTGGCGTGGACGTTCCCGGGGTCAGCGAGCGGTTCCCTTAGGCAGCCCCTTCTCCCCAGCGGCGTCTCCCCGCACCGTCGGGCGTCCGCACCTGCAGGTGCCCCCAGGCCAAGACACCTTCTGACCCCAAGTACCCAACGGGCCACTGACTTACATACACACATAACACACACAGAGTTCCGCTCAGTTAGACCAACCTTCTTCCAAAACAGAGGGAACTTCTTGATCCAACAACAGTGCAAAACGCCCCTGCAGCAGGGGTCAACCGCTACGGAGAGACCCCTGCCTTTCACGGCAGGATTAAGTAAAGGGCCCTGGGGCGTTCCCCCACCGAGGGCCTCCGGGCACCCAGGGAACTCCTTCAACTTTCAAGGAGGCGACGTCCACCACCGCCCCCCAGCCCTGAATGCGGCGTGCGCCCCGGGAGGCTGCGAGCGCCGAGCCCGCGCGGCCGAGCCGCCCTCAGTCAGCCGGCGATACCCCTCCAGACCTCGGGCCCGCCCTCGGGGCGCCCCGCCCCGCCCCCACCTCCACGGGCGCCTCGCCCCTCGGCGCCGACCCCGACGCGGCCACTGCTCGTCGCCTCCCCGGACCCCGCCCGCCCCACCCGAGCCCTGCCAGCAGGGCGCCACGCCGTCCCGCCGTCCCGGAGCCCTGCGGGCGTCCCTTCTGGGCTGCGCCGGCCCCCCGCCCCGGAGCCCCTCAGCCCCGACCTGGCCCGCTCGCCGAGACACCGCCCCCTCTGGTCCCACCGACCCCACGGACCAAGCCCTGTCGCCCGCGGCCCTCACCGTGTCCCCGGCGCAGCTGGCGGGCGCACACACGCCGCAGCCAGGGCCCGCCACCAGCGCTCGCGCTGCCCTGGATGGGCCGCGCAGACCGCTTCTAAACTCAGGAATCAGTCATCAGGTCTGAGGACATTTTACAGTTACACTTTAAGAGGGGTTGGGGGACAATTTGTTCTTCTAATTCAGAAATGCACATCTTTTCTAAACTTTTTGCACTATCTTACCTATTAGTAAATCCTCACTGATCAAAGACAGACGAAATCGAACTAAAAGTCTCTGCCCTTCCCTTCGAGCCAGGATCTACTTGGCGTGGACGTTCCCGGGGTCAGCGAGCGGTTCCCTTAGGCAGCCCCTTCTCCCCAGCGGCGTCTCCCCGCACCGTCGGGCGTCCGCACCTGCAGGTGCCCCCAGGCCAAGACACCTTCTGACCCCAAGTACCCAACGGGCCACTGACTTACATACACACATAACACACACAGAGTTCCGCTCAGTTAGACCAACCTTCTTCCAAAACAGAGGGAACTTCTTGATCCAACAACAGTGCAAAACGCCCCTGCAGCAGGGGTCAACCGCTACGGAGAGACCCCTGCCTTTCACGGCAGGATTAAGTAAAGGGCCCTGGGGCGTTCCCCCACCGAGGGCCTCCGGGCACCCAGGGAACTCCTTCAACTTTCAAGGAGGCGACGTCCACCACCGCCCCCCAGCCCTGAATGCGGCGTGCGCCCCGGGAGGCTGCGAGCGCCGAGCCCGCGCGGCCGAGCCGCCCTCAGTCAGCCGGCGATACCCCTCCAGACCTCGGGCCCGCCCTCGGGGCGCCCCGCCCCGCCCCCACCTCCACGGGCGCCTCGCCCCTCGGCGCCGACCCCGACGCGGCCACTGCTCGTCGCCTCCCCGGACCCCGCCCGCCCCACCCGAGCCCTGCCAGCAGGGCGCCACGCCGTCCCGCCGTCCCGGAGCCCTGCGGGCGTCCCTTCTGGGCTGCGCCGGCCCCCCGCCCCGGAGCCCCTCAGCCCCGACCTGGCCCGCTCGCCGAGACACCGCCCCCTCTGGTCCCACCGACCCCACGGACCAAGCCCTGTCGCCCGCGGCCCTCACCGTGTCCCCGGCGCAGCTGGCGGGCGCACACACGCCGCAGCCAGGGCCCGCCACCAGCGCTCCGCGCTGCCTGGAGCCGCCTCCTTCAGCCCGAGACTCGCCGGGACACCCGCGCACGGATCCCCACACCGGGGCTATTTTTAGGAGACAGGCCCCGGCCAGACCGGAACTCGTTCCTGTCGGCGCGCGTGCGCACTACTCCACAGTCCTCTGTGTTCCTCCGCGAACCTCGCCTTTCCCTACCTTCCCCTGGCTCCCTCTCTAGCTTCTCCGTGAAGATTTCTTCTCAGAACTGACTTATCCTCTCGGTGGTCCTATAGCACTTAGTGGGAAGGACAAGAGTACGGGAAAAGAGAGTCATACTGTCTGAAAGCAAGCACTACCTCACAAGGACGTGAGGGGCGGACTATGTTTTTTCGGGTGGGTGAGACGAATCACCCCGCACAGGAAGGAGATGACGGCGGTTTGGCGCCGGGGCTACGGGATGGAGCTCGCTTCCCTGTGAAGGACCGTGTTCTTCTGGAAGGGATATTGGTCACTTGATGAGGGCTCGGGCGCCTCCCAGGGCGGGGCGGCCCAGCCGCGTCGCGCCCTGCAGCCCCCGCCTCCCACGCTGCTCCCTCCCGGACCCCGCCCGCCCGCTGCCGCCCGCCTCACCCGAGCCCTGCCAGCAGGGCGCCACGCCGTCCCGCCGTCCCGGAGCCCTGCGGGCGTCCCTTCTGGGCTGCGCCGGCCCCCCGCCCCGGAGCCCCTCAGCCCCGACCTGGCCCGCTCGCCGAGACACCGCCCCCTCTGGTCCCACCGACCCCACGGACCAAGCCCTGTCGCCCGCGGCCCTCACCGTGTCCCCGGCGCAGCTGGCGGGCGCACACACGCCGCAGCCAGGGCCCGCCACCAGCGCTCCGCGCTGCCTGGAGCCGCCTCCTTCAGCCCGAGACTCGCCGGGACACCCGCGCACGGATCCCCACACCGGGGCTATTTTTAGGAGACAGGCCCCGGCCAGACCGGAACTCGTTCCTGTCGGCGCGCGTGCGCACTACTCCACAGTCCTCTGTGTTCCTCCGCGAACCTCGCCTTTCCCTACCTTCCCCTGGCTCCCTCTCTAGCTTCTCCGTGAAGATTTCTTCTCAGAACTGACTTATCCTCTCGGTGGTCCTATAGCACTTAGTGGGAAGGACAAGAGTACGGGAAAAGAGAGTCATACTGTCTGAAAGCAAGCACTACCTCACAAGGACGTGAGGGGCGGACTATGTTTTTTCGGGTGGGTGAGACGAATCACCCCGCACAGGAAGGAGATGACGGCGGTTTGGCGCCGGGGCTACGGGATGGAGCTCGCTTCCCTGTGAAGGACCGTGTTCTTCTGGAAGGGATATTGGTCACTTGATGAGGGCTCGGGCGCCTCCCAGGGCGGGGCGGCCCAGCCGCGTCGCGCCCTGCAGCCCCCGCCTCCCACGCTGCTGCCTCCCAGACCCGCCGCCGGGGCTGGCCGGGAGCGGCTCCAGTGACGCGGCGCGTGGCAAATCGCCTCGCGTGGCCGCTCGTTCCAGCCAACCCGGAGCGCCGGGGGGCGGGGCTCCCGGAGCAGGGGCGGGGCCGGGCTCGGGGCGCGCGGCTGTTGTCCGGAGCGCAGCGCCCGGCGGCGTCGCTCCGGAGGGCCCAGACACCCCTTGCTGGGCTCCCGGAGCCGGGACCAGACCCCCGCCCGTGGGGCACGCTCCGCGACTCTGACCTCAGCTCGCGCCGCCCGCGCCCACGCCCTCATTGCGGTCAGGACCGCACCTGTGCCTTCGCCTGCCCGGCCACCAGGGCACTCTCACTAAGCAAGCACAATGGGTCCCAGCCCCTGGCGCTTCGAGGCAGGTCGGACCCTAGCCCCCATGCAGTAGGACCTGAAGGGGCGTGGAAGGTGGACAATACCTTTCTGGCTGGCCAGCCAAGCTCTCCCGTGTCGCAGGAGAGACTCGACCTACTAATCTTTACTACTGGTAATAGTTCGTTACTAATAGGCATGAGCGCTCAATTGTACGCTGAATAGTTTGCATATGACAGTTCATCATCCTTACAACATCCCTGTGTAGATTCAGTTTCTATTCCCATCTTTCACAGGACGAAAAGGACACTTGAGTGCTCAAGTAACCTTGTGGGGTTACGTCTTAAGGGGAGGGCACTGATCACTTGAACTTCTGACCACCCTGAATACTGCCTTTTCTGAAAGAGGTGCAAAGAAGATCTGTGGGGGCGGGGGGGCGGCGACTATTGAATTTTGTCGAGGGAGGTCTTTAGGAGGGGAGTCGTTGTGGTCTTTACATCATGAAGGCTGCTCACCGGGAGTTTCTCCAGCCAGGCTGCCTATCTCTATACCTATGCTGTGAACACAAAGCCAAATAATTATATACGTTTGATGATGAAAAATTCATTCCCAAGGCACTTGAGAACAGAGTGACTGGGTGGGTGGACAGATGTTCAGAGGCCATGGGCAGAGGAACTGGGAACTTACAAAGGAAGCTGGAGACTAGCAGGCTTCCTCCCTCAAGGACAAGGCAAAACACTTGGGAGAGTTCGACACAGAAGTGACACATAAACACCAGACACTGGAAAATTAACCTGGCGTTCTGCTCAGAGCCCACAATGTCACCGTTAAGAGGAGCCAGCAGCAGGGAGGGTTTCTTTAAAAAAAAAGAAAGAAAGAAAGAAAGGAAAAAACACGTTAGAACTTGGTATGACTCTGCAAACCATGTGGAAATGCACACTTTTTAACCTGCCAGAGGCTGCAAAGCCAGCTAGATTTGGCTTCTCTGCTCCAAGAAAATAGAAGAGTTGAACAATTTCCCTTCAGAAAGAAAAAGGTGAGGAGGAGGGACCAGGAGCAATGGCTTTTCTCATTCACCTGACCTTCCTCCTGGAAGGAGAGGAGGGACAATGAGTACATGTTTTTCCAAAAGAAGTCTTCATACTCTTATTGTTCCTCCCCATCGTCCATCCTTGGCAGAAGCTGACTTTCTGGGAGGCACAGAAAACTTGGCACAGACTGCCCATCCGCTATCCATTCAGTGTTATTGGTCATTCCAGAAAGCCAGGTAGAGAACTTGGCTTTGAGTCCAGTCAAAGCGGAAATGAAAGGAGTGTTTGAACACGTAGGAGAGTCCTTATTCCCTTACTGCCCCCTGTAGATCCAAGCCCTGGCCTAAGAATTCCAGCGAGTGGAAAGAAGAGGGGAGGGACAGAAAAAAAAAGGAGGAAGAGGGGAAAGTAAGAGATCTAGAGCACGGCTATTGTAAAATCCATTAGCAAAGCATAATCACTGTTATTTGTAATTAAAGTAACCAATTTTAGGAAATCACAGTAGCCTCTATGATCTCAAAAACATGTACCTCAGGTCCAGTTTCTCCCTCAGCTGGGCATAGACCACGTGCCTGTGGCTTCGCGAGCTGCATCTCTTAGTCCTCTAGCTTTTTCTCTCCTCCCTGAAGCACTTAGGTGTCCATGCGTGTCTCAACTGGAGGGACTCCGTATTGTACTAGACACTGTGATACAGAGGTGAGGAGGAGCAGCCCTTCATTTAAAGGGGCTGGCAGGCCATCGGGGGAGATACACCTTAAAACACAGGCCAGCTTCATAACCACCAAGAAAGGGGTTTCCAAGTGGACTAGAAGAGCATGGAGGATGCATATCTAAGAAGGGAAGCCAATTACGGATGTCTTCTTAGAAGAGGCAGTCCCGTAGTGAACCTAAAAAGCTTCCACAAAGGATGAAAAGGGGATGGATCCTTTCCTTATGTCCTGATCTGAAGAATCCCAAGCTTCCTGGGAGGCAAAGATCTCTGAGCACTGGCCAGCCTTACCCTCACCCCTTTCTGCCAGATGCCTCACCAGCCCCATTCAGAAATGTGAATCACACACCAGGCTCTTTCTTATGTCTGCAGGATAAACCCTTTTCACTCATCGGGTCTCCATTAGGCATCATTCTCTCTAATACAGTGCCTAGTTGAAGTGCAAGTATTGCTGTATGTATGTCTGTTTCCTTCTGGTAAGCAAGCCCCTCAAAGACCAGAAATGTGTTGTACTCCTTAATAGACACACTGTATCTAGTGCTGTGTCTTACACATAGTAAACAGTCAAATAAATGCTTGTTAGGGGCTTCCCTAGTGGTCCAGTGGATAAAGAGTCCACCTTGCAGTGCAAGGGGTACCGGTTTGATCCCTGGTACAGGAAGATCCCATATACCGCAGAGTGGCTGGACCAGTATGTCCAATTATGAGCCAGAGCTCTGGAACACATGTGCCCAGAGCTGGTGCTCTGTGATGAGAGAAGGCACTGCAATGGAAGGCCCACACAGGGCCAAAGAATTAGGATGGATGAAAATAAATAAAGGAAGGACCAATAAAAAGAGGCCAAAATTTCAATAAATAAATGCTTGTTAAATATTTATGAGCAGCCTATAGGCAGAAAAACTGCTGTGTGTAAGAACCCCGTGAGTGTGACTCAGGAGAGATATCACAGCTGGAGTGGTGTGCCTGGAGTCTGATCCAGCTCTGGCGAGTGGTGGGAGACAAACCTGAAAAGAGTGGTAAGGAGAGAGGCAATACAGAGCCTTAGCCCATCATATCAGGCCACTTGGATTCCTTTCTGAAAGCAAAGGAAATCCCTGACATTTCAAGCAGGTAAACAGCAAGATCTATTTGGCATTTTAGAAAGCTCGCTGAGGGCAGTACTGGGGTTGGGTGAGAGGGACAAGACCTAGAGGCAGGACAACCAGTTAGGAGGCCCTGGTGGAGTAGTGGCTGCTGTCAGAGCCCCTGCCCTTCCAGCCCCAGATATCTCCACAGACTGCCCCACACAGGCTGGTGGCTTCCTGTGTCTCTGCTGAGGCTCTGACCCCAGGAGAGGCCTTGTTTGGGTAAGTAGATAAATGCCCCAGCTTCCTCGTGCCATAGGAAGACAATTCTGAGGCAAGCAATTCAAAAGTCTCTTGGGGGTCCCAGTGGAGTGGGCCCCAGTTGCCCTCAGTGGTGACGCTCTCATTAGCACACTATTGGATGTCTCTCCTCACATCCCATGTCTCATGTCCACATTCCCCCAGAGCCTTTCCCAGGATCACCTCCCAGAGAAACCACCTGTACCCAAATTCTTGTTTGGGGGGTCTGCTTTTTAGAAGACCCATTTAAGACCATTGGCAACTGAGATAAGAAAGAAAGATGACCTGAGTGAAGACAACTGCCTGATGGTGAGGAGAAGACACGAGCAAAACATGGAACTAGAAGGAGAACTGATCTGCTTGCTGCTCAATGAATCTGGGATCAAGGAAAGCAGAGGAGTCTCAACTGCCTCTGGGTTTCTGGCTTGGGCTCCTAGTGAATAACTGGAGCATCGTTTGAATGGAAAAGGAAGTTGAGGTAGAGGGGCTGGATGAGGAGAGTATGATGACTTCCATTCTGCTCCTGTTGAATTTGACATGCCTGTAGGACAAATTATGCTTATTCTTGTGGGGTTGGGAAGAGGCACAACTAGGTGAGGTTGGACAGTAGGGAGGGCTTCCTGTAAGAGGACAAATTTAGGCAGAGTTTTGAAACTGAGGTATAGGGACTGGAGGGAAAAAGAGAAACAGCAGTGGATCAGAAGAATCCACTGTCTGAGAAGAACAGACAGTAAAACAGATTTATAGAGAGGAAAAAACAAATTTATTTGAAGCAGAGAAAACAAAAAGGGCCCCCAAAGGGTTTCAACTTGTGGAATAGAGGGGCCATGCCATGTTCAATCTTATGTCTCCTACTCTTACACACAGTTGATATTTATTAAATATGGTGTGAAGCAAAGCGTCTCAATAAGTATATTTCATGATATCTCCTACTCTTACAAACAAAAAATTAGGCCCTGGTGGAGTAGTGGCTGCTGTCAGAGCCCCTGCCCTTCCAGCCCCAGATATCTCCACAGACTGCCCCACACAGGCTGGTGGCTTCCTGTGTCTCTGCTGAGGCTCTGACCCCAGGAGAGGCCTTGTTTGGGTAAGTAGATAAATGCCCCAGCTTCCTCGTGCCATAGGAAGACAATTCTGAGGCAAGCAATTCAAAAGTCTCTTGGGGGTCCCAGTGGAGTGGGCCCCAGTTGCCCTCAGTGGTGACGCTCTCATTAGCACACTATTGGATGTCTCTCCTCACATCCCATGTCTCATGTCCACATTCCCCCAGAGCCTTTCCCAGGATCACCTCCCAGAGAAACCACCTGTACCCAAATTCTTGTTTGGGGGGTCTGCTTTTTAGAAGACCCATTTAAGACCATTGGCAACTGAGATAAGAAAGAAAGATGACCTGAGTGAAGACAACTGCCTGATGGTGAGGAGAAGACACGAGCAAAACATGGAACTAGAAGGAGAACTGATCTGCTTGCTGCTCAATGAATCTGGGATCAAGGAAAGCAGAGGAGTCTCAACTGCCTCTGGGTTTCTGGCTTGGGCTCCTAGTGAATAACTGGAGCATCGTTTGAATGGAAAAGGAAGTTGAGGTAGAGGGGCTGGATGAGGAGAGTATGATGACTTCCATTCTGCTCCTGTTGAATTTGACATGCCTGTAGGACAAATTATGCTTATTCTTGTGGGGTTGGGAAGAGGCACAACTAGGTGAGGTTGGACAGTAGGGAGGGCTTCCTGTAAGAGGACAAATTTAGGCAGAGTTTTGAAACTGAGGTATAGGGACTGGAGGGAAAAAGAGAAACAGCAGTGGATCAGAAGAATCCACTGTCTGAGAAGAACAGACAGTAAAACAGATTTATAGAGAGGAAAAAACAAATTTATTTGAAGCAGAGAAAACAAAAAGGGCCCCCAAAGGGTTTCAACTTGTGGAATAGAGGGGCCATGCCATGTTCAATCTTATGTCTCCTACTCTTACACACAGTTGATATTTATTAAATATGGTGTGAAGCAAAGCGTCTCAATAAGTATATTTCATGATATCTCAGTCTTGGACAACTATAACTCATACATTGTAGGTTTTAAATGTGTTCTAAATTAGCAAATTTAAGTTTCTATAAGGATTTGTGTCTTGTTGAGAAATACCACATTCAAGAGAAGCATCTTGCTTGTAAAGTTCTACCTACTTGCACATTTTACCTGTAAATCTGACATAAATCTAATGACTTGTGAATATTTCAGAAAATCAAAGTGCCACATTTTAAGCTAAAGACAAAATCCACTTTGTACTGAAGTGTACACCACAATTTCTTTAACATTATAACCTTGAATGGATGTGTGAAAGAGACTTTTTGTGCATTCCTTTCTTATTGGAAGTTCCATGATAAGCACCCAAATCTAAATGGAATTTCCCAAGAAAAGGAACCAGGGCTCCTTGGAGAAGTGACTGATTTCATGACTAGAGAAGGGGAAAAAAAAAAAAAAAAAAAAAACTAGATAAAACTATGGTTCCAGAAAGTAAGAAAGTTCTTAAAAAAAAAAAAAAAAATGTTAGGCCAGGTTAAAGGGACATAGGAGCCAATCTGAAAGAGCTGCCAATGGCCAAAACTGGACCAGCTGGAACAACAGTGTAATTAATGCTAGTATGTGATGTTGGAAAAGACTCTTAGGAGTCCCTTGGACAGGAAGGAGATTAAACCAGTCAATCCTGAAGGAAATCAGCCCTGAATATTCACTGGAAAGAATGATGCTGAAGCTGAAGCTCCAATACTTTGGCCACCTGATGGGAAGAGACAACTCATTGAAAAAGAGCCTGATGTTGGAAAAAATGGAAGGCAAAAGGAGAAGGGAATGACAGAGGATGAGATGGTTGGTTGACATCACTGACTCAATGGACATACATTTGAGCAAACTCCAGGAGATGGTGAAGGAAAGGGAAGCCTGGCATGCTGCAATCCACGCAGTTGCAAAGAGTTGGAGACGACTGAGCAACTGAACTGATTGGAGTGTAACCTATAGAATAAAATGAGCCCACGCTGATATAAATAAATAGTTGACTAAATAAATAAGTGAGATAAAAAATGTAGAAGGAATGAGAAAGAAAACCAACATTAGGCAAACACCACAGTTAATAACTGTTTGCAGGCAAGAATATTCAATGGATGCAAAAATTATGGGAAAAAATATGAGAACAGGACATTTATATATAGTCTCAAAGTAGTTCTGTGCAAGATATTTATTAGCTACAAAGAGAAAAATAGTAACTTTATGACAGAGAAACCCAGCAGACACCACCTGAACCCAGTGAGCAAGGTCAGCATCACCAACAACAAGCCCATTGACATTGTGCACCTTGTGTGTATGACACAATGAGAAGGTCATGTCCCTTCTCTAATATTCCTGCTCAAAATGTCTGATCTGAATCTAGTCATGAGAGGACCTCAGATAAACACAAATCAAGGCACATTCTATGAAACACCTGATGTTCATCGACAGAGGAACTGTCACAGATTGGAGACCAAGGGGACCTGACAACTAAATGCAAAATGGGATGCTGGATTGGATCCTGGTTCAGAAAAGGAACGTTAGTGAAAATTGGTGAAGTCGAGTAGAGTCTGTAGTTTAGTTGATAGTGTTATGCTAATTTCCTGGTATTGCTAATTATACTCTTCTTATGTAAGATTACATTCAGGGAAGCTGGGTGAATTCTTTGTACTGTTTTTGTCTCTTGTGGTAAGTCTGAAAGCATTTCAAGATACAAAAGAAAAACAAAAAACAAAACAACGTTTAAGCAACCAAATGTTTTAATATTCTACGGTTAATTCAAATCCTCAATAACAAGCCTCATGTGGAGTTTAATTAATTGGTATACAGCATTTTTACAATGGTAAGTTCAAATTGACCAGTATTAAAACTATTGGGAAAATGTTTTAAAGTATGAATGTATTGGTTTTGGGTTTTTTTGGCCACTTCTATTGGTCTTTCATCTATTAATTTTCATCCATCTTTGTTCTTTGGCTCGTGTGGGCCTCCCATCACAGTGGCCTTGCACTCCAGAGCTCCGGCTCAGTAGTTGAACACATCGGTCCAGCCGCCCCATGGCACGTGGGATCTTCCCAGGCCAGGGATTGAACTGGCGCCCTTGCACTGCAAGGTGGTGTCCTTACCCACTGGACCACCAGGGAAGTCCTAAAGTATGAATGTTTTGAGGTGGCCAATAAATACTTGCTACACACAGCACTGGATCCATGACTGCCATATGTATGGCTATTCCTAAGCAGCAGATAGTGACACAACTTCTAATGTCGTCTATCATATCTTTTTCAAGCATAAAAATGTTGTTTTCATTTTTCTTATTTGAATATATCATGGGCTTTTATTCTTGAATACCTTATGATGAAAAGGATGAATTCAGGTTCTCAAAGAAGAGGATAAAAGACATTTCCTTTACTCAGTTTATAATCTTACATGTCAAAGTCTACATGAAGATTAAAATCAGCTTCAAAAATATAAGAAATCGAATCTTTGACAGCTGGATGCTTTATACAATTGAACTTCAAAGAAGTCTTTCAGTTTTTATGATGTGTTGTCATTTTGTTATATTTAATTTTTTTCCTTTTGCACAGAATTTATTCTGGCTTTGTGATCTTCTCTACAACCAACAATACATTCACATGTCAGTTATAGTAACTCCCAACCTTGAGTTTATTTTCTTTTCACTTTTTGTATTCTATCTAAAGAGAGGCTGCATTTCAAATATTCTCCAAATATCCCACCCACATCTACCCCTTGCCTATGAGATTATGATCTCTCTCCTGTTGTTGTCACTGATATTTCTTCTGAAGGCTGGGACTGTCCTAGTTCCCCCTCAGTAAATTATTTCCAGTTGCATCCCAGGCATTACCAGACTTTACTTGTCTATTAGGATCTCCATTTAGACCTATTCTGGGCCTATGTGTCCCAAAGATCTCATAAAGAGAGAGAGGATGAATTCTGTCTATGATGGCTATGTTATACAAATCATTCCCAAATTGCTACTTAGAATCTAGCAAAGATCTTTATCTGTTAGATTTTTAGCTTGTTGAAAGTTGAAACAAATATGGGAGTCACTGAAAAAGTAAGGTCACAGATTTTTGAGTCTAACAGTCTTTTGTATAAATCACAAATCTACACTTCACAGGTATTTAAATTCAGGCAAGTTGCTCAACTTCTCCAATCCTCTATCTTCCTACCTTTAAGATGGCAGGAATCCTTCCTCAAGGTTGTTTTGAGGATTGAGTAACCCACATAAAGTGCTTACATAATCTACATGCATAAATAGTAGCTACATGTTTGGCTGTTTATTGATTGATTTCACAGATTTCTACTGTGTGTCAGGCACTGTTGATTTCACAGACTTCTACTGTGTGTCAGGCACTGTTCTAAGCATGGGGAATACAGAGAAGATCAATGTTCTTAGTAAGTTTGTAGTAATGTGGGCACACAGATAATAAAAAATATATGTAAACAAGATGTCAGATGGTGATAAGGCTGTAGTGAAATAAAAACACAATATCAAGAGAGAGCCATCGGGGGAGACCTTAGCTAGGGTTTCAGAGAAGGCTTCTCTGAGCCAGTGACATTTAAACTGAGTGACAAAGGAGTGTCTCAGGCAAAAGGAAGGACAGCGTCCTGAAGTGGGATTGAGTTTATTTTGTTCAAAGAACAGAAGTCAAGTATGGCTGAAGCAAGGTTGGGGGGCTCAGGATGGTTGTTAAATCATACATGTTAGTACACATTGCCCATTTTCATTCAAAAGGTACAAATGAGGTATCTTTCTGTCAACCTATTAGTCAGCAGTTTTTAGCTGCAAATGAGAGGATCCCAAGTGAAACAAACCAAATTAAAATAAGGAGAATTTATTGACTTGTTTGACTGAAAATACATTTCTAATTCCAGCATTGCTGGATAGGAAGTTAAAACACACATACACTCTTCTCTCTACCTGTCTCTCTCTCTTTCTGTCTCCCTCTCTCCCTCCCTCTCTCCCATATATCCTGTTCTGTGCCCCCAGATTCTTATGTTGAAACCAATCCCCAGTGTAATGGTTTTAGGAGGTGGGGCCTTTAGGAAGCGATTATGTCATGAGGGTGGAGGCCTCAGGATAGGATTAGTGCCCTTATAAACGAGACCCAGAGAGCTCCCTTTCCCCTTCTACCAAGAGAGGACAAAACAAGAAGGCTATCTATGAACCAGGAAGCAGGCTCTCTCTGGACACCTAACCTTCCAACACCTTGATCCTGGACTTTACAGTCTCCAGAACTTTGAGAAATAAGTTTCTGTTGTTTATAAGCCACCCAGTCTATGGCATTCTGATATAGCAGCCCAATCAGATTAAGACAATTTCCATTGAGAAAGAGCTTTCTTTAAAGTGCTATTCATCAAAGTCACGGAGTTAAGCTTGGTCTGGCTAACACATCTCTTTCTGAACCGATCACTGTGTCCAGGTTGATAGAATTCTCTCATGGGTCTCATCTGCATCATTAACTGCCACTGGAAACTTGGAAGAGGAATCGAATTCACCAAATCCTCAGGCACACATGGACTGAAAGTAGGGGCAGTTTTTGTTGTTGTTCTGATGCTAAATCGTGTCCAATTCTTTGTGATCCCATGAACTGTAGCACACCAAGCTTCCCTGTCCTTCACTATCTCCCTGAGTTTGCTCAAACTGATGTCCATTGAGTCAGTGATACCATCCAATCATCTCATCCTCTGTCACCCGCTTCTTCTCTTGCCCTCAGTCTTTCCCAACATCAGGGTCTTTTCCATTGAGTTGGCTCTTCCCATCAGGTGGCCAAATTATTGGAGCTCCAGCTTCAGCATCAGTCCTTCCAATGAATATTCACGGTTGACTTCCTTCAGGATTGACTGACTTAATCTTCTTACTGTCTAAGGGACTCTCAAGAGTCTTCTCCAGCACCACAATTCAAAAGCATCAATTGTTTAGTGCTCAGCTGTCTTTATGGTCCAACTGTGACATCCATATATGACTAATGGAGAAAACATAACTTTGACTATGCAGATCTTTGTCAGCAAAGTGATGTCTCTGCTTTTTAATACACTGTCTAGGTTTGTCATAGCTCTTCTTCCAAGAACCATGTGTCTTTAAGTTTTGTGGCTGTTGTCACCGTCCACATTGATTTTGGAGTCCAGGAAAATGAAATCTAATACCATTCCCATGTTTCTCCCATCTATTTGCCATGAAGTGATGGGATTGGATGCCATGATCTTAGTTTTTCGAATGTTGAATTTTAAGCCAACTCTTTCACTCTCCTCTTTCACCTTCATCAAGAAGCTCTTTAATTCGTCTTTCTTTCTACCCTTAGAGTGGTATGATCTGCATATTTGAGGTTGTTGATATTTCTCCCAGCAATCTTAATTCCAGCTTGAGCTTCATCCAGCTCAGTATTTTGTATGATGTATTCTGCATATAAGTTAAATAAGCAGAGTGACAATATGCAACCTTGGCATACTCCTTTCCCAATTTTGAACCAGTTCATTGTTCCATGTCCAGTTATAACTGCTGCTTCTTGTCCTGCATACAGGTGTCTCAGGACACAGGCAATGTAGTTTTCCCATCTCTTTCAAAATTTTGCACAATTTATTGTGACCCACACAATCAAAGGCTTTAGTGTAGTGGGGGCAGTAGTTTTACCCAAATTGAGATGCTGTTATCAGAAAAATGGGGCCTATGTGCCACACAAACAAAAAGAAAGTAGACGTTGTTACCAGACCAGGCTTAGGTCCACTATCCAGATGCAGTGAAGTCAGTACATGGACACTGGGCTGTGATGAAGGAAGGTGCAGCATGTGTTGCAGCTGCCAAGTAAGCTGTCTATGCAGCTAGTGCTCAGAAAGCCTGAACTCCCCAAGGGCTTTCAGGAAAAGGTTTCGAAGGATGGGTGAAGAAGGGGGCTTGTGGGGTGTGTGATCAACACATGGACATTCCTCTGATTGGTTGGTGGTGAAGTAATCGGAAGACAACATCATCAACCTTATGGTTTCAACTGGTCAGGGATCTCTGTGCTTATGGACAGTGTATAGTTAACTTTTTCCATCTGGTGGGTATTTTGGTATCTGCCTAACAACTCGAAAGACATGGCTCAGAATAGTGTCTATAGCCATTGAGGAGGAACTAAATGTGCTTGATTTTGTTTAATGGCTGAACTGTCATTATTTTGTTTTGCTTGACTTTTCCTATCAATATATTTTTTTCACTTCTTTGATTAATTTTTTTCTTTGACTAAAGTCTTTCTACAGACAGAAGACAGGTAGAGGACCTGGGATGAGGTCTGTTCTGGAAAGGCCCCATAGAGTCCTGCTCAGTTACAGACATCATAACAACTGAGTGGCAAGAGTTGATTGTATACTTGTATTTAGACTATGAATGGAGAAATTTTGTTCCTTCCCTCAAAGCTAACCCTGGGATCCTAATGGAAAAGAAGGAAAATTATCACAGAAGGAAAAGAAACCTAATCTATTACATTGTAAAGCCTGAAATTCCATGTTCTGCCTTGACATCTTTGATCCTCACAGGGCTGGAGAATTCTACCCACAAGTTCCTTGTTCTCACCAGATATACATGGCCCCTACCCAGCTGGTGACCCTGTCAGTCAGACCAGCCAGATCCCATACAGTCCTAAACCTCATAGGTTTCATGTTGCTGTCAGCCCACATGATTATTCAAATAAGGAAACCACATTCTCCTGCAGGAACTGGTGGGCATCTCACCCTCCTGTTACCATGGAGCATTTCTCCCACAGCTCTTGCTCCTGAGTGTAAGCCCAGAGTGACACTCTATGGTGTCAGTCTCTTCTTCCCTCAGACTGTGAGCTCATGTGACTCATAAACTGCCATCAGTTCCATCTGTCCACCGCTGAAATGTCATGTGTTTGGCCATCTTGTATTTTTAGGGCAAGAGATCCCTCCTGCTCTAATGCACTCAATAGCAGGGGATCAGATCACAGACTTCAGTACCATTTCTAAGAGTAGTCAGAGCCATTTGCACTGGTCACTAAATTTGAGCACTCTGGACTCTGTTAAACCCTAAAAGTCTCTTCTCATGGGTCTTGGGGGCCTCCATGCACACAGGCAGACTTCCTCTGATTGGTTGGTGGTGAAGTAATCGGAAGACAACATCATCAACCTTATGGTTTCAACTGGTCAGGGATCTCTGTGCTTATGGACAGTGTATAGTTAACTTTTCCATCTGGTGGGTATTTTGGTATCTGCCTAACAACTCGAAAGACATGGCTCAGAATAGTGTCTATAGCCATTGAGGAGGAACTAAATGTGCTTGATTTTGTTTAATGGCTGAACTGTCATTATTTTGTTTTGCTTGACTTTTCCTATCAATATATTTTTTTCACTTCTTTGATTAATTTTTTTCTTTGACTAAAGTCTTTCTACAGACAGAAGACAGGTAGAGGACCTGGGATGAGGTCTGTTCTGGAAAGGCCCCATAGAGTCCTGCTCAGTTACAGACATCATAACAACTGAGTGGCAAGAGTTGATTGTATACTTGTATTTAGACTATGAATGGAGAAATTTTGTTCCTTCCCTCAAAGCTAACCCTGGGATCCTAATGGAAAAGAAGGAAAATTATCACAGAAGGAAAAGAAACCTAATCTATTACATTGTAAAGCCTGAAATTCCATGTTCTGCCTTGACATCTTTGATCCTCACAGGGCTGGAGAATTCTACCCACAAGTTCCTTGTTCTCACCAGATATACATGGCCCCTACCCAGCTGGTGACCCTGTCAGTCAGACCAGCCAGATCCCATACAGTCCTAAACCTCATAGGTTTCATGTTGCTGTCAGCCCACATGATTATTCAAATAAGGAAACCACATTCTCCTGCAGGAACTGGTGGGCATCTCACCCTCCTGTTACCATGGAGCATTTCTCCCACAGCTCTTGCTCCTGAGTGTAAGCCCAGAGTGACACTCTATGGTGTCAGTCTCTTCTTCCCTCAGACTGTGAGCTCATGTGACTCATAAACTGCCATCAGTTCCATCTGTCCACCGCTGAAATGTCATGTGTTTGGCCATCTTGTATTTTTAGGGCAAGAGATCCCTCCTGCTCTAATGCACTCAATAGCAGGGGATCAGATCACAGACTTCAGTACCATTTCTAAGAGTAGTCAGAGCCATTTGCACTGGTCACTAAATTTGAGCACTCTGGACTCTGTTAAACCCTAAAAGTCTCTTCTCATGGGTCTTGGGGGCCTCCATGCACACAGGCAGACTTCTTCACACCCTTGGTCCCAGATGATCTTCTTTAATATAAGATCTGGCCAGCAGATATGGCATCTTACTCATTTGAGCCTTTGCCAGAGTCTAGCTGAGGACCTGACATATAGTAGGCTTATGATAACTGGTCCCTGAGTGAAAGAAAGGATCTTTGTCTTCAATCAGGCAATGGCAAAGTGTGGAACGTTCTGGTCTGATGCAACCACTTGAAAACGTGGTTTAAGTTAGAGCCAAAATGACCAACCCAGAAAATCTGAGAATGGAAAATCCATTTTATCCTGGACTTTACAGAGGAAGGAAATATGGGAGGTCAGAAGCCATGGTTTTCAATGTTCACATTAACAAAGTATAAAAATGACCCTTTTTAAAAAAGAAAAAGAAAGAAAGAAAAACGAGGCTTCATTTTTATGCTGTTTTCAATGAAATCCCTGCTTTTGTCAAAAATTTCAACCTCTGCTGGTAACTGCACAACCCTTGGCTTTGCTTGGCCTGCACAGCCTTGGCACGACTGGTTTTTTTTGGTACATGCTGTAGGCAAGATTTTTATGAGGCTTGATTCTTGTCTTGACTTTATTTGATCATGTATATCTGTAATTCAGCACACAGATTAAAGCAGACAGACAGCACTTCTCAGCACCACAGAAAAATGATAATGAAATATTTATCATGTACATATCTACAGGAATGCAAAAAGCCTCTCCAGAAATCATGCTTCAGCATGTTGTGTGAGTTAAACATGGTTTCAGGGGGCTGGGTCCTCTCCTTGAGAATCACTTGCAATTTCCAAGAGCTTGGATAAATTAAATTCAGCCTGCCAAAAAAAAAAAAAAACCTGAAGAGTTTCGTCAAAATTTTTCACCATAATTCTCTGTCCTGGTCTTTGGATCTATAAAAGGGTGAATTTTTTAGCAATTTCTCTTCAGAATGCTTATTCTAGAACTGAACACAGAGCAGAGCTGAGGTTAAAGACTTTTTTTTCACCTTTTGGATTAAAAAAGATGAAAAGATTTGTTAACATGTTGAGTTGGCGAGGGTGTATAGAAACTGGCGCTCTTATACAGAGTGCCTTGCTAGTAAGAGTGAAAATTGGTACAATCTTTCTGGAAGGCAATTTGGTTAGCATCTAGCACAATTTTAAATACCAATTTTTAGATATCTTTGGCTCAGCAATTCCACATCTAAGAATTTACCCTACAGACATACATATATACATATATATGTGTATATATATATATATATATATAGAATTGTTTAAAGCAACAAAATAATTTGAAAAAGAAACAAATATCTATCAAAGTGAGATTGGGTAAACCATATAAGCAAATACTATTCAGTCATCATGTATATATGCATACATTTACATATATATGTATGCATGCTAAGTCACTTCAGCTGTGTCTGACTCTTTGCAATCCTATGAATGTAAACCACCAGGCTCCTCTGTCCATGGCATTTTCCAGGCAAGAATCCTGGAGTGGGTTGCCATTTCCTTCTTCAGGGGATCTTCTTGACTCAGGGATCAAAGTCACGTCTCCTGCATTGGGAGGTGGGTTCTTTATCACTAGTGCTACGTGGGGAGCATATATGTGTGTGTGTGTGTGTGTGTGTGTGTGTGTGCATGTGTGTGTATGTGTGTGTGTGTGTATACACACAGAGAGAAACATACACACATACACATATATGTGTAGCCTGTGTGTGCTTGTGTCTGTGTGTGTGTCTGTATCTCTGTGTCTCCCAAGACCAGTGGTTTTCAATAGGAAGAACAATTAATAATATCTAGAGACAACTAAACAGAGCATCTAATGGGTAGAGGCCAGGGATGCTGCTAAGCATCCTGAAGTACACAGAATAGCCTTTCCTCTCCAATGACATATAGTTATCTAGCACAAAAGGTCAATAGTGATGAAGATGAAAAACCTTTCTTCTCCATAGTCTGAGGTTTCCATAAGTAACAATGGTGGTTGCCTCTGAGAAGGAAAACTGAATGACTGGATGTAAATTTTTGTCCTGATGAAAATTTTATATGTGTGTATTTACTGACCAAAGTCCTTGGAGTCAGTTCAGTTCAGTTCAGTCACTCAGTTATGTCAATCTCTTTGCAACCCCACTGACTGAAGCACACCAGCCTTCCCTGTCCTTCACCATCTCTGGGAGTTTGCTCACACTCATGTCCATTGAGTCGGTGATGCCATCAAACCATCTCATTTCTCTCTTGTCCCCTTCTTCTTCTGCCTTCTATTTTCCCCAGCATCAAGGTCTTTTCCAACAAGTTGTCTCTTTGCCTCAGGTGGCCAAAGGATTGGAGCTTCGGCTTCAACATCAGTCCTTCCAATGAATATTCAGGATTGAGTTCCTTTAGGGTTGACTGGTTTGATCTCCATTCAGTTCAAGGGACTCTCAAGAGTTTTCTCCACCACCATAGTTCAAAGGCATCAATTTTTTGGTGCTCAGCCTTCTTTAGGGTCCAACTCTCACATCATACATGACTACTAGAAAAACCATAGTTTAGACTATATAGACCTTTGTCAGCAAATCGATGCCCTTGCTTTTTAATACACTGTCTAGGTTTGTCATAACTTTTCTTCCAAGGAGCATGTGTCTTTTAATTTCATATAAACTGTATAATCAAAGCTATGGTTTTTCCAGTTGTTGTGTACGAATGTGAGAGTTGGACCTTAAAGAACATTGAGCACCAAAGAATTGATGCTTTTGAACTGTGGTGTTGGAGAATACTCTTGAGAGTCCCGTGGACAGCAAGGAAATCAAACTAGTCAATCTTAAAGGAAGTCAATCCTGAACATTCATTGGAAGGACTGATGCTGAAGCTGGAGCTTCCATACTTTGGCCACCTGATGCAAAGAGCTGACTCACTGGAATAATACCCTGATTTAGGGATATATTGAGGGCAAGAGGAGAAGGGGGTGACAGAAGATGAGATGGTTGGATGGCATCACTGACTCAATGAACATGAATTTGAGCAAACTCAGGGACATTGTGAAGGACAGGGAAGTCTGGTGTGTTTCATTCAGTCAATGGGGTCACAACGAGTTGAATATGACTGAGCAACTGAATGACAACAACAATATACCACAACTAATGTACTCAATATGAAGCAGTTTGAAAATATTCGTATTCAGGCTCTCTCAGGCAGGATATCAGAAAGCAACAGGCTCCATGGGAGCCATTTCTTTGCCTTCTTTTGCCTCAGATCATCTTTGCAATGAGCAAATGACAGACACCCTAAGTGAGCTTGAGGATGAGAAAAAGTGCTCTGTATTCACAAGTTCCTGGGCCATCAAAGGCCTTCTATTTTCCCCAGCATCAAGGTCTTTTCCAACAAGTTGTCTCTTTGCCTCAGGTGGCCAAAGGATTGGAGCTTCGGCTTCAACATCAGTCCTTCCAATGAATATTCAGGATTGAGTTCCTTTAGGGTTGACTGGTTTGATCTCCATTCAGTTCAAGGGACTCTCAAGAGTTTTCTCCACCACCATAGTTCAAAGGCATCAATTTTTTGGTGCTCAGCCTTCTTTAGGGTCCAACTCTCACATCATACATGACTACTAGAAAAACCATAGTTTAGACTATATAGACCTTTGTCAGCAAATCGATGCCCTTGCTTTTTAATACACTGTCTAGGTTTGTCATAACTTTTCTTCCAAGGAGCATGTGTCTTTTAATTTCATATAAACTGTATAATCAAAGCTATGGTTTTTCCAGTTGTTGTGTACGAATGTGAGAGTTGGACCTTAAAGAACATTGAGCACCAAAGAATTGATGCTTTTGAACTGTGGTGTTGGAGAATACTCTTGAGAGTCCCGTGGACAGCAAGGAAATCAAACTAGTCAATCTTAAAGGAAGTCAATCCTGAACATTCATTGGAAGGACTGATGCTGAAGCTGGAGCTTCCATACTTTGGCCACCTGATGCAAAGAGCTGACTCACTGGAATAATACCCTGATTTAGGGATATATTGAGGGCAAGAGGAGAAGGGGGTGACAGAAGATGAGATGGTTGGATGGCATCACTGACTCAATGAACATGAATTTGAGCAAACTCAGGGACATTGTGAAGGACAGGGAAGTCTGGTGTGTTTCATTCAGTCAATGGGGTCACAACGAGTTGAATATGACTGAGCAACTGAATGACAACAACAATATACCACAACTAATGTACTCAATATGAAGCAGTTTGAAAATATTCGTATTCAGGCTCTCTCAGGCAGGATATCAGAAAGCAACAGGCTCCATGGGAGCCATTTCTTTGCCTTCTTTTGCCTCAGATCATCTTTGCAATGAGCAAATGACAGACACCCTAAGTGAGCTTGAGGATGAGAAAAAGTGCTCTGTATTCACAAGTTCCTGGGCCATTTATGGTCACCCAGGGACAGAAATATCACTGAAGTGTTGACTCTAAAAGTAAAGTGAAACTTTCCTTTTTGCTTGCCTCTGCCCATGTTGACTCTAAAACTTGATAGTGTAGAAAGGCAAATTTCCCTTCTCCATATGTATCAATAAAATAAGTAAACTCAGAGATATGCCTCTCTAATGGCCTTAATGTCCAGTTTTAATATTTCAAACTAAAAATTATCTCTTAAAATATTTTAAACATCATTTTGAGTTTAGCATGTAAGAATTTACATGCGAAAAGTTTGCCAAAGTACACGTTTGCAGAAGCATCGTTTGTACATTTGAATGTGAAAAGAAGAAAATTGTCCCACGGAAAGATGTTATATAAGCTATATCAAAGTCATCCTACAGAATACCGTACTACTGTTAAAACTGAGGTAAAGTCACACAGATTGATATGGTATGACCTCTAAGAAAAGTCACTGAAAAAAAGCAAGTTACAGAACATTGTATATAATAGACTTTGTTCTGTATAAATTACAAAAAAATATTTTAAATTCTATCTTGCCATAGACATAGTTCGTTTTCTGGGAAGAATGTGAAACCCTTAACAGTGACTTTTTTGGTGAAGGGGTGGCGTGCAGAGCATATGAATAGGCTCTTGGCATTTTATACCTCATAGACTGTTCAAATATTCTAATCATGCACATGTGCATGCATTATTTAAAACATTTTTTTCAGCAGTGGTTATCAGGATGGCAACAGTATGGGCCATTTAAAACTTTTTAGTATTCCTTTTTGTTTATAAAATACACATAACATACAGATATTATAAAAGAAAATTTAGAAAATATCAAAATGTAAAAGAGGCAAGGCATGATCAAATTAAAAAGATAATTTAAAACTGTTCTTTAAAATTGCATGCAGCCAAAGCAATGTATGGTAAAGTGACATACATATAAACCTTCAGATAGGAGCTATACCATTGAACAAATTTGAATAGAACATCTTGTTGTTATGGTTACTATTATCCCTTGATCTCTTAGTATTTTTGAGCATTATGCTCAAACTTGATAGTGTAGAAAGGCAAAGTTCCTGGGCCATTTATGGTCACCCAGGGACAGAAATATCACTGAAGTGTTGACTCTAAAAGTAAAGTGAAACTTTCCTTTTTGCTTGCCTCTGCCCATGTTGACTCTAAAACTTGATAGTGTAGAAAGGCAAATTTCCCTTCTCCATATGTATCAATAAAATAAGTAAACTCAGAGATATGCCTCTCTAATGGCCTTAATGTCCAGTTTTAATATTTCAAACTAAAAATTATCTCTTAAAATATTTTAAACATCATTTTGAGTTTAGCATGTAAGAATTTACATGCGAAAAGTTTGCCAAAGTACACGTTTGCAGAAGCATCGTTTGTACATTTGAATGTGAAAAGAAGAAAATTGTCCCACGGAAAGATGTTATATAAGCTATATCAAAGTCATCCTACAGAATACCGTACTACTGTTAAAACTGAGGTAAAGTCACACAGATTGATATGGTATGACCTCTAAGAAAAGTCACTGAAAAAAAGCAAGTTACAGAACATTGTATATAATAGACTTTGTTCTGTATAAATTACAAAAAAATATTTTAAATTCTATCTTGCCATAGACATAGTTCGTTTTCTGGGAAGAATGTGAAACCCTTAACAGTGACTTTTTTGGTGAAGGGGTGGCGTGCAGAGCATATGAATAGGCTCTTGGCATTTTATACCTCATAGACTGTTCAAATATTCTAATCATGCACATGTGCATGCATTATTTAAAACATTTTTTTCAGCAGTGGTTATCAGGATGGCAACAGTATGGGCCATTTAAAACTTTTTAGTATTCCTTTTTGTTTATAAAATACACATAACATACAGATATTATAAAAGAAAATTTAGAAAATATCAAAATGTAAAAGAGGCAAGGCATGATCAAATTAAAAAGATAATTTAAAACTGTTCTTTAAAATTGCATGCAGCCAAAGCAATGTATGGTAAAGTGACATACATATAAACCTTCAGATAGGAGCTATACCATTGAACAAATTTGAATAGAACATCTTGTTGTTATGGTTACTATTATCCCTTGATCTCTTAGTATTTTTGAGCATCTAATCTAAGCAAAAGGCTTTGTGGTTAAGTCTATGAAGGAAGAAAAGATGGTCCAGATGTGGACATAGACATGTAACCTTTGAGTCACCTGACAGCTAATGTGATAAATTTATACTACCTCAGCTGGTAAAGAATCCACCTTCTATGCAGGAGACTCCAGTTTGATTCCTGAGTCTGGAAGATCCCTTGGAGAAGAGAAAGACTACTCATCCAGTATTCTTGAGCTTTCCTGGTGCCTCAGATGATAAAGAATCCATCTGCAATAAAGGAGACCTGGGTTTCATCCCTGGGTTGGAAGATCCTCTAGAGAATGGAAAGGATACCCACTCCAGTATTCTTGCCTGGAGAATTCCATGGCTCGTCCATGGGTGGCAAAGAGTTGGACAGGACTGAGTGACCTTCACTTTCACTTTTCATATCCGCAAAGGAGCTAGCCAGGATTAGGGACTCCTAGAAAGAATCAGGCCCTTGAATTGGGCCAGTATGGTTTGAGGACCAGTTTCCATGTCTCCTTCAGATGGACTAGGACCTGAAATCTCCACCACTACATCGAGTGCTTGACAACAGAGGTTTATTTGAAAGAAAATGTTCATAATTAAAATTCACTCAAGGGCTTTCCTGGTGGTCCAGTGGGTAAAGAGTCTGCCTTGAAGTGCAAGGGGCACTGGTTAGATCCCTGGCCCGGGAAGATTCCACATGCTGAGGAGTGGCTGGGCCGGAGTGTCCAATTATGAGCCAGCACTCTGGAGCATGTGTGCTGAAGTGAGAGAGGCCACTGTGATGGGAGACCCACACATGACAAAGAATAAAGATGGATGAAAAATAAATGACTAAGAGGCAAAAAAAAAAAAAAGAAAAAAAATTCACTCAAGCAGGCACACATTTCACCAACTATGAAATTCAGTGTCTATATATTGTTTGCTTAATTCCTTCTGATAGCAGATAATGCAAATCTTAGCCAAGCGGGAGCAAATGAGATAATTTCTCATTTTGAATCCCATTTTAGGAGTCCACTCTTTTAAGCAATGTATGGTAAAGTGACATACATATAAACCTTCAGATAGGAGCTATACCATTGAACAAATTTGAATAGAACATCTTGTTGTTATGGTTACTATTATCCCTTGATCTCTTAGTATTTTTGAGCATCTAATCTAAGCAAAAGGCTTTGTGGTTAAGTCTATGAAGGAAGAAAAGATGGTCCAGATGTGGACATAGACATGTAACCTTTGAGTCACCTGACAGCTAATGTGATAAATTTATACTACCTCAGCTGGTAAAGAATCCACCTTCTATGCAGGAGACTCCAGTTTGATTCCTGAGTCTGGAAGATCCCTTGGAGAAGAGAAAGACTACTCATCCAGTATTCTTGAGCTTTCCTGGTGCCTCAGATGATAAAGAATCCATCTGCAATAAAGGAGACCTGGGTTTCATCCCTGGGTTGGAAGATCCTCTAGAGAATGGAAAGGATACCCACTCCAGTATTCTTGCCTGGAGAATTCCATGGCTCGTCCATGGGTGGCAAAGAGTTGGACAGGACTGAGTGACTTTCACTTTCACTTTTCATATCCGCAAAGGAGCTAGCCAGGATTAGGGACTCCCTAGAAAGAATCAGGCCCTTGAATTGGGCCAGTATGGTTTGAGGACCAGTTTCCATGTCTCCTTCAGATGGACTAGGACCTGAAATCTCCACCACTACATCGAGTGCTTGACAACAGAGGTTTATTTGAAAGAAAATGTTCATAATTAAAATTCACTCAAGGGCTTTCCTGGTGGTCCAGTGGGTAAAGAGTCTGCCTTGAAGTGCAAGGGGCACTGGTTAGATCCCTGGCCCGGGAAGATTCCACATGCTGAGGAGTGGCTGGGCCGGAGTGTCCAATTATGAGCCAGCACTCTGGAGCATGTGTGCTGAAGTGAGAGAGGCCACTGTGATGGGAGACCCACACATGACAAAGAATAAAGATGGATGAAAAATAAATGACTAAGAGGCAAAAAAAAAAAAAAGAAAAAAAATTCACTCAAGCAGGCACACATTTCACCAACTATGAAATTCAGTGTCTATATATTGTTTGCTTAATTCCTTCTGATAGCAGATAATGCAAATCTTAGCCAAGCGGGAGCAAATGAGATAATTTCTCATTTTGAATCCCATCCATTTCAGGAGTCCCACTCTTTCTCCTTGAAACTGATCTATATTGGAGTGGAGAAGGAGATACCATTCTTGGCCTTTCTCTGTAACCAGCCAGCAGCCCCCAAGAATCTGCAGTCCACTCTGGTTTGTGTCTTCAGAGATGGGGATTCAGCGACCCTATCCCAGCTGTGAGGCTCTTCCAGGTGATCTATTGATCATAAAATGTTATAGGACAGTGGTTTTCAATTCTGGTAACACATTGAAATCAATTGAGAAACTTTAAAAGTGTGTGGGCTCTACCTTTCCTCCTTTTCCCTTCTCTCTGCACACAAAGTGTTACTTGTTTAGTCCTGTTTGACTCTTTGCAACCCCATGGACTATAGCCTACCAACCGCTTCTGTCTATGGAATTCTCCAGGCAAGAATACAGAAGTGGATACCCATTCCCTTCTCCAGGGAATCTTCCCTACCCAAGGATCAAAACTGGGTCTTCTGCACTGCAGGCATATTCTTTACCACCTAAGCCACCAGGGAAGTCCCAGTCACCTTTCTTCCAGATCTTCTGATTTAATTGGCTTGGACATTGACGATTATAAAATTCTTTAGGTGATTTGAATGTGCAGCCTTGGTTGAGAACTGCTGCCTAGCTCCTCCAGGCAATTCACTCAGTTCATTGAGGTTTCAGTTGGAAATGGGCCCCTGTGTGGTCCTCTGATCCATTAGGTCCCACCCCATCTTCTTCCCTGGAGATGACTTATCACTGTACAAGTCAGAGCTGGCACACTTTTAGTTACAAATATACCCAAATGTTTAGTGGCTCAACTTAAGAGAAATTTTTTTGCTCAGGTAAAGATCCAGGAGGCAGGGTAAGCTGTGCATGTGTGAGGTGGGGAGATGTCTTGCTTTCTACAGATCTCAGGCACACAGGTTATGATTCTGCCATCTGCAACAATAGATTCCAAGGTCCTGTTAGAGGTCACTGAAACAGCTAAATGGGAATAAGAGCATGGAAGAGTGCATAAGGAAGTCTTTGATGGGCAGGTTAAGAAATGGCCCTTAGATCTTCTCTTCTTGTTCCATTGGCAGGAATTAATCATATAGTCACATCTGACTTCAAGGGAATCTGGGAAATGTAGTCCAACCATGTTGCCAAGAAGAAGAGAAAAATAGATTTTGATGAACCATCGTAGTCTCTACTGAACCACTATACCTGCTTTCTACAAATAACTTCAATTCTCAAGCCCTTCTCTGCATTTTTCACAATTAGTTGGCAACACCCTAACTCATGATTAAATCATCATCTGCCTTTAAATAAAAACACTTATGTTCATACAAGCTGTACATGAATGTTTATAATAGCTTTATTTTGGGCCGCCCCACTAGGCTTGCAGAATCCTGGTCCCCTGACCAGGGATTGAACCTGAACCCTTGGCAGTTGAAAGCACAGAACCCTAAACACTGGACTGTCAGGAAATTCCCATCACCTGACTTTTTACTCACTGCATCTAATAGAAGGGAAAAAGGTGAAAGCAGTGACAGATTTCCTCTTTTGGGGCTCTAAAATCACTGTGAATGGTAATGGCAGCCATGAAATTAGAAGACTATTTTTTGTTGAAAGGAAAGCTATGACAAACCTAGACAGTGTATTAAAAAACAAAGATGCCACTTTGCCAACAAAGGTATGTATAGTCAAAGCCATAGTCTTTCCAGTAGTTGTGTATGAATATGAGAGTTAGACCATAAAGAAGACAGAGTGCCAAAGAATTGATGCCTTCGAACGGTGGTGCTGGAGAAGACTCTTGAGAGTCCCTTGGGCACCAAGGAGATCAAGTCAGTCAATCTTAAAGGAAATCAACCCTGAATATTCACTTGAAGGGCTGAAGCTGAAGCTGAAGCTTCAATATTTTGGTCACCTGATGCAAAGAGCCAACTCACTGGAAAAGATCCTGATGCTGGGAAAGATTAAAGGCAGGAGAAGAAAAGGGTGACAGAGGATGAGATAATTAGATGGCATCACCGATTCAATGGACATGACTTTGAGCAAACTTTGGGAGATGGTGAGGAACAGGGAAGCCTGGTGTTCTGCAGTCCATGGGGTTGCAAAGAGTCAAACACGGCTTGACAACTGAACACCACCCCCACCTAAACAGCTGAAATGTCTAGACACAACTTGGTATTTACTCCATGATTTTACACCTCAAATAGTGAGCCAACATTTGTGGCAATCTGACTACATAGTCTTCATAAGCTTGTTCTTCTCAAACTCTTCTCAGTCTTAATATGTTGAAAATTGGACTGACAGACCCCTCAACCAACTGAACCACTATACCTGCTTTCTACAAATAACTTCAATTCTCAAGCCCTTCTCTGCATTTTTCACAATTAGTTGGCAACACCCTAACTCATGATTAAATCATCATCTGCCTTTAAATAAAAACACTTATGTTCATACAAGCTGTACATGAATGTTTATAATAGCTTTATTTTGGGCCGCCCCACTAGGCTTGCAGAATCCTGGTCCCCTGACCAGGGATTGAACCTGAACCCTTGGCAGTTGAAAGCACAGAACCCTAAACACTGGACTGTCAGGAAATTCCCATCACCTGACTTTTTACTCACTGCATCTAATAGAAGGGAAAAAGGTGAAAGCAGTGACAGATTTCCTCTTTTGGGGCTCTAAAATCACTGTGAATGGTAATGGCAGCCATGAAATTAGAAGACTATTTTTTGTTGAAAGGAAAGCTATGACAAACCTAGACAGTGTATTAAAAAACAAAGATGCCACTTTGCCAACAAAGGTATGTATAGTCAAAGCCATAGTCTTTCCAGTAGTTGTGTATGAATATGAGAGTTAGACCATAAAGAAGACAGAGTGCCAAAGAATTGATGCCTTCGAACGGTGGTGCTGGAGAAGACTCTTGAGAGTCCCTTGGGCACCAAGGAGATCAAGTCAGTCAATCTTAAAGGAAATCAACCCTGAATATTCACTTGAAGGGCTGAAGCTGAAGCTGAAGCTTCAATATTTTGGTCACCTGATGCAAAGAGCCAACTCACTGGAAAAGATCCTGATGCTGGGAAAGATTAAAGGCAGGAGAAGAAAAGGGTGACAGAGGATGAGATAATTAGATGGCATCACCGATTCAATGGACATGACTTTGAGCAAACTTTGGGAGATGGTGAGGAACAGGGAAGCCTGGTGTTCTGCAGTCCATGGGGTTGCAAAGAGTCAAACACGGCTTGACAACTGAACACCACCCCCACCTAAACAGCTGAAATGTCTAGACACAACTTGGTATTTACTCCATGATTTTACACCTCAAATAGTGAGCCAACATTTGTGGCAATCTGACTACATAGTCTTCATAAGCTTGTTCTTCTCAAACTCTTCTCAGTCTTAATATGTTGAAAATTGGACTGACAGACCCCTCAACCCAAACCTGACCCAGGATTTCCCATTTGGGGAAACATCACCATCCAGCAAGTGGCTCAACTCAGACAAGTGGCCATCATCCTGACTCCTTCCCTTCACCCTGTCATGAAGTCTCATCAGTTTGCCTCTAAAACATATCCTAATTCTACCCTCCTTCACCTTTCCAGGCCAAGCAATCATTATCTCTCATCTGCAAAATTGTCTCCCAGCCCTCTCTTACAGCCATTTTTCCTAGGCAACCAGGGGACATCCCCAGACTTGTGTGCTATCATGTCACTGCCCTGCCCAGTTTCCTAAGGTGGCTTTCATTGCACTGTGTTACTGTAACTCAGCCTGGTTACTGTTTACATGGTGCCCACTGCAAAATTATTCCTTCTCTAATTCCAACCAACATCACTATTTCCCCGTCCTTAAACTTTCAAGTCTCTTTCCTTCTGCAAAATCTTCACACTGGCCGTTCTCTCGGACTTGAATGTTTTTCTCCTGTTTAGGACTGGTTCCTAAACATCCTTTTGGTCTCAGATTAAACCCCAGGGAACAGAACTAACTGACCACACTTCTCAGCAGGTCTCCATTATCCTCTATCATCTCACTGTTTCCCTCACAGTGCTCATTACTATCTATGATTCCTTGTGTATGTTTACTTGTATATTGTTCCAACGTATACGATTCTTAGTAACACTGGGGTAGGGCTATATCTTTGGCTTTTGTGGATGCCTAATGTATTCTATGTACATTGGTTGAATGCAGTATAGAGCAATGAATGTAGTGCAATAGATCAATGCTCCTTAACATTCACTGATTCATTAGAAACTGATGAAAGCTTTGGGCCCTTTTCCGGGAGATGGTCAACTGGTGTTCTGCAGTCCATGGGGTTGCAAAGAGTCAAACACGGCTTGACAACTGAACACCACCCCCACCTAAACAGCTGAAATGTCTAGACACAACTTGGTATTTACTCCATGATTTTACACCTCAAATAGTGAGCCAACATTTGTGGCAATCTGACTACATAGTCTTCATAAGCTTGTTCTTCTCAAACTCTTCTCAGTCTTAATATGTTGAAAATTGGACTGACAGACCCCTCAACCCAAACCTGACCCAGGATTTCCCATTTGGGGAAACATCACCATCCAGCAAGTGGCTCAACTCAGACAAGTGGCCATCATCCTGACTCCTTCCCTTCACCCTGTCATGAAGTCTCATCAGTTTGCCTCTAAAACATATCCTAATTCTACCCTCCTTCACCTTTCCAGGCCAAGCAATCATTATCTCTCATCTGCAAAATTGTCTCCCAGCCCTCTCTTACAGCCATTTTTCCTAGGCAACCAGGGGACATCCCCAGACTTGTGTGCTATCATGTCACTGCCCTGCCCAGTTTCCTAAGGTGGCTTTCATTGCACTGTGTTACTGTAACTCAGCCTGGTTACTGTTTACATGGTGCCCACTGCAAAATTATTCCTTCTCTAATTCCAACCAACATCACTATTTCCCCGTCCTTAAACTTTCAAGTCTCTTTCCTTCTGCAAAATCTTCACACTGGCCGTTCTCTCGGACTTGAATGTTTTTCTCCTGTTTAGGACTGGTTCCTAAACATCCTTTTGGTCTCAGATTAAACCCCAGGGAACAGAACTAACTGACCACACTTCTCAGCAGGTCTCCATTATCCTCTATCATCTCACTGTTTCCCTCACAGTGCTCATTACTATCTATGATTCCTTGTGTATGTTTACTTGTATATTGTTCCAACGTATACGATTCTTAGTAACACTGGGGTAGGGCTATATCTTTGGCTTTTGTGGATGCCTAATGTATTCTATGTACATTGGTTGAATGCAGTATAGAGCAATGAATGTAGTGCAATAGATCAATGCTCCTTAACATTCACTGATTCATTAGAAACTGATGAAAGCTTTGGGCCCTTTTCCCTGAAAAAAAAATTGTGCACATAACATTGCATTAAGCTGTGGGTAATTTCTGGGCTTCCAGAAGCCTATTCACTTAGAAAATTGGTTAATAATTTTAGAGCTTAATGGCACTTTTAGCTCTAAGATTCTTAAAGTAACACATTTCATTGCATCAACTATTCTATTACCAATAAAGTGCCAACAAAGAAAAGATTAGAAGGCATCCAGGAAAGGTTAGTTTTTATGGGATGATGAAAAACAGTAGGAAATTTCAGGGGTATAGAATCCCAAGGCAGCTAAGAACCAGGATTGACCCCTGCCCCTACTCTGGGCAGCCTGATAGACAGTGCAGCTTGAGAAGGTTGGGGGAGGGCGAGCCCACTTGCCAGGTCGTGAATGTGAGTTTCCTAAAAGGCCATCCAGAGATGTTGGGGCACCTGTATTTCATCTTCTTGGCAACTGAGACTGATGGGGGTGGTGTGCTCGGTTCACTCAGTTGTGTGCGACTCATGCAACCCCATGGACTGTAGCCCATCAGGCTCCTCTGTCCATGGAATTTTCCAGGCAGAAATTGTGGAGTGGGTTGCCATTTTCTCCTCCAGGGGAACTTCCCCACCCAGGGATCAAATTCACATTTCCTGCATCTCTTGTATTGCAGGCAGATTCTTTATAGAACAAGCTCTTCCCAAGTTGAATGGGGAGTGCTCTCTGTGTCTTACCTTTTCTGACTTCCTTCAGCACATCCACGTTCCTGCATGCTCGAGGTACATGTTCCTCTTGTTTTCCTCCTCCTGGACAGTAGGGTTCATGTCCTTCCCACAGCAGCTACTGCGGAGTTGCAGACAGAGCTTCCTAGAAATGCTTATCTAGGGATGGATAATAAAATGTGTATATAAAATCATGATAATATAATGAATAAGAATGGGCATGCTGCTGCCAGGGCATTCACAAGCCCCAGGGGAGACTCTAGAGGGGTTGGGGGCAGGGGTGGCATCCAAGGAGTCCCTCCAGGGAGGTGGAAATCTTCATTAGAGAGGAAGCTGTAGGACCAGGATAGCTCATCATGACTTAATGCAAGGTGACATGTGACAGCCAAGTCCTCAGCCCAACAGGTGCTGGGACACCTGTGAGCATAGCTGCTACAAATTCCTGAGGAGGTCACAAAAAGACCCCAGGGCCAGCTATCTGCAGGGTATGAGGGGTTTGGGTAACCACAGGGACCTCACCTGCAGGTCACAGCTGTCCCTGGACTCAGGCAGGCAGGCCTGTAGCCTCTATAACTGCTGCAGCCCAGAAGTTGACACTTGGATTCAGCTGTCAGACATTTTGTGAAGCATGTGTTGTGGGCCACTGTGGTCAGTGACACTAATACTTAAAATTCTGAGAGCAGCTTAGATGGGCTGTGGTCCTGGTAATGATTTATACAGAAAGGCAGTTTCTCTGCAAGGCAGAAACATGAACATGTAAAGAGTACCCCTTGATCTCACCAAATCTCCCATCCAAGGACATTGCCTTGTTACAAGAATTCCTTTTCTTTTTTCATTAAAGACCTTTTAAGAAAGGTCATTATGAGGGCTGTATATTATTTCAAGTTTCAACTAATAGTTTAAATATAAATTGGGACTCTATAAATAGAAGCATTTACAGTAAAAGTGGGGGGCCTCCCTGGTGGTCCAGTGGGTAAAGAGTCCACCTTGCAGTGCAAGGGGCACTGGTTCGACCCTTGGTCTGGGAAGATCCCACGTTCCGCAGAGTGACTGGACGGGCCTGTCTAAGTACAAGCCAGCGCTATGGAGTGCACGTGCCCAGAGCCAGTGTCCTGCAACATGAGAGGTCATTGTGATGGGAGGCCCACACAGGCCAGAGAATAAAGATGGATGAAAGTAAATGGATGAAGAATCAATAAAAGAGGCCAAAAAAAAAAAGTTAAAAAAATAAAGTAAAAGTGGGTATGGCATATATTAGCTTTAGGAGAGTAAAACCCTCTGGGGTTTGAAGGGAAAGGGGAGGGAAGAGTCACTGAGGGGAGGGACCCTTAGCTGCTTTAGCTGCTTTTGTTTACTTTTAAAAAAAACTCACAAAGATCTGAATCAGATACACCCAAATACTAACATCTGTTGAATCTAGGTGGTGGAGGTTCTGTGGATGTGTATAATATTATTTTCTTCACCTTTGAATGTTTATAATGAAAATAAATATTTTTTAATGATGGAATGTAGAAAGGAAATAGACTTTATGAAACTTAGGTATGTATTGGGATTTCTTGAAGATCTACATATTATTATTTTGATTAGAGATACGAAAAGAGAGGTAAATATCATGTTTGGATATGGAAGGCATAATAATAATTAGAGAAAATACTGACATATGAGTTAGTATGTGCCAGGCACAGTTCTAAACACATTACTCATTAGCTCACTTACACACCAGCACCAGCCTCCATCCGGGGGTGTGATCTCTTGACACAATAATGGTTTTATTGCTAGGGTTTCCAACTGACTCACTAAGTGAAATTAAACAAGCAAGCATCAAGCCAGAAAAGATCAGGCTTCTGTTTCTCAATGGATAGGTTTCAGGAATAAGTGAGCTTGGAAGAAATGTATTTCCATCTCTGACGTAGCACCCTGATGGGAGATGAACCTGTGGAAAACTGGCCCCATTTCTGAAGGAGACAAGGGACCAGACACTGTAAAGGGACTGACTTCCTGAGATGGCGGCCTTCCAGTCATGCTCTATTCCTTTAAAGATAACCGTTATCCTTTTAAAAATTGAAATATAGTTGATTGACAATTTTGGTTTAGTTCAGATGTACAACAAAGGGATTCAGTCTTGTATTTTTTCAGATTATTTTCCATTATAGGCTATTACAAAATGTTGAATATTGTTCCCTATGTTATACAGTAAATCCTTGTTGCTTATCGATTTTATATATAATAGTGTGTATTGTCTTTTATGTCTGTAAGTCTATTTCTCTTTTGCAAATATGTTGATTTGTATTTTTTTTAGATTCCACATATAAGTGATATCATTTCTTTGTCATTTTTAGTGATAAGATATCACTTTAATTTGTCTTTCTTTGTTGATTTATTTCAGTTAATGATTTATTTTAATGATGTTGTATATATCATCACTTAATATGATACACACACATATACACACCTACTTCCCCGGTGGCTCAGTGTCCATTAAGAATAGTGTCCATTGTAGGAATATGCTGTAATTTATCAACTCATGAAATTATAGATGAACCTGTGTGGAGTTTCCAGGTGAGGCTTTATGACTTGTGCTGTGCTGAACACTCTTGTGTATGTCGTCTGTGTAAATTCATATGCATTGCTGTTGAGTAGACTTTTAAAAAAAAGTCATGTTTGGATATGGAAGGCATAATAATAATTAGAGAAAATACTGACATATGAGTTAGTATGTGCCAGGCACAGTTCTAAACACATTACTCATTAGCTCACTTACACACCAGCACCAGCCTCCATCCGGGGGTGTGATCTCTTGACACAATAATGGTTTTATTGCTAGGGTTTCCAACTGACTCACTAAGTGAAATTAAACAAGCAAGCATCAAGCCAGAAAAGATCAGGCTTCTGTTTCTCAATGGATAGGTTTCAGGAATAAGTGAGCTTGGAAGAAATGTATTTCCATCTCTGACGTAGCACCCTGATGGGAGATGAACCTGTGGAAAACTGGCCCCATTTCTGAAGGAGACAAGGGACCAGACACTGTAAAGGGACTGACTTCCTGAGATGGCGGCCTTCCAGTCATGCTCTATTCCTTTAAAGATAACCGTTATCCTTTTAAAAATTGAAATATAGTTGATTGACAATTTTGGTTTAGTTCAGATGTACAACAAAGGGATTCAGTCTTGTATTTTTTCAGATTATTTTCCATTATAGGCTATTACAAAATGTTGAATATTGTTCCCTATGTTATACAGTAAATCCTTGTTGCTTATCGATTTTATATATAATAGTGTGTATTGTCTTTTATGTCTGTAAGTCTATTTCTCTTTTGCAAATATGTTGATTTGTATTTTTTTTAGATTCCACATATAAGTGATATCATTTCTTTGTCATTTTTAGTGATAAGATATCACTTTAATTTGTCTTTCTTTGTTGATTTATTTCAGTTAATGATTTATTTTAATGATGTTGTATATATCATCACTTAATATGATACACACACATATACACACCTACTTCCCCGGTGGCTCAGTGTCCATTAAGAATAGTGTCCATTGTAGGAATATGCTGTAATTTATCAACTCATGAAATTATAGATGAACCTGTGTGGAGTTTCCAGGTGAGGCTTTATGACTTGTGCTGTGCTGAACACTCTTGTGTATGTCGTCTGTGTAAATTCATATGCATTTCTGTTGAGTAGACTTTTAAATGTTCAGTTTTTGTAGACACTTGAATTGGTGTTCCAAAGTGTTTGTACCAATTTACACTCTCTCTAGTGGTGTTCAAGGTGCCCTGTAATATCATCAAAGCTAAAATTTGGGTTTTTTTAAAGACTTTTTCCTGTGGATCATTTTTAAAGTTTTTTATTGAATTTGTTATAATATTGCTTCTATTTTATGTTTTGATTTTTGGGCCCCGAGGCATGTGGACTCCCAACTACCAGGGGTAGAAGCTGCACCCTTTGCATTGAAAGGCAAAGTCTTAACCACTGGACTGCTAGGGAAGTACCACTTTTTTTTTTTTTTAAATGAATACCTAAGCGATGTGCTCATACTTAGAATTTTTCTAGGAAAGAGATCAGGTGGGGCAAGAGCTTTCTTCTATGTTGCTTTCTTTTTTCCAAAAATTTTCTTTTTATTCACATGTACTTTCTATTCTAGGTGAATTTTAAAACTGATTTATTGAGTTTTGCTAGTAATTGCTAGGTTAAAGTTATTCTTATGTAAAACTTATAATAGATACTGCTAAATTGTCCACAAAAAGTCTGAGTCTATATATAGTCCTACTCACAATGAAAAAGGGTAGCCATTTACTCTCACCTTCTTCAATCGTGGATATTAACCAATTCTAAAATTTTACCCCCAAATGATATCTTACTGCATTTAAATTTGTGAGTTTTTTATGAGGCAGATTGAGTAATTTTTACATGTCTATTAGCTATTTGCATTTCTTCTGTGATTTGCCTGTTCATATTATAAGCTGGTATGTCATCGTTTAGCTCTCTCTGTTTTTTTTAACTTTGGCCTCTTTTATCGGTCTTTCATTTATTTATTTTCATCCATCTTTGTTCTTTGGCTTGTATGGGCCTACCATTGCAGTGGCCTCTCCCGTTGCAGAGCACCGGCTCTGGGTGCATGCACTCCTGAGTGCTGGCTCATAATTGGGCACACCTCTCCAGCCGCTCCGCGGCATGTGGGATCTTCCGGTGCCAGGGACTTAATCGGTGCCCCTCACACTGCAAGGTGGACTGTTTACCCACTGGACAACCAGAGAAGCTTTTCTGTGTAAATTCATATGCATTTCTGTTGAGTAGACTTTTAAATGTTCAGTTTTTGTAGACACTTGAATTGGTGTTCCAAAGTGTTTGTACCAATTTACACTCTCTCTAGTGGTGTTCAAGGTGCCCTGTAATATCATCAAAGCTAAAATTTGGGTTTTTTTAAAGACTTTTTCCTGTGGATCATTTTTAAAGTTTTTTATTGAATTTGTTATAATATTGCTTCTATTTTATGTTTTGATTTTTGGGCCCCGAGGCATGTGGACTCCCAACTACCAGGGGTAGAAGCTGCACCCTTTGCATTGAAAGGCAAAGTCTTAACCACTGGACTGCTAGGGAAGTACCACTTTTTTTTTTTTTTAAATGAATACCTAAGCGATGTGCTCATACTTAGAATTTTTCTAGGAAAGAGATCAGGTGGGGCAAGAGCTTTCTTCTATGTTGCTTTCTTTTTTCCAAAAATTTTCTTTTTATTCACATGTACTTTCTATTCTAGGTGAATTTTAAAACTGATTTATTGAGTTTTGCTAGTAATTGCTAGGTTAAAGTTATTCTTATGTAAAACTTATAATAGATACTGCTAAATTGTCCACAAAAAGTCTGAGTCTATATATAGTCCTACTCACAATGAAAAAGGGTAGCCATTTACTCTCACCTTCTTCAATCGTGGATATTAACCAATTCTAAAATTTTACCCCCAAATGATATCTTACTGCATTTAAATTTGTGAGTTTTTTATGAGGCAGATTGAGTAATTTTTACATGTCTATTAGCTATTTGCATTTCTTCTGTGATTTGCCTGTTCATATTATAAGCTGGTATGTCATCGTTTAGCTCTCTCTGTTTTTTTTAACTTTGGCCTCTTTTATCGGTCTTTCATTTATTTATTTTCATCCATCTTTGTTCTTTGGCTTGTATGGGCCTACCATTGCAGTGGCCTCTCCCGTTGCAGAGCACCGGCTCTGGGTGCATGCACTCCTGAGTGCTGGCTCATAATTGGGCACACCTCTCCAGCCGCTCCGCGGCATGTGGGATCTTCCGGTGCCAGGGACTTAATCGGTGCCCCTCACACTGCAAGGTGGACTGTTTACCCACTGGACAACCAGAGAAGCCCCATTTATCTCTTTTTTAAAAAATTCCATCTATAAGAGCTTGTTCTATTTTATAGATCTGCACTGTGTAATATGAGTCACACTGGCCATATTCTGTTTATTTAAATTGAAAGTAATTTAGTTAAGCAAAATTAAGGCTTCAGTTCCTCACACTGGTCATATTTCAAACATGCAATAGCTAAGTGTGGCCAGGGGCTGTCCTTTTGGGCAACACAGAGTGTGAACATTTCTAGTGGACAGTGTTGGTCTAGGTAGTAATCTGTTTCAGTATTTGTGTTGAAATATTTTCCCTCAGTCCATTCTTATATTTTTGACTTTTGAATGCATTCTTTTGTAGTACAGAAAAAATACATTCTTTTTTTTTTTTTAAAAGATTTATTTATTTATTTATTATTGGTGGTGGGTGAGGTGGGGAGGGAGGGGAGCAGGCAGGCCACTTCTATTGGTTTTTCATTTATCTATTTTCATCCATCTTTGTTCTTTGGCCCATGTGGGCCTCCCATCGCGGTGGCCTCTGTTGTTGCAGAGCACCGGCTCTGGGCACACGCGCTCCAGAGCTCCGACTCGGTAATTGGACACATCAGTCCAGCCGCTCCGTGGCACGTGGGATCTTCCCAGGCCAGGGATCGAACCAGCGCCCCTTACACTGCAAGATGGTGTCCTTACCCATTCTTTCAGGGAAGCCCGAAAGAATACATTCTTGTGTGGCCAAATTATTAATCATTTTTATATGGATCTTATTTAAGAAAACCTTAGCACTCATAAATATTTTCTACATATTTTCTTCTAATCATATGAGATCCATGTTTCTCTTTAATCTAAAATTAATTTTATAGTGAAAAACAGTAGCTCAGTTCAGTTTTTCCCAATAGATTGCCAATCTTTCTAGTACCATGCACACTGTGCTTGAAAGGAGGAAAACACAGATATTGGTGAACAGAACTAATAACTACCAAATATCCTTAATCAAGGTAATTAAAATTTCCTTCTGTTTTAGTTTGCTAAGCAGTTTTGTCAGGAATAAACATTAAATTTTGTCAACTGTTTTTTTCTGTATTTCTCAAAAGGATTTTTGTTTTCCCTCCCCCATTAGGACACATTCTACTCTTTAGTCTGGAAAAATATATTATTTTTAATTCATTAATAGACTTAATGTGCTAATATTTTATTTAGAATTTTTGTATGTATTCAGAAAGAAGATTGGCTCTTTTATTATTGATACACAGTATTCCAGTGTGTGAGTGGATTATACTTTGTTTAGTCAGCTTCCTATTAATGCACATTTGCATTTTCCAATATTGTTTAAATTAACAACAATGCTGTGATGCTGCTGCAAACTTGGATCTATGTCATTTTGCACCAGGGTGAGAATATCTATAAGATAAATTCCCAAACATGAGGCTGACAGCTCAAAAAGCAAGTTTGTTAGATATTACCAAATTGGCCTCCACTAAAGTTTTCACCTATTTACACTCTGACTAGAAATCTATGAGTGACTTTTTTCCCAACAGCATCCTTAAACTGTAGCTCCATCTCCTCCACTCAGCAAGGCCACCTGGCTCTGCCTGTGTCTGTTCCCTGCACCAGTGGTCCAGCTGTCTCTGGGCAGAGTATGGGGCAATTGTCTGGCTCATCTCATTTGTTTCCTTTCTCTGGGAATTGGACACATCAGTCCAGCCGCTCCGTGGCACGTGGGATCTTCCCAGGCCAGGGATCGAACCAGCGCCCCTTACACTGCAAGATGGTGTCCTTACCCATTCTTTCAGGGAAGCCCGAAAGAATACATTCTTGTGTGGCCAAATTATTAATCATTTTTATATGGATCTTATTTAAGAAAACCTTAGCACTCATAAATATTTTCTACATATTTTCTTCTAATCATATGAGATCCATGTTTCTCTTTAATCTAAAATTAATTTTATAGTGAAAAACAGTAGCTCAGTTCAGTTTTTCCCAATAGATTGCCAATCTTTCTAGTACCATGCACACTGTGCTTGAAAGGAGGAAAACACAGATATTGGTGAACAGAACTAATAACTACCAAATATCCTTAATCAAGGTAATTAAAATTTCCTTCTGTTTTAGTTTGCTAAGCAGTTTTGTCAGGAATAAACATTAAATTTTGTCAACTGTTTTTTTCTGTATTTCTCAAAAGGATTTTTGTTTTCCCTCCCTCATTAGGACACATTCTACTCTTTAGTCTGGAAAAATATATTATTTTTAATTCATTAATAGACTTAATGTGCTAATATTTTATTTAGAATTTTTGTATGTATTCAGAAAGAAGATTGGCTCTTTTATTATTGATACACAGTATTCCAGTGTGTGAGTGGATTATACTTTGTTTAGTCAGCTTCCTATTAATGCACATTTGCATTTTCCAATATTGTTTAAATTAACAACAATGCTGTGATGCTGCTGCAAACTTGGATCTATGTCATTTTGCACCAGGGTGAGAATATCTATAAGATAAATTCCCAAACATGAGGCTGACAGCTCAAAAAGCAAGTTTGTTAGATATTACCAAATTGGCCTCCACTAAAGTTTTCACCTATTTACACTCTGACTAGAAATCTATGAGTGACTTTTTTCCCAACAGCATCCTTAAACTGTAGCTCCATCTCCTCCACTCAGCAAGGCCACCTGGCTCTGCCTGTGTCTGTTCCCTGCACCAGTGGTCCAGCTGTCTCTGGGCAGAGTATGGGGCAATTGTCTGGCTCATCTCATTTGTTTCCTTTCTCTGAGGGATCACAGTCCCATGCTCCCTGTTGTTCAATGTCTGAAATTGGTTGTTTACAATATTGCGCTGTATTCTAGTTGTTTGTGGTGGGAGATCAAATCTGTTCTTGCTAATCTATCACAGACCAAAGTCCTGCTTTTGTTTTTAATTTTCAACATTCCTTTGTATAGGATAGAGTTTAGTTTTTATAATTCAATCTGAAAATCTCTTTCAGTTCAGTTCAGTTCAGTTCAGTTGCTCAGTCGTGTCCAATTGTTTGTGACCCGATGGACTACAGCACACCACGCTTCCCTGTCCTTCACCATCTCTTGGAGCCTGCTCAAAATGTGCATTGACTCAGTGATGTCATCCAACCATCTTCTCCTCTGTTGTCTCCTTCATGTTTTGCCTTCTATTTTTTCCAACATCAGGCTCTTTTCCAGTGAGTTGGCTCTTAGCATCAGGTGGCCAAAATATTGGAGCTTCAACTTCAGCATCATTCCATTCAGGGTTGATTTCCTTAAGGATTGACTAGATTGATCTCCTTGCAGTCCAGGGACTCTTAAGAACCTTCTCCAACACCCAGTTCAGAGGCATCAATCTCTTAAATGTGTGACTTAATCTGCTTTACACTGACTGACGTGCCAGACATGATTGATCTCAACTCTGGCATTATTTTATGTTATGCTTATTTTTCATATTTAAGTCATTCCTATTCTTCTTTTCTTTATTTCTGCATAAGGTTCTTCTTAATTTAGGCAGCTTTATATTCTTGCTTATGGTCTTCCTCAATTCAGAAATTCATCTCTCATCTCTTTTTTTCCACTTGTTTCTATAAAAACTGGTAACACATCATTTTATTTATTGTATACAAATATAGACCTTAGGATAATTTTTGTTATTGTATTTATTTTACAGATGATATAATAAAGCTTAAAGAGGTTCATTTCCCAACATTACAAACTAAGACAATGCAGAAACAGAATCTGAATCCAAGACCGCCTGACTCAAGTCCACATTCATCTTATTCTATTCAACAAAATGCTATTTTATATACCACATCACACTTAACCATAGCATACTATACTATGTAGCCTTCTTACTTTCTGGGGGTGAATTTGTAATTCTAAAAAATATACTTACCATAAAGTTTCAAGTGGTTGTTGTTTAATCGCTAAGTCATGTTGGACTCTTTTGTGACTCCATGAACTCATGGGATTCCTCAGGCAAGAATACTGAATGGAGTGCTACTGCCCCTTCCAGGGGATCTTCCCAATCCGGGATCAAACCTGTGTCTCCTACATGGACAGGCAAGTTCTTTATCATTGAGCCACCAGGGAAGCCTTGTAAAGTTACCAAGTGCTGTTAAATAACCATTATTGAGCTTAGTTATTGAGCACATTAGTTAAGTTGTTAATTTGCTGTTAATGACTTTTTTTTCATTTCTAAATAATAACCAAAAATAAGTTTTGCATGGGAAAGAGATTTTTTACTCCTCATATTTTAAACTTTCCTACAGGGAATGGATTTAAATTAGTTAGGTAATTCCCTAACTCAAGATCTAAGTCAGGAGCAAATTTCCTACTTAGCAATTAAGTAACTCGTATGTATTTCCTCAAGGGACAGAGAAGCCAGAGCCCTTTCAGCTCTTGCCTAAAGATGAGCACAGACAGATGAATACAGACATGGGGAAGTCATGAGGCAGCAGGATATTGAGAGAAAAAACCAAGGTTCCATTCCTGAGTCTGCGGCTCACGAGCTGCGGAGCCTTGGGCAAATAAATCACTTACCCTCTTGGGATTTTAGTTTTCTCATTTTTAGAAAGAGTGTTGGGCTAGATATCTTACGTAAGGTCTCCTTTAGGGCAAAAGTGATATAATTTTTATACTCTTATAAATGGGGACTGTGTGAGTTATATTGTTAAAGTTAAAAAACCCACAATTTAAAAAAGCATTATATGCATTAGATATCTAAAGGAAATGCAATACATAAAAAAAATTGACTCTATATCCTGAATGTTTTTCCGCCTCCTTGAGTTTCTATACAATGAATATGTATTATTCTTGTAATCTGAAAATAATGTATTTTGTTTTTTTAACACATTGGAAACTGCAAGAGAACCAAAAATAGAATAAAACAACCCAAATTTTAGTGTAACCAGGATACCAGACAGAAGGTCCAACATCATTATGAAGGCCCAACACATTATGAAACGTTTTAAGATGTCAGGGGGTCAGGATCTCATCTGACAGATGGACTCACCAGTAACCCAGTCCCTCTCAGCAGCATCCGGGGACAGTGTTTCCATAATGACTCACAAGGACTGTAATCCGTTTCAAGTGGTTGTTGTTTAATCGCTAAGTCATGTTGGACTCTTTTGTGACTCCATGAACTCATGGGATTCCTCAGGCAAGAATACTGAATGGAGTGCTACTGCCCCTTCCAGGGGATCTTCCCAATCCGGGATCAAACCTGTGTCTCCTACATGGACAGGCAAGTTCTTTATCATTGAGCCACCAGGGAAGCCTTGTAAAGTTACCAAGTGCTGTTAAATAACCATTATTGAGCTTAGTTATTGAGCACATTAGTTAAGTTGTTAATTTGCTGTTAATGACTTTTTTTTCATTTCTAAATAATAACCAAAAATAAGTTTTGCATGGGAAAGAGATTTTTTACTCCTCATATTTTAAACTTTCCTACAGGGAATGGATTTAAATTAGTTAGGTAATTCCCTAACTCAAGATCTAAGTCAGGAGCAAATTTCCTACTTAGCAATTAAGTAACTCGTATGTATTTCCTCAAGGGACAGAGAAGCCAGAGCCCTTTCAGCTCTTGCCTAAAGATGAGCACAGACAGATGAATACAGACATGGGGAAGTCATGAGGCAGCAGGATATTGAGAGAAAAATCCAAGGTTCCATTCCTGAGTCTGTGGCTCATGAGCTGGGGAGCCTTGGGCAAATAAATCACTTACCCTCTTGGGATTTTAGTTTTCTCATTTTTAGAAAGAGTGTTGGGCTAGATATCTTACGTAAGGTCTCCTTTAGGGCAAAAGTGATATAATTTTTATACTCTTATAAATGGGGACTGTGTGAGTTATATTGTTAAAGTTAAAAAACCCACAATTTAAAAAAGCATTATATGCATTAGATATCTAAAGGAAATGCAATACATAAAAAAAATTGACTCTATATCCTGAATGTTTTTCCGCCTCCTTGAGTTTCTATACAATGAATATGTATTATTCTTGTAATCTGAAAATAATGTATTTTGTTTTTTTAACACATTGGAAACTGCAAGAGAACCAAAAATAGAATAAAACAACCCAAATTTTAGTGTAACCAGGATACCAGACAGAAGGTCCAACATCATTATGAAGGCCCAACACATTATGAAACGTTTTAAGATGTCAGGGGGTCAGGATCTCATCTGACAGATGGACTCACCAGTAACCCAGTCCCTCTCAGCAGCATCCGGGGACAGTGTTTCCATAATGACTCACAAGGACTGTGCCAGCCAGCCCCAGATCACGGCCTTTTCCATTTCCAGCTCCAGAGTTGTGACGGCCTGACACTGTGGTTCTCATGGAATTCTGAAACAAGCCTGGCTTCATCATAATGACTGCCTATTCAAGGCAGAAATGGGAAGGAGGATATGACTAATGACATTTGGAGGCAGAATGGGAACAAAACCAAAAATTACAGTGACTCTCTGGTTGGGACACGTTGGATAGGAACAGAACTCTGTATTCACAAGTCCAGGAGTTTGTGGCCTGGCCAAGCGACCAGAGGCAAAAATAAATAGCAGACCTGCTCAATTTGTCAGTTATGAAGGATGAAGACTTGAGTTTCAGGATGAGAGGTGGGAAGAAGTCATTTGACAGGTGGGCTTCTTAACAATGAGGGCAAACTTCCTTGGTCTGGGAACTGTAGAAAAAGAGAAGACCCATTTGGTCATGAAGGACAGTCTCTGTTTTCCTATAGATATGGTATATTCCCCACTCCCCTTGGCTCAAATCTATGCCATTGGCACATCTACCATGATCATGGTGGGTTCAAATAAAATCATTGTCATTTCATATGCTCAGCGATTGTGTAAAATCTACTTCTTTCAGACCCTCTGCTTTCCATTTATTAAAACAAGCATTCTTACCCTGACACTGTAGATCCTAAGGAGACTACGGATTGAATTCAGAGGTTTACACATATCTACAAATCTTTTCAGAGCCACTTTACTGCCTCATATGATTTCTAAAATACAAAAAATGACTCTATATCCTGAATGTTTTTCCGCCTCCTTGAGTTTCTATACAATGAATATGTATTATTCTTGTAATCTGAAAATAATGTATTTTGTTTTTTTAACACATTGGAAACTGCAAGAGAACCAAAAATAGAATAAAACAACCCAAATTTTAGTGTAACCAGGATACCAGACAGAAGGTCCAACATCATTATGAAGGCCCAACACATTATGAAACGTTTTAAGATGTCAGGGGGTCAGGATCTCATCTGACAGATGGACTCACCAGTAACCCAGTCCCTCTCAGCAGCATCCGGGGACAGTGTTTCCATAATGACTCACAAGGACTGTGCCAGCCAGCCCCAGATCACGGCCTTTTCCATTTCCAGCTCCAGAGTTGTGACGGCCTGACACTGTGGTTCTCATGGAATTCTGAAACAAGCCTGGCTTCATCATAATGACTGCCTATTCAAGGCAGAAATGGGAAGGAGGATATGACTAATGACATTTGGAGGCAGAATGGGAACAAAACCAAAAATTACAGTGACTCTCTGGTTGGGACACGTTGGATAGGAACAGAACTCTGTATTCACAAGTCCAGGAGTTTGTGGCCTGGCCAAGCGACCAGAGGCAAAAATAAATAGCAGACCTGCTCAATTTGTCAGTTATGAAGGATGAAGACTTGAGTTTCAGGATGAGAGGTGGGAAGAAGTCATTTGACAGGTGGGCTTCTTAACAATGAGGGCAAACTTCCTTGGTCTGGGAACTGTAGAAAAAGAGAAGACCCATTTGGTCATGAAGGACAGTCTCTGTTTTCCTATAGATATGGTATATTCCCCACTCCCCTTGGCTCAAATCTATGCCATTGGCACATCTACCATGATCATGGTGGGTTCAAATAAAATCATTGTCATTTCATATGCTCAGCGCATTGTGTAAAATCTACTTCTTTCAGACCCTCTGCTTTCCATTTATTAAAACAAGCATTCTTACCCTGACACTGTAGATCCTAAGGAGACTACGGATTGAATTCAGAGGTCCTTCAACTTAGGGGAGACAGAGAGAACAATTGCTTGATCATTTTCACTAGCCTGAGACTGAAATTCAGTATTTCCTTCCAAATGCACCTTGGCAATAAATCACAATTATATTAACAATGCCTCAATATTGTCCACAAGAGAGAGTATGGAAATGTTCAAATCACATTGCAATTGTTTCACATGTCTCAGAATATTGTTTATGTTCATTAATGCTTGAAAGTTACAGAACTTAGACCCGAACCTAAATCTTGTTATTTAATGCATTAATTAAGAAGTACACCTATTACTGTAGCGCAAAAGTCAGTTAGAAAAAATGTTAATAACTATTGTAGCCCTATATTTTACTTTGTATGTTTGTAAATATTATTCTGAGAAGCAGCCATAGGTTTCACAAGATGGGCAGAGGGTTCACGGTGTAAAAGCAGTTCAATATTCCTCCAATAAAAAACATACACTTTCTTTTTCACCCACATTCAATATGAATGTCAATTCAAGACATTACGCATAGGCAATAAAGGGTAGTGATTCTTGAGAGATGGGAAGTGAACAAGATGAACCCAAAACTCATAAGCGAACGTCCAGAAGAGAATTTCCAGGCATCAGTGCGGGAAGGGGGCACCTACATGGATCCCTGAAGTCTCCCCAGGTTGAAGAGCTAGAAGTCTGAAAGGTCAGGGTCGCTGGAGTTTTCAGAGCAGAGCATCAGAGAAGGGAGAGTTATAAAGAGAAAGCGCGAGATTCCCTCAAATAAGAAGACTTTCAGGATGAGAGGTGGGAAGAAGTCATTTGACAGGTGGGCTTCTTAACAATGAGGGCAAACTTCCTTGGTCTGGGAACTGTAGAAAAAGAGAAGACCCATTTGGTCATGAAGGACAGTCTCTGTTTTCCTATAGATATGGTATATTCCCCACTCCCCTTGGCTCAAATCTATGCCATTGGCACATCTACCATGATCATGGTGGGTTCAAATAAAATCATTGTCATTTCATATGCTCAGCGCATTGTGTAAAATCTACTTCTTTCAGACCCTCTGCTTTCCATTTATTAAAACAAGCATTCTTACCCTGACACTGTAGATCCTAAGGAGACTACGGATTGAATTCAGAGGTCCTTCAACTTAGGGAGACAGAGAACAACTGCTTGATCCTTTTCACTAGCCTGAGACTGAAATTCAGTATTTCCTTCCAAATGCACCTTGGCAATAAATCACAATTATATTAACAATGCCTCAATATTGTCCACAAGAGAGAGTATGGAAATGTTCAAATCACATTGCAATTGTTTCACATGTCTCAGAATATTGTTTATGTTCATTAATGCTTGAAAGTTACAGAACTTAGACCCGAACCTAAATCTTGTTATTTAATGCATTAATTAAGAAGTACACCTATTACTGTAGCGCAAAAGTCAGTTAGAAAAAATGTTAATAACTATTGTAGCCCTATATTTTACTTTGTATGTTTGTAAATATTATTCTGAGAAGCAGCCATAGGTTTCACAAGATGGGCAGAGGGTTCACGGTGTAAAAGCAGTTCAATATTCCTCCAATAAAAAACATACACTTTCTTTTTCACCCACATTCAATATGAATGTCAATTCAAGACATTACGCATAGGCAATAAAGGGTAGTGATTCTTGAGAGATGGGAAGTGAACAAGATGAACCCAAAACTCATAAGCGAACGTCCAGAAGAGAATTTCCAGGCATCAGTGCGGGAAGGGGGCACCTACATGGATCCCTGAAGTCTCCCCAGGTTGAAGAGCTAGAAGTCTGAAAGGTCAGGGTCGCTGGAGTTTTCAGAGCAGAGCATCAGAGAAGGGAGAGTTATAAAGAGAAAGCGCTCGAGATTCCCTCAAATACTGATCTGAGGACAGTTCACCATGTATGTGAGAGAAAGGAACCCACGACTGAGGAAAGAATCCCCTGCAAGGATTTGAGGGAAAACTCCTGGAGCTCACACTGAGTGGGGGCGTCATAAGGTACTGAGTGTTGGTTTTGTCTCAATATTGGGGGAAATTAGCCATAAACTAAACATGTCTGTGGTTCTTCCTATCAAAGCTTAAAAGGAACATGGGAGGTGGGGTTGTGGGGGGAGCCAAGATGGTGGAGGAATGAGGGGAAGATTTCACCAGCTCTCCAACAGAATCACCAGAACTAATTAAGAAATAAAACATCATCAACAAACCAGCCGCTGGACAACAGAAGAACTCCTTAGGTCTGCGAGGGTTGAAGAGGGAACAGCCAGAACTTTCCTGGAGCTACTGTTCTGAGAATCCTCTATCCTAACCCCCACACTGGACCGGACCGACGGAGAACGCGCTAGCAAGTGCCCTAAAAGGGGGCCTGAGTGGAGCATGGGGTAGGGAGGGCAGCACTCAGAGTGAAAATTCCAAGAATCCGCCCGGACTGCCGGCAGAAATTAAGACTTTAGGAAGATAGGATACTGGAACAGGGCCAGGCGGAACGCAATTGGGAAGTTCCCCGCGGAGCACTACCTAGAGACCTAGAGCCAGGCGAAAATCGCGACTTCTCGCCTGGCACCGGGTAAGTTCAAACACTCCTTGTGGGGGGCTTGCTGAACGGAGAGGGGGAAGTCACCCATGGATTGCTGACCAGGGACCGGGCTCAAGCCGGACAGGAAAGCTCGCGCCAGGAAAGCTCGCGCCTGCCTTTGGGACTTGGACGCGTAACTGGCAGTGCGCGCACACCAGTGGCAGAGGAGCCCGTGCACCCGCATAGCTACCCCCGCAGAGAAGGAAGCCGGGAGAAGGGCAGGTATTGGAGGCTACAGGCGGGTGCGCGGCAGAGCCGGGGCGCCCCGCTCCAACACGGGACTGCGCGTGCTGCGGCCCCCCGCCCGAAGGACTGGGATCAGCCCACCGCCCCAGCCAGCACCTGAGCTTGCAGCAAAGCCTTATTTGGCTGAAAACAAAAACAGAAACCATAGCAACCAGTGCTGTAAGGGAAAGCTACATCATCAAGACAACACCATTGAGAGCAGATTGACTTCCACCAGACAGATGAGAGGATAAAAACCAGGGACAGTGTTTAGCTTTTTTGGTTTGTTTATTTGTTGTGGACAGTTCTGTTTATTTGTTTGATCGGTCAGGTTTGGGGTTTTGGTTTTTGGGGTTTTTTGTCTCTTCTTATTAAGTCTTTCTTCCCTTTTTAATTTTTAATTTCTTTTTTTTTTTTGATTTTTAATTTTTTTAAATTGTAATTCTTGGAAACTTCTAATTTTCTTTCCTCTTTGCCACTGCTTCCACCCTCTATGTTCTAAATGTAAAACTTTCTCCTGTCCACCGCTATCCTGTAGATAAATATTTCCTACCTTCCTGTCTCCACTACTCTCTTCCAGCTGCACTAAACAATACAACACACTAATCTTGGCTACCTAACCCTGTAAAATCCTTCCAAGACGAATCTATTCCTTCTCATTACCTATACACTCTCCTCCTCCTCAACCCCAACACATGTCTTAGTTAAAAATTGCTTTCGTTCTAATAGTGCAAGCCAGGACCTTGCCCCGGATCTATTTTTCCAGGCACTATTTTAATTAATTCAGAGCTTAATGTGCAAGTATCATCACTAATTGCGTCATTTGCCAGAAAAATTTCCTATGCTTTATCTCTGTAAGACTGGTTAGATGTGGTTATTTCTGCGTATGTATGTATATCTTACAACTATGTTAGAAAGCATCCGCATGCTTTTATGACTGTCACCCATCAGGGACACACCTCTTGTTCCTCAGATGCTAGTCTTGGAACTAATATCACTGAACACCATAGCAAACCAGACATAGAGCCTATACCCTCTGACCAATCATCCAAGCAAGGATCCTAGGAGTGGAAGCCCTGATTCCAAGACCCTACACGTTCAAAGAACATACAACACTAGAGATTATTCACCTGTAAACAAGACCTAACACCACCCAAGACACAAACCACTGAACCCTTCTACAAGAACAGAAACCCAAAGGAAGGGAGAATTCAACCAAGAAGCCTGGTGAGAAAAAGAACTCCACACACACAGACACACACAAAGAAACAAAAACTAACCTAATAATGAAGTGACAGAGAAACACTGCACAAATGAAGGACCAAGCTAGAGAAACACCACTTCAAATGACAGAGGAGGAGATAGACAAATTATCCAAAAGAGAATTCAAAAAAGCGATACTAATGAGGATGCAAAACACTGAAAACAGAATATTAGAGGAAATTAGTGCACTGAGAAGAGACATGCAAAAAATGAAAAATAAGCAAATAGAGCCTACCAACTCAATTGCTGAACTCAAAAATACTATAGACGGTCTCAACAGTAGAGTATCAGAGGCGGAAGAATGGATAAGTGAGCTGGAAGACAGAATGGTGGAAATAAGTGCTGAAGAACAGAACAAAGCACAGGGAATTAAAAGAACTTAGGATAGCATCAGGGACCTATGGGACAATATCAAACGCACCAACATTAGAATTATAGAAATTCCAGAAGAAGAAGAGGGGAAGAAAGGCTGTGAAAAAATTCTTGAAGAGGTTATAGTTGAAAACTTCCCCAACATGGGAAAGGAAATAGTCAACCAAGTCCAAGAAGCACAAAGAGTTCCATACAGGATAACCCCCAGAAGAAACACACCAAGGCACATACTAATCAAACTAATGCAGACTAAATATAAAGACAGATTACTGAAAGCAACTAGGAGCAAACAACAAATAACATATAAAGGAAACCCCATACATTTAACTGCAGATCTCTCAACAGAAACCCTGCAGGCCAGAAGAGAATGGCAAGACACATTTAAATGGCTAAAAGAGAATAACCTCCAGACAAGAATTCTCTACCCAGCAAGAATCTCATTCAGAATTGATGATGAAGTCAAAAGCTTCATAGACAAGCAAAAACTAAAAGAATTCTGTACCACAAAATGAACCCTACAACAAGTGTTAAAGGGCCTGATATAGCCAGTGAATACAAGAGTAGGAGAAGCCTTACAAATCAAACCCCAAATTTCTAAGAAGATGACAATAGGAACATTGATATCAATAATTACTTTGAATGTCAATGGACTAAATGCCCCAACCAAAAGACACAGAGTGGCTGAATGGATCCAAAAACACGACCCAGACATATGCTGCCTCCAGGAAACTCATTTCAGACCTAGAGACACTCATAGACTGAAAGTGAAAGACTGGAAAAAGATATTCCATGCAAATGGAAATCAAAAGAAAGCGGGAGTAGCAATCCTCATATCAGACAAAATAGATTTTAAAGTAAAGAAGATTCTAAGAGACAAGGCAGGTCACTACATCATGATTAAGGGATCTATCCAAGAGCAAGATATATCAGTCATGAATATCTATGCACCCAACACAGGGGCACCTCAATACATAAGACAGATATACTTTCAGACATAAAAGAGGACATCAACAATAACACAGTAATAGTAGGAGTAATAGTAGGAGACTAACATTTCTCTCACACCAATGGACAGATCATCCAAACAGAAAATTAGAATTATAGAAATTCCAGAAGAAGAAGAGGGGAAGAAAGGCTGTGAAAAAATTCTTGAAGAGGTTATAGTTGAAAACTTCCCCAACATGGGAAAGGAAATAGTCAACCAAGTCCAAGAAGCACAAAGAGTTCCATACAGGATAACCCCCAGAAGAAACACACCAAGGCACATACTAATCAAACTAATGCAGACTAAATATAAAGACAGATTACTGAAAGCAACTAGGAGCAAACAACAAATAACATATAAAGGAAACCCCATACATTTAACTGCAGATCTCTCAACAGAAACCCTGCAGGCCAGAAGAGAATGGCAAGACACATTTAAATGGCTAAAAGAGAATAACCTCCAGACAAGAATTCTCTACCCAGCAAGAATCTCATTCAGAATTGATGATGAAGTCAAAAGCTTCATAGACAAGCAAAAACTAAAAGAATTCTGTACCACAAAATGAACCCTACAACAAGTGTTAAAGGGCCTGATATAGCCAGTGAATACAAGAGTAGGAGAAGTCCTACAAATCACACCCCAAATTTCTAAGAAGATGACAATAGGAACATTGATATCAATAATTACTTTGAATGTCAATGGACTAAATGCCCCAACCAAAAGACACAGAGTGGCTGAATGGATCCAAAAACACGACCCAGACATATGCTGCCTCCAGGAAACTCATTTCAGACCTAGAGACACTCATAGACTGAAAGTGAAAGACTGGAAAAAGATATTCCATGCAAATGGAAATCAAAAGAAAGCGGGAGTAGCAATCCTCATATCAGACAAAATAGATTTTAAAGTAAAGAAGATTCTAAGAGACAAGGCAGGTCACTACATCATGATTAAGGGATCTATCCAAGAGCAAGATATATCAGTCATGAATATCTATGCACCCAACACAGGGGCACCTCAATACATAAGACAGATATACTTTCAGACATAAAAGAGGACATCAACAATAACACAGTAATAGTAGGAGTAATAGTAGGAGACTAACATTTCTCTCACACCAATGGACAGATCATCCAAACAGAAAATTAATAAAGAAACACAAGCCTTAAATGCCACGCTAGAAAAGATGGACCTCATCGATATCTTTAGGACTTTCAATCCAAAAGCAGAAGAATACACTTTCTTCTCAAATGCTCACAGAACATTCTCCAGGATAGACCAGGATGTGACATCTTGGGCCACAAATCAAACCTCAGTCAATTCAAGAAAACTGAAATTCTATCAACCATCTTCTCGGACCACAATGCAATGAGACTAGAGATCAACTACAGGAAAAAAAAAAGAAAAACACTAAAAACACAAACACATGGAGATTAAACAACACATACCTAAAAAACCAACTGATTACTGAGGAAATCAAAGGAGAAATTAGAGGGGTGGAGTTAAGATGTCCGCGTAGAAGGACGTGCACTCATTTCTCCTGCAAAATCACCTGAATTGCAAAGAGTTCCTGGGAAACCATCGACGAAAGGAGGTTGGATCTGATCACAGAGAGGATACCCGACATCGAAGAAGAAAGGAGAAGCCGCATCAAGATGCTAGGAGGGGCGCAATCACACTTTTAAAAGTCAAACCTCACACCCGCCAGAGAGGCTGGGTGGGCCAAAGGCGCAAAGCCTGTTGCAGATCAAAACCTGGGAAAGGAGCAGTGACACCCACAAGGGACTGAGCCAGACCTACTTTGGAGGGTCCAGGTGCCCCCCTGAGCTAGAAGTGCCCTTGAGCAGGCCTTGGCAGGCCGGCACTCAGTTTTCTTTGGAGGAGGTTACCATTAACCCGATCACAGAGTCACCGAGGAGGACTGGAAAGTCTCTGCGCACTGTGATCCTGGAGAGGGGAGTAGCGATCCTGCATGAGACTGAGCCAGACTCACCTCTGAGTAACCTGACGTCTCCCGTGGTAGCGGGAGTCGACGGTGGCCTGCAGCAGGGTCGGAGTAACTGCGGAGGTGCTTCCCATAGAGCATGTGGGAATAAATCCTCTGTGAGACAGACGCCATTTTCCCTACTGTAGTTTGGCTGCTGGGGAAGCTGCAGGGAGGGATTTAGCTCCACCCAGCAAGAAAAGGGATTTGGATTAAGAAACTCCCAGGGCCAGCCTGGGCGGGCCTTTTAATTCTGGAATAGGCCAAAATAAACAAGCAGTCAAAGAGGTCTTCAGATCCAACCACTGCCAGAGGCAAGAAAAAGATTGATAATTCCTGAATAGTCAGCAAGAGACAGAAGAACAGAAACACTATTTTCACGTTTTCTCTGAAGCTGGAGTTACTGCTGGACTTTAAAATTTCATTTTTTGTATTGTATCACTTTGTTTCAATTTCTTTTTTCTCTTTTTTCCAAACCCACACAGTGCGCCCCCTGCTTTTTTTTTTTTTTGGGTGTGTGTGTGTGAGAGAGAGAGAGAGAGTGGGTGTGTTCATTTCCTCCACTGAATTCTATTGAAGCTACTAGTCTTATCAGTAAGACTGAATATATTCAAGTTTACAAAATTTTTTTTTTTCTTTTTCCTTTTAAACCACACATTTTATTTTGGCATAAACTTCTGGTTCCCCATTGGCTTTTTAAGGTTCTGTGGGGGGTTTTGTTTGTTTTTATTATTTTTGCTTTGTTTTTCTATATTTTTCTATATAATTAGCTCTTTTAATTTTTTAAAAATTTTTCATTTGTACTACCACTTCCTCTAAAATTCTTTGCTTTCTCTGAAGCTCCTTTCCTATAGCACTAAATTCTAATACATACAAATCTTTAGTTCCCTATAGTTAACTTTGCAATATTATTCTATATTTCTCTTCTATCCTCCCTTTCTCTTTTTCCCTTTCCCCACCATATTTCTTAGTCTGTTCTGTCCTCATTGCCTTATCCCCAACAGGGATCCTGCTCTAGCATTATTCTCCAATTGGTTCTCTACTTAGTTTGGTTATTAACTGGTGGATATCATTCTTGGATTTCTCTATTCGCCATGCTAACGTATTGTACTGTATTTTTGGTTGGAATGCTTGGGTTATGTTATAGCTGTATATGTCTATGTGTATAATTCAATACGCTAGATAGTACTTGCATAATTTTTTAATTGCCATTTGTCAAAGGTATACCTTCTGTTTCTCATTTGCATATATATGTTTTAATATCATTTAATGCCATAACAAACCAGCCGTGAAATCTTCATTCCCTGGTCAGGCAACAAGCCCCGGGGCTTTAGGGAGGGAGCACTGACTCCAAAACTCTACAATACTAGAGAATACCTAACACTAATGAGCAGTATACAAGTGAGAACGCCAACAAAGGTAATCACATGTATGCAATTCCTGACATTACCCAATCACCAGCATCACCCAAAATAAGAAGCCCCAGCCAAACAACAAACACCAACAGACGTAACTCAAAGTCTGGGAAAAGGAAATCCCAAACAGAGTCAGTTAAAAAATTAATAATAACAGTGAAACGGCAGAGAAATACCACACAAGTGAAGGAACAATCCACAAACACACAAGATCAAATTAATGAAGAGAATTTGGACAAACTTTCTGAAAGTGATTTCAGAAGAATGATAGTAAAGATGATCAAAGACACTGAAAACAGAATTTCAGAGAAATTGCAGGATACAACTAACACACTGAATAAAGAAATACAAGAACTTACCAAAAAAGTAACAGAGACAAACAACTCAATTGCTGAACTGAAAAACACTGTAGAAGGAATCAAGAGCAGACTGTCTGAGACAGAAGACCGGATAAGTGAGCTGGAAGATAAAATGGTGGAAGTAACTGCTGAAAAACAGACTCTAGCTCAAAGAATGAAAAGAGCAGAGGATAGCCTCAGAGACCTCTGGGATAATATCAAATGCACCAATATTCGAATTATAGGGGTTCCAGAAGAAGAAGAAAAAAGAAAGGCTATGAGAAAAATTTTAAAGAGATTATAGTTGAAAATTTCCCCAACATGGGAAAAGAAATAGTCAGTCAAGTCCAAGAAGCACAGAGTACCATACAGAATCAATCCGAGAAGAAACACAGCAAGACACATATTAACGAAGTTAACACAAATTAAACACATAGATAGAATTCTCAAAGCAGCAAGGGAAAAGCAACTAGTGACATACAAGGGAAAGCCCATCTGTTTAACAGCTGATCTTTCAACAGAAACTCTGCAGGCCAGAAGGGAATGTTCATAACCTTCTGTTTCTCATTTGCATATATATGTTTTAATATCATTTAATGCCATAACAAACCAGCCGTGAAATCTTTATTCCCTGGTCAGGCAACAAGCCCCGGGGCTTTAGGGAGGGAGCACTGACTCCAAAACTCTACAATACTAGAGAATACCTAACACTAATGAGCAGTATACAAGTGAGAACGCCAACAAAGGTAATCACATGTATGCAATTCCTGACATTACCCAATCACCAGCATCACCCAAAATAAGAAGCCCCAGCCAAACAACAAACACCAACAGACGTAACTCAAAGTCTGGGAAAAGGAAATCCCAAACAGAGTCAGTTAAAAAATTAATAATAACAGTGAAACGGCAGAGAAATACCACACAAGTGAAGGAACAATCCACAAACACACAAGATCAAATTAATGAAGAGAATTTGGACAAACTTTCTGAAAGTGATTTCAGAAGAATGATAGTAAAGATGATCAAAGACACTGAAAACAGAATTTCAGAGAAATTGCAGGATACAACTAACACACTGAATAAAGAAATACAAGAACTTACCAAAAAAGTAACAGAGACAAACAACTCAATTGCTGAACTGAAAAACACTGTAGAAGGAATCAAGAGCAGACTGTCTGAGACAGAAGACCGGATAAGTGAGCTGGAAGATAAAATGGTGGAAGTAACTGCTGAAAAACAGACTCTAGCTCAAAGAATGAAAAGAGCAGAGGATAGCCTCAGAGACCTCTGGGATAATATCAAATGCACCAATATTCGAATTATAGGGGTTCCAGAAGAAGAAGAAAAAAGAAAGGCTATGAGAAAAATTTTAAAGAGATTATAGTTGAAAATTTCCCCAACATGGGAAAAGAAATAGTCAGTCAAGTCCAAGAAGCACAGAGTACCATACAGAATCAATCCGAGAAGAAACACAGCAAGACACATATTAACGAAGTTAACACAAATTAAACACATAGATAGAATTCTCAAAGCAGCAAGGGAAAAGCAACTAGTGACATACAAGGGAAAGCCCATCTGTTTAACAGCTGATCTTTCAACAGAAACTCTGCAGGCCAGAAGGGAATGGCAGGACACATTTAAATGGCTAAAAGAGAATAATCTACAACCAAGAATCCTCTACCCTGCAAGGATCTCCTTCAAAATTGATGGAGAAATCAAAAGCTTTACAGACAAGCAAAAACTAAAAGAATTTAGTCACACCAAACCAGCCTTACAACAAGTGTTAAAGGGACTTATATAGACAACAAGTATAAAAGGAGAAGATCCATGAAACAAACCTATCATAACATCTAAGAAGATGACAATAGGATCATTTGTATCAATAATTACTTTGAATGTCAATGGACTAAATGCCCCAACCAAAAGACACAGAGTGGCTGAATGGATCCAAAAACACGACTCAGACATATGCTGCCTCCAGGAAACTCATTTCAGACCTAGAGACACTCATAGACTGAAAGTGAGAGGCTGGAAAAAGATATTCCATGCAAATGGAAATCAAAAGAAAGCTGGAGTAGCAATCCTCATATCAGACAAAATAGATTTTAAAGTAAAGAAGATTCTAAGAGACAAGGCAGGTCACTACATCATGATTAAGGGATCGATCCAAGAAGAAGACAGAACAATCATAAATGTCTATGTACCCAATGCAGGAGCACCCCAATACATAAGACAAACACTTTCAGACATAAAAGAAGACATTGACAGTAACACAATCATAGTAGGAGACTTTAACACTCCTCTCACACCAATGGACAGATCATCCAAACAGAAAAGTAATAAAGAAACACAAGCCTTAAATGCCACACTAGAAGAAATGGACCTCATCGATATCTTTAGGACTTTCCATCCAAAAGCAGAAGAATACACTTTCTTCTCAAGTGCTCACGGAACATTCTCCAGGATAGACCACATCGTGGGCCACAAATCAAACCTCAGTCAATTCAAGAAAACTGAAATTCTATCAACCATCTTCTCGGACCACAATGCAGTGAGACTAGTGATCAACTACAGGAAAAATACCGCTAAAAACACAAACACATGGCGATTAAACAACACATACCTAAAAAAACAACTGATTACTGAGGAAATCAAAGGAGAAATTTAAAAATTCCTATAAGAAAAAGACAATGAACACATGACAGTGCAAAACCTATGGGATACTGCAAAAGCAGTTCTAAGAGGGAAGTTTATAGCAATTCAATCCCACCTCAAGAAACTAGGAAAATCTCAAACAGACGACCTAACCTTATGCTTAAAACAACTGAAGAAAGAAGAACAAAAACACCCCAAAGCCAGCAGAAGAAGAGAAATCATAAAGATCAGAGCAGAAATAAATGAGAAAGAAACGAAAGAAACAATAGTAAAGATAAATAAAACAAAAAGCTGGTTCTTCGAAAAGGTCAATAAAATCGACACACCACTGGCCAGACTCATCAAGAAAAAGAGAGAGAAGAACCAGATCACCAAAATCAAAAATGAAAAAGGAGAGATTACAACAGATAATGCAGAAATCCAAAGGATTCTAAGAGACTATTATGAACAACTCTATGGCAACAAACTGGACAACCTGGAAGAAATGGAGAGTTTCTTAGAGAAGATTAATCTCCCAAGACTCAACCAGGAAGAAATAGAAGCTATGAACAAGTCAATCACAGGCTCAGAAATCAACCTTGTGGTCAAAAATCTACCCAAAAATAAAAGCCCAGGGCCAGATGGTTTCACAACCGAATTCTACCAAACACTTAAAGAAGAGTTAATGCCTGTCCTTCTAAAACTTTTCCAAACAATTGCACAGGAAGGAAAACTTCCAAACACATTCTACGAGGCCATCTTCACCCTGATACCCTAACCAGGCAAAGACATCACAAAAAGAAAATTATAGGCCACTTTCACTGATGAATCTATATGCCAAAATCCTCAACAAAATCCTAGCAAACAGAATTCAGCAACACATCAAAAAGCTCATTCATCACGATCAAGTCGGGTTCATCCCAGGCATACAAGGATTCTTCAACATCCGCAAATCAATCTGTGTGATACACCATATCAACAAATTGAGAGACAAAAATCACATGATCATCTCAATAGATGCAGAAAAAGCCTTTGACAAAGTACAGCATCCATTTATGATAAAAGACAAGACACATGACAGTGCAAAACCTATGGGATTACTGCAGGAAATCAAAGGAGAAATTTAAAATTCCTATAAGAAAAGACAATGAACACACGACAGTGCAAAACCTATGGGATACTGCAAAAGCAGTTCTAAGAGGGAAGTTTATAGCAATACAATCCTACCTCAAGAAACTAGAAAAATCTCAAACAGACGACCTAACTTTACACTTAAAACAACTGGAGAAAGAAGAACAAAAACACCCCAAAGCCAGCAGAAGAAGAGAAATCATAAAGATCAGAGCAGAAATAAATGAGAAAGAAACGAAAGAAACAATAGTAAAGATAAATAAAACAAAAAGCTGGTTCTTCGAAAAGGTCAATAAAATCGACACACCACTGGCCAGACTCATCAAGAAAAAGAGAGAGAAGAACCAGATCACCAAAATCAAAAATGAAAAAGGAGAGATTACAACAGATAATGCAGAAATCCAAAGGATTCTAAGAGACTATTATGAACAACTCTATGGCAACAAACTGGACAACCTGGAAGAAATGGAGAGTTTCTTAGAGAAGATTAATCTCCCAAGACTCAACCAGGAAGAAATAGAAGCTATGAACAAGTCAATCACAGGCTCAGAAATCAACCTTGTGGTCAAAAATCTACCCAAAAATAAAAGCCCAGGGCCAGATGGTTTCACAACCGAATTCTACCAAACACTTAAAGAAGAGTTAATGCCTGTCCTTCTAAAACTTTTCCAAACAATTGCACAGGAAGGAAAACTTCCAAACACATTCTACGAGGCCATCTTCACCCTGATACCCTAACCAGGCAAAGACATCACAAAAAAAGAAAATTATAGGCCACTTTCACTGATGAATCTATATGCCAAAATCCTCAACAAAATCCTAGCAAACAGAATTCAGCAACACATCAAAAAGCTCATTCATCACGATCAAGTCGGGTTCATCCCAGGCATACAAGGATTCTTCAACATCCGCAAATCAATCTGTGTGATACACCATATCAACAAATTGAGAGACAAAAATCACATGATCATCTCAATAGATGCAGAAAAAGCCTTTGACAAAGTACAGCATCCATTTATGATAAAAACTCTTCAGAAAATGGGCATAGAAGGAACTTATCTTAACATAGTGAAAGCCATATATGAGAAGCCCACAGCGAGCATTATCCTCAATGGTGAAAAACTCAAAGCATTCCCTCTAAGATCAGGAACAAGACAAGGGTGTCCACTTTCACCACTCTTATTCAACATAGCCCTGGAAGTTCTAGCAACAGCAATAAGAGAAGAGAAAGAAATCAAAGGAATCCAGATTGGAAAAGAAGAAGTCAAACTCTCTCTATTTGCAGATGACATGATATTATACATAGAAAATCCCAAAGACACTATTACAAAACTACTAGAGTTAATCAGAGAATTCAGCAAAGTCGCAGGATACAAAATCAATATACAGAAATCACTGGCATTCCACAAACAATGAAAAATCAGAAAACGAACTCAAAGAGGCAATCTCCTTCACCACTGCAACCAAAAGAATCAAATATCTAGGAATAAACCTACCCAAAGAAACGAAAGAACTGTACACAGAAAATTACAAGACACTCATGAGAGACATTAAAGAAGAGTTAAACAGATGGAGAGATATTCCATGTTCCTGGATCAGTAGAATCAATATTGTGAAAATGACCATACTACCAAATGTCATCTATAGATTCAATGTGATCCCTATCAAACTTACAATAACATTCTTCACAGAACTAGACCAACGAATAACACAGTTCATATGGAAACACAAAAGACCTCGAATAGCCAAAGCAATCCTGAGGAAGAAGAATGGAGTTGGAGGGACCAGCCTCCCCAACTTCAGACTCTGCTACAAAGCAACAGTCCTCAAGACAGTATGGTACTGGCACAAAAACAGAAATATCGACCAATGGAACAAGATCGAGAACCCAGAGATAAAGCCACGCACCTATAGGTACCTTATTTTTGACAAAGGAGATGAACATATAAAATGGGACAAAGACAGCCTCTTCAACAAATGGTGCTGGGAAAACTGGACAGCTACATGCAAAAAAATAAAGTTGGAACATTCCCTGACACCATGCACAAAGATCAATTCAAAATGGATTAAAGACTTAAATGTAAGACTAGAAACCATCAAACTCTTAGAGGAGAATATAGGCAAAACACTCAAGGACATCAATCAAAGCAAGTTCTTCTCTGACCCACCTACTAAAATAGCGGAACTGAAAAGACAAATGGACACATGGGACCTCATGAAACTTCAAAGCTTTTGTACAGCAAAAGAAATTACAGAAAAGCTGAACAGACAGCCCCAAGAGTCGGAGAAAATTATAGCAAACGAAATAACAGACAAAGAACTAATCTCCAAAATCTACAAGCAACTCAGACAACTCAGCACCGGAAAAACGAACAACCCAATCAAAAAATGGGAAAAAGATCTAAAGAGACGCCTCTCCAAAGAGGACATACAGATGGCCCAAAAGCACATGAAACGATGCTCAGCCTCGCTTATTAGTAGAGAAATGTAAATTAAAACTACAATGAGATATCACCTCACACCCATCAGAATGACCATCATCAATAAATCTGCAGACAATAAATGCTAGAGAGGGTGCGGGGAAAAGGGAACATTCCTGCATTGCTGGTGGGAATGTAGATTGATACAGCCTCTATGGAAGACAGTGTGGAGATTTCTTTAAAAACTAAAAATAGAAGCACCCTATGACCCAGCAATCCCACTATTAGGCTTGTATCCTGATGAAATCAAAACTGAAAGAAGCACCTATACTCCAATGTTCATTGCAGCTCTCTATACAATAGCCAGAACATGGAAGCAACCTAGGTGTCCATCGACGAATGAATGGATAGAGAAGCTCTGGTACATATATACAGTGGAATACTACTCAGCTGTTAAAAGAAATGCAGAAGACTCAGTCCTAATGAAGTGGCTGGCTCTAGAACCTATCATAAAAAGTGAAGTAAGTGAAAAAGAGAAAGACAAGTACAGTATACTAACACATATATATGGAATCTAGTAGGATGGTCTTTATAACACGTGCAGTGAACTCATGGAAAAACAGACAGAGCATAGACATGTGGACATTGTGGGGAAGAAACAGGGAGGGGATGGCATGGTGGGAGTAACATGGAAACCTATACTGTCATGTGTGGAAAAGATAGCCATTGATATTGTGCTAAGGGAATAGGAGTGCTTACAATGGCTTGGGGTGATGGTCCGGAGGAGTGGGATGGGGGAACCTGGGGGTAGGGGGACCAGGGATATGCACATGACTGATCTGGGAACATACATGTCTGTGAACAACAAAACTCTGTAAAACCTTTAAAATAAAGAATTTTAAAAAAAAGGAACATCTGAAAGAGTCAAACTAGGTCAAAGTAACTTACCTAAACTTCAGATCAAAACTCAAGAATATTAATAACAATAGAAATGCAAAAATTCCTAGCACCTAACAAGGTGAAATTCACATCTATAACCAATGAAAAAGCACCTGGCATGCAAAAGAGCAGGAAAATATGAATCATGATGAGAAAAAAATCAATAGAAACTGACCCCAAAATGACATGGATGTTATAAGTATCCAGCAAAGACAGTCACTATAACTGTTTTCATGCATTCAAGAAGATGCATGATGCATATAGATAGACAAAATCCTTATATAAGTATTAAGTTTGGTGAAAAAGCAATTGTGATTTTTGTATTGTGAATTCTAAATCATTACAGCTAGGCTCAAACATGTCTTTATTAATCAAAACAGGTACCATTAAAATCAAGACATTTTTGCCAGTGAAAAATAAGTTTGTTCATTCCTGTAGCATAACAATCTGAATTTCAGGATTCAGTGAACTCTTGGAAAGTATTTTCTGCCTCCTATTGGTTGTGGAGGGATTTTTACCTTCAAAAAGTTGTTGAGCTACTTAAAGAAGTGGTAGTCAGCAGGTGAGATGTCTGGTGAATGTGGCAGATTAGGCAAAATTTTGTAGCCCAATTCATTCAACTTTTGAAGTGTTGGTTGTGCAACGTGTGGTTGAGCATTGTGGAGAAGAATTGGGCCCATTCTGTTGACAAGTGCTGGCTGCAGGCATTGCAGTTTTCAGTGCATCTCATTGATTCACTGAGCATATTTCTCAACTGTAACAGTTTCACTGGGGTTCAGATAGCTGTAATGGATCAGATCAGAGCAAACCACCAAACAGTGACCGTGATCTTTTTTTTTTTTTTTTTGCTGCAAATTTGGCTTTAGGAAGTGCTTTGGAGCTTCTTCTCAGTCCAGTCACTGAACTGGTCATTGCTGGTTTTCATATAGAATCCACTTTCCATAGCACATCAAAATCCTATTGAGAAATGGGTCATTGCTGTGGAGAGTAAGAGAAAACACCACTTCAAAATGGTGATTCTTTTGATTTTGGTCAGCTCATGAGGCACCCACTTATCGAGATTTTTCACTTTTCCAATTTGTTTCAAACACGGAATGACTGCAGAATGGTCAAAGTTGAGTTCTTCCACAACTTCCTGTATAGTGGTAAGAGGATCAGTTTCAATGATCCTTCAATTGGTCATTGTCAGCCTCCGATGGCCGGCAACTGTGCTCCTCATCTTCAAGCCTCTTGTCTCCTTTTTAAAACTTAAGTCACCACAGCACTGTATATTTGGTTTGTCAGCAGTTCCTGGGCCAAATATATTTTTGATGTTGCTAGCTGTCCCCGCTGCTTTACACTCATTTTTAAAAATTAATTATTGCTTATTTATTCTTTATTGTCTATTGCCTTTTATGTATTTATTTATTTTTTACAGAGTTTTGTTGTTTACTGCTACACATCAACCTGAGTCCATCATAGGTATACATGTTACACCCATTTTCAACTTGAATAAGAAAATCGCTCAAATTTGCCTTTCATCTAACATGATTTCCCAATCCAAATTCAACATACCATTTGCAAAAAAATAATAATAAAATAAAGTGAGAAATGTGCATTAAAATGATGTATAACCTTAATCACATTTATTTAAAAATGTATTCTAATGTGGAACAGCAGTTAAAAAATGTAAAACCGCAATTGCTTTTGCACCAACCTAGTATGCTCTATGTACACAAGTATTTGTTGTTGTTTTTCACTTTCTAAGTTGTGTCCAATTCTTTCTGACCCCATGGACTGCAGCATGTCAGGCATCCCTGTCTTTCATTATCTCCTGGAGTTTGCTCAAACCCATGTTCATTGAGTCAGTGATGCCATCCAACCATCTCATTCTCTGTCACCCCCTCTCTGCCCCTCAGTCTTTCCCCAAATCAGAGTCTTTTCCAAAGAGCTCACTCTGTGCAGGTGGTCAAAGTATTGGAACCTCAACTTCAGCACCAATCCTTCCAATGAATATTCAGGGCTAATTTCTTTTAGGATTGATTTGTTTGATCTTCTGACACTCCAAGGGAGTTTCCAGAGTTTTATCCAGCACCACGGTTTGAAAGCATCAATTATTTGGCACTTAGGCTTCTTTATAGTCTAACACTCACATGACTACTGGAAAAACCATAGTTTTCACTATATGGACCTTTATTGGCAAAGTGATGACTCTGCTTTTTAATGCACTGTCGAGGTTTGTTATAGCTTTTCTTCCAAGGAACAAGTGTCTTTTAATTTCATGGCTGCAGTTACCATCCATAGTGGTTTGGAGCCAAAGAAAATAAAGTCTGTCACTGTTGCCATTTTTTCCCCATTTGTTTGCCATGAAGTGATGGGACTGGATGCCAGCCTGTTCACTTTCCTCTTTCACCTTTATCAATGGTCTCTTTAGCTCCACTTTGCTTGCTGCCATTAAAGTGTATCATCTGCATATCTTAGGTTGTTGATATTTCTCCTGGGAACGTTGATTCCAGCTTGCAACTCATCCAGTCTGGTATTTCACATGATGCATTTTGCATATAAGTTAAATAAAGCAGGGTGACAATATACAGCCTTGCCATACTCTTTTCCAATTTTGAACCAGCTGGTTGTTCCAACATCCTCTTGTCAATGGTTGTTCAGCAGCTAGTTGCAATTTTGGTGTTCTCATGTTGAGCACATGTCCTTCTACTCCACAATCTTGAGACTTAATGCAACTGAAATATACATATATACTTAATATTTTCAAATGTATATCAGGATTGAAAAGATGAAAACTACCATGTCTGAGAAGAAAAATATGCAAGATAGTATTAATGCTGAATAAGATGGGATGGATTAGATCCTACAGAGAATCGAGATGAAGACAAAGCAATATCCTAGAGCTCACTCTGTGGAGTTTGCTCAAACCCATGTTCATTGAGTCAGTGATGCCATCCAACCATCTCATTCTCTGTCACCCCCTCTCTGCCCCTCAGTCTTTCCCCAAATCAGAGTCTTTTCCAAAGAGCTCACTCTGTGCAGGTGGTCAAAGTATTGGAACCTCAACTTCAGCACCAATCCTTCCAATGAATATTCAGGGCTAATTTCTTTTAGGATTGATTTGTTTGATCTTCTGACACTCCAAGGGAGTTTCCAGAGTTTTATCCAGCACCACGGTTTGAAAGCATCAATTATTTGGCACTTAGGCTTCTTTATAGTCTAACACTCACATGACTACTGGAAAAACCATAGTTTTCACTATATGGACCTTTATTGGCAAAGTGATGACTCTGCTTTTTAATGCACTGTCGAGGTTTGTTATAGCTTTTCTTCCAAGGAACAAGTGTCTTTTAATTTCATGGCTGCAGTTACCATCCATAGTGGTTTGGAGCCAAAGAAAATAAAGTCTGTCACTGTTGCCATTTTTTCCCCATTTGTTTGCCATGAAGTGATGGGACTGGATGCCAGCCTGTTCACTTTCCTCTTTCACCTTTATCAATGGTCTCTTTAGCTCCACTTTGCTTGCTGCCATTAAAGTGTATCATCTGCATATCTTAGGTTGTTGATATTTCTCCTGGGAACGTTGATTCCAGCTTGCAACTCATCCAGTCTGGTATTTCACATGATGCATTTTGCATATAAGTTAAATAAAGCAGGGTGACAATATACAGCCTTGCCATACTCTTTTCCAATTTTGAACCAGCTGGTTGTTCCAACATCCTCTTGTCAATGGTTGTTCAGCAGCTAGTTGCAATTTTGGTGTTCTCATGTTGAGCACATGTCCTTCTACTCCACAATCTTGAGACTTAATGCAACTGAAATATACATATATACTTAATATTTTCAAATGTATATCAGGATTGAAAAGATGAAAACTACCATGTCTGAGAAGAAAAATATGCAAGATAGTATTAATGCTGAATAAGATGGGATGGATTAGATCCTACAGAATGAAAGTTCAGTGAAGATGAAGACAAAGCAATAGAAATTACCCAGAATGAAACTCCAAGGGAAAAAAAGACACCACACACACACACACACTCAAGGGTCCAGGTGGCTCTATTGGTTATTATACAAAGTATTTAAGGAAAAAATAATAGCAAATTTAAAACTGTCCCAGAAAATTGAAGAGGAGGAATATTTCCAACTTCTGCATTATACCTTGATACCAAAATCAGACAAGACATTACAAGAAAAGAAACTATACACTCAAATGTCTCATGCACATAGATATGAAAGTCTTAACAAAATTTTAGCAGATCAAAGTAATTCCTCTTAAGAGTCTAAACTTCTTCAAAGAGTTAGCTCCATATTTTTTGTTTATTGAATCTTCTCTAATGCCAGCCCAGAGTGAGGGACTATATATGTATTTATAATAGACTCTAAACCTCATGAAAACTCTTGAAGGTGGATATTGTTAAGCATTGTATAGATGAGGAAGGGCTTCTCTGGTAGCTCAGCTGGTAAAGAATCTGCCTGCAGTACAGGAAGCTGCAGTTTGATTCCTTGGTTTGAAAGATCCTCTGGAAAAGGGATATGCTACCCACTCCAGTATTCTTGGGCTTCACTGGTGGCTCAGATGATAAAGAATCCACCTGAAATGTGGGAGACTTAGATTCAATCCCTGTGTTGGAAAGATCCCCAGAGGAGGGCATGGCAGCCCACTCCAGTATTCTTGCCTGGAGAATCCTCATGGAAAGAGGAGACTGGTGGGCTATAGTCCACAAGGTCACACAGAGTCAGACATGACTGAACGACTAAGCACATTATAGATAAGGAAAATGAAATTCAGACAAGTTACATCTTCAAGATCACATAACTGTTAAGTGGATTTCAATACCAGGCTTCTATGATCTTCTCAGCTTGTTAAACAATGTAAAACATTTTCCTTAAGGAGTATTCTAGCTGTAACTTTAGTCTGAACTGTCCCCCCAAAATGACACACAAAATCTGAGAGAATTTCTTCTCAATTGACCTGTGTTACAAGAAAGATGAAAGAGAGTTCTTCATAAAAAAGGATGACATCAGATGGAAATGTGCATCTACAAAGATTAAGGAACACTGTAGAAGTGGTAAGGGCTTCCCCAGTGGCTCAGTGGTACAGAATCTGCCTGCAGTGCAGAAGACAGTTCAAGAGGTGTGGGGTCAGACTTCTGGGTTGGAAAGATCCCTTGGTGGAGGGTGTGGAAAAGCACTTCATTTTTTTCTTACCTGAAAAAAATCCCATGGACAGAGGAGCCTAGTGGGCTACAGTACATAGGGTTGCAAAGAGACAGGCACAACTGAAGTGACTTAGCAAACACTCACACACATGGAAGTGGTAAATATGTGAGCAAACAGAAAAGTCTTTGCACTGCAGACCAGCCATGCATCTATTTGCCCCCTGGGGTAGGTTGGGTGGGTTCATAGCTGCCTGTGGTAGATTGCTGAGCACCATCAGGAGGGGTATCAGGAGCCAACCTTTGGTTCTGAGAGTTTACTTAAAAGTCTGAGAAGGTGCAGTGCTTCAGTTATAGATTCAAATAGAAATCTATAACTGTGTGTACCTTACTTCCCCATGGATGCTTCAATATACAGTGCCAACAGGAAGTAATGGGAGTGTTTGTAGCCATCCTGTTGCTGTGTGTAGCAATCAGAGTGGGTTGTAGGGACAGGGTGAGGTAGCTGCATTGTGCTTGATCCTGAGGTAAGTGACTCATATGCCTCCTTCTGTTTACTCTTCACACAGTGTTCCTCCCATTTTACAGATGAAGAAATTCAAAGATAAAATAACCACTGAAAAAAGCAAGATGTAGAACAAGGTACACAGTACACAACTTTTCATGTCAAAGAAGGGGAAATAAGAAAATATACATGTGTGTATCCACACATATACATATACATTTACTTTTGCAAATAGAAACATAGAAGCTAGATATAATGGCACCAGGGTGGTGGAAGGTGGGGGAGACAAGAGAGTGGGAGACAGGAGTGTGGTAAAGAGACGATGGCTGGCAAAATTTCCTCCTCAAATGTTCAAAATGCATCATTTAACTGAAAAGAAATGGAAGAAAGAAAACATTAAAGCTGAACATAGACTAATGAACATTATCAAATTGATAACATATTTATACATAGAAAATAACTGTCCCCCCAAAATGACACACAAAATCTGAGAGAATTTCTTCTCAATTGACCTGTGTTACAAGAAAGATGAAAGAGAGTTCTTCATAAAAAAGGATGACATCAGATGGAAATGTGCATCTACAAAGATTAAGGAACACTGTAGAAGTGGTAAGGGCTTCCCCAGTGGCTCAGTGGTACAGAATCTGCCTGCAGTGCAGAAGACAGTTCAAGAGGTGTGGGTCAGACTTCTGGGTTGGAAAGATCCCTTGGTGGAGGGTGTGGAAAAGCACTTCATTTTTTTCTTACCTGAAAAAAATCCCATGGACAGAGGAGCCTAGTGGGCTACAGTACATAGGGTTGCAAAGAGACAGGCACAACTGAAGTGACTTAGCAAACACTCACACACATGGAAGTGGTAAATATGTGAGCAAACAGAAAAGTCTTTGCACTGCAGACCAGCCATGCATCTATTTGCCCCCTGGGGTAGGTTGGGTGGGTTCATAGCTGCCTGTGGTAGATTGCTGAGCACCATCAGGAGGGGTATCAGGAGCCAACCTTTGGTTCTGAGAGTTTACTTAAAAGTCTGAGAAGGTGCAGTGCTTCAGTTATAGATTCAAATAGAAATCTATAACTGTGTGTACCTTACTTCCCCATGGATGCTTCAATATACAGTGCCAACAGGAAGTAATGGGAGTGTTTGTAGCCATCCTGTTGCTGTGTGTAGCAATCAGAGTGGGTTGTAGGGACAGGGTGAGGTAGCTGCATTGTGCTTGATCCTGAGGTAAGTGACTCATATGCCTCCTTCTGTTTACTCTTCACACAGTGTTCCTCCCATTTTACAGATGAAGAAATTCAAAGATAAAATAACCACTGAAAAAAGCAAGATGTAGAACAAGGTACACAGTACACAACTTTTCATGTCAAAGAAGGGGAAATAAGAAAATATACATGTGTGTATCCACACATATACATATACATTTACTTTTGCAAATAGAAACATAGAAGCTAGATATAATGGCACCAGGGTGGTGGAAGGTGGGGGAGACAAGAGAGTGGGGAGACAGGAGTGTGGTAAAGAGACGATGGCTGGCAAAATTTCCTCCTCAAATGTTCAAAATGCATCATTTAACTGAAAAGAAATGGAAGAAAGAAAACATTAAAGCTGAACATAGACTAATGAACATTATCAAATTGATAACATATTTATACATAGAAAATAATTATTTTAAGTAAGTTAAACTCTCTGCATCCTTGGAGGTGAGCTTAAGTGTCATCATAATAAGCAGAGAGGAAAGACTCCTAAACAGGAGTTCTTTTTCTGTTCTATCTGGTCCTTCAGGGACAAAGCACTTCCTCTACAACTTTCAATTTCATGTGTAAATTAGAAAGCTGAAACTGAACAGTTAAAAGAAATATGAGCTGTCATTTTGATGACCATTTCCTAAATAGGGAAAATATAATAACATGGTGCCAATAAGTATATTGAAAGGATAGTTCAATTAATGTAAAGAGATAACTGTTAGGGTTTGCAGGAAGCTATAATAATATAGCTGCTGCTGTGGTTAGAAGTTCAGCTATTTTTTGGATAGAAAGTAAAAAGTTCTCAGAAAAATCAGTAAAAAATGAGTGTACAGTTTTCATTGCTGAGCATTTGTAGTATGTGGGTCAAAATTTGGTGGAAAAACATCTGAGGGACACTATGGTGCTAGATTGGTGAATGAAAACATTAAAAGCGATTGAGAAAAAAAAAACTGTATGGGGGAAAAACATGTTTATATGCTAGACAAACCTCTGTCATATTTGGTGAATGAAGTCAGAGAGGGTTATGCTATATATTAAGTGATCATGGATACTGTTCAGTTAGACGATACAGACTTTACTTAGAATTAGCTCGAAATGACTATCAGTTTTTGAATTTTGGTTTTTGCTAGTGTAAGATATGACTATCTTAGTTTATAGAATTTTGAATCAAGTTAATCATCATAGCAAAAATAAACATTTTTTATTTTTTAAACTCTAAAAATATTTGATTATTTATAGCAAGATTAAAAAAAAATGTACTATGGGACATATATAGAAGTACCATTGCACAAAATCATGAGGGTAGAAATGGAGCTATACTCTTTTAAGATTACTATACTATGGAAGTTATATAATATTATTTGAAATAAGAATAAGATAATTTAATATATACACATATATTAATATATATATAAGATAATGTATTAATTTGCAAATTAATTATTATAATGCATCACATTACTAAATTTTAATAAATATATACTAGATTATGACAAATATATAAATAATATGATATATACTAAATCATTGACACAATGGACATGAATTTGAGCAAACTCTGGGAGATAGTAAAGGACAGAGAAGTCTGACTTGCTGCAGTTCATGGGGTCTCAAAGAGTCATCAGACACAACTGAGCAACTGAACAGCAAAATACATTATCTTAATCTTACCTCAAATGAAATTTCATATATATACATATATACAGTTGATTCTTTTACAATATGACTTTGAACTCAGTAGGTTCACTTATACAAAAATTTCTTTCAATAAATATATACTAAACAATCAGAGGAGGGTTGAATCCATGGATGTGGAACGGTCAGTAGGGAGCGAAAGCTGTAAAGATTTATGCAAATTGCCAACCACACAGAAGGTTGTTACCCTAATGTTCCTGTTGTTCAAGGGCCAACTGTAATTGTGTGCATACTGTAAACTGCAACCACTGAAAAATAAAGTCAAGTGATAATAGTTGATAAGCTGATAGTGGAGATTATTACAGAGCCATTAAAAATATTCAATCCAAAAGAAAGAAGGAAAAGAGGAGAAAAAACATCAAATGGAACAAATAGTAAAGACATAAGAAGATAGATTTAAATCAATCATATTGATAATTGCATTATACATGAATGATGTAAACACTTCTATGCAAAGCCAAAAATTGTCAAATTGGATAAAAATCAAGATCCAAATACATACTGCTTACAAGAAAGCCTTTTAATATATAAAATCAAATATATGCTAAAAATGAAATGAAATGATAGGAAGCAATATGCCATGTGTGAAAAAAAGAATTAATATAAAAGACCTTAAGACTGTTGTCCTTGGACAGGTCTTCTTGAAAAATTGTCCTTTGACTGGGAGCTGGAATATTGAATTTTGAGGGGTTACTATTGTTTCCAGAATTGAAAATAGTGGCTTACTATGCCTAACTTGTTTGTACTAATAAACAGTATGGTGAACAACTGTTTCTCTTCTGGGAGTCTGAAAAGACTAATTCAGATTCTACACAAATTCTTCCATAAAAAAAAAAGTGGAATGAATTTCTTTTTATTTATTTATTTATTTATTTAGGGCGGGGGTCGGGTTGGGGAGGGAGGGGAGCGGGCGGGCCACTTTCATTGGTCTTTCATTTATCTATTTTCATCCGTCTTTGTTCTTTAGCCCGCGTGGACCTCCCATCGCGGTGGCGTCTGTCATCGCAGAGCGCCAGCTCTGGGCGCATGCACCCCAGAGCTCTGGCTCGGTAATTGGACACATTGGTCCAGCCGCTCCACGGCACGTGGGATCTTCCCAGGCCAGGGCTTGAACCGCCGCCCCTTGCACTGCAAGGCGGTGTCCTTACCCACTGGATCACCAGGGGAAGCCCTGGAATGAATTTCTTAGCTTACTTCTGAGGTCCACATTACCCTGATTCTACACCAGGTAACGTTAATACTAGAAAAGTACAAAGTAATATCCCTCGTGAACATAGATATAAAATTCTGTAACAAAATTTTAGTTGATTTAAACTGGCAATATATAAAATAAATGATAGATCATAGACAAGTGTTGTTGATCCCAGGAATGCAAGTTTCATTTAACACGCAAGTTTCATCTACCATATGATCCAGCAATCCCACTCCAGGGCATCCATCCAGAGAAGATGAAAACTCTAATTTGAAAAGATACATATGTCCCAGCATCATAGAAGCACTGATTACAACAACCAGAACATGGAAGTAACCTAAATGTTCACTGATAGTTGAGTGGATAAAGAAATTGTGGTATATATAAACAATGGAATATTACTCAGCTATTAAAAAAGAATGAAATAATGCTATTCGGTGCTCAGATGGTGAAGAATCCACCTGCAATGGAGGAGACCTGAGTTTGATACCTGGGTTGGAAAGATCCCCTGGAAGAGAGCATGGCAAACCACTCCAGCATTCTGGCCTGGAGAACCCACATGGACAGAGGAGCTTGGCAGGCTATAGTCCATGGAGTCACACAGAGTTGGACACGACTGAGCAACTAAGCACAGCACAGCAGCAACATGGATGGATTTAGTGACTATCATACTAAGTGAATTATGTCAATAAAGACAAATATCATATGATATCATATATATGTAGAATCTTAAAGAAATAATTCTAACAAACTTATTCACAAAACAGAAATAGACTTAGAGAAAATAAACTTATTGTTACCAAAGGATAAAGAAGGATAGAGGGATGAAAAAAAAAGGAAATTCCATCAATATCATTCTCCATACTTACAGATTGAAAAAAATACTCAAATAATATTTTCAAAATATATAGAGAAAGCATATGTTAAAAATTCAACGTCTATTTATGATAAAAAATGTTCTCAGTAAACTAGGAATAGAAGGTAAAAGATGTTAACTCAATAAAGGGTACCTGCAAAAACCCCACAGCTAATACATTTAGTAATGAAAATCAGTGTGCTGGGGTGGGGGGGCTGTGTGTAACTGGTGTATTAAATTAAGAATATGCAAAATATGACCTGCAGAATGAGGAGGCACATGCCACCCACACAGTATTGGCAAGTGACTCCTTCAGCATCCAACCATCCACTTTAGAGAAGTGAAAATCCTTGGGTAGTTCTGATTAAAGACATAGTTTCAATTCATTAACAAAAGAAGTAATGTCACAAGATGTATTTTAAATCTCAGAAATGGGGTAAGGGTGTGCAATGAGTCGGGCATAGGGCAGTCCTCCATACCAGGTCATGATCTGGCAGGGAAGAGAGAGCATGTAGAAAGCAATTGTTACTTACAAGATCACTGGGGCAGATGTCACTATATTTTCAGGGGTCAACAGTAAGTGATTATTTTAAAAGATGCTCCAGGAAAAGCAAAATGGGAATCGTGGTAAGAATCTTAATCTCAGCTCTGGGTGTGAGCAAGATTGTCATACTCTAAAATGCATAGGCAGCAACTCAAACTAGGTATTTTCTGATTCCAGTCAGGAACAAGGTAAAGGTAACTACTCTCACCGTTTCCTTTCAAAGTCTATTGATGATTCTAGCCAATGCAATAAAATAAGAGAAAGAAACAGAAGTTACATAGATTTGAACAGTATTGGAGGATGGAGGGAAGAACCCACTTAACTGAGAAGGCATATTGAGGCCAACAAATGTCAGGCAGCTCCATGTAATGGTTGGATCAGTTTGTTATAAGGTGACCTATTGACAGGGTTGGGATTGGGTGGACTGTGATCTACAAGTATTTGCAGCTGCGCCTGCACCACCAAGGCCACTGGAACACATTTATTGTTAACTTAGGGTATAGAGGTGCTTAAAATTATTCAAAAAACAGAAAAAGACTTAGAGAAAATAAACCTATTGTTACAAAAGGATAAAGAAGGATAGAGGGATGAAAAAAAAAGGAAATTCCATCAATATCATTCTCCATACTTACAGATTGAAAAAAATACTCAAATAATATTTTCAAAATATATAGAGAAAGCATATGTTAAAAATTCAACGTCTATTTATGATAAAAAATGTTCTCAGTAAACTAGGAATAGAAGGTAAAAGATGTTAACTCAATAAAGGGTACCTGCAAAAACCCCACAGCTAATACATTTAGTAATGAAAATCAGTGTGCTGGGGTGGGGGGGCTGTGTGTAACTGGTGTATTAAATTAAGAATATGCAAAATATGACCTGCAGAATGAGGAGGCACATGCCACCCACACAGTATTGGCAAGTGACTCCTTCAGCATCCAACCATCCACTTTAGAGAAGTGAAAATCCTTGGGTAGTTCTGATTAAAGACATAGTTTCAATTCATTAACAAAAGAAGTAATGTCACAAGATGTATTTTAAATCTCAGAAATGGGGTAAGGGTGTGCAATGAGTCGGGCATAGGGCAGTCCTCCATACCAGGTCATGATCTGGCAGGGAAGAGAGAGCATGTAGAAAGCAATTGTTACTTACAAGATCACTGGGGCAGATGTCACTATATTTTCAGGGGTCAACAGTAAGTGATTATTTTAAAAGATGCTCCAGGAAAAGCAAAATGGGAATCGTGGTAAGAATCTTAATCTCAGCTCTGGGTGTGAGCAAGATTGTCATACTCTAAAATGCATAGGCAGCAACTCAAACTAGGTATTTTCTGATTCCAGTCAGGAACAAGGTAAAGGTAACTACTCTCACCGTTTCCTTTCAAAGTCTATTGATGATTCTAGCCAATGCAATAAAATAAGAGAAAGAAACAGAAGTTACATAGATTTGAACAGTATTGGAGGATGGAGGGAAGAACCCACTTAACTGAGAAGGCATATTGAGGCCAACAAATGTCAGGCAGCTCCATGTAATGGTTGGATCAGTTTGTTATAAGGTGACCTATTGACAGGGTTGGGATTGGGTGGACTGTGATCTACAAGTATTTGCAGCTGCGCTCTGCACCACCAAGGTGCCACTGGAACACATTTATTGTTAACTTAGGGTATAGAGGTAGGTGCTTGGAAACAGGGTACACAATCCTAAGTCAAGGTTTATGAATGAATAACTAGACTATGGATACTGGGAATACATCAGGCAATGTTTTCATCATCGTTTGGGGACTAACAGAGCATAGAGGCCACCTGGTCCTAAAGATTAATAAACAATATATATTAACTCCAAAGCCCTTGATGAAAGAGAAGTAGGTTACTCCACTTCCCTGTAGGGTCAGTGGGAGGACAGAGGAAATTCTGTCCAACACAGCGTTAGTTATGCTAGCAGTCACAGAAAGAGAAAAAGTAAACTTTCTTCATTCACAGAAGACAGAACCACATAGAAGAATATCTGAAGGCATCTCAAAAAAGGCAAATTTAGCAAGCTTACAACATATAAAATCAATGTAAAGTGATTAATTACACTTGTAAGTATAAATTGGTAGTTAAAATTATAGTACCAAATATAATAAGTTAGAAATATATTATATATATATGTTGGAAATAGAAATATATTTACAAAGTATCTACAAGAATTGTGCACTGAAACTTTAAATAGTTGCTAAAAGACATTTTAAAAGTTGTGAATTAATGAAGAGATATACCATGTTCATGGTTAGGAACGTTGTTACAATGTTAACAAATTACAAATTAGTTTTAGATTCAATACAGTGCAAATTAAAATGTCAGGAAGTTTTTCCTCTGGATTGGGAGGGGGATAGTGTAGAGGCTGATAAGATGACTTAAAATTTAAATGGAAATTCAAGGGACTTACAGTAGTCAAAACAAATTTGAGAAAGAACAAAGTTTGAGGATGCATATCATCTGAATTGAAAACTCTGTGTTTCTGTATATGTCTACATATCTGTATCACTTAATGGATATAGATATCTTAATTGGACAGAGCAGAGTCCACAAGTTGACCAACAGATGTATGAGTAATTGAATATCAGGAAAGGTGCCACATAATTCAATAAGGAAAGGATTGACTTTCCAATAAACACTGTGGGGACAAATGGATATTCACATACAAAAAACAAACCTAGACTTCTTATTTAATATTGTATACAAAAATTACTTATAAGTGGATCATGACCCAAATATAAGAGCTAAAGCTACAAAATTTCTGAAGGAAATATAAGCCATTTTTCTGCCAAAAGGTTAGACAGATTTCCTAAATAAGACATAAACATGAAACATACATGAAAAAAGATTGATAAGCTGAACTTCATCAAAGTGTAAATCTTTTTTGCTTTTCAAAGACATTGTTCAGAAAATAAAAAGATAAACTACACACTAAAATAAAATATTTATGAAAAATCTAACAAAGGACTTGTATCCAAACTATGTAAATAGCACTGAGAACTGAATGATAAGATCAATAAAAATGATCAAAAGATTTGAACAGATACATCATTGAAAATTATAAAAACTGTAAACACATAAGAAGATGCTCGGTATTATTAGTCATTATACAGGGCTTCCCTGACAGTTCAGCTGGTAAAGAATCCTCCTGCAGTATAGGAGACCTCAGTTTGATTCCTGGGTTGCGAAGATCCCCTGTAGGAGGGCATGACAACACGCTCGAGTACTCTTGCCTGGAGAATCCCCATGGACAGAAGAGTCTGGCAGGTTGCAGCCCATGGTGTCACACAGAGTCGGACAGGACTGAAGCAACTAAGCATGCATGTAAAATACAAGTTAAAGCACATAGTTCATGGTTAGGAACGTTGTTACAATGTTAACAAATTACAAATTAGTTTTAGATTCAATACAGTGCAAATTAAAATGTCAGGAAGTTTTTCCTCTGGATTGGGAGGGATAGTGTAGAGGCTGATAAGATGACTTAAAATTTAAATGGAAATTCAAGGGACTTACAGTAGTCAAAACAAATTTGAGAAAGAACAAAGTTTGAGGATGCATATCATCTGAATTGAAAACTCTGTGTTTCTGTATATGTCTACATATCTGTATCACTTAATGGATATAGATATCTTAATTGGACAGAGCAGAGTCCACAAGTTGACCAACAGATGTATGAGTAATTGAATATCAGGAAAGGTGCCACATAATTCAATAAGGAAAGGATTGACTTTCCAATAAACACTGTGGGGACAAATGGATATTCACATACAAAAAACAAACCTAGACTTCTTATTTAATATTGTATACAAAAATTACTTATAAGTGGATCATGACCCAAATATAAGAGCTAAAGCTACAAAATTTCTGAAGGAAATATAAGCCATTTTTCTGCCAAAAGGTTAGACAGATTTCCTAAATAAGACATAAACATGAAACATACATGAAAAAAGATTGATAAGCTGAACTTCATCAAAGTGTAAATCTTTTTTGCTTTTCAAAGACATTGTTCAGAAAATAAAAAGATAAACTACACACTAAAATAAAATATTTATGAAAAATCTAACAAAGGACTTGTATCCAAACTATGTAAATAGCACTGAGAACTGAATGATAAGATCAAAAAAAATGATCAAAAGATTTGAACAGATACATCATTGAAAATTATAAAAACTGTAAACACATAAGAAGATGCTCGGTATTATTAGTCATTATACAGGGCTTCCCTGACAGTTCAGCTGGTAAAGAATCCTCCTGCAGTATAGGAGACCTCAGTTTGATTCCTGGGTTGCGAAGATCCCCTGTAGGAGGGCATGACAACACGCTCGAGTACTCTTGCCTGGAGAATCCCCATGGACAGAAGAGTCTGGCAGGTTGCAGCCCATGGTGTCACACAGAGTCGGACAGGACTGAAGCAACTAAGCATGCATGTAAATACAAGTTAAAGCTACAGTGAGATTCTACTGCATAGCCACTAGGATGTCTAAAATGAAAAGACATGACAATGTCAATTTGGAGCAATAGTGATTCTCATACACTGCTTGCAGGAGTGCAAAAGTGAGTAAATCTTGTGGAAAACAGTTTGGTAGCTTTTAGAAATTGATAGCACACATTTACCATGCAACCACACAAACCTAGTAATGCTAGGTATTTACCTGAAGCAAATGGAAATACATTGCTATTCAAAGATGAGTACTGAAATGTTCACAGAATTTTAATTTTGTTCATAACAGCTCCATACTGGAAAGATCCCAAATGTCCATCAGCTGATGAATGGACAAATACTGGTTTATTGTTCAATAGACTATGACTCAGCAACATAATGGAGAACGAAATGGCAACCCACTCCAGTACTCTTGCCTGGAAAATTTCAAGAATGGAAAACTCTGACAGGCTACAGTCCATGGGGTCACAAATATATCTATATATCTATGTATGTATCTATATCTATCTATCTATCTATCTATCTATCTATATATGTGTGTACATATATATTGGATTCCGTGGTGGCTCAGTGGTAAAGAATCTGCCTGCAATGCAGGGTTTGATCCCTGGGTTGGGAAGATCCTCTGCAGGAGGGCACAGCAACCCATTCCAGTATTCTTGCCTGGAGAATTCCATAGACAGAGGAGTCTGATGGTTTGCAGTCCATAGTGTCACACAGAGTCGGACATGACTGAAGGGACTGTAGTAGCAGCAGCAGCAACAAAAAGTAACGAATTACTGATGTCTAGAAAAGTGGATATATTTCAAAAGCATTACCACTGAGTAAAAGAAGCCAAGACTACATACAGTAGGATTTCACTCGTAGTCAGTTCTGGAACACATACACTATCACTATAGTATAGTGGTACTATACTACAGAAAGCAGATCACTGATTGCCTGGGATTGTGGGTGGGATGAGGAGAATTAGCTGCAAAGAGGTACAAGCATAGTTCTTGGTGGTGATGGAAATGTTATACATCAAGATTGTAATGGTGGTTACATTTGACAAAGCTCATCAAAGTGTATGCATAAAATTGTCAAGTTTTATGTGTGTAAATTGTACTTCAATAAAGAAAGAAAACGTGATAATTAATGTTTTCTTTTTCTTTTTTTTTCTTTTTTTGCTCATGGTGCCTGCCACATTGTTAATCCCCTCTCCAGTGCCTGACGGACAATATAGTTGTGGTTGCACAGCTTCCCTTCTCTCACGAGCTGCCCTCAGGTTTTCCTCTGGGGAATCACCCTTTTCCTCTAAACAGTCTTTGTCAAGAATAGAGAATTATGGGTTTGAATCAATTAGCATTTTCTTTCCTCTGACCACTGTGATTGGTTCCAGGATAGGCAGATGGTCTGATTTGGACAAATGAAACCCAGAAAGATATTTCCTGGGGCATTCTGGGAAAGAGTTTCATTTCTCTCCTCTGGAAGCAGACTCTTCCTCTAGATGGTAGATGTGAGGGTATGTGTGGGGCTATGAGTTCTGGAATTTTTTAAAACCTTTCCTACTACTGTGGGAGCTGGCCAAAGAGAAAACCAACTCTGGAAGAGGGCCAGGAAGAAAATCCTTAAAAAAAAGCACTCATTTTCTAGGGCTGTCACAGAGAGATTCCAGAAACTGGGAAACTTAAACAACAAACCTTGTCTCCCATTTCTGGAAGAGAGGAGTCTGAGATTAAAATGTCATCAGGTTGGCTGCTTCTGAGGACTGTGAGGAGAATCTGTCCAGGCCTCTCCCCCAGCTTCTGGTGGCTTGGCTCTGGAGTTCCTTGGCTTGTAGGTCTACTCCCTGTGTGCAGGTCAGTCTTTGTGTCCCTAGATGACAGCCCACTCCAACAACCTCGATTTAACTTGATTACCTCTGCAGAAACACTATTTCCAAATAAGGTCACATTAGGAGGTCCTAGGAGTTAGGACTCCAACATATCTTTTTTTATTATTATTATTTTTAAAGATTTATTTATTTATTTATTTTGGGCAGGAGTCGGGCTGGGGAGGAAGGGGAGCGGGCGGGTCACCTCTATTGGTCTTTCATTTCTCTATTTTCTGTTCTCTGACTCCTGTGGGCCTCCCATTGCGGTGGCGTCTGTCGTTGCAGAGCACCAGCTCTGGGCGTACGCGCTCCAGAGCTCCGGCTCGGTAATTGGACACATCGGTCCAGCCTCTCCGCGGCACGTGGGATCTTCCCAGGCCAGGGATCGAACTGGCACCCCTTGCACTGCAAGGCGGTGTCCTTACCCACTGGACCACCAGGGGAAGCCCCCAACATATCTTTTTGAGCGTAGAGGACACAATTCAACTCATAACAAAAATGGAGCCATAGGTTTGAGAATGTGGTAAGTCAATTAATGACACAGAAATTAAAGACTGACCTACCACTGGGCTTCTGCGCTATTGGAACCATTAAATACCAGTAAATATCATTTTGACTTTAGATTGTTTGGGTTGAATTTTTGTTGTTGTTAGCATCTGAAAAACTCTAGGTTTTTCTAGACAGACATCTAGGGAAATATTACAGGACTTTTTTGAAACAATGGAAAGACTATATTAGACTATAATTATGGTTCTCAAACAGCTGTTCCCAGACCAGACATCAGCATCTCCTGGGAACTTAGAAGAGATGCAAATTCTCAGGCCTCAGTTCAGACCTATTGAATCAGAAACCCTGGGTGTGAAACCCTCTGTGTTTTCACAAATAGGAAGGTGATTCCAAGGCCCTGTCAAGTTTGTGAGCTGTGAAATAGACTGTGGTTTGATAGGCAAAAGCTAGAAATACTTTTTTATTCATGGCACAACCACAAAAGACATCATTTGGGGGGCAAATGAGATGAGGCAGGAAACCATTCCAGGGCCCACTCCATTTCACCTCTGTGAGTGTGTTTGTTTGTTTTTGATTGTGGTAAAATATTATAAAACATCAAATTTACTATTTTAACCCATTTTAAGTATACAGTTTAGTGGCATTAAATATGTTTAGAATGTCATACAATCATCACCATGATCCAGCTCCAGAACTTTTTCAACAACCCAAACTGAAATTCTGTATCCATTATACCCTAACTTCCCGTTTCCTCCTCTCCTCAGCCTCTGGGAACCTTGATTCTACTTTTTAGCTCTATGAATTTGTCAATTCCAGGTACTTTATATCAATGGAATCGTACCATATTTTCTTCTTCTGTGCTTGGCTTATTTCATGTAGCATGATTCTTTCAAGTCTTATCTTTTCTTTTTGTAAATGTCCAAATCAAATACCCTCTTTCAGCTTCAGCTTCTCACTCTTCAGTTTAATCTGGTAGCACGGCCATCACTTTTCTTATCTAATACATTGGCTAGATACACTTTTTCAGAGACCATCTGCCACCCTACTGTTTGAAGATATCTCATTTGACCTTCTTTTTTTAAACATTTAAGGATAAAGAAACAGTTTTCAGGGGACTTAGGCATCCATGAAATTAACTAAGTTAAACACCCTAATTTGGGTTCAAGAAAAAATTTCTGTTATTAGTACTCCCTGAATAGTTTAGATTTCCTTTAAGAATTTGACTTTCTATTAGGTCAAGCTTGTAGATTGTAATGAAAACTTGGAATTTACTCTTTTTTTTTTTAAGTATTTATTTATTTATTTATTTTGGGTGGGGGTCGGGTTGCGGAGGGAGGGGAGCGGGCGGGCCACTTCGATTGGTCTTTCATTTCTCTATTTTCGTCTGTCTTTGTTCTTTGGCTCCTGTGGGCCTCCTATCGCGGTGGCGCTCCAGAGCTCCGGCTTGGTGATTGGACACATCAGTCCAGCTGCTCCGCGGCACGTAGGACCTTCCCAGGCCAGGGATTGAACCGGCACCCCTTGCACTGCAAGGCGGTGTCCTTACCCACTGGACCACCAGGGGAAGTCCGGAATTTATTCTTACATAGGCAACTATTTCAAGTTTTCAGCGTGCTTCCAGCACAGCGATGTCCACTGTGTGAACTGGCCAATGCTGCACCTCCACAACCAACCTAGAGCTGTGCAAACAGGGCCATCCTAATATTGCAACTTCAAAAGATGCATGATTTCAAACACTCCTAGTGGGGGGCTTGCTGAACGGGGAGGGTAAGTCACCCATGGGTTGCTAACCAGGGACCGGGCTTGAGCCGGATGGGAAAGCTCATGACCGCATTTGGGACTTGGTTGTGTAACTGGCAGTACGCGCATGCCAGCGGCCTGAGAAATCCGTGCAACCCCAGAGCTGCAGCTGCAGTAGAGGAAGCTGGGAGAAGAGCAGGGATTGGAGGCTACCAGCGGTTGCGTAGTGGAGCCCAGGTGCTCCCCTCCAAGACACAAACCACTGAACTCTTCTACAAGGACAGAAACCCAAAGGAAGGGAGAATTCAACCAAGAAGTCTGGTGGGAAAAAGAACTCCACACACACAGACACACACAAAGAAACAAAAACTAACTTAATAATGAAACGACAGAGAAACACTGCACAAATGAAGGACCAAGCTAGAGAAACACCACTTCAAATGACAGAGGAGGAGATAGACAAATTATCCAAAAGAGAATTCAAAAAAGCGATACTAATGAGGATGCAAAACACTGAAAACAGAATATTAGAGGAAATTAGTGCACTGAGAAGAGACATGTAAGAAATGAAAAATAAGCAAATAGAGACTACCAACTCAATTGCTGAACTCAAAAGTACTATAGATGGCCTCAAAAGTAGAGTATCAGAGGCTGAAGAATGGATAAGTGAGCTGGAAGACAGAATGGTGGAAATAAGTGCTGAAGAACAGAACAAAGCACAGGGAATTAAAAGAACTTAGGATAGCATCAGGGACCTATGGGACAATATCAAACGCACCAACATTAGAATTATAGAAATTCCAGAAGAAGAAGAGGGGAAGAAAGGCTGTGAAAAAATTCTTGAAGAGGTTATAGTTGAAAACTTCCCCAACATGGGAAAGGAAATAGTCAACCAAGTCCAAGAAGCACAAAGAGTTCCATACAGGGTAACCCCCAGAAGAAACACACCAAGGCACATACTAATCAAACTAATGCAGACTAAATATAAAGACAGATTACTGAAAGCAACTAGGAGCAAACAACAAATAACATATAAAGGAAACCCCATACGTTTAACTGCAGATCTCTCAACAGAAACCCTGCAGGCCAGAAGAGAATGGCAAGACACATTTAAATGGCTAAAAGAGAATAACCTCCAGACAAGAATTCTCTACCCAGCAAGAATCTCATTCAGAATTGATGGTGAAGTCAAAAGCTTCATAGACAAGCAAAAACTAAAAGAATTCTGTACCACAAAATGAACCCTACAACAAGTGTTAAAGGGCCTGATATAGCCAGTGAATACAAGAGTAGGAGAAGTCCTACAAATCACACCCCAAATTTCTAAGAAGATGACAATAGGAACATTGATATCAATAATTACTTTGAATGTCAATGGACTAAATGCCCCAACCAAAAGACACAGAGTGGCTGAATGGATCCAAAAACACGACCCAGACATATGCTGCCTCCAGGAAACTCATTTCAGACCTAGAGACACTCATAGACTAAAAGTGAGAGGCTGGAAATGCAAATGGAAATCAAAAGAAAGCAGGAGTAGCAATCCTCATATCAGACAAAATAGATTTTAAAGTAAAGAAGATTCTAAGAGACAAGGCAGGTCACTACATCATGATTAAGGGATCTATCCAAGAGCAAGATATATCAGTCATAAATATCTATGCACCCAACGCAGGAGCACCCCAAAACATAAGACAAACACTTTCAGACATAAAAGAAGACATTGACAGCAACACAATCATAGTAGGAGACTTTAACACTCCTCTCACACCAATGGACAGATCATCCAAACAGAAAAGTAATAAAGAAACACAAGCCTTAAATGCCACACTAGAAGAGACAGACCTTGTTGATATCTTTAGGACTTTCCATCCAAAAGCAGAATACACTTTCTTCTCAAATGCTCACGGAACATTCTCCAGGATAGACCACATCTTGGGCCACAAATCAAACCTCAGTCAATTCAAGAAAACTGAAATTCTATCAACCATCTTCTCGGACCACAATGCAGTGAGACTAGAGATCAACTACAGGAAAAATACCGCTAAAAACACAAACACATGGCGATTAAACAACACATACCTAAAAAACCAGCTGATTACTGAGGAAATCAAAGGAGAAATTAAAAAATTCCTATAAGAAAAAGACAATGAACACATGACAGTGCAAAACCTATGGGATACTGCAAAAGCAGTTCTAAGAGGGAAGTTTATAGCTATTCAATCCCACCTCAAGAAACTAGGAAAATCTCAAACAGACGACCTCAACTTACGCTTAAAACTACTGGAGAAAGAATAACAAAAACACCCCAAAGCCAGCAGAAGAAGAGAAATCATAAAGATCAGAGCAGAAATAAATGAGAAAGAAATGAAAGATACAATAATAGGGATGAATAAAACAAAAAGCTGGTTCTTTGAAAAGGTAATGCAGAAATCCAAAGGATTCTAAGAGACTATTATGAACAACTCTATGGCAACAAACTGGACAACCTGGAAGAAATGGACAGTTTCTTGGGGAAGATTAATCTCCCAAGACTGAACCAGGAAGAAACAGAAATTTTGAACAACCCAATCACAAGCTCAGAAATCAAATTTGTGCTTAAAAATCTACCCAAAAATAAAAGCCCATGGACAGATGGCTTCACAGCCGAATTCTACCAAACATTTAAAGGAGAGCTAATGCCTGTCCTTCTAAAACTCTTTTGAAAAACTGCACAGGAAGGAACACTTCCGAACACATTCTACGAGGCCACCATCACCCTGATATGCAAACCAGGCAAAGACAACACAAAAAAGGAAAATTATAGGCCAGTTTCACTGATGAACTTAGATGCCAAGATCCCCAACAAAATCCTAGCAAACAGAATTCAACATACTACGATAACCTCTTTGTTGATATCCCTTAAATGCCACACTAGAAGAGACAGACCTTGTTGATATCTTTAGGACTTTCCATCCAAAAGCAGAATACACTTTCTTCTCAAATGCTCACGGAACATTCTCCAGGATAGACCACATCTTGGGCCACAAATCAAACCTCAGTCAATTCAAGAAAACTGAAATTCTATCAACCATCTTCTCGGACCACAATGCAGTGAGACTAGAGATCAACTACAGGAAAAATACCGCTAAAAACACAAACACATGGCGATTAAACAACACATACCTAAAAAACCAGCTGATTACTGAGGAAATCAAAGGAGAAATTAAAAAATTCCTATAAGAAAAAGACAATGAACACATGACAGTGCAAAACCTATGGGATACTGCAAAAGCAGTTCTAAGAGGGAAGTTTATAGCTATTCAATCCCACCTCAAGAAACTAGGAAAATCTCAAACAGACGACCTCAACTTACGCTTAAAACTACTGGAGAAAGAATAACAAAAACACCCCAAAGCCAGCAGAAGAAGAGAAATCATAAAGATCAGAGCAGAAATAAATGAGAAAGAAATGAAAGATACAATAATAGGGATGAATAAAACAAAAAGCTGGTTCTTTGAAAAGGTAATGCAGAAATCCAAAGGATTCTAAGAGACTATTATGAACAACTCTATGGCAACAAACTGGACAACCTGGAAGAAATGGACAGTTTCTTGGGGAAGATTAATCTCCCAAGACTGAACCAGGAAGAAACAGAAATTTTGAACAACCCAATCACAAGCTCAGAAATCAAATTTGTGCTTAAAAATCTACCCAAAAATAAAAGCCCATGGACAGATGGCTTCACAGCCGAATTCTACCAAACATTTAAAGGAGAGCTAATGCCTGTCCTTCTAAAACTCTTTTGAAAAACTGCACAGGAAGGAACACTTCCGAACACATTCTACGAGGCCACCATCACCCTGATATGCAAACCAGGCAAAGACAACACAAAAAAGGAAAATTATAGGCCAGTTTCACTGATGAACTTAGATGCCAAGATCCCCAACAAAATCCTAGCAAACAGAATTCAACAACACATCAAAAAGCTCATACATAACGATCAAGTCGGGTTCATCCCAGGCATGCAAGGATTTTTCAATATCCGCAAATTAATCAATGTGATACACCATATCAACAAATTGAAAGACAAAAATCACATGATCATCTCAATAGATGCAGAAAAAGGCTTCGACAAAGTACAGCATCCATTTATGATAAAAACTCTTCAGAAAATGGGCATAGAAGGAACCTATCTCAACATAATAAAAGCCATATATGAGAAGCCCATAGCGAGCATTATCCTCAGTGGTGAAAAACTGAAAGCATTCCCTCTAAGATCAGGAACAAGACAAGGGCGTCCACTTTCACCACTACTATTCAACATAGTCCTGGAAGTCCTAGCAACAGCAATAAGAGAAGAGAAAGAAATCAAAGGAATCCAGATTGGAAAGGAAGAAGTCAAGCTCTCTCTTTTTGCAGATGACATGATATTATACATAGAAAATCCCAAAGACATATTACAAACCTACTAGAGCTAATCAATGAATTCAGCAAAGTCGCATGATACAAAGTCGACACACAGAAATCACTGGCATTCCTATACACAAACAATGAAAAATCAGAGAACGAAATCAAAGAGGCAATCCCCTTCACCATCGCAACCAAAAGAATCAAATATCTAGGAATAAACCTACCCAAGGAAATGAAAGAACTGTACACTGAAAATTACAAGACACTCATGAAAGAAATAAAGAAGACTTAAACAGATGGAGAGATATTCCATGTTCCTGGATCAGTAGAATCAATATTGTGAAAATGACCATACTACCAAATATCATCTACAGATTCAATGCAATACCTATTCAACTACTATTGACATTTTTCACAGAACTAGACCAAAGAATAACACAATTCATATGGAAACACAAAAGACCTCGAATAGCCAAAGCAATCCTGAGAAAGAAAAACAAAGCTGGAGGAACCAGCCTTCCTAACCTCAGACTATACTACAAAGCAACAGTCATCAAGACAGTGTGGTACTGGCACAAATAAAAGAAACCCAAAAATTTTGGGTCATCGGGAAAAAGTGCAAACCAGGCAAAGACAACACAAAAAAGGAAAATTATAGGCCAGTTTCACTGATGAACTTAGATGCCAAGATCCCCAACAAAATCCTAGCAAACAGAATTCAACAACACATCAAAAAGCTCATACATAACGATCAAGTCGGGTTCATCCCAGGCATGCAAGGATTTTTCAATATCCGCAAATTAATCAATGTGATACACCATATCAACAAATTGAAAGACAAAAATCACATGATCATCTCAATAGATGCAGAAAAAGGCTTCGACAAAGTACAGCATCCATTTATGATAAAAACTCTTCAGAAAATGGGCATAGAAGGAACCTATCTCAACATAATAAAAGCCATATATGAGAAGCCCATAGCGAGCATTATCCTCAGTGGTGAAAAACTGAAAGCATTCCCTCTAAGATCAGGAACAAGACAAGGGCGTCCACTTTCACCACTACTATTCAACATAGTCCTGGAAGTCCTAGCAACAGCAATAAGAGAAGAGAAAGAAATCAAAGGAATCCAGATTGGAAAGGAAGAAGTCAAGCTCTCTCTTTTTGCAGATGACATGATATTATACATAGAAAATCCCAAAGACATATTACAAACCTACTAGAGCTAATCAATGAATTCAGCAAAGTCGCATGATACAAAGTCGACACACAGAAATCACTGGCATTCCTATACACAAACAATGAAAAATCAGAGAACGAAATCAAAGAGGCAATCCCCTTCACCATCGCAACCAAAAGAATCAAATATCTAGGAATAAACCTACCCAAGGAAATGAAAGAACTGTACACTGAAAATTACAAGACACTCATGAAAGAAATAAAGAAGACTTAAACAGATGGAGAGATATTCCATGTTCCTGGATCAGTAGAATCAATATTGTGAAAATGACCATACTACCAAATATCATCTACAGATTCAATGCAATACCTATTCAACTACTATTGACATTTTTCACAGAACTAGACCAAAGAATAACACAATTCATATGGAAACACAAAAGACCTCGAATAGCCAAAGCAATCCTGAGAAAGAAAAACAAAGCTGGAGGAACCAGCCTTCCTAACCTCAGACTATACTACAAAGCAACAGTCATCAAGACAGTGTGGTACTGGCACAAAAACAGAACTATAGACCAATGGAACAAGATTGAGAACCCAGAGATAAACCCACGCACCTATGGGTACCTTATTTTTGACAAAGGAGGTGAAACTATAAAATGGGACAAAGACAGCCTCTTCAACAAATGGTACTGGGAAAACTGGACAGCTACATGCAAAAAAATAAAGTTGGAACATTCTCTGACACCATACACAAAGATCAACTCAAAATGGATTAAAGACCTAAATGTAAGGCCGGAAACCATCAACCTCTTAGAGGAGAATATAGGCAAAACCCTCAAGGACATCAATCAAATCAAGATCTTCTCTGACCCACCTACTAGAATAGCGGAACTGAAAAGACAAATGGACACATGGGACCTCATGAAACTTCAAAGCTTTTGTACAGCAAAAGAAATTACAAAAAAAGCTGAACAGACACCCCACAGAGTGGGAGAAAATTATAGCAAATGAAATAACAGACAAAGAACTAATCTCCAAAATCTACAAGCAACTCAGACAACTCAGCACCGGAAAAACGAACAACCCAATCAAAAAATGGGAAAAAGATCTAAAGAGACGCCTCTCCAAAGAGGACATACAGATGGCCCAAAAGCACATGAAACGATGCTCAGCCTCACTTATTAGTAGAGAAATGTAAATTAAAACTACAATGAGATATCACCTCACACCCATCAGAATGACCATCATCAATAAATCTGCAGACAATAAATGCTGGAGAGGGTGTGGGGAAAAGGGAACATTCCTGCATTGCTGGTGGGAATGTAGATTGATACAGCCTCTATGGAAGACAGTGTGGAGATTTCTTTAAAAACTAAAAATAGAAGCACCCTATGACCCAGCAATCCCACTATTAGGCTTGTATCCTGATGAAATCAAAACTGAAAGAAGCACTCGTACTCCAATGTTCATTGCAGCTCTCTATACAATAGCCAAAACATGGAAGCAACCTAGGTGTCCATCGACGAATGAATGGATAGAGAAGCTCTGGTACATATATACAGTGGAATACTACTCAGCTGTTAAAAGAAATGCAGAAGACTCAGTCCTAATGAAGTGGCTGGCTCTAGAACCTATCATAAAAAGTGAAGTAAGTGAAAAAGAGAAAGACAAGTACAGTATACTAACACATACATATGGAATCTAGTAGGATGGTCTTTATAACACGTGCAGTGAACTCATGGAAAAACAGACAGAGCATAGACATGTGGACATTGTGGGGAAGAAACAGGGAGGGGGAGGCATGGAGGGAGTAACATGGAAACCTATACTGTCACGTGTGGAAAAGATAGCCATTGATATTGTGCTAAGGGAATAGGAGTGCTTACAATGGCTTGGGGTGATGGTCCGGAGGAGTGGGATGGGGGAACCTGGCAATAGGGGGACCGGGGATATGCATATGACTGATCTGGGAACATACATGTCAGTGAACAACAAAACTCTGTAAAACCTTTAAAATAAAGAATTAAAAAAATAAAAAAGACACATGATTTTGCAGAAGATGCTACTACTTGCACTAAAATAAATTCCAACTTGTAATTTCTTAAAATAAAATTCACTTTCTTAGTACCACCTGATTAACGCTTTTTCTTTTTTACTTTTTACTATGGAAAATTTTCAGACATAAGCAAATATGAGCCTCATATGTGCATCATCCAACCTCATGAGCTATTCATTCACCCTTTGACACAGATGTTTAGTTTACTTACCCCCTTCCAAAACTCACATACACATACTTGCAATTTTTTTGTTAGTGTATTGAAAATAAAATCCCAAATATTATCTGATTTCACCTGTATATTCTTAAGTGTGAATCTTTCACAGGTAGGAACTACTTTTTACATACCAGAGTACCATTTTCATTCCTAGCAAAGTTACTGTTATGTTTTCTAAGACCCAAGCCCTGATCAAATGTCTCCAGTTGTTTCAAATATGGTTTCTTTCAGTTGCTCTTTTGGATCAAGATAGAGGAGCCTAGCGGGGCTACAGTCCATGGGGTGGCAAAAAGAGTCAGACACAACTGAGCAATGAAGCACATTGATCCTCTTTCAGTCAACAGCTCCTTGAGCCAGGGAATCGACGAATGAATGGATAGAGAAGCTCTGGTACATATATACAGTGGAATACTACTCAGCTGTTAAAAGAAATGCAGAAGACTCAGTCCTAATGAAGTGGCTGGCTCTAGAACCTATCATAAAAAGTGAAGTAAGTGAAAAAGAGAAAGACAAGTACAGTATACTAACACATACATATGGAATCTAGTAGGATGGTCTTTATAACACGTGCAGTGAACTCATGGAAAAACAGACAGAGCATAGACATGTGGACATTGTGGGGAAGAAACAGGGAGGGGGAGGCATGGAGGGAGTAACATGGAAACCTATACTGTCACGTGTGGAAAAGATAGCCATTGATATTGTGCTAAGGGAATAGGAGTGCTTACAATGGCTTGGGGTGATGGTCCGGAGGAGTGGGATGGGGGAACCTGGCAATAGGGGGACCGGGGATATGCATATGACTGATCTGGGAACATACATGTCAGTGAACAACAAAACTCTGTAAAACCTTTAAAATAAAGAATTAAAAAAATAAAAAAGACACATGATTTTGCAGAAGATGCTACTACTTGCACTAAAATAAATTCCAACTTGTAATTTCTTAAAATAAAATTCACTTTCTTAGTACCACCTGATTAACGCTTTTTCTTTTTTACTTTTTACTATGGAAAATTTTCAGACATAAGCAAATATGAGCCTCATATGTGCATCATCCAACCTCATGAGCTATTCATTCACCCTTTGACACAGATGTTTAGTTTACTTACCCCCTTCCAAAACTCACATACACATACTTGCAATTTTTTTGTTAGTGTATTGAAAATAAAATCCCAAATATTATCTGATTTCACCTGTATATTCTTAAGTGTGAATCTTTCACAGGTAGGAACTACTTTTTACATACCAGAGTACCATTTTCATTCCTAGCAAAGTTACTGTTATGTTTTCTAAGACCCAAGCCCTGATCAAATGTCTCCAGTTGTTTCAAATATGGTTTCTTTCAGTTGCTCTTTTGGATCAAGATAGAGGAGCCTAGCGGGGCTACAGTCCATGGGGTGGCAAAAAGAGTCAGACACAACTGAGCAATGAAGCACATTGATCCTCTTTCAGTCAACAGCTCCTTGAGCCAGGGAATTTCTCTTTCTTCAAGTAACACAATAGGCAAATCATTAATGGATTGGTAGTTGACTGGTATTAAGTTATCTAATAAACTTAAGTATCTGTAAAGTAAAATATAACTTGACCATTTGATAGTTGCCTCAAAACTGATGAATCAATTTTCTCTAAGATGATTATTTATAAGCATTGGTGGTTGTAATAGGCTTTAGAATGAAGACATTTACAGAATTCCTGGAAAAATGCTCATTAGCAAATTTCCGTTTTAGTAAACTTGGACGGAGTTTTATATTGAGTAGAAGGTATTGAGTGTAGTGTAAAAATACATGTCTTTAATCCAAATCCATAATCTGTGTGATGCGTGATCATTTTATAAGTTCATAGTCCTGAGATGCTATATAGAACCTGTGTTCTCTTGATGACAATTACTTAAATAATTGGGGAGATTGAAGGTGGAGAAAGAAATTAGCACTAAATACCTGCCACATCAGTGACTGCGCTGTGCAGGGCCTTGTATATACGTGATCACATCTCTTGACACAAAAACCCTGGAGACAGCTATCATTGACTCCATTTTAATGTCAAAGAAACTGAGGTTTAGAGAATTAAACAACTAGCCTGAGATAATACAATTACTAAGGAGTCAAACCAGGATTTAAACCCAGGACTAAATAGTACATAAGCCCCAGAACTCTTTCCTATGTCATATGCTTTTTAAGCTCCAGCCAGACTTTGGGTAATTACAGCTACCAGACCTCATTTGCACTGCTGTGCAGAAATTTTACTTACAAATTTGTAATGCACCTTTTTCTTTTAGGCCTCCACACTTTGAGTGTGCAAATTATTAAAAGTGTCCCTGGATATGTGTAAAGGATTTTACACATGTGTATGTATTTTAGGAATAAGAATAAGAAAGTAAGATCATAGGATAAAAACAAAGAAAGTCTTATTTCTTTTGTCATTCATCTCAGGCAAAGCTGTAAGTTCCATTACTATTATAAATATTTATTTATTTTTTTAAAGCATTTCATCGCAGAGTTCTAATCTCTATTAGACTCAATCCTGTCAGCGTCTGTCTGCTTGCTCAGTTGTGTCTGACTCTTTGCAGCTCCATAAACTGCAACCCTCTGTCCATACCAGGAAATAATACTGGAGTGGGTTGCCATTTCCTTCTCCACGGGATCTTCCCAACTCAAGGATCAAACCTACATCTCTCAGCCTCTTTACCACTGAGCCACCTGTGAGCATGCTAAATCACTTCAGTTGTGTCTGACTATTTGCGACGTTATGAACTATAGCCTGCCAAGCTCCTCTGTCCATGGGATTCTCCAGGCAAGAATACTAGAGAGGACTGCTACGCCTCCTCTAGGGGATCTTTCCAATCCAGGGATTGAACTTGAGTCTGTTTCATCTCCTACACTGGGCTCTTTACCACTAGTGCCACACTTGCACACACTGGAAAGCCCTGTTATATTTGATGCTTTCCTTTATAACAAAAAGTTTGTTTTTCTAAGATCCAGCAATAAAAGTCATAGACTGCCTATCTAAATATATTATGTCAAAATAATTAGTATGCTTCAAATATGAAGCAGAAAGGATTTATATTAAAACAATATGCATTTCAATATGTAGATACTCAGGCATGTCTAGACTAGAAGACATAATAAACTAATCAGATTTTTGCACCAACATGTAGAATCACACTTACAGATACAGCCTAATCCTAGAGTGTTATTCTGAGGGTCCAAACACCATAAGATGTGTTGCTAATGGGGGTGTGATTTTCTGAAAAGGTGAACAATTCTCAGTGCAATTTCGAACAAAATGCAATGCAGTCTTTTCTAAATTTATATGATAGTTGCATTCCTGAAGATTTTAGTGCATATTAAAATGTGCAGATAGTACTTTCTGTTTATATGTAAAACCAAGTATTAGAAATGCAGATGATTGCAGACAGCTTCCTTGGTACTTCAGTGGTGCCTGAGAGGCACCTGGTGGGCTGCAGTCCATGGGGGTTGCAAAAGAGTCGGACAGGACTTAGCCACTAAATTAGAACATCTGTTGGTCCCCTGTATATCAATGCTTTGTATAATATCTCATGAGAGATCTGGGACAATCCTTTGCCTTACAGGGCTGCCCCACAGGCACTGTCTATGCATTCATGGCCCCTATCCTCTAAATGCTAGTAATGCCTTTTCAGTTGTTATAATGATCATGAACTTTCTCCTTTCTCCCGACCACATTTCCAAAAATTTCCAAGGTGAACAGTAATGTACCAGGCACTCTACTTAATTCCCTATAAATTTCATTAATAATTTACTATTTTTCCCATTCAATAAAGAATACATATCCTTTTATCTGTTAGATATTTTGCCATGCTGTGGATGTATAGTTGTGAACAAGATAGTCAATGGTTCCTGGCCACAAACAGTCAATGATCTATCAGAGCAGATGGGTGACAAAAGCTTACAAACAATGTAGAATTAAAAACTGTGTCAAATAGTGTGAAGCAAAGAATTGGACACTGAAACAGAACACACTCCAACCTCAAAAAGAGGATCAGAAAAGTCTCTCTGAGCCATGGAGGTAAGCCAAGAACTAAAGGATGTCAAGGAGGCGGACGTGGAGTTATTCTGTGCTCTTCATGGACGAAGAAAATGAAGCCTGGAAAAGTCATCAGCCAAGGTCACACTGCTTCCAAATAGCTGAACATATCTGAACCCAAGTTTGACTCATTCCAAAGGCCATCAGCTTTACAGATCAAAAATGGAAGGATGATTTCTCCAGAGTAGATAAACAAATGGCCAGTAATCATACAAGAAGATGCTATACATTATTAGTCATTAGGGAAATACAAGTCAAATGCTAGTAAGATACCACTTCACATGAGAGCAGTTATAGTAAAAGACATAATAGCAGTAAGTGTTGGAAAGTGTATAGAGAAATTGGAACTCTTAAACATTGCTGATGGGTCTATAAAATAGTTCAACCATGAAGGAATATAGTATAGTGATTCTCCAAAAAGTTAAGCATAGGATTACCATATTATCCAGCAATTCCACCTAGGTATGTAACTCTCAAATGGAAAACAGAAACTCAAACAGTTCTTTTCTCCACAAATGTCCATTCAGCACTCTTTGCAATAGCCAAAATGTATTTTAAAAGCCCCTAAATGTCCCTGAATTGATTGGGGGCATATATACATACAGTGGAATACTATTCAGGCTTAAAAAAGGAATGCAGCTTTGAAATATGCGACAATGTGGAGGAACTTTGAAAACAGTCTACTAAGTGAGAGAAGCCAGACACAAAAGAACATATTGTGTGATCCCATTGAGATGAAATATCCAGAATAGGTAAGTTCATAGAGACGGAGAGCAGACTGGTGGTTTCCGGGGCAGGAAAAGTGGGAAGTAACCGCTTAGTGGGCAAGCAGGTTACTTAGGATGGAAATATCTTGGAACTAAGATAGGCAGCCCTTATACAACATTGTGAAAGAACTGAATGCCGCTGAATTGTTTACTTTAAAATGACTAATCTTATGTTCTTAAAATTTCACCCCAATACATTTTAAAAATATTTCTTTAATATTTTAATTATTAAAGTATGATAACACACTTACAGGAAACTTGGTAAATACAGAACAAAGTTACATATGGTTCCACTATATATTACAATTATTTCTTTAGTAGATAAATTAAGATTTTTAGTTGGAACTTTGGTATCAAACTCTCGAAAATTAATAGAATGAAAAGTAGGCCCCAAACCATCATGAACCAATTCAACATAATTAAGATTCATACATTTTTCACACAATAGCAGGATACAAATTCCATTCAAGTTCCCATAGACTGTAAACCAGGAGACACTGGAACATATTCAGGGACACAAGACAAGGTGCAAAAATTTCATGCTCTAAAAGCATTGGAATCACATTGAGCCTGTTCCCTTATCACTGTGGAATTACATTAGAAATCAATATCAAAAGAGATTTGAAATTAAGCCACATATTTTCAAATGCAATGTGACATTTACCAAGAGATCTTTGACTTAGACACTGAAAACCTCAGTAAAGTTAAAAGACAACAGAGAAGGTGATTAAAGAGAAGAATTTAAATGAGAAATTAATATCAAAGATACCTTAAAAATCCCATGCATTTGGAAATTAAATGTCCACTTTTAAATTATGAGTGTATCTAAGAAGCCATAATAAGGAAAATTAGAAAATATTTGTAACAGAAAAAAATGAAAAGATAATTTATCAGAAATTGTTGCATGCAGCTGAAGCTGCTCAATGCAACTAAAGACAATGTGGAACCTTGAATAAGATATGAAAACAAATAATGGACACATAAAATTTTCTGAAATTTGGGAAAAAATCTGTACTTCAATTAATTATACTGTATCACATGTTAATTTCCTGTTTTTTTTTTCTTTTTTTCCTTTCTCTGATTTTTTTTTTATTAGCTTCATGCCACGAGCTCTTTCTTGCTTATTTATCATTTTCATCCATCTTTATTCTGTGGCATGTGTAGGCCTCCCATTGCAGCGGCCTCTCTCGCTGCAGAGCACCTACTCTGAGTGCATGTGCTCCAGAGCACTGGCTTGTAACTAGACACTCCAGTCCAGCTGCTCTGTGGCACTTGGGATCTTCCCAGGCCAGGGATGAACCGGTGTCCCTTGCACGGCAAGGCTGACTCCTTACCCACTGGACCACCAGGGAAGCCCAATTTCCTGTTTTTAATAGAATAGTATTCCTTTATATGCTCAGAATTGGATTAGAATTTTCAAGACCAATTTAAATTTTTTCAAAAAAAATCACTAAAAGAATAAGCTTTCTAGGCATCTAACAGTAATATTAGAAGCCAGAATAAATGAAACTATGTCAAAACTTTGAGGGAATATAAATTAGAAATCTAGCATTCTATTCATACTTAGTCAAACAAGTGAAACCAAAATGTCATAGAGTCTTAAAAAGTTAAGCAAAAATTTATGTTTTTTGAAATATATATATATTATAGACTATTTGTGTTTTTATATATATACATATAGATAGTTAAACATAAAAGATTTTATACTACACTTGACAGAGGTTTGAGAAAGAACAACAAAAACAGAGTCAATGAAGTGGAAAAATATAAACTGATATGGGAGCACCGAATATGAAATAGAAAAAGTGAAACAAACTAGGTAAAAGTAGAAGATCATATTATCCAGTTGCTTTTAAACATGACTGCTCATGAGAATCACATCTGGAGCTTTGGAAAAAAATACCTAAGCATTTGTATTTTTCAAAATATTTCAATAGAATAACCTGGGAGCTGGGGAGTACACAGCGACAACCATGGTTCTGAGATTTTTTCCTGGCCTGAGTGCTTTCTTTGCTTCTTATATGTAAAGTTCCTTTGATCTTCAGTATGAGGTGAAATCTGGATAATAATCTGGATAATCACTGGTGCCTCTGAGACTCAAGTCTGGACCCATCAGTGAGAATCAAGCCTCTTGATCTCTAAAGGCTCAAGCTGTCTGAGTAAGAAGAGGAGGGAGAGAGAAGTGGCTGTTTCTCAGGCACATGGAACATTGAATGATGTGGCCATCAAATTCTCTGCAGAAGAATGAGAATGCTTGGACCTTGCTCAGAGGGCCTTATACGTGGATGCGATGTTGGAGACCTTCAGGAATCTGCTCTCTGTGGATATTTATCATAAGCACATCTGGAGTTTGTAACTGAAACCACACACTGTGGCACTTGGGATTCTTCCCAGGCCAGGGATGAACCGGTGTCCCTTGCACGGCAAGGCTGACTCCTTACCCACTGGACCACCAGGGAAGCCCAATTTCCTGTTTTTAATAGAATAGTATTCCTTTATATGCTCAGAATTGGATTAGAATTTTCAAGACCAATTTAAATTTTTTCAAAAAAAATCACTAAAAGAATAAGCTTTCTAGGCATCTAACAGTAATATTAGAAGCCAGAATAAATGAAACTATGTCAAAACTTTGAGGGAATATAAATTAGAAATCTAGCATTCTATTCATACTTAGTCAAACAAGTGAAACCAAAATGTCATAGAGTCTTAAAAAGTTAAGCAAAAATTTATGTTTTTTGAAATATATATATATTATAGACTATTTGTGTTTTTATATATATACATATAGATAGTTAAACATAAAAGATTTTATACTACACTTGACAGAGGTTTGAGAAAGAACAACAAAAACAGAGTCAATGAAGTGGAAAAATATAAACTGATATGGGAGCACCGAATATGAAATAGAAAAAGTGAAACAAACTAGGTAAAAGTAGAAGATCATATTATCCAGTTGCTTTTAAACATGACTGCTCATGAGAATCACATCTGGAGCTTTGGAAAAAAATACCTAAGCATTTGTATTTTTCAAAATATTTCAATAGAATAACCTGGGAGCTGGGGAGTACACAGCGACAACCATGGTTCTGAGATTTTTTCCTGGCCTGAGTGCTTTCTTTGCTTCTTATATGTAAAGTTCCTTTGATCTTCAGTATGAGGTGAAATCTGGATAATAATCTGGATAATCACTGGTGCCTCTGAGACTCAAGTCTGGACCCATCAGTGAGAATCAAGCCTCTTGATCTCTAAAGGCTCAAGCTGTCTGAGTAAGAAGAGGAGGGAGAGAGAAGTGGCTGTTTCTCAGGCACATGGAACATTGAATGATGTGGCCATCAAATTCTCTGCAGAAGAATGAGAATGCTTGGACCTTGCTCAGAGGGCCTTATACGTGGATGCGATGTTGGAGACCTTCAGGAATCTGCTCTCTGTGGATATTTATCATAAGCACATCTGGAGTTTGTAACTGAAACCACACACTTACAGAGGAGGACTATTCCAAATGATGATTTGGGGGAGAAATGAAATCCTGGAAATCAAACATTTTAACCTCTCAGAAATTCAGGAGAACATCTATAAGTCTGGGTTTCAGTGGAGAGATGATGAAAGAAATTGTAATAATATTCACACATCCCATAACCAAGATGTCATTGATAGAAGACGTTGAAAGAAGTGAATAGGTAGACTTGCTAAGGAGGCCAGCGGTTTCCAAGAAGGAGGAGGAGGAGGAGGAGGAGGAGGGGAAACAAATACTTTTAGCCAAGGTGCCTTCATCTTGATTACCACGCCTATGAAAATAATCTATTTTGCCTAAGACTTTCTTTAAGCCCAGAGCTAGTGTTTGTAACAATGTATCTTGCTAGAGGACAGTTTCTCCTTCTTAACTCATACCTATGTTATCTAGAGATGTATGTTGTGGATATGGGTCTAGTAAGACCTTTACAGCCTTAAAATACCCTTTTGATCTATTGCTAATACCCAACTGAAAAAGTACAAAATGTCTCACCTAAACTAGCTGCTGGGGACACTCTTCTATCCCCCTTCCAGTACCTATGCCGATAGTTTCCTCTACTGCTTTCTTTTTTGAATAAAACCTTTGCTTCACACACACACACACACACACACACACTCACACTCAGTATAATTCTAATGTGCATCTGGATTTTTAAAAGTGGTCACAGGTTTTCATGCTCATGCTGGAGGAGAAGGGGGTGACAGAGAATGAGATGACTGGATGGCATCATCAACTCCATGGATATTAGGTTGAGCAAACTCTGGGAGACAGTGAAGGACAGGGGAATCCTGGTGCGCTGCAGTTCATGGGGTTGCAAAGAGTTGGACATGGCTTAGGGACTGAACAACCAATGAAATCCCTTTGGCTGTCTACTTTTTTTTGTTTTCATTCTTTTTCTATATTCTGTGTAGTGGCAAAGAATGAGAAGGGCTTGGACCTTGCTCAGAGGGCCTTATACGTGGATGCGATGTTGGAGACCTTCAGGAATCTGCTCTCTGTGGATATTTATCATAAGCACATCTGAGTTTGTAACTGAAACCACACACTTACAGAGGAGGACTATTCCAAATGATGATTTGGGGGAGAAATGAAATCCTGGAAATCAAACATTTTAACCTCTCAGAAATTCAGGAGAACATCTATAAGTCTGGGTTTCAGTGGAGAGATGATGAAAGAAATTGTAATAATATTCACACATCCCATAACCAAGATGTCATTGATAGAAGACGTTGAAAGAAGTGAATAGGTAGACTTGCTAAGGAGGCCAGCGGTTTCCAAGAAGGAGGAGGAGGAGGAGGAGGAGGAGGGGAAACAAATACTTTTAGCCAAGGTGCCTTCATCTTGATTACCACGCCTATGAAAATAATCTATTTTGCCTAAGACTTTCTTTAAGCCCAGAGCTAGTGTTTGTAACAATGTATCTTGCTAGAGGACAGTTTCTCCTTCTTAACTCATACCTATGTTATCTAGAGATGTATGTTGTGGATATGGGTCTAGTAAGACCTTTACAGCCTTAAAATACCCTTTTGATCTATTGCTAATACCCAACTGAACAAGTACAAAATGTCTCACCTAAACTAGCTGCTGGGGACACTCTTCTATCCCCCTTCCAGTACCTATGCCGATAGTTTCCTCTACTGCTTTCTTTTTTGAATAAAACCTTTGCTTCACACACACACACACACACACACACACTCACACTCAGTATAATTCTAATGTGCATCTGGATTTTTAAAAGTGGTCACAGGTTTTCATGCTCATGCTGGAGGAGAAGGGGGTGACAGAGAATGAGATGACTGGATGGCATCATCAACTCCATGGATATTAGGTTGAGCAAACTCTGGGAGACAGTGAAGGACAGGGGAATCCTGGTGCGCTGCAGTTCATGGGGTTGCAAAGAGTTGGACATGGCTTAGGGACTGAACAACCAATGAAATCCCTTTGGCTGTCTACTTTTTTTTGTTTTCATTCTTTTTCTATATTCTGTGTAGTGGTGGTGGTTTCCACCATTCTGTCTTCCCAGTCACTTATCTGTTCTTCTGCCTCGGTTGTTCCGCTATTGATTCCTTCTAGGGTACTGTTCATCTCTGTTTTTTTTACGTCTTCTCCATTCTTCTTCTGAGGCCATGGATCATCTTCACTATCATTATTCTGAATTCTTTTTCTGGAAGGCTGCCTGTCTCCACTTACTTTGGTTGTTTTTCTGGGGTTTTATCTTGTCCCTACATCTGGGATATAATCCTCTGCATTTTCATTTTTTTAAACATTTATTTATTTATTTATTTTGATTGGGAGGGTGGGGAGGGAGGGGTACAGGCGGGCCACTTCTATTGGTCTTTCATTTGCCTATTTTCATCTTTGTTCTTTGGCTCTTGTGGACCTCCCATCGCGGTGGCCTCTGTTGTCACAGAGCGCCGGCTCTGGGCACATGAGCTCCAGAGCTCTGGCTAGGTAATTGGACACATCAGTCCAGCCGCTCCGTGGCACGTGGGATCTTCCCAGGCCAGGGATCAAATCGGTGCCCCTTGCACTGCAAGGCGGTGTCCTTATCCACTGGACCACCAGGGAAGCCCTGCATTTCATTTTGATTAACTTTTGAATTAGTTTTCCTTCTGGTAGCTGTAGGATTGTACTTCTTCTTGCTTCTTCTGTCTTTCCTTTGGTGGATGAAGCTAAGAGGCTTGTATAAACTTCCTGATGGGAGAGACTAATGGTGGGAAAAATTGGGCCTTGCTCTGGTGGGCAGGGACAAGCTTGTAAAACTTTAAGCAAGTGTCTGCTCATGGGTGGGCATGTGCTCCCTCTTTGTTAGTTGTTTGGCCTGAGGTGACCCAGCCCTGGAGTCTACAGGGTTAATGATGAGCTCCAAGAGGGCTTCTGCCAAGGGACACCTCCCAAGACTGCTGCTGCCAGTGCCCCCATTCCTATAGCAAGTCACTGCCAACTCATACCTTCAAAGGAGACCCTCCAACATTAGCAGGTAGATCTGGTTCAGTCTACTGTGGGATCTCTCTCCTTTCTTATGGGTTTTAGTACACCCAAGATTTTGTTTGTGGCCTCCAAGAATGGAGTCTCTGTTTCTCCCAGTCCTGTGGAAACCCTGCAATCAAATCTTGCTAGCCTTCAAAGTCAGATTCCTTGAAGGATTCCTAGTTCCTTTTCTGAATCCCCAGGCTAGGAAGCCTGAGATGGGGCTTAGAACCTTCAGAACGGTGAGAGAATTTCTTTGGTATTATTGTTCTCCAGTTCATGGGTCACCCACCAACAGGTGTGAGGTTTGATTTTATCGTGATTGTGCCCCCCATCTTGTTGTGGCTTCTCCTTTGTCTTTAGACATGGAGTATCTTTTCTGGTAGGTTCTAGCATCCTCCTCTCCAAGGTTGCTCAACATCTAGTTGTGACTTGGTGTTCTTGCAGGAAGAGATGAGCAATTTTTTAAAATTGGTGAATACTCTTGCCTTTTTTAGATTTATATTCATCTACTTGGAAAAAGACCTGACTTGTTTATGTGTTTTCTTCCAGTGTACAGTTATATGGCCATGTAGAGAGTATTACACTCAGACACTTTCTCATGAGAAAACCAGTTGAAATTATAGAGAAACTCTACTTCTCAAACTTTGGACCTTTCTGAGCTCCTTGACTGGGAGGCCAGGGAGGAGCAGGGGCTATAGTGTCAAGGGATCCCAGCTACTTTCAGGTGGGCACATGACACAGGCTGAGGGAACCTCCTCAGGGAGACAGCACTAAGTGGGGTCAGAAAGGAGAGAAGGGAGGGGTTTTACTGGGGAAGGAAGCACAGAACAAGCTAAGGCCAGCATATGAAGTGGAAGAGGGAGGCCTGAATGGAATTTGGGGGAAGTTCTTCATGATGTATGCTGGGAGAGACACCAGAAATCCACTCTCTAGAAACACCACGAGGAAAGTTCTACATTATTTGTAAAAATTTCTGGTTCTGGATTTGTTTTCTCTCAGAATGTGAAAGAACTCAGAGAAATGCAGCTTAATGCTTCAATACTCAGACACAGAAGGTCCCTTACAGGTAGCCAACTCATACCTTCAAAGGAGACCCTCCAACATTAGCAGGTAGATCTGGTTCAGTCTACTGTGGGATCTCTCTCCTTTCTTATGGGTTTTAGTACACCCAAGATTTTGTTTGTGGCCTCCAAGAATGGAGTCTCTGTTTCTCCCAGTCCTGTGGAAACCCTGCAATCAAATCTTGCTAGCCTTCAAAGTCAGATTCCTTGAAGGATTCCTAGTTCCTTTTCTGAATCCCCAGGCTAGGAAGCCTGAGATGGGGCTTAGAACCTTCAGAACGGTGAGAGAATTTCTTTGGTATTATTGTTCTCCAGTTCATGGGTCACCCACCAACAGGTGTGAGGTTTGATTTTATCGTGATTGTGCCCCCCATCTTGTTGTGGCTTCTCCTTTGTCTTTAGACATGGAGTATCTTTTCTGGTAGGTTCTAGCATCCTCCTCTCCAAGGTTGCTCAACATCTAGTTGTGACTTGGTGTTCTTGCAGGAAGAGATGAGCAATTTTTTAAAATTGGTGAATACTCTTGCCTTTTTTAGATTTATATTCATCTACTTGGAAAAAGACCTGACTTGTTTATGTGTTTTCTTCCAGTGTACAGTTATATGGCCATGTAGAGAGTATTACACTCAGACACTTTCTCATGAGAAAACCAGTTGAAATTATAGAGAAACTCTACTTCTCAAACTTTGGACCTTTCTGAGCTCCTTGACTGGGAGGCCAGGGAGGAGCAGGGGCTATAGTGTCAAGGGATCCCAGCTACTTTCAGGTGGGCACATGACACAGGCTGAGGGAACCTCCTCAGGGAGACAGCACTAAGTGGGGTCAGAAAGGAGAGAAGGGAGGGGTTTTACTGGGGAAGGAAGCACAGAACAAGCTAAGGCCAGCATATGAAGTGGAAGAGGGAGGCCTGAATGGAATTTGGGGGAAGTTCTTCATGATGTATGCTGGGAGAGACACCAGAAATCCACTCTCTAGAAACACCACGAGGAAAGTTCTACATTATTTGTAAAAATTTCTGGTTCTGGATTTGTTTTCTCTCAGAATGTGAAAGAACTCAGAGAAATGCACGCCCTTAATGCTCATATTCTAAACTGTAGCTCTCAGACACAGAAGATCCCCATGTAGAAAGTAGTTGCTATTCAAGAAGGAAGCCTCTAAAATCATGTTTTCACAGGTTTTGAAGTAGTTCAAGACTACACCATTGGATGGGGAATCAAGCAGTCTTTTTGTGCCTGGGGCAAGTTCCAACTGCCCCTCCAATTTGCCCCCCTAATTTGCCAAACCATGGAAGAACAAACGTGCAATTAGAGTCTTATTTTTAAATCATCTTAAGTTTTATGTGGCACTCTCTCCCCACACACACAGTCTCGCCAAAATGCTGTTATTTTCACAGAGGAAATACAAAGAGTAGGTTTCAAATGACAAGTCGCAGTGTAAGTCAGAAAAAGGAAGTGGGTTCTATGGGGCAACCTCCAAGCTGGACTCTGTGCAGTTGTCCTAACCTCACCACGCCCAGCGCCCAGGACAGCCATGGCCTGTCCTTGAAATGTGAAGACCCTTGCTACCAATTTTTCTGTGAAGATTCATGGCCCCTTATTGGTCACAGCATATTTGCTGTCCTGCATGCTTTTGGTTGAAGCAGATGAAGGGGAAATTTGGTCCCTGACTCCATGTCACTTAAACATCAGAAATATTCTCATTGGTGAAGTGAACCTGGCCCATTCCCCACTAAAGCTCATGACATTTTATCTGTTCTGGAAGTGACAGAAGGCAGGTCCCTCTGGGATTTATGAGCCTCTGCGGGGATTTTCACACCAGTCGCCATGTTAACATGAAGCAACAGCTGGGTTGAAGAGAGCTGATAAAAATAGCAACATCACCAATGCAAACAAGCTGTGTGGAAAAGAATGGAATGAAGTGTTGAAGGCAAGAGAGCATGTTACCTTTTCTGAGTCTACAGCTGTGTTTCTTGGAATGCCCACTTTTTCAGATAAAGCAAACTGAGTTTTGTCTTCACCTAAGTGTTCTTGGGGAGAACATGGAGAGGGGAAGACTGCTTCTGTTTTTCCTGTCCCCATGCAGGGTACCTGGCACCCCTGATTGTTAACTGGCAGGTCTTGTAACCTGACGGTGTAGCCGTTGAATGACTGAGTTCAACACTGGGAACTTGATTTTCGAGATTGCTGTGTTTTGCTGCAGAAACTTCCTGCTGTTACCCTATCTTTCCATTCATTAAAGTTTAGCTTGCAATTGAACATTCTGACATAACATAGCTGAGATTTTTGGCAGGAATGTTAACCATATTCAAGAGTTTCCTTCAGACGACGTTAAATTTTTCATATCCTTATGAACGCTTGCTGCCTTCTTTTAATAACTTGAAAAAACAAGCTTCTCTCAGGAACTTCATTGTTCCAATATTTTCCCAGCACACATTTACTTCTTTTAGAAGTATGTTGGATGTGTATTTATAGAGTCAGAGTGTACTTAGGTGGGTTAGAATTCAGTATTTAACTTATAAAAAGTCAGCAATATGAATGGATCTTAGAGAAAAGTTATTAGAAGTCTAGTATTTTCTTCATAAGAGCTATTTTTCTCCTTCTTTGCTATTTGGTCACTTCACCACAAAATTATATTTTGCAAAAAAAAAAAAAAGGGTATATTCCAGTAACACTAACCTTGAGGTTTGAAAATAGCCTTTTAAAAAGATGAGTAGAAAATTTACAAAGGGGAGAAGTAAAAGGAGGGTTTCCTTCCCTTCCTCCATAGTGAAAAATTTAGTTTTACTGTTCACAGTTATCTTCGGAGAAACTTTTTTTAAATGGAAAAGAAATTGTTTTAAATTTCCAGCTACGTAGACAACTGAAAAAATTTAAAACTCATTAAGATGCAAAGAAGTGCCAAATGCAATGCAGAGTCCAAGTGAATTCATAATTTTTAAGAGCCCACACAAATGGGAAGTTCTTCTTGGATGGCGAGTGGTTTAGAAAGTTCTCTAAATCTCTAACTCAAATGTGGTGACTGTTTGCAGGCTGAAATAAAGCAGCTGGGTTACTGTTCCCCAAAATTTTAAAAAGCATTTTGTAATAAAGCACAGTGTGGTTAACTGAGATTTTATTCCAAATGATCATAGTTCTGAACCCAACAATCTCCATTTCAAATTGCAAATTGGGATCTGTCTGTGTTTCTGTACTGCTGATCTGCTCCTCAGCCTTAATACACAAACTGTAAGCTCCCACAGGGCCACGATAGCAGTGGAATCAGACTTACCTCAGCTTGAATTCGCACAACAGCCTTTTGTATAACCAGCGCACAAGGAAAATGATGTTCAAGAAGGCTAAGGAATTTGTCTGAGCTGACCTAACTGAACGGGTTTTTACACTCTGGGTTAAAGCCTCCAGACTGGGTATTACAGCCATTCACACAAATTTGCATTTGCCACCTAAATGTTAAGGGTTTATATTGTGTCACTGGCTGGTGTCTCTTGTCTTTGTGTGAATTAAAATTAAATTAGGATGTTTTTTTTATTGACTTCTTCCCTGAAACATGCGTAGCACCAAATAGAAAATAAAAGATCACAGATGGGATTCTAGAATATTATTGCTCCAACAAATGATTTTATAAATGTATCAGGTCCGACTTGCTTGGCTAGCCAGATGCTAAAATTGAATCGCAGAAGTTGGGCCGCTTCTGAGGAAATGGGGCTGCTTCCTGTGTGTGTTCGTCAAGCCTGCTGTGGCTTTACCACCCTCCCCCTCCCTTCCCATCACCCCAGCCACATGTGCTTTGGCAAATGGGCAGTGTCCAGCATGGCCAGCAGACCAACAGTGCAGAGCTGGGGCACCCTCACAAAGTCCCAAGAATGGGGTGTGTGGGTGCCCTTATTTCCAGAGGAAGAAACTGCTGTAGGAAACATGAGCCAAGTCAAAAGTATTTAGAAGGCATAGACCTAGATGGGTAAAAGTATGTAGAGAAAAGGAAGAGAATTAGGGGATATATGGGGATGGAGAAACTGAGAGAGACTACGAGATCTAGAGATGCGTGAGAAGGCACATGTGTGTGTATAGGGAAGGTTTAGTGCAAATTAACTGAGAGACAACTGCCTCAATGTCCATGGATAGTCTGTAACTCTTTCCTACACATATTTTTTGAATTTATTTTTTAACTGGAGGATACCTGCCTTGCAATGGTGTGTTGGTTTCTGCCATACAACAACGTGAATTAGCCATAATTATATATACATATATATATATATATATGTGTATATATATATATATATATATATGTGTATATATATATATATATATATACATATACATACATCCCCTTCCTCTAGAGCCTCCCTCCCCACTTCCATGCCATTCCTCTAGGTCATCACAAAGCACCAGGCTGGGCTCCCTGTGTTATATAGAAGCTTCCCATTAGCCATCTATTTTACACATGATATATATATACATACTACTATATATATATTATCATATATATATATAAGCATCAATGCTACTTTCTCAATTCATCCTACTCTCTCCTTCCCCTGTGCTGTGATTCCTGGTTTGGAAAGATGTGATTCCAATGAATGCGAATCCATGAGTCCATTGTCTATGTCTGTGTCTCCTTTCCTTCCCTGCAACAGGTTATTAGTAATATTTTCTAGATTCCATATATATGCATTAATATATGGTATTTGTTTTTCTCTTCCTGACCTACTTCACTCTGTATAACAGGCTCTAGATTCATCCACCTCACTACAACTGACTCAAATTTGTTCCTTTTTATGGTTGAGTCATATTTCGTTTTATATACGTACTACATTTTCTTTATCCATTCATCTGTCTATGGTTATCTAGGTTGCTTCCATGTCCTGGCTATTGTAAATAGTACTGCAGTGAACACTGGGGTATGTGTCTTTTTCACCTGTGGTTTTCTCAGGCATATGCCCAGTATGTAGGCTTTCTGGGTCATATGATAGATTTATTCCTAGTTTTTAAAGGAATCTTACATTGTTCTCCACAGTGGCTGTATCAGTTTATGTCCCTACCAACAGCAAAGAGTGTTCCTTTTCTCCACATTTCTCCAGCATTTATTATTTGTAAATTTTTTGATCAACATGTAAAAGTAGGCATAGCAAAAAGGGGGGAAAAAATTAGGGATATAGGGGGATGGAGAAACTGAGAGAGACTACGAGATCTAGAGATGCGTGAGAAGGCACATGTGTGTGTATAGGGAAGGTTTAGTGCAAATTAACTGAGAGACAACTGCCTCAATGTCCATGGATAGTCTGTAACTCTTTCCTACACATATTTTTTGAATTTATTTTTTAACTGGAGGATACCTGCCTTGCAATGGTGTGTTGGTTTCTGCCATACAACAACGTGAATTAGCCATAATTATATATACATATATATATATATATATGTGTATATATATATATATATATATGTGTATATATATATATATATATATACATATACATACATCCCCTTCCTCTAGAGCCTCCCTCCCCACTTCCATGCCATTCCTCTAGGTCATCACAAAGCACCAGGCTGGGCTCCCTGTGTTATATAGAAGCTTCCCATTAGCCATCTATTTTACACATGATATATATATACATACTACTATATATATATTATCATATATATATATAAGCATCAATGCTACTTTCTCAATTCATCCTACTCTCTCCTTCCCCTGTGCTGTGATTCCTGGTTTGGAAAGATGTGATTCCAATGAATGCGAATCCATGAGTCCATTGTCTATGTCTGTGTCTCCTTTCCTTCCCTGCAACAGGTTATTAGTAATATTTTCTAGATTCCATATATATGCATTAATATATGGTATTTGTTTTTCTCTTCCTGACCTACTTCACTCTGTATAACAGGCTCTAGATTCATCCACCTCACTACAACTGACTCAAATTTGTTCCTTTTTATGGTTGAGTCATATTTCGTTTTATATACGTACTACATTTTCTTTATCCATTCATCTGTCTATGGTTATCTAGGTTGCTTCCATGTCCTGGCTATTGTAAATAGTACTGCAGTGAACACTGGGGTATGTGTCTTTTTCACCTGTGGTTTTCTCAGGCATATGCCCAGTATGTAGGCTTTCTGGGTCATATGATAGATTTATTCCTAGTTTTTAAAGGAATCTTATATTGTTCTCCACAGTGGCTGTATCAGTTTATGTCCCTACCAACAGCAAAGAGTGTTCCCTTTTCTCCACATTCTCTCCAGCATTTATTATTTGTAAATTTTTTGATCATGGCCATTCTGATTGGTTTGAGGAAATATCTCATTGTAATTTTTTTTTTTTTTGGTCACTTATATTGGTCTTTTATTTATTTGTACTCATCCATCTTTCTTTGTTCTTTTTTTTTTTTTTTAAAGATTTATTTATTTATTTATTATTGGTGGTGGGTGAGGTGGGGAGGGAGGGGAGCAGGCAGGCCACTTCTATTGGTTTTTCATTTATCTATTTTCATCCATCTTTGTTCTTTGGCCCATGTGGGCCTCCCATCGCGGTGGCCTCTGTTGTTGCAGAGCACCGGCTCTGGGCACACGCGCTCCAGAGCTCCGACTCGGTAATTGGACACATCAGTCCAGCCGCTCCGTGGCACGTGGGATCTTCCCAGGCCAGGGATCGAACCAGCGCCCCTTGCATTGCAAGGCGGTGTCCTTACCCACTGGACCACCAGGGGAAGCCCTTTCTTTGTTCTTTTGGCTTATGTGGGCCTCCCATTGCAGCGGCCTCTCTTACTGCAGAATACCGGCTCTGGGCACGTGCGCTCCAGAGCTCCGGCTCGGTAGTTGGACACATCAGTCCAGCCACTCTGCAGCACGTGGGATCTTCCCAGGCCAGGGATCAAACCAGTGCCCCTTGCACTGCAAGGCAGTGTCCTTACTCACTGGACCACCAGGGAAGTCCCTCATTGTAATTTTGATATGCCTTTCTCTAATAATGAGCCATGTTGAGCATCTTTTCATGCATTTATTAGCATCTGTATGTCTTCTTTGGAGAAAGGAACGTCTTTTGTTTAGATTCTCTGCCCATTTTTTGATTGGGTTGTTTGTTTTTCTGGTATTGAGCTGTATGAGCTGTTTATATGTTATGGAGATTAATCTTTTGTCATTGCTTCATTTGCAATTATTTTCTCCCATTGTGAAGGTTGTCTTTTCATTTTGTTTAGAGTTTCATTTGCTGTGCAATAGATTTTAAGTTTAATTAGGTCCCACTAACTTTTTTTTTGTTTTTATTTCCATTACTCTACCTAGCATCTGGGTCAAAGAATCTTGTTATGATTTATGTCAAAGAGTTTTCTGCCTATGTTTTCCTCTAAAAGTTTTACAGTGTCTCGCCTTATGTTTAAGTCTTTAATCCATTTTAAATTTATTTTTGTATATAGTGTTAGGAAGTTTTCTAATTTCATTTTTGTATGCAACTGTCCAGCTTTCCTTGCACTACTTATAGAAGAGTCTGTCTTTCCTCCACTGTATGTTGTTGCCTCCTTTGTCAAAGATAAAGTACCCATAGGTATGTGAATTTATCTCTGGGATTTCTGTCTTGTTCCAATGATCTATATTTTTGTTTTTGTGCCAGTACCATACTGCCTTGATGACTATAGCTTTATAGCATAGTCTGAAGTCAGGAAGGTTGATCCTTCCAGCTGCATTTTTCTTTCTCAAGATTGTTTTGCCTATTCAGTGTCCTTTGTGTTTCCATACAAATTGTTCAACTTTTTGTTCTAGTTCTGTGAAAAATGCCATAGATAATTCGATAGGGATTTCATTGAATCTGTAGATTGCTTTGGGTAGTATAGTCATTTTCATAATATTGATTCTTCTAATCCAAGAACATGGTATCTCCATCTGTTTGTGTTGTCTTTGATTTCTTTCATCAGTGTCTTACACGTTTTTTTTAGCATACAGGTCTTCATCTCTTTAGGTACATTTATTCCTAAGTATTTTATTTCTTTTGTTACAATGGCAAATGGGATTGTTTCCATAATTTCTTTTTATTTTTTCAATTATCTTTGTATTTTTTAAATTTTGCCCTCTTTTATTGATTTTTTTATCCATTTATTTATTTATTTTTGGCCGCTTTTATTGGCCTTTCATTTGTTTATTTTTCATCCATCTTTGTTCTTTGGCCTGTGTGGGCCTCCCATTTCAGTGGCCTCTCTCATTGCAGAGCACCAGCTCTGGGCACATGCACTTCAGAGCCCTGGCTTGTAATTGAGCACATTGGTCAAGCTGCTCTGCAGCATGTGGGATCTTCCCAGACCAGGGATTGAACCAGTGCTCCCTGCACTGCAAAGGCAGAGCCTTTGTCCAATGGACCACTAGAGAAATCCCCTCTTTTTTTTATTTTACTGTTAGTGTATAGGAATGCAAGAGATTTCTGTGTATTAATTTTTTGTATCCTGCAACTTTACCAAACCTTTATCGTTGTTCAGCTGCTCAATCCTGTCTGACTCTTTGCGATCCCATGGACTACAGCATGCTAGGCTTCCCTGTTCTTCACTATCTCCCAGAGCTTTCTCAATCTCATGTCCATTAAGTTGGTGATGCCATCCAACCATCTCATCCTCTGTCACTGCCTTTTCCTCCTTCCCTCAATCTTTCCCAGCATCAGGGTTTTTTCCAATGAGACAGCTTTTTGTATCAGGTGGCCAAAATATTAGAGCTTCAGCTTCAGCATCAGTCTTTCCAGTGAATATTTAGGGTTGATTTCCTTTAGGATTGAGTGGTTTGATCTTACTGTCCAGAGGACTCTCAAGAATCTTCTCCAGCACCACATTTTGAAAGCATCAATTTTTTGGTACTCAACCTTCCTTACAATCCAACTCTCACATCCATACATGACTACTAGAAAAACCATAGCTTTGACTATGCAGACCTTTGTCAGCAAAATTATGTCTCTTCTTTTTAATAAACTATCTAAGGTTTGTTGTAGCTTTTCTTCCAAGGAGAAAATTCGTTTATTAGCTCTAGTAGTTTTCTGGTGGTGTCTTTAGGGTTTTCTGTGTATAGTTTGTTGTCATCTGAAAACAGTGAGTTTTACTTCTTCTTTTCCAATTTGGATTCCTTTAATTTCTTTTTCTTCTCTGATTTCCATTTCTAGGACTTCCATAAGTATATTGAATAATAACAAATGACCACTCTCATCTTATTCCTGATCTTAGAGGAAATGCTTTCAGTTTTTCACCATTCAGAACAATGCTTGCTGTGGGTTTGTCACATATGGCCTTTATTATGTTGAGACAGGTTCCTTCTATGTGGACTTTCTAGAGAGTTAGTTTGGACACCCTTGCTTCAGGGGAGCAGAGATATAAAATGCACATTTAACATTTTTTGTAAAACATATCTATTTCTTTTTAGTTTCACTCTGTCTTTATTTCTGTGCTTGGGCTTTCTCTAGTTGTGGTGAGTGGGAGTTACTCTTCATTGTGGTGTTCAGGCTTCTCCCTGGGATGTCTTCTCTTTCTGTGGAGCACGGGCCCTAAAGCATGTCACCTTTAGTAGTAATGGCACATGGGTCCAGTAGTTCTGGAATTGTGGCATATGGACTTAGTTGCCCTGAGGCATGTGGAATCTTCCCAGACAAGGGATCAAACCTGTGCCCCTGCAATGACAGGCAGATTCTTAACCACTAGATCACAAGGGAAATTCCAGAGAGATCTTTAAATAAACCATTTTTAGTTAAATAAGAGAAATATACTGCCTCCATCCACCAAACTCTGGGGAGGGTAGATGAGTATCTGCTAAGGTGACAAATGGACCCAGTTGAGCATCCACACTCTCCAATGCTCTCTCCCTCTCATCCTGGGAATAGATTCTTTGTCTCAGACTTCTTCTACACAAGACAGAAGATGTGGGATTTGGGCTCTTTTCCCGTCCAGAGGACAGAGACCTCTCCATTCCTTCACTCTCCACCACTCTTCTCTCCCCAATTCCTCCAGTTTGAAATGTCCTGCGAGGGTCAGGTCATGTGCCCATCCCCTGGGACAATTCCTAAAGCCAGCATAGGGAGGCACTTTAAATGGCCCAAGATTTGGCCTTGTGCTGATCTCTGGAGGGGATGGGCAAAACTGGGGGCAGGTGGTAACAGTATAGATCTGCCATACCGTCCACATCTTTTCATCATGACCTGGCAGTGGTTTGATCCATCAAAACTCAGCAAAAGCTGCAGACTGTCCTTACTGATGGTCATATCAGGATCTTGAAATGTATTGAATTAGGCAATTCATTTGATTTTCTCTGAATCTCAGTATTTAATTTCATTTGAAATTTCAAACAATATTGAAGAAGGACAACATGTTTATCAGAAATCAGGCATGGGTTAAAAGTATTTGAGAATCCGCATTTATAAGGGAGAGCTTCTCCAATGGTCTCCCTGGCAGCAGAATCTATTCCCCTTTGCACCGAGGCTGACTTGGTCTCTTTAGTTCTTTGTGGGGTGAAGGGGCTATATAATCTGAAATGTCAGTCATATGCAGAGGTAGTGGCAGAGAGGGAAGGTACCACCAATGAACTGAGTGCCTACTGTGTACCAGGCATGCAGAGTGCACTTTCCCAAAGTAGCCCCACCTCTTCCTCTGGCCTCCCAGCAAGGGTCAAGCTCTCAGCCTCTTTGTCATAGATGCACTCATCACAAGATGGGCATCTTGGAAATTCTTCCCAGACAAGGGATCAAACCTGTGCCCCTGCAATGACAGGCAGATTCTTAACCACTAGATCACAAGGGAAATTCCAGAGAGATCTTTAAATAAACCATTTTTAGTTAAATAAGAGAAATATACTGCCTCCATCCACCAAACTCTGGGGAGGGTAGATGAGTATCTGCTAAGGTGACAAATGGACCCAGTTGAGCATCCACACTCTCCAATGCTCTCTCCCTCTCATCCTGGGAATAGATTCTTTGTCTCAGACTTCTTCTACACAAGACAGAAGATGTGGGATTTGGGCTCTTTTCCCGTCCAGAGGACAGAGACCTCTCCATTCCTTCACTCTCCACCACTCTTCTCTCCCCAATTCCTCCAGTTTGAAATGTCCTGCGAGGGTCAGGTCATGTGCCCATCCCCTGGGACAATTCCTAAAGCCAGCATAGGGAGGCACTTTAAATGGCCCAAGATTTGGCCTTGTGCTGATCTCTGGAGGGGATGGGCAAAACTGGGGGCAGGTGGTAACAGTATAGATCTGCCATACCGTCCACATCTTTTCATCATGACCTGGCAGTGGTTTGATCCATCAAAACTCAGCAAAAGCTGCAGACTGTCCTTACTGATGGTCATATCAGGATCTTGAAATGTATTGAATTAGGCAATTCATTTGATTTTCTCTGAATCTCAGTATTTAATTTCATTTGAAATTTCAAACAATATTGAAGAAGGACAACATGTTTATCAGAAATCAGGCATGGGTTAAAAGTATTTGAGAATCCGCATTTATAAGGGAGAGCTTCTCCAATGGTCTCCCTGGCAGCAGAATCTATTCCCCTTTGCACCGAGGCTGACTTGGTCTCTTTAGTTCTTTGTGGGGTGAAGGGGCTATATAATCTGAAATGTCAGTCATATGCAGAGGTAGTGGCAGAGAGGGAAGGTACCACCAATGAACTGAGTGCCTACTGTGTACCAGGCATGCAGAGTGCACTTTCCCAAAGTAGCCCCACCTCTTCCTCTGGCCTCCCAGCAAGGGTCAAGCTCTCAGCCTCTTTGTCATAGATGCACTCGTCACAAGATGGGCATCTTGGCAACTTGCTTAGACTCTCTTTTAAGATGCCTCTGAGATTGCCCAGTGGCTAACAGTCCATTGCATCTGAGTCAAAGTGCAGAGAGGATGGATGAGATGTGCTGGCAAACCTGAGTGTGATGAAGATACTCCTTTCTATTCTGAAACCTTGTTAGGTTCCCAAGAATTCTTCCAATCATGAATCCACTACAAAAAACTGATCAGGCTGCAGCCCTGAAAACAACCATCCTGTTTCCATTTCTTGCCCAGGGCTAGTCTCTGCAGAAAGCAGTAGAGGAAAGGGCTGGGTAATCAGAGGCAAGACGATGCTTCTCCAGCCCTGTGGACTTCACTGCCCGGTGTCTCAGTGGTGTGACCATGCTGAGCTGCTGGGGTTTTAGTGACGGATGGAGTTTTTGGCACAATGCCTGGCACATAGGATGTGCTGAACGCATGCAGCTAGCGTTACAATGGGAAGCATAAGCATCTGCCAACTTATTTTCACTTATTTATTTATTTATGCCCTTAGCTTAGAGACTTAGCTTTGCTCAGCTTCCTGGATGCCAGCCAAGATAAATTAACACTCTTATCTTATGGCCCCTGCAGCTGGCAGCTTCCCCGTCGGTCTTTGAGGCATTCACTTTAGGCCATGTCCTGGGCCAACCCAGGCTGTCTTCTGCCAGGAACCTCTCACCTGCAGATGAAAGCACCCTGGACTTGGTCAGTCTCTAGGGACAGCAGAGCTCCTGATTCTAGGAAGCCTTGGGCTGTGCACACAATGAAAACACAGAACATCTCTGTGAGAGTGGAAGAACAGCTGCAAACAGTCAAAATAATTGTCTCTGCTGGGCAAAAATTCAACCAATTTTGCTTGAGTGGGTTCGGCTAGATGTATTTGATCGATTCAATCTCAGCAGCTCTGGGGGCCCTGCCTCAGGGTTTTCTCAGGCTGTGCTTCTCAAGGTCTGAAGTGCGTGCTAAGCCTGTAGGGACTTGGGAAAAATGCAAGTTCCAACTGAGTAAGGCTGGGGTTAGGCCTGAGGTACTGCATCTCTAACAAGCTGCCATGCAGTGCCCATGATTCTGTCTGCTGATCAGGTTCTGAGGAGCTAGGTTCGACACATTATTTGGCAAACATCGCTCATTTTTTGTTACATGTCATCTCTTTTATTATTTAGTTAATATTTTTCTTCAAACTGACCTACCTACCTTTTAATTTCAAGATTTGGATGTTACCATGAAATCACAACTTTGAGGAGTGATTTTTGTTGTAGTACACCTTAAAGAGTGTTAGTCGCTCAGTCACATCCAACTCTTTGTGACCCTATGGACTGTAACTCATCAAGCTTCTCTGTCCATGGGATTCTCCAGGCAAAAATACTGAGGTGGGGGCTTCCCTGGAGGTCCAGTGGGTAAAGAGTCCGCCTTGCAATGCAAGGGGCACCGGTTTGATCCCTGGCCCTGGAAGATCCCACGTGCCTTAGGGCAGCTGGACCAGTGTGTCTAATTATGAGGCAAAGCTCTGGAACGCATGCACCCAGAGCCAGTGTTCTGCAACGAGGAAGGCCACTGCAATGGGAGGCCCACACTGGCCAAAGAATAAAGATGTATGAAAATAAACAAACAAAAAATCAATTTAAAAAGAGGTCAAAATTAAAAAAAAAAATACTGGGGTGGGTTGGCATGCCCTTCTCCAGACGATTTTCCCAACTCAGGGACACGCAGGTCTCCTGCATTGCATTTTATCATCTGAATCACCAGGGAAGCCTCAACATCTTAAAAGAAACACATAATTATTAAAATAAGAAGTATGTGCCTATAATAATTTCATGTTCCATCAATAGCATAGCAGAGTATCATGTTCTAAGAAACACTGGTAACAGGGATTCTGGAGGGGACTAAAGCCCAGGCTGCCTTGAACTTTTTCTTTGGACTCTTTAGTTTCAGCAGAGTCAATGATTCTGCAGAAACACTGCAGCTTCCAGAAGGAAGTCGGGGTAATTTTTGGACAATTTATTACCTGGCTTCCCTGGTGGCTCAGTGGTAAAAAATCTGCCTACCAGTGCAGGAGACATGGTTTTGGTCATGGAGAAGATCCCCTAAGTAGGAAATGGCAGTCCACTCCAGTATTCTTGCCTGGAAAATTCTGTGGACAGAGGAGCTTGATGAGTTACAGTCCATAGCGTCACAAAAAGTCGAACACGACTGAGTGACTGAACATGCACACACACATTGCCTGCAGCAGAGAGACCTGTCTGGGCTCAGCAGGCCATGTGAGAGCAGTGCTCTCCTCCCCAAAGCAGGTGTATGTGGCAGGGTGACTGGCAGCCACTTTTTCTCTTTAGCCACAATACTATGAAAACCTGACTAGAGAATAGAAAAAAATTTCTTTTCAACTCCAAGGTACTTGTTTACAAAGTGAAAACTCCCTGGTGAATAATTTCATTTATGATTAAATCTAATAATAAGCCATTGTGGCTAAATTAATTTTGAGCTAATTTCAAGGGAACTTTGTGTCCTATATCACTTTTGAACAAAAGAGCTTGGTGTCATACAATAGGGCTCATTCCGAGGCCAGACCTCCAGGGACAAGCTCTAGGAAGCCAATGAGTAAATACTACATTAATACAGTTAGTGCTCAGGACCCAGAAGGGCAAGAGACACCTGCAGTTTTGGGAAGCTACGTATGGGTTGCTCACCAGATACAAGCTTTCCACTCAGAGCACCAACCTCTGGGCAGCCCTTGACCAAAGCAAAGCTTTCCGCTGGAACTTGGTCTGCTCTGATCACGGCCTGGAGGAGCCAGTGTCTAGACTGTAGGTGTGTCCACACAGGTTCGTTAGTCTTATGAATGCCCTGCTGTGCCAGATACACTCACAAATAGGACCGCATGTCATCCTCAGCTGAAGAAATATGCAAGGCTCCCCTTTCTCTTGATACAGTAAGGGAGCTTAGAATCACTCCAAGTGGTCTCTGCAAGGCCAGGTACAAAGGAAGGTGCAGAGCTGGAGCTTCCACTCAGACCCAGTGAATCCAGTCATTCTCTTCCTTCATAAAAATGGTAAATATGAAGCATTCCTTCCCCATGAAGATTCCCAGATCTCCCAGTGAGGATTTCTGGTGTTTCCTTGGAGGTTTCCTCCTTTGGGTTTCATATTTGATTCTGGTTCCCTGTGTGGTTGATATCAGTCACTCACACTTGAGCGTGAATGATTCTGAGAACACACTTTGGGTCCCTGTGCTCTAGGGTGGTGGGATTGCAGATGCCCAAGGGAACACCAAGATGTGAAATGCCTCAGAGAGGGGAGGTTGAGGACACCAAGGACAAGCTGAGTGGGGTTCCTTTGTCCCAAGAAGAAATGACCACACTCAGTCTTCCTTCCTCATGCCTAGGAGTCTTTTCTCAGATCGGTGTATTTTCGGCCTTGATTTACTTGTGCGATCAAATGAAACATCTTGATTTGTTTGTAAATCTCTTTTGGCTGTGTTTATAATCTCACTGACTCAACTGGCCATCAAGAAATTGTATTCAGTAGAATACACAGGGTTATTCGCCCACAAAAGGACAAGTCCTATGTATCCTACTATCTCTGGAATGAAGTCTCTGAAAATTGGCAAGTCTTAATTTTCACCAGCAGTAAGCACGTGCCTGTGGGTAGTTTTAACCACATTGGCATTTTTCCTGGTTGTGCCACTGGTTCGAATTACTGAGATGACCTTTGATAAGGCTTCACAGATCAGGTCCTTTGTCAGTTTCTGGAGTGGTACATCTGGACTTGGATAGGCCTTGCAAGATTAAGTCAATAATAGTGCTCCCGTGTTCCCTCTCAGCTTGGCCTTCCTCACCAAGACAGGTTGCGTCTGAAAGCGAACACAGGGATGTTGGTCGAACATTTGCATCAAGCCAGTGTCTAGACTGTAGGTGTGTCCACACAGGTTCGTTAGTCTTATGAATGCCCTGCTGTGCCAGATACACTCACAAATAGGACCGCATGTCATCCTCAGCTGAAGAAATATGCAAGGCTCCCCTTTCTCTTGATACAGTAAGGGAGCTTAGAATCACTCCAAGTGGTCTCTGCAAGGCCAGGTACAAAGGAAGGTGCAGAGCTGGAGCTTCCACTCAGACCCAGTGAATCCAGTCATTCTCTTCCTTCATAAAAATGGTAAATATGAAGCATTCCTTCCCCATGAAGATTCCCAGATCTCCCAGTGAGGATTTCTGGTGTTTCCTTGGAGGTTTCCTCCTTTGGGTTTCATATTTGATTCTGGTTCCCTGTGTGGTTGATATCAGTCACTCACACTTGAGCGTGAATGATTCTGAGAACACACTTTGGGTCCCTGTGCTCTAGGGTGGTGGGATTGCAGATGCCCAAGGGAACACCAAGATGTGAAATGCCTCAGAGAGGGGAGGTTGAGGACACCAAGGACAAGCTGAGTGGGGTTCCTTTGTCCCAAGAAGAAATGACCACACTCAGTCTTCCTTCCTCATGCCTAGGAGTCTTTTCTCAGATCGGTGTATTTTCGGCCTTGATTTACTTGTGCGATCAAATGAAACATCTTGATTTGTTTGTAAATCTCTTTTGGCTGTGTTTATAATCTCACTGACTCAACTGGCCATCAAGAAATTGTATTCAGTAGAATACACAGGGTTATTCGCCCACAAAAGGACAAGTCCTATGTATCCTACTATCTCTGGAATGAAGTCTCTGAAAATTGGCAAGTCTTAATTTTCACCAGCAGTAAGCACGTGCCTGTGGGTAGTTTTAACCACATTGGCATTTTTCCTGGTTGTGCCACTGGTTCGAATTACTGAGATGACCTTTGATAAGGCTTCACAGATCAGGTCCTTTGTCAGTTTCTGGAGTGGTACATCTGGACTTGGATAGGCCTTGCAAGATTAAGTCAATAATAGTGCTCCCGTGTTCCCTCTCAGCTTGGCCTTCCTCACCAAGACAGGTTGCGTCTGAAAGCGAACACAGGGATGTTGGTCGGAACATTTGTAGTCCCAGGGAACCAGCACTATGAGGAGGTTTGCCTGTACTGGAGCCTGGGGAGCATGACATTTATGCTCCTGAGCAGGATGTAATTTCCAGCTGAATAGCCTGGGCACTTACCCAGCCTTTACTTTGGTCCCAACTGTGCCTTAAATGCAACCAACATCTCTTTTAAAAGCTCCCAATAACAACCCAAATTGATGCAGCTGTTTTATTTCTAACCAAGGCATCAGCCAGAAAGACAATCCCAGGCACACAGGATTGCAGGAGCCAGACGATGGGGCAGGAGCCACCTGCCATGGCTCACTGAATGCTGCCATGGGGGAGGAAGGGCCAGAGCAGCATCCCAAAATGTCACCATCTGATGGCTTATACTCTGACCTTCCCAACAGGTTGCAAAACAGTCACAGTTGCTTTCCTGGGGAGGTGATCTTTAAGTGAAAACAATCACAGTGGACAAGAGGCCACAGCCAAAGGGTCACCGTGTTGATGAATAGGGAACTGCTTTGTAACCCCACCTGGAGCTCTCTGCCCTCCTTGTCCCCCACTAGGTGGAGGGGAGGTGGTTTCTCATATTCACATCCCCAAGATGAGGCCTTTCCTTCTCCTCGTTGCGTGCATGCATGCCAAATCGTGTCTGACTCTTTGTGACCCCATGGACCATAGCCTGCCAGGCTCCTCTGTCCCTAGAATTCTCCAGGCAAGAATACTGGAGTAGGTTACCATGTCCACCTCCAGGGGATCTTCCAGACTCAGGACCTTGATCTAATTCCAGCTGAATCTGGTTTCATCTCAGAATTTCATGCCCACCTAACGGGAGGGAAGAGTCATGCAGCCCATGATGAAATAACTTTGCTCTTGGCCAGCCAAGCACTCCTGCACATAATGGTCCTTTCCTTCCGTTTAGTTATATCTCCCAGCCCATACTCAGTCCTCAGAGGACGGGCTCCTTAACAGAGAAGAGGTTTTCACTGCTTCTCATCTCTCATACCACACCCTCCCAGCCTCTTAATCCTTGTCATGTCTCTGCTCCCCTAAGGTCTTTTTCCTCTCAGGTCCCACCAGCCAGTTTGCCTTGATCCTTGGGCAGAACATCTGAAACTATCAGAGAATTTTCTTAGCTCACCTCTCATGTGTTTCTCATGTGGAAAGAGACTCTGATCATTTGTTTTGGTTTCCTGACATCTTTTGTTTGGAGAATTGCCAATGGTATGAGTTTGTGAGCTGAAAAACAACCTCCCCCCCTAGGTAGTGAAATGGTCAGACACTACTTCTCCCAGCCTGCCTTGTAACTTGGGCTCAAAGCAGGGCCTTGTCTCGGCCAGGCAAATGCACCAGTGCAGCGACTCAGGAGGAAAGAGTCGGTGGTGGCCACAGTGGTGGTGGCAGCCCAGCTTGGCTCTGGGGGTGCTCAGTGGCAGTGATGAGGTTTCCCCATTAGCCCAGTTCTTGGGTGTGGTTTGACTTGTCGTTCTTCAAAGATCAGCTTTGAACCTGCCCTCTGACCTTCCACACAATTCTGTTAACTGCACAAGAGACTTCCTTTTTTGTAATTTAGCCAGAATTTGCTTCTGTTGCTTGTTACTAAGAACTTTGTTGTGAAGCACATCCATTTCACTCCACCTTAAAGTACATCCTCACTCCTGTCACTGAGATTTCCTTTCTTTATCCTGTTTTTCTGGTTGACCTGCAGTCTCTACACAAAGAAAGAGGGGGGAAAATCATTTGAATTTCTGATATTCTGAAGGATTTTGTTTTTAAATGTGACAATACTTTTCAAAAAAGCCAAGGCTTTGGTTTGTTCAACAAATAAATGGAGCAGGAGGGGACAAAACAGAAGGGAAGCGGGCCTCTTGGAGGAGGAGCCCATGTACACCATGGCATAGAGCAGAAGCAGCCAGAGCACAGAGGGACCCAGGCAGGTGGGCCGCTGCTGGTGTCCCAGAGCCTCAGTGGGGCAACCAATGTTTCTCTGTCAGAGAGGGGGTGCATTGTCAGAGAGCAAGCTGAGGACTCTTGGTGGTGGGATAAAGAGGACACAGAGAGACCTATGTGGATCTGGCAACTGGAGTGAAGGGGGCATACATACAGGTATAAAAGAGTAGGTGCCAATGTCCTGAGACCAACGACCACTGGACATCTTGGTCACAGTGACATAGTGCCTCCCACCCATAACGCAGCCTTCTCCATGTAACACCTGGAGAGAAGGGAGGGAACGAGGAATGGAGAATCAAATCCCTAAGTGATTCTGTTTTTACTCAAAGGACACTAAGAAAAATCTGAAAGTGACTGACAAGGGCTTGGGAGCAAAGCTAAGTTAGATAATAGAAAAATAAATTATTTTCCTGTTTGAATCTGCAAAATACACACCCTTCGCACCTCCTGGGGTTACCCTACGATTTGGTTTTTTTGTTTTTGGCCACTTCTATTATTTTTCATTTTTCATCCATCTTTGTTCTTTGGCCTGTGTGGGCCTTCCATCACAGTGGCCTCTCTTGTTGCAGAGCACCGGCTCTGGGCACATGTGCTCCAGAGCTCTGGCTCAGTAGTTGGACACATCAGTCCATCTGCTCCATGGCACATGGGATCTTCCCAGGCCAGGGATCAAACCAGTGCCCCTTGCACTGCAAGGTGGTGTTCTTATCCACTGGATCACCAGGGAAGCCTTACCCTAGGATCTGGAAGTGGGTGGAGATCAGAGACAGAGAACTATCCTTCCTCCAATTCAGCTATATCTTCCTCTTGAAGAATTCCCAGCTTTCTGAACTTGGTGTGGTCACATGTTAGCAAGAAACACTTGACTGAAATTGGCCTTGAAAACTAATGCCTATGAGGCAGATCATCTAAAATATCTAGGCCCCTTCTTCAGGAAATTGATCTACTTTCCTGCTAAGAAAAAATGTTGCAATGAAGGAAAATGAGGTGAAACAAAACCAAAGGAACCAATACATTTCCTTCTGCCTTCACTGATTTAGCCTCTGCTTTTGGAAGTTCAGACCCAGAGGTTGCTGAGAGACTGCTGAGAAAGTTTTTCTGAAAGATCAACATTCTTGGGTCATCAGGGCTAGCCCTGAGCCCCAGTTGCCACTGCAGGACCTTTGCTCTATTCCATCCAGCCTCATGTTATTCTAGGAACATCTCTTCTGATCAAGTATGTGTGGACAGTTCGCCCTCACTTTCCTTCCTGCTTCCATCGCATCTTTCCTCGGATTCCACCACGATTGGGCTGATTGTACACATCTTTCCAGGGTGTCTGTGCATGGTACCCTCCACTTCTCCACTTTCAAGGAAGACACCATATTGTGAACTTGAGGCTGGGGTCCTATTGCAGGCTCCTGGGCAACCCCAGCATACTCCAGGGAGCCTCACTTTGTACCATATTCAAGTAACCCTCTCATGTGGCACCAGCCTTCTATTGCAGTAGGCAACTTGCTCATCTCCAAAAATGCTGCACATTTTCTCATTCCTTTGCCTTTAGCCACATTGTATCCTCAACCTGGAGTGCCCAGCGCCCTCCCTCCAGTCCCAGCCTCCCACCAAAGGATGTCCTGGGATCTCCTGATGACCAGGCTCTGTGGCATGAAGAAGCCAAGGCACAGGGATCATTAGCTGTGAAATCTGAGAGACACTGTGAACTGAAGACCATCTATTTCTATTAAAAGGGGCTGTGAGTTGAGGTGTGGCTTGGGCATTGACCAGACTTGTGACTCTGATGGATTATCCAGTCTTGTGTGGCCTCTTCCTCCTTTCCTATGAACTGAACGGAGAAGCCCTGTCTACCACACCAGATTGCTGCGGTGATTCTGGACTTGCTTCCAAGATGGTTCTCTCACTTGTTTAACCATGTAGAACTTTCCATAGGGCTACCTGTGTTTCCTTACAACATGGCAGCTGGCTTTCCTGGAGTGAGTGACCCAAGTAAGATGGGCAGAAGCCACCATGTTTTAGAACCCAGGTTCAGAAACAGGATACCATCACTGGGCCTTATTAATCTCACCAATGAACCTCTATGCATTGTGGGAGGAGATTACACTAGAACAGTGTAGTAGGCTGGTCATCACAATGCACTCTGTTTAAATTTAGTTAGGCTCACCTGTATTATTAAGAAATGAGGATCTCTTAATAATTTCATTATTATAAAATAAGGATCTTCCTTTAGGGTCTATACTGTTCCTTTGTTGCCCAGGAGCAGATGGGTCCTGCAGAGTCAGATGCTAAGAAAATCTTTGAATGAGGTGGAACAATGCTGGGCACCAAGTTAACATGAGCAGGATCCAAGAAGGGGATCTGAGAGCTTAATGTCTACCAGCCTGTCCAGCCTCAGAGGGTTGAGAGGGAAATAAAGCTGGAGTTGAATGCATGAATACATGAAGGAGGTAAAGTCTTTACTAGTTGCCACTTAAATGTGTGTTAAGAATTAAAACCTCAAATAGTACTAATGTGCTTTCTTTTTCCACTCTCCTTTGTGATTTCCCCTCCTTTCACCATGGTATCTATAACATTCATGAGTGGTAGCTGGGATGCAGGAGAGAGGAGAAACTGGCATGGAAAGAGGACATTCAGCTTCAGCTTTGCATCCAGCTTGGAAAAAATCACCTTGAAAGTCAGGTTTTCAATGACAAGATAAGGCCATTGAGAGAAGAAAGGTTTTCCTATTCAAATAGATTTCTTTTAAATATGGAGGATGAACATGGTGCTTTTACTACAAGTCATAGCATAGGGGAGAATGGGCAGAGGGGTTCCAAACCTCAAAGGAAAAGGAACAGCCCTTCTTGGGCTGAGATGTGGGAGGCAGAAATTGGAGACATTGTTGCTCAACAAAATTAGATGATGATACTGCTGTCAAGGCCGGAGATAGCAGATGGTCTGAGAAAGGATCCACAAGTTTGTGCTCACTTTTGGTTTAGAATTCCAGTCAGATAGTTCCCTACACAGTAACTTATATCCACATGGGTGACTTTAGTAGAAGTGATATGCCGGAGTGGCATGTTTAGGTGGAAAGGGAGCTGAAATGCCATAGGCCAGGGTCCCTGGGGCTGGTGTGTGGCTTGCGTGAGATCCAGAACATTCTGGGTAGGTTGGGAGTGGGAACAGTAGTGCTAAGAAGGTGGAAGGGAAGTCTGGCAGGAGACAAGAGCCTATAGGCATAGTCAAGGCCTGGTCACTAATAGCACAGGTCCAGGGAGCTGACCTCCAGAGACCACGGCTGACCCCATGTGCCCTCACATCATCCAGCTTGAGCCTGGAGCATAGAGGGTGGACCAGGAAGGCTCGCTTTGCTGCCATGAGAAATGGGACCAATTTCCTGACCATCATCCATTTGTGGGACAGGAAGACTTTCGAGAGGAGAGAAATCTAATATGGATTTTAAACTTAGTTAAATCCTGAAGTGCACATTTATACAAAAGAGAGTAAGTCTTTAAATGGGAATTTACCTTGAAGAGGTAAGATTAGTTGCTTTTATGTGTTCATTTCTTTTTTTTTATGCTTCCAGTAGAATAGAGCCTCCAGAGGTAGTTGAGTTTGATTAAACAGACTTTAGTATTTCTGCCATGGGATCACAGTGGGTGCATTTTATTTTATGATTTTTTAATGGACATCTTATCTATAGGGAGGAACATTTTTTAAAAATTTATTTATTTATTTATTTTTGACTATTCTGGGTTTTCACTGCTGCCACAGGCTCTTCTTTAGCTTCAGGGAGTGGGGCCTACTCTCTAGTTGCGGTGAGCAGGCTTCTTGTTCTGGTGACTTCTCTTGTTGTGGAACTCAGGCTCCAGGGCACACAGGCTTCAGTAGCGGTGGTACATGGGCTCAATAGTTGTGAGTCCAAGGGTCTAGAGCACAGGCTCAATAGCTGTGGTTCACAGGCTTAGTTGCTTTGCAACATGTGGATCTTTCCGTATCAGGGATAGAACCCATGTCTCTTGCATTGGCAGGTGAAATCTTTACCACTGAGCTACCAGGGAAGCCTCAGTGGGTGCCAGAAAACCACTCAAAGGATATAATATGAAATGGGAGGGAGATGTGGCATTACTCAGCCTAAGGAAGAAAGTGACATGACTAGTGACTGCTGTTTTAGTTTTTAAAGCCTTGGAGGGTCTAGAATATATCAAGAATGCTTATAAATAAAAAATAAAAAGATGAGCAGCCCAGTTTGCTAAATAAGCAAAGGAATTCAACAGACATCTAATGAAGAATGAATGGAATGGCAGGAGACAAGAGCCTATAGGCATAGCACAAAGGTCCAGGAGCTGACCTCCAGAGACCACGGCTGACCCCATGTGCCCTCACATCATCCAGCTTGAGCCTGGAGCATAGAGGGTGGACCAGGAAGGCTCGCTTTGCTGCCATGAGAAATGGGACCAATTTCCTGACCATCATCCATTTGTGGGACAGGAAGACTTTCGAGAGGAGAGAAATCTAATATGGATTTTAAACTTAGTTAAATCCTGAAGTGCACATTTATACAAAAGAGAGTAAGTCTTTAAATGGGAATTTACCTTGAAGAGGTAAGATTAGTTGCTTTTATGTGTTCATTTCTTTTTTTTTATGCTTCCAGTAGAATAGAGCCTCCAGAGGTAGTTGAGTTTGATTAAACAGACTTTAGTATTTCTGCCATGGGATCACAGTGGGTGCATTTTATTTTATGATTTTTTAATGGACATCTTATCTATAGGGAGGAACATTTTTTAAAAATTTATTTATTTATTTATTTTTGACTATTCTGGGTTTTCACTGCTGCCACAGGCTCTTCTTTAGCTTCAGGGAGTGGGGGCTACTCTCTAGTTGCGGTGAGCAGGCTTCTTGTTCTGGTGACTTCTCTTGTTGTGGAACTCAGGCTCCAGGGCACACAGGCTTCAGTAGCGGTGGTACATGGGCTCAATAGTTGTGAGTCCAAGGGTCTAGAGCACAGGCTCAATAGCTGTGGTTCACAGGCTTAGTTGCTTTGCAACATGTGGATCTTTCCGTATCAGGGATAGAACCCATGTCTCTTGCATTGGCAGGTGAAATCTTTACCACTGAGCTACCAGGGAAGCCTCAGTGGGTGCCAGAAAACCACTCAAAGGATATAATATGAAATGGGAGGGAGATGTGGCATTACTCAGCCTAAGGAAGAAAGTGACATGACTAGTGACTGCTGTTTTAGTTTTTAAAGCCTTGGAGGGTCTAGAATATATCAAGAATGCTTATAAATAAAAAATAAAAAGATGAGCAGCCCAGTTTGCTAAATAAGCAAAGGAATTCAACAGACATCTAATGAAGAAGATACTTGAATGGCCAATGAGCACATGAAAAAGTGCTCAACACCATCAGTCTTTATTAGGAAATGCAGATGAAAGCTACCATGAGATAAAAATTTCACATCCACAAGATGGAATAAAATAAAATACAATAGATACTGGGAAGTATAGGGCCAACCGGAACTCAATCCAGTGTCTGGAGACCTGTTCTGCAGACTCTCACAGAGGGAAACGTACATCCACGTATGACCCAGAGATTCTACTCCTAAGTGCCAACACAAAAGAAATGTCTGCACAGAGCCTTGAACGTGAAATGGTTAGATTCGTAAGAATCAACCATCTAAAATATGCTATATTCATTTAACAGAATATTATGTGCATGCTCAGTTATGTCTGACTCTTTGTGACCCCATGAACTGCAGCTTTCAGGCTCCTCTATCCATGGAAATTCCAGGCAAGGATACTGAAGTGGGTTGCCATTTCCTCCTCCAGGGGCTCTTTCCTACACAGGCATCAAACTTGAGTCTCCTGCATCTCCTGCATTGGCAGGCAGATTCTTTACCACTAAGCCACTGGGGGAGCTCTTCATGGAATATTACTCAGCAGTAAAAAGGACCACTTATTGTTAAATCTATAATATGAATGAATTTCAAAAACATTATGCTGAGTGGAAAAAAACAGACACAAAAGAGTACTGTACAACCTCATTACATGAGTTTCTAGAATTCATGTATATGAATTTCTGTACACATGGATAGAAGTCAAAAAGTGTCCAGGGCACTTTCCAGGTAATGGGCATGCTATATATTTTATTTTTAACAACCATGGTGGTTGTCCCATGGGCATATACAATGATCAAACCTCTTTAGACTGAACACTTTATATTTTAAATTATTTAAAAAGATGAAAAATATCATTTCTCAGAGTCTTAGACCAAGTTTTTACAGCAGATTAGCCAGGAAAACAGAATTAACAGGCAAGTCCAGAAGGTTCTGTGTCTTTCAAGGTGCACCTTCCCTCTGTCACTTGACCCATTCTAAGTGCATTTGTATACATCTAGACACACGCACACACTCCTTCCCACACAGAAACCTATGCATACACACTCTCCTTCATGCCAGGACTGTTCCCTGCATGTCCATCGTGCCACAAACCCGCAGGATCACCCCTCCACCCCCACCCTGGTTCTCTCTCCCTCTGCCCACACCCTCACCCCTTCTCCCATGGTCTAACTGCACTGGAGTCATCTCCGGCTGTAAACCTCAGCATGCCCTAAATCATAGTTCGTGTGTGTTTTTTTCAGCGAAATACGGATGCTTTGGAAACCACTTTCCCCTCTAAAGGCCTCCTTCTTCCTTGTTAACTCTGGGCTGAGCTGTTTCATAAATAATGCAACTCCTCTCTCATCTCAGTTACAAACGTGGATGTCTCCTTGTTTTGAAGGATCAGACTGGTCTCCTTGTTTCTCCAGTCCTGCGGCAGCCCTGGGATGAAGTGCTGCCCTGACCCTCTGCACAGTAAATGACCAGAGACTCTTGTCACTTTGCTAAAAGCAGGTCGAGTCTCCTCTGTCCTCTCTTGCCCAAAGTGCAAGTGTCCAAATCTCAAGGGTTCAGAGTCCTTGACTTCTTGACTGTAGACATTTCTGATGCTCACATTCTCCAAATATCTACGGACCCAGTGCCAGTCAGTCCTAAGGCTTGCACTCCACCCCAGCTGGCAAAGAGGGACGTCCACAAAGCCAGGCACTGTCTCCATGCAGTCGCCATTCCCACTGCCTGGCTCCACTGGGAGCTTCCATGAGGCCAGGCCTACCTGGGGCTGGAGGCCAGGGCTTGCCATTCTTCTTGCTGGGCTCTGTGCCAGGCTCTCCCCTGCTGAGGGTGGAGGCTGTCCTGGAATCCAGCCCACCTCCTTTGAGTTTCTTACCTTTCTGTTGCCCACATAAGGTTCCCAGGTCCTTGGCTTAGGGAGTGTGCCCCTGGCCTGATTTTAGTTGCTGACAACAGGAGAAAGGCCCCACGCCTGAGAAGAAACTGGCCTTCCTAGATGTGGCTGAAGGAGACAAGTGGGCAAAGCACACCTGCATGGAGTGCCTGCTTAGGCTGCCGACCTGTGGACAGGCTCCCAAGAAGTCAGCTGTAAAGTGAGACCCTCTCAGTCCCCATGACCACACAGCCTGTGGTCCTGAGGCAGTAGAGCAGAGGTCTGAAGGGAAGCAAACCCACAAGGCACAGTGCTTTTCCTGCAGGGCTAACAGCAGCTCTTGGTTGAGGACAAAAGTCTCCTGGAAGAGATGGGGCCTGTATGGGATCATGGGCCACATGCGGGGCAAGGCATATTGGGCTGCTGGTGCTATTTTCCCAGTTTCAGTCACAAGCCCAGGTGAATGTGACTGTTTAGGAGACACTGATAATTTGATGTAGCAAGCAACATATTACAGTCAGACCTGTGTATCTGTATTTTTCACTGTTGAATAAATAAAAATCCATCTCTCAGCTTCCTCTGCGTCTCAGGCACAGGCTATGAGACAGCATTGCTTTGCACTCTCTGAGATAGTGGTGAGCACACTCACCTACGAGACAGCTCGGAGGCACCTGAGAGGTGCTGTGGTGGGTAGCAGGGACCAGCAGAGCCTGCAAGGATGAGTCAGCTCATTGAGTGAGGAAAGGCACTCCCGTGGGCCCACAGGCAGAGTGAAAGATGGTGACCTCAGAGGTCATAGGGGCCCATGGGAGGTCACAGCTGTGGCCCAGGTAGGGGTGGGTAAGCTTCATCTGGAAGGGGTGCTGTGACTGGAATCCAGCTTCTAAAGCTGTCATTCCTGGACAAGGTTGCCTCCCAGCCCATCCTGACTCTGTTCTTTCTATTCTTTTTGTCCTTTCCTCCATCTTTGTCTCTGAGCACAAAGCTTGATCCTCCTTTCTAAATATTTTTTGGAATATGGCCTGGCAGGGCCTCAGGCCAGTGAGGCCTGAGTGGTTCCCTTGGCAGGCCTGGGATTTCCAGAGCTGCCGGCCCTGGTCGCCCCACCCGGCTCTGCCCTGGGATCGGGTATCAGAGGAGAGCCCTATAGTGAGGCCAAACGTGGAATGGGGACAAGGTGACTGTGATGATGAGCCTGGAAAAGCAGGTTGGATTAAAGCCCTAGATGTGGCTGAAGGAGACAAGTGGGCAAAGCACACCTGCGGGTCCTGCAGGCTGCCGACCTGTGGACAGGCTCCCAAGAAGTCAGCTGTAAAGTGAGACCCTCTCAGTCCCCATGACCACACAGCCTGTGGTCCTGAGGCAGTAGAGCAGAGGTCTGAAGGGAAGCAAACCCACAAGGCACAGTGCTTTTCCTGCAGGGCTAACAGCAGCTCTTGGTTGAGGACAAAAGTCTCCTGGAAGAGATGGGGCCTGTATGGGATCATGGGCCACATGCGGGGCAAGGCATATTGGGCTGCTGGTGCTATTTTCCCAGTTTCAGTCACAAGCCCAGGTGAATGTGACTGTTTAGGAGACACTGATAATTTGATGTAGCAAGCAACATATTACAGTCAGACCTGTGTATCTGTATTTTTCACTGTTGAATAAATAAAAATCCATCTCTCAGCTTCCTCTGCGTCTCAGGCACAGGCTATGAGACAGCATTGCTTTGCACTCTCTGAGATAGTGGTGAGCACACTCACCTACGAGACAGCTCGGAGGCACCTGAGAGGTGCTGTGGTGGGTAGCAGGGACCAGCAGAGCCTGCAAGGATGAGTCAGCTCATTGAGTGAGGAAAGGCACTCCCGTGGGCCCACAGGCAGAGTGAAAGATGGTGACCTCAGAGGTCATAGGGGCCCATGGGAGGTCACAGCTGTGGCCCAGGTAGGGGTGGGTAAGCTTCATCTGGAAGGGGTGCTGTGACTGGAATCCAGCTTCTAAAGCTGTCATTCCTGGACAAGGTTGCCTCCCAGCCCATCCTGACTCTGTTCTTTCTATTCTTTTTGTCCTTTCCTCCATCTTTGTCTCTGAGCACAAAGCTTGATCCTCCTTTCTAAATATTTTTTGGAATATGGCCTGGCAGGGCCTCAGGCCAGTGAGGCCTGAGTGGTTCCCTTGGCAGGCCTGGGATTTCCAGAGCTGCCGGCCCTGGTCGCCCCACCCGGCTCTGCCCTGGGATCGGGTATCAGAGGAGAGCCCTATAGTGAGGCCAAACGTGGAATGGGGACAAGGTGACTGTGATGATGAGCCTGGAAAAGCAGGTTGGATTACAGAGAGGAGCCTAGAAACTCATGCCAAAGAGATTATCTTTCCCCTTGAAGATGAGGAAGAAATGCCCAAGGTTGTTGACTTGACTTGGACAAATCTAAGTTTCAAAGAGTGCCCAGAGGCCATAGCCAATGGGGAATCAGGACTGTGACAATGAAAACTCTGGGCCCATTTTCCAGCCCATTTTCCCAGTGCAGTGGCTCCTAGTTCCTCTCCCACTGTACCCGAAGTCTGACAGTCCCTGCAACCCCAGCTCAGCTCCGAGGTTTACTCCAGGCTACATGTCTCTTTCCCACCCAGTCCTCCTGCCCTTTCTCCTTTCTATCTGTTCTGCCACACCTACATCCTCCCTCCAGATCTATCCAGACTCATCATATTGGAACCATCTTTCCAGATGCCTATTTTAGAATATGGGTGAGGAAAAGGGTGGTATTTATTGAACCCTCCAATGATCCCAAAATAGAGGCCCCTCTTCTAATTCTCTGGAAAGACCACTACCCATTTCCTCACTTGTCTTCTTTGTTACCTTATTATTCCCCAGGCATTTTCACCTGTTGCTGTTTTGAAGCGTTGAGGAAATTTCAGTTCCTAGAAAGATGTTGTGGATGGTAGCAGGCAACACTGTCACTGCAACAAGTAAAGAAAAAAACAAATAAGCTGGGACAATTATATTTGAAAAGATTTTGAAGAGCTGTATGCAATGAAGGCCAGATAACCTAGAACATGACAGAAGGAAGACCTTTTCCAAGCTAAGGGCATAGACCTGCTAGGCTTTCAGTAAAATGGCTGGGAGAATCTCACCTGATGAACATGATTACATCAGCAGTGCAGGGAGTCTAATTAAACCTGCAGCCCAGCCTCAACGCAGCTCAGTTCCTCATGGATTTAGGTAGTCAGCCCCACCCAGCAACCGAGTGGAGGGAAAGGGTGACTTCTTTATACACAATATCCAATACATGTTAAACTTAAGTAACAGGAAATGTCGACCAAAAATAAGAAACGTGGAATGGGGACAAGGTGACTGTGATGATGAGCCTGGAAAAGCAGGTTGGATTACAGAGAGGAGCCTAGAAACTCATGCCAAAGAGATTATCTTTCCCCTTGAAGATGAGGAAGAAATGCCCAAGGTTGTTGACTTGACTTGGACAAATCTAAGTTTCAAAGAGTGCCCAGAGGCCATAGCCAATGGGGAATCAGGACTGTGACAATGAAAACTCTGGGCCCATTTTCCAGCCCATTTTCCCAGTGCAGTGGCTCCTAGTTCCTCTCCCACTGTACCCGAAGTCTGACAGTCCCTGCAACCCCAGCTCAGCTCCGAGGTTTACTCCAGGCTACATGTCTCTTTCCCACCCAGTCCTCCTGCCCTTTCTCCTTTCTATCTGTTCTGCCACACCTACATCCTCCCTCCAGATCTATCCAGACTCATCATATTGGAACCATCTTTCCAGATGCCTATTTTAGAATATGGGTGAGGAAAAGGGTGGTATTTATTGAACCCTCCAATGATCCCAAAATAGAGGCCCCTCTTCTAATTCTCTGGAAAGACCACTACCCATTTCCTCACTTGTCTTCTTTGTTACCTTATTATTCCCCAGGCATTTTCACCTGTTGCTGTTTTGAAGCGTTGAGGAAATTTCAGTTCCTAGAAAGATGTTGTGGATGGTAGCAGGCAACACTGTCACTGCAACAAGTAAAGAAAAAAACAAATAAGCTGGGACAATTATATTTGAAAAGATTTTGAAGAGCTGTATGCAATGAAGGCCAGATAACCTAGAACATGACAGAAGGAAGACCTTTTCCAAGCTAAGGGCATAGACCTGCTAGGCTTTCAGTAAAATGGCTGGGAGAATCTCACCTGATGAACATGATTACATCAGCAGTGCAGGGAGTCTAATTAAACCTGCAGCCCAGCCTCAACGCAGCTCAGTTCCTCATGGATTTAGGTAGTCAGCCCCACCCAGCAACCGAGTGGAGGGAAAGGGTGACTTCTTTTATACACAATATCCAATACATGTTAAAAACTTAAGTAACAGGAAATGTCGACCAAAAATAAGAAAAGGGCTATGGAATTGGCCAAGGACTTTGAAGTTAGCAGTTAAAGATCTTAAAATAACTAGGATAAATACTTTAAATAAGGTTGAGGGAGAGGTGGAAAAAATGAATAAAGACTAACAGAAAATTGGAATCTATACAATAATCAAATGGACATTCTAGAATTGTAAAAGAAAGTATATGCAATCAATACCTCTTGGATGAATTTAACAGCAGACAGACAAAGAAAACTCAATGCATGAGCTCAGAGAGGGTCCAATAGGAAATAAAGAACAGAGGAGAGAAGAGAGACACATGGGGTAGTGAGGGCATCTTACACGCAATCATTAGAGGCCTGGAGGGAGAGGAGAGAGAACGGGCAGAACCAGTATTTGAAGAGATAATGTCTGAGAATTTTCCAAAACCAGTACAAAAAAAAAAAAGTCACTCTTAAAAAAAAAAATCTCAGCAAACCCTAAGCAGGATAAATACAAGGAAATCACTCCTAGCCACATCATAGTCAAACTGTTGAAAGCCAAAAATAAAGATAAAATCTTAGGAGCAACTATTAGAGAAAGGACATTACCTGCAAGAGAGTAATTGTAAGTTGTACGGCTGACTTTTCAGCAGAAACTATCAAGGCAGGCAGAATAATGGCCTCCCAAACACATCCATGCATGATTCCCTGGATTCCATGAATCCATTACCCTACATGGCTAAAGGAATGTTGCAGCTGTGATTAAATTAAGCATTTGAGATGAGTAGCCTGGATTACCTAGGTGAATCCATTGTAGTCACTAATGGCCTTAAAAGATGGGGGCAGGAAGTCAGAGAAGTAGACATGAAGGTGGAAGCAGAGGTCACAGTGACACGATCCCTGAATAGGGTCACAAGCTGAGGAATGTGAGTAGCCTTTGGAAGATGGATAAGGCCAAAACCAGATTCTGCCCTAAAGCCTCCAGAAGGAATACAGCCTTACCAAAACCTGCAGCCCAGCCTCAACGCAGCTCAGTTCCTCATGGATTTAGGTAGTCAGCCCCACCCAGCAACCGAGTGGAGGAAAGGGTGACTTCTTTTATACACAATATCCAATACATGTTAAAAACTTAAGTAACAGGAAATGTCGACCAAAAATAAGAAAAGGGCTATGGAATTGGCCAAGGACTTTGAAGTTAGCAGTTAAAGATCTTAAAATAACTAGGATAAATACTTTAAGTAAGTTTGATGTGTGGGGTGAAAAAATGAATAAAGACTAACAGAAAATTGGAATCTATACAATAATCAAATGGACATTCTAGAATTGTAAAAGAAAGTATATGCAATCAATACCTCTTGGATGAATTTAACAGCAGACAGACAAAGAAAACTCAATGCATGAGCTCAGAGAGGGTCCAATAGGAAATAAAGAACAGAGGAGAGAAGAGAGACACATGGGGTAGTGAGGGCATCTTACACGCAATCATTAGAGGCCTGGAGGGAGAGGAGAGAGAACGGGCAGAACCAGTATTTGAAGAGATAATGTCTGAGAATTTTCCAAAACCAGTACAAAAAAAAAAAAGTCACTCTTAAAAAAAAAAATCTCAGCAAACCCTAAGCAGGATAAATACAAGGAAATCACTCCTAGCCACATCATAGTCAAACTGTTGAAAGCCAAAAATAAAGATAAAATCTTAGGAGCAACTATTAGAGAAAGGACATTACCTGCAAGAGAGTAATTGTAAGTTGTACGGCTGACTTTTCAGCAGAAACTATCAAGGCAGGCAGAATAATGGCCTCCCAAACACATCCATGCATGATTCCCTGGATTCCATGAATCCATTACCCTACATGGCTAAAGGAATGTTGCAGCTGTGATTAAATTAAGCATTTGAGATGAGTAGCCTGGATTACCTAGGTGAATCCATTGTAGTCACTAATGGCCTTAAAAGATGGGGGCAGGAAGTCAGAGAAGTAGACATGAAGGTGGAAGCAGAGGTCACAGTGACACGATCCCTGAATAGGGTCACAAGCTGAGGAATGTGAGTAGCCTTTGGAAGATGGATAAGGCCAAAACCAGATTCTGCCCTAAAGCCTCCAGAAGGAATACAGCCTTACCAAAACCTTATTTTTAGCCGCAGGAGACCCATTTCAGACTTCTGACCTCCAGAACTGTAAGATAATACTTTTGTACTCTTTTAAGCCACTGAATTTGCAGTAATTTATCACAATAAAGAAAAGGAAGCTAATACACTGTAGAAATCAGCAGGCAATGGAATGACATCTTTTGAGTGCTGAATGAAACAAAGTTGAGGTACTCTGAATTCCTAACTAAAGAGATCAGCTGCCACTTTGGCCACCACACCCCATGCTTCTCTCTGCATTCTTAAAGCTTAGGGATCCCCTTAGCTGACCAGAGTGAGACCTATGATGTCTCAAGCAATCTTAGAGACAAACTAAGTTCAAACCTCTTGACTAAGTGCATTTTTGTTGTTCAGTTGCTAAATTGTGTCTGAATCTTTGCAACTATGGACTGCAGCATGGTGGGCTCTTCTGTCCTTCACCATCTCCTGGTGTGTGCTCAAATTCCTGTCCAGTGAGTTGGTGATACTTTCCAACGATCTCATCCATTGCCTCCCCTCTCTCTGCCTTTGCCTTCGGTCTTCTCCAGCCTTATGGTCTTTTCCAGTGAGTTGATTTTTCTCATCAGGTGGCCAAAGGTTCAGTAACAGTTCTCCCAATTAAAAATCAGGGTTGATTTCCTTTAGGATTGATTGGTTTGATCTCCTTGCTGTCCAAGGGACTCTCAAGAGTCTTCTCCAGCACCACAATTTAAAAGCATTAATTCTTTGGCATTCAGCCTTCTTTATGATCCAACACTCATATCTGTACATGACTACTGGAAAAACTATAGCTTTGACTATATGGATCTTTGTTGGAAAAGTGATCTCTGATTTTTAGTATGCCATCATAGCTTTCCTTCCAAGGAACAAGAGACTTTTAATTTCGTGGCCGCAATCATCATTCCCAGTGATTTTGGAGCCCAAAATCACTTCCATATTTTACTTCTATTTTTTCCCTTTTTATTTGCCTTGAAATAACAGGACCAGATATTATGATTTTAGTTTGTTTTAATGTACAATTTCAAGTCAGGTTTTTCAGTCTCCTCCTTCAGCCTCATTAAGGAGGCTTCTGTATATTATTTGCCATCTCCACTTTAGATTGGTATCATCTGCATATCTGAGGTGGTTGGTATTTCCCCTGGCAATCTTGTTTCCAGCTTGTGATTCATCCAGGCAGGTGTTTCCCATGATGTACTCTGTATAAAAGTTAAATAAGCAGGGTGATAATATACAGCCTTGATGTATTCCTTCACCAATTTCTAACCAGTCTGTTGTTTATTGTCTAACTGTTGATTCTTGACTTGCATTTAGCCTTTTCAGGAGACAGGTAAGGTGGTCTGGTATTCCCATCTCTTTAAGCATTTTCCATAGTTTGTTTTGATCCACAAAGACTGTAGTGTAGTCAGTGAAACAGAAGTAGATGTTTTTCTGGAATTCTATTGCTTTCTATATGATCCAACAGATATTGGCAACTTGGTCTCTGGCTCCTCTGCCTTTTCTAAGCTCAGATTGTACATCTGGAAGTTCTCGGTTCACATACTGCTAAAGCCTAGCTTGAATGATTTTGAACAATATCTTGCCAGCATTTGAAATGAGCACAATTGTACAATAGCTTGAGCTTTCTTTGGCATTGCCCTTATTTAGGATTGAAGTGAAAACTTAGATTTTCCAGTCCTGTGACCACTGTTGTGTTTTTGAAATTTGTTGACATGTTGAGTGCAGCACTAACAGCATCATCTTTTACGATTTTAAATGACTCAACTGGAATTCCATCACCTCCACTAGCTTTGTTCCTAGTAATGCTTCCTAAGGCCCACTTGACTTCATACTCCAGGATGTCCTGCTCTAAGTGAGTGACCACATCATCATGGTTATCCAAGTCATTAAGACTTTTTTGCATACTTCTTCTGTATATTATTTGCCATCTCCACTTAAACTTTTCTGCTTCTATTAGGTCCTCACCACTTCTCTCCTTTATCTTGACTGTTCTTTCATGAAATGTTCCCTTGGTATCTCCATTTTCTTGAAAAGATTTTTAGTGTTTCCAATTCTATTATTTTCCTCTATTTCTTTTCATTGTTCATTGTTATCTTACCTTGCTATTTTCTAAAACTCGTCATTCAGTTGAATATATCTTTCTCATTATCCCTTGCCTTTCACTTCTCTTCTTTGCTCAGCTATTGGTAAGGCCTCCTCAGACAACCACTTTGCCTTCTTGCATTTCTTTTCTTTCGGGATGGTTTTAGTCGCCTCCTTCTGTACAATGCTATAGACCTCTGTCCATACTTCCTCAAGCACTGAAGCACTCTGTCTAATCCTTTGAATCTGTTTGTCACCTCCACGGTGTAATCATAAGGGATTTGATTTAGGTTATACCTGAATGGCCTAGTGGTTTTTGTGCACGTGTGTGTGTGTGTGTGCACATTCATCTTGTCTGAGTCTTTGTGACCCCACGGGGTGGAGCCCACCAAGCTCCTCCGTCAATTGAATTTTCCAGGCAAGAATACTAGAATGGGTTGCCATAACTTATTCCAGGGAATCTTCCCAACCCAGGGATTGGCAGACAGATTCTTCACTAATGAACCACCTGGGAAGCCCATTGGTTTTCCCTACTTTCTTCAATATAAACGTAAATTTTTAAGTAAGGAGCTCATGATCTGAGCCACAGTCAGCTCCAGGTATGTTTTTGCTGACTGTATAGCTTCTCCATTTTCAGCTGCAAATAATATAATCATTCTGATTCTGATATTGACCATCTGGTGATGTCCATGTGTAGACATGGACAATTTCAATCTCTTGTGTTGTTGGAAGAGGGTGTTTGCTACAACCATGTGTTTTCTTGGCATCTTTTACGATTTTAAATGACTCAACTGGAATTCCATCACCTCCACTAGCTTTGTTCCTAGTAATGCTTCCTAAGGCCCACTTGACTTCATACTCCAGGATGTCCTGCTCTAAGTGAGTGACCACATCATCATGGTTATCCAAGTCATTAAGACTTTTTTGCATACTTCTTCTGTATATTATTTGCCATCTCCACTTAAACTTTTCTGCTTCTATTAGGTCCTCACCACTTCTCTCCTTTATCTTGACTGTTCTTTCATGAAATGTTCCCTTGGTATCTCCATTTTCTTGAAAAGATTTTTAGTGTTTCCAATTCTATTATTTTCCTCTATTTCTTTTCATTGTTCATTGTTATCTTACCTTGCTATTTTCTAAAACTCGTCATTCAGTTGAATATATCTTTCTCATTATCCCTTGCCTTTCACTTCTCTTCTTTGCTCAGCTATTGGTAAGGCCTCCTCAGACAACCACTTTGCCTTCTTGCATTTCTTTTCTTTCGGGATGGTTTTAGTCGCCTCCTTCTGTACAATGCTATAGACCTCTGTCCATACTTCCTCAAGCACTGAAGCACTCTGTCTAATCCTTTGAATCTGTTTGTCACCTCCACGGTGTAATCATAAGGGATTTGATTTAGGTTATACCTGAATGGCCTAGTGGTTTTTGTGCACGTGTGTGTGTGTGTGTGCACATTCATCTTGTCTGAGTCTTTGTGACCCCACGGGGTGGAGCCCACCAAGCTCCTCCGTCAATTGAATTTTCCAGGCAAGAATACTAGAATGGGTTGCCATAACTTATTCCAGGGAATCTTCCCAACCCAGGGATTGGCAGACAGATTCTTCACTAATGAACCACCTGGGAAGCCCATTGGTTTTCCCTACTTTCTTCAATATAAACGTAAATTTTTAAGTAAGGAGCTCATGATCTGAGCCACAGTCAGCTCCAGGTATGTTTTTGCTGACTGTATAGCTTCTCCATTTTCAGCTGCAAATAATATAATCATTCTGATTCTGATATTGACCATCTGGTGATGTCCATGTGTAGACATGGACAATTTCAATCTCTTGTGTTGTTGGAAGAGGGTGTTTGCTACAACCATGTGTTTTCTTGGCAAAGCTCAGTTAACCTTTGCCCTGCTTCATTTTGTATTTCAAGGCCAAACTTGGCTGTTATTTCAGGTATAAACACTTCCTACCTTCACCTTCCAGTCACCTATGATAAAATGGACATCTTTTTTGGTGTTAATTTTAGAAAGTCTTGTAGGTCTTCATAGAACTGGTGAATTTCAGCTTCTTCTGCATTAGTGGCTGAGGCATAGACTTGAATTACTGTGATGTTGAATGGTTTGCCTTGGAAAGGAACTGAAATCATTCTGTAGTTTTTGATATTGCACTCAGTACTGCATTTTGGACTCTTTTGTTGACTATGAAGGCTTCTCCATTTCTTCTAAATTTTAGTTCACCAATTTCTAAGAGGTTGATGTTCACTTTTGACATCTCCTGCTTGATCATATTCAGCTTACTGTGATTCACGGACCAAGTATTGCAGGTTCCTATTCAATATTGTTCTTTACAGTATCAGATTTTACTTTCACCACCAGACATATCCACAACTGGGCATCGTTTCCATTTTGGCCCCAGCCATCTTGGGCGGCTCTGCATGGTGTTTCATTGAGTTATGCAAGCACCTTTGTCAGCACAAGGCTGTGACCCATGAAAGAAATCAGTACATCTAACACACAGTTAATGGAAATAGAGTTATTTGTAGAATTAGCTAATGAGTTTAAATACTTTTTTCACACTTCCATATCAATTGTCTCTTGGTGCAGCAAGGGAAGGATTATTCATAGCTGGATCAAGACTCCCCTGGTGGCTCAGCTGGTAAATAATCTGTCTGCAATACAAGGATTGCCTGCAATGCAGGAGACCTGAGTCCAACCCTTGGGTCAGGAAGATCTCCTGGAGAAGGAAATGGCAACCCACTCTCACATTCTGACCTGGGAAATTTCATGGAAAGAGGAGTTCAGCAGGCTACATTCCATGGGGTTGTAAGAATAGGACACCACTTAGAGACTAAGCCACATAGGTATGTTTTGCTGACTGTATAGCTTCTCCATGATTTTCTTGATTCTGATATTGACCATCTGGTGATGTCCATGTGTAGACATGGACAATTTCAATCTCTTGTGTTGTTGGAAGAGGGTGTTTGCTACAACCATGTGTTTTCTTGGCAAAGCTCAGTTAACCTTTGCCCTGCTTCATTTTGTATTTCAAGGCCAAACTTGGCTGTTATTTCAGGTATAAACACTTCCTACCTTCACCTTCCAGTCACCTATGATAAAATGGACATCTTTTTTGGTGTTAATTTTAGAAAGTCTTGTAGGTCTTCATAGAACTGGTGAATTTCAGCTTCTTCTGCATTAGTGGCTGAGGCATAGACTTGAATTACTGTGATGTTGAATGGTTTGCCTTGGAAAGGAACTGAAATCATTCTGTAGTTTTTGATATTGCACTCAGTACTGCATTTTGGACTCTTTTGTTGACTATGAAGGCTTCTCCATTTCTTCTAAATTTTAGTTCACCAATTTCTAAGAGGTTGATGTTCACTTTTGACATCTCCTGCTTGATCATATTCAGCTTACTGTGATTCACGGACCAAGTATTGCAGGTTCCTATTCAATATTGTTCTTTACAGTATCAGATTTTACTTTCACCACCAGACATATCCACAACTGGGCATCGTTTCCATTTTGGCCCCAGCCATCTTGGGCGGCTCTGCATGGTGTTTCATTGAGTTATGCAAGCACCTTTGTCAGCACAAGGCTGTGACCCATGAAAGAAATCAGTACATCTAACACACAGTTAATGGAAATAGAGTTATTTGTAGAATTAGCTAATGAGTTTAAATACTTTTTTCACACTTCCATATCAATTGTCTCTTGGTGCAGCAAGGGAAGGATTATTCATAGCTGGATCAAGACTCCCCTGGTGGCTCAGCTGGTAAATAATCTGTCTGCAATACAAGGATTGCCTGCAATGCAGGAGACCTGAGTCCAACCCTTGGGTCAGGAAGATCTCCTGGAGAAGGAAATGGCAACCCACTCTCACATTCTGACCTGGGAAATTTCATGGAAAGAGGAGTTCAGCAGGCTACATTCCATGGGGTTGTAAGAATAGGACACCACTTAGAGACTAAGCCACATAGTTGGATAAAAAAGAGAAAGAGACTATGTACATTTTATGATATCCTGGACTGTTTCTTGAAGCCCATTTCTTGCTGAGCCTTTCGGTGATCGGAGCCAGGTACTTGAGAGAAAAATTCCCAATGTATCTGTTCTAAATTCCCAGCATATCCTGTTCTACACAAAGAATTAAATCCAGAAACACTAAACATGGAGTTTTAAAAAATTTATTTATTGTTAATTGAAGAATAAATGCTTTACATTATTGTGTTGGTTTCTGCCATATGCCAAAATGAGTCAACCATAGGTATACATATGCCCCCTGCTTCGTGGACCTCCCTTTCACCTCCCAACCCATCCCATCCCTCTAACTTGTGACAGAGCATGGAGTTGAGCTCCTTGAGTCACACAGGAAATTCCCACTGGCTCTCTGTTTTCCATATGGTAGTGTGTATGTTTCCATGCTACTCTCTCCACTCATCCCACCCTTTCCTTCCCTTCACTGTGCCCGCAGCTCTGTTCTCTTCATCTGTCTCCACTGCTGTCTTACAAATAAATTCACCAGGACCATCTTTCTACATTCCATGTATATGCAATATTTGTTTTCCTCTTTCTGACTTACTTCACTCTGCACAATAGGCTCTAGATTTACCCACCTCACTAGAACGGACTCAAATGTATTCTTTTTGTGGCTGAGTAATATCCCATTGTATATATGTACCACATATATCTTTATCCATTCACCTGTTGATGGGCATCTAGGCTGTTTCTATGTCCCAGCTATTTGAAAATAGTGCTGCAATGAACTTTGGGGTACATGTGTCTTTTTCAATTATAGTTTCCTCATGGTGTATGCCCAGTAGTGGGATGGTTGGGTCATATGGGAGATTTACTCCTAGTTTTTAAAGGAATCTCCATACTAACCATGGAGTTTTTATTGTGGTAAAATATATACCATCTTATTCATCTTACCCATTTTTACCATCCTTAACCATTCAGTTCAGTAACATTAAGTACATGTACAGTGTTGTGCAACACTGTCCATCTCCAGAAGTTTATCATCTTCCCAAACCAAAACTTTGAAGCAATTAAACAACTTAAAAGCAACTTTGTGAGCATCTCCAGAGAGCCTGAGTTCAGTGGACTAAATTGTATTAATAAACTCCTGCGACCATGCTCTCCTGAAGGCATGAGTTCATCTTATTTTCCCACCCCTGAGTAGAAATGAAACTCTTCAATTAATTAAGTTCTACTATAGAATTTAAAGAAAGTTACTTTTATCTACAAGAGTCCTATGTTTTATACCCACTACAATTACTCTGGCCCAAGAGACTACATCCTCTCCCTGAGAGGGTCAAGATTAGCTTATGTCCCTTGGCTTTTCAGCTGTCTGGCTTGGCGCTGGTGGTGGCTGTACCAGGAACAGGGCTCCGCCTAGAAAGTTGGTCCAGATGTCTCCCTTGGGTAGAGTGCTGCATGCACAGGCTGCAGCAATTCCACTTGCCTCTCAGACTGCTCATCCCACATGCAAACTCCCACTCCTTCTCTCCCCACACCTCTAACCTACTCCAGGCAAAATATTTGGACATAGAATGTCTCTCTTGCCATGAATTGCAACAGAAGGAGCAAAGAGGAGGAAGGTGGGGTCCACAAGACCCCAGACATCTTCAGGGTTCATTCTTATGGCCAGGGCCTGCGTGCATGGTCAGAATGGGGACTGACCCATGGAGCACATGGAAGAGGGTGGCTGGGTACTTCTAGAGACTGGAGCTTTGGAATTTCTGCAAGATTCATGTCTATTCTCTCTCCGTTTCTCTCACCTCCACCAGCAATGAGCATCTTGGTTATTCCAGGGTCCCCCGTGGGACACGAAGAGTCTCCCACTTTGCCCTCCAATGTAGCTGTATCTAGATCTACCCACTCTCACCAGCAATACACACAAAGCAGAGGCTGGTAAACCTGGAGAAATAAGAGGTCCAACGGGCATTCAAGCACCCATTTGGATGAATTTCAAGCAGAACCACTGGTCCTCTTTTTGCTCAAGGAGAGAGGAACAGGGTATGCCATTCAAAAGCATCTGGGCTCAGTGTCCCCAGGAGGAGGGATGAACTCCTTTCCTGCATGTCCTTTATGTGCTCCCAGCAGAAGTTTATCATCTTCCCAAACCAAAACTTTGAAGCAATTAAACAACTTAAAAGCAACTTTGTGAGCATCTCCAGAGAGCCTGAGTTCAGTGGACTAAATTGTATTAATAAACTCCTGCGACCATGCTCTCCTGAAGGCATGAGTTCATCTTATTTTCCCACCCCTGAGTAGAAATGAAACTCTTCAATTAATTAAGTTCTACTATAGAATTTAAAGAAAGTTACTTTTATCTACAAGAGTCCTATGTTTTATACCCACTACAATTACTCTGGCCCAAGAGACTACATCCTCTCCTGAGAGGGTCAAGATTAGCTTATGTCCCTTGGCTTTTCAGCTGTCTGGCTTGGCGCTGGTGGTGGCTGTACCAGGAACAGGGCTCCGCCTAGAAAGTTGGTCCAGATGTCTCCCTTGGGTAGAGTGCTGCATGCACAGGCTGCAGCAATTCCACTTGCCTCTCAGACTGCTCATCCCACATGCAAACTCCCACTCCTTCTCTCCCCACACCTCTAACCTACTCCAGGCAAAATATTTGGACATAGAATGTCTCTCTTGCCATGAATTGCAACAGAAGGAGCAAAGAGGAGGAAGGTGGGGTCCACAAGACCCCAGACATCTTCAGGGTTCATTCTTATGGCCAGGGCCTGCGTGCATGGTCAGAATGGGGGGACTGACCCATGGAGCACATGGAAGAGGGTGGCTGGGTACTTCTAGAGACTGGAGCTTTGGAATTTCTGCAAGATTCATGTCTATTCTCTCTCCGTTTCTCTCACCTCCACCAGCAATGAGCATCTTGGTTATTCCAGGGTCCCCCGTGGGACACGAAGAGTCTCCCACTTTGCCCTCCAATGTAGCTGTATCTAGATCTACCCACTCTCACCAGCAATACACACAAAGCAGAGGCTGGTAAACCTGGAGAAATAAGAGGTCCAACGGGCATTCAAGCACCCATTTGGATGAATTTCAAGCAGAACCACTGGTCCTCTTTTTGCTCAAGGAGAGAGGAACAGGGTATGCCATTCAAAAGCATCTGGGCTCAGTGTCCCCAGGAGGAGGGATGAACTCCTTTCCCTGCATGTCCTTTATGTGCTCCCAGCTGCTACTCACCCCTCTGTCCACCATGCAGGCCCCCCACCCAGGCACGTCCTCGCCATGGGCCTCTGTGTCCATAGAGGCCACCCTCGATGCTCCAGGTCACCAGAAGCTGCAGCAGAATGTTCGCCAGCAGAGGGCTATGGGAGGGTAGGGAGACTGAGCATCAGAGTTAAGAGCACCCCCAGATTAAAAAGTAAGAAAGAGGTGGCTGACATTTGCCTCTCAGGCTTGCCTTGGTGCTCCTGGGTTTTGTTTGCATGGTTATTTTTGCTTTTATTTGTTTGTCTGTATTTTTGAATCTCCACCCCATTAAAGTATGTCATTAGAGAAGTCAGGGCCCCCTTTCCCTGGCTCTGTGTGTGCTTTCCGGCCAACATTTCTACTCTAATTAGCTTCATCTTGTAATTCTTTCCAGACAGGAGCACCCTCCAGGCCCACCCTTGAAACAGTGAGGTCAAATAACAAGCATTTTCTTCCCTTTTCTTGAGCTCACATACATGGTTCACACCATGAGTGTCCTGAGCACTGTAGATTCCAAAAACTGCTTCCAAGCTCTGGGGTAGGGGAGAGGCACCTGCCCAAGTAAAAACCTTGTGTGCTCCCATGTAGGGGACACTGTCTGGCCCTTCTGGACCTCATTTCCTTCAGACTTGTAGACAGACTTTCCAGTGTTTACAGAAACTTCAAAGACTTAACGATGATAGCTAAGCTTATTTTTTTGATTTGTGTGTGCTAGCAACTGTTCTAATTCATCTGATCTTCACAACCACCTCAAGACTTAAGTGTGCTATTGCTAACATGGACTGTTTTCAGAGCTGCTCTCCTGCCCATGCTCAGCCAGTTAGGCTGAGATGCAGGGATAGGAGCAATCCAAAAGGCCAACAGGGTCCACAAAGGACCCGCAAAATGCACGGCATGTAGTGGCTCATGGTGTTGGGGGAGGAGCCACTCCTCAGCAATGGGCAGTTGCTACCACGCAGGAGAGCTACACAGTGTGCCAGACACCATAATTCTTCAAGAGAAGCCAGAAATCTGGATATTGATGTGAAATTTCCCAATTAAAAATGTCACCAGCTAATTCAAATCATATGTGAGGGAATTAAAAAACAACCCATATTATTAGGTTAGCCAAAGAGTTTGTTCAGATTTTTCCATAACATCTTACAATAGTCTGCATTCAGCTCATAGGCCGCCTGACTGTCTGCTGTCTCTGGGTCAGGTCAGGGAAGGCAGATTGACTTGATCGCCTACATCGACATTCCACTGGTAGTGGCTACCTGGGGTGCAATGTTGAGAAGGTTCTGAGTGTGAGCCTGCCCTGGATACAAAGTTCAACAATCCACTACCAATGTCTGCTGTGGGCATGGCTTGAAAGAATGACAGCATCTATGCTGTGCTTGCCTAACTGGTTAGAAACTATATTGAATGAACGAATGTTCAGTTCCTGTTCCTCCAGGACCACCACGGATTAGGTCCCCCTACTTTACCTCACCCTGGCCCAGGTGGTGAATGTCCTAGGTCAGGGATCCCCAACCTCTAAGTCACAGACTTGTACTGGTCTGTGGCCTGTCAGGAGCCAGATCTCGTGGCAGGAGGTGAGTGGTGGGTGAGCAACCAAAGCTTCGTCTGTATTTATAGCTGCTCCCCATCACTCATATTACTGTCTGAGCTCTGCCTGCTATCAGATCCACAGATTCTCATAGGAGCTCGAACATGACTGTGAACTGTGCATGTGAGGAAGCAAGGATGCATGCCCCTTATGAGAATCATCCTGAAACCAACCCATCACCCCCATTCATGGAAAGATTGTCTTCCATGAAACTGGTCCCTGGTACTAAAAAGGTTGGGGACCACTGTCCTAGGTCCTAAGTACATTATTAACTCTCACACCAAAGTTATGGAGAGGTGTGATCACATGTGTTTGACTGTTTCAGCTTCACTCCAACCAGGAACTAGAAGTCCTGCACTGTTCACTGTTGCCACCAGAAGTCCAACCTCTTCTAGGCTCTTTGTGCTCTCACTGGGGCATCTGTGGTCGTTAGGGAAGGGACATTGCACAGCACACATTATTTCTCAGAAGATAAAACTCTTCTTGGGAGCATCTTCCCCTAGGACATGCTCCAGCCCTCCTCCTTCAGGTCTGACCCTGCTTGCTCTGCCCTTTGGAGGTCTCAGAAATGCCTGAGCCTGTATTCCTTTCTGAGGCTGCCATCCTCTGTGGATACCCTTTACACTCACTTTTCCGAATGTTACTTACAAGCAAACTTTCCCCAATAAATTAGCCTCTCCTTAAGAGAAGTTCTCATACCAGCTACACAGAAGTTCTCATGCCAGTCATCATGATGGCTAGAGGTCATATAGGCACAACCCTGGAGCCATGCCAGCTGTGTGACACAGGTGTGGGATGTTTATGATACGCACATGGCCTTGCGCAAGTAGCCAAGAAAAGTTGACTATTTTTCTGCATTGCATTCATATTTGCTAAAGAGTTTCTTTTGCTTGGTTTAGTACTTCATCTGCTCCCCTATTTTCCTTCTTTGTAAAATTGTATTTCTCAGCCAAATAGTGAGGGACCTGAGAGCAGGTCCTATTTCTTTCTCTTACCTCATTACCTCAATGGACGAACCCCACTTGAGTGTCTGCCGTGGGCCGGATGCTGCTCTAGGACCCAAGGACACAGCACTGCTCAGCACAGAGGACCCACGCTTGTGGCGCTCACCTTCCTCTCTCATTGAGCCCCATAGTGGTGGATGCCTGTACACACATTGGTCTTGAGGACCCTTGGGGCTTCACTCGGCACAGAGACAGGCTTGGTGCTCACCCTGGCTTGCACTGGCTCTGGGTATTTGCATTTGTTTTCTCCTTGTAGAGACTTCTTTTTCTAGCTCTTCTGACACATGACCACCCTCCCCAAGCCCAGACATTGCCACCTGATTCTAGGCTAGGCACTTGAACTTCCTAAGTCTCTTTCCTCCCCTGTCAGAGATGGGTAATCTCTGCATGAAAAGCTGATGTGAGCCGTGAGTGGAGTACAGCACATCAGCATGAAGCAATATTCTTCAGTATCGCAGCACAGTTATGTTCAGAGGAAAAATTAAAGACCCCTCCTTCCACTCCCCAGCATGCCTTTGTTCTTCCACAGGTCTCCTCTCCCTGAGAAGAAGAAAATGCAACAGAATATAAATACAAAGGAATCAAATTCTTGGCTTTGGAGATTCAAAATTGACTTCAACAGATACCATTGGAAATCAATGTTGATATTCAACACTGAAGAGTACATATCTCAGAAGGGGCCAGCACAGGTTGACTCTTGTTATGGTTAGGATAGGGTAGCTATACTGTAGTCATAAACATACCCCAAAACAGAGGATCTTAGAATGTGAAAATTTGTTTCTCCTTTGTTTAGTTCCTCCTCCTGGGTAGCTCCTTTCTAAATGAGGACTCAAAGATTCAACATGCTTAGTTATGACCTTTAGGATGGCCCAGCAGAAGAAAGAGGACTAAAAAGTCACACAGAGGACTTTCACTGCCTTAGCAAATAAACAACAAATGTTATCTCCCCATATCTCCTTGACCAGAGCTAATCACATGACCCCAACCTAACTACAAGGAAGGTTGGGAAATGCAGGCCTCCTGTGTGCTCAGGTGCAGGAAATGAAACAGGATTTAAGAAGACCTAGTTTTGTCTCTGGGGCTTCCCTGGTAGCTCAGTAGTAAAGAATCTGCCTGCAGTGCAAGAGATCCAGGTTTGATCCCTGGCTTGGGAAGCTCCCCTGGAGGAGGGCATGGCCACCCACTGCAGTGGTCTTGCCAGGAGACTTCCATGGACAGAGGAGCCTGGAGGGCTACCGTCCTTAGGGTTGTACAGGGTCATACACAACTGAAGTGACTCAGCAGCAGCAGCAGTTTTGTCTCTACCACCATTATGAACTAGGTGCATCCTAGTTGGACATGATTATCTATAAATTCCTTGCAGAACTGAGATGTCATCCCAAGTAGAAAATCCTAAATTGCAATGAGCTTTAATCTAATTTGAGAAATTGCTGAATTCTACTGTGTTTTCATGAAAATGACTAGGTTATAATTTTTGTCATCAGGGAGAAATAGGAAAACTAAAGATAGGAAATTAGGTTTAGGTATAGAAAAATAAATGAAACCACCTTTGCCTACAAGAGAAGATGAGTTGTTGCATTATTACATGGGTCAGGACATTACTGCAGGGTATGTATGTTTATAGCTGGAAAAATCTTCTAGATTGTTGTTCAGAGGTAGGGTAGCACAGAGTCTCAGCACATTGGCTCCTGAGTTCAAATCTGAGTTCTGCACCTCACTAGCTGATGTGAAGGTTAAATGGGATCAAAATGTTCAGCTCCAGGCTGGGCACATCTTAAAGCTGCAATAAAGGTTTGGAGCTGTGAACATCCACAGCTGAAATTAAGATCCAGAGATTTTAACTTTCTATCTGATGTTTTTCCATTACTCCAACCCTCAAAAGCTCTTGACATCATGTTTTCACTGCTAAGATTAATGATAAGAGTATCTTCAAAGTTCTCATCAGAGGAAAAAATTTAACTCTGTGAGGTAGCAGATGTTAACTAGACCTATTGTGGCGACCATTTTGCAATGTATACACATAGTGAATCACGTTACACACCTGAAACTAGTATAATGTTATATGTCAATTATATTCTATTAGAGGAAGAGGAGGAAAAGGAGGAGAAAAACTGCAATTAATTGAGCTCCTGGAATGTGCCAGACATTTTACATAGCTCACAGAGTCAGTTCTTAAAAAATGACTGTGAATCAGGTATCATTGTGACCATTTCATAGACACAGCATTTGGCACTTAGAGAAGTTGAGCTAATCTGTGCAAGGACACGGAAGGAGTTCTAAAATGAGCCACACCGAGATCCAACCATGGCCCCACTGCACAGTGACTCTCCAAATTCTAGCAGTCTACCTCAGCATGCTAAGATTTACTTCATCTACCTGTAAAAGAGAAATAGAAACAATATGTACCTAAGGATAAAAGAAGGCTCCACAAGTTCCTTGACCTTCCTCCAGAGATGGGGTCTCTGCCCGCTCCCCTTGAATCTGGGTTGACCTTAATGACTCGCTTTTGACCAATAGAATGAAGCTCAACTTCCAAGGCTACTCAGAAGAGGCCATGTAGGTTCTGCCTGGTTTTCATGAAAATGACTAGGTTATAATTTTTGTCATCAGGGAGAAATAGGAAAACTAAAGATAGGAAATTAGGTTTAGGTATAGAAAAATAAATGAAACCACCTTTGCCTACAAGAGAAGATGAGTTGTTGCATTATTACATGGGTCAGGACATTACTGCAGGGTATGTATGTTTATAGCTGGAAAAATCTTCTAGATTGTTGTTCAGAGGTAGGGTAGCACAGAGTCTCAGCACATTGGCTCCTGAGTTCAAATCTGAGTTCTGCACCTCACTAGCTGATGTGAAGGTTAAATGGGATCAAAATGTTCAGCTCCAGGCTGGGCACATCTTAAAGCTGCAATAAAGGTTTGGAGCTGTGAACATCCACAGCTGAAATTAAGATCCAGAGATTTTAACTTTCTATCTGATGTTTTTCCATTACTCCAACCCTCAAAAGCTCTTGACATCATGTTTTCACTGCTAAGATTAATGATAAGAGTATCTTCAAAGTTCTCATCAGAGGAAAAAATTTAACTCTGTGAGGTAGCAGATGTTAACTAGACCTATTGTGGCGACCATTTTGCAATGTATACACATAGTGAATCACGTTACACACCTGAAACTAGTATAATGTTATATGTCAATTATATTCTATTAGAGGAAGAGGAGGAAAAGGAGGAGAAAAACTGCAATTAATTGAGCTCCTGGAATGTGCCAGACATTTTACATAGCTCACAGAGTCAGTTCTTAAAAAATGACTGTGAATCAGGTATCATTGTGACCATTTCATAGACACAGCATTTGGCACTTAGAGAAGTTGAGCTAATCTGTGCAAGGACACGGAAGGAGTTCTAAAATGAGCCACACCGAGATCCAACCATGGCCCCACTGCACAGTGACTCTCCAAATTCTAGCAGTCTACCTCAGCATGCTAAGATTTACTTCATCTACCTGTAAAAGAGAAATAGAAACAATATGTACCTAAGGATAAAAGAAGGCTCCACAAGTTCCTTGACCTTCCTCCAGAGATGGGGTCTCTGCCCGCTCCCCTTGAATCTGGGTTGACCTTAATGACTCGCTTTTGACCAATAGAATGAAGCTCAACTTCCAAGGCTACTCAGAAGAGGCCATGTAGGTTCTGCCTGGTTCCCCTGCGATACTTGCCTTTGGAGCCCTGAGGTGTTGTCATGGGTTGATTTGTGCTCCCCTCAATTCACTTATTAGAGCACCAACCCTCAGTACCTCAGAATGTGACCTTCTTTGGAAATAGGGTCATTGTAGAGTTAATCAATTCAAAATGAAGTCAGTAATGGCTCCTAATCCAGTAAGACTGATACCCTTATAAAAACAGGAAATTCAGACACTCACACAGAGAGAAGACATTGAGAAGACACATGCAGGCAGTCATCTACAAGCCAAAGAGAGAGGCATGGAACAGATCATTCCCTCAGAGTCCTCCTAGGGAACCTACCCGGCCAACACCTTGCATTTGAACTTCCAGCCTCCAGACTGTGAGGTAGTCCATTTCTGTTGTTCTAAGCCAGCCACTGAGGTTGTGGTGCTTTGTTACAGCAGCCACAGCAAACAAATACCACTGTCGTGTAAGAAGGCAGACTCCACCCCTGGAGGCTTCCATGCTCTTAGGAAGTCCAGGCCACAGAATGAGGCCACCTATATGTATTCTGGCAAGAGCCCTGCTGAGGTTCCAGCTAACAGCAAGCATCAACCACCAGACCTCTAGATGATTCCAGCCACCAACTATAGATCCCCCACCCCTGGATTTACCTGCATTTTTGAGTATTCCCAGACAAGACTCCAGATATCATAAAACAAGTGGATCCTTCTTACTTGTAATCAATTCTGTCTGAATTCTCAACCTACAGAATCTGTGTGAATAATAACATAGGTTTTATAGGCCGCAAGTTTTGAGGCTCTAAGGAACAAAAGGAATGGGAACAGTGTTACAGCCAGTGAGGCAAGAGCTGGGGCTTCCTGACTCCAAAATGCAGACCTTCCCCCAAAGCAAGCTCAGCAACCTTGCTGTCTAAAAGTGTGTCTGAGTAGGAGGCTTTTGCTGAGTTTTGTCTCCAAGAAAACAGGACTGTCCCACGTGGGCTAGACATTGGTTGACCCATAGGGAGGAAAGCTTGATTCTTGGACCTTCCTCCAGAGATGGGGTCTCTGCCCGCCCCTTGAATCTGGGTTGACCTTAATGACTCGCTTTTGACCAATAGAATGAAGCTCAACTTCCAAGGCTACTCAGAAGAGGCCATGTAGGTTCTGCCTGGTTCCCCTGCGATACTTGCCTTTGGAGCCCTGAGGTGTTGTCATGGGTTGATTTGTGCTCCCCTCAATTCACTTATTAGAGCACCAACCCTCAGTACCTCAGAATGTGACCTTCTTTGGAAATAGGGTCATTGTAGAGTTAATCAATTCAAAATGAAGTCAGTAATGGCTCCTAATCCAGTAAGACTGATACCCTTATAAAAACAGGAAATTCAGACACTCACACAGAGAGAAGACATTGAGAAGACACATGCAGGCAGTCATCTACAAGCCAAAGAGAGAGGCATGGAACAGATCATTCCCTCAGAGTCCTCCTAGGGAACCTACCCGGCCAACACCTTGCATTTGAACTTCCAGCCTCCAGACTGTGAGGTAGTCCATTTCTGTTGTTCTAAGCCAGCCACTGAGGTTGTGGTGCTTTGTTACAGCAGCCACAGCAAACAAATACCACTGTCGTGTAAGAAGGCAGACTCCACCCCTGGAGGCTTCCATGCTCTTAGGAAGTCCAGGCCACAGAATGAGGCCACCTATATGTATTCTGGCAAGAGCCCTGCTGAGGTTCCAGCTAACAGCAAGCATCAACCACCAGACCTCTAGATGATTCCAGCCACCAACTATAGATCCCCCACCCCTGGATTTACCTGCATTTTTGAGTATTCCCAGACAAGACTCCAGATATCATAAAACAAGTGGATCCTTCTTACTTGTAATCAATTCTGTCTGAATTCTCAACCTACAGAATCTGTGTGAATAATAACATAGGTTTTATAGGCCGCAAGTTTTGAGGCTCTAAGGAACAAAAGGAATGGGAACAGTGTTACAGCCAGTGAGGCAAGAGCTGGGGCTTCCTGACTCCAAAATGCAGACCTTCCCCCAAAGCAAGCTCAGCAACCTTGCTGTCTAAAAGTGTGTCTGAGTAGGAGGCTTTTTGCTGAGTTTTGTCTCCAAGAAAACAGGACTGTCCCACGTGGGCTAGACATTGGTTGACCCATGAGGACTGTCTGGCCTCGGAGGAAACCAGCTCCCCTCAGCCATCTTCCAGTTTCGAAAGCAGGCCAAGATCCCCAAGGCAGCTGTCATGTCTAGTCTCTTCAAGGTTTGATCACTTGCTTGAGGGTGAGAACTGTAGGTATTGCTTGACCCGGTGCCAGTGGTCCTTCTGCAGATGGGTTTGTAGTCAGGATAGCTGCTGGGAAGCAGAATGTAATCTGGGTGTCTGACTGCTTGGGCTTCAATTCTGGCTGTGCAGTCCCTAGCTGTTTGGTCTGGGTCAGTTATATAACCTCCTCAAACCTGATTCTTCGTCTGCAAAACTGGGAAAATCATGGCACCCATCTTGTAGGGGTTCTCATGAGGCTTTCCCAGGACGTTGTTGTGAGGAGTGTGGAGCTGGGGCCTAGCACATAGTCAGCCCACAGCATACGTGTGCTGTCAGTGGCTGCTCATCCACAGCAACCCTCAGCTCATAGGGTTTTATCTGCTCTCTCCAGTGCAGACTAATTTATTTCCTGGAGCTTGCCTGCAAAGAGGAGAATGTAAGTTAAAATGACCCCTAAATAACACAAGAAAAGTGAGCTCTTTCAAAGGTTAATTTTAAAAAATTAATAAAGATTCCAGACAAATCTAAGCTAGCATTGTTATTACTGGTTTGCTGCTGCTGTTGTTGCTCTGAACAGCTATGAAAACTCCAGGCTTTAAAGCTGCAAAGGGTGGCAGCTAGCCTCTCCTGAAAGTCCTCGCAGCAGTAAAGCCTTGGCACAGGGCTCAGGACTCTACTTCCTTCCCCATTTTGTGGCCACTGTGACCGCCTGCATCCCTGCTAGGCCCCGGCGAGAGCCGTGGGAGGGCCGTGTGGTCTCGGCTCGCTGCTGCAGGAAATGCTGCCTGCCTCCGTGATGACTCCCAGAAAAGAAGGCGGATGGGGTGACTCAAAGTGAACTGTCTCCTCCCCCGACCCCGTGCCCTTGCACACTGCACCCACATGAGCCCCCTCCCCAGAGGATGAGACTGAATCACAGCTCAGGGTCCTGGCATGCTCCCGGGCCTCTTTCTCAGCACTGGCCTGGCCAAGTGGTCCCACTGCATGGTGCCTTCATGGATCAGAACTAATTCCCCTGTAAGCAGGAGCCTGTCCCTTGGTGGCACTTTGTCAGAAACCGTCTCTGGGCAGGCAGCGGCGGGCTGCTGGGGGGCTCCGTCTCCCTCCTGCTCCACGCGGGCAAGGCTTGTCCAAATATTTGCCTTGATCCTACTTTCTGATTCATCATGTGCAGGAACCTCTGTAATTCTCCATCGCAGGGCTCCAGCCAAAGCTGAGAATGTAATCTGGGTGTCTGACTGCTTGGGCTTCAATTCTGGCTGTGCAGTCCCTAGCTGTTTGGTCTGGGTCAGTTATATAACCTCCTCAAACCTGATTCTTCGTCTGCAAAACTGGGAAAATCATGGCACCCATCTTGTAGGGGTTCTCATGAGGCTTTCCCAGGACGTTGTTGTGAGGAGTGTGGAGCTGGGGCCTAGCACATAGTCAGCCCACAGCATACGTGTGCTGTCAGTGGCTGCTCATCCACAGCAACCCTCAGCTCATAGGGTTTTATCTGCTCTCTCCAGTGCAGACTAATTTATTTCCTGGAGCTTGCCTGCAAAGAGGAGAATGTAAGTTAAAATGACCCCTAAATAACACAAGAAAAGTGAGCTCTTTCAAAGGTTAATTTTAAAAAATTAATAAAGATTCCAGACAAATCTAAGCTAGCATTGTTATTACTGGTTTGCTGCTGCTGTTGTTGCTCTGAACAGCTATGAAAACTCCAGGCTTTAAAGCTGCAAAGGGTGGCAGCTAGCCTCTCCTGAAAGTCCTCGCAGCAGTAAAGCCTTGGCACAGGGCTCAGGACTCTACTTCCTTCCCCATTTTGTGGCCACTGTGACCGCCTGCATCCCTGCTAGGCCCCGGCGAGAGCCGTGGGAGGGCCGTGTGGTCTCGGCTCGCTGCTGCAGGAAATGCTGCCTGCCTCCGTGATGACTCCCAGAAAAGAAGGCGGATGGGGTGACTCAAAGTGAACTGTCTCCTCCCCCGACCCCGTGCCCTTGCACACTGCACCCACATGAGCCCCCTCCCCAGAGGATGAGACTGAATCACAGCTCAGGGTCCTGGCATGCTCCCGGGCCTCTTTCTCAGCACTGGCCTGGCCAAGTGGTCCCACTGCATGGTGCCTTCATGGATCAGAACTAATTCCCCTGTAAGCAGGAGCCTGTCCCTTGGTGGCACTTTGTCAGAAACCGTCTCTGGGCAGGCAGCGGGCGGGCTGCTGGCGGGCGGCTCCGTCTCCCTCCTGCTCCACGCGGGGCAAGGCTTGTCCAAATATTTGCCTTGATCCTGCTTTCTGATTCATCATGTGCAGGAACCTCTGTAATTTCATCTACTGCGTGACTCAGACCAGGGCTCAGCACAAGTGCCGAGCACTCGGGGCTGGAGCTGCTCGAAGGCCAGGCCCACAGCCAGCGCCTGCTGCTCCCAGCCAGCCCTGGGGTTTGGGGAGGACTGCCGGGGCTCCCTTAACTGCCTAGCCTCAGATTAAATCTCTTTTGTCTGGGATGATTAATAGAGCCCCAGACATGCCTCAGTGCAAGGGTGTGAGGTGCACTTTGTACCTTTTCCAAGTCTTTTTCTTTTAAATGCTAAATCCATTTGCATCTCATAAATTATATTGGCTTCAAAATGAAATGTTCCTGACAGCAGCAGGCAGGGTGTGGGTCTCACTAAAACATTTTCTCTTGTCGTCCGCTCTCCAGCTCTGAGACCCTAGGAGAGAGAGGAAAGGGAGGCAGCAGAATGACCTAGATTCCAGATCTCCGAGAAAGGTAGAGCCAGCTCTACTGCAGTGCCCAGGGTTCCAGGGTCTCGAAGGAGCCAGTAGGACGCAGCTCTCTCCTGTTCCTGCTTGGGCCATCTTCTTTTACGGGTGACATGTGCATTTTCTCCTTTGGCAGGTCTGTCCTCTTAGGAAAGGCCACAAGCTGGGCCGGTGGGGCCCCTGATGCTCCCTGGCAGGGGATGTGGGGGAAGGGTGCAGTTGACAGCAAAGATGAGGCGTTGCCTCTGTGGGGTGAGGGAAGAGCGCCTCTGAACAGCGAGCAGGAGTGGAAATGGCAGCTTAGACAGTGGAGTCTCCAGTAGTCAAGGACAATGGAACTTAAACTTTCTAGCTTTGTGGCCTTGGGCAAGTTACTTGCCCTCTCTGAACCTCTGTTGCTTCTTCCATTCCTTCATTCAATGGCTGCTTTCAGAGCACTCTGTGTCAGGTTTAGCCCACCCCTGGCACTCACACTGACACTGCACAGCCATGTGTACTCCTACCTTGCCAGGTTAAGGGAAATGCCAAACAGGGGATGAGTGAGGTGCAGGTTGGTGAGCCCTTGTGCTCTGCTAGGGGTCCCGCCCTGACAACTGACCCAGGCGGTGAGGCAGGAGGGACCTGAGAGAGTGGCCATGGAGCAAGACAGTGCCTGACCACATACCATGGGAACTCCATAAACGTTACTGCTGCCCTTGTTATTATTTGACAGCTGGCAGTGAGCACGGCAATATGCTTGGAGCTGAAGGTGATGATGGGAGAATGCAGCGAGCTGGGAGGAAGACGACTTCAAAGCCAGGCTGACACTGGTGCTGTGATGCGCGACCATCATTTCTCGCCACTCCACGCTCCCTCCGCTCCAGCCTCCAGAGCACAGGCAGGCTTTCCTCCACACCGTGCCCCAAAGGTCAGCTGGCTAGGATTTCACAAGCGGGCATTCCAGGCCTGGGGCCTGTACAGGGAGCACTCTGCCCAAGTTCCCGTCCAGGACCAGCTGCTGGAGCTCAGGTCCATCCCAGTTGGCCTCAGGGGTGCTGAGGCAGCTGCTGCCGGGCAAGGGTGGGGTGGGCGAGGGAGGAGAGAGCAGGCCCCAGGGCAGCTGTCCTGCTGTCAGAACCCAAGTCACACTCAGGCCAGGGCTCCCGGTCAGGGGCACTCCAACCTCTGCTGGGAGGGGGCACTGAGTACATATACATACGTACATGTGCCTTATGTGTTTTTAAATTTTTATTTCATTGACATTTCCAAGATTCTGGGCAGTGGCTATTGCCTGGCCCCATTTTGTACGTCAAGGAAAAACGAGACTCAGAGAGGTCCAGTAAGCAGATGACAGGACAAAAGTTCAACCCTTCGTGTAAAAGCCCCCAAAGCAGGAGGACCCAGCAGGGGTGTTAGTTGGGTCCCTCTTCCAATCACAGATTTCATTATGTTCCCTGAGGCTTTGTGTCTCTTGTTTTTAAGGTTGAAGATGAGTGAACAGCAGGAGTGGAGTTTAAACGAGGACCCCTCTGGCCTCACTGCCCACACTGCGAGGCTGGCCCAGCGGCCCTGCCCACGCCGTCTCTCACAGGAACTCTACAGGCGGCGGTGGGCTCTGCTCAAAGCCCACACTCAGCGCCTTCCTCTTCCTCTTTCACTTCCGGACACTCTCGAGTCTGCCTCTGCCTCCCCCAAGGGGGCACAGCCTGTGGCCTTCCTCTTGATGACCCACGACACCGGGTGCAGTGAACTGCCAGGGGTGGGACCTCCCTCTTGTTTCTGCACCTTTATTTCCATTAGTGAAATGAGAATGCATTGCCACCCAGGCCAGGGAACAGACGGGAAGACCTGTCAGCAGTGTGGAGGCTCAGCTGAGAAACACAAGCCTGCCTGGGCTTTCTGCAGCCGTGGCCAAGAGAGCAGAGGCAGCCCTGCAGAAGAGGGGCAAGTGACACCAGAGCGCCCGCCTGGCCTCCATGGTGGCAGTCAGCCACCCTGCAACAGAACAATAACTCTAAGTGGGACTGGAACACAGCCACAAAGTGGGGACTGCCTTTCTGATGAGGGTGGAGGAGCTTTATAGAAAGAAATGACAGTAGCCCTTACATCTTGGGGTAATTTAAAGGCAACCCAGAGAATGAAATCTTAGATTCTACCCTCCTGAAAGGTTGAGACTGGGCATAATTCTGTCTTTGTTCCCCTCTTTTGTCTCGGGTAAATGTTCCTGGCCATACTTGTACCTGCGGTTTTATTGTCATCTGCTTTGGAAACAGGCAGGGTAGAAATCAGTCAGTGAAATTTTAAAATATAGCTCTTTGGTCTACAATAGCAATAGACAAAGAAGAAACAGGCACTTCATAAATGTCTTTGGAGGCTTGCGATTTGCATGGGGCTTCCAATAAAAGGCAAATTCTCTGCTTTGAGGTTACATACACTGAACCCAGGGTGGTCCCCAGGCCTCTGGTCACAGGATAAGCAGAGCTGGTGAGGCTTGATTTTCAACCCTGATGCTCAAAGATGCTGGGGATTGGGCCATGGCTACCTCTGGGACGCCAGCAGGAAGGGGGAAGACACCTTGCTGCAGCCAGCCACGTATGTGGCCCCTGACCCCTCCTCTAGAAAAGAGGGTAAGAGGGGGTGACACAGAACAACTCTACCCCTTCCCTTGGATTTCTGCGACCACTGGCTTCCCCAGATCTTCCTTTGGTACACAGCAGAGCTCTGATGGTACTGAGGTGTCAAGGCTCTGGGGAAGCCCCCCCACCCCCACCCCAGAAGCCAGGTGAAGGCTGGTTTGTCTGTCTCCTTGCTGGGCACAGGGTGTCACGCTGTCACGGTGGAGGGCTTGGCAGAGCCGATACCAGAAACAGGGGGTTCCCTGAGTCTGCAGAAAGATCCCAGGAAGATTGTGGAAACAACCAAAGGTAAAACAGAAGGCTTTAAATACTTGAGTCAAGTTGCAGAGGAAAACAAGTGAGATGACAAGGCAGCCACCTGCCATCCTCGCTCTCTTTGGGAGGGCCACACAATGAAAGCCTTTGTGTGAGGTCAAGGGGAACACGGAGTCCTGAGTCATTAGTCAGACATAGATTAGTGGGTTAATACAGAACAGTCTCAGCAGATAAATTACACCCATAAGCTGTGTATGAGTCCTTGGAGTTGACATTGAAAGGTTTGGTTATCATAGGCAGAGGGATGCCTGCTTCATTCTGATAGGGCTCAATTACTGTGATAAATGTCCCTGTAGCTTAACTCTTTATTTCATCTGAAGTTGGAAGGGAGATCTCAACCTCAGCTGGATGTCAGGCTGTTCCCTTCTCTCCCCACCCCGCTGGGATTCTTGGGGAGGCTCCTGGAGCAGTAAAAGTCTAGTATTTCAAAAGGATACATCCTTCTCACCGAGGATTGTCATGAGTTTTGGTTAAAAGTGACAGAAATCCAGGTCAAACAAGCCTATGAAATTTATTGGGAGGCATTTGAGTACTATCTTGGAATCTAAGATGAAATTGAAGAATTGGTCCCCAAGAGAGGTGGGACCAGGCCTAGAAGGTACTGAGACTGCAGGAAGCATCTGCCTACTGTTTTACTTGCCTCTGCTTCTTTTCACCAACCCATCTTCTGTGACTCTCTGTGCATGGACAGGTTGGAAGACAGTAGTGGCACAGCTCCTAAATTTATATTCCCTTTCTTTATAGGACCAGCCAGATTCACCCAGGGATCAGCCCCTGGTCCAGTCAGTCCAGCCCCTGGTCCTAATCAGTCCAGCCCCTGGGGTCAGGAAGACAGCATTATGTGTCAAGGTACTGCTGCCAGGGGCCCATTTCTGCAGGTGGGCGGGTGAAAGGGTTCAGAGAACAGCACCATTGTGAGCAGAGAAGTCATTCTGAAAGGAAGCGTGTCCTGATGTAGACCCCAAACGGCACTCCCAGGCTTTGCTGATGCCAGGAATAACTTGCTGGCCTCCTAGGAGGCAGGAGGTGTGGGTTGCCCACTCCCACGTGCTCAGGTTCTCCTCGTCTCTACTGCTTACTGTAGTCAGGCATCTGAAGTGGCCTTTTTCAGCCTTGTCATTTTCTCGCAATGCAAAGCTTGGTTCTCCATCTGAATCAGAGCAAGGGGCAGCCACCTGCCATCCTCGCTCTCTTTGGGAGGGCCACACAATGAAAGCCTTTGTGTGAGGTCAAGGGGAACACGGAGTCCTGAGTCATTAGTCAGACATAGATTAGTGGGTTAATACAGAACAGTCTCAGCAGATAAATTACACCCATAAGCTGTGTATGAGTCCTTGGAGTTGACATTGAAAGGTTTGGTTATCATAGGCAGAGGGATGCCTGCTTCATTCTGATAGGGCTCAATTACTGTGATAAATGTCCCTGTAGCTTAACTCTTTATTTCATCTGAAGTTGGAAGGGAGATCTCAACCTCAGCTGGATGTCAGGCTGTTCCCTTCTCTCCCCACCCCGCTGGGATTCTTGGGGAGGCTCCTGGAGCAGTAAAAGTCTAGTATTTCAAAAGGATACATCCTTCTCACCGAGGATTGTCATGAGTTTTGGTTAAAAGTGACAGAAATCCAGGTCAAACAAGCCTATGAAATTTATTGGGAGGCATTTGAGTACTATCTTGGAATCTAAGATGAAATTGAAGAATTGGTCCCCAAGAGAGGTGGGACCAGGCCTAGAAGGTACTGAGACTGCAGGAAGCATCTGCCTACTGTTTTACTTGCCTCTGCTTCTTTTCACCAACCCATCTTCTGTGACTCTCTGTGCATGGACAGGTTGGAAGACAGTAGTGGCACAGCTCCTAAATTTATATTCCCTTTCTTTATAGGACCAGCCAGATTCACCCAGGGATCAGCCCCTGGTCCAGTCAGTCCAGCCCCTGGTCCTAATCAGTCCAGCCCCTGGGGTCAGGAAGACAGCATTATGTGTCAAGGTACTGCTGCCAGGGGCCCATTTCTGCAGGTGGGCGGGTGAAAGGGTTCAGAGAACAGCACCATTGTGAGCAGAGAAGTCATTCTGAAAGGAAGCGTGTCCTGCTGTAGACACCAAACGGCACTCCCAGGCTTTGCTGATGCCAGGAATAACTTGATGGACTCCTAGGAGGCAGGAGGTGTGGCTTGCCCACTCCCACGTGCTCAGGTTCTCCTCTCTGTCTCTACTACGACTTACTGTAGTCAGGCATCTGAAGTGGCCTTTTTCAGCCTTGTCATTTTCTCGTGCAATGCAAAGCTTGGTTCTCCCACATATGCCTCAGACATCTATGCCTGGGCCAGGAAGCAGACCCTGGAACACTGGGATGGCTTACTCTTGCTTGGATCCTCCCTTCCATGGGGTCCATGTAGTGTGGTGGAAAGTGTATAATTTGATGCACTTGAATCTGTGGATTCTTACCCATACTCTGCCACCTGCTAATACCTGACCTTTCTGAATCTTGGTCTTCTTGTCTGTAAAGTGGGGATAGTAAGTGATATGTTCGTCTCAAGGTTGTTCTAAGAACTTGAGATGATGTATGTCAGAATCTTAGTTCACCGAGCTCAGTTTCTGGCTTTTAGAAGGTGCTCAGTACAACTCAGTCCTCCCTCACCTCTAAGGACCTCCAAAGGCAACAGCACTGTTCTTCCCTACAGAGAAGTTTTTAGCCAAAGTCCTAATGGATTTCATGCCATCCACAAAGAGACCAAGGAATTATTACTCAGGTGCAGTACTTGGGAAAACTGGGTGTCATAAACATTTAGAAGGCCCATCCACTTATAGTCCTACAGGACGTCCTGACCCAGTGCCTCAGAGAGAGGAATGGACTGCCCTGGAAGAAATTTCACCTCAACATTCCCTGGAAGCCACATTCTGAGACAGATTCTGGGAGTCTGGGCCATGGAAACTCTTTAATTTTTGAGTTATGTGTATTGAGCGAGTGAGTCAGCATTGATAGATGATTCAAATTTAGCAGAACTCAGGCCACATAGAAAGAACTAAGAACAATGCCCACAGGACCCAGGGAAATTACTAAAGAATCTTCTCAGAGTGCTTAGAACTGAAGAACCAAGGGGATTCCATTCTGTCTCCAACATGGCTAAAGCCCACCCATCACCAAGACCCTTTGGAAGGGACTGCAGTGAGAGGGAGGGTGATTAGCTTGAAGAAAGACTGGAGAGACAGACTCAGGGGCCTGCAAGGGGTTTGGGGGGTGAATGCAGGGTCCACCAGTTCTATTCATGCTTGTTTACCCCTCTCAAGGGTCAAAGTCTTAAGGCACAAGGTAGAGATGGTTTTTCACCTGACAGAAAAGGTTGTGGTCAGGAGAGAACACTCCAAGATACCGCTAAGGGAAATCATCGTCCTGTGACCAGAGAGGAGGCCATGGCTGCTGGGTGACCAAAAACCAACAAAGGTACGCCACAGCAAGTCTTCTTCATCCTGTCTGCAAATATTCTTCAACTATATTTCTCCAAACCATCCCTGCCTTTCTGATTCCCTGGCCTCTACCTTATCACATAGTATCTTAGCTGCTGTAGCAATGGCCCTTCCAGCTCTCCCCTGTCTCTTCCCCTTCCCCTCCACCAGCTACCAGAACTCACTTACAGATGACCTTCCCATGCACAAAACTCTGATGGCTCCCACTACTGACCCCAAGCTTGCTACCTGACTTCCTGCCCTCACTTCCGGTTTCAGTCACAGATTATCAGTTCCCTTCATGCCTTGAGTCATGCTTATCCTTTCACTGAGAAAACCCTACCTGTTTCCTTGGCTTTAACCTCTGTTCTACTAGTTTTTAGCCATTTCCACAAAGAGACCAAGGAATTATTACTCAGGTGCAGTACTTGGGAAAACTGGGTGTCATAAACATTTAGAAGGCCCATCCACTTATAGTCCTACAGGACGTCCTGACCCAGTGCCTCAGAGAGAGGAATGGACTGCCCTGGAAGAAATTTCACCTCAACATTCCCTGGAAGCCACATTCTGAGACAGATTCTGGGAGTCTGGGCCATGGAAACTCTTTAATTTTTGAGTTATGTGTATTGAGCGAGTGAGTCAGCATTGATAGATGATTCAAATTTAGCAGAACTCAGGCCACATAGAAAGAACTAAGAACAATGCCCACAGGACCCAGGGAAATTACTAAAGAATCTTCTCAGAGTGCTTAGAACTGAAGAACCAAGGGGATTCCATTCTGTCTCCAACATGGCTAAAGCCCACCCATCACCAAGACCCTTTGGAAGGGACTGCAGTGAGAGGGAGGGTGATTAGCTTGAAGAAAGACTGGAGAGACAGACTCAGGGGCCTGCAAGGGGTTTGGGGGGTGAATGCAGGGTCCACCAGTTCTATTCATGCTTGTTTACCCCTCTCAAGGGTCAAAGTCTTAAGGCACAAGGTAGAGATGGTTTTTCACCTGACAGAAAAGGTTGTGGTCAGGAGAGAACACTCCAAGATACCGCTAAGGGAAATCATCGTCCTGTGACCAGAGAGGAGGCCATGGCTGCTGGGTGACCAAAAACCAACAAAGGTACGCCACAGCAAGTCTTCTTCATCCTGTCTGCAAATATTCTTCAACTATATTTCTCCAAACCATCCCTGCCTTTCTGATTCCCTGGCCTCTACCTTATCACATAGTATCTTAGCTGCTGTAGCAATGGCCCTTCCAGCTCTCCCCTGTCTCTTCCCCTTCCCCTCCACCAGCTACCAGAACTCACTTACAGATGACCTTCCCATGCACAAAACTCTGATGGCTCCCACTACTGACCCCAAGCTTGCTACCTGACTTCCTGCCCTCACTTCCGGTTTCAGTCACAGATTATCAGTTCCCTTCATGCCTTGAGTCATGCTTATCCTTTCACTGAGAAAACTACCTGTTCCTGCTTTACCTGGCTAACTCTTACTCATCATTTTAAAGGGTCTTGCTCAAACATGGTCTTTTCTCTGAGGTTCCCCCAGGCTTTCAGCACCTGTAACTGCAGGATCTCACTGCACCCAGGAGTCTTGACTACCATCGGTCTCCTGCCTGGAGAGCAGCAACTTTGGCTGCTCAGAGCCCATGCAGAGCCTGGCACAGTGGCGGGGAGTTTCCTCTAATCCAGGCTCGCTGGCCCCTCCTGCCTCTCTGCTGGGTTCCTGGTGCTGCCTACTCTGGGAGCAGGGAAAATCCCGGCCGGCGCCATTTCCTGTTCTCCACATCCGCGCAGATCTTCCTTGTCCCGGGTTCTTCCTCTCCAGAGAGCTCCTTATCTGAGGACAGTCCAGTGCACAACAGCAGGCCTGGAGGAGCCATCCTGCCGATTTCCTGCCTCCACCACTCTGGATTTGAGTCAGAAGGTCTGAGTTTGGAGCCAAGCTCTGAACCTCTTCCCAGCTTGGTGACCTTGACCATTGTGTTCACCTCTGCTAAAGCCTCAATTTCTTAATTTATAAAATGAAGTGTTTTCTTGTTTTTTTTTTTTTTTTTTTTTGCACAATGTCTTGTTACAAGGAAAAGTGTGTCTCCCAACTGATCTCTCTCCCCATGAGGAATCACTATTAACACTTTATAGCTTACCAAATTTTTCTATGCATTTATACTTCAAATTTATCATTTTGTAGCAAAAGAATTACATCGACACACTCTTTTGTACTTTTAAAAAAATTTTTGGCCTCTTTTATTGTTTGTTTTTTGTTTAAAATTTATTTATTTTCATCCATCTCTATTCTTTGGCCTGTGTGGGCCTCCCATTGCAGTGGCCTCTCTCGCTGCAGAGCACCAGCTCTGGGCCCATACACTCCAGGGCACTGACTCGTAATTGGACACACCAGTCCAGCCACTCGCAGCATGTGGGATCTTCCCGGCGAGAGATCGAACTGGTGCCCTCCGCACTACAAGGTGGACTTTTACCCAGTGGGCCACTGGGAAGCCCTTTACTGACCCCAAGCTTGCTACCTGACTTCCTGCCCTCACTTCCGGTTTCAGTCACAGATTATCAGTTCCCTTCATGCCTTGAGTCATGCTTATCCTTTCACTGAGAAAACTACCTGTTCCTGCTTTACCTGGCTAACTCTTACTCATCATTTTAAAGGGTCTTGCTCAAACATGGTCTTTTCTCTGAGGTTCCCCCAGGCTTTCAGCACCTGTAACTGCAGGATCTCACTGCACCCAGGAGTCTTGACTACCATCGGTCTCCTGCCTGGAGAGCAGCAACTTTGGCTGCTCAGAGCCCATGCAGAGCCTGGCACAGTGGCGGGGAGTTTCCTCTAATCCAGGCTCGCTGGCCCCTCCTGCCTCTCTGCTGGGTTCCTGGTGCTGCCTACTCTGGGAGCAGGGAAAATCCCGGCCGGCGCCATTTCCTGTTCTCCACATCCGCGCAGATCTTCCTTGTCCCGGGTTCTTCCTCTCCAGAGAGCTCCTTATCTGAGGACAGTCCAGTGCACAACAGCAGGCCTGGAGGAGCCATCCTGCCGATTTCCTGCCTCCACCACTCTGGATTTGAGTCAGAAGGTCTGAGTTTGGAGCCAAGCTCTGAACCTCTTCCCAGCTTGGTGACCTTGACCATTGTGTTCACCTCTGCTAAAGCCTCAATTTCTTAATTTATAAAATGAAGTGTTTTCTTGTTTTTTTTTTTTTTTTTTTTTTTCACAATGTCTTGTTACAAGGAAAAGTGTGTCTCCCAACTGATCTCTCTCCCCATGAGGAATCACTATTAACACTTTATAGCTTACCAAATTTTTCTATGCATTTATACTTCAAATTTATCATTTTGTAGCAAAAGAATTACATCGACACACTCTTTTGTACTTTTAAAAAAATTTTTGGCCTCTTTTATTGTTTGTTTTTTGTTTAAAATTTATTTATTTTCATCCATCTCTATTCTTTGGCCTGTGTGGGCCTCCCATTGCAGTGGCCTCTCTCGCTGCAGAGCACCAGCTCTGGGCCCATACACTCCAGGGCACTGACTCGTAATTGGACACACCAGTCCAGCCACTCCGCAGCATGTGGGATCTTCCCGGGCGAGAGATCGAACTGGTGCCCTCCGCACTACAAGGTGGACTTTTTACCCAGTGGGCCACTGGGGAAGCCCTTTACTTGTTTTTACCTCACTGTTCTGATGTCCACCTCACTGGAGCTCTCTTGCTTTTTTTTGTAACTGCTGTTTATCTTATGGTGTATGAATGATCATTTAGCAAGACTCCTAGCAATAGACATTTTCAACTGTTTTCCTTAAAAACACCTGTTATTAAAGTTTTTATTTTGTGATAATTGCAGATTCATATGCAGTTGTAGAAATAATAGAGAAACATGTTACCCAGTTTCTTGCAATGGTGATGATGATATTTTTCAAAATTATGGTGAGTATAATATCACCACCAGGATATTGACACGGCTCCAGTCAAGATGCAGGACATTTCTGTCACCACAAGGGTCCCTCTAGTTGTCCTATTTTAAACACACCTACTTCTCTTCCATCCTCAACACCACTCTCTCTCCCAGTTCACTTTTTACGACTGACAATCAAGAATCTATTTTCTAAATGTAACCTTTGGAATTGTTGAGTTTTTTTTTCAATTTAGCATAATTCCCTGAAGATTCACTCCATTTTAGGAATTTTACCAATGAAGCTGCTATAAACATTTCTGACAGGATTTTTGTGGAAATATAAATTTAATTTCTCTAGGATAAATGCCCAGGAGTGCAAATGTTATATGGAAGTTGTATGTTTAGCTTTATAAGAAACTGACAATCTGTTTTCCAGAGTGACTGCACCATTTTCCTCTCCTACCAGCTGCACAGGAATGATATAGTTTATCTATCTGGTGCTATCCCTATTTTTCATTCATCACTCTAACAGGTATATAGCGATATGTGGTTTAATTTGCATTTCCCTAATGCCTCATAATGTTGAACATCTTTGGTGCAATGTCTTTTCATGCTATTTAGCTGGCTTTTGCTTTGCATTGCTTTACTGTTAAATTTCGAGAGTTTTATATATTATTCTAGATAGCATTTTTTTTTTTTTCTGTCAGATATGTGGTTTGCAATTTTTTTTCTCCCAGTCTCTAGTTTGTCTTCTCATCTTCTGAACAGGATATATTTTTTTTGAACTGTGTATTTTAATAGAGCAAAGTTTTGAATTTTGATGAAGTCCAACTTAGTTTTTCCTTTTATAGACTGTGATTTTTGATGTCAAGTTTCGAAACTCTTGGCTTAACCCTAAATCCTGAAGATTTCATTTTACTATTCTTCCTAAAAAATTTATTATTTTACATTTAAGTCCATATTCTCTTTAAATTAGGTATGAAGTTTAGTCTCAGGTTCACTTTTTGCCTCTAGACGTCCAATTGCTCCAGCACTCTTTGCTCTAAAGTCTATCTTTCCTCCTTTGCAGTTTTGTCAAAAATCAGTTGGGCATTTTTGTGAGAGTCTATTTCTGGGTTCTCTGTTCTGTTCTGTTGATCTGTGTCTATCTCTGTGCCAGCCCTGCACAGTCTTGATTACTATAGTTATACAATAGGTCTGGAAATCAGGCAGACTCTTCTACCTCTTTAGTCTTCTTTTTCATAGTTGTTTTAGCTATTCTAGTTCATTTGCTTTTCTATAAAAATTTTAGAAAAATTTTGTCAATATCTACAAAAAAATCTTAGTGAAGTTTTGATAGAAATTTTGTTAAACCTATGTGTCAAATTGAAGATAATTGACATCTTTAATATTTTGAGCTTTCCAATCCAAAAATGTAGACTTTCTCTTCATTTTTCTAGATCTTTCATTTTTCATTAGACTTTTGTAGTTTCTTTTTTTTTAAAAGATTTATTTATTTATTTATTTTGGGGGGGTGGGGTGGGGAGGCAGGGGGATGGGCGGGCCACTTCCATTGGTCTTTCATTTCTCTATACGTCTTTGATTCTTGGCTCCTGTGGGCCTCCCATTGCGGTGGCGTCTGTTGCTGCAGAGCACCGGCTCTGGCCGCATGCGCTCCAGAGCTCCGGCTCTGTGATTGGACACATTGGTCCAGCTGCTCCACGGCACATGGGATCTTCCCAGGCCAGGGATCGAACCGGTGCCCCTTGCACTGCAAGGCAGTGTCCTTACCCACTGGACCACCAGGGGAAGCCCTTGTAGTTTCTTTAGATTAGTCTTTATGTTTTGTTAAATTTACCCATAAGCATTTCATTTTTGAGCAACTATAACTTGCATTGTACTTTTAACTACTAGTGATCATTGCTAGTATATAGAAAAACAATTGCTTTTTGTATGGTTATCTTAGACCCTGCAATCTTGTCAAACTCATTTATTAGTTTTAAGAAGTTTTTTTTTTTTGTATTCCTTGGGATTTTTCACATAGGAAATTATTTACTAATAGGGAAATTTTTTATTTCCTTTTTTTGTGGTTATTAAGTTGTGTCACTTTTATTTAATACTCTTAGATCATGCACACTTTCATTTTTTCCTTTATGAACTATGTGCCTTTCAGTTCCTTTTCTTGCCTTATTGCACTGGTCAGAATTTCCAGTACTCTGCTGAATAAGAAGTCAGACATTCTTGAGGAGAGTGGATCTTTGTTCCTGATCTTAGAGGAAAAGCATTTGGTCCTTCTCAATCAAGTATGAATGTTAGCTCTAGGTTTTATGTAGATGCTTTATTTATCAAACTTACGGAGTTCCCTCTATTCCTAGTTTTCTGAGTTGTTAAGTTATGAATGAATATTGTATTTTGTCAAATGCTTGTTTAGGGGGACATTGGTATTACCATAAAATTTTCCTCCTTTAGCCCTATCATATGATGAATAATATTGATTGATTTAAATATTAAGCAAGTCTTACATACCTGGAAAAAACTCCCTTAGATTATGACATATAATTCTTTTCCTAAATAAGTGAATTCTACATGGTAAAACTGTATTAAGGAACTTTGCATCTATATTTATGAGTGATGTTAGCTTGTAATTTTATTTTTATGCTGCATTCTTCCAATTTTGGTATCAGGGTAAGTCTAACTTCATGAAATGAATTGGGAAATGTACTTGCTTCTGTTTTCTGGAAATGATTATATAAAATTAGTATTAATTCTAGAGTTCTGATAAAATTCCCCATGAAGCTGTCTGAGCATGACAATTTCTTTTTTGGGGATTTTAAAATTATGAATTCATTTTTAAATAGTTACAGGACTATACAAATGATCTAGTTCGAATTGGATGAGTTGTGGTGATTTGTACTTTTCAAGAAATTGATTCATTTAGCTTAAGTTGTTCAATTTATGCTGTTGAGTTGTTTGCAGTATCCCTTATTATCTTTTTTCCTTATTATCTTTTTGATGCCTGCATTGTTTGTAACAATATTCCCGTTTTGTTCTTGATGTTGTCAATTGGAGGTTCGTCTCTTTTTTAATCTTTCAGAAATTGGCCAATTTTACTTACCTTTAAACGAATTAGGTTTTAGTTTCATTGTTTTCTTCTGGTTTCAGTGTCATTGATTTATGCTCTTATTTTCTGACTTCAGCTTTGTTTGCGTTTACTTTGCTATTTGCTATTCTTTCCATATATTCTTTTTTGGGGGGGGGTTGGGGAGCGAGGGGGCTGGTGGGCCACTTCTATTGGTCTTTCATTTATCTATTTTCATCCATCTTTGTTCTTTTGGCCCATGTGGGCCTCCCATCGCGGTGGCCTCTGTTGTCGCAGAGCACCGGCTCTGGGCGCATTGTCCAGAGTCCAGTCTCTAGGTTTTATGTAGATGCTTTATTTATCAAACTTACGGAGTTCCCTCTATTCCTAGTTTTCTGAGTTGTTAAGTTATGAATGAATATTGTATTTTGTCAAATGCTTGTTTAGGGGGACATTGGTATTACCATAAAATTTTCCTCCTTTAGCCCTATCATATGATGAATAATATTGATTGATTTAAATATTAAGCAAGTCTTACATACCTGGAAAAAACTCCCTTAGATTATGACATATAATTCTTTTCCTAAATAAGTGAATTCTACATGGTAAAACTGTATTAAGGAACTTTGCATCTATATTTATGAGTGATGTTAGCTTGTAATTTTATTTTTATGCTGCATTCTTCCAATTTTGGTATCAGGGTAAGTCTAACTTCATGAAATGAATTGGGAAATGTACTTGCTTCTGTTTTCTGGAAATGATTATATAAAATTAGTATTAATTCTAGAGTTCTGATAAAATTCCCCATGAAGCTGTCTGAGCATGACAATTTCTTTTTTGGGGATTTTAAAATTATGAATTCATTTTTAAATAGTTACAGGACTATACAAATGATCTAGTTCGAATTGGATGAGTTGTGGTGATTTGTACTTTTCAAGAAATTGATTCATTTAGCTTAAGTTGTTCAATTTATGCTGTTGAGTTGTTTGCAGTATCCCTTATTATCTTTTTTCCTTATTATCTTTTTGATGCCTGCATTGTTTGTAACAATATTCCCGTTTTGTTCTTGATGTTGTCAATTGGAGGTTCGTCTCTTTTTTAATCTTTCAGAAATTGGCCAATTTTACTTACCTTTAAACGAATTAGGTTTTAGTTTCATTGTTTTCTTCTGGTTTCAGTGTCATTGATTTATGCTCTTATTTTCTGACTTCAGCTTTGTTTGCGTTTACTTTGCTATTTGCTATTCTTTCCATATATTCTTTTTTGGGGGGGGGTTGGGGAGCGAGGGGGCTGGTGGGCCACTTCTATTGGTCTTTCATTTATCTATTTTCATCCATCTTTGTTCTTTTGGCCCATGTGGGCCTCCCATCGCGGTGGCCTCTGTTGTCGCAGAGCACCGCCTCTGGGCGCATGTGCTCCAGAGCTCCAAGTTGGTAATTGGACACATCAGTCCAGCCGCTTCGCTGAATGTGGGATCTTCCCAGGCCAGGGATCGAACCGGCGCCCCTTGCACTGCAAGGTGGTGTCCTTACCCACTGGACCACCAGGGAAGCCCTCCATATATTCTTGAGAAAGAAGCTAAGGTTAAGTTTGATTCCATTGTAGTCAGAATGCACACTCTCTATTTTTTTTTTTAAACCTTTATTTTACTTTTAACTTTTACAGAGTTTTGTTGTTCACAGACATGCATGTTCTCAGATTAGTCACATGTATACCCCCCCTTCCCTCCCCTCCCGACCATCACACAGCACCCCCGAAGGATCCCCTTTTCTCACAGAGCAATGACTAGAGCTGTTTTCTTCACTTATGATAGTACAGGCCTTCATGCTACTTCCTTTACACCTCTCATGCACTGTTCCTTCCCCACAATGTCCATATGTCCACTGTCCATGTCTGTCTTTCCATCGCTTCACTGCATGTGCCATCATCACCATCCTACTAGATTCCATATATATGTGTTAATATACTGTATTTGTCCTTCTCTTTCTGACTGACTTCACTTTTGATGATACGTTCTAGATCCAGCCACCTCATTAGGGTTGATTCTTCTGCATTTCTCTTTACAGCTGTGTAGTATTCCATTGTATATATGTACCAGAGCTTTTGTATCCATTCGTTCGTTGATGGGCATCTAGGTTCCTTCCATGTTCTAGCTATTGTATAGAGAGCTGCAATGAACATTGGGGTACAGGTGCTTCTTTCAGTTTTGATTTCGTCAGGGTATAAGCCTAAGAGTGGGAAGTTGTCATTTGCAATTGGAGGTTCGTCTTTTAATCTTTCAGAAATTGGCCAATTTTACTTACCTTTAAACGAATTAGGTTTTAGTTTCATTGTTTTCTTCTGGTTTCAGTGTCATTGATTTATGCTCTTATTTTCTGACTTCAGCTTTGTTTGCGTTTACTTTGCTATTTGCTATTCTTTCCATATATTCTTTTTTGGGGGGGGGTTGGGGAGCGAGGGGGCTGGTGGGCCACTTCTATTGGTCTTTCATTTATCTATTTTCATCCATCTTTGTTCTTTTGGCCCATGTGGGCCTCCCATCGCGGTGGCCTCTGTTGTCGCAGAGCACCGCCTCTGGGCGCATGTGCTCCAGAGCTCCAAGTTGGTAATTGGACACATCAGTCCAGCCGCTTCGCTGAATGTGGGATCTTCCCAGGCCAGGGATCGAACCGGCGCCCCTTGCACTGCAAGGTGGTGTCCTTACCCACTGGACCACCAGGGAAGCCCTCCATATATTCTTGAGAAAGAAGCTAAGGTTAAGTTTGATTCCATTGTAGTCAGAATGCACACTCTCTATTTTTTTTTTTAAACCTTTATTTTACTTTTAACTTTTACAGAGTTTTGTTGTTCACAGACATGCATGTTCTCAGATTAGTCACATGTATACCCCCCCTTCCCTCCCCTCCCGACCATCACACTGCACCCCTAAAGGATCCCCTTTTCTCACAGAGCAATGACTAGAGCTGTTTTCTTCACTTATGATAGTACAGGCCTTCATGCTACTTCCTTTACACCTCTCATGCACTGTTCCTTCCCCACAATGTCCATATGTCCACTGTCCATGTCTGTCTTTCCATCGCTTCACTGCATGTGCCATCATCACCATCCTACTAGATTCCATATATATGTGTTAATATACTGTATTTGTCCTTCTCTTTCTGACTGACTTCACTTTTGATGATACGTTCTAGATCCAGCCACCTCATTAGGGTTGATTCTTCTGCATTTCTCTTTACAGCTGTGTAGTATTCCATTGTATATATGTACCAGAGCTTTTGTATCCATTCGTTCGTTGATGGGCATCTAGGTTCCTTCCATGTTCTAGCTATTGTATAGAGAGCTGCAATGAACATTGGGGTACAGGTGCTTCTTTCAGTTTTGATTTCGTCAGGGTATAAGCCTAAGAGTGGGATTGCTGGGTCATATGGAATGCACACTCTATATTAAGTTCAGTTGTTTTAATTTTGCCAAGATTTATTTTATGGCCCATAATATTCTGGTGTATGTCCCATGGACATATAAAATATAGATATTCTGCTATCATGGGATTGAATGCTTTCTAAATGTCATGAGATTTGGATTGTTGATGATGTTGTGGATTTTTTCATATTCTTACTGGATCTGTCTTGTTAGTGTATCCATTTTTGAGAGTGTAATATTAAAGTTTCCAACTATAATTACAGATCTGTATATTTCTTCACTCAATTCTATCAGTTTTTGTTTCACAGTTTTGCAGGTCTGATTTTTGGTGTATACACATTGAGGATTTTTATGTCTTTTCGGTCAGTTGACCTTTTGGTCACTACATAATGTGTCTCTCTGTGTTTGGTAATTTCCTTTTCTTTAATATAGACACTCCTGCCTTTTTTTTAAAAAAATAAATCTTTTATTTTAAGATAGACTTATACTTACATAAAAGTTGTGAAGAGGGTTTCCACCTCATTCCGTTTCCTTTATCTTACGTTAGTATGATACATTTGTCACAGGTGATGAACCAATATTGATACATTATTATTAACTAAAGACTACACTTTACTCAGATTTCCTTAGTTTTCATCTAGAACCCTTTTTTTCTCTGAGATTCCATTCAGATTACTACACTGCATTTAATCATACTGTTTTCTTAGAATTCTCTTAGATGTGACAATTTCTCAGACCTTCTTTGTTTTTGATAATCTTGACAATTTTGAGGAGTACAGGTAAGGTATTTTGCAGGATGTTCCTCAAATGGGATTTGTCTGATGTTTTTCTCACAATTAAACTGGGGTTATGGGTTTTGGAGAGGAAGATCACAGAGGTGAAGTCATCAAATCATATCAACAATACATCCTATCAACATGATGTGTCATTGTTGATGTTAACCTTGTTCAACTGGATGAGGTAGTATTTATCAGATTTCCCTATTATAAAGTTATTCTCTCCCACCTCTCTCCTTCCATACTGTCCTTTTTGAAAAGGAAGTAATTATGCACAGCTCAAACCTAAGGAGTGAGGAGTAATATTCCATTTCCTTGAGGGGAGAATATCTACATAAATTATTCTTCTGCATGGGAGATTTCTCTGTATTCTCCATTTATGTATTCAATCATTTTTTAAATAGAAACATTGGCTCAAAGATATTAACTTTATTGGAGAATGGTACTAGACACCAAGATCTGGGCACTAGATATATTCCTGGGATGTCAAAGAGATTACAGTGCTTTTGTACAGTTCTTTTTGCCTTTTCTTATAGTGTTGATGAGATTATAGTACTTAAACATTTTTTAGATTTATGTACGATATTTTGACTGTATCTCTTTGTATAGCTTTTTTTAGTGGTTGTTTTCAATATTATTATATTACATCTAGGTAACTTATCAGGGTGTACTTTCATTGATATTTTACTAGTTTAGGTAAAGTATAAAAAACATACTTCCTTTACATCCTTTATCTTTTCCCATTTATAGTATAATTATCTTAAATATTTCCTCTAATATATGTAGAACCACATCTGTGTGTAGGGGTGTGCATGTTTACTCACTCCTGTCCAACTCTTTGCGACCCCACAGACTATAGCCCTCCAAGATCCTCTGTCCATGGGATTCTCTAGGCAAGAAGACTGGAGAGGACTGCCATTTCCTCCTCTGGGGGATATTCCTGACCCAGGGATTGAACCCACGTATCTTGTGTCTCCTGCATTGGCAGGTGGATTCTTTACCACTACACCACCTGAAGTGCCAGAGCCACACCAGACAGTGCTATAATTTCTGCTTCAACTATCAAACTTAGTTCAGAAAACTCAAGAGGAGAAGGAAAATATATCTGCCCCTATATTTTGTTTTTCTATTGTTCTTAATGTTCCAAGATTATTTCTTTAATCATTTCTTTTGTGTTTAGAGAATTTCCTTTACATATTCTTGTATGTGTCTGATAACAAATTCTGTTTCCCTTTATCGAAGAAGGTCTTGATTTCCCCTTAATTCCTGAAGGATGTTTTCACTGCTTATAGGACTCTGGGTTGAGACTTGATTTCTTTAGCACTTGGAAAATGAGGTGATACTTTGGGAGCCTTGATGGATATTTTGCAAAGTTTTAGCTTTTTTGAAAAGGAAGTAATTATGCACAGCTCAAACCTAAGGAGTGAGGAGTAATATTCCATTTCCTTGAGGGGAGAATATCTACATAAATTATTCTTCTGCATGGGAGATTTCTCTGTATTCTCCATTTATGTATTCAATCATTTTTTAAATAGAAACATTGGCTCAAAGATATTAACTTTATTGGAGAATGGTACTAGACACCAAGATCTGGGCACTAGATATATTCCTGGGATGTCAAAGAGATTACAGTGCTTTTGTACAGTTCTTTTTGCCTTTTCTTATAGTGTTGATGAGATTATAGTACTTAAACATTTTTTAGATTTATGTACGATATTTTGACTGTATCTCTTTGTATAGCTTTTTTTAGTGGTTGTTTTCAATATTATTATATTACATCTAGGTAACTTATCAGGGTGTACTTTCATTGATATTTTACTAGTTTAGGTAAAGTATAAAAAACATACTTCCTTTACATCCTTTATCTTTTCCCATTTATAGTATAATTATCTTAAATATTTCCTCTAATATATGTAGAACCACATCTGTGTGTAGGGGTGTGCATGTTTACTCACTCCTGTCCAACTCTTTGCGACCCCACAGACTATAGCCCTCCAAGATCCTCTGTCCATGGGATTCTCTAGGCAAGAAGACTGGAGAGGACTGCCATTTCCTCCTCTGGGGGATATTCCTGACCCAGGGATTGAACCCACGTATCTTGTGTCTCCTGCATTGGCAGGTGGATTCTTTACCACTACACCACCTGAAGTGCCAGAGCCACACCAGACAGTGCTATAATTTCTGCTTCAACTATCAAACTTAGTTCAGAAAACTCAAGAGGAGAAGGAAAATATATCTGCCCCTATATTTTGTTTTTCTATTGTTCTTAATGTTCCAAGATTATTTCTTTAATCATTTCTTTTGTGTTTAGAGAATTTCCTTTACATATTCTTGTATGTGTCTGATAACAAATTCTGTTTCCCTTTATCGAAGAAGGTCTTGATTTCCCCTTAATTCCTGAAGGATGTTTTCACTGCTTATAGGACTCTGGGTTGAGACTTGATTTCTTTAGCACTTGGAAAATGAGGTGATACTTTGGGGAGCCTTGATGGATATTTTTGCATTTTTCATAGGAAATTCAGTCATTTGAATTGCTTTTTCTCTGTTAGTAAGTGTCATTTCTTGCTGTTTCCCAGATTTTCCCTTTGTTTTTAGCTTTCAGAAGCTTCACTATGTCTTGATATAGATATTTTTGTGTTTACCTTATTTGATATTTGATTGGCTTATTGAATCTATATATGCATGTCTTTTGCTCAATTTGGGAAGTTTTCAGCTATTTTTTTCTTAAGCACTTTTTCAACCCAGTCCTTTTCCTCCTCTCCTTCTCCAACTTCAATGACATTAATTTTGATCTTGTTGTTGTTCTTATAATCCTACAGATCCCTGAAGCTCTATTGATTCATTTTTTTCAGTCTTCGTTCCCTTTGTTGTTCAGATTGGGTAATTCCTATTATTCTAACTTCAAGGTCACTGATTCTTTCCTCCATTTCTTCAGTTTCCTCAACAAACTGAGTTGTTTCAGTTATTTCATTTTTCAGTTTTCAGATTTCCATTTGGCTCCTCTTGTATCTTCTATTTCATTGCTTAGAGGTTTTTTTTTTTCGAAGTGTAGTTAGTTTACAATGTCATATTCGTTTTAGGTGTATCGAAAAAGTTTAGGTGTATATATAAACAGATACATATTCTTTTTCAGGTTCTTTTCCAGTATAGGTTATCACAAGAGACTGAATATAATTTCCTGTGCTATTTAGTAGGTTTCTGTTACTTATCCACTCTCTATATAGTAGTGTATGTATGTTAATTCCAAATTCCTAATTTATCTCTCCCCCAGCCCCTACTATCCCCTTTGGTAACCATAAGTTTGTTTCCTATGTCTGTGAGATTATTTCTATCTTGTAAATAAGTTCATTTGTATCATTTTTTTTTTAGATTCCACATGTAAATGATATCATGAGATATTTGTTTTTCTGTTTGACTTCACATAATATGATAATCTCCAGCTCTGCCCATATTGTTGAAAGTGGTATTATTTCATTTTTCTTTATGACTGAGTATACACAGACATCTTCTTTATCCGTTCATCTGTTGGTGGACATTTAGACTGCTTCAATGGTTTTTTTTTGCTTCCATGTTTTGAGTCCCATAAATAGTGCTGCTATGAACATTGGAGTGCATATATCTTTTTGCATTAGAATATTCTTTGGGAAAACACCCAGGAGTGGGATTGCAGGATCACGTGGCATATAGAGTTTCTATTTCTTCAAATGTGCTTGCTCCTTGAAACATTTTATCCTTGTCAGATAATTCCAACATCTCTTTCATCTCAGTATTGGTGTGTAATGATTTCCTTTTTTCATTCAGGTTGAGGTTTTCCTAGTTCCGATGATGAGTGATTTACAACTGAAACCTGGATACTTTGGGTATCATGTGAGAATCTGGATCCTATGGAAAATTTATAGTTTATCTGGCTTCTTCTGAGATTGATCCTGCAGCAATAGGTGGAGTGAGGCACTGCCCTATTACTGCCAACTAGAGGTAGAAGTCCAGCTTCTCCACTTGGCCTTTATTAGCATCTCAGGGGAGAGGGGCTCCATTTACTGCTGGTCTAGCATGGAAATGTCAGTATCTCTAGGCTTCTAGTGGTACTACCTCTTTGGAGGGAGGGTTAGGGGAGGGAGGCTACGTTACTGCCAAGTTGTTGGGGGAAGGCTAGTTTCTTCCTATGTTCTCCATTGACAATGCAGAGGGCATGGAACTAAATTGTTTTTATGTTTATAAATTGCTGTCATAAACAAGGCTGTGCTGAACATATGTGTTCAACTGGGCACATTGGGAATCTTGTAGGTGGAATGACAGGTAAGAGAGAATGTCCTTGGCACCTGAACAGTGATGGGTTTCAAACTGAGGATTCCACAGAAGTGTTACAGACTTCGAGGAGGAACACAGGAGGACGCGTGAGGTGTCAGGTTGGTGGAACCTTTTCCACCTGATTCAGCTGGAGATGCTTCCCTCTCCTCTGTCTTGTTCATTCAGCTTCTGGGCAGGATTTCATTTCAAGATGCCGTTCCGTGACTACAAAGAGGGAGAACTTTGAAATAAAGTGAAAATGTCTGTGTTTCCTTCCATTTATGAATTTCTGTGATAGTGTGAAGCATAAAAGGTCCTGACCATGTTTTCATGGCTGTTCAGAAAAGAAGACAAGAACTTGAGTATGAGAATCTTTTAAAACAAAGAACTGACTACAGAATTTCCTCAAAACACAAACCATCTTGGTGCATTTAAATCAGGATTTCAGGGCTTCCCTGATGGTCCAATGGGCATATGGTCCATCTTGCAGTTCAGGGGGCACCAATTCCATCCCTGGCACAGGAAGATCCCACGTGCCGGGGAGTGGTTGCACCGGTGTGTCCAATTATGAGCCAGTGCTCTGGAGCGCATAGAGCTGGTGCTCTGCAACGAGAGAGGCCACTGCAATGGGAGGCCCACCTGGGCCAAAGAATAAAAATGAATGAAAATAAATAAATAAACTAATAAAAGAGGCCAACATTAAAAAAAAAACAGGGTTTCATTTATAAAAAAGTTAATTATCACAGAATTCTTTAGAGACACATCAATTATGTAAAGTGATATGCACTTGTACCAGAAATCCTGGGGTTACAAGTTTAGTGAAGAATCCCTGTTTTGATGAGCTCTCAGAGAGGTTTGAAGGTAAGGACAGGTGAAGAGCCTGCCAGCAGAGCAGGAGAGTTGCAAAAGCATTCAGAATCCTCCAAGAAAGATCCTTTGCTAGAAGAAGTGTTTTCCTGAGCGCCTCGCCTCCTGACACTGCATCCATCACCCCCCACGTGGGTCTTACTTCCAGAGGCAGCTGCCTCACATTCAACTCATGACACCTTCAGAAGCTCTGCTAATAAATGCAGATCAGAAAAGCATTCGGCCCATGGGGACCAATTTCTTTTTCCATCACCTGTGGCTTCTCAACATGAAATTACTGGCAGCGGGAAGTAATTGCAGCTGATGGTAGCTCCCAAGGTTCAGCTGCTGCCAGGTGACCTGGCCTGTGGCCATCTCCCCTCTGTCCCTTCCACCTCCCACCCCATGGCTGAACAAAGTACAGGACTGGATTCAGCTTCTGGGCAGGATTTCATTTCAAGATGCCGTTCCGTGACTACAAAGAGGGAGAACTTTGAAATAAAGTGAAAATGTCTGTGTTTCCTTCCATTTATGAATTTCTGTGATAGTGTGAAGCATAAAAGGTCCTGACCATGTTTTCATGGCTGTTCAGAAAAGAAGACAAGAACTTGAGTATGAGAATCTTTTAAAACAAAGAACTGACTACAGAATTTCCTCAAAACACAAACCATCTTGGTGCATTTAAATCAGGATTTCAGGGCTTCCCTGATGGTCCAATGGGCATATGGTCCATCTTGCAGTTCAGGGGGCACCAATTCCATCCCTGGCACAGGAAGATCCCACGTGCCGGGGAGTGGTTGCACCGGTGTGTCCAATTATGAGCCAGTGCTCTGGAGCGCATAGAGCTGGTGCTCTGCAACGAGAGAGGCCACTGCAATGGGAGGCCCACCTGGGCCAAAGAATAAAAATGAATGAAAATAAATAAATAAACTAATAAAAGAGGCCAACATTAAAAAAAAAAACAGGGTTTCATTTATAAAAAAGTTAATTATCACAGAATTCTTTAGAGACACATCAATTATGTAAAGTGATATGCACTTGTACCAGAAATCCTGGGGTTACAAGTTTAGTGAAGAATCCCTGTTTTGATGAGCTCTCAGAGAGGTTTGAAGGTAAGGACAGGTGAAGAGCCTGCCAGCAGAGCAGGAGAGTTGCAAAAGCATTCAGAATCCTCCAAGAAAGATCCTTTGCTAGAAGAAGTGTTTTCCTGAGCGCCTCGCCTCCTGACACTGCATCCATCACCCCCCACGTGGGTCTTACTTCCAGAGGCAGCTGCCTCACATTCAACTCATGACACCTTCAGAAGCTCTGCTAATAAATGCAGATCAGAAAAGCATTCGGCCCATGGGGACCAATTTCTTTTTCCATCACCTGTGGCTTCTCAACATGAAATTACTGGCAGCGGGAAGTAATTGCAGCTGATGGTAGCTCCCAAGGTTCAGCTGCTGCCAGGTGACCTGGCCTGTGGCCATCTCCCCTCTGTCCCTTCCACCTCCCACCCCATGGCTGAACAAAGTACAGGACGTGGCTTTTTCACAAAAATGAGACTGACATCACTGTCAGAGTGAGGCTAGGTCAGTTAGCTGAGACCACGAAAGCGACCCTGTCCCAGCCTTGCCCAGCCCAGGCCACGGCAGGGTCTGCTCCCTCCAGACCCAGGTCTAACAGGAAGGTGACCCTCCCAGCTGGAGCACAGCTCCATGAGCCCCCTTCTCAGGAAGCCTCTGGAGCCCCCTAGCCAGGCCTTGCCCTCAGCGCAGGGCTTGCAGAAGAATACTGCCAGCCCTCTGTCTCAGCCGGACCACAAGAGCCCCCAAGGGCGGCTTCAGCCCTGAGGGGTGAGGTTGGAGGGCAATGCTCTCCTCCCAGGCGAGAAGCCCACCGAATCAAGGCTCATGGAGAAAGGTAAAAGAGAGGGGGCTCTCTCACAATGCCCACCTGGCCATGGCCAGGGTCACTGGTGACATTCAACGGTCACCTGGACAAACTTGGATGTGGAAAAATTAAAAAGAAGACAAGAGCATTTGCCGAAGCTTTGGCTACAAGCAGTGAGAGAACCAGAGGAGTCAAGGATGTCATCATAGTTTTTGACCTGAATGAAGAGAGGCTGGAGCTGCTGAGGTATTAGGAGGAGTCGTTTTGGGGAGTAGAAATCAGAAGTGACAGTCTGGGGAGGAAGCAGTTGGATTTATGAGCCTGGAGTTTGGGGGAGAGGTCCTGGCTGGAGATAGGAATGTGGGAGGCCTCAGCTGGGTCGGACGTTCTTTCCCCAGTGATTTCATACCTGGCACATGCCTGCTCCCCCTGGTGTGTTGGATGTGCTTCCCTGGCAGGTGGCCCCCGGCCACCTGCCCTCTCTCCCTGCAGAGTCACAGGTGGTGGGCAAGGTGTGGACACAGGAGAGCGCCTGGGCCCAGGAACTCTCTCTGATAAGATGCCCACTGCACTCATGAGTGCCCCCTCATACTGGCCAAGTGTCATGGGAGGAATGTGGGGGAAGCTGGGCCTGAATCACAAGACAGAAGCACCCAGGATATGTATATCAGGCCAGGAAGTGCCTCACAAAAGGGAGAAGCCCACACAGGCCCCGGGGTACGGGGGTGGGGCGGGGGAGGAGTGGGGTGGGCTCAGAGGAAAGCCGTGCTGGTGACTCAGCTGGCAGCCTTGCTGAAAGTGGCATGTGTTGCCGGAGAAAACAAATTCCTTGCGCAGGTTTATCTGCGGTGGAGGAGGGAAAATCAGCAGCATGAAGTGGCAGAAGAGGGAAGCCATGAGTTCCTGACCTAGCCCAGAGCAGGTGCCAGGGTCCACCCGGCAGAGCAGACAGCGGTGCAGGAGCCCCTTGTCCCAGGATGGGGGCCTCTGGTGGCCCTGGGGAGGGCAGAGGCTTCCATACAGCACAAGTCAGGTCAGGCCCAGCCTAGGCCGCCTGGGGTTGTGGCTACCAGAAAGGTGGAGGCCTGCAGAATTGCTAAGGGGCAGCGAGGAGACAAGTTAAAGAATAGGTAGGTGTGGAATGTCTGAAGGACCGTGTGACTCTCCATGGTGACACTCTGAGCTTCCAGTGGATGGCTTGACAGCGTGGGGCAGCACAGTATTCACAACCATGTGGACGGTGGACCCTGGATTTGTATAGTGTACAACCTGTCCAATCATCCTCAGGGGCCCTAGGTGCAAGGTCCCAATCCTCCATTTGTATGGTGGTAGTGATGTTACAAGAGATTGGTTCCCATCCTCAGCAGGTGCATTTGGGAGAACCCATCCCTGGGGAGCCACACAAAACTACCAGGGCCTGCTTCCTAGAGCCAGTCACACCTTGACAGCGGCCAGGTGGGTAGCACTCAGCTTGTTCTCTGTCCCTCCTTTCTTCTACTCCAGTGGTTCTCACAGCATATTCTCCACAGCAGTAGCAGCACCACCTAAGAATTTGGAAATACAAATTCTCAGGCCTCCCAGGACCTAATGAGTCAGAAATGCTAAGGTTGGGGCCTAGCCACCTGTGTTTAACAGTTCTCCAGGGGTTTCTGATGCCCTCTGGTTGAAGGGAGAGCCACACAGCATGGGGACAGGAGGTTTTCCACCTTAGAATCATCTGGGGAACTTTAGTGTCCCCTTTGAATTTAATTGGTTTGAAGGCCAGTCTGGGAGAAGCACCCAGGATATGTATATCAGGCCAGGAAGTGCCTCAAAGGGAGAAGCCCACACAGGCCCTGGGGCGGGGTGGGGCGGGGAGGAGTGGGGTGGGCTCAGAGGAAAGCCGTGCTGGTGACTCAGCTGGCAGCCTTGCTGAAAGTGGCATGTGTTGCCGGAGAAAACAAATTCCTTGCGCAGGTTTATCTGCGGTGGAGGAGGGAAAATCAGCAGCATGAAGTGGCAGAAGAGGGAAGCCATGAGTTCCTGACCTAGCCCAGAGCAGGTGCCAGGGTCCACCCGGCAGAGCAGACAGCGGTGCAGGAGCCCCTTGTCCCAGGATGGGGGCCTCTGGTGGCCCTGGGGAGGGCAGAGGCTTCCATACAGCACAAGTCAGGTCAGGCCCAGCCTAGGCCGCCTGGGGTTGTGGCTACCAGAAAGGTGGAGGCCTGCAGAATTGCTAAGGGGCAGCGAGGAGACAAGTTAAAGAATAGGTAGGTGTGGAATGTCTGAAGGACCGTGTGACTCTCCATGGTGACACTCTGAGCTTCCAGTGGATGGCTTGACAGCGTGGGGCAGCACAGTATTCACAACCATGTGGACGGTGGACCCTGGATTTGTATAGTGTACAACCTGTCCAATCATCCTCAGGGGCCCTAGGTGCAAGGTCCCAATCCTCCATTTGTATGGTGGTAGTGATGTTACAAGAGATTGGTTCCCATCCTCAGCAGGTGCATTTGGGAGAACCCATCCCTGGGGAGCCACACAAAACTACCAGGGCCTGCTTCCTAGAGCCAGTCACACCTTGACAGCGGCCAGGTGGGTAGCACTCAGCTTGTTCTCTGCCCCTCCTTTCTTCTACTCCAGTGGTTCTCACAGCATATTCTCCACAGCAGTAGCAGCACCACCTAAGAATTTGGAAATACAAATTCTCAGGCCTCCCAGGACCTAATGAGTCAGAAATGCTAAGGTTGGGGCCTAGCCACCTGTGTTTAACAGTTCTCCAGGGGTTTCTGATGCCCTCTGGTTGAAGGGAGAGCCACACAGCATGGGGACAGGAGGTTTTCCACCTTAGAATCATCTGGGGAACTTTAAAAATGCCATGCCTGTGTCCCACCCCCAGAGATTTGAATTTAATTGGTTTGAAGGCCAGTCTGGGCATCAGGCTTTTCAGCTGCCCACCAGCTGAGAAGGTTCCGGCTTCTGAAACACTTGACTCAGCGTCACTGTCTGAGACCAGGGAGTCAGTCCTGGGTGGAGGCTGCATGTGACATCTCACAGGTCTGCCCCCTCATGCTGAGGAAAGCAGCTCAGCTGAGGGACGGGGTCCCTCGGCTCTGGGGTGGACCAGGATCATGTCAGGGCTGTGGAGGATGTTGCTGATGCAGGTTTATGGGCACCTTCCCCAGAGATCCTAATTCAGCAGGAAAATAGGCTTCCCAGGTAACTCAGTGGTAAAGAACTCATCAGCCAATGTAAGAGAAATGGGTTTGTTCCCTAGGTTGGGAAGATGTCCTGGAGGAGGGAATGGCACTCCACTCCTGTATTCTTGCCTGAATAATCCCATGGTCAGAGGAGTCTGGCAGGGTACAGTCTATGGGGTTGCAGAGAGTCAAAATGAATGAGCACACACACACACAGAGTAGGACTTGGTGAGCATTGTGCCTGGAGATTTGGATGTGAGACTGAAGAATCCCCTCTGAGAACCTCAGGTCATGGACACTGGGTTCTATTTCCCTCTTAATCATTCACCAGCCATGGCTCTGCCCCCACCCAGGCCCTGCCCTCGTGCCTTTGCAGGGCCTGGGTGGAGGCATCTGAGGTGAGGGGGTGGCCAGTTGAGCAGCAGGTCACTTCATCAACTGTCACTTCATCTATGATTGCCCCGTCATCTCAGATCTGTCCTGAGACCATAGAGCGGACTGACCATTGTGGATAGGGGGGCAGAAGTAAGGAATCGCTGGAGTGGTCCTTCATTTGCTGGCAGCTGAGCTCATGTGGGAGCCCTTAGTCAGAGTGCCCAGCAGGGTGAATAGAGCCTCAGCTGAAAGAGAAGAATACGGTGGGTGGGTGGGTGTCTCTCCCAGCTCCCAGCAGCCTCAGGAATGGGCTGTGTGGTATGCAGTGGGGAAGGGGCATGGGGACAGGAGGTTTTCCACCTTAGAATCATCTGGGGAACTTTAAAATGCCATGCCTGTGTCCCACCCCAGAGATTTGAATTTAATTGGTTTGAAGGCCAGTCTGGGCATCAGGCTTTTCAGCTGCCCACCAGCTGAGAAGGTTCCGGCTTCTGAAACACTTGACTCAGCGTCACTGTCTGAGACCAGGGAGTCAGTCCTGGGTGGAGGCTGCATGTGACATCTCACAGGTCTGCCCCCTCATGCTGAGGAAAGCAGCTCAGCTGAGGGACGGGGTCCCTCGGCTCTGGGGTGGACCAGGATCATGTCAGGGCTGTGGAGGATGTTGCTGATGCAGGTTTATGGGCACCTTCCCCAGAGATCCTAATTCAGCAGGAAAATAGGCTTCCCAGGTAACTCAGTGGTAAAGAACTCATCAGCCAATGTAAGAGAAATGGGTTTGTTCCCTAGGTTGGGAAGATGTCCTGGAGGAGGGAATGGCACTCCACTCCTGTATTCTTGCCTGAATAATCCCATGGTCAGAGGAGTCTGGCAGGGTACAGTCTATGGGGTTGCAGAGAGTCAAAATGAATGAGCACACACACACACAGAGTAGGACTTGGTGAGCATTGTGCCTGGAGATTTGGATGTGAGACTGAAGAATCCCCTCTGAGAACCTCAGGTCATGGACACTGGGTTCTATTTCCCTCTTAATCATTCACCAGCCATGGCTCTGCCCCCACCCAGGCCCTGCCCTCGTGCCTTTGCAGGGCCTGGGTGGAGGCATCTGAGGTGAGGGGGTGGCCAGTTGAGCAGCAGGTCACTTCATCAACTGTCACTTCATCTATGATTGCCCCGTCATCTCAGATCTGTCCTGAGACCATAGAGCGGACTGACCATTGTGGATAGGGGGGCAGAAGTAAGGAATCGCTGGAGTGGTCCTTCATTTGCTGGCAGCTGAGCTCATGTGGGAGCCCTTAGTCAGAGTGCCCAGCAGGGTGAATAGAGCCTCAGCTGAAAGAGAAGAATACGGTGGGTGGGTGGGTGTCTCTCCCAGCTCCCAGCAGCCTCAGGAATGGGCTGTGTGGTATGCAGTGGGGGAAGGGACAGGTCCGGAGGTCCTGGGAGCCATCCAAGACCAAAGGCCATGGGTAACCGTGGGGTCCTCTTTTCCAATCAACTCCACCAGCGTTGGGACTTGGGGCTCTTATGTTCAGCTGCCCTGGCCTGCAATTAGCCTCAGCCACTTAGCCTGATAGGAGTTATGTTTTCTCCCAGCATGAGGCCAGAGCAGACTGAGCAGTGGGGTTGCATGACGTGGGGCTCCAAGAATCCAGGATCCTTTGAACTCCAGGGTCTATCATCCTCAGAGTCACAGGATGGCCACCACCGGTGAGATTTCGCTTCAGCCTTCAGGCAGGAAGAACAGGAAGCAGCCGGGAGACAGGGCAGTGACTGTCTGGAGCCAGCCCTTCCCAGCGTGCCAGATCTCTGCCATGTGCACCTCATTGATCACATGTGGGGCCCAGCTACTGGGGAAGTTGGGGAGAGAGGCTGCCTGGAACAAAATGCAGGGGTGGGGCGGTAAGAGGGGAGGCACAGGCTCCAGGGCTAGTCCCCCGGGCACTTGCCAGGTATGCCTCTGCTTGGCCACTCACTCCACAGTAGGGTCACTCAGAGCCCCATAGGCACAGCAGGGCTTCCGCTCCTCCCACCCCATGACCCAGCCCCTAAAGCCCAGGGTACATCCCAAGGAACTACCCTTTGGTGAGTCTATAAATCATGACCGTGGGAAGAATGAAAGGGTGAAAAGTCTGACCAAACCCCAGGCAATGAACCTTGACTCGCTCTCCTCCCTCCTCCAGAGTTTCTCACCACCTCTCTGTTCCCTGTTAGGTGGGACTTGTGTTCTTGCCCTACCTCATTACTTCTGGCGGGATTGCCCGTCATCTCAGATCTGTCCTGAGACCATAGAGCGGACTGACCATTGTGGATAGGGGGCAGAAGTAAGGAATCGCTGGAGTGGTCCTTCATTTGCTGGCAGCTGAGCTCATGTGGAGCCCTTAGTCAGAGTGCCCAGCAGGGTGAATAGAGCCTCAGCTGAAAGAGAAGAATACGGTGGGTGGGTGGGTGTCTCTCCCAGCTCCCAGCAGCCTCAGGAATGGGCTGTGTGGTATGCAGTGGGGGAAGGGACAGGTCCGGAGGTCCTGGGAGCCATCCAAGACCAAAGGCCATGGGTAACCGTGGGGTCCTCTTTTCCAATCAACTCCACCAGCGTTGGGACTTGGGGCTCTTATGTTCAGCTGCCCTGGCCTGCAATTAGCCTCAGCCACTTAGCCTGATAGGAGTTATGTTTTCTCCCAGCATGAGGCCAGAGCAGACTGAGCAGTGGGGTTGCATGACGTGGGGCTCCAAGAATCCAGGATCCTTTGAACTCCAGGGTCTATCATCCTCAGAGTCACAGGATGGCCACCACCGGTGAGATTTCGCTTCAGCCTTCAGGCAGGAAGAACAGGAAGCAGCCGGGAGACAGGGCAGTGACTGTCTGGAGCCAGCCCTTCCCAGCGTGCCAGATCTCTGCCATGTGCACCTCATTGATCACATGTGGGGCCCAGCTACTGGGGAAGTTGGGGAGAGAGGCTGCCTGGAACAAAATGCAGGGGTGGGGCGGTAAGAGGGGAGGCACAGGCTCCAGGGCTAGTCCCCCGGGCACTTGCCAGGTATGCCTCTGCTTGGCCACTCACTCCACAGTAGGGTCACTCAGAGCCCCATAGGCACAGCAGGGCTTCCCGCTCCTCCCCACCCCATGACCCAGCCCCCTAAAGCCCAGGGTACATCCCAAGGAACTACCCTTTGGTGAGTCTATAAATCATGACCGTGGGAAGAATGAAAGGGTGAAAAGTCTGACCAAACCCCAGGCAATGAACCTTGACTCGCTCTCCTCCCTCCTCCAGAGTTTCTCACCACCTCTCTGTTCCCTGTTAGGTGGGACTTGTGTTCTTGCCCTCCTCACCTTCATTACTTCTGGCGGGCACTGGGGTCTCCTTCTCTCAGTCCTAGCTCTGCGGCCAGGCAGCCAGTTCCCTGAGGGCTAGTGTCTTGTTGTTGCAGCCTCTATCCTACACCTCAGGGGGCACCTCAGGTCCCACGTGGAGGCTGTGGCCTGAGCCATGCAGGGTCTGACCTTGACTGCCTCAGACCTCCTCGCCAGCACTTCTTTGCCTGTCAGGAGGAGATAATAATGGGGGGAAGGCAAACAAAAGGCCCAACACTCGGCAAACCTAGACAGCCCTAGAAATACTTCCTCATCAAAATGCTTTCTCCCTCCTTTGGAAACAAGAGTGAAGCGAGAATGGACAGGTGGAAAGAGGGAAGATGGTCACAGCTTCGGTGGAGGGAGGGAGGGGGAGGGGAAAGAAAGGGTTCCGTGAAGGCACAAAGGCAGACCCTGCACGGGGGCGTCCGAGGTGAAGGGGTGGCCAAGCACAGGCCGCTCCACTCAGTGGATGTGTGGTCAGGTGAGTGAGTGTCCTAGTGATCTGCGGAGTGACCCTCTCAGTGGCCACCAATCTCCCAGGGGTGCAGGACAGGAGGGAGGGGGCTGCAGACCTGGCAAGATCTCATCTATGTAGCTGCAAACAGGGCATGGGGCAACCAAACACCTGGGTCAGGAATCTGGTCACCGCTGTTGGCGCCATTCCTGGGAGTTACCTGGGAGCTGCCCCGGGGACCCTGACCTCATTGAGGCAGAGGTGATCCAGAGGACCTTCCTCAGACAGAACAGACCTGAAGGGCAATGGCATTTCTCTAGGAGGCGCCTCTCTGCCCGGCCTGAGACTTTGCTCTTGGTTGTGCGGCTGCTGTCTCCAGAGGTCCCGCTTGTCCCAGGGAAGTTCCCACCCCATGACCCAGCCCCCTAAAGCCCAGGGTACATCCCAAGGAACTACCCTTTGGTGAGTCTATAAATCATGACCGTGGGAAGAATGAAAGGGTGAAAAGTCTGACCAAACCCCAGGCAATGAACCTTGACTCGCTCTCCTCCCTCCTCCAGAGTTTCTCACCACCTCTCTGTTCCCTGTTAGGTGGGACTTGTGTTCTTGCCCTCCTCACCTTCATTACTTCTGGCGGGCACTGGGGTCTCCTTCTCTCAGTCCTAGCTCTGCGGCCAGGCAGCCAGTTCCCTGAGGGCTAGTGTCTTGTTGTTGCAGCCTCTATCCTACACCTCAGGGGGCACCTCAGGTCCCACGTGGAGGCTGTGGCCTGAGCCATGCAGGGTCTGACCTTGACTGCCTCAGACCTCCTCGCCAGCACTTCTTTGCCTGTCAGGAGGAGATAATAATGGGGGGAAGGCAAACAAAAGGCCCAACACTCGGCAAACCTAGACAGCCCTAGAAATACTTCCTCATCAAAATGCTTTCTCCCTCCTTTGGAAACAAGAGTGAAGCGAGAATGGACAGGTGGAAAGAGGGAAGATGGTCACAGCTTCGGTGGAGGGAGGAGGGGAGGGGAAAGAAAGGGTTCCGTGAAGGCACAAAGGCAGACCCTGCACGGGGGCGTCCGAGGTGAAGGGGTGGCCAAGCACAGGCCGCTCCACTCAGTGGATGTGTGGTCAGGTGAGTGAGTGTCCTAGTGATCTGCGGAGTGACCCTCTCAGTGGCCACCAATCTCCCAGGGGTGCAGGACAGGAGGGAGGGGGCTGCAGACCTGGCAAGATCTCATCTATGTAGCTGCAAACAGGGCATGGGGCAACCAAACACCTGGGTCAGGAATCTGGTCACCGCTGTTGGCGCCATTCCTGGGAGTTACCTGGGAGCTGCCCCGGGGACCCTGACCTCATTGAGGCAGAGGTGATCCAGAGGACCTTCCTCAGACAGAACAGACCTGAAGGGCAATGGCATTTCTCTAGGAGGCGCCTCTCTGCCCGGCCTGAGACTTTGCTCTTGGTTGTGCGGCTGCTGTCTCCAGAGGGTCCCCGCTTGTCCCAGGGAAGTTGGCACCTTCCCACCAGCACAGGTGTCAACCTTGCGTTTTCACCTTCCTCTGTCTTAGTGAGAGAAGAGAGCAGGCCGAGTCTGTGATTTGTGATCACAAAAAACTGAAAAGAGCTGCTCCAACAGTGAGGGGCTCGGGGCTTTGATCTTAGTGAGGGGACGCCCAAGGGGCAGTGTCTGCTCCTCATCTCCTAGCAGGTGGTGGCGGATCTGTTCTGACTGTGGCTTATCCTTCCTGTGAGTGGCTGACCCGACTTGGGGAGGGGGTGCAGGCTAAAGCAGCAGACGTGGCGGGGAGTGGGGATAGCTTCTGACTACAAGGTGAAGAGGACTCATCACCAGCAAAGGTGGCTGAGAAGAGGAGCAGGCTAGTTTTGGTCCTGGACCAGAGATTATTTTTATAAACTATGTCTAAACATTATAAAACCAATATCCTACATGGGGCCATAACTCAAATACTCAGGAGCAGTTCTCCACGCTGTCCATGGACCAGCAGTGTTACCTGGAGACTTGAGAATGTACGCTCAGAGGCCCTAGACCTGTGGATCAGATACTCAGTAGGTGGCGGCCGGCAGTGTTTAGACAAGACCCTCTGGGGGATCCTGAGAATCATGGAACACAGAGAAGGAACAATGGAGGGTAACCTTCCCTACTCTTCATCTCCTCCCCCACCGCAGTTCATATTCTCACACAAACCGGGGCCCAGCCTTCTGTACAATGCCCAGCACATCACCTTTCCCAAGAACAAACACATCCTAGGTAACCCATTCAACTGCCAGGATTTATGAATCAACCTCATTCCTTTCAAAGGCTGCATGGAATTCTGTTGCAGTGGGGAGGAGTATAATTTGCCCAATCATTGCCCTGTCAGAGGCATTTAGGCTGTCTCTAGGTTTTACTGTTTCAAAGACTGGTGCCATGAGATTCCTTGAGGAGTCTGCTTGTGGGCAGATATCTAGTCGTGGCATTACCGAGGGGAATGAGATTTGCATTGGCAATTTTTTTTTTTTTTACATCCCTTTAGATCCTGGAAAACCTGTAGTATCTAAAATCTGGTTGCTCTTGGTTGTGCGGCTGCTGTCTCCAGAGGGTCCCCGCTTGTCCCAGGGAAGTTGGCACCTTCCCACCAGCACAGGTGTCAACCTTGCGTTTTCACCTTCCTCTGTCTTAGTGAGAGAAGAGAGCAGGCCGAGTCTGTGATTTGTGATCACAAAAAACTGAAAAGAGCTGCTCCAACAGTGAGGGGCTCGGGGCTTTGATCTTAGTGAGGGGACGCCCAAGGGGCAGTGTCTGCTCCTCATCTCCTAGCAGGTGGTGGCGGATCTGTTCTGACTGTGGCTTATCCTTCCTGTGAGTGGCTGACCCGACTTGGGGAGGGGGTGCAGGCTAAAGCAGCAGACGTGGCGGGGAGTGGGGATAGCTTCTGACTACAAGGTGAAGAGGACTCATCACCAGCAAAGGTGGCTGAGAAGAGGAGCAGGCTAGTTTTGGTCCTGGACCAGAGATTATTTTTATAAACTATGTCTAAACATTATAAAACCAATATCCTACATGGGGCCATAACTCAAATACTCAGGAGCAGTTCTCCACGCTGTCCATGGACCAGCAGTGTTACCTGGAGACTTGAGAATGTACGCTCAGAGGCCCTAGACCTGTGGATCAGATACTCAGTAGGTGGCGGCCGGCAGTGTTTAGACAAGACCCTCTGGGGGATCCTGAGAATCATGGAACACAGAGAAGGAACAATGGAGGGTAACCTTCCCTACTCTTCATCTCCTCCCCCACCGCAGTTCATATTCTCACACAAACCGGAGCCCAGCCTTCTGCACAATGCCCAGCACATCACCTTTCCCAAGAACAAACACATCCTAGGTAACCCATTCAACTGCCAGGATTTATGAATCAACCTCATTCCTTTCAAAGGCTGCATGGAATTCTGTTGCAGTGGGGAGGAGTATAATTTGCCCAATCATTGCCCTGTCAGAGGCATTTAGGCTGTCTCTAGGTTTTACTGTTTCAAAGACTGGTGCCATGAGATTCCTTGAGGAGTCTGCTTGTGGGCAGATATCTAGTCGTGGCATTACCGAGGGGAATGAGATTTGCATTGGCAATTTTTTTTTTTTTTACATCCCTTTAGATCCTGGAAAACCTGTTCCATCAGTTTATACTCTCTCTTAACAGATAGAAAAAATTCCAAGTCCCACTCTTTCATCAGCACTGAACTTGTAAAACTTTTCCATTATACTGTGAGAGGTGGAAAAATAGAGATTCAGAATTCAAGGTGCATTACTTCAACTGTGAATCACCCTTGGGTGACTCTTCACTTGTTAGAAGTCACTTTGTCGGCGAGCTGTCTATTCATACCTTTTCTTCCCTGCTCCCCAGCCATTTTTTCTTTGAGTTATTAGACTTTTTCTTATGGATTTTTTAGAGCTCATTATATAATAAGGACAGTGGTTATTGTCTCATACTACACATGGTTTTCGCTGGTAGTTCCTTTGTCTTTTGCTTGAGTTTTTGTGGTTTGTGGTGGTTGTTCTTATGAAGGAGTTTCTTTGTAGAATATTCAATATATCAGTCTTTCAATATTTCTGAATTTGTGTCACCCTTTAAAAAGTTTTTCCCATTTTGAGATTTTAAAATATCCCCTATGTTTTCTTCATATATTTTGGCCACCTGATGTGGAGAGATGACTCATTCAAAAAAACCCTGATGTTGAGAAAAAATAGAAGGCAAAAGGGGAAGGAGACAACAGAGGATGAGATGGTTGGATGGCATCACTGAGTCAATGGATGTAAGTCTGAGCAAGCTCTGGGAGATGGTGAAAAGCAGGGAAGCCTGGCGTGCTGCAGTTCATGGGTTGCAAAGAGTCAGACACGACTGAGCTACTGAACTGAACTGATATTTTTTCAGGTTCTTGGATAAGAGTCTGAGTTCCAGGACTGGACAGCGTGGGTTTCAATCCTAGCTCTCCTACTTCCTGGATGGCCCTCACTTTTATATTCTGTAAAGTGGGAATAAGGTTACTTGCTTCATAGAGTCTAGTCTAGTGTGTGCTTCTCTCTGGGGCACCTCCTCACATTCTCAACTCAAAGAAGGTTAAAGACTGCAGATAAACTAGAAAGATTAACTGGCAGCCTTCTGGAGAGGAGGCTAAACCTCACAGATCCATGAGCTTTCAACTCCAAGGGCGAGAGGTTTTCCTTACTCATGGATACACACTTGCTTCCTTCACTACTGACTTTCAGACTAGAGGTGAGGACTTCCCAGGAAACGGCTGCCTCCAAGATCAGCGAGTTCTGCCCCAAGATTGGCAAGCCCCAGAGGAATCGTGGGTTCCTGGAACCCTGTTCAGGGCTAATGCGTTCCTTCGAGATTCACATGTTGAAGTTTCTCAGAATTCAAGGTGCATTACTTCAACTGTGAATCACCTTTGGGGTTAGAAGTCACTTTGTCGAGCTGTCTATTCATACCTTTTCTTCCCTGCTCCCCAGCCATTTTTTCTTTGAGTTATTAGACTTTTTCTTATGGATTTTTTAGAGCTCATTATATAATAAGGACAGTGGTTATTGTCTCATACTACACATGGTTTTCGCTGGTAGTTCCTTTGTCTTTTGCTTGAGTTTTTGTGGTTTGTGGTGGTTGTTCTTATGAAGGAGTTTCTTTGTAGAATATTCAATATATCAGTCTTTCAATATTTCTGAATTTGTGTCACCCTTTAAAAAGTTTTTCCCATTTTGAGATTTTAAAATATCCCTATGTTTTCTTCATATATTTTGGCCACCTGATGTGGAGAGATGACTCATTCAAAAAAACCCTGATGTTGAGAAAAAATAGAAGGCAAAAGGGGAAGGAGACAACAGAGGATGAGATGGTTGGATGGCATCACTGAGTCAATGGATGTAAGTCTGAGCAAGCTCTGGGAGATGGTGAAAAGCAGGGAAGCCTGGCGTGCTGCAGTTCATGGGTTGCAAAGAGTCAGACACGACTGAGCTACTGAACTGAACTGATATTTTTTCAGGTTCTTGGATAAGAGTCTGAGTTCCAGGACTGGACAGCGTGGGTTTCAATCCTAGCTCTCCTACTTCCTGGATGGCCCTCACTTTTATATTCTGTAAAGTGGGAATAAGGTTACTTGCTTCATAGAGTCTAGTCTAGTGTGTGCTTCTCTCTGGGGCACCTCCTCACATTCTCAACTCAAAGAAGGTTAAAGACTGCAGATAAACTAGAAAGATTAACTGGCAGCCTTCTGGAGAGGAGGCTAAACCTCACAGATCCATGAGCTTTCAACTCCAAGGGCGAGAGGTTTTCCTTACTCATGGATACACACTTGCTTCCTTCACTACTGACTTTCAGACTAGAGGTGAGGACTTCCCAGGAAACGGCTGCCTCCAAGATCAGCGAGTTCTGCCCCAAGATTGGCAAGCCCCAGAGGAATCGTGGGTTCCTGGAACCCTGTTCAGGGCTAAATTGCGTTCCCTTTCGAGATTCACATGTTGAAGTCCTCGTCTCCAGGACCTCTGAATGTAACCATGTTTGGAAACTGACACTTTAAAGAGGTACTTAAATTAAAATGAGGTCATCACTTGGGTCCTGGTCCAATCTGACTGGTGTCCTTATCAGAAGAGGAAGTTTGAGCAGTCCCAGACGGAGGAAGACCCAGTGAAGACACAGGGGGAGACAGTCTCGTACAAGCCACGGGGAGAGGCCTGGAGCAGATCCTGCCTTCCACAGCCCTGAGAAGGAACCAGCCCTGCCAAGGCCTCCATCATGGCCTTCCAGCCTCTAGAACTGTGGAAGACAGACTTCTGTCCTGAGACCCCAGTGGTGGTGAGCCCCAGCAGATGAAGGCAGGAGCTTTGGAGGACCTGCTCTGAGCAGTTCAGTCCAGGTGTCCAACTCTCTGGGTCCCCTGTGAGAGTGGGGTCATCTGGGCATCTTATTTGCCCCTTACCCACTGCTGAAGACCACAACCTTGATGCAGACAACTGTTCTAGCTGCTCTCCCCTCCCCGCCCATGGAATAATCTGAAAGACAATATGTGAGCTCTTTGGGTTTGGACTAAGATCAAAGCCAAAGGACAGGTGCTCGGGCACAGCGTAAGGGCCTGTCCTCCTCAGGGCAAGGGCAGGGAAGCCCACGCGGGCCTCCTGAAAGGCTCTGCAGACTCCTAGAGGCCTATAGGCAGCTGCACAAGAACAGGTGTGTGGCTGCAGGAAGCCAGCAGTCCCCAGCCCCATGCTGGGTGGGCCACCAGAAGGATGGACAGAGGTTAGCGTGAGTCAGGAGGGTGGAGAAGAGACAGCCTGGTCCTGGAGCTGGGGTTTCCAGTCCTCTTGGCCTGCGGGACTATTGTGGACAGAGGGACATGTCTTGGGCACCCTGAGAATGCTCTCAGCCTCCCCTTCCTCTGTCTCCCATTCTGATTTCAGACTAGAGGTGAGGACTTCCCAGGAAACGGCTGCCTCCAAGATCAGCGAGTTCTGCCCCAAGATTGGCAAGCCCCAGAGGAATCGTGGGTTCCTGGAACCCTGTTCAGGGCTAAATTGCGTTCCTTTGAGATTCACATGTTGAAGTCCTCGTCTCCAGGACCTCTGAATGTAACCATGTTTGGAAACTGACACTTTAAAGAGGTACTTAAATTAAAATGAGGTCATCACTTGGGTCCTGGTCCAATCTGACTGGTGTCCTTATCAGAAGAGGAAGTTTGAGCAGTCCCAGACGGAGGAAGACCCAGTGAAGACACAGGGGGAGACAGTCTCGTACAAGCCACGGGGAGAGGCCTGGAGCAGATCCTGCCTTCCACAGCCCTGAGAAGGAACCAGCCCTGCCAAGGCCTCCATCATGGCCTTCCAGCCTCTAGAACTGTGGAAGACAGACTTCTGTCCTGAGACCCCAGTGGTGGTGAGCCCCAGCAGATGAAGGCAGGAGCTTTGGAGGACCTGCTCTGAGCAGTTCAGTCCAGGTGTCCAACTCTCTGGGTCCCCTGTGAGAGTGGGGTCATCTGGGCATCTTATTTGCCCCTTACCCACTGCTGAAGACCACAACCTTGATGCAGACAACTGTTCTAGCTGCTCTCCCCTCCCCGCCCATGGAATAATCTGAAAGACAATATGTGAGCTCTTTGGGTTTGGACTAAGATCAAAGCCAAAGGACAGGTGCTCGGGCACAGCGTAAGGGCCTGTCCTCCTCAGGGCAAGGGCAGGGAAGCCCACGCGGGCCTCCTGAAAGGCTCTGCAGACTCCTAGAGGCCTATAGGCAGCTGCACAAGAACAGGTGTGTGGCTGCAGGAAGCCAGCAGTCCCCAGCCCCATGCTGGGTGGGCCACACAGAAGGATGGACAGAGGTTAGCGTGAGTCAGGAGGGTGGAGAAGAGACAGCCTGGTCCTGGAGCTGGGGTTTCCAGTCCTCTTGGCCTGCGGGACTATTGTGGACAGAGGGACATGTCTTGGGCACCCTGAGAATGCTCTCAGCCTCCCCTTCCTCTGTCTCCCATTCTGATTCCAGACTGGGAGAAAACCAAATGAGGGGAAAGACAGAGACTGGCAGGGGAATCTGGAAAGGCTGCGATGTGTGTCAGGGGCGGTGACCAGCCTTCCTGTGCTAGATGAGTGACAGATCTGAGTGGAGGACAGCCCTGCTGGCCAAGCTCAGGGGGATCCCTGTGTAGAGACTGAGGGTGCCTCCCTTTATGGCCCCACGACCCTCCTGCAAACAGAGGTCCTCCATGCATGGCAGGGAAGGGGCCTCAGGGGCTTCCATGGGATGTGACCCTTCCACTCTAAGGCAGCTGAACCTCTGCATTGTGGGGATCCTCCCCCTTCCCCATCCTTAAGGGCCTGTGGAGTACCCTTCCCCCCAAGGCTGAGCTGGGTTGGGAGTGTCACCCTGAGGGATGCGCCGCTCCTTTGTGATTTGGCCCTGAGGCCCGTGCAGGCCCAGGTGTCATCCGCCTCCAGCTCTGCCCGCCTGCCCGCCTGTTGTGGAAGCTGTGTCTGCTAAGGAGCCCGCTGCCAGCAGCCCTGGCCTGGCCAGGTGTGTGTGGCCTGGGGCAGGCAGACAGCTGGGCAGGCCTCTTTAAAGGGTAATAACCCACTGCCACAAGATAATCGCCCCTTCCCGGAGGCAGACGTGATCTCATTAGTGATCATACATCAGGCTGGGGATAGGAGGACTCTGTGCTCCCTGGGGCTGAGGGAAATGCTCAGGGCCAGAGGAGATGCACCCCACCATCTGCTCCAGATGCAGGTGGAACAAAGCTCCAAGTTTTGGGAAAATGAAGGGAGGACTGGTGGAGAGACTGGGCAGGCTTCACGAGACTGGAGGAGACTGGCTGGGTGGGCAGGCCATTGCCTGGCTCCTCCCCAGTAGCACTGACTCCCTTGTGCGTGCCAGTGCTCAGGCTGCAGCCCCACCCGGGACGCCCCTCCTCCAGGGACCAAAGGAGCCCTCCTCTAGCAGACTGTCTTGTCACCCTCTCTCTTACCCCTGAGCTCTGTGGGACTGTTGCCTGCACTACAGGATTGGGAAGGAAACAGCTGCCAACACTTCAGGGCACTGGGGAAGCCTGGAAAGTAGGTTATACCCTGGCCTGCGTCTGCCGCTTGGCTGAATTCTGCTCTCCTAATCTTTTTCCTCCATTCTGGGGCTCACTGCCCTTTTTGAAGCATGGCCACTTTTGAGAACCTGACAGAAGCTAGCAACCTCTTCTTAGATAAACTTATGTCAAAAGAAAATGTTGCTTTCCATATCTAGGAGTCTGTGGATTATCTGAAGTCCACCCATGGATCTTCCAAGTCAGCACTTTCCATAGTGTGCATCAGAAACATGCAGGGCTTGTCCAAAACACAGATGTCCATACCCTTACCAACCTATATGGGTCAAGACTGCACAATCTATGCTCCGACCCAGGCCCCAGATTGTTCAAAAGCAGGTTCCAGAACCGCATGACTGGAGGAACCCATGGAGCCCAGGTGAGGACCTACTCCAAACCTGTCTGCACTTGCTGAGGTTCCAGATGCACAGGTCTTGACATCCCAAAGGAAGTTCAAGCTTCCTGACAGAAGGGAAAGCATCTTAACTCTCTCTGCATCCAACCCCAGTAACCTGAGACCTCATCCAGTAACGTTCCATTGATTGTCAAAACTCCTTAAGGTTCCCCAAGGAAGAGTCTGGGAAAATCAATCCAGTCAACACGGGGGTGAGCCTGATACATCCTCTACCACCAATAGGGTCAAGAAGCATTGCCTGTTGTGATACAGTGGGATTCTATCCCCTCTCCTCCCTCCTTCCACCACTGTGGGCACCGAGTCACTGGGGTCCATCTCCAGGAGAAGGACCCCTGCATGGATAGAAATCATGACCAGGGCTTCTGGCTTTCCCACCCAGGCTCCAGTGGCTTGTGCAAGATGCTAGTTGGAGGACTGTGTGTGTTGACATTGTTATGCCTCTATATTCACTAGTTTGAATTTGGAATTCTAATCTGATTGACTAAGTAACTTTTACTCTAATTAGAACAGTAGGGTTTGTTCTTAATCTGCAACCATTTAATCTTCTGTCTCATTAACTATACAAAGGTCTTTATGAATATGTAGATTGAGAAGGAATGAAAGATCATTTGACCTTGAAGAAACACATATAAAATAGATGTACACCCTCTCAGCCTCCTGCTTCCTTGTATTATGCAGATGCAAAAACTGGTCTGGCTCCAAATCAGGCTATTGTGGGTTATCAGCAATCTCACAGCCAATTAGCATTCAGCATTCTGATGAGCCATAGAAGTTTAATAATTAGTATAGTATTTACATGTGAGCTGCTTGCTGTTAATTTGCATGTAAATAAAAATGTGGTTATCAAAGCCAGCCAGAAACAGCCCACTGATGAAAAGCTCCAATAGGGCAAAAGAAAATTATCTGAAGTATCCCAAGTCAGCACTTTCCATAGTGTGCATCAGAAACATGCAGGGCTTGTCCAAAACACAGATGTCCATACCCTTACCAACCTATATGGGTCAAGACTGCACAATCTATGCTCCGACCCAGGCCCCAGATTGTTCAAAAGCAGGTTCCAGAACCGCATGACTGGAGGAACCCATGGAGCCCAGGTGAGGACCTACTCCAAACCTGTCTGCACTTGCTGAGGTTCCAGATGCACAGGTCTTGACATCCCAAAGGAAGTTCAAGCTTCCTGACAAAAGGGGAAAGCATCTTAACTCTCTCTGCATCCAACCCCAGTAACCTGAGACCTCATCCAGTAACGTTCCATTGATTGTCAAAACTCCTTAAGGTTCCCCAAGGAAGAGTCTGGGAAAATCAATCCAGTCAACACGGGGGTGAGCCTGATACATCCTCTACCACCAATAGGGTCAAGAAGCATTGCCTGTTGTGATACAGTGGGATTCTATCCCCTCTCCTCCCTCCTTCCACCACTGTGGGCACCGAGTCACTGGGGTCCATCTCCAGGAGAAGGACCCCTGCATGGATAGAAATCATGACCAGGGCTTCTGGCTTTCCCACCCAGGCTCCAGTGGCTTGTGCAAGATGCTAGTTGGAGGACTGTGTGTGTGTTGACATTGTTATGCCTCTATATTCACTAGTTTGAATTTGGAATTCTAATCTGATTGACTAAGTAACTTTTACTCTAATTAGAACAGTAGGGTTTGTTCTTAATCTGCAACCATTTAATCTTCTGTCTCATTAACTATACAAAGGTCTTTATGAATATGTAGATTGAGAAGGAATGAAAGATCATTTGACCTTGAAGAAACACATATAAAATAGATGTACACCCTCTCAGCCTCCTGCTTCCTTGTATTATGCAGATGCAAAAACTGGTCTGGCTCCAAATCAGGCTATTGTGGGTTATCAGCAATCTCACAGCCAATTAGCATTCAGCATTCTGATGAGCCATAGAAGTTTAATAATTAGTATAGTATTTACATGTGAGCTGCTTGCTGTTAATTTGCATGTAAATAAAAATGTGGTTATCAAAGCCAGCCAGAAACAGCCCACTGATGAAAAGCTCCAATAGGGCAAAAAGAAAAGGCTTGTGAAGGAAAAGGTTAAGTATCGCCAGCAGAAAGTTGAGTCCTTTATGGACCTCCCCGAGTCTTAGTCTCTGTGTCTACAATAGGGGACGATCCCATCTTCTTCCCAGGCCTGTGAGGTTTACGTTAAGTGAAACTGAACGTGAAGCTCCTGGTGCAGACTGCCCATAAAGGGCCCATTTTAAAATATCCTTTTTTCCCTCTGACAGCCTACATGGAAGAGTAGGGAGAAAATGTTTTCTTAGCAGCCAAACTGATCCATAGGGAGAAATCTGTTCCTATCTCTAAGGAGAATAGGGAAACTAGCAAACCGATTTAGCACACCACTGGCTTGTTCTGCACCGAACAGGGTGCATAAGTCAGAGCTAGTAGCTTGCTGGGTTTGGACCTGGTATGTTAGTAGCCCCCTTTCACTCCCAGAGCACCCCAGGTTAAACCATAAGTTATACTCTGTTGGGGCTGAGTAGCTTGGGACACCTAGGAAAGTCTTTAGAGGCTGTGTCGGAGAGGAGGACAGGATAGAAGAGGCTGCTGGGGGGAGGTAAGGGGCATGGTTCCTGAGGAGTGGTCTTGTGCTTCTGATGACTGTGGGGGGCATCTCCCCTGGAAATCTTCAGTAGGTTACCCCTCTTATGAGCGTGCTATGGACTTGGGTCTCTTTGCAGGATATGAGGATTACTGAGGATGGCCCCCAGGGACTCCAAGGTGGCTCTAGTGGTAAAGAATCTGCCGTCCAGTGCAGGAAACACAGGTTCAACCCTGGGTCAGAAAGGTCCCGGGAGGAGGGCATGGCAACTCCTCTAGTTTTCCTGGAGAATCCTATGGGACATTTGTGAAGAAACACATATAAAATAGATGTACACCCTCTCAGCCTCCTGTTTAATGCAGATGCAAAACTGGTCTGGCTCCAAATCAGGCTATTGTGGGTTATCAGCAATCTCACAGCCAATTAGCATTCAGCATTCTGATGAGCCATAGAAGTTTAATAATTAGTATAGTATTTACATGTGAGCTGCTTGCTGTTAATTTGCATGTAAATAAAAATGTGGTTATCAAAGCCAGCCAGAAACAGCCCACTGATGAAAAGCTCCAATAGGGCAAAAAGAAAAGGCTTGTGAAGGAAAAGGTTAAGTATCGCCAGCAGAAAGTTGAGTCCTTTATGGACCTCCCCGAGTCTTAGTCTCTGTGTCTACAATAGGGACGATCCCATCTTCTTCCCAGGCCTGTGAGGTTTACGTTAAGTGAAACTGAACGTGAAGCTCCTGGTGCAGACTGCCCATAAAGGGCCCATTTTAAAATATCCTTTTTTCCCTCTGACAGCCTACATGGAAGAGTAGGGAGAAAATGTTTTCTTAGCAGCCAAACTGATCCATAGGGAGAAATCTGTTCCTATCTCTAAGGAGAATAGGGAAACTAGCAAACCGATTTAGCACACCACTGGCTTGTTCTGCACCGAACAGGGTGCATAAGTCAGAGCTAGTAGCTTGCTGGGTTTGGACCTGGTATGTTAGTAGCCCCCTTTCACTCCCAGAGCACCCCAGGTTAAACCATAAGTTATACTCTGTTGGGGCTGAGTAGCTTGGGACACCTAGGAAAGTCTTTAGAGGCTGTGTCGGAGAGGAGGACAGGATAGAAGAGGCTGCTGGGGGGAGGTAAGGGGCATGGTTCCTGAGGAGTGGTCTTGTGCTTCTGATGACTGTGGGGGGCATCTCCCCTGGAAATCTTCAGTAGGTTACCCCTCTTATGAGCGTGCTATGGACTTGGGTCTCTTTGCAGGATATGAGGATTACTGAGGATGGCCCCCAGGGACTCCAAGGTGGCTCTAGTGGTAAAGAATCTGCCGTCCAGTGCAGGAAACACAGGTTCAACCCCTGGGTCAGAAAGGTCCCCGGGAGGAGGGCATGGCAACTCGCTCTAGTATTCCTGCCTGGAGAATCCTATGGACAGAGGAGCCTAGAGGGCTACAGTCCATAGGGTTGCAAAGAGCCAGACATGACTGAAGTGACTTATCATGAGGATGGCTCTAGGGTGGGGACATGGAAAGATGAAGGCCACCTGTGAGAGCCCATACCTCTGGCTACACCTGTACCAGGTGTTCAGTCAATACACCCAGGGATAGCTGTCCTGGGTGTTAAAACCCATCCCTTTTCAGCGACCCTCCCAGGCACCCAGCATCTAAGGGATTAACACCTGCTCTTCTGCAGGAGATGGGCTCCAGAATCCAACACAGCCACATCTGTCACGTCTTCTGACTGAGTGATGCCCCTCCAGCTCCTGGGTTAAATGTTGTGATGTCAAATGTCTTATTGCCTATGTCTGCACCAAGCTCAAGATTCATCTTTAAAGTAAAATTACTGATGACATCTGTCTTAGAGAAGACTCAGCCTCCTCATCCTCCAGGAAGGAACCAAAGGCACTCTTCTCCAGCTTGGTCCAGTGTTTAGTTAAGCAAACATCATGAACGGGAGAGTTGGCCACCCCAGCACCCATTGTTCTGCTCACGACTTTAGGCACCCAGGGCGTCAGAGCTGGTGGGACGAGGGCACAGCCTGGGGAGTGGAGTGTTTTCCTGGCTACCATGGGGTGTGAGTTTTGGCTCCTGGCCTTTGACATAGTTTACTAATCCTTTCCATGCTGGGAGCCCGTGAAGAAGGGCATGTGTGACAAAGATGCCGTGGGGGTGGGGTGTTGCTCTGCTTGCCCTTTTCTGAAGCAGATGAGGGGGGTACATGACTAATATTGATTCTAATCTTTACATGTGTAGCACATGAGAGCTGAGCCATTTTAGTGGCTAATCAGAAGTTTTCAGATGACATATTTCGCATTCCTTTTTGTATTCAAACACCAGTGAAAGAACTCCTGGCAAAAAGACCAACTCCATAGATGCTTGAGTGATGGAAAAAATAGTGACACAGTTTTTCCATTGCAAATCAGAAAGATATGATCTTATGTTAGTACAGGGAAATGTTTATGAGAAGTAATATTAAGGGGAGCAAAACAGAAGTTGGCATGTATACGCTAATTAAACGTGTGTAGAAACAGCTCTAAATACATCAGCAAAGCTCAGATGGAATCTCAAAGCTATGCCACTGGCTGGACCTTCTTCTGAATGCAAAGTTATGTTTTAAATTGATCTTGTAAATATTAATTGGTGATCTGGACCAATCCACGAGTAGGGGAGCATGCTGAAGGGCTTTCCAAGTGTTTTGAGGATGTCCGGTGCCAGGCCCTCTCCCAGGACAGGCACTGAGGCCACCTCCCTAGGTCATGGGTGACCCATCTGAAGATGACTTCAGATGAAGGGTTTGGAATGCTCTCCAAGGTAGAAGAGTGAGAGAAGGAAACATAACGGGGCCACCTGTAAGCTCCAGCCTGTGCACGAAACACACCCAAGCACAAGGGATGTGCCCAAGGGGAAACAACGATGTCTGACTGGGCAAAGGCACTGGCCCTTGCATTGGCCTCCAGGGAGTAAATGAAGGGCTTGTGGATGGGGTGGGAATGAGGCTGCATCCAACACTATTCCCTACTGGTGGAGGAAGAAAATAACATGCAAGCATTTCTTATTCCAAAAATGATTTAAAATATTATTGTAAATATTTAAATGGGCTTCACTGATGTGCACAAACAGGATTCAAACAAGATGCACTTAGAATGTTTAAGCCCCATTCACCCTCTGAGACTCCTTCCCTCACCTTCCCCAACTGCCACCCGACAGTAATGGCATCTCAATCCGGCTGTGACTCGTCGCACAGGGAGACAGTCTCGAAAAAGTCATCCATTTCTCACACCCAACCTTTTCCCTAGTGGTTGGTCAGAGGCTGCCCCACCCTCATTGCTTTGAAAAGAAGGAAAGTTAAGTGAGAATAAGAAAAGCAAGACACAGTGTCCTTAAACAAAAATCAAAGATAGGTTTTTACAATCAAGAAGGCAGTCCAAGATAGGCATAGAGTCTTAAATCTTAATAGCAGTATACAGGGAAGACAGAACATGCCCTTTCCCTAGCACAGGAGGGGCATGTGGACTGGGGAAGTGGGTTGATCAGGGTAATGAGGCTTCAGGGAAGCTAGGGGCTGGGGCTGGGGATTAGAGAGAGAAGGGGTTTGAGGTAGGGTTGCCAGATAAAATAAGGAAACTGGTTTAAGACTGAATTTCAGATAAACAATGAAGAGTTTTTAGGTGTAAGTATGTCTCAAATGGGCTTCTCCAGGATATCAGCAGACAAAGAATTTGCCTGCAATGCAGGCGACATGGGAGCTGTGGGTTCAGTCCCTGGGTCAGGAAGATCCCCTGGAAGACATAGCAACCTACTCTAGTTTTCTTGCTCAGAGAATCCCATGGTCAGAGGAGCCTCGTGGGCTACAGTCTATAGGGTCACAAAGAGTCATCTGTGACTGAAGTGATGGAGCATATGCCACGTCTCCAATACTGCAAGGGGCCGCTGTAGAGGAGGAGGCCTGCACATAGGTTTTGGGTGCAGCTGGACCAAGGTGATGTCTCACCTCTCAGCTGTGATGATATTCCAGACCCTTGTCCACAGAGAATTGGTTTCTCCCAGGTGTTAGAAACCATTATCCCAATGTTTTCATTGGGAGACCAGAGGGCTTGAACAAGTAGCCCAGTCTCTTTTGTTGCCTACCTGGTCTGGATACCCACTGAGATCTCAGATCTTGGGTGCTGCCTGGGCCTGACTCCAACTCCAGGTCTCAGGCTCCTTGCGGATCAGGTGAAGACAGTGGACATGTACCTTCCCTGCCCAGTCAGTCACAGTCACAGGCCTGTTTGCCTTCTTTCACCTTTGGAAGCATCACTTCTGGAGACATTCAAGTCCCTGCTGGAACTGAGGTTGATGCCAAACCCTATGTATGACCATGTGACCATGACCAAGAACATCTGCATCATGAACTCACCCACTCAGGTGTTGGAGACACAAGTCAACATGCCACCTGCTTGGGACAGGTGCCTCCTGACATATCCCTTGTGGGCCTACTTCCAAATTAGGATCTTAAGAAAGCAGAGAAATGGAGAAAGAACCAAGCCCGGGACAGGGCACTAGGGTGAATCCATTTTACCCATGAATGAAACGAGGCATCAGGAGACTAAGTTCCCTGCCTACAGACACCCAGAGCTTCAGTGAAAGAGACATGAGTGGCACCCAAGCATGGTTAGACACCATCACTGACTCAATGGACCTGAGTTTGAGCAAACTCCAGTTAAGGACAGGGGAGCCTGGCCTGCTGCAGTCCACGGTGTCACAAAGAGTCAAACACGACTTAGTGATAGAACAAGTCTGACCTCAGATCCTGGTTGCTGAATTACTCTCTGCTCTTCTGTCTTTCTGGATGATCCCAGCAGTCCCTGTGTAGTGCTTTAGTCCGTGGCTGTCTGCTCTGGTCTCCCAGCAGCTCGGTGGCTGCCCAGTATGTGATTCCCCATGACAATGTTGTGGAGAAACCCTCCCTCCTCAAACCTAGCTACCCCAAGTGGCAGCATTTGAAGCCAAATGCTGGGCACCTTTCCACTTTCTCAGGTCTGGAAAGAGCCTTCTGAACCAAGCAATTGTAGCTGTATGATAGGAAAGTCAGGGAAATTCAGAACAAGAGCAAACTAAAGATGTATCGCTGAGACTGTGCGTGTGTACACTGGGGACTGCTTCAATCTGTTTTATAGATGGGAAAATTGAGGAGGAATTCGCTTGAAGTGCTTGACCAAGCTCACGCAGCAGACAAGAGTTGGGGCAGAACCCAGCAGGCTTGGTACTTTATCCGTGGGCCAGCAGCAATGCCATCACCTGGGATCTGCTAGAAATGCAGAGCTTCTGGTGACTTCTGGATCACCATCTCTTTCTCACAAGGCTCCAGGTAGTTCGTCAGTCACAGTCACAGGCCTGTTTGCCTTCTTTCACCTTTGGAAGCATCACTTCTGGAGACATTCAAGTCCCTGCTGGAACTGAGGTTGATGCCAAACCCTATGTATGACCATGTGACCATGACCAAGAACATCTGCATCATGAACTCACCCACTCAGGTGTTGGAGACACAAGTCAACATGCCACCTGCTTGGGACAGGTGCCTCCTGACATATCCCTTGTGGGCCTACTTCCAAATTAGGATCTTAAGAAAGCAGAGAAATGGAGAAAGAACCAAGCCCGGGACAGGGCACTAGGGTGAATCCATTTTACCCATGAATGAAACGAGGCATCAGGAGACTAAGTTCCCTGCCTACAGACACCCAGAGCTTCAGTGAAAGAGACATGAGTGGCACCCAAGCATGGTTAGACACCATCACTGACTCAATGGACCTGAGTTTGAGCAAACTCCAGTTAAGGACAGGGGAGCCTGGCCTGCTGCAGTCCACGGTGTCACAAAGAGTCAAACACGACTTAGTGATAGAACAAGTCTGACCTCAGATCCTGGTTGCTGAATTACTCTCTGCTCTTCTGTCTTTCTGGATGATCCCAGCAGTCCCTGTGTAGTGCTTTAGTCCGTGGCTGTCTGCTCTGGTCTCCCAGCAGCTCGGTGGCTGCCCAGTATGTGATTCCCCATGACAATGTTGTGGAGAAACCCTCCCTCCTCAAACCTAGCTACCCCAAGTGGCAGCATTTGAAGCCAAATGCTGGGCACCTTTCCACTTTCTCAGGTCTGGAAAGAGCCTTCTGAACCAAGCAATTGTAGCTGTATGATAGGAAAGTCAGGGAAATTCAGAACAAGAGCAAACTAAAGATGTATCGCTGAGACTGTGCGTGTGTACACTGGGGACTGCTTCAATCTGTTTTATAGATGGGAAAATTGAGGAGGAATTCGCTTGAAGTGCTTGACCAAGCTCACGCAGCAGACAAGAGTTGGGGCAGAACCCAGCAGGCTTGGTACTTTATCCGTGGGCCAGCAGCAATGCCATCACCTGGGATCTGCTAGAAATGCAGAGCTTCTGGTGACTTCTGGATCACCTTCTCTTTCTAACAAGGTTCCAGGTAGTTCGTCTGCATGATCCAGGTTGAGAAGCAAGCTCCAGAGATTGGTCATATATTCTGTCTTGGTTTGCTGGACCATGTAGTTGATGTCACGAGCATGGCCATCAGGATTCTTTTTGCTTATGGTGTATCTCCAGCACCTAGAACAAGGTTGGTATATAATCAAAAAGGTTAAATACATGAGCTCAGTCGTGTCCAACTCTTTGCAGCTCTGTGGACTATAGCCTGCCATGTTCCTTTATCTATGGGATTTCTCAGGCAAGAATACTGGAGTGGGTTGCTATTTCCTCCTCCAAGGGATCTTCCTGACCCAGGAATTGAACCTTGGTCTCCTGAGTCTCCCGCGTTGGCAGGCAGATTTAGTAGACACTCAGTAAATGTTTACTGAGTGAATGGAAAAATGAGTGAATGGATTTGGGTATGTCTGACTTAGGTCCAGGCTCAGAATTACCTCGAAGACCTTCTTCGGCATCACCACGGGTTTCTGCCCAGGCTGGGACCCCTCCTTCCTGGCTGTCTTGTAGGGAGGTGCCTCTAGTGTGGGGACTACACATTGTTTGGGATTATCTGCTTCCCTTATTAGTGAGGGTAATTAGCAGCGCCAATGTCAGCCCAATGTTGGATCAAATCACCACAAATTCCTGAAGTCTCCCAGGAAGTGGCCCCTCTCCCAGCTATGTTCCTCATTTCTTCCATTTGTTCATCAGACCTTCCTCATCCTGGGCTGTTGTTCCGCTGCCCACATGTCTCAGCTCTTTCACATGCCTGAGAGTTATTTCAGCAACATTTCTCCAGCGTCTGCGAAGGGTTTTATTTTTGTTCGGTGAAAAGCCTTCAAAGACCCCTCTCTGAGCTTTGAGTTTGGCATGGATGATGTGAATCATTTAATGGGAATTGTTATGTTTTTTTCAAGGAGGGATTATTCTCAGTCTGGGACTTGCCTGAAGGAGACAGCCAGACATCTCCAGGTAGAACGAGCATCCTGCTGTTCCTGGGTAAATCAAAGAGGAGCAGGCAGCTCCTGTGCCCCCACACGCTTGGCCTGACCCCTGCCTTTCATGTGCAGCGGCCACAAGAAGGAGAGAAAGCACGAAACCAGAACAAACCCCCCAAAGTAAAGGCTTAAAATGAAACCATTTCACAGGGACAATACTCTGTTCTTCTTTAAACTCTACCCAAGAACAAATGGAAGTCTTTTTTCAGTGGAAAGACTGGATTTCGACTTTCATCCTCAGAGGCCTTTATTTGGGGTACCCCCCCACCTTCACTCCTTTCATTATTTCAGAACTTCTTAGAGGCTGGGGTGGGGGTGGGGAGGTGGACAGGAGCCTCCGGCCCGCCCCAGGCGGGGACCCACGGCCTGGGTCTGGAAATGTTTGGTCCTGAGCCAGCTCGGGCTTGCGGAATAATGAAGGGTCTGCCTTTGAATCTAGGTAGTCAGTCAGTCAGTCAGGAATAAGTCAGAAAAATCATAGCACCAGGACCCTGTCCATCCTCAAATCAGCAGCTGCCCTGCCGTCTGCTTTACAATGTACAATATGTTCACAGAGGGTTATCACACTGCGGGTACGGCTGGGTGAAGATCTAGATGCTAAAATGAAATATCTTCATGCAGCCCCAAACATTGTCATGCCGTACCTCTGGGTCCCTGCACAGTGTGTGAGCAGGAAGGTGGCTAGGAAGGCTGTGTTAGCCACTCGACCCTTCAGGGCAGCTCGAGGCACAGGATGACTCAGGAAGTCTCAGGGGTTCAGGGTTAGACGTTGCTAATCGCTCCGGTGGAAAAGCACTCCCACTCACTAAATGTGCTCCGAGAGGCAGACAAAGCCAAGGCTGCGTGTCAAGTACAAGGTTGCTATTTTCTTGGGAACGAGCCTTTATAACCAGGGACGGACTGACAGGTAATTGCAGCCTTGGCCTTAGGGACCCAATACTGAACCTGCTCCTTCTCCAACCCTCCTCCCCTTCTGACTCCAGACCTTGCGGAACCTTCCCTGTAGAAAGTCCTCCCAGCTGGAGAAGACAAAAACACACAGCTTGTGTGAGAGCCCAGGCTGTAGGCGACTGCTGTCCTGCACACCCAACCCAGGGCAGGCGCCCGTGTCTCCGTGACCAGAGAGGCACCGGGAACAGGAGGCAGAACCAGTGGTCAGAGTGGGCACATAGGGAGGGACCTGGGAGCCCCTGGCTTGAGGGAGGATGGGAGGGGCCACCCTGATGGCCCCTCTGGGGTCTCTGGGCCTGAGGACACCTGTTTGCATGAGCCGATCTCATGTCCTTCTCTGCTCATCCTGGGCTGGGACCCAGGGTTCCCTGGGAAGCAGTGAAGCTGATCCCTTCATCCAGCTCTGCTTCCTGAAATGGCCCCTCCTGTGGGAGGTAGCCTCACCTTGCTACTCGATGCCCAGGCCTCATTCTACATGGGTCCAAAGCAGGGCTCTGATATGGGGCATATGAGGTGGCCAACACAGAAACACCAGTGAGTGTTACTCTCCAAGCCAGGCAGGCAGCCAGGCAGGGATCGGGGGTGGAGGAGGAAGAGCGCAGCTGATGGACAGCAAGCAGGATCAAAGCCCCTTTACTAAGAGCTGACTCCCACCACACAGGGCTCATGGGCTTACCCCTCCCACCCGTGCAGGGACCTCAGTCTCCTGCTGCAGGCAAACTCTCTGGGAAGCAAGGGGCAGGGGACACTTGGGAGGCAGATGTCCCACGCCCCCGGCTCCCATTGCCCTAGCCTAGTGCCAAGTATAAGATAGCAAGGAAGTACTCTGTTCAAATGTATCCATGCTGTAGGGGGAGTGTGTGTCTGAGATGACAGAACCACTTTAGGGGATAGAAGGCATCCCCCAAAGACTGGGGTACTGAGCTGGCCCAAGCACCAGGGCCTCCACGTGGCCTATGGCTGGACGACCTCCATGAAGGTGACTCCAGCATGCAACCCCTCTCTCATTTCTCAGGACCAAGTATAGCAGCATCTGCCTGCCACCGAGGAAATGCTAATGAGCCTTGGACAGGAAGGAGAGTGTAGGGCTGCAGAGGTGAGCCGGGGGTCACTGACAGACCTTCTGGTGCCATTTTCTTACTTTATACCCAAAGAAACGGAGACCCAGAGGAAGGCCCTTGCGTGTCCCCAAGGTCACACTCAAATTAGTTTCAGAGGCTCATCTTGCTGCAGCTCCACATGGCACATGGCTGGTTGGGCCCGCCCATGTGTGGGAATTAGGGAGCTAGCAAAACAGTGGAATTGGGTCTTCCTCCTGGGAGGGGCAGCGTCCTAAGGCTGTGGGCTCCCAGAAGCAGTGGCCTTGCCATAGAACGTGAAGGGTGGATCAGGTTTTATCAGTTTGAGGTGACAGTGGGGAGCAGGAAGCGGGGGCAGCCTGAGTTGCAGATAAGTCCCTGTTGGCCCCAACCAGTTCCATTTGCCTGGGAAGCAGGAAACCAAACCCATTATTCCCTGCCTGGCTCCCCTGTGGGCCTCTCAGCCCCAGCCGATGGACAGTGGATGGAGCAGAGTTGAGTCAGAGAGCCGGAGTCAGGGAGCGAAGAGGTGGGCGATGTCACTGAGGCTTTCAATGACCCCAAGGCACTTTTGGACTCTGGAGGGGTGGATCTGGGCACCAAGGCCAGGTCACCCTCTCACCTGTATGTGTCCTGGGGGGATTTAACAATCCTAACAGCTTCTTCACCTTCTCTCAAGCAATGGAAACAGCAGACTCTGGCTGTCCACACAAGGGGACTAAACATGGGCTTCCCTTCTCTGAGGCCCTGCACTTTGGGAAGGAGCACAGAATGTCCCTCTTACCGAGTCATTCTGGGTGTACCACTTACCCTGTGAAATGAGACAGTGTGGATAGAAGGCCAAATGTATCCATGCTGTAGGGGGTGTGTCTGAGATGACAGAACCACTTTAGGGATAGAAGGCATCCCCCAAAGACTGGGGTACTGAGCTGGCCCAAGCACCAGGGCCTCCACGTGGCCTATGGCTGGACGACCTCCATGAAGGTGACTCCAGCATGCAACCCCTCTCTCATTTCTCAGGACCAAGTATAGCAGCATCTGCCTGCCACCGAGGAAATGCTAATGAGCCTTGGACAGGAAGGAGAGTGTAGGGCTGCAGAGGTGAGCCGGGGGTCACTGACAGACCTTCTGGTGCCATTTTCTTACTTTATACCCAAAGAAACGGAGACCCAGAGGAAGGCCCTTGCGTGTCCCCAAGGTCACACTCAAATTAGTTTCAGAGGCTCATCTTGCTGCAGCTCCACATGGCACATGGCTGGTTGGGCCCGCCCATGTGTGGGAATTGGGGAGCTAGCAAAACAGTGGAATTGGGTCTTCCTCCTGGGAGGGGCAGCGTCCTAAGGCTGTGGGCTCCCAGAAGCAGTGGCCTTGCCATAGAACGTGAAGGGTGGATCAGGTTTTATCAGTTTGAGGTGACAGTGGGGAGCAGGAAGCGGGGGCAGCCTGAGTTGCAGATAAGTCCCTGTTGGCCCCAACCAGTTCCATTTGCCTGGGAAGCAGGCAACCAAACCCATTATTCCTGCCTGGCTCCCTGTGGGCCTCTCAGCCCCAGCCGATGGGCAGTGGATGGAGCAGAGTTGAGTCAGAGAGCCGGAGTCAGGGAGCGAAGAGGTGGGCGATGTCACTGAGGCTTTCAATGACCCCAAGGCACTTTTGGACTCTGGAGGGGTGGATCTGGGCACCAAGGCCAGGTCACCCTCTCACCTGTATGTGTCCTGGGGGGATTTAACAATCCTAACAGCTTCTTCACCTTCTCTCAAGCAATGGAAACAGCAGACTCTGGCTGTCCACACAAGGGGACTAAACATGGGCTTCCCTTCTCTGAGGCCCTGCACTTTGGGAAGGAGCACAGAATGTCCCTCTTACCGAGTCATTCTGGGTGTACCACTTACCCTGTGAAATGAGACAGTGTGCAGGGCTTAAACATTTTTCTTTTCTTTTTCCTAAAGCAGCAAGAATTCAGTTCCATTCAGAATTCCAGCATGTAAAAGAGACAAGAGCCGAGTTGCCTGGTTGAAGTTGGGCTGTGCCGGGTGGGAGTGGGAAAGGGGTGGGAAACCCCCACCTTGCGCTAGTTCCATAAGGCGGTTCCAAAAGGAGGTGTGGAGTCAATCATTGCCTGGACTTGACTTTTCATATCTCGAAGAGAATCAGGTACATTTTGTGTGTAATCAGGTATATATACACAGCACTCCGTATGAAATATGGGACCAGTTCCTTCCTGTGCTGCTGTTAATACATCTAATGTCATTTTACTTTGGAGTACAGCTTTGTGCACTGAAGTTTGTTCTGAATTTAAGGCAGCAACTGCCATCATACTATCACTTAAAGAGTGCCTTGTAAAATTAGTCAAGGCTTGTATTCCACCACTGTCCATGAAGCCCCAAATTGCCAGGGATCCCCATTTGAACATCGCTCTAAAGAAAGCTGAGCACTGAAGAACTGATGCCTTTGAACTGTGGATGTTGGAGAAGACACTTAAAAGTCCCTTGGACTGTAAGGAGATCAAATCAGCCAATTCTAAAGGAAATCAACCCTGAATATTCATTGAAAGGGCTGATGCTGAAGCTGAAGCTCCAATCCTTTGGCCACCTGATGTGAAGAGACGACTCATTGGAAAAGACCCTGATGCTGGGGAAGATTGAGGGCAGGAGAAGAGGGCGGCAGAGGATGAGATGGTTGGAAGGCATTACTGATGTAATGGACATGAGCTTGGGCAAACTCCGAGAGATGGTGAGGGACAGGGAGGCCTGGTGTGCTGCAGTCCGTGGGGCTATGAAAAGATGGACAAGACTTGGCAACAGAACAACAACTGAAGGCCTAGTTTGCTCTGAAATAAGTTCAAATGCAGCAACTAGAGCTTCGAGCAGGAAGCCTGACCCTCCAGCTGCCAAAAGCCTTGGACAGGCCTCTTCAGGTACCTGGGGCAGCATCCACAAAGGTTGGGGCAGTGAGGGGTCTGGCCTGGTGGAGACAGAGTCCCAGCAGGCCTGGGCCAACCTGAGGAGGGCTGGAACAGCCCCGGGGAGGCCCCTAGGCTGCTGGGTTCACATGCTCTCTGGATCCCTGTCACCGGACTCCACCCCTGTCATCCCCCCACACATAGGTGGCTGCTGTCTTAACGCCGCCTCCCCTCCCCCACATCCCCAAGGCTGGCACACCCTGCAATTATGGTTGCTGCTTCCCTGGCTCTTCATCCTGCCTGCCTCGCCTCCCCACTCTCTGCCACTAATTGCTGGGTTTGCCCTCCACCATTTCCGTGCACTAACACAAAGTCCCGTCCCCCTCAGCCGCCGGCACTGTCTGTTTCAATAGCTACAGAGAAAAAAAGAAATCAAGATAGTTCCAGCAAAGCATTTCCCTTAGCCTGGGAGATGGGGGCATTTGTGAGGAGGTCACCACTGCTTCTCAAACTGGAACCAGTGCTGGAAAGACCCTGGGGTTTTGCTAAAAGGTTAGACTCTAGTTATGTGGGCCCAGGGTGGGGCTGGAGACCGTCTGGCTGGCTGCCTGGCGATGATTTGCAGGCCTCGGTGTGAGGACGCAGGTGCCAGGAAGCGCACAGTGGACGGCAAGAAGCCAGGACTGGCCGGGCGCTGGAAGCTGGTCTCCGGGAGTGAGTCCCCATGCTTCTGCTTGTCTCCAGACTGAAATGGGGGTTCAGGTTCAGGGCCTCTCAGATCTTGGGGAGGACCAGAAAGGGGCACACTTGATTCTAGCCCAGAACATATGCTGACAGTAGGGTTCTTGGAAGAGATGGGGACTCTGGGGTCTCCCCCTTCCCTCTCAGTGAAAAGGTGTCACCTCTTACGAAAAATGGATCCTTTGGACAAACTCTTTCCAGAAGTTCTTACTGAGTACCCATGGCCTTGCAGGCACAGTTTAGGTTCTGAGGGTACAGAGTAAACAAAAGAGGCAAGTGACTCCCTCCTCCCGCTTGTATTCTCTTGCTAGTGGGGGTGGCGAGAGATGTTAAGTAACACATGTCACAATCTCATTCTTCCCGTGCTTGGCCACCAGTGTCTGCCTGGTGGCCACTGTGGAGTATGGAGCTCAACCTGGGCCAGGGAAGGCTGACTGGCCATCGGGGCTGGCAGGGGCAAGGCTAGGAAGCTAGCTCTGGGCTGCGTGCTTTGGTTCGGTGTGTTATCGGGTGCTCCCCAGTAGCTTGGGGACTTTCCCCTTGGCAATGGGGCACCTTCCTGGTTCTCCGCCTGCTTCCAGACAGAAGCTGTCATGGACTCCTGCCCTGTCCAGCTGTGGGGAGTGGCTACGCATGGCCATCTTCCCTCGCAGGCTCTGTGGAGTCCTTGCCCTGGAGAAGTTACCGGGAACCTCCCAGAGTCCAGCAAGGAGTCAAGTGGGGCCCCAGCATGCCCTGCTCTTGGGAGAGAGGCAGACTGAGCCACGACAACTCTCACTTTCCAAATTTTACATTTCAACTGAACTCATAGGGGCTAAATCTGGCCATCACATGGCAGCCTTCTCCCCAGCCCTGTTGCTAGGCAAGGAGGCGTCCCCTCCCCACCAGGCCCTGCCCTGAGTGTGGCCTCTCTCCACATCTGCCCCTAGTCAGGTTGAACCCAGGATGGAGGTGGGAGCAGAGTGAGAGGAATCAAACCAGGAAGATGCAGAAATAGCTTCCAGGGGATGAGGGGGTGCAGTCTCCTGAAGGCTGAGCACCCACACTGGGTGAGGCTTCTCCACCCTCTTGGGTCAGGGGGATTTCTCAGACGCAGGCTGCTTTCCCGGAGTCAGACCGTGCTCAGTGATGCTCTCATCCGTCCAAGCCTGTTTCCTCTCATGTTTCTCCACTAAGCATCGGTGTCTCAATGGCCTTTTCATGTCCCGAGCTTACCCACAAGGGGCCATCCCTGCCCACATGGGACTCCCCACGAATTGGAACTGTACAAGGTTCTGGGTGCCCATCAGGGGCAGTGGGAAGGAGCACCCAGCAGACAGAGCAGCAGTCAGCAAGCCCGGGGAACTCAGGCAGGACTTGGAGGAGCCCCGAGCTCTCAGCCTAGCCCCAGAGTGAGCACTGGGCAGGCAGAGACAAAGTCCAGGTTTCCAACTGTGGCAGCCAGCCTCAGGTTTGAGGGGGTGGGAAGTGTTCCGCTCTTAGCACCCCAACATGCAGCTCCTTCCTGCAATGTGGAGGGATGGCAGGGCATGGCAGGGACCTGGGCCTCCCAATTTCCAGAGCCTCTGACAGGCAGCTGTCACTTACCAGACACCCTCCCAGGTACAGCCCCAAGTCGGCCTTTAAGGGAAGAGACCCTGGAGAAATCCAACTTAATTGCGGGGCCCACCCTGAGCCAAACCAATGTTTCCAGAATCCTTAGTGGTGTCCCTTCATTAGTCTAGCTCCAGGGGAAAGATAGAAGGACACCCAAGAGCGGGCAGGGCCCCCCTTCCCACAGACACTGGCCTGGGCAGGCCACTACTCACCTGGCTGGGTACCGAGATGAGTCCAGGGCCTCCCTGACTGCTCCTCTTCCTCAAACCTCCAGGCCACAGACTCCTCCCTGACCTCTCCCGGTGTTTGTTGCCCAGGGCACTCGTGGACCAGAACCCTGTCTCCTAGCACCCACAGGTGGTCACTGCTCCCTGGGAGCTGCTGTTTGGAGTCAGGTCAGTTCTGGGGTTCTGAGTGGGGTGCCAGGGTAGTCGAAGAGGAATTCCAGCCCTGCCCTCTGCTCTTGCTTCAGTGTGGCCCTTTCGCTTCAGGTGGGCCTTTCTATCCATGCTCTGTCACCTGGTGCCACAGCTCCCTTGGGCCTCCCGGGTGTGGCGCCTTTGCAGGTGGGCCCACCTCCAGGGTCAGGGGATTTCTCAGCGCAGGCTGCTTTCCCGAGTCAGACCGTGCTCAGTGATGCTCTCATCCATCCAAGCCTGTTTCCTCTCATGTTTCTCCACTAAGCATCGGTGTCTCAATGGCCTTTTCATGTCCCGAGCTTACCCACAAGGGGCCATCCCTGCCCACATGTGACGCCCCACACATTGGAACTGTACAAGATTCTGGGTGCCCATCAGGGGCAGTGGGAAGGAGCACCCAGCAGACAGAGCAGCAGTCAGCAAGCCCGGGGAACTCAGGCAGGACTTGGAGGAGCCCCGAGCTCTCAGCCTAGCCCCAGAGTGAGCACTGGGCAGGCAGAGACAAAGTCCAGGTTTCCAACTGTGGCAGCCAGCCTCAGGTTTGAGGGGGTGGGAAGTGTTCCGCTCTTAGCACCCCAACATGCAGCTCCTTCCTGCAATGTGGAGGGATGGCAGGGCATGGCAGGGACCTGGGCCTCCCAATTTCCAGAGCCTCTGACAGGCAGCTGTCACTTACCAGACACCCTCCCAGGTACAGCCCCAAGTCGGCCTTTAAGGGAAGAGACCCTGGAGAAATCCAACTTAATTGCGGGGCCCACCCTGAGCCAAACCAATGTTTCCAGAATCCTTAGTGGTGTCCCTTCATTAGTCTAGCTCCAGGGGAAAGATAGAAGGACACCCAAGAGCGGGCAGGGCCCCCCTTCCCACAGACACTGGCCTGGGCAGGCCACTACTCACCTGGCTGGGTACCGAGATGAGTCCAGGGCCTCCCTGACTGCTCCTCTTCCTCAAACCTCCAGGCCACAGACTCCTCCCTGACCTCTCCCGGTGTTTGTTGCCCAGGGCACTCGTGGACCAGAACCCTGTCTCCTAGCACCCACAGGTGGTCACTGCTCCCTGGGAGCTGCTGTTTGGAGTCAGGTCAGTTCTGGGGTTCTGAGTGGGGTGCCAGGGTAGTCGAAGAGGAATTCCAGCCCTGCCCTCTGCTCTTGCTTCAGTGTGGCCCTTTCGCTTCAGGTGGGCCTTTCTATCCATGCTCTGTCACCTGGTGCCACAGCCTTCCCTTGGCAGCTCATGCCCACCCTCCGGTGTGGTCTTGAACCTTGCAGGAAGGCCAGCCCGCCAGGTCTTTGCTTGACTGTGTGCACAGCAGGTCCCTAGCCCATTGTGAGGTTCCCTGTCAGGGAACAGGGTTGCAGGGGGCCGGGAGGTGTGATATAAAAGCCAAGGACAAAACAAGTACAGAGTACGAAGAGCAGGAAATGGCAGTGCCCCAGTAAAGGGTCAGGGCAGTGCTCAGCTGAGCCCTCAGGTCCTGAGCCGGCCACCGAGGTGGTCCCTGAGCTGAGCACCAAAGTCATCAGCTCCGTGACCTCGCTTGCATTACTTAACCTCCTGGTGCCTCAGTGTCCTCTGAAAAACTAGGAACAGATAAGGGAGCTGAGCGAGGATGGAAGGCATGACCGCGTGTCAGTCACTGAGGAAGGGCCTGGCCCTTAGTAGGCTTTCAGCACATGTCATCCCCAGATGATACAGATGCAGGAGCAACTGAGACCTGGGCAAGGTGACATGCTCAAGGGCACAGACAGCAGGGAGGTGGTCACATGGCCGAGAGCCTGCAGGAAATTGACGGGGACAAAACAGCATTGGTTTGCAGCCTCTCTCCATGGGAGAGCAGCTGAAGTTGACCTCACCACACAGAAATCAATACGCAGGAGGCTGTTAAAAAACCACCTCCCCATCAGCCTGCTGCAGGCCAGGAGCTGACGGATGCTCATTTCGTGCCCCGCCCCACCCGTGGGCACTTAGAGTCCGTCTTTACAGTGTGTGCGGAGCACTCACCTGGGACTCAGACAGGAGACGGGCCAGGTCTGCAAGGTTGTGCACACGCCTCCCTGCTTAACATGTGTCTTCCCAGGGAGAGGGGTTTCTCCCTGCTGCTCCACATCCAGAGGAGACTGCTGTCTCACAGCAAAAAATAAAGGCAAGTGTGAAAACAGCTTCTGATGCCAAGTGAGGCCCACACTTCCAGGGGGAGCCTCCCCTGGAGGCCACTTGTTCACTGCAATTCCTCAGCCTGGCTTGAAATCACAGCCCCACAAGGAGATCTGTTGCAGCTGGGCTAGACCCCACAGTGAGTGGCTGTGGGCCTTTCCAAGTGGGGGTCCATGCCATCCATGGTGTTGCTGAAAGAAGTGGCCAGGAGACTCAGGTCAGACTCACCAAGAACCTAAGACTGGTGTCTCCTGGCCATGGCTGGAAGGAAAAGCAGGTCATTTTCCTAGGATTACTGAGAGTAGTTGGCCCTTGAACTTGCCACGATAGGCTAGGTTATGCCTCAGTACCAAATACCCACCAAATCTCGGTGGCTGACAGCAGCAAAGGGTTCTTTTTGCCTCATGGCACGTGTCCATCATGGCAGGAGCTGCTGAACCTCTTGTCTCTCCAGGACCAGATGGATGGGGCAGTCTCTTTCTTGAACTTGCCAGTTTTTGTTTTGAGAAGACCTTTGGAAGGACTCATGCCAGCAGCCAGCTGTAGCCTAAGACTGTCCTTGCTCACTTTTGCTCTCGGTCAGAACCAGTCCGTGGCCCGCCCTAACTCTAGGGGCTGAGAAGGCACTCCGCTGGGTGTCCAGTCCCTGGGTGGTCAGCAACACTTATGACTACCATCTGCCTGATCTGGTGCTCAGGAAATCCTTCTTCACCTGCTCACCCTCTCCTGCCAGCAGCAGGGAGGTGGTCACATGGCCGAGCCTGCAGGAAATTGACGGGACAAAACAGCATTGGTTTGCAGCCTCCCTCCATGGGAGAGCAGCTGAAGTTGACCTCACCACACAGAAATCAATACGCAGGAGGCTGTTAAAAAACCACCTCCCCATCAGCCTGCTGCAGGCCAGGAGCTGACGGATGCTCATTTCGTGCCCCGCCCCACCCGTGGGCACTTAGAGTCCGTCTTTACAGTGTGTGCGGAGCACTCACCTGGGACTCAGACAGGAGACGGGCCAGGTCTGCAAGGTTGTGCACACGCCTCCCTGCTTAACATGTGTCTTCCCAGGGAGACGGGTTCCTCCCTGCTGCTCCACATCCAGAGGAGACTGCTGTCTCACAGCAAAAAATAAAGGCAAGTGTGAAAACAGCTTCTGATGCCAAGTGAGGCCCACACTTCCAGGGGGAGCCTCCCCTGGAGGCCACTTGTTCACTGCAATTCCTCAGCCTGGCTTGAAATCACAGCCCCACAAGGAGATCTGTTGCAGCTGGGCTAGACCCACAGTGAGTGGCTGTGGGCCTTTCCAAGTGGGGTCCATGCCATCCATGGTGTTGCTGAAAGAAGTGGCCAGGAGACTCAGGTCAGACTCACCAAGAACCTAAGACTGGTGTCTCCTGGCCATGGCTGGAAGGAAAAGCAGGTCATTTTCCTAGGATTACTGAGAGTAGTTGGCCCTTGAACTTGCCACGATAGGCTAGGTTATGCCTCAGTACCAAATACCCACCAAATCTCGGTGGCTGACAGCAGCAAAGGGTTCTTTTTGCCTCATGGCACGTGTCCATCATGGCAGGAGCTGCTGAACCTCTTGTCTCTCCAGGACCAGATGGATGGGGCAGTCTCTTTCTTGAACTTGCCAGTTTTTGTTTTGAGAAGACCTTTGGAAGGACTCATGCCAGCAGCCAGCTGTAGCCTAAGACTGTCCTTGCTCACTTTTGCTCTCGGTCAGAACCAGTCCCGTGGCCCCGCCCTAACTCTAGGGGGCTGAGAAGGCACTCCCGCTGGGTGTCCAGTCCCTGGGTGGTCAGCAACACTTATGACTACCATCTGCCTGATCTGGTGCTCAGGCTCCAGGAAATCCCTTCTTCACCTGCTCACCCTCTCCTGCCACCAAAGCCATGCAACAGCCACACCACGAAGCTCAGGGACAGGCTTGCTCCAGCCCCCCTGGCTGCACCGCTGCTGTGAATTTCAGGCACTCACTTTTAAGTTTCTAAGCATGGACTCAGATCTCCAGGAATTAACGTGCTTTCTTATTCTTAAAAAAGTTATATAGATGTTGCTGTTTGAGACTAAGTCATGTCCAATTCTTTCGTGACCCCATGGACTAGAGCCCACCAGCCTCCTCTGTCCATGGGGTTTCCCAGGCAAGGATACTGGAGTGGGCTGCCATTTGCTTCTTCAGGGGATCTTCTTCAGGTGGATTCTTTACCTCTGAGCCACCAGGGAAGCCAATGTATACCTATGCTTTATATACATGTGTTTATACATGCACATACAGGAAAGCTCTCTAAAGAGCTCAAATTATACATATATCAGTGAACAGCAAAGTTGCCCTGGAAACCATCTTCTCCAGTCTAGGCCTCACCAGGCAGATGATCAGAGGATAAAACTTGGGTCCCAGGAGATAGAAGACGTCTGGTGTCAACAGCTAGAACAGGGAGGTGCTGACGGCTGTCCCATCTCAGGGGATTTGGGCCCCTATAAAGTGACGTCAGAGGTTTTGGTCTCCAGTAGCCTTCCACACTCAGGTCCCACTGATTGCTATGCATGCTCAGCCTCACCTGAAGCCACCCTGCCCCCACCATGTTACCTCTGGGGCTGTGAGTGCTCTGGCCACTTTAGTCAACTTTCTCCCTACTCTCAGCCCAGAGAGCCCAGAGTTAAACCCAGGGAGGCACAGGTGAAACAGCCACAGGACCTTCGTCCCACCTGTCTTCAATGTAAGGGGACATTTTCAGTTGATTTTCTGACCATGAGAGCCCTTCCATTCACTCACCAACCCACATACTCTTCCTTCCATCCATCCATCCATCCATCCATCCATCTATCCATTCATCCACTCAACCACCCCTCCACCTATCCATCCATCCATGCACCTATCCACCCATCCATCCATCCTTTCAGTCAAAAAACTTTTCTTCTTCTAACTTAACTGAGCACTTACTATATGTGGGAGCTGTGTTCATCAGCTGAAGTTACAGTGATGGCCAAGCTGAGACTCTGGCCCTAAAGGAGAATAAATGATTTCTCTTTGATCCTTCCAGGGAGCAGAGTTTGATCAGAGAAGAAATCCAAGTGGTAAGAAGAGGGAATGGGGTGGGGCATAGAACAGCGAAGGAGAAGGTAACAGAACATAGAACAGCAGTGGAGAAGGTAAGCTTTGTTTACAGCTCACAGAGCAAAACTGACCACCAGCCAATGCCCTAGTCAGAGTGAAGCCTGGGAGGAGAAACCCAGGACAGCCTAAGAGAGAAGGTGAGGACCACCCTCATTGGTCAGTGCAGGGGAGGGTCCTGCCAGAACTGCCAGCTGAGGACACCGAAATTGAGGAGTGATGAGAGTAAAGCTGTTCTCTGAAGGTTCAGGAGAAGAAAAAACTGTTTGAGGTCCATGGGGACACTTCCTATGCAGAATAAGTCACGGTGACTGTAAGACAGACGATAAGTCCTAAATCTTCTCCAGTCTAGGCCTCACCAGGCAGATGATCAGAGGATAAAACTTGGGTCCCAGGAGATAGAAGACGTCTGGTGTCAACAGCTAGAACAGGGAGGTGCTGACGGCTGTCCCATCTCAGGGGATTTGGGCCCCTATAAAGTGACGTCAGAGGTTTTGGTCTCCAGTAGCCTTCCACACTCAGGTCCCACTGATTGCTATGCATGCTCAGCCTCACCTGAAGCCACCCTGCCCCCACCATGTTACCTCTGGGGCTGTGAGTGCTCTGGCCACTTTAGTCAACTTTCTCCCTACTCTCAGCCCAGAGAGCCCAGAGTTAAACCCAGGGAGGCACAGGTGAAACAGCCACAGGACCTTCGTCCCACCTGTCTTCAATGTAAGGGGACATTTTCAGTTGATTTTCTGACCATGAGAGCCCTTCCATTCACTCACCAACCCACATACTCTTCCTTCCATCCATCCATCCATCCATCCATCCATCTATCCATTCATCCACTCAACCACCCCTCCACCTATCCATCCATCCATGCACCTATCCACCCATCCATCCATCCTTTCAGTCAAAAAACTTTTCTTCTTCTAACTTAACTGAGCACTTACTATATGTGGGAGCTGTGTTCATCAGCTGAAGTTACAGTGATGGCCAAGCTGAGACTCTGGCCCTAAAGGAGAATAAATGATTTCTCTTTGATCCTTCCAGGGAGCAGAGTTTGATCAGAGAAGAAATCCAAGTGGTAAGAAGAGGGAATGGGGTGGGGCATAGAACAGCGAAGGAGAAGGTAACAGAACATAGAACAGCAGTGGAGAAGGTAAGCTTTGTTTACAGCTCACAGAGCAAAACTGACCACCAGCCAATGCCCTAGTCAGAGTGAAGCCTGGGAGGAGAAACCCAGGACAGCCTAAGAGAGAAGGTGAGGACCACCCTCATTGGTCAGTGCAGGGGGAGGGGTCCTGCCAGAACTGCCAGTTGAGGACACCGAAATTGAGGAGTGATGAGAGTAAAGCTGTTCTCTGAAGGTTCAGGAGAAGAAAAAACTGTTTGAGGTCCATGGGGACACTTCCTATGCAGAATAAGTCACGGTGACTGTAAGACAGACATGCCAGGCTTGTTACTAAATTACCTGGTTGACACCACATTTTAAAATGTAGTTTCCAGGTTCTCATCCCCTTCCATACAGCCACTCCAGTTGCTGTAACTTGAGACCTTTCCCTTCTGCCACCTCCCCCCTACTCTGGACTGAACATGTGCAGGAGACATTTCCTAGGTCAAAATACTCTGTGGCTTCATTACTCTTTACTCAGAGCACACTCCTGAGCCTCCACCATGGCCCAGCCCAATCTGCTGCACATGTGTCGACCGTCTGACACGTGTGCACTGTCCTCGGTGTTGCCCCGCTTCTGCCATTCCCTCCGAGCAGCTCGACTGGCCATCCTTCTTGCAGCTATACCTGCTGCCCCCCAGGCACTGCGACAGGTACCCTCCCCAGGGTGGTCCTCAGCAAGGCTGTGATTACACTTGCATAATTCTTGGCTGGCTTCCACGGCGCAAGTGGGCTCTTACCTGGGCCACCTTGCCTGCAAACCTCAGCAACAAACTCCTCTCAAAAAGAGGGAGGCCACTCAGCACAACAAACGCAACAATGGCTTCAGAACCACTGGATTCTGACTCCATGATGTTGTGACCTCACGCAAGCTTCCCTTTCCTCACTTCATAGACTCTGGACACCCAGAGGTAGCCAAGAGAATCAAAAGAATATGTCTCAAACTGTCAATGCATTTCAGATGCTCGTGTTGTGACCACAGGGCCCTCCTATCTGCTCCCTTTCATGGGAAAAGACTTGGGTATACCTTAAGTGCTTAATCATTGCAAGTGATCGTGAAGTAGGGCTGTGACAAGTCAGACTTCTCAGCAGGGCTAACCGTCTATCCTGGGGGAAAGGCCAAGAGAGTGGCAGAGCTAGGACAGGAGACCCGAGTGCTGGGGACCTTGGCTTGAAGCCAGAGTCTCTGTTTTGCCTGCTCCCTAGTGGGGGGGGTGGTCTGGAAGTACTGGGATGAGCAGTGCATGCTCTCCTCCTTTACTGGGAGACAGGAGGCCAGGGGGACTCTGGCAGGTTCTGAAGGTGGTGCTCGGCCTTCCGCTGGCTGGGATGGGGACAGGCAGGGAGTGTGTCTGGGAGGGAAATATCGGACCAACCGGGCTGGCTGGGACCCCTGGCAGCACTCACCTGGAGCCATGGCTGCTGCTCTCCAGGTGCCTGAAGGAATGTGGGGCTAATGAGCGACTTTCATCTGTTGACTCATGAGCTGACTTCTAAAGCTGCCTCTTGCCAGTAAAGGGTGGGATGAGGGCTGAGCCCCTCCAGAGCACCTGTGGGGACACAAGTGTCAAGAAGATGGTTGAGGAAGAAACCAAGTGATAACCTGCCCATGGGGGTTGGGAGACAGTCTTAGATGATGGATATAGACCTGGGAGGAGCTTGAGGATGGAGCAGCAGGAGGGCCTGGGGGCCTGGGTCCTCCATCGTCACACCAGGGTCACACAGGTTTAAAAGAGCTGCTGTAAGATTAACCTGGGGCCAGAAACCTCCTTCCGCCTGGGGAGCAGGTGGCATTCTCCCTACGTGAGAGGGGCCACCATCTTCCCCTCTGACTTGGCCAAGGCAGAGCAAGGCCCAGGCTGGGGGCCAGACCATCGTGCCAATTTGGCATTCGGCCTGAGCAACACAAACCAAGGTCAGCTGTGGGTGGGGAGGGCACCATTTGCATTCAGGGCCTAAAAGGAGGCAAGGGATCAGCCGCCCTCCACCCTGGCCCCCACTGTCCATTCAAGGCCTCATTGTGGGTGTTGGTGACTCAGAGGAGCTTCTGGTTTCTGTCGGTTTCTTGAGGTTCAGGCAACCTGATCCTGAAACAGTGACAAGCCTTGAAACAATCCACCTGACTCCCCCAGATAAGTGTTTCAGGCCTGGCCAAATGCAACAAGAAACGAAAGACGTGGCAAGTAGCTCAGCAGGGCTAACCGTCTATCCTGGGGGAAAGGCCAAGAGAGTGGCAGAGCTAGGACAGGAGACCCGAGTGCTGGGGACCTTGGCTTGAAGCCAGAGTCTCTGTTTTGCCTGCTCCCTAGTGGGGGGGGTGGTCTGGAAGTACTGGGATGAGCAGTGCATGCTCTCCTCCTTTACTGGGAGACAGGAGGCCAGGGGGACTCTGGCAGGTTCTGAAGGTGGTGCTCGGCCTTCCGCTGGCTGGGATGGGGACAGGCAGGGAGTGTGTCTGGGAGGGAAATATCGGACCAACCGGGCTGGCTGGGACCCCTGGCAGCACTCACCTGGAGCCATGGCTGCTGCTCTCCAGGTGCCTGAAGGAATGTGGGGCTAATGAGCGACTTTCATCTGTTGACTCATGAGCTGACTTCTAAAGCTGCCTCTTGCCAGTAAAGGGTGGGATGAGGGCTGAGCCCCTCCAGAGCACCTGTGGGGACACAAGTGTCAAGAAGATGGTTGAGGAAGAAACCAAGTGATAACCTGCCCATGGGGGTTGGGAGACAGTCTTAGATGATGGATATAGACCTGGGAGGAGCTTGAGGATGGAGCAGCAGGAGGGCCTGGGGGCCTGGGTCCTCCATCGTCACACCAGGGTCACACAGGTTTAAAAGAGCTGCTGTAAGATTAACCTGGGGCCAGAAACCTCCTTCCGCCTGGGGAGCAGGTGGCATTCTCCCTACGTGAGAGGGGCCACCATCTTCCCCTCTGACTTGGCCAAGGCAGAGCAAGGCCCAGGCTGGGGGCCAGACCATCGTGCCAATTTGGCATTCGGCCTGAGCAACACAAACCAAGGTCAGCTGTGGGTGGGGAGGGCACCATTTGCATTCAGGGCCTAAAAGGAGGCAAGGGATCAGCCGCCCTCCACCCTGGCCCCCACTGTCCATTCAAGGCCTCATTGTGGGTGTTGGTGACTCAGAGGAGCTTCTGGTTTCTGTCGGTTTCTTGAGGTTCAGGCAACCTGATCCTGAAACAGTGACAAGCCTTGAAACAATCCTCCTGACTCCCCCAGATAAGTGTTTCAGGCCTGGCCAAAAATGCAACAGAATGGAAAAGGACGTTGCAAGGGAAAGGTCAGATGCTGGGCCTCCTGTGGACAGGAGCAGGTGACTGCTCGGGCCAGAGGGCCAATTTTGTGGCCTGGGAACACAGGTGGGTGGCAATGACCCCACAGATCAGCCTGGCCTCCAACTGCTGAGTCTGAGCAGATGGCACCCAGCCCAGCCCAGCTGGGACACCTCAGGACAGGGCCTCTCAGGTGACAGGAAAGGAAACAACCCAAAGTCACACACCACGTCCAGCTGACTAGAGAGGCAGAAGGGCTTCTCTCTGAAGGAATGGTCACTTACAGAGCCCGCTGTATACCTGCAGTACATCTGCTGTTGCTTCTCACTTAGCCCTGCCGGTGAGTATCCTTAGCCCCATTTTACAGATAAGCAAATCGAGACTTTGGTGGCTGAGCATAGAGCAGAGACAGAGACACTCCACCCAGCAGGAGACACCTTTTCTTCTCTCCCACCGTGGGAAGTTGCTCCCTCACCGGCAGGCACTGTCTGGAAGTGCCAGGGGAATTTATGCCCCCAGGGTCCTCAGATCCCAGGAAGAGGGAGCTGGTGGCTAAATGCCCAAGAGAAAGACCGCTGGTCTTTCCGAAGGGCTGGTGGCTTGAACCCTTGCTGGTAGGGAAAGCCCTCATTCACGGGCTTTTCTGGGCCCCTTCCTGCCCTCCCCTCATCCAACCCCACCCCACCTTGTGCTTCCTGGGATCACCTGCAACCACATCCTTGTTGTGAGTCTGCTTTGGGGGACTCCCCACCCCAGTCAAGACAGGGCTCCTGGCTCCCTCTTCCAAGAGAGACGGCTGGGGCAGCTCTAACAATCGGGTTCTCAAGATGGAGGGAGGGGCGGGGGGAGCCAGCTGAGTAACCACAGTGTCCGTTAGATTTCTTTTTCCTCAAATTTGAGTTTCCCCCTGCTGAGCTTTTCTTAAACCTTCAATGACTATGAGCAGGGTCCTGCCTGCTGGCAAATGCTAGCAGATGACAAAGGCAATGAACAAGCAGCAAATTAATCCTCATAGAAAAGCCCAGAAATGGCCAATCCTTTCACAACATTTCTGTGTGTTTGGTGAACCCATGGGCTGTGGTTTAACTGTGTGTAAACATAATAAAGTGGTATTATGCAAGTAAACATGTTCCTAATTTGCAGGGTGGATAATGTAAGGGCCAGAGGGCCAATTTTGTGGCCTGGGAACACAGGTGGGTGGCAATGACCCCACAGATCAGCCTGGCCTCCAACTGCTGAGTCTGAGCAGATGGCACCCAGCCCAGCCCAGCTGGGACACCTCAGGACAGGGCCTCTCAGGTGACAGGAAAGGAAACAACCCAAAGTCACACACCACGTCCAGCTGACTAGAGAGGCAGAAGGGCTTCTCTCTGAAGGAATGGTCACTTACAGAGCCCGCTGTATACCTGCAGTACATCTGCTGTTGCTTCTCACTTAGCCCTGCCGGTGAGTATCCTTAGCCCCATTTTACAGATAAGCAAATCGAGACTTTGGTGGCTGAGCATAGAGCAGAGACAGAGACACTCCACCCAGCAGGAGACACCTTTTCTTCTCTCCCACCGTGGGAAGTTGCTCCCTCACCGGCAGGCACTGTCTGGAAGTGCCAGGGAATTTATGCCCCAGGGTCCTCAGATCCCAGGAAGGGGGAGCTGGTGGCTAAATGCCCAAGAGAAAGACCGCTGGTCTTTCCGAAGGGCTGGTGGCTTGAACCCTTGCTGGTAGGAAAGCCCTCATTCACGGGCTTTTCTGGGCCCCTTCCTGCCCTCCCCTCATCCAACCCCACCCCACCTTGTGCTTCCTGGGATCACCTGCAACCACATCCTTGTTGTGAGTCTGCTTTGGGGGACTCCCCACCCCAGTCAAGACAGGGCTCCTGGCTCCCTCTTCCAAGAGAGACGGCTGGGGCAGCTCTAACAATCGGGTTCTCAAGATGGAGGGAGGGGCGGGGGGAGCCAGCTGAGTAACCACAGTGTCCGTTAGATTTCTTTTTCCTCAAATTTGAGTTTCCCCCTGCTGAGCTTTTCTTAAACCTTCAATGACTATGAGCAGGGTCCTGCCTGCTGGCAAATGCTAGCAGATGACAAAGGCAATGAACAAGCAGCAAATTAATCCTCATAGAAAAGCCCAGAAATGGCCAATCCTTTCACAACATTTCTGTGTGTTTGGTGAACCCATGGGCTGTGGTTTAACTGTGTGTAAACATAATAAAGTGGTATTATGCAAGTAAACATGTTCCTAATTTGCAGGGTGGATTGAAATGTAAGAGCGTTCTGTGGCATCCTCAGAGGGGGTGTGTGCAGCATCCAGCTGTCCAACCATCCAGTCCTGGCCCTGCAGCCTCCGCGCTCTGCCATGACGTGAATTGGGCGCCAGAGAGGGGCAGTGTGGAGTGTGGAGGGGCTGATCTGTGCAGTGCAGGTAGGGCCCAGGAGGCACAGGACCCACTGCTCTCCTTGCCCAGCACCCAATCAAGAATTTCAAGGCCTCGTCATCTCATTCAACTAACTCCCAGCTCCATGTGCTCAGAGATAGAAGAAAACACTCCCAAACATGGCCACAACTCACCTCGCCTCTGGAGTCTCTATCCCTGCCTTCCTTTAGAAGAGGGACGGGGCTTTTCTTCCTTACTGGGCAGTGGACACCACCTACAGCTATGTAACCGTGAGTGAGGGGCTTCATCTTGTGGCCACCTGAGAAGCTGGGTGAGGATGGGCTCCTGGGGGTGAAGTTTTAATGTGTATGAGGCCCAGGTGCAGGGCAACTCTCCAACCACACTAACCCCTGCCTTGCTGTGTCACTTGGGGGCTGGAGGCAGATGCTTCACCAGCTCTTTGAACAGAGAGAGTTTAACATAAAGAACTGCTAACTAGGAGCATGAAAGAGAAAAGGGGAAACCGAGGCAGCATGTAGCGGAGCAAGTGCAGGAACATAGCTGGGGCTGAAGAGGCCGAGGTGGAGTGATTGAAACCCAGGGCTGAGGGACTCTGTGAAGCAGGGACCCAGATCTGTGAGGAGAGAGGCACAGCTGGGTGCTGTGGTCCTCCCAGTGACAGGAAAGGATCAGGCGACTTTAGCTTCAAGTGTGCTCTGCCTTTCCAGCCCCTTGGCCTTGGCAATCCCTTGTTCCCTTCTCAGCTGGTCCCCAACAGCCTCTGCCTCCTGGTCTTCCTGCCTCTGGGCAATCCTCTCCTCTTAACTGTGGCCTCAACATAGTGAAGTCTCTTGTACTAAAGTACAATAGGCCAGAGGTGACAGGATGTGACTTCCTAGATTATTAGATCACAAAATGACTGTACCTGCCACCCTCCCTGCCTCTCTTTCTTTCAGAGCTCCTGCTCTGGAAAAAAGCCACCTGCCATACTGGGAGAGACCCTGTGGAGAGGCCCAGGTGGATGTTTCCAGCCCACAGTGGGCAACCTGAGACAGTTTGGAAGCAAATCATCCAGTCCCAGTCAGAGCCTGCCTTACCTCCGGTGGACTTGAGAGGTTCTGAGCTAAGCTGCACCTTTTTCCTGACACATAGGAACTGAGTGAGGTCATGAAAGGTTGTTGCTTAAAGCTGTTCAATTTTGGAGTCACTTGTTACGCAGCCATAGCTAACTAACACACCTGTCCATCTCTATCTTCTCTGTTCATTCGTCCAACACACAGCTATCAAGCTCCCACTAAGTTCCGGGCCCTGTGCTGGGTGCTGATATCACAGACAGGCGAGGGGGAAGACATGGTCTCTGTGGTCCCAGCTTCACAGACAGAAGAGGGACGGGCTTTTCTTCCTTACTGGGCAGTGGACACCTAGATGACTGTGCACCAGGTTTTCCTGGGGTGAAGTTTTAATGTGTATGAGGCCCAGGTGCAGGGCAACTCTCCAACCACACTAACCCCTGCCTTGCTGTGTCACTTGGGGGCTGGAGGCAGATGCTTCACCAGCTCTTTGAACAGAGAGAGTTTAACATAAAGAACTGCTAACTAGGAGCATGAAAGAGAAAAGGGGAAACCGAGGCAGCATGTAGCGGAGCAAGTGCAGGAACATAGCTGGGGCTGAAGAGGCCGAGGTGGAGTGATTGAAACCCAGGGCTGAGGGACTCTGTGAAGCAGGGACCCAGATCTGTGAGGAGAGAGGCACAGCTGGGTGCTGTGGTCCTCCCAGTGACAGGAAAGGATCAGGCGACTTTAGCTTCAAGTGTGCTCTGCCTTTCCAGCCCCTTGGCCTTGGCAATCCCTTGTTCCCTTCTCAGCTGGTCCCCAACAGCCTCTGCCTCCTGGTCTTCCTGCCTCTGGGCAATCCTCTCCTCTTAACTGTGGCCTCAACATAGTGAAGTCTCTTGTACTAAAGTACAATAGGCCAGAGGTGACAGGATGTGACTTCCTAGATTATTAGATCACAAAATGACTGTACCTGCCACCCTCCCTGCCTCTCTTTCTTTCAGAGCTCCTGCTCTGGAAAAAGCCACCTGCCATACTGGGAGAGACCCTGTGGAGAGGCCCAGGTGGATGTTTCCAGCCCACAGTGGGCAACCTGAGACAGTTTGGAAGCAAATCATCCAGTCCCAGTCAGAGCCTGCCTTACCTCCGGTGGACTTGAGAGGTTCTGAGCTAAGCTGCACCTTTTTCCTGACACATAGGAACTGAGTGAGGTCATGAAAGGTTGTTGCTTAAAGCTGTTCAATTTTGGAGTCACTTGTTACGCAGCCATAGCTAACTAACACACCTGTCCATCTCTATCTTCTCTGTTCATTCGTCCAACACACAGCTATCAAGCTCCCACTAAGTTCCGGGCCCTGTGCTGGGTGCTGATATCACAGACAGGCGAGGGGGAAGACATGGTCTCTGTGGTCCCAGCTTCAGAGAGACAGGCAAGTGTGGCCGCATTGAAGGATGTGACCTTGCCTGTGATGCTGTGGACTCCTCACAGAGCTTCTCTTCCACCATTGCTCTCATGTGCACAACTTCTCCCAAGTCCCCCCATTGGGCAGCCTCTTACCTTCCCGTGGACACTACAGTCTGTAGCTACTCTCTTCCACAGAGTGGTGTGTTGTTGCTGAGACACCACATGCTACCAGTTCACACCACCATAATGTGTCTGGGCCATAGCCAAGCCAAGCACTCCTGGAGCAGGTTTGGCTGGCAACTCTCAGTGCCCAGCCTGGTGCCTGGTACTAGTGGGTATCCAGAGACAGAATTAGTTGGTGTGTCTAAATCTTGTATCCTCTACTACACAGAAGGTTTTTTGAATCTCGGCATCTGAACTGACGGCTTCCTATGCACAGTTGAACCATCAGGGACCTCAGAGAATTTCTCCAGGATCTCTTTCTTACCTTCTGTCTTAGTCCTTTCAGGCTGTTATAACAAGATGCTGTGGACCGGGTGCCTTATAAATGGCAGAAATTTATTTTTTGCAGTTCTGGAGCCTGGAAATCCAGGCAGATTTGGGTGTCTGGTGAGGGCATGCACCCTCGCTCACAGATGGCCTTTTTCTCCTTGTGGCCCCACTTGAAAGAATGGATGAGAGAGCTCACTGGGTCTCTCACATAAGGACACTAATCTCATTTATGGGCTTCCTTTGTGGCTCAGATGGTAAAGAATATGCCTGCAATGCAGGAGATCCAGGTTCAGTCCTTGGGTCAGGAAGATACTTTGGAGAAGGGAATGGCAACCCACTACAGTATTCTTGTCTGGAGAATTCCATGAATAGAAGAGCTTGGTGGGCTACAATCCAAGGGGTTGCAAAGAATCATACACAATTGAGCGACCAACACAGGAAGATCATGTATAGATATCGCACCCTAATGACCTAATCTCCTTCCAAAGGCTCCAGCCTCCTAACACTATCAAAATGGCGGTAAGGGTTTCACCATATGAATTGGGGGAGGGGTGGGCAAAAGCATTCAGTCTAAAGCACCCTCCACTCCAGACCTGCTTTCTCTGATGTCACAGCCCTCACACCAGTCCTTCTATGGTGTCAGGGCAGTTGACATAGAGTCCCCTCAGGTGGGTGAAGATCACATGGATTATTTCTTTCCTATAGCTGGTAGTAAAGGCAAATGTCCTATCCCTGAGTGTGTGGCATATGTCCTGAACCTGGGATTTCATAGGCTTCCTCTACTAAGCCCTGGTGACTTTGGGTCCCCTCTGCTCTAGCATGGTCAGAGCAGGGGCTCTCCATGCTGGCTGGACCCTGCCTTGCTTCCCACAGGTGCAGTCCTGAGACTTCCCTGGGAAGCACAGATCTGCTGGGCTTTGTCCCAACTCTGTGGGGACTGAGGGAACACCTAAGATAGGAACTGAGTTCCTCCCTTCCTGAAAACCTCCTGCAATAGAGTTCCCAGGAGGTCTACCTCTGAGGTGGAGCCTGACCCCCTATCCTTTGGAGGTCAAGCTGACAGAAATATGGGAAGGGGCTGGGTAGGATTGGGAAGAGGGAGAAAGTGTCTTAAGCAAGGGCTCACAGAGCTCTGGAGCTAGGGAGTCCTAAGATGGCTTGAGGAGACTTAAGCCCATACCCCAAGCTGATCAGCTGCTGGACATGAAATTCACTTGAGAAAGGGTGTTCCCTGGGTGAGGAAACCCGGAGTTGGGAGCCGAGATATAGACCTGAGGCTCTAGACTCCTCCTTCTTTGACTAACGCACTAAGGTGGAGATTCCATGAATAGGAAAACCCGAGATGGTAAAGAATATGCCTGCAATGCAGGAGATCCAGGTTCAGTCCTTGGGTCAGGAAGATACTTTGGAGAAGGGAATGGCAACCCACTACAGTATTCTTGTCTGGAGAATTCCATGAATAGAAGAGCTTGGTGGGCTACAATCCAAGGGTTGCAAAGAATCATACACAATTGAGCGACCAACACAGGAAGATCATGTATAGATATCGCACCCTAATGACCTAATCTCCTTCCAAAGGCTCCAGCCTCCTAACACTATCAAAATGGCGGTAAGGGTTTCACCATATGAATTGGGGGAGGGGTGGGCAACAGCCTTCAGTCTCAAGCCCCCTCCACTCCAGACCTGCTTTCTCTGATGTCACAGCCCTCACACCAGTCCTTCTATGGTGTCAGGGCAGTTGACATAGAGTCCCCTCAGGTGGGTGAAGATCACATGGATTATTTCTTTCCTATAGCTGGTAGTAAAGGCAAATGTCCTATCCCTGAGTGTGTGGCATATGTCCTGAACCTGGGATTTCATAGGCTTCCTCTACTAAGCCCTGGTGACTTTGGGTCCCCTCTGCTCTAGCATGGTCAGAGCAGGGGCTCTCCATGCTGGCTGGACCCTGCCTTGCTTCCCACAGGTGCAGTCCTGAGACTTCCCTGGGAAGCACAGATCTGCTGGGCTTTGTCCCAACTCTGTGGGGACTGAGGGAACACCTAAGATAGGAACTGAGTTCCTCCCTTCCTGAAAACCTCCTGCAATAGAGTTCCCAGGAGGTCTACCTCTGAGGTGGAGCCTGACCCCCTATCCTTTGGAGGTCAAGCTGACAGAAATATGGGAAGGGGCTGGGTAGGATTGGGAAGAGGGAGAAAGTGTCTTAAGCAAGGGCTCACAGAGCTCTGGAGCTAGGGGAGTCCTAAGATGGCTTGAGGAGACTTAAGCCCATACCCCAAGCTGATTAGCTGCTGGACATGAAATTCACTTGAGAAAGGGTGTTCCCCTGGGTGAGGCAACCCACACAGCCCAGGAGGTTGGGAGCCGAGATATAGACCTGAGGCTCTAGACTCCTCCTTCTTTGAACTATAAACCTCATGGCTCATCTTGAAGGTGGAGGATGGCAAGGGAACGCAGTTACTTTTGTGTGGGGGCAACCAGGGAAGGAAGGGATTGCATCCTGTCCTGTCGACCCCCACAGTCAGCCTGGGACCCTGGGGGAACTAGTTCAAACAGCACCACTGGAGTCTGACTCACCCTAGGGGACCTGTGGCCCCAAGACTAAGTTGTTAATTGAAGATACCCATAAAACTTCTGGGGCTTGTGCCTTGGCCTCACTTTCTGCCTCTTCCTGTGTGCTTCAGGAGGGACGGTTTGGGAAGAACAGCCCTTGGTGATGCCAGGGTCTCTTATTTTAAGGTCTGCCCTCATGTTGGTCCTCCTCACTGGCCACACACTAGCTTCTCTCTGACGAGGCTGACAGGAGCCCCATTTGATCTGCACCTCAGTTACTAGTGCCTTGAGGACACTGAGCAACCAATCATGTGAGAACTCAGCAGCTTAAAGCAAGAGGCATTTACTGATCTCCCAAGACTATGGGCTGGTGACAGTCTGGGCGTGTCTAAGCTGTTGTCCTAGTGCTGGTTGTGCTCACTCTCCTGCCTGGGGATCTGCTGGTGGTTGGCTAGTCTGGGGTGGCCTCAGTGGAGCAACTAGGGGCACTATCTCTGTTCCATGCTCTCATAGACTGGCAGGCCCATTAAGAGTGGGCTCAGGGCCAAGCAGAGAAGCAAAATGAACAAGTTCCCAGTTGGCAGCAATTTTCAAGCCTCTACTTGCATCACACTTGCTAAAAGACCATTGTTTGAAGAAAGTCACATGACTGCCATGGGGTCACATAGGGAAGGTTGTAAAAGGACCTGGTGGACAGGCGCTAGTACAGGGAGGATGAGAACTGACAGCCCCGTACCCCATATGCTGCCTGGTGGGAGAGGGAAGACTGATCAAGAGGCTCTAAGAGCCATAATTATGAGGTAGTTCTGACACACAGCAAATGGTCAGGCCCCTGAGGACATCCATAGGCTGGACCTGAGTGACTGTGAGAGCATCTCACCAGGTCCCCCAGGGTCCAGAGCAAGTGGGATGTCAATGGGCACCTTCGCCCTGAATGGAGGTGACTTCTTGACAGTGGGCGTGGGTGGGCTGAGGTGGGGTCTGCTCAGAGCTTGTGTGGCACTAGGCCCCATCACACAATCACAGCCACATGGGCTGGCCTGGACGCAGGAGAGGAGGGCACAGGTGGGCTAGGAGGAGGGGTGGCAGCCTCACCTGAGGTGGATTCCAGGAAGTGGTGCAGTGGGCACACAGACTCACAAACGATCCAGCTTCCTCCAAGGCAATTGCTGTGACCTTTCTCAGGGTGAGGACCCTCCTGCAGTCCCAGTCACACTTCTGCAGAATCCCTCTCCTTAGAGTACTTTTCTTCACCTTCACGCTGGAATTAAAGGAGACGCCACACAAGGTATCTCCCAAGGGGATTCAGAACAGACACAAGTAACCAAGCACTTGTCTTCCCCACAGTTACCAATGGTGGGATTTATGCCCATGTGTAGGAATTCAGGGTGATAGAATATTCATTTATTTAGTCGGTATTGATCAATTGACCTTGAGTCCAAGGCTTTACTGTACTAGGCTGGAGGGAATTGACTTCACTCACTCCTGTGCATCCAAAGAGCAGGTGTCCCAGGCTTCCTGTCATTGGTCTGCCCTGGAGGGCCCAGACTGTCTGCCATCATGTCCGCATTGTGTGGGCATAAGAAACTTGACAAATCCAGGAGTTCTGGAAGCCTCACATCTCCAAATGCAGACAGGACTGCCCAGGACCCTCAGACACTTCTCCCCAGGGTGAAAAGAAAATTAATACCACACACACACATAAAAATCAAGAAGCCAACTCAACTGACTCTCCATTCTTACAAATAATAATAGCTAAATTTGATTATCTACTGATTATGTGTCTAGCACTGTTCTAAGTTTCTTAGTAATTATTAACTCTCTTGACCATCACAACCACCCTATAAGGTTGAAATGACTGAAATTGAGGCACAGCAGTGTTTAGTAGTTTGTTGGTGGTGGTAGTGATCAGTCATGCCCAACTCGTAGCGACCCTGTGGACTTCAGCACACCAGATTTGCCTGTCCTAACTATCTCCCAGACTTTGCTTAAATTCATGTCCATTGAGACCGTGATGCTATCTAAGCATCTCGTCTCTGCTGGCCTCTTCTCCTTTGCCTTCAGTCTTTTCCAGCATCAGGGTCTCTTCCAATGAATCAATTCTTCACAACAGGTGGCCAAAATATTGGAGCTTAGCAACCATCCTCTCAATGAATATTCAGCATTGATTTTCTTTAGAATTAACTGGCTTGATCTCCTTACTGTCCAAGGAACTCTAAAGAGTCTTAGCACAATGGTTTGAAAGCATCAATTCTCTGTTGTTCAGCCTTCTTTATGGTCCAACTCTTACATCCAAATATGACTACTGGGAAAGCCATAGCTTTGACCATACATGACCTTTGTCAGCAAAGTCATGTTTCTGCTTTTCGATATGCTATCTAGGTTTGTCATAGCTTTCCTTCCAAAGAGCAAGTGTCTTGTAATTTCATGGGTGCTGTCACCATCCTCATTGAGTTTGGAACCCAAGAAAAGAAAACCTCTCACTGCTTCCATTTTTTTCCCATTCTATTTGTCATGAAGTGATGGGACCAAATGCCATGATCTTAGCTTTTTGAATGTTGAGTTTTAAGTCAGATTATTCACTCTCCTCTTTCAGCCTCATCAAGAGTCTCTTTAGTTCTTCTTCACTCTCGCCCATAGAGTTATATTATCTGCATATCTGATGTTGTTGATATTTCTCCTGGCAATCAGAACCTTCCAGCCTGTGGTTCATCTAGCCTGGCAGTTCGCATGATGTACTCTGCATAAGGTCAAATATTTAACAAGAGGCAGGACTAGGATTTGAACCCAAGTGATCCGGCATTCCTGACTTCTGTGCCCTCTGGTCTCTAGAGGAAAGCACAGCTTGCAGAGGATTGCCAAATGGCGAATCCAGGACCCCTCTCACCAAGGAGTGGTGAGTGCTGATCTGATCTTAGGCATCCAAGCAGTGTTTAGTAGTTTGTTGGTGGTGGTAGTGATCAGTCATGCCCAACTCGTAGCGACCCTGTGGACTTCAGCACACCAGATTTGCCTGTCCTAACTATCTCCCAGACTTTGCTTAAATTCATGTCCATTGAGACCGTGATGCTATCTAAGCATCTCGTCTCTGCTGCCTCTTCTCCTTTGCCTTCAGTCTTTTCCAGCATCAGGGTCTCTTCCAATGAATCAATTCTTCACAACAGGTGGCCAAAATATTGGAGCTTAGCAACCATCCTCTCAATGAATATTCAGCATTGATTTTCTTTAGAATTAACTGGCTTGATCTCCTTACTGTCCAAGGAACTCTAAAGAGTCTTAGCACAATGGTTTGAAAGCATCAATTCTCTGTTGTTCAGCCTTCTTTATGGTCCAACTCTTACATCCAAATATGACTACTGGGAAAGCCATAGCTTTGACCATACATGACCTTTGTCAGCAAAGTCATGTTTCTGCTTTTCGATATGCTATCTAGGTTTGTCATAGCTTTCCTTCCAAAGAGCAAGTGTCTTGTAATTTCATGGGTGCTGTCACCATCCTCATTGAGTTTGGAACCCAAGAAAAGAAAACCTCTCACTGCTTCCATTTTTTTCCCATTCTATTTGTCATGAAGTGATGGGACCAAATGCCATGATCTTAGCTTTTTGAATGTTGAGTTTTAAGTCAGATTATTCACTCTCCTCTTTCAGCCTCATCAAGAGTCTCTTTAGTTCTTCTTCACTCTCGCCCATAGAGTTATATTATCTGCATATCTGATGTTGTTGATATTTCTCCTGGCAATCAGAACCTTCCAGCCTGTGGTTCATCTAGCCTGGCAGTTCGCATGATGTACTCTGCATAAGGTCAAATATTTAACAAGAGGCAGGACTAGGATTTGAACCCAAGTGATCCGGCATTCCTGACTTCTGTGCCCTCTGGTCTCTAGAGGAAAGCACAGCTTGCAGAGGATTGCCAAATGGCGAATCCAGGACCCCTCTCACCAAGGAGTGGTGAGTGCTGATCTGTAGGCATCCAAGCAGTTTCTCTCTATTCTTCTTTGGTCTCCAAGCCCATGGTCCTCAGTCCTTCTGAGAGGCTTCTACTAGAAAGAAGCACCTGGAAAGGAATCCAGGATGACCAGAGCCAAGGCCAAAGGTATCTTTGACACTCCTGTTATTTTAGGCAAATCATTTTGTGACACCAATGTGCAACAGTAATCCTCCAGTCCTCTGGACTAGTCTAAAGAAGGTATGTTTACCAAAAAGTAAGTTGGGTGGGAGGTTTCCCTGAGGAGGGCTGCCCTCAGCTCTGTTCATCTAAGCTTAAAGGAAACTTTTTAACACACTAAACCCACAAAAAGTTTGTTCTCACATAAGCATTAGGGTGAACTTCAGGGCTGGCTTACCTCAGGGACACTGGCCTTGTATCTCAGAAACTCTCTCTAGTCTCTGCTCCCTGAGGCTTCACCCTCAATTCAGTTTTCTTCATGGCAGCAAAATACTGGCAGCAGTCCCCAGCCTCACACCCACATGCCCAGATGTCCAGAGAAAGGGAAGGTGTTTCTTTCCCTATTGGCTCGTAAGAGGGTGTAATGTTTCCACATCTCACTCTCTCTAACTGGGCCACCTGCCTACCACCCAACCATGTGAGGACCAGCTCTAGGGCTCAGGATAATTCCATTGCTGATTGGTTTAGGCCTGGATTCTTTAACCAATCACAGCCCAAGAAAGTGGGCTGACAGTTGGACAAAGTGGGCTGAGCATGAAGGCAGGGATGCTTTAGGACAGGCCTGGGGAAGGGAGTGGGAGTTGGGGGCAGAGAGTGGTGAGCAAGGGGAAGGACCACAGGCCTAAAAGGGGAAGAAGTTAATAAAAAAGAAGGTGTCACCCCAAATTAAATTCTCATGTTCAGTGTGGTTCTTTGCTTCAGAGTCTGGTCAAATAGGATGGTTTGTGTCTTGCCATGGATCCTTCCAGTATGGTGTGTGTTGATGGCCTGGAGGCCAAAGCCAGAGAGAGAGAGAATCAGAGAGACCAAGAGTAGCTTTAGTGCCTCACTCACAAAGCCTGGAACAAGACCTAGGCCATGTCTGGTAACACCTCCCAGCTTGGAAGGGCCCTTCTAGAAGGATTTCCTGTTAAGTGCCACCTGGCTTAAGCCAATGGCCTGGAACCCCGGGTACCTGTCAGACATGTATTCTCAGTGATGATTTTGGTGAGCCCAGGTCACAGGTATGTTTAAACAACAATGCCACATCTGCAGAGGGAGGCGAAGCAGGTACAGCATCAGCCTCTCCCCTACCCTGGGCTCTCATGCTCCCTCTGCTCCTCACCAGGATTAAGTGGGTGCCAGGGCCAACGCCCCAACCAAAATCATTTAAGTGTCGGCTGCATTGAATGCATTTCTGTTGTCTCATGCCACATGTAGAGCCCACTCAACTTAAAATTGGCAAAGGTGCCTTGCTTTTTATTTCTTTAAGAGTCATTATTACCAAAGAGATCATGTCCTGGTACAGAAGAAAAACATCTCCTTGGCCAGACGGCTTCAGTGTCAGCAAATGCTGGTCCTTGCTGGGGCTGCAGGCGGTGGCCAGTAGCTCAGAAAAACCATGCGCAAAGTGGACTGATGGACTCCAACTCAGGGATGGATGCAGTTGCCATGAAATGCTCACTGAAGCCATACCATCCTATGTTGGATGTGAAACTTTCTGTATGTCAACGTATGAGAACCTCCAGAATGCCTTCACAAGAGAGGCTGCCTCTCTTACAGCAGCCGGAGTCTTGGGCTGGTGCAATAGTAACTCGGCCACTCATACTTTTGTTCTCTCCAAGTCCTTCCCAAGGTTGGTAGAAATGGAGGCCTGGCTGCAGAGGGAGATGCAGTTTGATGTCTGACCTTGTTTGGGGTTTAAAGGCATCCAAGTAACTTGTGTCAGCAGCTAGAAGTGCGTCAGAGCCAAAGCGTCTCCAACTGGGCCTAGAGCCATGAAGAGAGGAGAGGCGGCGGCAGGCTGGGTGCCAGTGTGAGCTGAGTGGAGGCTGGAATCAGGCCTGGAGAGTGTGATCCCCTTGGGGACAAGGTGGAGGGCTTTCCTAGGCCACCTCTCCCCAACCTAAGTCAGCTCTGGGGACACAGAGATAAAAACTGAGCTGAGCCCAAGAGAAGGGGTAAGTGGGCATGAGGAGGGCAGAGTTGGGGCATTGGGGAAGAAGGTTTCCCCTTTTAGCCTCTGTGAGAAATGAGGCACTTCTCATTACTCCTGCAGAAGTCCTTACAGAAGGTTTTCATAGGCCCTTCACCAGACAAGGAAAGGAGGTTTGAGAGGCCAAGGGGTACAGTTGGGCTGATTGAACATATGCTGTCTGACTGCAGAGCCATGTCCTCTCCAGCCAAGGCAAAGCGCGACTTTCAGCACTGGGGACACAGAACATGGAGGTGTGGGAAAGCAGGATTCAGGAGTGCCATCTCTGGAGTTGGCCCTGACTGACCTATACCCTTGCTTTAACAGCTACCTTGCTTCTCAGGTTCATGCCACATGTAGAGCCCACTCAACTTAAAATTGGCAAAGGTGCCTTGCTTTTATTTCTTTAAGAGTCTTTATTACCAAAGAGATCATGTCCTGGTACAGAAGAAAAACATCTCCTTGGCCAGACGGCTTCAGTGTCAGCAAATGCTGGTCCTTGCTGGGGCTGCAGGCGGTGGCCAGTAGCCCAGAAAACCATGCGCAAAGTGGACTGATGGACTCCAACTCAGGGATGGATGCAGTTGCCATGAAATGCTCACTGAAGCCATACCATCCTATGTTGGATGTGAAACTTTCTGTATGTCAACGTATGAGAACCTCCAGAATGCCTTCACAAGAGAGGCTGCCTCTCTTACAGCAGCCGGAGTCTTGGGCTGGTGCAATAGTAACTCGGCCACTCATACTTTTGTTCTCTCAAGTCCTTCCCAAGGTTGGTAGAAATGGAGGCCTGGCTGCAGAGGAGATGCAGTTTGATGTCTGACCTTGTTTGGGGTTTAAAGGCATCCAAGTAACTTGTGTCAGCAGCTAGAAGTGCGTCAGAGCCAAAGCGTCTCCAACTGGGCCTAGAGCCATGAAGAGAGGAGAGGCGGCGGCAGGCTGGGTGCCAGTGTGAGCTGAGTGGAGGCTGGAATCAGGCCTGGAGAGTGTGATCCCCTTGGGGACAAGGTGGAGGGCTTTCCTAGGCCACCTCTCCCCAACCTAAGTCAGCTCTGGGGACACAGAGATAAAAACTGAGCTGAGCCCAAGAGAAGGGGTAAGTGGGCATGAGGAGGGCAGAGTTGGGGCATTGGGGGAAGAAGGTTTCCCTTTCAGCCTCTGTGAGAAATGAGGCACTTCTCATTACTCCTGCAGAAGTCCTTACAGAAGGTTTTCATAGGCCCTTCACCAGACAAGGAAAGGAGGTTTGGAGAGGCCAAGGGGTACAGTTGGGCTGATTGAACATATGCTGTCTGACTGCAGAGCCATGTCCTCTCCAGCCAAGGCAAAGCACGACTTTCAGCACTGGGGACACAGAACATGGAGGTGTGGGAAAGCAGGATTCAGGGAGTGCCATCTCTGGAGTTGGCCCTGACTGACCTATACCCCTTGCTTTAACAGCTACCTTGCTTCTCAGGTTCCAGGGTCAGGACCATGAAGCCCAGAGGAGCCCCTCTGAATGGGGTCCAGGGCCAAAGAGGTCAGCAAAGGGGAGGCCGAGGCTCAGGAAGCATCGCAGAGAGGCCACGTGCATCTGCTGTATGAGGGATTTACACCAACAGAAGCTGCCCCTGGCTCAGCCTGAATTAAGTTTCTGTTTGATTATCAAGGAAAATGGAACAATAAAAAAAGCTGTTACTTAATAAATGCAGGTTTCCATGACAGACCAGTGACACTCAGGGTGGGTTTTAGTGGGTGGATACCAAGGGTGCCCTCTCTGAACCTTCTCTAGACCACAGCAGGAAGCACCCACTCTCTATCTGCTCACCATGGGCCTTCTTGTGCCACTCAAGGTCCCAGCCCAGTGGAGACAGCTTCCTGCAGGTGTCCACATGGGATGGACTTCCCACTGTCCAGACCTGCTGATAGGCTAGCTCAGAGGCAGTGTGACTGGGAGCAGAAAACACTCAGGTCTCTGCCCCATCTCCCCACTCCTGGGACCTCCGTGTGTGTCTCTGTCCATCTGGTCCCAACGTCCATCTGGAGGGACTGAAAACTTCCTCAGAGCAACATACTGGGTGCGAGTTGTGGGTACACCGAATACAAGGCTACAGGTGTAGGCAGAGAGACTGAGGAAGACAAGCTGAGCTCATGGAATCATCCAGCTGTCTAGCTTCAGTTTGGGTAAGAATCAGGATTCTTATTTTTTTCTTTCTTCTTTAAGACTCTAATCTGCAGAAATATCACCAAGTCTGTCTTATCTTTCAATTAGAAGGACTCTTTGTTTTGAAGACACTCATCCTGGCACATTTGATCACAAAGCCTGGGGAGATCTGGGAGGGTCCTGTCCCCACCTGAAAGGCTGGCCATTGCTTTCAGAGCAAGGATGGGCATCCTGGTCACAGCCCTGGCCCTGTCTGACTGATTGAGTGCCTCTGAATAAAGAAAACATTTTTTTGATTGAAATATTTACAGGGACAAGAATGATTTCTATGACAAGAAATGTTTATTTTAAGAAGCAAATGTTTAACTTTCAGCACTGGGACACAGAACATGGAGGTGTGGGAAAGCAGGATTCAGGAGTGCCATCTCTGGAGTTGGCCCTGACTGACCTATACCCTTGCTTTAACAGCTACCTTGCTTCTCAGGTTCCAGGGTCAGGACCATGAAGCCCAGAGGAGCCCCTCTGAATGGGGTCCAGGGCCAAAGAGGTCAGCAAAGGGGAGGCCGAGGCTCAGGAAGCATCGCAGAGAGGCCACGTGCATCTGCTGTATGAGGGATTTACACCAACAGAAGCTGCCCTGGCTCAGCCTGAATTAAGTTTCTGTTTGATTATCAAGGAAAATGGAACAATAAAAAGCTGTTACTTAATAAATGCAGGTTTCCATGACAGACCAGTGACACTCAGGGTGGGTTTTAGTGGGTGGATACCAAGGGTGCCCTCTCTGAACCTTCTCTAGACCACAGCAGGAAGCACCCACTCTCTATCTGCTCACCATGGGCCTTCTTGTGCCACTCAAGGTCCCAGCCCAGTGGAGACAGCTTCCTGCAGGTGTCCACATGGGATGGACTTCCCACTGTCCAGACCTGCTGATAGGCTAGCTCAGAGGCAGTGTGACTGGGAGCAGAAAACACTCAGGTCTCTGCCCCATCTCCCCACTCCTGGGACCTCCGTGTGTGTCTCTGTCCATCTGGTCCCAACGTCCATCTGGAGGGACTGAAAACTTCCTCAGAGCAACATACTGGGTGCGAGTTGTGGGTACACCGAATACAAGGCTACAGGTGTAGGCAGAGAGACTGAGGAAGACAAGCTGAGCTCATGGAATCATCCAGCTGTCTAGCTTCAGTTTGGGTAAGAATCAGGATTCTTATTTTTTTCTTTCTTCTTTAAGACTCTAATCTGCAGAAATATCACCAAGTCTGTCTTATCTTTCAATTAGAAGGACTCTTTGTTTTGAAGACACTCATCCTGGCACATTTGATCACAAAGCCTGGGGAGATCTGGGAGGGTCCTGTCCCCACCTGAAAGGCTGGCCATTGCTTTCAGAGCAAGGATGGGCATCCTGGTCACAGCCCTGGCCCTGTCTGACTGATTGAGTGCCTCTGAATAAAGAAAACATTTTTTTGATTGAAATATTTACAGGGACAAGAATGATTTCTATGACAAGAAATGTTTATTTTAAGAAGCAATGTTGATGCCACCATTTCAAGAGTTCCTTGGCCCAACAAGAGTGTCAATACTTGCTCACTTCTCAGAAATGAGCACAGGCGCCCTTTGCCCTCTAACCACGTCATGATCGATTACTCCTGCCATAGCCAGCCCTGTTGCCTTGGCTGGAAATGGCGACATTTGCTAAAGAAGAACAGAGTATGAGTCTCCTGGAAAACTACCCACTCCTGAGCCAGGCACATCTGGCCCAGGGAAACTGACCCTGTGTGAGGTGGAGAAGATGGGGAGGTCTAAGCTGGAGCCCAAGCCTGGCATGGGGCCGTCATTTTATCTCACTGCCAATTCACCCCCTTCATTCAGTCACTCACTTTGGAAGAGACCTGTCAGATCTTTGAAGGCTCCCAGGAACGTGGTCTCTTGGGTTCCCCTGCCCCAAAGCTCTGTGTCCTGGAAGAGCCCCTTTCTTCTTCCCCTTACTGGGGGACTGCATATTCCTAGGGAAATCACAGCTGGGCTTCCATCTGCTGTGGCCAGAGGCAACTCCCCCATCTTAAAAGGAGGGAGTGGGGACCCCAGAGACCCTAAGGGAGCCCTCTTCTTCCTCCACAGGTGAACTGCTTTCTCTAGTTCAGCAGCAGAAGGAAGTATGCGGGGGAGTTCTGGGACCTTGTCAGGCTTACAGGATGGGACCTGGCCTTTGCCAAGCTTGGAGGGCAATTCCTTGAGAGTACTGCTACGGTTATCACCCAGTTTCAAGCCCCAGTCACCACTTCAAAATGTCCCTGCCTGGAACAAACAGTGAATGGGAACAGGGTGATGTTTACCCTTCTTTGATTATAAATGTGGTCCCTTATCTATCTCCATTTCCTTTTTCTACTAATGTCTTTTCACACCAAGCCTGAAAATGAATATAGTATGAACTTTCTCAAAGATGCTGGCCATGTTCCTATTTCTGCGGGGTGAAGTATAGTACCTTAAATATCATAGGTGCTCAGTAAATGTTTCTAGAAAGATAGGATCTGAACATCATCTGGGTAGTTGCTCATCATAGACTACATGCTCATCATAGACTCCATATAGAAGGAAGTCATCTGCAACATCACAGAACTAGGAATGAAGCATGCAAGAGTTAGAGAACAGAGCTTGCTGCTGGCCAGCAGTGGTGAGCATGGACGCTTGACCTGAGGAGGGAAAGTGAAGAGGTCCAAAGGCATCTGATGCAGAGATCAAAGAGTAAGAGAAGGGTTAGATCACGTGTGTCCCAGGGCTCAGACTGGACTCTCCATGGTCACTGTCACTGGCTTGAGTAAGGAATAGGTCTTACCAGGGCATGTGGATCCTTACAAACCCAGACTCAGGAAGACTCAACATTTTGAATGTTGAGTTTTAGGCCAGCTTTTTCACTCTCCTCTTTTACCTCCATCAAGAGACTCTTTAGTCCCTCTTCACTTTCTTCCTAGGGCCCACTTGACTACATACACCAGGATGTCTAGCTCATTAAGACATGTCTTGTAGAGTTCTGTGCATTTTTTCCATCTCTTCTTTTTCCTTTTTTTTTTTTTTTTAATTAAAATGCCTTTGACAGGGCTTCCCCTGGTGGTCCAGTGGATAAGGACACCGCCTTGCAGTGCAAGGGGCGCCAGTTCGATCCCTGGCCTGGGAAGATCCCATGTGCCGTGGAGCGGTTGGACTGATGTGTCCAATCACCGAGCCGGAGCTCTGGAGCGTATGCGCCCAGAACTGGTGCTCTGCAACAACAGACGCCACTGCGATGGGAGGCCTGCAGGAGCCAAAGAACAAAGACGGATGAAAAATAGACAATTCTTTGGTCCTACGGTTTGAAGCCCCAGTCACCACTTCAAAATGTCCCTGCCTGGAACAAACAGTGAATGGGAACAGGGTGATGTTTACCCTTCTTTGATTATAAATGTGGTCCCTTATCTATCTCCATTTCCTTTTTCTACTAATGTCTTTTCACACCAAGCCTGAAAATGAATATAGTATGAACTTTCTCAAAGATGCTGGCCATGTTCCTATTTCTGCGGGGTGAAGTATAGTACCTTAAATATCATAGGTGCTCAGTAAATGTTTCTAGAAAGATAGGATCTGAACATCATCTGGGTAGTTGCTCATCATAGACTACATGCTCATCATAGACTCCATATAGAAGGAAGTCATCTGCAACATCACAGAACTAGGAATGAAGCATGCAAGAGTTAGAGAACAGAGCTTGCTGCTGGCCAGCAGTGGTGAGCATGGACGCTTGACCTGAGGAGGGAAAGTGAAGAGGTCCAAAGGCATCTGATGCAGAGATCAAAGAGTAAGAGAAGGGTTAGATCACGTGTGTCCCAGGGCTCAGACTGGACTCTCCATGGTCACTGTCACTGGCTTGAGTAAGGAATAGGTCTTACCAGGGCATGTGGATCCTTACAAACCCAGACTCAGGAAGACTCAACATTTTGAATGTTGAGTTTTAGGCCAGCTTTTTCACTCTCCTCTTTACCTCCATCAAGAGACTCTTTAGTCCCTCTTCACTTTCTTCCTAGGGCCCACTTGACTACATACACCAGGATGTCTAGCTCATTAAGACATGTCTTGTAGAGTTCTGTGCATTTTTTCCATCTCTTCTTTTTCCTTTTTTTTTTTTTTTTAATTAAAATGCCTTTGACAGGGCTTCCCCTGGTGGTCCAGTGGATAAGGACACCGCCTTGCAGTGCAAGGGGCGCCAGTTCGATCCCTGGCCTGGGAAGATCCCATGTGCCGTGGAGCGGTTGGACTGATGTGTCCAATCACCGAGCCGGAGCTCTGGAGCGTATGCGCCCAGAACTGGTGCTCTGCAACAACAGACGCCACTGCGATGGGAGGCCTGCAGGAGCCAAAGAACAAAGACGGATGAAAAATAGAGAAATGGAAGACCAACAGAAGTGGCCCGCCCGCTCCCCTCCCTCCCCAACCCGACCCCCGCCCAAAATAAATAAATAAATAAATATTTTTTTAAAAAAAAATGCCTTTGACAAAATCCAGCATCCACTTGCAATAAAAACTCTGCAAAAAATGGGCATATAAGGAACCTACCTCAACATAGTGAATGCCATATATGATAAGCCCACAGCAGACCTTATTCTCCATGGTGAAAAACTGAAAGCATTCCTTCTAAGATCAGGAATAAGACAGGGGTGTCTACTTTCAACACTATTATTAAACATAGTCTTGGAAGTTCTTGCTACAGCAATTAGAGAAGAAAAAGAAATAAAAGGAATCCAGATTGGAAAAGAAGAAATAAAACTCTTGTGGTTTGCAGATAACATGATACCATATGTAGAAAACCCTAAAGACACTATCAGAAAATTACTAGATCTAATTAGTGAATTTAGCAAAGTTGCATATACAAAATTAATACACAGAAATCACTCATATTCCTGTATACAAACAATGAAAAATCAGAAAAAGAAATCAAAGAAGCAAGCCCATTCACCATTGCATCCAAAAGAATAAAATATCTAGAAATAAATTTAACTGAATAAACAAAATAACTGTACACAGACAATTATAAGACACTGAAGAATCAATATTGTGAAAATGACCATGCTACCAAGTATCATCTACAGATTCAATGCAATCCCTATCAAATTATCAATGGCATTTTTCACAGAACTAGACCAAAAAAATGGCACAGTTCATATAGAATCACAAAAGACTCCAGATAGACAAGGCAATCTTGAGAAAGAAGAATGGAGCTGGAGGGATTAACCTTCCTAATTTCAGATTATACTACAGAGCAACAGTCATCAAAACAGTATAGCACTGGCACAAAGACAGAAATATAGACCAATGGAACAAGATAGAGAACCCAAGGATAAACCCACACACCTATGGGTACCTTATTTTTGACAAAGGAGGTAAAAATATACAATGGAGCAAAGACGGCCTCTTCAACAAATGGTCCTGGGCAAACTGGACAGCTACGTGTAAAAGAATGAAGTTGGAACACTACCTAACACCATATGCAAAGATAAACTCAAAATAGATTAAAGATCTAACTGTGAGGCCAGAAACCATAAAACTCTTAGAGGAAAATACAGGCAGAACACTCGATGATGTAAATCAAAGCAGGATTTTCTATGATCCGCCTCCTAGAGTAATGGAAATAAAAGCAAAAATAAACAAGTGGGATATAATGAAATTTAAAAGCTTTTGCAAAGCAAAAGAAACTATAAACAAGGTGGAAAGACAACCCTTAGAATGAGAGAAAATCATAGCAAATGAAACAACTGACAAAGAATTAATTTCCAAAATATATAAGCAGCTAGTACAAAGCAACACCAGAAAAACAAACAACCCAATCAAAAAATGGGAAAAAGACCTAAACAGACACCTTTCCAAAGAAGACATACACAAGGCCATAAAACACATGAAACAATGCTCAACGTCGCTCATTGTTAGAGAAATGTAAATTAAAACAACAATGAGATATCATCTCATACCAGTCAGAACGGCCACTAAAATCTTTGTATACAAACATTTTGAAAAATACAGAAAAAAAAAAATCAAAGAAGCAAGCCCATTCACCATTGCATCCAAAAGAATAAAATATCTAGAAATAAATTTAACTGAATAAACAAAATAACTGTACACAGACAATTATAAGACACTGAAGAATCAATATTGTGAAAATGACCATGCTACCAAGTATCATCTACAGATTCAATGCAATCCCTATCAAATTATCAATGGCATTTTTCACAGAACTAGACCAAAAAAATGGCACAGTTCATATAGAATCACAAAAGACTCCAGATAGACAAGGCAATCTTGAGAAAGAAGAATGGAGCTGGAGGGATTAACCTTCCTAATTTCAGATTATACTACAGAGCAACAGTCATCAAAACAGTATAGCACTGGCACAAAGACAGAAATATAGACCAATGGAACAAGATAGAGAACCCAAGGATAAACCCACACACCTATGGGTACCTTATTTTTGACAAAGGAGGTAAAAATATACAATGGAGCAAAGACGGCCTCTTCAACAAATGGTCCTGGGCAAACTGGACAGCTACGTGTAAAAGAATGAAGTTGGAACACTACCTAACACCATATGCAAAGATAAACTCAAAATAGATTAAAGATCTAACTGTGAGGCCAGAAACCATAAAACTCTTAGAGGAAAATACAGGCAGAACACTCGATGATGTAAATCAAAGCAGGATTTTCTATGATCCGCCTCCTAGAGTAATGGAAATAAAAGCAAAAATAAACAAGTGGGATATAATGAAATTTAAAAGCTTTTGCAAAGCAAAAGAAACTATAAACAAGGTGGAAAGACAACCCTTAGAATGAGAGAAAATCATAGCAAATGAAACAACTGACAAAGAATTAATTTCCAAAATATATAAGCAGCTAGTACAAAGCAACACCAGAAAAACAAACAACCCAATCAAAAAATGGGAAAAAGACCTAAACAGACACCTTTCCAAAGAAGACATACACAAGGCCATAAAACACATGAAACAATGCTCAACGTCGCTCATTGTTAGAGAAATGTAAATTAAAACAACAATGAGATATCATCTCATACCAGTCAGAACGGCCATCATCAAAAAATCTACAGACAATAAATGCTGGAGAAGATGCGGTGCAAAAGGGAGCATTCTTGCACTGTTGGTGGGAATGTAAGTTGATACAGTCACTATGGAAGACAGTATGGAGATTCCTTAAAAAAACTAGGAATAGAGTCACCATATGACCCACTACTAGGCATATACCCTGAGGAAATCAAAATTGAAAGAGACACATGTACCCAATTGTTCATTGCAGCCCTTGCACAATAACTAGAACATGGAAACAACCCAGATGTCCATCACCAAATGAATGGATAAAGAAGCCGTGGTACATTTATACAATGGAATATTTCTTAGCCATAAAAAGAAATGCATTTGAGTCAAACCTAATGAGGTCGATGAACTTAGAACCTATTAAACAAAGTGAAGTAAGTCAGAGAGAGAAGGATAAATATAGTATATTAGCACATATATATGGATTCTAGAAATATGGTACTGATAAATGTATATGCAGAGCAGCAATGGAAAATCACACATAGAGAATAGACTTGTGGACATTGGAGGGAAGAAGGAATGGCTGAGTTGTGTAGAAAGACCAACATGGAAACTTAAATTACCATATGTAAAAGAGACAACTAATGTGGATGTGCTGTAAGACTAAGGGAACTTACACGGGGGCTATACAACAACTTGTAAGCGGGGGATGGGGAGGGAGATGGGAGGGAGGTTCAAGTGGGAGGAGTCAAGTGTATCCTATGACAGCAAATGATGTAAATCAAAGCAGGATTTTCTATGATCCGCCTCCTAGAGTAATGGAAATAAAAGCAAAATAAACAAGTGGGATATAATGAAATTTAAAAGCTTTTGCAAAGCAAAAGAAACTATAAACAAGGTGGAAAGACAACCCTTAGAATGAGAGAAAATCATAGCAAATGAAACAACTGACAAAGAATTAATTTCCAAAATATATAAGCAGCTAGTACAAAGCAACACCAGAAAAACAAACAACCCAATCAAAAAATGGGAAAAAGACCTAAACAGACACCTTTCCAAAGAAGACATACACAAGGCCATAAAACACATGAAACAATGCTCAACGTCGCTCATTGTTAGAGAAATGTAAATTAAAACAACAATGAGATATCATCTCATACCAGTCAGAACGGCCATCATCAAAAAATCTACAGACAATAAATGCTGGAGAAGATGCGGTGCAAAAGGGAGCATTCTTGCACTGTTGGTGGGAATGTAAGTTGATACAGTCACTATGGAAGACAGTATGGAGATTCCTTAAAAAAACTAGGAATAGAGTCACCATATGACCCACTACTAGGCATATACCCTGAGGAAATCAAAATTGAAAGAGACACATGTACCCAATTGTTCATTGCAGCCCTTGCACAATAACTAGAACATGGAAACAACCCAGATGTCCATCACCAAATGAATGGATAAAGAAGCCGTGGTACATTTATACAATGGAATATTTCTTAGCCATAAAAAGAAATGCATTTGAGTCAAACCTAATGAGGTCGATGAACTTAGAACCTATTAAACAAAGTGAAGTAAGTCAGAGAGAGAAGGATAAATATAGTATATTAGCACATATATATGGATTCTAGAAATATGGTACTGATAAATGTATATGCAGAGCAGCAATGGAAAATCACACATAGAGAATAGACTTGTGGACATTGGAGGGAAGAAGGAATGGCTGAGTTGTGTAGAAAGACCAACATGGAAACTTAAATTACCATATGTAAAAGAGACAACTAATGTGGATGTGCTGTAAGACTAAGGGAACTTACACGGGGGCTATACAACAACTTGTAAGCGGGGGATGGGGAGGGAGATGGGAGGGAGGTTCAAGTGGGAGGAGTCAAGTGTATCCTATGACTGATTCGGGTTTATCTATAGCAGTAAACAACAAAACTTTGTAAAAGGAAGACAAAATTAAATTTAATAATAATAAAAAAGAAGAGATGCAAAATTACAGACTTCTACAAGACATGTCTTAATGAGCTGGACATCCTGGAGTATGAAGTCAGGTGGGCCCCAGGAAGCATGTACTGTGAACAAAGCTAGTGGACATGATGGAATCCCAGCTGAACTATTTAAAATCCTAAAAGATGATGCTGTTAAAGTTCTGCACTCATTGTGTCAGCAAATTTGTAAAACTAAACAGTGGCCACAGGACTGGAAAAGGTCAGTTTTCATTCCAATGCCAAAGAAGGGCAATATCAAAGAAAGTTCAAATGACTGCACAATGGCAGTCATTTCACATGCTAGCAAGGTCATGCTCAAAATCCTTCAAGCTCTACAACAATATATAAACTGAGATTTTTGATATGTATAAGCTAGGTTTTGAAGAGGCAGAGGAACCAGAGATTAAATTGCCAATTTGTTGGATCATGGAGAAGGCAGGCAAATTCCATAAAAACATCTACTTCTACTTCATTGACTATGCTAAAACCTTTGACTGTGTGGATCACAACAAACTGTGGAAAATTCTTAGAGATGGGAGTAACAGACCACCCTACCTGACCCCTGATAAACCTGTACGTGGATCAAGAAGCTACAGTTAGAACTAGACATAGAACAATGGACTGGTTCAAAATTGGGAAAGAAGGCTCTCTCCAGTTCAAGATGGAAGAGTACAAAGATATCCACTCATCTCTTCTTATGAGAGCATTAAAATCACAACTAGCTGTTGAACAGCCATTCACAGGAAAATGCTGGAATCCACCAAAAAAAGATACCCCACATCCAAAGGCAAAGAAGAAGCTGCAAGGTGATGGTAGGAGGAATGCAATCATGATAAAATCAAGTCTCATATCTACCAGGTGGGTGACTCACAAACTAGAGAACAATAATACCAAAGAAGATCTCCCACTTTTGTGACAGTTTTGAACCCAATGTCAGGCTTCCCAGCCTATCGATCCAGCAAAGGGATGGGAAATACCCAGGGAATCTGACCTTGAAGGTCAGTGGGATTTGATTATAGGACTTCCACAGGACTGGGGTAAACAGAGACTCCATTCTTGGAAGGCACAAACAAAATCTTATGTGCACCAAACCCAGAGGAAAGGAACAGTGACCCATAGGAGACTGAACCAAAACTACCTGCTAGTATTGGAGGGTTTCCTGTGGAGGTGTGCTTCATCAGGGGCTTACCACAGGAAAGGGGGCACTGGCAGTAGCAGGCCATGAAGGACCCTTTGACATAAGCCCTCTTGGAGGTTGTCATTAACCTTATCATATAGCCGTAGACCCCAGAGCTGTGTCACCTCAGGCCAGACAACTACCGGAGAAGAAGCACAACCCTACTCATCAGCAGATAATTGGATCAAAACTTCACTGAGCAAGGCCCTGAACACCAGAGCAAGACCTAGTTTTTCCCACCATCAGTCCCTCCCTCAGGAAGCTCACACAAGCCACTTAGCCTCCTCCATCAGAGAGGGCAGACAGAAGAAGCAAGGAGAGTTGGTGCTCACAGTCCCACAGTGGTTAGAACAAAAACAGCATTACAGAAAGTTAATCAGGATGAAAAAGCAGAAAGTTATATCCTAGGTAAAGGGACAAGATATAATCCCAGAAAAACAACTAAATGAAAGGGAGATAGACAACTCTCCAGAAAAAGAATTCAGAATAACAATAGTGAAGACGATCTAGGATCTTGGGAAAACAATGGAGAAGATACAAGAAATATTTACCAAAGACCTATAAGAACAAAAGTAACAAACAGAGATGAATAATACACTAGAAGGAATCAATAGTAGAATAACTGAGGCAGAGGAATGGATAAATAACCTGGAGGACAGAACCATGGAAATCACTGGTGCAGAACAGAATGTAGAAAAAAGAATGAAAAAAAAAATGAAGACAGCCTGAGACCTCTGGGACAACATCAAACATACCAACATTCATATTATAAGGGTCTCAGAAGGAGAAGAAAGAGAAAAAGGACCTGAGAAAATGTTTGAAGAGACAATAGCTGAAAACTTCCATAACATGGGAAAGAAAATAGTCAACCAAGTCTAGGAAGCACAGAGAATCCCAGGGAGGACAAATCCAAGGAAGAACACCCCAAACTGACAAAAGTTAAAGACCAAGACAAAATATTAAAGGCAACAAGAGAAAAACAAAAAAATAGCATACAGGGGATCTCCCATCAGGTTATCAACTGATTTCTCAACAGATATTCTACAAACCAGAAGAGAATGGCATGATATATTTAAAGTCATGGGAAAAACACTGGGGGTTTCCTGTGGAGGTGCTTCATCAGGGCAAGGGGCCATGAAGGACCCTTTGACATAAGCCCTCTTGGAGGTTGTCATTAACCTTATCATATAGCCGTAGACCCCAGAGCTGTGTCACCTCAGGCCAGACAACTACCGGAGAAGAAGCACAACCCTACTCATCAGCAGATAATTGGATCAAAACTTCACTGAGCAAGGCCCTGAACACCAGAGCAAGACCTAGTTTTTCCCACCATCAGTCCCTCCCTCAGGAAGCTCACACAAGCCACTTAGCCTCCTCCATCAGAGAGGCAGACAGAAGAAGCAAGGAGAGTTGGTGCTCACAGTCCCACAGTGGTTAGAACAAAAACAGCATTACAGAAAGTTAATCAGGATGAAAAAGCAGAAAGTTATATCCTAGGTAAAGGGACAAGATATAATCCCAGAAAAACAACTAAATGAAAGGGAGATAGACAACTCTCCAGAAAAAGAATTCAGAATAACAATAGTGAAGACGATCTAGGATCTTGGGAAAACAATGGAGAAGATACAAGAAATATTTACCAAAGACCTATAAGAACAAAAGTAACAAACAGAGATGAATAATACACTAGAAGGAATCAATAGTAGAATAACTGAGGCAGAGGAATGGATAAATAACCTGGAGGACAGAACCATGGAAATCACTGGTGCAGAACAGAATGTAGAAAAAAGAATGAAAAAAAAAATGAAGACAGCCTGAGACCTCTGGGACAACATCAAACATACCAACATTCATATTATAAGGGTCTCAGAAGGAGAAGAAAGAGAAAAAGGACCTGAGAAAATGTTTGAAGAGACAATAGCTGAAAACTTCCATAACATGGGAAAGAAAATAGTCAACCAAGTCTAGGAAGCACAGAGAATCCCAGGGAGGACAAATCCAAGGAAGAACACCCCAAACTGACAAAAGTTAAAGACCAAGACAAAATATTAAAGGCAACAAGAGAAAAACAAAAAAATAGCATACAGGGGATCTCCCATCAGGTTATCAACTGATTTCTCAACAGATATTCTACAAACCAGAAGAGAATGGCATGATATATTTAAAGTCATGAAAGGGAAGAACCCAGAACCAAGAACACTCTACCCAGCAAGACTCTCATTCAGATTTGATGGATAAATCAAAAGCTTTCCAGACAAGTAAAAGTTAAAAGAATTCAGCACCAACAAACCAGCTTTACAACAAATGCTAGAAGAACCTCTCTAGACAAGAAACACAAAAGACCTACTGAAAATAAACCCAAAACAATTAAGAAAATGGTAATAAGATCATACATATTGAAAATTTCCTTAAATATAAGTAGATTAAATGCATCAACCAAAAGATATTGACTGGGTGAATGAAACCATGTGTATGTCTGCACTTGCACTTACCACATCACTCTGCTTGACCCTCCAAACTGTATGTAATTATTTTATATTGTTAGGTTAATCATGTTCCCATTGTGGCTTGCAACTGCAGTTATCTTTTATTTTTTATCTGGCTATTGATTGTGAAGATTGATAAACACGTTTTACTATTGTGATGATGTAACTACTACTCAATATAATTGTTTCATGATTAGTCAATGGAAAAATATAATTCTATATAACCAAAACTACCATTAAAAAAATTGGAATAGGAGTATGTCAAGGCTGTATATTGTCACTCTGCTTATTTAATATCCATGCAGACTACACCATGCAAAATGCTGTCTTAGAGGAATCACAAGCTGGAATCAAGATCACTAGGAGAAATATCAACAACCTCAGATATGCAGGTGATACCACTCTAATGGCAGAAAGTAAAGAGACTCTTGATGAGAATGAAAGAGGAGTGTGAAAAGCTGGTTTGAAACTCAACATTAAAAAAAAAAAAAACCCAAACTAATAAGATCATGGCATTTGGTCCCATTACTTCATGGCAAATAGAAGGAGGAAAAAAAGGAAAGCAGTGACAAATTTATTTTCTTGAGCACCAAATTCAACGCAGACAATGACTGACTTCATGAAATTAAAAGACGCTTGGTCCTTGGAAGGAAAGCTTTGACAAACCTAGACAGAGAGTTAAAAAGCAGAGACATCACTTTGCCAACAAAGGTTGGGTTTTCCCAGTAGTCATGTACAGATGTTAGTGTTCCGCCATAAAGAAGGCTGAGCACTGCAGATCCAGAGCTTTTGAATTGTGGTGCTGACAAAGACTCTTGAGAATCCCTTGGATTGCAAAGAGATCAAATTGATCAATCCTAAAGGAAATAAATCCTGACTATTCATTGGAAGGCCCGTTGCTGGAGCTGAACCTCTGATACTTTGGCCACTTGTGGTGAAGAGTTGACTCATTGGAAAAAACCTTGATATGGGAAAGACTGAAGGCAAAAGGAGAAGAGGGCAGCAGAGGATGAGATGGTTAGATAGCATCAGTGACCCAATCCACATAAATTGAACAAACTCAAAAAAATGTGGTGAAGAGTTGAAAGCATGCAGCTGAACTGCATTTCCCATTGTCTTGCACCCTGCATGTATGTAATTATTTTATATTGTTAGGTTAATCATGTTCCCATTGTGGCTTGCAACTGCAGTTATCTTTTATTTTTTATCTGGCTATTGATTGTGAAGATTGATAAACACGTTTTACTATTGTGATGATGTAACTACTACTCAATATAATTGTTTCATGATTAGTCAATGGAAAAATATAATTCTATATAACCAAAACTACCATTAAAAAAATTGGAATAGGAGTATGTCAAGGCTGTATATTGTCACTCTGCTTATTTAATATCCATGCAGACTACACCATGCAAAATGCTGTCTTAGAGGAATCACAAGCTGGAATCAAGATCACTAGGAGAAATATCAACAACCTCAGATATGCAGGTGATACCACTCTAATGGCAGAAAGTAAAGAGACTCTTGATGAGAATGAAAGAGGAGTGTGAAAAGCTGGTTTGAAACTCAACATTAAAAAAAAAAAAAACCCAAACTAATAAGATCATGGCATTTGGTCCCATTACTTCATGGCAAATAGAAGGAGGAAAAAAAGGAAAGCAGTGACAAATTTATTTTCTTGAGCACCAAATTCAACGCAGACAATGACTGACTTCATGAAATTAAAAGACGCTTGGTCCTTGGAAGGAAAGCTTTGACAAACCTAGACAGAGAGTTAAAAAGCAGAGACATCACTTTGCCAACAAAGGTTGGGTTTTCCCAGTAGTCATGTACAGATGTTAGTGTTCCGCCATAAAGAAGGCTGAGCACTGCAGATCCAGAGCTTTTGAATTGTGGTGCTGACAAAGACTCTTGAGAATCCCTTGGATTGCAAAGAGATCAAATTGATCAATCCTAAAGGAAATAAATCCTGACTATTCATTGGAAGGCCCGTTGCTGGAGCTGAACCTCTGATACTTTGGCCACTTGTGGTGAAGAGTTGACTCATTGGAAAAAACCTTGATATGGGAAAGACTGAAGGCAAAAGGAGAAGAGGGCAGCAGAGGATGAGATGGTTAGATAGCATCAGTGACCCAATCCACATAAATTCGAACAAACTCTGGGAGATAGTGGAGAACAGAGGAGTGTGGCATGGTGCAGTCCATGAGGTTGCAAAGAGTCAGATGCAGCTGAGTGACTGAACAACAACAAGAGTTTCTATGAAGTTGAGGAGGTACACCAGACCTGTGGGTGTGGTCAGGTTATCCGGGACCCTGTGGGTCCAGTCACCTTGGGGTCATTGAGATGGTCCCTTCTTCAAGGTGATGATGGGGGCCATGGCCCACCATGAGGACAATGTTGACTTAAGGGATAGAAAGAGAAGGAGGAGCCAAAGACAATGAAAGACAGCAATAGGATCCTGTCGGGCCCAAGTTCAAGCAGAGGAGGGTCAATGAGGCAAAGACCACTAGGGATGCAGTAGAAGACAAGAGAGGGGGCAGCTGGAGCAGGGGAGGTGGGCCTTCAGCCACCTTTGAGAACAGTGTCTGAGGGTAGTGGAGACCAGTTGGAGATGCAACAGGATGATTTTGTAGAAACCAGGGTACCTGTCTCTCCTTCCCCACTCCTCCATCTCCAGTCCTGCCTGATTTACCTTCTTCCCTGACAGTTCCTCCCATCTCCAGTTGGGCGATTCCAAGCCACACTTCCAGACACACCCAGTTCAGTGTGCCTCTGTGCATTCCCCACACTCAGCAGCTTGGAAAGTGAGATAAAAATATCAACCTGCCCAGAGATGTCACAGCTTCTCTTTATCCCTAGGGAGAAAACAAGATCACTTTAGCAGCAAAGTGCAGCTGTCACACCCGAGGGTCCTGCTTCCCCGCCAGCCCTTGGCTTCATCTGTACAGTGTGCCCATTGCTGGTCTTCTGTCAGTTCTGAAATATGCCTGCTGTGTTGGAGGGTATATCTCTGCCCAGACCTCATTCTCCCAGCTCCTTCAAGTCTTTCCCTCCAGGGCCACATCTGCAGCATGCAGCCCCTTTCCTGGCACTTGCCGTTCTTGGTCACCATTCATTTGGGGTGCGCTCATGTTTGCTGTCTATTTTCTTCACTAGAATACAGTTCCCTGAAGGCAGTCTCAGCTCTGTGCTGTTCACTCTTGAATGGTTAGATAGCATCAGTGACCCAATCCACATAAATTCGAACAAACTCTGGGAGATAGTGGAGAACAGAGGAGTGTGGCATGGTGCAGTCCATGAGGTTGCAAAGAGTCAGATGCAGCTGAGTGACTGAACAACAACAAGAGTTTCTATGAAGTTGAGGAGGTACACCAGACCTGTGGGTGTGGTCAGGTTATCCGGGACCCTGTGGGTCCAGTCACCTTGGGGTCATTGAGATGGTCCCTTCTTCAAGGTGATGATGGGGGCCATGGCCCACCATGAGGACAATGTTGACTTAAGGGATAGAAAGAGAAGGAGGAGCCAAAGACAATGAAAGACAGCAATAGGATCCTGTCGGGCCCAAGTTCAAGCAGAGGAGGGTCAATGAGGCAAAGACCACTAGGGATGCAGTAGAAGACAAGAGAGGGGGCAGCTGGAGCAGGGGAGGTGGGCCTTCAGCCACCTTTGAGAACAGTGTCTGAGGGTAGTGGAGACCAGTTGGAGATGCAACAGGATGATTTTGTAGAAACCAGGGTACCTGTCTCTCCTTCCCCACTCCTCCATCTCCAGTCCTGCCTGATTTACCTTCTTCCCTGACAGTTCCTCCCATCTCCAGTTGGGCGATTCCAAGCCACACTTCCAGACACACCCAGTTCAGTGTGCCTCTGTGCATTCCCCACACTCAGCAGCTTGGAAAGTGAGATAAAAATATCAACCTGCCCAGAGATGTCACAGCTTCTCTTTATCCCTAGGGAGAAAACAAGATCACTTTAGCAGCAAAGTGCAGCTGTTACACCCGAGGGTCCTGCTTCCCCGCCAGCCCTTGGCTTCATCTGTACAGTGTGCCCATTGCTGGTCTTCTGTCAGTTCTGAAATATGCCTGCTGTGTTGGAGGGTATATCTCTGCCCAGACCTCATTCTCCCAGCTCCTTCAAGTCTTTCCCTCCAGGGCCACATCTGCAGCATGCAGCCCCTTTCCTGGCACTTGCCGTTCTTGGTCACCATTCATTTGGGGTGCGCTCATGTTTGCTGTCTATTTTCTTCACTAGAATACAGTTCCCTGAAGGCAGTCTCAGCTCTGTGCTGTTCACTCTTGAATCCTTAGAACCTACAGCAGGAGCTGCCACTTCAAAGGTGTTTCCTGGGAGTGAATGAATGGGTGGAGTTTTAACTTAAACCCCTTTCACAATTAGACCTGGAAGACAGTTTCATCTACTAGTTTTCCTTAGGCACCTCTTTCCTCCTATAACATACGTTGCCCTCCCAGTTTTTTAGGCCTAGGGGTGGTTCCTTGCTGTATTGTCATGCGGCTTAGGCTAATTGTTTAGACCACTGGAAAGCCTTGGTTTCCTTCTGACATTGAAACTTGCAGATTCCTATACTAACTTTTGCCCTGCACAGCATGGAACCTGACAGAGGAGAGGGCCTGAAATCCACTGGGGTTGATGAGAGTCTTAGCCAAGCCCTGTGTCTGCAAGACAAGATGCTGTCCTCAGGTAGTATCTCTTGGGGGCATAGCCTTCAAATCTACTCAAAGCCAGACTGGCCTTGCCTGTTGGTCTCTTTCCCCAGAGCCCTAAACAACATGTTTCTTTCCTGTCTTGTGTGGCTGCTCTCATTTATAAGGTCTGGAAAGGGGAATCCAGTTTCTCTTCTCACCCTGCTATCTTCTGTTCCCCCGCGGGCTCTGGGACATGTTGCCAATCTGTAAATGATGTTACAGATCTTTCTCTGTTGTTGTTTTGGAGCTGAGGCCTGTGTTGTTAACACCAGGTGCTGAAAAATTAAAATTTATCATCAATCACCATCATCAAAGTAAGGTGGGGTAGGGTGGTTTCAACTAGTCCCAGATTTCCTGGAGGAATTTGGCCTCTTGTCAGTTTCCCTCTCCTGAGGCTGACATTACTAGCAGAACAGAGTTCTCTTCAGCGGCCCAGGAAGTCTTGAGTTTACTCGGTTAAAATCTCATCTAGTGGCTTCAGTGCTAAACACAAGAATGAACTATTTCTTGACTGATAATATATTAGTTGTTTCTTGCAATTGGACTGTGGGAGTCTAAGAATATATTTTTCAGGAAGCAGAGCTTTAACAACCAGAAAGTTTAATTAAGCTTTCTACTGCACTTAAGAAAAAAAATGAGTTAGTAGCAAGAGAGTATTTCTGAAGTGATTATTTCTGGCTGGTCACCATTCATTTGGGGTCCCTCATGTTTGCTGTCTATTTTCTTCACTAGAATACAGTTCCCTGAAGGCAGTCTCAGCTCTGTGCTGTTCACTCTTGAATCCTTAGAACCTACAGCAGGAGCTGCCACTTCAAAGGTGTTTCCTGGGAGTGAATGAATGGGTGGAGTTTTAACTTAAACCCCTTTCACAATTAGACCTGGAAGACAGTTTCATCTACTAGTTTTCCTTAGGCACCTCTTTCCTCCTATAACATACGTTGCCCTCCCAGTTTTTTAGGCCTAGGGGTGGTTCCTTGCTGTATTGTCATGCGGCTTAGGCTAATTGTTTAGACCACTGGAAAGCCTTGGTTTCCTTCTGACATTGAAACTTGCAGATTCCTATACTAACTTTTGCCCTGCACAGCATGGAACCTGACAGAGGAGAGGGCCTGAAATCCACTGGGGTTGATGAGAGTCTTAGCCAAGCCCTGTGTCTGCAAGACAAGATGCTGTCCTCAGGTAGTATCTCTTGGGGGCATAGCCTTCAAATCTACTCAAAGCCAGACTGGCCTTGCCTGTTGGTCTCTTTCCCCAGAGCCCTAAACAACATGTTTCTTTCCTGTCTTGTGTGGCTGCTCTCATTTATAAGGTCTGGAAAGGGGAATCCAGTTTCTCTTCTCACCCTGCTATCTTCTGTTCCCCCGCGGGCTCTGGGACATGTTGCCAATCTGTAAATGATGTTACAGATCTTTCTCTGTTGTTGTTTTGGAGCTGAGGCCTGTGTTGTTAACACCAGGTGCTGAAAAATTAAAATTTATCATCAATCACCATCATCAAAGTAAGGTGGGGTAGGGTGGTTTCAACTAGTCCCAGATTTCCTGGAGGAATTTGGCCTCTTGTCAGTTTCCCTCTCCTGAGGCTGACATTACTAGCAGAACAGAGTTCTCTTCAGCGGCCCAGGAAGTCTTGAGTTTACTCGGTTAAAATCTCATCTAGTGGCTTCAGTGCTAAACACAAGAATGAACTATTTCTTGACTGATAATATATTAGTTGTTTCTTGCAATTGGACTGTGGGAGTCTAAGAATAGTATATTTTTTCAGGAAGCAGAGCTTTAACAACCAGAAAGTTTAATTAAGCTTTTCTACTGCACTTAAGAAAAAAAAAAATGAGTTAGTAGCAAGAGAGTATTTTTAGAACTGAAGTGATTATTTTGTGTGAACAGATACATGTTTGAATATTCTTCAGCCTTTATATAGGGCAAAACATAGTTAAAGAATTGGCTTCACAAGTCTAAAAGAATGACTGGTTGATTTTACACACGTCATCACCATCATATCTATTTATTCTGTTCGTTCATTATTTATACCCTGCATTCTTTCTTCCTAAGTCCAAGGTGAGCTGAGATTGGGGGAAGAATTTTACAAACTGGGTGGGCATTGAACATCTTTTTTTTTCCCCCAAGTTCCTCAGGTGTTGCTAGTCTGAATGGGTGGGCTCCCTTCCTAGATTTTGGCCTCCTTTGGGTTTTTTCTTTTATTGAGAGGCACCAAGATATCATTCGGAGGTGAATACTTTGTATGTTACTTCAAATAGTGAAAAAAGAAAAAAAAATTAAAATCTTTGTTATGAGAAAGCTGCAGGTTTAAAAGGAAAGTATTCAGTTTAACCAGAACTATGAAGTGTGCAGTGTCTCCACAGCTACTAGTGATGAAGTACCAGATGGCATCTTTTCAGAAGGAGGCTTAAAGATCATTGGATCTTTAAGACTTTAGGGAAAAGCATGACATAAAAGTGGCACACAGTGAACTGTCAGATTTTTCTAGAAAGTTCTTTGTATTCAAGTAGGAGAAAATGATTTTAACATTGGTAAAGTGGAAAATGCAGTTTGCAATTTATGGCCACTATAACTTCTGGTTAAAGTCATCAAAATATTTACCTACAAATAATGAGAATCATCTAATAAAAAGAGAGCAACTGAACCAAAGTAGAAATTATCCACATTTGCACAGATTACTTACAAGTTTGGCAAAGATGCTGAGAAGGAACCTGTGAGAAACCTGAGGGTGAGGTGGGGCAGAACGTGATGAATTCTATTTAAGGAATTTTCCACATCCTCTGAGGTGAGCTGCCAATTCAGACACATCAGTGAGATCCACGCAAAGATATGAGACTGGGCAGGACTGTCCCAAAGGATGATGGCATGTGAAGACAACTCCTTGAGGTGGCCACAGGCACAGGCAAAAATCAAGTTGTTTCTTGCTTGCTTCTTGCTATTTGTGGTATCAGATGATTCTGTTCTTTAATCTCATATTTTCATGTTTATCTTCAGAATGAGTTTCAGTATTTCCCCATATCTCTTTTTCTGTCAAACACTGCAAATCCTGGGAACTTTCATATAGGATCAAGCATCATTTCTTCTTTAATGACTGTAGAACTTCAAGCCTTCCCTTCATCTTCAGTTCTTCTGTTGGCTCAGCCTTGGGCAGTAAAGAGAGATGAGCTTATTATGTTCAGTCTAGGTTTCCAAGGCTCTTCAGAGGAACCATGAGCATTATAGCCAAGACACAGGGCAGCCTTCTGCTCCCTTGCCAATAAGCTGCTGGGTTGTGAATGACTGGCACCAAAAAAACCGGGGCATAGTGGGGCTGCTTGCTAGAGGCAGAGGAGAATACCAACAGTATCAAATTCAATTTCTTTCCTTAAATTCTGGATTCTGTTTCCTTAAGCAAGGTGCATATTGTTAAAGCAAAAGGGGATGGAAAGAAAATACAGGCACTGGTAAAACTTGGCTCATTTATAAGTACTGCCGTCTTCCCAAAGTGGTATTCTTCGTCATTCTCCACTTTCTTTGCTCCTTGACCCTTATCTCTTCACTCTTCACACTTCCTCAGTCTGAGATTTCCTCAGTCACTTGGCTGTGAGCCACAGAGGAAAAGTCTCCCAAAGGGTGCCATTTGCTTCTCTGGAGCTGACACAGGCCCTGCCCCTCCTGCTGCTACCCTTGTCTTTTTTGATGCCGTTTTCTTATTGATATTGACACATTTCCTTCTGTGAGCTGCTTGTCTTAACTAAAGCTGTATTCCATATCTTATCTTTATAGTGATCCCAGATTATTGTGCTAATCATGAGTATTTTCACTTAGAATCTGATGTAAATCAAGCTGGTTTTGAAATTAATATTAAACAATGGCTTAATTGATCAGATCCCAGCTCATTTTTTGTTGTTGCCAATTCAGACACATCAGTGAGATCCACGCAAAGATATGAGACTGGGCAGGACTGTCCCAAAGGATGATGGCATGTGAAGACAACTCCTTGAGGTGGCCACAGGCACAGGCAAAAATCAAGTTGTTTCTTGCTTGCTTCTTGCTATTTGTGGTATCAGATGATTCTGTTCTTTAATCTCATATTTTCATGTTTATCTTCAGAATGAGTTTCAGTATTTCCCCATATCTCTTTTTCTGTCAAACACTGCAAATCCTGGGAACTTTCATATAGGATCAAGCATCATTTCTTCTTTAATGACTGTAGAACTTCAAGCCTTCCCTTCATCTTCAGTTCTTCTGTTGGCTCAGCCTTGGGCAGTAAAGAGAGATGAGCTTATTATGTTCAGTCTAGGTTTCCAAGGCTCTTCAGAGGAACCATGAGCATTATAGCCAAGACACAGGGCAGCCTTCTGCTCCCTTGCCAATAAGCTGCTGGGTTGTGAATGACTGGCACCAAAAAAACCGGGGCATAGTGGGGCTGCTTGCTAGAGGCAGAGGAGAATACCAACAGTATCAAATTCAATTTCTTTCCTTAAATTCTGGATTCTGTTTCCTTAAGCAAGGTGCATATTGTTAAAGCAAAAGGGGATGGAAAGAAAATACAGGCACTGGTAAAACTTGGCTCATTTATAAGTACTGCCGTCTTCCCAAAGTGGTATTCTTCGTCATTCTCCACTTTCTTTGCTCCTTGACCCTTATCTCTTCACTCTTCACACTTCCTCAGTCTGAGATTTCCTCAGTCACTTGGCTGTGAGCCACAGAGGAAAAGTCTCCCAAAGGGTGCCATTTGCTTCTCTGGAGCTGACACAGGCCCTGCCCCTCCTGCTGCTACCCTTGTCTTTTTTGATGCCGTTTTCTTATTGATATTGACACATTTCCTTCTGTGAGCTGCTTGTCTTAACTAAAGCTGTATTCCATATCTTATCTTTATAGTGATCCCAGATTATTGTGCTAATCATGAGTATTTTCACTTAGAATCTGATGTAAATCAAGCTGGTTTTGAAATTAATATTAAACAATGGCTTAATTGATCAGATCCCAGCTCATTTTTTGTTGTTGTTCTAGAAAAAAACATGCCAAATGGAAATGTCTGGGGACGGGTAATCTCTTTACTGAAAACTGTAGTGGTTGTGGCATACTACTGACACAAGTAAAAGTACATTTTGAATTAAATCCTACTTCAGGGCTCTAGTCACAGTGAATTTGACATTAAATAAAAAGTTAAACTTTTCTAAGATTGCTCTAGCTAGCTAAACTGATGATGTATATTTATAAAAGTAATAACAACCTAATACCTGCTTATAAAAATTAATCTCCCATCTGCCTTCCCAAACAAATTGGTATTACATAAAGAAACTAAGTTAAACTGATGCTTTCAAGTATAATAGAAACATTTTTTGTTTAAAAATATATTTAAATATATATAGTACACAACATTGGTAGAAATGCAATACTACACAGCTAGTATGTATTTTTATTGACATGGATTTTCACAAAATATTAGTTGAAGAAAGCAAGATATAAAATAGTTTGTATGCTAAGATGCCATTGAAGTAAATCCACAAGTGCATGTGTAGTATTCATAGGGAAGACTGAAAAGATAGACAAATACTTACCAGAATATGAAGGGATTATTGGAACGGTAAGTTTTTTCTTCAGCCTTTTCTCTAGGCTGCAGTGTTGCTTTTGTAATCAGAAAAAGCATAGTTTAATATGAATTACAAGCTGAAAAAACTTACATAGATAGAGAATTCTTATAGAAAGATGGGGATTAAATTAATAAAAGAGCAAGTTTCCCTTTTAGGGTTGTCTATCAAGTGTTTTTATGCACAATTGAATTATATAATCAATGTACAAGACTCATAAATCATAGTCCAAGACACAATTTATCTGTATTGTTTCAAATAGCAAGATCATGCTAATAATACAACTGGATTTTATATTTTCCTCTTAAAATGTTTTACTGGACCGATCAACCAAAAATAAAGGACACAAACCTAAAGAGAGTAAGATATACCTATTGCTTCTTATATACAATTACAAAGTACATGTCTTTTAATTTAAAATCTAAACATTGTTTTGATCTACTGAATTAGACTGTGTACCCTAAAAGGGGGTGTAATTAGTCAATAAATTAAACAGTGATGTTTATCAGTTTCAGAGAATTATTAACAAACTTGGACAGTAGTATTTTTTTTACTGCATGATAAAATAAATATGACTGTAATTATTCTGAAAAGATAGGAAATAATCTTTAGTAAATAATACCTCCCTGTAAATTTTTGTTCTAGATAAAGAATGATACCAAACACAGTGTTGCAAACCAGGAAAAAAGCAAGTATGGCTTCCAAATACTTTACAGAAGAGTACTTTCTAGTACTTTGCAGAATTTTCCACTTGATTGTATTTTCAAACATTAATTTCATGGTGTTTTACTTTCAGTGGTCTCTGGTCCTTGAGGGGCCCTCCCTGGAATGGTGACTGTTTGCTCAGTGGATTAAGTGAGTTGGAACACTCATCAACTGGGATTTTTATATTACTGTAGATTTGGCCTGAGGCTGGTGTTAACCAGAAAGCACAGACTCTGAAATCAGATGAGTGTTAATACTGAGTTTCCATCCACTTCACAGTCACAGTGACTGCAGCTCCATTCATGGATTCTGAAAGGAGTATTGGTCTATCCAAAAATGTTAACTGATATGCAAAGTAAATTGCATCACTGGCTCTGAGTTTAAAATTGAGCTATAATTCACATACCACAAAAGTCACCCCTTTAGTGTGTGAAATTCAGTGGTTGTTAACATATTCACAAGGTTGTGCAACCATCATCACTGCCTAACTCCAGACCATTTTCATCACCCCAAAAAGCACCCATTAACAGTCATGACTCATTTCCCCTCCAGCCAGGCAGCCATTAGACTATGGTTGTGATTTCTTCTTTCACCCATTGATGAATTAGGAATATAGTGTTAAATTTCCATATACTTATAAAATTGTCATTTCCTTCTGCTATTTACTTCTAATTTCATTCTACTGTGATCAGAGAACATATTTTGCATGATTTCAATCCTATTAAAGATATTAAAATTTTAAAAATGGCCTGACATATAATTTACCCCAAGGAATATTCCATGTGTGCTTTAGAAGAATGTGGTCTAAACTGTTTAAGTCTTCTGTTTCTCTGTTGACTTCTCTTTAGTTGTTCTATCCATTATTCCAAGTGAGGCACTAAAGTCTCCAACTCCTATTATTGAATTGACTATTTCTCCCTCCAGTTGTGTCAGTTTTTGCCTTTTCATGTATTTTTTACTGCATGATAAAATAAATATGACTGTAATTATTCTGAAAAGATAGGAAATAATCTTTAGTAAATAATACCTCCCTGTAAATTTTTGTTCTAGATAAAGAATGATACCAAACACAGTGTTGCAAACCAGGAAAAAAGCAAGTATGGCTTCCAAATACTTTACAGAAGAGTACTTTCTAGTACTTTGCAGAATTTTCCACTTGATTGTATTTTCAAACATTAATTTCATGGTGTTTTACTTTCAGTGGTCTCTGGTCCTTGAGGGGCCCTCCCTGGAATGGTGACTGTTTGCTCAGTGGATTAAGTGAGTTGGAACACTCATCAACTGGGATTTTTATATTACTGTAGATTTGGCCTGAGGCTGGTGTTAACCAGAAAGCACAGACTCTGAAATCAGATGAGTGTTAATACTGAGTTTCCATCCACTTCACAGTCACAGTGACTGCAGCTCCATTCATGGATTCTGAAAGGAGTATTGGTCTATCCAAAAATGTTAACTGATATGCAAAGTAAATTGCATCACTGGCTCTGAGTTTAAAATTGAGCTATAATTCACATACCACAAAAGTCACCCCTTTAGTGTGTGAAATTCAGTGGTTGTTAACATATTCACAAGGTTGTGCAACCATCATCACTGCCTAACTCCAGACCATTTTCATCACCCCAAAAAGCACCCATTAACAGTCATGACTCATTTCCCCTCCTCCAGCCAGGCAGCCATTAGACTATGGTTGTGATTTCTTCTTTCACCCATTGATGAATTAGGAATATAGTGTTAAATTTCCATATACTTATAAAATTGTCATTTCCTTCTGCTATTTACTTCTAATTTCATTCTACTGTGATCAGAGAACATATTTTGCATGATTTCAATCCTATTAAAGATATTAAAATTTTAAAAATGGCCTGACATATAATTTACCCCAAGGAATATTCCATGTGTGCTTTAGAAGAATGTGGTCTAAACTGTTTAAGTCTTCTGTTTCTCTGTTGACTTCTCTTTAGTTGTTCTATCCATTATTCCAAGTGAGGCACTAAAGTCTCCAACTCCTATTATTGAATTGACTATTTCTCCCTCCAGTTGTGTCAGTTTTTGCTTCATGTATTTGGACCTCTGATGTTAGGTACATACATGTGCATAACTGTGTCTTGTTGATAGACTGATCCTTTTATCATTATGTAATGTCTTTGTCTCTAGTAACAACTTTGGCCTTAAAGTCTCTTTTGTCTGAGATTAGGATATTCACTGTGACTCTTTTGTTAAGTTTGTGGGTGTATCTTTTTCTATTTCTTTTTTTTTTTTTTTACTTCAACTGGTGTTACTGATTTGTAGAAAGCATATAGTTGGATCATGATTTTTACCCATTCTGCCATTTCTACCTTTTAATTGGAGTGTTTAACTTATTTACATTTAATGTGATTACTGATATGGTAGAATTTAATCAGTAGTCTTGCTATTTGTTTCATATGTCTTATGTCTTTTTGCTCTTCTATTACATTACTTCCATGCCTTCTGCTATATATTTTTAGTGTGTCATTTTAATTCCCTATTTGTATATCTGATTATATATTCTTTAGTAATTTTCTTAGTGGTTTCCCTGAGGATTATAATTAATATATTAATATATAGCAGTCTAGTTTCGATTAAAACTAACTTGATCTCAGTAGTATACAAAAATTTCGTTCCCATGGAGATTTGTACTCTTTCCTTTGTACTGTTATTATCGCACATATTTTGTATTTTCTCACTTTGTTACCATTAACTAAGATTTATAAAGTTTTAATGCAGGTGCCTCTTAAACCAGGAGTAAAAAAGGAACGAAAAAAAAAGCATTTATGCTCCTTTATATTTACCCCTGTAGTTATCTTTACATTATACCCAAGCACCCATTAACAGTCATGACTCATTCTCCCAGCCAGGCAGCCATTAGACTATGGTTGTGATTTCTTTAATGAATGAATAGTGTTAAATTTCCATATACTTATAAAATTGTCATTTCCTTCTGCTATTTACTTCTAATTTCATTCTACTGTGATCAGAGAACATATTTTGCATGATTTCAATCCTATTAAAGATATTAAAATTTTAAAAATGGCCTGACATATAATTTACCCCAAGGAATATTCCATGTGTGCTTTAGAAGAATGTGGTCTAAACTGTTTAAGTCTTCTGTTTCTCTGTTGACTTCTCTTTAGTTGTTCTATCCATTATTCCAAGTGAGGCACTAAAGTCTCCAACTCCTATTATTGAATTGACTATTTCTCCCTCCAGTTGTGTCAGTTTTTGCTTCATGTATTTGGACCTCTGATGTTAGGTACATACATGTGCATAACTGTGTCTTGTTGATAGACTGATCCTTTTATCATTATGTAATGTCTTTGTCTCTAGTAACAACTTTGGCCTTAAAGTCTCTTTTGTCTGAGATTAGGATATTCACTGTGACTCTTTTGTTAAGTTTGTGGGTGTATCTTTTTCTATTTCTTTTTTTTTTTTTTTACTTCAACTGGTGTTACTGATTTGTAGAAAGCATATAGTTGGATCATGATTTTTACCCATTCTGCCATTTCTACCTTTTAATTGGAGTGTTTAACTTATTTACATTTAATGTGATTACTGATATGGTAGAATTTAATCAGTAGTCTTGCTATTTGTTTCATATGTCTTATGTCTTTTTGCTCTTCTATTACATTACTTCCATGCCTTCTGCTATATATTTTTAGTGTGTCATTTTAATTCCCTATTTGTATATCTGATTATATATTCTTTAGTAATTTTCTTAGTGGTTTCCCTGAGGATTATAATTAATATATTAATATATAGCAGTCTAGTTTCGATTAAAACTAACTTGATCTCAGTAGTATACAAAAATTTCGTTCCCATGGAGATTTGTACTCTTTCCTTTGTACTGTTATTATCGCACATATTTTGTATTTTCTCACTTTGTTACCATTAACTAAGATTTATAAAGTTTTAATGCAGGTGCCTCTTAAACCAGGAGTAAAAAAGGAACGAAAAAAAAAGCATTTATGCTCCTTTATATTTACCCCTGTAGTTATCTTTATCTGGGCTCTTTATTTCTTCATGTGAATTTGAGTGACTGTCTATTGTCCTTTTATTGAAGCCTAAAGGACTGTTCATTATTTCTTGTAGAACAGGCTTGCTAATAAAGATGAATTTTGCTTTTATTTATCTGAGAATGTCTTAATTTCTTCTTCATTTTGAAGGATTGTTTTGCTGGATACAAAATTCTTCTTTGATAGTCATTTGCATTAGCACTTCAAATATATCATCCCACTGCCTTCTGGTCTCCACATTTTCTGATGAGAATTTCTTGCATATGAGTCAATTCTCTCTTGCTTCTTTCAAGATCCTCACCTTGTCTTTATCTTTTGGCAGTATGATCATATGTTCAGGCATGAGTTTGAGATTATCCTACTTCAAGTTCATTGAGCTTCTTTAGTATGTTAATATTTTCATCAAACTTTGAAGTCTTTGATCATTATTTTTTCAAATGTTCTTTTTCTCTTCTCTCCTTATGTGGCTCCCATAATGCATATGTTGGTACACTTGATAGTATCCAATGAGTTTCTGAGCTCTATTAATTTTTCACATTCTCTTTTCTTTCTGATCTTCAACCTGGATAACCTCAACTGACCTATATTATAGTTTGCTGATTCTGCCTGCTCAGATCTTGATATTGAGCAGCTCTGGGTAATTTTTCATTTCAACTATCTAAACTCTACAATTTAGATATGTTTAAAAAAATAGTTTCTAGCTTTTTATTGATGTTTTCTACTTGGTGAGACATTTTCTTAGTGGTTTCTGAGGATTATAATTAATATATTAATATATAGCAGTCTAGTTTCGATTAAAACTAACTTGATCTCAGTAGTATACAAAAATTTCGTTCCCATGGAGATTTGTACTCTTTCCTTTGTACTGTTATTATCGCACATATTTTGTATTTTCTCACTTTGTTACCATTAACTAAGATTTATAAAGTTTTAATGCAGGTGCCTCTTAAACCAGGAGTAAAAAAGGAACGAAAAAAAAAGCATTTATGCTCCTTTATATTTACCCCTGTAGTTATCTTTATCTGGGCTCTTTATTTCTTCATGTGAATTTGAGTGACTGTCTATTGTCCTTTTATTGAAGCCTAAAGGACTGTTCATTATTTCTTGTAGAACAGGCTTGCTAATAAAGATGAATTTTGCTTTTATTTATCTGAGAATGTCTTAATTTCTTCTTCATTTTTGAAGGATTGTTTTGCTGGATACAAAATTCTTCTTTGATAGTCATTTGCATTAGCACTTCAAATATATCATCCCACTGCCTTCTGGTCTCCACATTTTCTGATGAGAATTTCTTGCATATGAGTCAATTCTCTCTTGCTTCTTTCAAGATCCTCACCTTGTCTTTATCTTTTGGCAGTATGATCATATGTTCAGGCATGAGTTTGAGATTATCCTACTTCAAGTTCATTGAGCTTCTTTAGTATGTTAATATTTTTCATCAAACTTTGAAGTCTTTGATCATTATTTTTTCAAATGTTCTTTTTCTCTTCTCTCCTTATGTGGCTCCCATAATGCATATGTTGGTACACTTGATAGTATCCAATGAGTTTCTGAGCTCTATTAATTTTTCACATTCTCTTTTCTTTCTGATCTTCAACCTGGATAACCTCAACTGACCTATATTATAGTTTGCTGATTCTGCCTGCTCAGATCTTGATATTGAGCAGCTCTGGGTAATTTTTCATTTCAACTATCTAAACTCTACAATTTAGATATGTTTAAAAAAATAGTTTCTAGCTTTTTATTGATGTTTTCTACTTGGTGAGACATTTTCATACTTCAGTTATTTGAATATATTAAGGGCTTCCATGGTGGTTCGGATGGTAAAGAATCTATCTGCAGTGCAGGAGACCCAGGTTCAGTCCCTGGGTCAGGAAGATCCCCTGGAGAAGGAAATGGCAACCCACTCCAGTATTCTTGCCTGGGAAATCCCATGGACAGGGGAGCCTGGCAGGCTACAGTCCATGGGATCCCAAAGAGTTAAGACACTACTGAGAGACTAATATGTTTTCTATGTGGTGAGACATCATTTTATTACTTTAGTTATTTGAATATACTAAAAGAGTCAACATCTTTGCCTGCATATTCCAATGTTTGGACTTCCTCAAGACAGTTTATTAACCTTTCCACTGTGAATGGGGCACACTTATTTTTTGCATGTCTTAAAATTTTTTTGAGGAAAATAATAATAATAATTTAAATAATAGGATAACTGTAGAAATTAGACATACCCCTTTGCCAAGGGCTTGATATGGTTGTCGATTTAGGTTTTTCTAGCAACTCATCTGAACTAATTCTTTAAGAATCTATATTCTTATAGACACTGAACTCTTTCTCAGGTAGCTTCTTCGTCACCTCATGATTGGACAGATATTTCTATAGCACTTGAAACCAGTAACTCTCCCAGTCTTTGCTGATGACTTTGTAAGCATGTTGGGACATCCTTCAATACTCAGCCAGGAAGTTGACAACTCTGCCTTCCCCTTCACTTGCAGTTCATCAAGATCAGCCTAAGGTGAGAGTTAGGATGTCTCCAGGCCTTTCCTGAGCAGGGGTAACAATCCTCGGTTTGTGCAAGGTCCTTAGCTTGTGCATGCACAAGATCATCTAAATTCCTGGGAATGGTAGAGCTTTTTGAAGCCTCTATGAATATCTCATTCCTCAACTTTTCCTTTTACATTCATGGTTAGCCTCTTGTTTGCTCCAATGGTTATTCACTACTTCAGAAGGCAGACACAGATGCCTCTGATTTTTTTTCTCATTAAATACCTGGAAAAGCATATCTGTCAAACTCTGATCAGAGAAAATAAAGACAGCCTTGTATGTGAGGTCTTCCAGGGAACCAATAGACAATACTCTGGGAATGAGGCAGCTCCAAGCCCACTCTTCCAGTGACTTCTGTGCTGCTGCTTCTACCCTGACTCTGAACTGTTGGTCTTGAAGGATAAGCAGAGCTAGAAATGGCCAGGGGGATGGAAACAGGACTAGTTACAATGCCATAAAACTTACTATTCTGATTCAGTAATTTCTCTGGAGTTGCTGAAAGATTAAATTTCAGAGTTCTGATAATTTTGCAAATTTTCTCCTTGTTTTTATTGAGGGGACAATTTTCAGAGGTCCTTACTCCACCATTCTGGCTGAGTTTAAGTATTTCATGTCCTTTTATTTTTCCTAACAAAGTGAATCTGGTTAAAACAATAAAGTCACTACCATTGACATTTCTAGGCATTCACATGGGTCAAGCTCAAGTATTCTGTAAACAGCAGTATCTGTGAGAAAAACCAAACTGGATATGAATTGTAGAAAATGTCCATACTATAAATGAATAGTGACAAAATATTTCAGTAGACAGACTCAGGTCATTAGAATTTTTTTTCATTATATAAAAAAGAAAGAAGGAAGGAAGAAAGGAGGGAAGGGAAGAAGGAAGGAAAGAAAGAATGAATCTTGGCTTACTATAGTCTCAAAACTGCTATGAGAAACAACACCTGACAGCAAGAATAATGCACACTCTGCTGTAAGGTGAACTGGGGGCAGAGGTTGGGGAAAAACCTGGCCAATCCTTGCAAGTCTCAAAATTACATATAGAAATAACTTCCAAATTCTCCACCTTTTGTCCAGCCACCACACCTCTGTGTACCATATAGTCATGCTTCAAAGACAACATCCTAGACTGTGAAGCAGTCTCTTTCCGATCCCTTTCCTAAAGACACATACATCACAGTCAGATCTATTAGCTAATAGCATGGGGAGGTACTTCCTGAGTAGGTATAGAGAGGCTTGAATGAGTTTTAGATAGCCATGTAGTTATTTTCAAGGATACAGACTTCATAAAAATTCCCTCAGTTTAAGAAAAGTCAAAATATTCACTTAATTTTCCAGGAGAAATGTAGAAGAGTCTCATCAGGTGTAAGTAAGAGTTGATGGAAACCACAAAAATAATAAGAGCAAAATAAATTGTCCAGGGTTATGTAAGGATACATTTTAAAACAAGATTCCTTATTTTTAAATAAGATTATGAGTCTATGGAATGAATTTACATCTTTGATATTTAATTACATCAGATTGCATTAGTGTTCACCCAGTTAGGAATCCATGTTCATAAATCACCTGAATAAAAATACTTTGATTTTTCCTGAAGTGATGTATCATGTTTAATCCTTTTACAAGAAAGATGAACATGCTTGATTTTTCAATTCAGGAAACAGAGACATAATTTTACTATTAATAATTTCTAAAACCAGCTTTGAAAGAGATTACAAAATAGGCATTCATGTCCTTATTTTTTAACAAAGTATCTGGTAAAACAAAGTCACTACCATTGACATTTCTAGGCATTCACATGGGTCAAGCTCAAGTATTCTGTAAACAGCAGTATCTGTGAGAAAAACCAAACTGGATATGAATTGTAGAAAATGTCCATACTATAAATGAATAGTGACAAAATATTTCAGTAGACAGACTCAGGTCATTAGAATTTTTTTTCATTATATAAAAAAGAAAGAAGGAAGGAAGAAAGGAGGGAAGGGAAGAAGGAAGGAAAGAAAGAATGAATCTTGGCTTACTATAGTCTCAAAACTGCTATGAGAAACAACACCTGACAGCAAGAATAATGCACACTCTGCTGTAAGGTGAACTGGGGGCAGAGGTTGGGGAAAAACCTGGCCAATCCTTGCAAGTCTCAAAATTACATATAGAAATAACTTCCAAATTCTCCACCTTTTGTCCAGCCACCACACCTCTGTGTACCATATAGTCATGCTTCAAAGACAACATCCTAGACTGTGAAGCAGTCTCTTTCCGATCCCTTTCCTAAAGACACATACATCACAGTCAGATCTATTAGCTAATAGCATGGGGAGGTACTTCCTGAGTAGGTATAGAGAGGCTTGAATGAGTTTTAGATAGCCATGTAGTTATTTTCAAGGATACAGACTTCATAAAAATTCCCTCAGTTTAAGAAAAGTCAAAATATTCACTTAATTTTCCAGGAGAAATGTAGAAGAGTCTCATCAGGTGTAAGTAAGAGTTGATGGAAACCACAAAAATAATAAGAGCAAAATAAATTGTCCAGGGTTATGTAAGGATACATTTTAAAACAAGATTCCTTATTTTTAAATAAGATTATGAGTCTATGGAATGAATTTACATCTTTGATATTTAATTACATCAGATTGCATTAGTGTTCACCCAGTTAGGAATCCATGTTCATAAATCACCTGAATAAAAATACTTTGATTTTTCCTGAAGTGATGTATCATGTTTAATCCTTTTACAAGAAAGATGAACATGCTTGATTTTTCAATTCAGGAAACAGAGACATAATTTTACTATTAATAATTTCTAAAACCAGCTTTGAAAGAGATTACAAAATAGGTATATATTTTAAGGAAAACTATGTGCAAAATCTCAGAAGCCAACTGGTAGTAAAATCATTTTTCTTCAACTGTAAAATAAACACCTTAATTTGTTATGCTAAATGTGGGAAAGAAGTGAGATGGACATTAAATCAGGCAGACAAGTCAGAATGTGAAAGGTTTTAGTGAATGTTGAGTATGTTGACCAAAATGTAGACCATGCTTTTCCAGAAAAGGATGGCCTTATCATAACAAAGGAGTTCATCTTTCCTTTTTTATTAACCAGAACACATCCTCCACTAGCCAGGGCTCTTCTTGCATTGATCATTTTTTAAAATGTTAAAGTGTACTAAATATATGCATTTTATTCCTTGAAGATGCAACATTTCATTTATCTATGCAATGTTATATAATTGAAGATTTTGGTATGATAACAACTGGGCATTCTGAAGAACACTGATAGGGTAATCCAGTTTAAATGGACTCTCTTTGTACTACATCATAAGAATGCCGATGCCCAACAGGGTATCCTGGATTTTAAAACTTACCATTATCCACATTATCAGATTACTGATGTAGACTTACCGTATTAAGGCTACATTTTCCAAATGGGGCATTATTATAATTGCATGAAGCATTTCTCTATCTAGTATAACCATTGCTCAAGAAAACATATATATATATATATATATATATATATATATATATATATAATGTTAGAATTTTCTGCAGAGCTCTGGACATTAAATATTCAGAATGCAGCAAATCTCCAGTTGACGGCACTCCTTAAAAGATTAAGAATGATATCAATGAATGAACAACACCAAAGAAGCTAAATTATGTAAGTTCCCTTTCTCATCAGATAAGTTGGGTACTGCACCAAGGATTAAGGCTGAGACCATTCAAAGGCTGTTTGTCCAGCCTACTGCTGAAGTTCAACATACATTGTCTGTACAGAGGCTGCTTAGATTGTAAATCTCTTTTTAAAATCTCAAACAAGTTAAAAGTATTACATATTGTTTTTCTCAATAGAACCCTGAATATCAACTTAGCAAATTTCTTAGCTCCATTTTAAGACATATGATTGCAGAGGGTGAAGGCGAATGATGCTGAAACATATTACTTAAATGACAGGTAGCAGCCACGTAGGCCTGAACCACATTTGTGAAATTCCATGCCACATTTTTCACCTCCCAATTTATATACACGGAGGGGTTACACTAAAACTTCAATTATTCCAAAAGATGAAAGACATGTTACATTTGATATAGATCTTCAGTTCCTATTATACTACAAGCCTTTGAAATATTAAGGCTGAAGAGGCCAAGTTATGAAAGAGACAAGAGGAAGTAAGAACAGCAGAAATACAGTTGATAATGTTCTGCCTTCACCAATCTATGTGTATGGTCTGCTTTCCGGGCAGCAGGTGGTGTGACTGTGAAAAGATCACACATTCGTCAGTAACTATGTAGGATTTTTAGCACTGTTAGAGCCTAGCGCTACAGATTTAGGGCAGCTAATAAAATTCCATAAGCCAAATTTTTGACAAGTCTGAACTTTTTTTTAGAAATAATTTTTCTACCAAGTAAACCTTGGTTCCTGTTTAGTCTTCTCTTAGAAAAAAAAAAAAAAAAGCTATGTATAATTAAACTTTTTCAAAAAAATTAAAGAATCATTTCACAGCAACCAGATGAACATCCGGCAGCAAAGCAATGTTAAAACACCCTCCTTTCAAAGGAAGAGCAAATATGCGAGTCCTCCATTAGGAACATTATCTTATGTCAGAGTACAATTTCACACTTTCCATTTATGGCCTTTTTGCAAAAGACCAAGACTGAATTTGGACCTGCTTTTCCTGTGCTTCCTCAGTGTTATCTGGACAACAGTGTGTCAAGTACTTAAGAAATCTAGGGTCAAAATGAAGATTATCTCATGCACCAGGTATTTAAATACATGTGCAGACTATACTTGTTAATCACCTTGATAAAAAGTAGGAGAAGTAACTGAAGCTTGTTTATTATATGTAACAAAAGATATTTTCAAGTCAATATAAATTTAACCATAAACTCATCTAAGACGAAACACCAGAGGTGGTATTTTGATGTATTTTTTCTCTTCCTTTCCAGTAGCCAGAAACTGTTTAAATCTAGAAAGAATCAGATTCTTTTAAAGCCTCAAATATTCCTCAAACTCTTCTCAAAAAAAGTCTTATCAGGGAAAAGAATATTCAAAATTATTTTTTAGTCTTTCAAAATTAAGTGTGTATTTTATTTATAATCTAGCTTTATTTTTAATCCCTCAACGGAAAAAGTCTTTTTTTTTTGATACAGGTAGCGCCATAGTTTAAATTGCCATTTTCACCTCCCAATTTATATACACGGAGGGGTTACACTAAAACTTCAATTATTCCAAAAGATGAAAGACATGTTACATTTGATATAGATCTTCAGTTCCTATTATACTACAAGCCTTTGAAATATTAAGGCTGAAGAGGCCAAGTTATGAAAGAGACAAGAGGAAGTAAGAACAGCAGAAATACAGTTGATAATGTTCTGCCTTCACCAATCTATGTGTATGGTCTGCTTTCCGGGCAGCAGGTGGTGTGACTGTGAAAAGATCACACATTCGTCAGTAACTATGTAGGATTTTTAGCACTGTTAGAGCCTAGCGCTACAGATTTAGGGCAGCTAATAAAATTCCATAAGCCAAATTTTTGACAAGTCTGAACTTTTTTTTAGAAATAATTTTTCTACCAAGTAAACCTTGGTTCCTGTTTAGTCTTCTCTTAGAAAAAAAAAAAAAAAAGCTATGTATAATTAAACTTTTTCAAAAAAATTAAAGAATCATTTCACAGCAACCAGATGAACATCCGGCAGCAAAGCAATGTTAAAACACCCTCCTTTCAAAGGAAGAGCAAATATGCGAGTCCTCCATTAGGAACATTATCTTATGTCAGAGTACAATTTCACACTTTCCATTTATGGCCTTTTTGCAAAAGACCAAGACTGAATTTGGACCTGCTTTTCCTGTGCTTCCTCAGTGTTATCTGGACAACAGTGTGTCAAGTACTTAAGAAATCTAGGGTCAAAATGAAGATTATCTCATGCACCAGGTATTTAAATACATGTGCAGACTATACTTGTTAATCACCTTGATAAAAAGTAGGAGAAGTAACTGAAGCTTGTTTATTATATGTAACAAAAGATATTTTCAAGTCAATATAAATTTAACCATAAACTCATCTAAGACGAAACACCAGAGGTGGTATTTTGATGTATTTTTTCTCTTCCTTTCCAGTAGCCAGAAACTGTTTAAATCTAGAAAGAATCAGATTCTTTTAAAGCCTCAAATATTCCTCAAACTCTTCTCAAAAAAAGTCTTATCAGGGAAAAGAATATTCAAAAATTATTTTTTTTAGTCTTTCAAAATTAAGTGTGTATTTTATTTATAATCTAGCTTTATTTTTAATCCCTCAACGGAAGTCTCTTTATAAACAAGGTTACAATTTTCCAGAGGGTGTGTGCTAGGACCTTCAGGAAACCTCTACTGGAGTCTAACTTGGAAGCCAACTCAGGCATCCTCTGTCGTCCCCTAACCAATCCCTTGCCAGCTACTGAACACTACTGAGGTCATAGGATTTGCTGAAATTTGTTAAAACCGTGGAGAATAACCTCTGGGGAATAATCCTCCAGGGAAAGAGAGAGAAGATTACAAGTACCATCGAAGGTATATATGGTCAAAAGTTAACTTGGTGATATCATCAAATTATAGTTCTTCAGGGAGCTGAAACTTGCTCTAAATTAGATTTGCGGAGGCGTATCAAACTAAATAGTCTGCGAATGAGACACACTCACATAAAAAGAAAAACAAAGACCAAGTGTTCTTAATTTTGGGGAGGATATATTCCAACTTGGGGGAAGGGGGAAGGCATTTCAGTTCTGAAGCTCGATCATGAAATTTCCAGAGTCCCGCAGTCTCGGAGTGTGCAGAACAGGACGGAAGGGCCTCTTGGGCCTGGCTGGACTCTCCCATCCCTCTGCCGCACAGTGTGTGATATGCAGGCAACTGCATTGTCAAGCTGGCAACACTCCTGAGGCTCTTGAGTGTTTATCAACTCAGTAGGTCAAAAGTCTGCAGACACTGGGTGGAGCAGCAGTAAGCCACAAAACTCACAGTTGTTCTCCTGGAAGGGGAGAGAGGGGGAGACGGGCACTGTGAGTTCAAGAGGAAAGCCTCAGGATTCTTTCCGTTAGAGACAGTCTTTTTCTTTGTTAAAACAAAGAACTTGGTAGAGTCAACAGAGCACATAACAGAAATCTAAATTCCTTTTAAAACTGAGTACTGGAATCAGGTGAGGTATGTATGTGCCCATTTTATTACTAGTTTTCAGATAACACTCCTATGTTAGCAGCTAAAGAAAAATAAGCCTTTTCCATGTTATGGTCCGAGTCTGTTTACTAGAGCCAATGCAGTGAGAGAATTTGAAATACATTATAAAAATCATGTAATAGAAAAGGTCATCAATTTAACTAGAACACACATATATCAAACAGCTTAAAAACACAAGCTTAAGGAATTTATCTTACAAATGTATTCCTATATCTATAAGCTATCTGGCTTATAGAGGTAATCTCAGAATCTGAATCATGGAGTTTGAGGGTCTTCTCCCACAAAGCAGAGGAATCTCATCTCAAACTCCTGCTTGGCATCTTCCTGCAGTAAGGCATGAGCCAGTCTGTGCAGCTCCAGTTGTTGGATGCCTTGTTTTCCCACCAGAAGTGCTAGCCTCTGGTGAGGGGAGAATAATCTACGGTTGTTCCCACAAGACTCCCTGTGATGACTGTTTTCTCTTTTCCCCACCCCTCAATCCAGTCTTTGCCTTTTTCTGTTGTGGCTCTAGCAGTCAAGTAGTAGGTGGGTTACCTGCCAATGCGGGAGACATGAGATGTGGGGTCAATCCCTGGTGTGGGGAAGATCCCCTGGAGTGGGCATGGCAACCCACTCCAGTGTTCTCGCCTGGAGAATCCCATGGACAAAGGAGCCTGGCAGATTATAGTCCATAGTACTGTAGAGAATTGGACATGACTGAAGCAACTTAGCATGCATTCACATAGCCCAAGAAGGTGACCTCTACAGACCCTACCTCCCAAGCTATCACATGGCTGGTTTCTGGCTAAATTAGACCAGTGGGAAGTATAACCAGAGGGTAAAGGGTAGGTTTTCTTTTTCTTCTTTTTTGAGAAAAAGTCTACTTAACAGAGGTATAGGTACATACAAACAATAAAATTCACCCATTTTAAGTGTACAGCTGAATGAGTTTTGAAATATACATTATCATTTAATACCACAATAAACATATAAAATATTTCTCATCTCTCCAAATGTTCCTTGAGTCCACTTGCAGCAAATCCCCATCCCCCAAACTCCCTGCCAAGTCTCTGGAAACCATTGATAATTTTGTTTCTCTATGGCTTTTTATTTCCTCTGGATCACCACAATCCTCCAGAATAAGCTTTACAATGATATCATCTTGAATGATCAAAGGTCTCAAGGCAAGAGCTAAACCTACTTCTATGGGTTCTCCTGTCTTAGAGCTTTTTACCAATCCTGGGTTCCCTTACCAACTGATTCCAGCTAGGTGTGGCTGACATGAGGATAAAGTTCCCTTGGATGGACCCTCTTGTATGGTTTTAGTTCTCATAGGCTCCAGTCATACTTTTCAAGACCCAACCAAGCAGTTGACAACCTCTACTTTAGCCTTCACTTCCTGCTTGCGTAGAGTCTCACTTCCTGCTAGCAGAAGAGAAAGCTCAAGGTCTTCTTGGATCTTTTTCTGAACATGCTCACATTTGTATGCATTCGCCTGACCTTATATACTCCTGGGAATACGTTAAGGCTTTTCAAAGACCCTGTGGAAACCTCATTCCCCTATTTTCCTTTTCAGCTTTATAGTTAGTCTATTATTTGGCTCTAGCAGTCAAGTAGGTGGGTTACGAATGCGGGAGACATGAGATGTGGGTCAATCCCTGGTGTGGGAAGATCCCCTGGAGTGGGCATGGCAACCCACTCCAGTGTTCTCGCCTGGAGAACCCCATGGACAAAGGAGCCTGGCAGATTATAGTCCATAGTACTGTAGAGAATTGGACATGACTGAAGCAACTTAGCATGCATTCACATAGCCCAAGAAGGTGACCTCTACAGACCCTACCTCCCAAGCTATCACATGGCTGGTTTCTGGCTAAATTAGACCAGTGGGAAGTATAACCAGAGGGTAAAGGGTAGGTTTTCTTTTTCTTCTTTTTTGAGAAAAAGTCTACTTAACAGAGGTATAGGTACATACAAACAATAAAATTCACCCATTTTAAGTGTACAGCTGAATGAGTTTTGAAATATACATTATCATTTAATACCACAATAAACATATAAAATATTTCTCATCTCTCCAAATGTTCCTTGAGTCCACTTGCAGCAAATCCCCATCCCCCAAACTCCCTGCCAAGTCTCTGGAAACCATTGATAATTTTGTTTCTCTATGGCTTTTTATTTCCTCTGGATCACCACAATCCTCCAGAATAAGCTTTACAATGATATCATCTTGAATGATCAAAGGTCTCAAGGCAAGAGCTAAACCTACTTCTATGGGTTCTCCTGTCTTAGAGCTTTTTACCAATCCTGGGTTCCCTTACCAACTGATTCCAGCTAGGTGTGGCTGACATGAGGATAAAGTTCCCTTGGATGGACCCTCTTGTATGGTTTTAGTTCTCATAGGCTCCAGTCATACTTTTCAAGACCCAACCAAGCAGTTGACAACCTCTACTTTAGCCTTCACTTCCTGCTTGCGTAGAGTCTCACTTCCTGCTAGCAGAAGAGAAAGCTCAAGGTCTTCTTGGATCTTTTTCTGAACATGCTCACATTTGTATGCATTCGCCTGACCTTATATACTCCTGGGAATACGTTAAGGCTTTTCAAAGACCCTGTGGAAACCTCATTCCCCTATTTTCCTTTTCAGCTTTATAGTTAGTCTATTATTTGGCTTAACAGTTATCCATTGTCTCAGGCATCTGTGAAGTTAAGCAATTGCCTGTAATTGTTTTGACAATTTTTGACAAATACTCTCAGGAAAGAGGCTTTTTGCACGGTGAACTCTGATTGAGGAAATATAAAGACAGACTTGCAAGCAAGGTTTTTTTAGTGAACCATCCTTTGAAGATGTTCCAACTTCCTTCCACACTTTTCCAGTTGCTGCCAGGTTGCTGGTTTTAACTGTGATTGCAGATTCTTGATTTTCAAGGTTAAGACTAGAAGATGGGACTGCAAGTTAAAACATCACAAAGCTCTCTGTTCTCTCTGAGAGAGTCAGTCGTTTTTCTTGAATAAGTGCAATCCATATTGCTATAAGCTTTTTGTTAATTTCCTGAGTTCTGAAAAATTCAATTCTGACTATTTTTGTCATTTTTTTCACTACTTTATGGAACAGTTGACTATTGCTACCCTCCTCCATCTCTGCCTCTCTGACTGAGCTTTTATTGGGCAAGCTTTTCCTGATGGCTCTACTTCTCAATAGACTCCAGTTCTTCCTTTGTTCTTCAAGCCAAAAGATTAAGAATGGTAAATCTTCCGACTGCTGTAAATTCCCAGGTACTTTATCATTCCTGTGGGTACTCTGAATCCTGTCTGCACTCCTGTAAACAGTTTCTTTCCATTAATTCCTCTTCAAAATCACAGCTTATGTGAATTTTCCAGCCAGTACGGTGACTGATTTAGTCTGTGTTAAAGGGAGTGGCCTAAGGAAACAGTCCATCAAATTCAGGGAGTACAATGAAGGACCAGTTGGCTGACTGAGGATAAAGTTCCCTTGGATGGACCCTCTTGTATGGTTTTAGTTCTCATAGGCTCCAGTCATACTTTTCAAGACCCAACCAAGCAGTTGACAACCTCTACTTTAGCCTTCACTTCCTGCTTGCGTAGAGTCTCACTTCCTGCTAGCAGAAGAGAAAGCTCAAGGTCTTCTTGGATCTTTTTCTGAACATGCTCACATTTGTATGCATTCGCCTGACCTTATATACTCCTGGGAATACGTTAAGGCTTTTCAAAGACCCTGTGGAAACCTCATTCCCCTATTTTCCTTTTCAGCTTTATAGTTAGTCTATTATTTGGCTTAACAGTTATCCATTGTCTCAGGCATCTGTGAAGTTAAGCAATTGCCTGTAATTGTTTTGACAATTTTTGACAAATACTCTCAGGAAAGAGGCTTTTTGCACGGGTGAACTCTGATTGAGGAAATATAAAGACAGACTTGCAAGCAAGGTTTTTTTAGTGAACCATCCTTTGAAGATGTTCCAACTTCCTTCCACACTTTTCCAGTTGCTGCCAGGTTGCTGGTTTTAACTGTGATTGCAGATTCTTGATTTTCAAGGTTAAGACTAGAAGATGGGACTGCAAGTTAAAACATCACAAAGCTCTCTGTTCTCTCTGAGAGAGTCAGTCGTTTTTCTTGAATAAGTGCAATCCATATTGCTATAAGCTTTTTGTTAATTTCCTGAGTTCTGAAAAATTCAATTCTGACTATTTTTGTCATTTTTTTCACTACTTTATGGAACAGTTGACTATTGCTACCCTCCTCCATCTCTGCCTCTCTGACTGAGCTTTTATTGGGCAAGCTTTTCCTGATGGCTCTACTTCTCAATAGACTCCAGTTCTTCCTTTGTTCTTCAAGCCAAAAGATTAAGAATGGTAAATCTTCCGACTGCTGTAAATTCCCAGGTACTTTATCATTCCTGTGGGTACTCTGAATCCTGTCTGCACTCCTGTAAACAGTTTCTTTCCATTAATTCCTCTTCAAAATCACAGCTTATGTGAATTTTCCAGCCAGTACGGTGACTGATTTAGTCTGTGTTAAAGGGAGTGGCCTAAGGAAACAGTCCATCAAAGTGGATTCTGGGATTGAGTTGGTGAGTACATGAAGGATCTCCTTGCTAGGGGAAAATGAGATATCATCACTGATTACTTGAAGCTGTGGTATCATGATTATTTGAATTACCACTCAGACTGCCAGTGGAGGAAGATAAGGTGCTGGGAGATCAAGTGCTGTGGTACTTGGCTGCTGTGGTGTCAGGAATCCACAGACTGTGGACGGAGATAGATTCTTCTGACTGCTGAAGAGATTCTCCCAAATCCCAACCCCTTTCAAAGGAAAAAAGATACACTTGGTGACTTGTGCTCTCAATTCATAGGCAGAGAATCATAAAGTTTCTATGGTGGTCTTCAAGGAATTCGTACTTTATGAAGCTGTGGAAACAATATGCCTGAGGCCTGAATGCACCAGCTGTAGAATCACATGCCAGCTAAAAGCATATTTACGCTCAGTCTCTTATATTAAGGTAAAGGTTCTGGTTAGGAAGGGGTGAGGACTTGAGACAGAAACATTTGTGTAGACACAAGGCTAAGAACCTTAAACCTCTAATATCGCTAAACATTTCTTTACATTAGAAACAGCCCTTCTTGCCTTCTAAGAAAACAAGCATTCACTTGAATAAAAAGATTTTACCGACTTCATCTGGTGTGATTACCTAAAAAGGAAATTTCAATCTTCTTCAGGACTCACACCAACAATACTCCCTGCCTCTTAGGGCCATAGAGACAGTAAAATCCCAGCATGATTCAGAGTTAATTGCAAGGGCTGCTTCTGGGAGAGATTACGTACATGGAGGAATCTTGCCAAATTTTATTTGTAGGAATTTGGAAAGCAATGGAGTCTAAGTAAATTAGCCAGTGAGAATAAGATTGCCTCAGGCCAACAGGTCTCAGGATTTAATGTGTTAGTCTGAGTACCTATAAGGGTTAAAAGTCTTGATCCAGTAGAGGCCTACAATCCGTGAGAAGGAGATGCTAGAACTTCCACTGCATAGCCAGAGGAAGGAGATCAAAGGCTTATAGAAATGGGGATATTTTAGTGGATTCAATGAAGTGTAACCTACTCATTCACCACCTGTAAACCTCTAGCAGGGTCAGGAAAGCAGTCCCTTCACTGAAACATTAAGATATGTGTTGATGAAGGGAAATCAAACTAGAAGCAGCAAACATACCTGATATTTAATACAACACATGCCTACTAGGGGTTAGAGACAAAGCCTTTTTAAAAGTTCAGGTATCTGCTAATGAAAGGGATTAATATGCAGATTTGATAAGGAGGTCAGCAGGTCCCAAGGAGGAGGGGGAAGAAGAGGAGGAAGAGAAAAAAGACAAACATTTTCTAGCCAGAAATGTTTTTTATGAGAAAGATTAACCCTGAAACTAAGTCTTATGTTAATGTGGGCCTAGCAAGGCCTTTACATTGGAATGTCTCCACCTAGCCCTGAAGTCTGGAGACTACCATTTAGCTAAATGTTATGTTAATGCTGTGGGCCTAGCAAGGTCTTTACATTAGAATGTCTCACCTAGAGACTATTCTCTAGCTAATCTTATGTTAATGCTGTGGGTGTGGGCCTGACAAGGCCTTTACAACCTTAAGCTATTCTTTTGATCCACTGCTTATAACCAGCAGGAAAATACAAATTGTCTTGCCTGAACTGGCTAAAGGGGGTTTCTCTTCTATCCCTCCTTTCAGTGCCTGTGCTGGAAGCTTTCTCTATGTCTTTCCTTTTAACAAACTTTTACTTCACGTGGCTCTGAGTGACCAAAGTCAAGTCTTTTTGATCCCATTGTGAATTCTTCTCCATTGAAGATCAAGAACATGACACCATTCAGGATAACCTGTCTACCGTCATCTATCACTACACTGGTAAAGTTTCAAATGGAAAAGAAGAGCTACATCCAGAACTGCCCGCTATGAAGAAACGGATACATACTTGTGTGTCCCTTTGGATTTTGGAGGCAAAATACATTTTGGTGGGAACTATTGGTTCTGTTGAAATACAGTAGCCCCATTCCTCCCAAGTCTTTTCTCTTACAACTAAAACACCAAGGTCATAAAACAATAAACAAACATTGGAAGACTCTGAAAGACAGAATGAAGATAGGCAGCCTAGGATCCTGGAGCTTGAGAAGCAATACAGCAGTGTGAATCCCCTAGGCTTTCTTCCTGCCTCCCATATACCTCAGATAGGACACTAGAATCTTCCAACTCAGAATTACCAACGAGCAGAAGCAAAAAACAAAACAAAATATAAAACAAGTAAAAAAAATCTAACTCCCCCAAACTTCCAAGAAAAGCCTGTTTTCCCTTTCCTTTGAATTGGGACAGAGAAATCCATCAATTTCTAAAAAAGAACAGTAAGCCTACTAGGGGTTAGAGACAAAGCCTTTTTAAAAGTTCAGGTATCTGCTAATGAAAGGGATTAATATGCAGATTTGATAAGGAGGTCAGCAGGTCCCAAGGAGGAGGGGGAAGAAGAGGAGGAAGAGAAAAAAGACAAACATTTTCTAGCCAGAAATGTTTTTTATGAGAAAGATTAACCCTGAAACTAAGTCTTATGTTAATGTGGGCCTAGCAAGGCCTTTACATTGGAATGTCTCCACCTAGCCCTGAAGTCTGGAGACTACCATTTAGCTAAATGTTATGTTAATGCTGTGGGCCTAGCAAGGTCTTTACATTAGAATGTCTCACCTAGAGACTATTCTCTAGCTAATCTTATGTTAATGCTGTGGGTGTGGGCCTGACAAGGCCTTTACAACCTTAAGCTATTCTTTTGATCCACTGCTTATAACCAGCAGGAAAATACAAATTGTCTTGCCTGAACTGGCTAAAGGGGGTTTCTCTTCTATCCCTCCTTTCAGTGCCTGTGCTGGAAGCTTTCTCTATGTCTTTCCTTTTAACAAACTTTTACTTCACGTGGCTCTGAGTGACCAAAGTCAAGTCTTTTTGATCCCATTGTGAATTCTTCTCCATTGAAGATCAAGAACATGACACCATTCAGGATAACCTGTCTACCGTCATCTATCACTACACTGGTAAAGTTTCAAATGGAAAAGAAGAGCTACATCCAGAACTGCCCGCTATGAAGAAACGGATACATACTTGTGTGTCCCTTTGGATTTTGGAGGCAAAATACATTTTGGTGGGAACTATTGGTTCTGTTGAAATACAGTAGCCCCATTCCTCCCAAGTCTTTTCTCTTACAACTAAAACACCAAGGTCATAAAACAATAAACAAACATTGGAAGACTCTGAAAGACAGAATGAAGATAGGCAGCCTAGGATCCTGGAGCTTGAGAAGCAATACAGCAGTGTGAATCCCCTAGGCTTTCTTCCTGCCTCCCATATACCTCAGATAGGACACTAGAATCTTCCAACTCAGAATTACCAACGAGCAGAAGCAAAAAACAAAACAAAATATAAAACAAGTAAAAAAAATCTAACTCCCCCAAACTTCCAAGAAAAGCCTGTTTTCCCTTTCCTTTGAATTGGGACAGAGAAATCCATCAATTTCTATAGAAAGTAAGCAAGTAGTTGCTTAGGGCTAGGTATAGGGAAACAGAGGTGATGGTTCCTTTTAGGGTAGGAAAAATGTTCTAAAATTATCTATGGCATTGGTTGAACATATCTGTGGCCATAGTAAAAACTGCTGAATTGTATACTTAAGGGTTAATTGCATCATGATAGGTAAACTATCTCAGTAAAGCTTTGAAAAACAGTTATCACTGAAAGCAAAAATAAACTCACACTCAGAGTGCGAATTTAAACATCTTTACTCTCAGCAACCGACAAAACTACTAGACTCTCAGCAGAGGTATAGAACTGAACAATGCAATGAACCAAAGAATCTACTTTACACATACAAAACAATCCACCAAACAGAAATAAAATACACTTTCTTTTTCTCCCAGAAACTCATGGGACATTCACTAGGATAGACTATATTCTGATCCTGTGCCAAAGAACAAATCTACAAATTTAAAAGGACTGAAAGAAAGAAAGGTATTCTCGCCTCTCTTGCTTTACCTTCTCTCTCTCCTCCTCTACTTCTCTCTCTGCCTTAACACAACTTAAGACATAAGAATCTTTTAACCAAGGAATTTAATCCATTCACATTTACTGAGATAGCTGCATAGCTGATTAAATCAGTTAATACTTATAAAGCACTCAGAACGGTTCCAAGGACACGGCAAGTGCTTCACATGCTTGTTCAGTCAGTCCACCTTATCTTGCCATCCTGTGTTCTGTTTTCTGTCTGAAAGGCTTTCTTGTCTTTGATTTTGCTTGTGTCTTTGTTCTGTTTTGCCTGTTATTCTAGGTCCTTACTTTAGCTAATAAGGTTGCCCACATTGGTATCTGAAAGTCCTAAGTCTTATTTTTCTTAAAGTTTACTGGAGCATAATTGATTTACAATGTTGTGTTAGTTTCAAGTGTACCGCAAAGACAATCAGTTATACATATATACACACACACACACACATTTATATATATATATATGTGTGTGTGTGTGTATATATATGTGTGTGTGTGTGTGTGTGTGTGTGTGTATCTCCACTTTTTAAAAAAGATTCTTTTTCCATGTAGGCCATTATAGAGGACTGATTATACAGTAGGTTGATATTAGTTGATATTAGTTATGCTTTTTTTTTTTTTTAAATTTTGGCCTCTTTTATTGTTTTTTAAATTTATTTATTTTCATTCATCTTTATTCTTTGGCCTGTGTAGGCCTCCCATTGCAGCGGCCTCTCTTACTGTAGAGCACCGGATCTGGGCGCATGCACTCCAGACTGCTGGCTCCTAATTGGACACACCCGTCCAGCCGCACCGCAGCATGTGGGATCTTCCACGGCCAGGGATCCAACCAGTGCCCCTTGCACTGCAAGGCATACTCTTTACCCACAGGACCACCAGGGAAGCCTCTAGTTATCTGTTTTATATTTAGTAGTGTATATATGTCAATCTCAATCTCCCAAGTTATCATTGCTCGCCTTACCTCCTGGTAACCGTAAGTCTGTTTTCTACATCTGTGACTCTACTTTTGTTTGGCTATTCAGTCACTAAGTTATGTCTGACTCTTTGCAATTCCATGGACTGTAGCACACCAGGCTTCCCTGTCCTCCACCATCGCCTGAAGCTTGCCCAAACTCATGTCCACTGAGTCAGTGATGTTACCCAACTATCTCATCCTCTGTCACTCTATTCTCTGGCTCTCAATCTTTCCCAGCATCAGGGTCTTTTCCAACGAGTTAGCCTTTCACATCAGGTGGCCAAAGTATTGGAGCTTCAGTTTCAGCATCAGTCCTTCCAATGAATATTCAGGGCTGATTTCGTATAGAATTGACTGGTTTGATCTCCTTGCTGTCCAAAGAACTCTCAAGGACTCTCAAGAGTTCTCCAGCACCACAATTTAAAAGCACCAATTCTTCAGTGTTCAGCCTTTCTTATGGTCCAACTCTCACATCTGTACGTGACTACTGGAAAATCATAAGCTTTTTTAAAAGAGTCTACATATAAGCAGTTATCATATGATATTTATCTTTTCATCCTGACTTACTTTATACAGTATTACCACAAAACACCCTGAACTGCCAAAACCATAGTAAGAAAAATGAACAAAGCTGGATGTATCATGTTCCGTGACTTCAAACTATACTACAAAGCCACAGTCATCAAAACATTACTATAATGGAATAAACACAGACACATAGATCAATGGAACAGAATAGAGAGCCCAGAAATCCAACCAAGCAGTTACAGTCATTAATCTATGACAAAGGAAGCAAGAGTATACAGCAGAGAAAAGGCAGAATCTTTAATAAGTTGCTAGGGGAAAATGACAGCTACATGTAAAAAAATGAGATTAGAACATTTCCTTACACCATATACAACTACAGAAATAAATTCAAATTGGATTAAACACCTAAATTTAAGACTGGAAACCATAAAGTTCCTAGGAGAGAACACAGGGTGAACACCTGATATAAATTGTGGCAATATTCTTCTGGGTCTGTCTCCTAAGGCAAAGGAACCAAAAGCAAAAATAAACAACTGGGACCTATTTAAACTTAAAAGCTTTTGCACAGAAAATGAAACTGTCAACATAATGAAAAGACAACCTACTGAATGGGAAAAAATATTTGCAAATGGTATGACTAATAAGGGGTTAGTGCCCCAATTATGCATTTCCCTGGTGGCTCAGTGGTAAAGAATCCACCTGCCAATGCAGCAGACACAGGTTCAATCCCTGGGCCTGGAAGATCTTCTAGAAGGAAATGGAAACCTACTCCAGTATTCTTGCTGGAAAATTCCATGGATAGAGGAGATTAGAAGCTCCATGCGAGTCCATGGATTTGCAAAAGAGTCAGACACAACTTAGTGACTAAGCAACGATAATCCCCAATATAAAAACAGTTCACACAATTCAATATCAAAAAAAAAAAAACCGAAACCCAAAACCAAGAAGCTTGCTTTAAAAATTGGCAGAAAACATAAATAAACAATTTTCCAAAGAAAACATCCAGTTGGTTAATGGGCATGTGAAAGATGTTCAACACTACCAATCATCAGAGGATTGCAAATCAAAGTCACAATAAGGTACCACCTAATATCTGTCAGAATGGCTATCACCAAAACATCCACAAATAACGAATGCTGGCAAGGATGTGGAGAAGAATCCTAGCATACTTTTGGTGGGGATGATATTTATCTTTTCATCCTGACTTACTTTATACAGTATTACCACAAAACACCCTGAACTGCCAAAACCATAGTAAGAAAAATGAACAAAGCTGGATGTATCATGTTCCGTGACTTCAAACTATACTACAAAGCCACAGTCATCAAAACATTACTATAATGGAATAAACACAGACACATAGATCAATGGAACAGAATAGAGAGCCCAGAAATCCAACCAAGCAGTTACAGTCATTAATCTATGACAAAGGAAGCAAGAGTATACAGCAGAGAAAAGGCAGAATCTTTAATAAGTTGCTAGGGGAAAATGACAGCTACATGTAAAAAAATGAGATTAGAACATTTCCTTACACCATATACAACTACAGAAATAAATTCAAATTGGATTAAACACCTAAATTTAAGACTGGAAACCATAAAGTTCCTAGGAGAGAACACAGGGTGAACACCTGATATAAATTGTGGCAATATTCTTCTGGGTCTGTCTCCTAAGGCAAAGGAACCAAAAGCAAAAATAAACAACTGGGACCTATTTAAACTTAAAAGCTTTTGCACAGAAAATGAAACTGTCAACATAATGAAAAGACAACCTACTGAATGGGAAAAAATATTTGCAAATGGTATGACTAATAAGGGGTTAGTGCCCCAATTATGCATTTCCCTGGTGGCTCAGTGGTAAAGAATCCACCTGCCAATGCAGCAGACACAGGTTCAATCCCTGGGCCTGGAAGATCTTCTAGAAGGAAATGGAAACCTACTCCAGTATTCTTGCTGGAAAATTCCATGGATAGAGGAGATTAGAAGCTCCATGCGAGTCCATGGATTTGCAAAAGAGTCAGACACAACTTAGTGACTAAGCAACGATAATCCCCAATATAAAAACAGTTCACACAATTCAATATCAAAAAAAAAAAAACCGAAACCCAAAACCAAGAAGCTTGCTTTAAAAATTGGCAGAAAACATAAATAAACAATTTTCCAAAGAAAACATCCAGTTGGTTAATGGGCATGTGAAAGATGTTCAACACTACCAATCATCAGAGGATTGCAAATCAAAGTCACAATAAGGTACCACCTAATATCTGTCAGAATGGCTATCACCAAAACATCCACAAATAACGAATGCTGGCAAGGATGTGGAGAAAAGGGAATCCTAGCATACTTTTGGTGGGGATGTAAATTGTTAGAGCTACTATGGAAAAGAGTATGGAGGGTCCACATAAAAACTAAAAATAGAAATACCATATGATCTAGCAATTGCACTCATGGGTATACAACCGAAGAAAACAAAATACTAATTAGAAAAGATACATACATCCCAATGTTTACAGTAGGATTAGTTATAATAGTGAAGATATGGAAGCTCAGTGTCTATAACAGAAAAAAGGATATACGCATACAGATATATATGTACATACATATATATACATATACATATATATGTACACACACAAAATGGAATATAAGTCAGCCATTAAAAAAAAAGAAATCCTGCCATTTGCAGCAACATGGATGAACCTGGAGATTACTAAGTGAATCACTTATATTAATTACTTATATTATTTCACTTATATTAAGTGAAATAAGTCACATAGAGAAAGAACAATACTGTGTGTTATAACTTATATGTGGAATCTAAAGAATAATACAAAGAATATATATAACAAAACAGACACAGATTCATAGGTACAGGGATCAAACTGATCAAAATAGTGGTTACCAGTGATATGGAAAGAGAGAGAGAGGAAATAGACACAGTAGATTAAGAGGCATAAACTACTATGTATAAAATGCACAAACTACAAGAGCATATTGTACAGTACAGGGAATACAGCCAATATTTATAATAAATTTAATGGAGTATAATCTGTAAGAACACTGAATCAGTGAATCACTGTGTCATACATCTGAAATTAACAGAATATTCTGAATCAACTACACTTTAATAAAACTTTTTAAAGAACAAATATAAAAATATGGACTTCCCTGGTGCTCCAGTGGCTAAGTCTCCACACTCCTAATCCAAGGGGCTTGGGTTAGATCCCTGGTCAAGGAACTAGATCACACATGCTGCAACTAAGACACAGAGCAGCCAAATAAATATATGTATATATACACACATACAAAAGAATAAAATAAAAATAGAAACATACTTCAGAATAAATACAAAGGTTATTAGTGAAGGAATAAAGGTAAATAGAATCTTTTATTTTTGCAATTTTCAATCGACCTAAAAATTAACTCGTCTTAAGTAATATGGGTAACAGTGTTCTGTTTGATTACAACAGACAAATAATGAAATGAATGACAGCAACGTCATGAGGTTTACAAGGGAGGAATTAGGAATATTCTGTTACAAAGCTCTTACACCATAAGTGGCGTAGTATAGTGTATCATTTGAAGGTGGGGTTAGATTAGAGTAAAATGTATGTTGCAAACTCTAAGAATACTATTAGAAATTGTTAGAAAATAAGTGTAATTGACAAGCTATGAGAGGAGATAAAACAGAATTACATAAAATGCTCAATTAAAATTAGAGAAGGAAAAAAAGAAGGGGGGGAAGAAAGAACAAATATAAAAAATAGAAAATAGTTATAAACACAGTAGCAATTAATCCAACTAAATCAATAACCATTTTACATGTGAATGGTCTAAACATACCACTGAGGGATTCCCTGGTGGTCCAGTGGGTAAGGACACTGCCTTGCAGTGCAAGGGGCACCAGTTCGATCCCTGGCCTGGGAAGATCCCACGTGCTGTGGAGCGGCTGGATTGATGTGTCCAATTACCGAGCCGGAGCTCTGGAGCACATGTGCCCAGAACTGGTGCTCTGCGACAACAGATGCCACCGCGATGGGAGGCCCACACGGGCCAAAGAACAAAGACAGATGAAAAGAGACAAATGAAAGACCAATAGAAGTGGCCCGCTCGGCCCCCTCCCTCACCAACCCCCACCAGCAAAAAAATTAAAAAAAAAAACCAAAACATACCACTGGAAAGACAGACACTGTTTCAGTGGAAGGAAATACAAGACCCAATTAATTATATGCTCTGCATAAGAAACTCACTTTACACATAAAGATGAAGATTGGTTAAAAGTAAAGGGATAATAAAGATATTAAGTATTCTCACTAATCAAAAGAAAGATGGAATAGCTATTTTGTTACAGATAAAGCAGACTTCAGGATAGGGAAAACTATCAGAATTAAAGAGGGGCCTTACTTAACAATAAAGGAGTCAATTCTCCAAGAAGAGATAATAAATTGAAAAGTGTATGAGGCTAAAAACAGGACATCAAAACACACGAGGCAAAAACTGATAAAAGTTTCAAGAAGAAACAGGAAAACCTACTATTAGAGTTGGAGACTTCAGCACCCCTCTTTAAGCAATTAAAAGATCAAGAAAGCAGAAAATCAGAAAGAACATAATTGAACTCAACAGCATCATTAATTAACTGAACCTAATTGACATTTATAGAGATTCTATTCAAAAACAGAAAAACACATATTCTTCTCAAACTCAGAGAAATTAAAATATTCTGAACTAATGAAAATGAAATATAAATGACAAAAAATTTTGGTATGAGGCAAAAGGAGTACAAAAAATAGCAGCAATGTAAGCTTTCTCCAGGAAGTTAGAGAAGGAAGAACTATTTAATTCTAAAGCAAGTAAAAATCATACAGCACATTCTTTGTGTACATTATAGAATCAAACTATATAACAATAACAGAACAGGAAAATTTCTGAATGTGTACATCTTTTCCATTGGCTCAATAGGTAATCTCAAAGGATATAAAAACTTACATAAACAACAAAATAAAAACAAAACATATCAAGCATTTTGAGACAAGGTATAGCAGTACTTAGAGAATTAATAGCTTTAAATGCTTATGTTAGAAAAGGGGACAAGTATCACATCAATAATGCTAAGTTTCTACCCTAACCATCTCCCTCCCCCCATAAAAGAGAAAAATAAATCCAAATCTAGTAGCAGGAAGTAAACAGGAAAAACTAGTGAAATTAAAACCTTCACTTGGAAATGAGAAAATCAAAACCGATAAATCTCTAGCAAGACTGAAACAAATTTCAGAAGACAGAAGACAGGAATTAATATAAGAAATGAAACAGGTGATATTAGTACATAGCCTGCAGCCATTAAAAACATAAAAGGGAACAACTTCACACTCATAAATTTGTGAGCTGATGATAGATGAATCTCTTGAAAACTACACATGATCAAAACTCAACCAAGATAGAATAGTCAACCTAAACAGCCCTATAACTATGAAACAGATTGAATCTGAAATTTAAAAAGAGAAATTTCCAGGCCCAGATGGTTTCACTGGAGAATTTTATTAAACACTTAAAGAAGAACTGAGAAGAATTTTTATACTACCTCTTTCATAAAAATAGGACAGGAAGAACACTTCCCAGATCATTTCATGTGGCCAGTGTTACTCAGACTCTAAAACCAGAAAAAGAGTACAAACCCAGAAAACTATAGCTTAATACCTCTCACAAACAGAGATATAAAAATTCTCAAGAAATTAAATACAAAAATGTACAGAAAGAACTATGGGCTTCCCTGGTAGCTCAGCTCGTAAAGAGTTCACTGCAATGCTGGAGACCCTGGTCTGATTCCTGGGTTGAGGAGTTCCCCTGGAGAAGGAATAGGCTACCCACTCCAGTATTCTTGGGCTTCCCTGGTGGCTCAGACAATAAAGAATTCACCTGCAATGTGGGAGACCTGGCTTCTATTCCTGGGTTGGGAAGATCCCCTGGAGGAGGGCATGGAAACCCATTCCAGTATTCTTATCTGGAGAATCCCCCTGGACAGAGGATCCTGGCAGGCTGTAGTCCATGGAGTCACTAAGAGTCAGACACAACTGAGTGACTAAGCACAGCACAGCACATAGAAAGGACTATATACCATAATCAAGTGAGAGTTACTATAGGTATATAAACTGGTATCTGACCCTATCATTTTATGGCAAATAGAAGGGGAAAAAGTGGAAGCACTGACAGATTTTCTTTTCTTGAGCTCCCAAATCACCATGGATGGTGACTGTAGACATGAACAAAAAGTTGCTTGTTCCTTGGAAGGAAAGTTATGACAAACCTAGACAGTGTATTAAAAAGCAGAGACATCACTTTGCTGACAAAGATATGGTTTTTCCAATAGCTATGTACAGATTTGAGAATTGGACCATAAAGAAGGTAGAGAGCCTAAGAACTGACAGTTTTGAATTGTTCTGTAGAAGACCCTTCAGAGTCCCTGGGACAGTAAGAAGATCAAAACAATCCATTCTAAAGGAAATCAACCCCGCATATTCACTGGAAGGACTGATGCTGAAGCTGAAGCTCCAATACCTCAGTCACCTGATACAAAGAAATGACTCATTGAAAAAGACCCTGATGCTGGTAAAGACTTAAGGCAGGAGAAAAAGGGGTCAACAGAGGATGAGATGGTTGGTTGGATGGCATCACCAACTCAATGGATATGAGTTTGAGCAAACTCCAGGATATGGTGAAGGACAGGGAAGCCTGGTGTGTTACAGTCCATGGGGTCACAAAAAGTAGGACAGAACTTAATGACTGAACAACAACATAAGCGATATCATATGGTGTTTCTCTTTCTCTCACTTGACTCAGTATGACAATCTCTGGGTCCATCCATGTTGCTGAAAATGGCATTATTTCATTCTTCCTAATGGTTGAGTAATTTGTGTACTTGCTTAGTTTTGGGAGACTCACCTAAGAGCGTATTTTATCCCTTGTTTCATTAGTGATCTAAGTCATCACAAGGACATCAACAGGTCTACTGCCTAAACAGTGCATTTGTGTTGGTAAGGTCCTTTGAAAAATTATAACTGAAAAAATTATAGGACTGTGGCATCAGAGACATGAGAGTTTCAGGGAAGAAACCTTTAGCTATGCAGTAAAGTCTACAATTTGGAAAAAGATTTGATAAATTCTACAAAGAACATAAGACATGACATTTGTTGCTTTATAATCTCTGAGTATATTTATAGGTAAGACAGAAGAAAGAGCACTTCAATTTAATTTTAAAATACAGAAATACCACTATTCTTAAGGAAAAACATCACAATGTTGTTGCACATATTGGAGCCTGCAAAAATCATAAGATATAAGGGGTTTTCTTTATAAATCTCTTTTCTGATTAGAAACAAAAAACATACCCTTGACTCATACAGAAATCCAAGCCAGAAGAAACATAATATTAGATAGAACTGATCAGATGAAACCCCGAGCCTGTGAACATATTAACATGTGAGAATTGGACCATAAAGAAGGTAGAGAGCCTAAGAACTGACAGTTTTGAATTGTTCTGTAGAAGACCCTTCAGAGTCCCTGGGACAGTAAGAAGATCAAAACAATCCATTCTAAAGGAAATCAACCCCGCATATTCACTGGAAGGACTGATGCTGAAGCTGAAGCTCCAATACCTCAGTCACCTGATACAAAGAAATGACTCATTGAAAAAGACCCTGATGCTGGTAAAGACTTAAGGCAGGAGAAAAAGGGGTCAACAGAGGATGAGATGGTTGGTTGGATGGCATCACCAACTCAATGGATATGAGTTTGAGCAAACTCCAGGATATGGTGAAGGACAGGGAAGCCTGGTGTGTTACAGTCCATGGGGTCACAAAAAGTAGGACAGAACTTAATGACTGAACAACAACATAAGCGATATCATATGGTGTTTCTCTTTCTCTCACTTGACTCAGTATGACAATCTCTGGGTCCATCCATGTTGCTGAAAATGGCATTATTTCATTCTTCCTAATGGTTGAGTAATTTGTGTACTTGCTTAGTTTTGGGAGACTCACCTAAGAGCGTATTTTATCCCCTTGTTTCATTAGTGATCTAAGTCATCACAAGGACATCAACAGGTCTACTGCCTAAACAGTGCATTTGTGTTGGTAAGGTCCTTTGAAAAATTATAACTGAAAAAAAATTATAGGACTGTGGCATCAGAGACATGAGAGTTTCAGGGAAGAAACCTTTAGCTATGCAGTAAAGTCTACAATTTGGAAAAAGATTTGATAAATTCTACAAAGAACATAAGACATGACATTTGTTGCTTTATAATCTCTGAGTATATTTATAGGTAAGACAGAAGAAAGAGCACTTCAATTTAATTTTAAAATACAGAAATACCACTATTCTTAAGGAAAAACATCACAATGTTGTTGCACATATTGGAGCCTGCAAAAATCATAAGATATAAGGGGTTTTCTTTATAAATCTCTTTTCTGATTAGAAACAAAAAACATACCCTTGACTCATACAGAAATCCAAGCCAGAAGAAACATAATATTAGATAGAACTGATCAGATGAAACCCCGAGCCTGTGAACATATTAACATGTGAGAGGATTATAGAATTATCTAATAACATACTGTATTTCTTGTTACATTTATGTTAATAATGACTGCCTCTCATGAGAAGATTCTGTGTGCAGAACCAAAGGCTTGCTTCTCCACTAGATCTGCCCATGCCCTAGAACTTTATGGGTGAGATATGTACGGGAAAACAAGTATCAGGTGGTTTAGTTACAGCTGCACCCTTAGTGTCTAGTACAGTTTCACACATAGCAGATGGTCAGGACATAATTGCTGAATGATACAATGAAGAAAAACACAGCTAAGAACAATTTACTTAAATTTATTCAATGATATTTGACCTGTTAAAAATTTCATAAGTCACCTTAAGAGGGTGCCAACAAACAGGTTTTTGCTGAAGGACAAAAAAGACAAAAAAAAAAAGAACAACACAAACATAAGCAAGAAAATAATGTTAGTATTATTGTTGTCAACTGGTTTCATAGAAGAAAGTAATACACACAAAAAGGAAGTGTAAGGAAATGTTTCATAAGTGGTAAGTCATTTAACCATATAAGAATTAGATACAAGATACTACTTAATAATAAACTACTAGTGAGTGGGAGAAAGGAGTATTAAGTTGTCCCGACAAAGTTCTGCACTCTAACAAACAGCTCTTATCCTAAGGCGCAACAATTACCCAGACATGTGGTCCCTTCATGTAATCACTCTGGCTTACAAGATCAGGGAGAATTCCTAAAAGAACTAAGTTTTGTAAATCTGAGCTTGAAAGCAGCTGAGTGAAGCCACGGTGTCATCTCTACCACAGTGTCCAACTCACAACAGACACTCACAGCATGCCTTCTGACTGATTGGACAAATTAATAAATGAGTGGGTGCATTATTCTGAGCTATTTGGAAATAACTTCAGTGGCTTTTTAAAAATTGAAATAGAAAAACAAAATCTTAAAATTCATATCATTCCACAAAAGATCGTGAATACTCAAACATATTTTGAGAAAAAAGAACAAAACTGAAGGCATCATACTTCTTGCTTTCAAAATATTCTACAAAGTTACAGTAATCAAAATAGTTCAAGACGGATGGGACTTATGTATATCTATGGCTGACTCATGCTGATGTTTGGCAGAAAACAACAAAATTCTATAAAGCAATTATCCTTCAATTAAAAAAAATAGTATGGTACTGGCATAAAAACAGATATATAGATCAATGAAACAGAACAGAAAACCTAGAAATGAACACATACAAATGCAGTCAACAGATCTTCCACAAGGAAAGCCAACAATATACAATGGGAAAAGGACTGTCTCTTTAAGAAATAGTATGGGGGGGAAAAAAAAAGAAATAGTATGGGGAAACTGGATATTCACATGCAGAAGAAGGAAAGCGGACCTATACCATAGACAAAAATGAATTTAAAAAGTCAAAAATGAATTAAAAACCTAAACATAAGACCTGTTACTATAAAATCGCAAGAAGAAAACTTCTTGACATTGGTCTTTCCTACAGCACCAAAAGCACACACAACAAACAAAAATAGGCAAGTGGAACTACACCAAAGTACAAACCTTCTAAGCAGCAAAGTAAACAACCAACAAAAGGAAAATGTCACTTAACAGAATGGGAGATAATATTTGCAAACCCTGTATTTAATTGTGGTTTGATATCTAAAATATATAAGGAACTATAACTCAATAGCATTAAAAAAAAAAAAACCCAACAAAACAAAACCTCACTCTGATTCGAAAATAGACTTTTTCCAAAGAAGACACACAGATGACCAGCAAGTATATGAAAGGGTTCTCAACATCACTAATCATCAGAGAAATGCAAATCAAAACCACACTGAGATACCACCTCACACCTGTTAGGATGGCTGTTCTAAAAAAGACAGGTAAACAAAAAACAAGTACCGGTAAGGATAGAGAGACACTGGAATCCTTCCTCACGCTGGTGGGAATGTCAAGCAGTGCAGCCGCTATGGAAAATAGTTCTTCAGAAAATTAAAACTAGAATGATCATATCCAGCAATCCCACTTCTGGGAATATATCCCAAAGCTTTGAAGCCAGTCTTAAATATCTGCACGCCCATGTTCATTGTAGCATTATTCTACAATATCCAAAATATGGAAACAATCTAAGTGTCTATCAATTGATGAATGGATAAAGAAAATGTGGTATGTACATAAAACAGAATATTATTCAGCCTTAAAAGGCAACAACATGGATGAACCTGGAAGATATGGTAGGGGAAATAAGCCAGTTACAGGAAAAATATCGCATGATTCCACTTAAATGAGATATTTAAAGTGGTGAAACTCAGAAGCAGACAGCAGAATGGTGAGTTAGCAGGGACAGTGGGGAGGGAGAAGTAGGAGTTGTGTTCAATGGGTACAGTTTCAGTTATGCAAGATGAGTAAATTCTGGAGAGCTGCTGTACAATACAGTGCCTACACTTAATACTGTACTCTGCACTTCAAAATCTGTTAAGAAGGTAGATTTCATGTTAAATGTTCTTACCCCAAATTAAAAAAAGGAAGCATCAAGAATCTGGATCTACAGTTAAGAAGCCAGCTAAGAGATACTCTACTTTAACCTAAAGACAGTGCTATAACAGCTGTCATATCCAATGGCAGTACTTCCATTTGATCCATTTTCTTTTGTAGAATTCTATTTCCTAATTTTACTTCAATGAGAATATATGATTTGAATAGATTTGTTTTGCCCCCCCACCCCCAAATCAGTAAATAAATAAAACAGAAACCACTGGTCTGCTAATGTTTTAATAATTAAACATCGTTTTTACTTTTAAAGCAACACCAGTTTGTTGCAAAAATTCAACCCTATTCAAAGAAAATCACTGTTAACTTTGGTGAGTCTTCAAGACTTTTTCTACATATTCCAAAAATTTAAATCATATATATATAGTAGAGCTTATATATAGACACATATATGTATGTATTTACATAGCTGACAAAAATTGGGTATCACTGACAATACGAAGTGTTAGTCACTCAGCTGTGTTCAACTCTTTGCGAACCCATGGACTGTAGGCCACCAGGCTCCTCTGTCCGGCATTCTCTAGGCAAGAATACTAGATAGGGTTGCCACTCTCTTCTCCAGGGATCTTCCCACCCAAGGGATTGAACTCAGGTCTCCTGCATTGCAGGCAGATTCTTTCATCTGGGAATATATCCCAAAGCTTTGAAGCCAGTCTTAAATATCTGCACGCCCATGTTCATTGTAGCATTATTCTACAATATCCAAAATATGGAAACAATCTAAGTGTCTATCAATTGATGAATGGATAAAGAAAATGTGGTATGTACATAAAACAGAATATTATTCAGCCTTAAAAGGCAACAACATGGATGAACCTGGAAGATATGGTAGGGGAAATAAGCCAGTTACAGGAAAAATATCGCATGATTCCACTTAAATGAGATATTTAAAGTGGTGAAACTCAGAAGCAGACAGCAGAATGGTGAGTTAGCAGGGACAGTGGGGAGGGAGAAGTAGGAGTTGTGTTCAATGGGTACAGTTTCAGTTATGCAAGATGAGTAAATTCTGGAGAGCTGCTGTACAATACAGTGCCTACACTTAATACTGTACTCTGCACTTCAAAATCTGTTAAGAAGGTAGATTTCATGTTAAATGTTCTTACCCCAAATTAAAAAAAAAAAGGAAGCATCAAGAATCTGGATCTACAGTTAAGAAGCCAGCTAAGAGATACTCTACTTTAACCTAAAGACAGTGCTATAACAGCTGTCATATCCAATGGCAGTACTTCCATTTGATCCATTTTCTTTTGTAGAATTCTATTTCCTAATTTTACTTCAATGAGAATATATGATTTGAATAGATTTGTTTTGCCCCCCCACCCCCAAATCAGTAAATAAATAAAACAGAAACCACTGGTCTGCTAATGTTTTAATACTTAATCATTATTTTTAATTTTTAAAGCAACACCAGTTTGTTGCAAAAATTCAACCCTATTCAAAGAAAATCACTGTTAACTTTGGTGAGTCTTCAAGACTTTTTCTACATATTCCAAAAATTTAAATCATATATATATAGTAGAGCTTATATATAGACACATATATGTATGTATTTACATAGCTGACAAAAATTGGGTATCACTGACAATACGAAAGTGTTAGTCACTCAGCTGTGTTCAACTCTTTGCGAACCCATGGACTGTAGGCCACCAGGCTCCTCTGTCTACGGCATTCTCTAGGCAAGAATACTAGATAGGGTTGCCACTCTCTTCTCCAGGGGATCTTCCCACCCAAGGGATTGAACTCAGGTCTCCTGCATTGCAGGCAGATTCTTTACCATCTGAGCCACCAGGGCAGACACACTGGTTAACTTATTTAAAAACATTTTTACCTAAACTTAAATGGCTACCAGAATCTTTCCTTTTCTTTCTTAATAGTATAAAATTTCAAGCAAAGGATTTTTAAAGTCCCTTTAGCTATATACTATTTTTACTGTTATTTTGTATATTTATAAAAATACATCTTTAATGAAAATAGTCAAATGATTCTATAGTATACAGAATTGAACATTACAGTCTCCATGTGACTACTCCATAACCTACATTCTTCCCTTCCAAGGCAACCAGAGTTTAGAGTTAGATCTACATCCTACTGGATTTCTTAGTGCACACACACATACACACACACACACATGTATACACACATACATATTTCAAAAGTATCTTGTGCAAAATATTAGAACTTATTTTCATTTTTTGAGTACCATTTCAAAATTTCTTCATATGCCATGATTCATCAAGTAGCTATTAATAATTACAGCATAGTGTCTAAAACACAGACTTGGAGCCAGACTGCTAAATGGATCAAATTCCAGCTCTGCTATGTGATGCCTTGGCCCATTTTCTAATCTTCCTGTGCCTCAGTTCTATACCCTTCTAGGCATGATTTGCCTAACAATGGTACCTATCTTACAGTACTAGGTAACATAGCTCAACTTCCAACTGGGTCTCCTGACCCCTAAGGCTTATGAGTTCTTTCATCCTAGCCCCAGGGCTTTACTGTACAAGACCAGAGATACCACATGTCACCACACCAACACCAAACCCCACACTGTTAGTATCTTACACTGTTAGTATCCATTATGGCCCAAGTTTAACCAAGTGATAAGGAAAACAGCATTGAAATTCTATGCGACTGGCAGTGTCTGTCTCAAAACATTCTGGTGGGGCTTCCCTGGTGGTCCAGTGGGTAAGGACACCGCCTTGTATTGCAAGGGGCGCCGGTTCGATCCCTGGCTTGGGAAGATCCCACGTGCTGCGAGCAGCTGGACTGATGTGTCCAATGACCGAGCCGGAGCTCTGGAGGGCATGCGCCCAGAGCCGGCGCTCTGCGACAACAGAGGCCACCGCGATGGGAGGCCCACAGGAGCCAAAGAACAAAGACGGATGAAAATAGAGAAATGAAAGACCAATAGAAGTGACCCAGCCACCCCTCTCCCTCCCCAACCCGTCCCCCGAAAAATAAATAAATAATAAATATTTTAAAAAAAAATTCTTGTGATTTAACTGAGATCTTTCAAATGTGTGTGGCAGTTAATTTTCTTGTCAACTTGGCTAGACTATGGTATCCAGTTGTTTGGTCAAGTATCAGTTTAGATGTTGCTGTGAAGGTATTTTTTAGAAGTAATTGACATTTAAAGCAGATCAGGCTCCACAATGTAGGTAGGCCTCATCTGATCAGTTTGGGGCCTTTAGAACAAAGAAGCAGAATGACTTTTCCTTAAGACAGCAACCTAGAAACCCAACCTGAGTTTCTAGCCTACTGCTCCGAGAAACTCAGACTCAAGACTGCAGCGTCAATTCTTTTCTGAATTTCCAGTCTGCCAGCCTACTCTGTGGTTAGGGACTTACCAGCTCCCAAATCACCTAAGCCAATTTCTTACAAATCAATTAATCTGTTTATATTTATTATTTAAAGTTATATGTTCTGTTTCTCTGGAGACTGCTAACTAATACAAACTCAGCTTCTGGTAAGAGTTGTTGCTGTAACAAATATCTAAAAATCTAGATGTGGCTTTGAAATTAAGTAGTAGAGGCTAGAAGAGTTCTGCCTTGAGGAAACTATTAGTAGAAATACAGATGTTAAAGAATATAAGGTGTGGTTTACAAATGAAAGAGAAGAGCTATAGAAAAAGCTTATACTGTCTTAGAGAACATTTATATTGCCATGAACAGGATGTTGCTGGAAATACAAGCGTTAAACGTGTTTCTGGTGATATCTTAGACAAAAATGAGGACTGTGTCATTAATGGAAAATGAAAGATCATCATTGTTATAAGGCACAGAGGACCTAATTGAATTGAGTTCTGTTGGAAGGAAAACAGAATGTGTAAGTGATGAACTGGGATAATGCACACTTCAGAGATATTGCAGGTTCAGTTCCAAACCACCTCAATAAAGCAAATACAGTGATAATGCAAGTCATACAAATTGCTTGGTTTCCCAGTACATATAGAAGTTATATTTACACTATATTATAGTCAAAAGTATGCAATAGCATTATATTTAAGGAAAACAATGTATATACCTTAACTTAAAAAACCTTATTGCTAAAAAATGCTAACCACCATCTGAACCTTCAGTGAGTTGTAGGTCTGACGTGAAAGATCACTGATCGCAGATCCCCATAACAAGTATAAAAACAATGAAAAAGTTCCAAGTGAGAGTTACCAAAATATGACAGAGACAGGAAGTGAACAAATGCTGGAGAAACATAGCCACTAGACTTTTTGAGCCGTATTTTTAGAAGTAATTGACATTTAAAGCAGATCAGGCTCCACAATGTAGGTAGGCCTCATCTGATCAGTTTGGGGCCTTTAGAACAAAGAAGCAGAATGACTTTTCCTTAAGACAGCAACCTAGAAACCCAACCTGAGTTTCTAGCCTACTGCTCCGAGAAACTCAGACTCAAGACTGCAGCGTCAATTCTTTTCTGAATTTCCAGTCTGCCAGCCTACTCTGTGGTTAGGGACTTACCAGCTCCCAAATCACCTAAGCCAATTTCTTACAAATCAATTAATCTGTTTATATTTATTATTTAAAGTTATATGTTCTGTTTCTCTGGAGACTGCTAACTAATACAAACTCAGCTTCTGGTAAGAGTTGTTGCTGTAACAAATATCTAAAAATCTAGATGTGGCTTTGAAATTAAGTAGTAGAGGCTAGAAGAGTTCTGCCTTGAGGAAACTATTAGTAGAAATACAGATGTTAAAGAATATAAGGTGTGGTTTACAAATGAAAGAGAAGAGCTATAGAAAAGCTTATACTGTCTTAGAGAACATTTATATTGCCATGAACAGGATGTTGCTGGAAATACAAGCGTTAAACGTGTTTCTGGTGATATCTTAGACAAAAATGAGGACTGTGTCATTAATGGAAAATGAAAGATCATCATTGTTATAAGGCACAGAGGACCTAATTGAATTGAGTTCTGTTGGAAGGAAAACAGAATGTGTAAGTGATGAACTGGGATAATGCACACTTCAGAGATATTGCAGGTTCAGTTCCAAACCACCTCAATAAAGCAAATACAGTGATAATGCAAGTCATACAAATTGCTTGGTTTCCCAGTACATATAGAAGTTATATTTACACTATATTATAGTCAAAAGTATGCAATAGCATTATATTTAAGGAAAAACAATGTATATACCTTAACTTAAAAAACCTTATTGCTAAAAAATGCTAACCACCATCTGAACCTTCAGTGAGTTGTAGGTCTGACGTGAAAGATCACTGATCGCAGATCCCCATAACAAGTATAAAAACAATGAAAAAGTTCCAAGTGAGAGTTACCAAAATATGACAGAGACAGGAAGTGAACAAATGCTGGAGAAACATAGCCACTAGACTTTTTCGAGCCATGCTTGCCAAAATCCTTCAGTTTGTAAAAAGTGTAATATCTGTGAAGTGCAAGACAATGAAGCACAAAAACATGTGCCATGCTGGGCTGAAGTCGTGTCTGACTCTTTGTTACTCCATGGACTGTAGTCCTCCAGGCTCCTCTGTCCATGGGATTCTCCAGGCAAGAATGCTGGAGTGGGTGCCATGCCCTCCTCCAGGGAATCTTCCTGACCCACATCTCTTAAGTCTCCTGTATTGGCAGGTGGATTCTTAACCATTAGTGCCATCTGAGAAGCCCACAGAAAGTTTGGATATGACTATATTTAGTTAAGGAGATTTCTAAGCAAAGTATTGAAGGCATGGCCTAGTTTTTCTTTGTTACTTACAGTAAAATGTGAGAGGAGGGAGATGAATTAAGGGAAAGGAACCAGAGCTTGGTTTAGCAAAAAGGAACCAGAACTTGAAGATTTGGAAAATTCTCAGGCTATCTACCCTGAAAAAAGCAAGAAGCATGTTCTGGAGAGAACATGGACAGTGCAGCTGGTCAATCGTTTGTGAAAAGATTAGGCATGAGACTTGTGGATCTGGTCAACCTTTCCAGTAGAAATGCTGACAGCTTGGACTGAGCGGGACAGAGATAGGACAAGGGAAGGAAACGCTGGTAATGCAGGGGTAATGCTTTACTCTGTTAAGTCGCAGGGTCAAGACTTCTGAGATTCTACAGCGAGCAAACAAGCTCTTAGGGAGAGGGAAGAATAACCCCAGGGATAGGGGTAACTTCTTTGGTTTTAGAGAGCAGGGCCCCACTCAGGGCTGAGAAGGTGAGGCCACTACTCCAGTGGGTCTAAAGGACAGAGTGTCTAGCCAGAAGATTATTCTCAAGCACTAAAATCTAACAGAACTTGTCCTTCTAGGTTTTGGACTTCTTCAAAGTTCATGACCTCTTGTTTTTGTGATGTGCATATCTATCATTATGCCTGTCCCACCATTATATACTGAATGTAGATAACCAGGCTGGTGTTACAGACTCACAGATGGAGAGGATTTCCATCCCAAGGTTTATTCATACCTAATTCAGATACTTAAGATGAGATTTTGAATTTAGGAGTTGATGTTGGAATGGGCTAGGATGGGGGAGTGTTAGGATGGAGTGAATTTATTACGCCTATGAGAAGGATATGGATTTTCAGGGGACAGACAGTTACGGGTAGAACTGTATCTCCCAAACTCATATGTTAAAATCCCAATCCCTAAAACCCCAGAATGTGACTGTTAAGCATTGCACTGTGTCCCCCATCCTGTCACCGATTCACATGTCTAAGCCCTAATCCCCAATGTGATGGCATTTGGAGATGGGGCCTTTTGGAGATACCAGGTTTAGATGAGTTCATAATGATAGGAACCTCATGACAGATTAGTGCCTTTAGAAGACTCCAGAGACCTTGTGCATGTGCGTGCTCATGCATGCTCAAGGCAGCAAGAAAGCAGCTAAATTCAAACTAGGAAGACAGCCCTCAGCACAACTAACCATATGCACTCTGATTTCAGACTTGCAGCTTCCAGCTTCTGCATGGGATTCCATTTCTACTGTTTAAGCCATTTTATGATATTTTGTTATGGTGGCCCTAGCAGAGTAAAACAGGCACCTTATTTGGAAACAGGGTCATTGCTGGTGTAATTAGCTAAGCTAGGATGAGGTCATTAGGGAGGGCCCTAACACAGTGTCACTGGTGTCTTTATAAACAAGGGACATCTGGACACCAAGACAGGCACACACAGAAGTAACAGGATGTGAAGAGAAGAAGGGAGATGATGGCCATCTCCAAGGATGGGACCCTGCTGTCACAGCCTCAGAAGGAAGCCATCCTGTCACACCCGTATCCGTCAGAGCTCTGAGCCAGCATTGATAGGCTCTTGTCACCCAGGTTTGTGGTATTCTGTTGAGGCATCCTTAGGAAATGAAGAAAATATCCTTGAAAAACCTTTGAGTAGCCGGATTTCCTACTGGGAAATACAAGACTCATGAGACACATACACGTGTGGGAAAAGCCAGACATATGTTGTACAAATAAATAATCCTGTAATCTGACAGGCTCCATTTTAATAAATGAATAGTAATTTAGAGGAATGAACACTTGCTATGCCTATCATGATCAAAAAGATGTTTGAAGACTTGGGTATTTATTGTTTATGCAAAACACTGTAATTTCTTTTTACCTGACTCTGTATTAAACCTAGGTTGCAACTAATAGTTGTATGAGGCCTGGTATTTTAGACGAGATTGGGTGCATTCAGGGTGGTATGGCTGTAGACAAAGGCCTGGTATTTTAGAAGAATATTCAATATGATCTTTTAAAATGATGCCAAATATCCACATTAATTTAGATGTTGGCTGACACTGTGCATTATTTTATGACAAGCAATGTAAACTCAACTGAATATATCAGAAAACTTAAAAATAATATTATCAAGACCTTTAAGAATTTATGACACTAAAAATATTGATTTTATTTTTAGCAATAAACTATTAAGATTCAAGTATTTGGTTTTCAGTTACAAAAGAAAATACTTTAAAAACTATGTTAGAAACTAAAGTCAAAGCTTTTAATATAATCTCCATAGTAACATGGGAAGGAGCAAAGTCCAGTGAATCAAACAAAATACACAGAAATTCTCAATTCCAAATCTTAGCATTAGGTCGCCACAGAAAGCCATGTTTGTATCTTGGCATTTCATTTTTGCTATAAACATTGCCACTTTTGGCTTTGCCTAACAGAAGTGCGTTGCCTAAGATCTATCTATAAGCGCTCTTCATGAGATTGCAAAGAGTTGGATACAACTGAGTGACTGAACTGAACTGAATATTTATTACATGCTAGGTACCTGCCTGGGATCTATATGAAATGACCTCATTTAATCCTCACAATGACCTTATTAAATAGATACGATTACTATGTTCATTTTATTGATGAAATGGTGAAGCTCAGACATGCTATGCTAATTTTCCCAAGGTCTCCCAGGAAAGAAGTCAGAATCAGGGCCTGTGACTTGATCGATATATTCCCTACTGCTTTTCACAGATATGTCTATTTTATTTGTTAATTTTATTCATGTAGTAACGCCCTCACATCCTGACTCAGTCCTTTCAACTCTGATTTGGTGATCTGATCACCTCTGATCAGAAGTAGGAGAGGAGCAAGGTTTGGACGAGGGCTTCTGGAGGCGGGCACAGTAAAGCAAGAAACATTAAAAATACAGAAGGCTGAAACAGGAACTAAAAGATCAGTGAAACAGGATTATCTGGGGTAAGAAAAAGACAAATGCTGTTTGGGGAAGGAGTGGGTAGAGAGATGGAAAAGGTAACTGCCATTCACTGAGCACCCATTAAGTGCCAGGTGTTGGCCTTCATCATCTGCTAATCCTCAGATGGCCCTGCCCAGCAGGCTGTTCTAGTCCCATTTTGAGGCTCTGAGAGGTTCAGTGCCCTCCCACGCTCGCTCTCATTCTACAGAAACGATTATAAAGGAAACACTTCTGGGACTGAATAGGGGCAACAAGTTATCCTGAAAAATGTACTAACCCAAAATACCACATGTAAGGATAAGTGATGTACTACAGTATCTTTTTTTCAACTTTGATAAATATGAACTTAGAAGATCCTAAATTTAGACCATCTATAAGCTGAGGTTGTGCTAATGGAGGATTTTTCATTTCATGTCCTATTTTTAATTGTCTGGTATTCTTTTTTTAAACTATCAGTATGGAGGTTTTTATTTAGTTAACATTCTTAGCAAATTCAAGGCACTGTTCCAAGAAATAGAGTGGCAAGAGAGTACCATTTGGAAGGGTTAGAAATTCAAAACAGAAACACACACACACAATGTTCAGCCACACGCTTTCAGTTAGCAAGGCGAGTTAAACAGAAGGGCCGGGCTGGACCCATTATATAACAAATATTTTGTTCTTACCCTCCTTATTGCCGAAAGACTATTGTGAATAGGGGAATGGCAGGAAAATGCTCCTCCAAAGAATGAGCTATTCTACATAACATATACAATAAAACTGTTCTGTACCAGACTGAGAATGTAATAAAGGGAAACGCAGTTTTCCTATGATCCTGCAAATGTGCATTTGTTTCATTTAGCTGTATGGCAGGAAGCGCTCTATGCCCCTTTAATGCTGCTGACTTAACCACACTTTTATGCATGTCCTCCCCGCCACCACGTTCCCTCCCTTTGCCCGGGTATAAGCCCTGGTGTCCACATAGGCATGATTACCCCTGATGCAGCCCCGCCATTGGCGTCTCTCTCAAGGGAAAGAGCTTGGGGTAGACAATCGTAAACATGGGCTCACTACACCGGTGACAGTGCCCCAGGGGACAGTGCAGTAGCTCCAGGAGACTTCTGGGTAACGAGATTGGAGACAGGAAGTCCAGATCTGGAACACAAGAGAAAATCATGCACAAATAAAAAATGACATATGCTTGAACTGGGCTTCTTAAAATATTTTTCACTGTTAGCAAATAACTTTAGTTAGTGAAAAGTACTGCAAGTCGAAAATTTTGGTATCTGATAGGCACTGAATGAAAACATAACATTATTTGGAAATTTTACATTTTTAAGGGAAAACTTAAATTTTCCCGCTCTTTAGGAAAAAACAAACCTTTGAAATCTGCAAGCTTCCTGAGGACTGAAGACTGAAACAGAGCCCAAATGTTCCTAAATTAAAAGAACTTAGAAGATCCTAAATTTAGACCATCTATAAGCTGAGGTTGTGCTAATGGAGGATTTTTCATTTCATGTCCTATTTTTAATTGTCTGGTATTCTTTTTTTAAACTATCAGTATGGAGGTTTTTATTTAGTTAACATTCTTAGCAAATTCAAGGCACTGTTCCAAGAAATAGAGTGGCAAGAGAGTACCATTTGGAAGGGTTAGAAATTCAAAACAGAAACACACACACACAATGTTCAGCCACACGCTTTCAGTTAGCAAGGCGAGTTAAACAGAAGGGCCGGGCTGGACCCATTATATAACAAATATTTTGTTCTTACCCTCCTTATTGCCGAAAGACTATTGTGAATAGGGGAATGGCAGGAAAATGCTCCTCCAAAGAATGAGCTATTCTACATAACATATACAATAAAACTGTTCTGTACCAGACTGAGAATGTAATAAAGGGAAACGCAGTTTTCCTATGATCCTGCAAATGTGCATTTGTTTCATTTAGCTGTATGGCAGGAAGCGCTCTATGCCCCTTTAATGCTGCTGACTTAACCACACTTTTATGCATGTCCTCCCCGCCACCACGTTCCCTCCCTTTGCCCGGGTATAAGCCCTGGTGTCCACATAGGCATGATTACCCCTGATGCAGCCCCGCCATTGGCGTCTCTCTCAAGGGAAAGAGCTTGGGGTAGACAATCGTAAACATGGGCTCACTACACCGGTGACAGTGCCCCAGGGGACAGTGCAGTAGCTCCAGGAGACTTCTGGGTAACGAGATTGGAGACAGGAAGTCCAGATCTGGAACACAAGAGAAAATCATGCACAAATAAAAAATGACATATGCTTGAACTGGGCTTCTTAAAATATTTTTCACTGTTAGCAAATAACTTTAGTTAGTGAAAAGTACTGCAAGTCGAAAATTTTGGTATCTGATAGGCACTGAATGAAAACATAACATTATTTGGAAATTTTACATTTTTAAGGGAAAACTTAAATCTGCTCTTTTAGGAGCAACCTGAGCTGTCCTGAGGTGGAAGCAAGGGAAGAATAAGGCCAAATATTCTTCAAGAACAAAGACCAAAAAAGGCATTAAGTTTAACCAGAAGTCTGCAAGCTTCTGTAAGAGACAGAGAATAAAAAAGGACTGTGACTGAAGACTGAAACAGACTTTTGCTAAATTCCTCCTAAATCTATTGGGCATTTAGCATCTTTTAAGATAAATTATGTTTACTGAAAAGGAGAAAAAAAGAAATCAAATAAAATGAAAAATAATGAAACCAAGCTTTTCCTTGTCTACCTCCCATGAGCTGTCATTAATAAAAGTGGCATGTTTTCTCTTCAGTTTAGTCTGAGCTACACAAAAGACATGTTTAAAACAAAAACATCCTAGTGCTTGGGCGATGCTGAGCACAGACGTACTCTGGCTGCCACTGACAGTGAACTACTGACAGAGGAGTGGCCATGATGAGGCGGCACCTAAAAATCACTGAATTGTCTCTGGGAAAGAAATGTAGATTATCTTATTATTTTTTGTATCTGTCTAGACTTATCAGTAACCATTTAAAAAATGTAATTTGCTCATAGGTGAATAATTTCAGTTTTCTGTTTATTTCTTAAAAATAATACATCCCTGAAAGGTTAATGTTAGATGTTTTTGCATGGACTTTTCTTTTTCTAAAAGCAAGGATAAGCCATTTAGCAGTTTTAAAAGTCTGTGAAATGTATTTTCTTATTAATGTTGCCTTGTGCTTTGTTAAAGCATCTTAGGTCCATTCCACATCACCTATGACATCTACATACTACCAAATTTTTTCCAAACCCAAGAGCTGGCATCCTGTGGTAATACTGCCAAATGGTCCTGGAATCAATTTCCCTGTAGGTATATAAATTTCTCAGATGTGAGGAGGATGCAAGGCAAAAAGCTGCTCTGTTGGAAGAAGTGCCAACTTTGCTTTAAGGATAAGATCTTTGCACATTTTTTCTTATGGAAGAAAGAGCCTCTGCCAGTCTTCTCACTTCCACCAAATATGTGCTCCCAAACACCAATTTCTTTCATCGAAACCACAGAGTTTAATATGCAACCTCTGGTCGTTGCGACTGAAGATCATATTTAGTGAATGCTTCTGTGTCTGTAGGGGGTATGGAAGGGATCCGTGTTGAGAAAATACTGAAATTTTCCTCTTATAAAAAATGTCCCATTGCACAACGGGGTGAACGTACTTAATGCCAATGAGCTCTTAAAGATGGTAAATTTTATGTTATGTACATTTTACCACAATTTTGAAAAACAAACACCAAAATAGCATAAAACACAATTCCTAAGCTCACTGAATAAGAGACAGGAAAAACGAAGGGTCCATGTACCTTTTAGAAAACTGTGGTATGTGTGATGGAGAGTCCTCATGGCCAGCTCCTGCAGAGGCAGGACGTGATCCTTCTCTGTCCCTATGGCCTTCACCTCAGTAGGGAGGAAAACGGTTAGTTGCCCTGATGAAAAGGAAAGCAGCTTCACCTCGGAAACTTGAATGGGAGCACCACAGCTACAGAAAGACACACATTCATAGTGGTGTTAGCCAAGAAGAAGTGACTACATGTGCCAATAAAAATGTGTTAATCAAAATATACATTTAAAATTTGAAGACACTGCTGAATTACTGGAATTCTTTTTCAAAGTGAACAGATGCTCTCCTAAGTTCCTTAATAAAACCTGGCACAGATGCCTAGGCTCATCATTTGGAACTCAGCTACATCTTCACTGAGGTTCAGGCGTTACCAATAAGGACAAACTTGGAAGGAATTTCCTTCACAGGGTCTACACAATCTGCTTCGTAAGCTCCATTTATCCTCATTTTCTTACCCTTTCTAAGTTTGTGTTTATTGAAAATTTCAAACTTAAAAGGAACAAAGAGCACTCTTAAGTTATAGTACTTTGGTTTAACAGAATTTTTGTGTGGGGGAAGAAACCCTACAAAGCAAACAAAATTTTAATGGTAGCAGATAACTTTACTGGGTCCTTCCACAAACTTGTGGGAAAATATTCTGGGCAAAGTCTATTGAATAAGCTAAGGCACATCCTATTCCTTACAGCCACTCCTAATCAGAAGGCACAGGCATCCTTGTTTCTTTAGTTTACCGGGTTAGCAAAACTCAGGAGTCCAATCTCATTCTGCCTCCTATCTGAGATGACCACGTTACCGGAAAGTCACAACACTTCTCTTCTCTAATGACAAATCAGTGCCAATAAACCTTGACTCTCCAGACACAAGATAATCTCTCTACCCTTGACTAGAAACAGGCAATGGAGAAGGCACAGTACTGGAAGGCAAAAGCCATTGCTTATTTGTTCATTACAAGTTTCTCTAGTTGCTCATTCCTCTCATCAGAAAATGCACTTCCCTGGTGGCACTAGTGGTAAAGAATCTGCCTGCCAATGCAGGAGATGCAAGAGACACAGGTTCAATCCTTGGCTTAGGAAGATTCCCCAGAGTAGGGAATGGAAACCCACTCCAACATTCTTGCCCAGAGAATCCTATGGACAGAGAAGCCTGGTGGGCTACAGTCCATGCGAGCTGCAAAGAGTCAGACACAACTGAGTGACTGAGCACTATTTCATCACAAAATATTCCCAAAGCACATAATATACACGAGTCAAAATACTTAAAAAAAGATGACCTCTTTCCCTTGAAAAAATGCAATAATTACAATATAATTAACAATATAATTATTCTAATATTGAGTCAGAGAAGATGGAGGAACTGACTTTGTCCAGGGAATTAGGGAAGGTTTGACAGAGAAGATAGTATCTGACCTACAACTCAGTTTTACTCAGTTTCTCCAGTGAGCTCAAGAAAAAGAACCTCAGAAGGCCCCACTGGCCCTACTGTTAGGCAAAAGCAGTATCTCAAAAGGAAGCATTTTTTGCAAATTTTAACAGTATAACTTGGCTTTGCCTGCTTCGTCAGCAGGATGATGGATTCTGTGTCTGGCTGCTTTCATCAAAGTTATCTTTCTGGGATGCATCCATGCTACCACATGTACAATAGTTCCTTCATTTCCATGGCTGTGTAGTACTGGTAAATGTATGGGCTGTTTGCAGTGTGAGGTTACATGAACAGTGCTGTATGTATTATTTGATACATATGAGCATGAAATTCTGTTAGGTACATACTTAAGATCAGAACTGAGCTTATTATAGTGAGGAGAGATGGCCAATTAAAAGATACACATACGCTAAAATAGAGTGAAGAGGAGAGTGAGCACTGTCTTACTTAATATAATCAAAGGAAGTCTTTCTGTGGGAAAATATTCTGGGCAAAGTCTATTGAATAAGCTAAGGCACATCCTATTCCTTACAGCCACTCCTAATCAGAAGGCACAGGCATCCTTGTTTCTTTAGTTTACCGGGTTAGCAAAACTCAGGAGTCCAATCTCATTCTGCCTCCTATCTGAGATGACCACGTTACCGGAAAGTCACAACACTTCTCTTCTCTAATGACAAATCAGTGCCAATAAACCTTGACTCTCCAGACACAAGATAATCTCTCTACCCTTGACTAGAAACAGGCAATGGAGAAGGCACAGTACTGGAAGGCAAAAGCCATTGCTTATTTGTTCATTACAAGTTTCTCTAGTTGCTCATTCCTCTCATCAGAAAATGCACTTCCCTGGTGGCACTAGTGGTAAAGAATCTGCCTGCCAATGCAGGAGATGCAAGAGACACAGGTTCAATCCTTGGCTTAGGAAGATTCCCCAGAGTAGGGAATGGAAACCCACTCCAACATTCTTGCCCAGAGAATCCTATGGACAGAGAAGCCTGGTGGGCTACAGTCCATGCGAGCTGCAAAGAGTCAGACACAACTGAGTGACTGAGCACTATTTCATCACAAAATATTCCCAAAGCACATAATATACACGAGTCAAAATACTTAAAAAAAGATGACCTCTTTCCCTTGAAAAAATGCAATAATTACAATATAATTAACAATATAATTATTCTAATATTGAGTCAGAGAAGATGGAGGAACTGACTTTGTCCAGGGAATTAGGGAAGGTTTGACAGAGAAGATAGTATCTGACCTACAACTCAGTTTTACTCAGTTTCTCCAGTGAGCTCAAGAAAAAGAACCTCAGAAGGCCCCACTGGCCCTACTGTTAGGCAAAAGCAGTATCTCAAAAGGAAGCATTTTTTCCAAATTCTAACATTATAACTTGGCTTTGCCTTCTTCAACAACAGCATGATGGATTCTGTGTCTGGCTGCTTTCATCAAAGTTATCTTTCTGGGATGCATCCATGCTACCACATGTACAATAGTTCCTTCATTTCCATGGCTGTGTAGTACTGGTAAATGTATGGGCTGTTTGCAGTGTGAGGTTACATGAACAGTGCTGTATGTATTATTTGATACATATGAGCATGAAATTCTGTTAGGTACATACTTAAGATCAGAACTGAGCTTATTATAGTGAGGAGAGATGGCCAATTAAAAGATACACATACGCTAAAATAGAGTGAAGAGGAGAGTGAGCACTGTCTTACTTAATATAATCAAAGGAAGTCTTTCTGAGGAGGCGACATTTTTGAGAAAAGACTTGACAGAAGAGAAGAGTTAAATCAGGGAAGGGGAACTCACTCACAGCCTGGTAGGCACCTTAATTGAGGACAAGGGAACGAATAATTCATGGGACAGAGAACCTGAGGAGAGAGAGATGTACAGAGAGAGAACTCTGGAGTTTTGTAGAAGGTCCCCCTTGAATATTCAGATGAGTACTGACCAGCACATACAAGGAAACTATCTTTGAGGCTGGAAAAAGAAGAAGCTGAAAAGATTAAAGGTAACAGTCTCCAGCAGTCCCACAGGGTTGGAAACTCTGCTGGCTCTCATCAGGCAAACGTAAACGTCATAATTTAAGGGGTGTTGAGCAGAATGCACAAAAAGGTCTTATCTCAGGAGTGGTGAATAATTAGTGCTAGACTGAACACCATTCCATTCCCACCTAACAAATCCTTAAAAGATATATCTGAAAAGATCAAACTATTTCCAGTTAACTGCATCCCAGAACATATATCAAGAATAGTTACTTGAATACAAAAACATGCATCAAAACTCGACATCATAAGTTTCACACTACCTGGGATCTAACCAAAAACTACCAGGCTTTTAAATAAGCAGGAAAATATGATGTACAATGAGGACAAAAAAAGCACACAACTAGAAACAACCAAGATGTTAAAACTGGCGAAAAGCACTTTATGTCAATAATTACAATTATTGCATAGCAGAAGGACATGCTGCATACATAACACTTACCTAAAGCAACCAGAAATAAGAGAGTAAAGTAAGCCCTATGCACATAAAAGAAATAACAAAAAGCATAAGAAAATCAATAACATAGAAAACAGGAAAAGAGAGAAATCAATGAAAACAAAAAAGCTGGAACTTTGAGAAGATCAATAAACTTGAAAATTTTCTAACTAGACTAAACAGAGAGAAGACACAAATTGCCAATACTAGATATGAGAAAGGAGATATTGCCTAGTTTCTACAGATAATAAAAATGTAAGAAGTAACTTTACACTAATACAAAGACTTTGGAGGACAAAAATGAGACAAGCTCTCTTAAGATATAGAGAAGTAAACAGCCTTACATTTATTTATGAAGTTGAATTTGTAGTTAAAAGTTTGGAATACTTCCCAACTCATTCTCTGAAACCAGCATTATCCTGATGCCAAAACCAGATGAACACTTAACAAGAGAAGCAATCAGTATCACACAGAAACATAGAAAAGGTTTAAACAAAATTTTAGCAAATTTCATTTACAGTGTATAAAGTCATTACAACCAGATGGAGTTTATTTAATTAATCAAGATCGTATTAACCTTAAGAAAACAATGTAATTCATTACTTTAAAACCTAAAAAAGAAAAACCATAGAATCATTTCAATAGATGTGGATAAAGGGTCTAACAAAATTCAACACCCATCCATAATTTACAAACTCTCAGCAAACTAGGAATAGAAGGGAATTTACTAATCTGATAAAGCATATACATGAAAAACAACCATCAATATCATACTTAACGTTGAAAAAATGCTTTCCCCACAAATTCAGTAAGACAAACATGTCTGCTCCCACCACTTCTATTTACCATGTGCTGGAGCTTCTAAACAGTACAAAAAAGAAAGAAAGAAAGAAAAGGTAACCAAATTTGAAAGGAAGAAGTAAAACTTTCTTCCCAGAAGACATGACTATATGTAGAAAGTACAATATAATCTTTAAAAAACCTACTGGAACTAATAAGTAAACTTGGGAAATTTGGAGGATACAAGATCAGTTATACAAAATCCTGCTTTTCTACACGATTACAACAGTCAATTGGAAATTTACCATCTGAGCCACGATATAATACTATGAAACATATCAAATATTTGGGGCTAAATCTGACAAAAGATGTCTGAAACAGTACACTGAATCCTACAAAACATGCAGAGTAATTAAGATATTTACTGGGATCACAGGCTAGGAGACTCTATAATTAAGACGTTAATCTTCCTCAAATTGATCTATAGACTCAATGCAATTAAAATCACAGGTCTTTAAATATATATATATATATAGAAATTTTGATTCTAAAGCTTATATAGAATCTTATTATAAAATTTACATAGAAATGCAAAGTAACTAGAACAATAAAATTTTTTCTTTTAATTTTAAGACTTAAAATTGTCTTAGCAGTCAAGGCAACGTGATATTGGTGTCAAAACAGGCAAAAAGATCAACGGAGCAAAACAGACCCACACATACATGGACAATTTCCAACTAAGGTACAAAGGAAATACAGTGGAGAAAGGATAATATTTTAAACAAATGTTGCTTGAACAACTGTATACCCATATGTATAAAATAGAAACTTCATACCTTATACCATATACAAAAATTAACTCAAAATGAATCACTGACCTAAATGCAAACCTAATTCCTTAAAAATTCTTGAAGACAACATAGGAAAAAACTTGTGATTTGCACTAAAAATCAAGATTCATAAAGGAACAAATTGATAAGTTGGACTTTATCAAAATACAAAGTGCTCTCCAAAAGGCCCTGTGAAAAACATGTAAAGGTCAGCCCTAGACCAGGAGAAGATACTTGCAGAGCAACTAAATGTGATAAAGGACTTTTATCCAGATTCTGTCGAGAATTTTTAAAACTCAATAATAAGAACACAAACACCCAAGGAAAAAATGGGAGAAAGACTTAGCCACTATATCAAAGCAGACATCTGGATGGGATGTAAAACATAAAAAGATCCACAACCTTATTCACTAGGGAAATAAAATTTAAAAATATAATGGAAATATTACACAGCTTGGACAAAACTTAACAAGTTGGACTATTCAAAGTGTTGACAAAAATAGGTAAGAACTGAAAGTCTCATATATTACTGGTGGGAATGTAGAAAGATACAGCTATCTTTCTTTTAAAAGCTTGGTATTTCTTTCAAAAATTAAATCTGTATGTATTGTTTGATCCAAATACTCACGTCTAAGTATTAATCCAAGGAAATTTCAGTTTAGGATTTTTAAAAGACACTCTAAATGTGTTCACAACATTTTATCTGTAATAAAGCCCCAAAATAAAACCAACGCAAATATAAATATGAAATTTCTTTTAATTATTAAAGGGAACTTTAAAATTGTCTTGGGCAAGTCATAGGCCAATTCTTAGTTGATAAAATTGGTTTTTACATAGAAATGCAAAGTAACTAGAACAATAAAATTTTTTCTTTTAATTTTAAGACTTAAAATTGTCTTAGCAGTCAAGGCAACGTGATATTGGTGTCAAAACAGGCAAAAAGATCAACGGAGCAAAACAGACCCACACATACATGGACAATTTCCAACTAAGGTACAAAGGAAATACAGTGGAGAAAGGATAATATTTTAAACAAATGTTGCTTGAACAACTGTATACCCATATGTATAAAATAGAAACTTCATACCTTATACCATATACAAAAATTAACTCAAAATGAATCACTGACCTAAATGCAAACCTAATTCCTTAAAAATTCTTGAAGACAACATAGGAAAAAACTTGTGATTTGCACTAAAAATCAAGATTCATAAAGGAACAAATTGATAAGTTGGACTTTATCAAAATACAAAGTGCTCTCCAAAAGGCCCTGTGAAAAACATGTAAAGGTCAGCCCTAGACCAGGAGAAGATACTTGCAGAGCAACTAAATGTGATAAAGGACTTTTATCCAGATTCTGTCGAGAATTTTTAAAACTCAATAATAAGAACACAAACACCCAAGGAAAAAATGGGAGAAAGACTTAGCCACTATATCAAAGCAGACATCTGGATGGGATGTAAAACATAAAAAGATCCACAACCTTATTCACTAGGGAAATAAAATTTAAAAATATAATGGAAATATTACACAGCTTGGACAAAACTTAACAAGTTGGACTATTCAAAGTGTTGACAAAAATAGGTAAGAACTGAAAGTCTCATATATTACTGGTGGGAATGTAGAAAGATACAGCTATCTTTCTTTTAAAAGCTTGGTATTTCTTTCAAAAATTAAATCTGTATGTATTGTTTGATCCAAATACTCTACGTCTAAGTATTAATCCAAGGAAATTTCAGTTTAGGATTTTTAAAAGACACTCTAAATGTGTTCACAACATTTTATCTGTAATAAAGCCCCAAAATAAAACCAACGCAAATGTCCATGAATAAGTGAATGGGAACAACTTGGGGTATAGCCATACAATGGAATTCTATACAGCAATAAAAAAAATGAATGGTTGATCCACACTACATCATGAATAAATTTCCAAATCACTATACTGAGCAAAAGAAGCCAGGTTTCATATGCTGCTGCTACACAGTCACTTCAGTTGTGTCTGACTCTGTGTGACCGCACAGACTGCAGCCCACCAGGCTCCTCTGTCCAGGGGGATTTTCCAGGCAACAATAGTAGAGAGGGTGGGCATGCCCTCCTCCAGGGGGGTCTTCACAACCCAGGGATGGAACCCAGATGTCTTGCAATGCATGCAGATCCCTCACCACTGAGTCATAAGGGAGGCCATATATATATATTATGTATTATATAAAATATATATTATTATTTTCTTCTCTATGAGTTGCTCATAAAATTAAAACACATACAAATTATAATATATATTGTTAATATATATTGATATAATATTAATATATCATCATATACAATATATGCAATAAAATATATACATAATAATATATATCATATGATATTTCATATAAGCATATATGACATATACAATATAATACATGATATACAAAATATATATTCTATATAATATATATATTATTTATACATATATTATACTACATATAATATATATGTCATAATATATGATATATATGACATACTATATGATAGCATACATATTATACTCTATATAATATAAATATTGCATATATAATTCATATATGTAAATAATATATTTTTACATGAAATACATATACTATATATATCATGTAATATATTATATATAATATATAATAGGGGCTTCCCTGGTGGTCCAGTGGGTAAGGACACCGCCTTGCAGTGCAAGGGGCGCCCGGTTCGATCCTGGCCTGGGAAGATCCCACGCGTCATGGAGCGGCTGGACCGATGTGTCCAATTACAGAGCCTGAGCTCTGGAGTGCATGTGCCCAGAGCCAGTGCTCTGTGACAACAGAGGCCGACCATGATGGGAGGCCCACACGGGTCAAAGAACAAAAATGGACAGTATTGTTTGATCCAAATACTCTCGTCTAAGTATTAATCCAAGGAAATTTCAGTTTAGGATTTTAAAAGACACTCTAAATGTGTTCACAACATTTTATCTGTAATAAAGCCCCAAAATAAAACCAACGCAAATGTCCATGAATAAGTGAATGGGAACAACTTGGGGTATAGCCATACAATGGAATTCTATACAGCAATAAAAAAAATGAATGGTTGATCCACACTACATCATGAATAAATTTCCAAATCACTATACTGAGCAAAAGAAGCCAGGTTTCATATGCTGCTGCTACACAGTCACTTCAGTTGTGTCTGACTCTGTGTGACCGCACAGACTGCAGCCCACCAGGCTCCTCTGTCCAGGGGGATTTTCCAGGCAACAATAGTAGAGAGGGTGGGCATGCCCTCCTCCAGGGGGGTCTTCACAACCCAGGGATGGAACCCAGATGTCTTGCAATGCATGCAGATCCCTCACCACTGAGTCATAAGGGAGGCCATATATATATATTATGTATTATATAAAATATATATTATTATTTTCTTCTCTATGAGTTGCTCATAAAATTAAAACACATACAAATTATAATATATATTGTTAATATATATTGATATAATATTAATATATCATCATATACAATATATGCAATAAAATATATACATAATAATATATATCATATGATATTTCATATAAGCATATATGACATATACAATATAATACATGATATACAAAATATATATTCTATATAATATATATATTATTTATACATATATTATACTACATATAATATATATGTCATAATATATGATATATATGACATACTATATGATAGCATACATATTATACTCTATATAATATAAATATTGCATATATAATTCATATATGTAAATAATATATTTTTACATGAAATACATATACTATATATATCATGTAATATATTATATATAATATATAATAGGGGCTTCCCTGGTGGTCCAGTGGGTAAGGACACCGCCTTGCAGTGCAAGGGGCGCCGGTTCGATCCCTGGCCTGGGAAGATCCCACGTGCCGCGGAGCGGCTGGACCAATGTGTCCAATTACAGAGCCTGAGCTCTGGAGTGCATGTGCCCAGAGCCAGTGCTCTGTGACAACAGAGGCCGACCATGATGGGAGGCCCACACGGGTCAAAGAACAAAGATGGATGAAAATGGACAAACGGAAGACCAATAGAAGTGGCCCGCCTGCTCCCCTCCCTCACCACCCCACCCTCACCTAAATAAATAAATAAATAAATAAATAAATCTTTAAAAAAAAATATATATATATATAATATATATTATAATCTAATATATAATATACATAATATACCATATACATAATATTTTATGTATAATATATAAAAGTATATTAGAATATAAAATATATATCATATGTAATATATATGATACATATATAATATCTATAACATATACATATTACAAATATATATAATCATAGTACACATAATATAATATAATATTATATATAGAATATATAATAATTATAATATATTCTAATATATATTTAACATATACAATATAATATATTTAATATATATTTTAAATCTATTTAATATATATATTATAATGTATAATCTATATTCTAATATATAACATACATTATATACTATATAAAATGTGTGTAATATATGATAATGTATAATATATATAACATAATATATATTATACATAATATACTTGTAAATATTATATATATGATAGAATATAACATACATAATATGATAATATTATGTATGATAAATTACAATTATAATATATAACTATAATTAAAACAAATTATAACTATGGTATATAATTAAAATCATATTATATATAATATATGATATATATGATATATATGATAATAAAATATAATGTAATATATCATGTTATATTATGTATTCTAAAATGTTTATAATATAAAGTGTGATATATGATATATTAATTTTAATATATATAGCATTATATTCTATATGACACACACATTATATACTATAATTCTATTAAGTTATAATTATAAAATATAATTATAATCATATATAATATCTATAATATGTTATACTATATTATAATGTCTATTAATATGTTATAATAATATATTTCATATTATATATTATATATATTACATTTTATATATCTTATGTATATAATATATATTGCATATAAAATATATATTTGAGACCCATGAACTGTGGATATATATATATAATATATATATAATATGTGTATATATATATATATATATATACACACACACCCATATATATATATGTGTGTATATATATATACATATTTTAGACACATGGACTGTAGCTCACCATGCTTCTCCATCCATGGAATTTTCCAGGCAAGAACATTGGAGTGGATTGCCATTTCCTTCTCCAAGAGTCTCATATAAAGCTAAGGAATATACAAATTATTAACAGCAACAGAACACAGGTCACTGGTTGTCTGGAGACAGGATGACAAGAAGGAAGGAATGATGATTACCAAGGAGCATGAAGAAACTTAGGGGTGGTGGACAGGTTTATTATCTTAATTGTAGTGATTGTTTCAAAGATAGGTATGTATACACATATGTGTGTCAAAACTTTTCAAATAAATATATATACATATATACACACACATATATACAAACTCTGTTGTTTGTTGTCATTCAGTCACTAAGTTTTGTGTCATAACCATTTTGTGACCCCTGGTTTGTACCCTGCCAGGTTCCTCTGTCCATGGAATTTTCCAGGCAAGAACACTGGAGTGGACTGCCATTTCCTTTTCCATATACATACTTTCTATATATGTTACTTATCATTTGTTAATGTAAAATCAGGAATATAAGCCTAACTGGTGTGGGTTGTGAGAAAACAGAAGTGGAGAAAGTGAATATAGACATCTCTTTTAATGTATACCTATGGCTTGATTCAGGCTGATGTGTGGCAGTAAACAACAAAACTCTGTTAACAAAAAAAGGGAGGGGGTCTTTCTTTAAAGGGAAACAGAATAATAGTGGAGAAGTCAGAGAATATAGACAAAATGTTATGTGAAAGAAGTATACCATAGGGGAAAATATTATAGCATCACTCAATTTATACAAAGTTAAAGATACCAAACTTGAAAACACACTAAATGGGGATGTATTTACAGTTATTAAAATCATAACTCAGTGAAAATGAATGATAAATACACAATTAAGGGTAGTGGTAATGTTAAAGAAGAAGGAGGAGCATGCATGGGAGAGAACCATACAGGGGCTTCCGAATTGCTAGTAATGTGATTTTTGTAAGCTAACAATACTTGTGTGTTGGTAGCTGAGTAACAGAAGACGCAGGTTCGATCCTTTGGTTGACAAGGTGTCCTAGAAAAGGAAATGATGGCCCACTCTAATATTCTCTCGGATCTCCCATGGACAGAGGACCCTGGTGAGCTACAGTCCATGGGGTCACAAAACAGTCAGACACAACTTCACAACTAAACAATAATAATGATATTTATATTGATGTGCAGGGTCAAAAATAGGGACGTTTTCTAGTCAAATTTTAAGAAATGATGCTCTTACTTTACTCTTTAAGCCACCAGGGAAGACCAAGAAATGATCCTCTTACTTTAGTTGATGCTAAAGACAGAGGATTTTAGCAGAAAGGTACCCCATGGATGTTGGTGGCCATGTGAGTTCAGAATCATACCCCTTACCTTAGGCAACGGTATTTTCAATGAGCTATGGCTCTTCTTGCGTACAGGCCAAATTGGGCCTGGAATTTTCTATACCCTGTCATTCCAAATACAAATTTTTCTCTTCCTAAAACCTAATTCCTTTATAAAGCTTTTCCTGACATCCTCTTTTACCAACGATAAACCATAGTATTTGATGTTTTTATATCACATCTTATCTAACTGTATCTTCTCTTGTCAACTCATCGAATATGATTAGTTTTTCCTTCTATCTAGCAGTTCTACATTGGTACTTAAGCAGTTCCAAATACAGATTGGTTGTTTTGAGTCTTTACACATAGGGGAAGAAATTTGAAAGAGAGAGGATGAAAAGGAAATGGCAAAAGAACACTCCGTCATCCAGATGGCGCCAAAAAGGAAATAATTTCAGGGTAGTTTGTGGGGGTCTAGTTTGTCTCAGGAGCAGGAAATGTTCTAAAGATATGAGCATCGCAAATATCTCTATTTGGTTACCAGGATGGCAACATTTAAGGAAATGGTTATTTAGCAAAATGACACTAATTGTGCCAAATGGGATTTTTGGAAAATGTCTCATTTATGGATTAAATTAAATGTATCTTGAGCTGTGTGTTTATCATGGTGAACTATGAAGAGCCACAATATACAGTTCCACATTTATATCTATCTATCTATCTATTTTTTATTTGACTGCACCAGGTTGCAGTTGCAGCATGTGGGATCTAGTCCTCTGACCAGGGATTGAACCCAGGCCCTCTGCATTGGGAGCTTGGCATCTTAGTCACTGGACCACCAGGGAATCCCAAGAGCCACAATATAAGCTAGTTACATCTGTTAAGAGAATGACAGACAAGCCATAGAATGGGACCAAATATCTTGCAGATACCATATTTGATGAGAAATGTATTCAGAACATATAAAGAACTTTCAAAACTCAATTATATAAGCCCAAACTATCCAATTTTCAAAAAATGGGGCAACCGACTGGAACACACTTCACCAAAAATACAGATGACCCTTGAGCAATATGAGTTTGAATTGCGTGGGTCCATTTATATATGGATTTTTTTTCAATAATAAATACTACCATACTAAGTGATCCAAGGTTGGCTGAATCCACAAATGTAGAATCATGGATAAAGAGGAACCTCGGATACAGAGGACTCTAAGTTATTTGTGTATTTTAGACCGTGTCGAAGATCTACCCCAACCCCTGCATTATTAAGGGTCAACTGTACATGGGTGCAGAATAAGCACATGAAAAGGTGTTCAACGTCATCTAGAATCTATCATACAGAGTGAGGTATGTCAGAGAGAGAAAGATAAATATTGTATACTGACACACGTGCATGGAATCTAGAAAGATGATGCTGGTAAATGAATATGCAGAGCAGCAATAGAGAGGAGGACATGGAGAACAATCTTACAGACTGTGGGACTAGGGATCTCAAACAGGGGCTGTGTGGCAGCCTGAAGGGGTGAGGTGGGAGAGGGAGGGGAACAAGTGGCATGTATACCTATCGTGGATTTTTAGTAGGAGCAGGAAAATGTTCTAAAGATATGAGCATCGCAAATATCTCTATTTGGTTACCAGGATGGCAACATTTAAGGAAATGGTTATTTAGCAAAATGACACTAATTGTGCCAAATGGGATTTTTGGAAAATGTCTCATTTATGGATTAAATTAAATGTATCTTGAGCTGTGTGTTTATCATGGTGAACTATGAAGAGCCACAATATACAGTTCCACATTTATATCTATCTATCTATCTATTTTTTATTTGACTGCACCAGGTTGCAGTTGCAGCATGTGGGATCTAGTCCTCTGACCAGGGATTGAACCCAGGCCCTCTGCATTGGGAGCTTGGCATCTTAGTCACTGGACCACCAGGGAATCCCAAGAGCCACAATATAAGCTAGTTACATCTGTTAAGAGAATGACAGACAAGCCATAGAATGGGACCAAATATCTTGCAGATACCATATTTGATGAGAAATGTATTCAGAACATATAAAGAACTTTCAAAACTCAATTATATAAGCACAAACTATCCAATTTTAAACAAATGGGGCAACCGACTGGAACACACTTCACCAAAAATACAGATGACCCTTGAGCAATATGAGTTTGAATTGCGTGGGTCCATTTATATATGGATTTTTTTTCAATAATAAATACTACCATACTAAGTGATCCAAGGTTGGCTGAATCCACAAATGTAGAATCATGGATAAAGAGGAACCTCGGATACAGAGGACTCTAAGTTATTTGTGTATTTTAGACCGTGTCGAAGATCTACCCCAACCCCTGCATTATTAAGGGTCAACTGTACATGGGTGCAGAATAAGCACATGAAAAGGTGTTCAACGTCATCTAGAATCTATCATACAGAGTGAGGTATGTCAGAGAGAGAAAGATAAATATTGTATACTGACACACGTGCATGGAATCTAGAAAGATGATGCTGGTAAATGAATATGCAGAGCAGCAATAGAGAGGAGGACATGGAGAACAATCTTACAGACTGTGGGACTAGGGGATCTCAAACAGGGGCTGTGTGGCAGCCTGAAGGGGTGAGGTGGGGAGAGGGATGGGGTGAAGTTCAGGAAGTGGGGGAACACATGTATACCTATCGTGGATTTGGGTCGGTATGTGGCAGTAAACAACAAAAACCTGTAAAAATAATAATAATCATAAATAAAATTTGTGTGGAATAAAAAAAAGATGTTCAACATCAACAGTCATTAGAGAAATGCAAATTAGAGCCATGAGATATTACCCACTTATTAGAATGTCTCAAAGAAAGAAAAAGTGACAAGAAGTCTCACAAAAGACAAAATAGCAGTCATGTTGGACAACAGTGTTTCACAAAGGTTAAATATATGCTGACTACATAACCTAGTGAATACATTCTTAGATATTATTCAAGTGGAATGAACTTTTGTTCACACAAAACCTCAAACATGTATATAGTCTGCAGAAGCCCATGTCATTTCATTTATATAACATTCTAGAAAAGGTAAAATAGGAACACAAAACACATCCCTGTTTCCAGGGGCTGAGGTGTCTCCTGGAGTAGTGGAGTTCATTTTAAAGGGTCATGGGGGACATTTGCGGGTGAATGAACTATTCTAAACCTTGGTTATTGTGGTTGCTACACAACGGTATGCATTTGTCAAAATTCATAGCAATATACACTAAAAGGGTGAACTTTTCAGAGTGGAAATTACAGTTTAATAAAAGAAGCAAAAAACAGTACCACTATGCTAAAGTGCAGTCTTAGTGCCCTCTGTTTTGTTAGTCATTAGCCTTTTAGTTGATGGATTATGGGGAATCTTAGGGGAAAGGCAGACAAAGCAGTGGGGGACCTCAATGGCTTTTTAGTTCCATACCTATTCATTAACTTGTGTAGAAATATTTCAGTATTGTCAATAAATTAACAGCTAGTATGAGTATACTAGTGCAAACCAGCTGCACAGAGGTCTGAGAACTGGTGTTAAATTTTCATATGAACTGCACGGAATCTAGAAAGATGATGCTGGTAAATGAATATGCAGAGCAGCAATAGAGAGGAGGACATGGAGAACAATCTTACAGACTGTGGGACTAGGGATCTCAAACAGGGGCTGTGTGGCAGCCTGAAGGGGTGAGGTGGGGAGAGGGATGGGGTGAAGTTCAGGAAGTGGGGGAACACATGTATACCTATCGTGGATTTGGGTCGGTATGTGGCAGTAAACAACAAAAACCTGTAAAAATAATAATAATCATAAATAAAATTTGTGTGGAATAAAAAAAAGATGTTCAACATCAACAGTCATTAGAGAAATGCAAATTAGAGCCATGAGATATTACCCACTTATTAGAATGTCTCAAAGAAAGAAAAAGTGACAAGAAGTCTCACAAAAGACAAAATAGCAGTCATGTTGGACAACAGTGTTTCACAAAGGTTAAATATATGCTGACTACATAACCTAGTGAATACATTCTTAGATATTATTCAAGTGGAATGAACTTTTGTTCACACAAAACCTCAAACATGTATATAGTCTGCAGAAGCCCATGTCATTTCATTTATATAACATTCTAGAAAAGGTAAAATAGGAACACAAAACACATCCCTGTTTCCAGGGGCTGAGGTGTCTCCTGGAGTAGTGGAGTTCATTTTAAAGGGTCATGGGGGACATTTGCGGGTGAATGAACTATTCTAAACCTTGGTTATTGTGGTTGCTACACAACGGTATGCATTTGTCAAAATTCATAGCAATATACACTAAAAGGGTGAACTTTTCAGAGTGGAAATTACAGTTTAATAAAAGAAGCAAAAAACAGTACCACTATGCTAAAGTGCAGTCTTAGTGCCCTCTGTTTTGTTAGTCATTAGCCTTTTTAGTTGATGGATTATGGGGAATCTTAGGGGAAAGGCAGACAAAGCAGTGGGGGACCTCAATGGCTTTTTAGTTCCATACCTATTCATTAACTTGTGTAGAAATATTTCAGTATTGTCAATAAATTAACAGCTAGTATGAGTATACTAGTGCAAACCAGCTGCACAGAGGTCTGAGAACTGGTGTTAAATTTTCATATGAAATTTTTCTCAATATTTTTCTTTAATTTGCTAGCTTGCCTTTCTCGCTACTACTTTTGAAACCTCTGTTGACTCTATGTGATCATATAAGCATGAGCATCTGTAGTAGCACAACTGTGAATTTGTATGAGTATTTCTGTGGGTTAGAAAGTGTTACTCTTGTGAACCATTTTATACAGAAGAGAAAATACATTTAAATTTCACTTTATAATTACTGCTTATTTCTTAATGTGGAGAAAATTAAGATAAGAGGATCATATCTATAATGCTACTATGCAGTATGGCCACTAAGTCTGGAAACACAGGCCAACACATAATAAAGAATTCTTCTGATGACATACAATACATGGTATGATGATTAAATTTTTGTATCAATTTGACTAGGTCAGGGCATCTAGATATTTGGTCAAACAACAGTTCAGATGTTTCTGTAAACATACGTTAAAGATGAGATTAACATTTAAATCAGCAGATTTTGAATAAAACTGATTACCCTCTATAGTGCTGAGTGGGCCTTGTCTAATCAGTTGAAGGTCCTTAAGAGGAAAAGTCTGAGCCCCTAAGGAAAATTTCTGCCTCTAGACTGTCTTTAGACTCAAACTACCACATCAACTCTTCCTTGGGTATCTAACCTGTTATGCAAATTTCACTTGCCAGTGCTTACAATCATATGAGCCAGTTCCTTAAAATAAATCAAATTCCTTCTCCCTCTCTACTCAGTGCCCAGCCCTCCGCCTACCTACCAACACACACACACACACACACACTCACTCCTTTTATTGGTTCTGTTGCTATGGAGAAGTCTAATACTCATGCTAAGCTCAGTTTAGTTCAGTCACTCAGTCATATCCGACTCTTGAGACCCCATGGACTATAGCACGCCAGGTTCTCTGTCCTTCACCATCTCCCTGAGCTTGCTCAAACTCATGTCCATTGACTCAGTGATGCCATCTAACCATCTAGTCCTCTGTCATCCCCTTCTCCTTTTGCCATATATTTTCCCTAACATCACACTCTTTTCCAATGAGTCACTCTTCTCATCAGGTGGCCAAAGTATTGGAACTTCAGCTTCAGCATCATTCTTCCAATGAATATTTAGGGTTGATTTCCTTTAGGATTGACTGGTTTGATCTCCTTGCAATTCAAAGGACTCTCAAGAGTTTTCTCCAGCACCACAGTTCAAAGGCATCAATTCTTTGGTGCTCAGCTTTTTTTATTGTCCAACTCTCACATCCATACATGACTACTGGGAAAACCGTAGCTTTGACTATATAGACTTTGGCAAAGTGATGTCTCTACTTTTGAATATGCTGTCTAGGTTTGTCATAGCTTTTCTTCCAAGGAGCAAGTGTCTTTTAATTTCATGACTGCAATCACCAACCACAGTGATTTTGGAGCCCAAGAAAATAAAGTCTGTCACTGTTTCCATTGTTTGCCCATCTATTTGTCATGAAGTGATGGGATCGGATGCCATGAACTTGGTTTACTGAATGTTGAGTTTTAGACCAACTTTTTCACTCTCCTTTTTCATCTTCATGAAGAGGCTCTTTAATTTCCTCTTCGCTTTCTGCCATAAGGGTGGTGTCATCTGCATATCTGAGTTTATTGATACTTCTTCTGGCAATCTTGATTAAAGTTTGTGCTTGATCCAGCCTGGTATTTCGCATGATGTATTCTGCATATAAACTAAATAAGCTGGGTGACTATATAGTCTTGATGTACTCCTTTCCCAATTTGGAATCAGTCTGCTGTTCCACGTCTAGTTCTAACTGTTACTTCTTGGCCTGCATACAGGCTTTACAGAAGGCAGGTAAGGTGGTTTGGTATTCCCATGTCTTTCAGAATTTTCCAGAGTTTTTTGTGATCTACATAGTCAAAGGCGTGATCTACACAGTCAAGGGTGTGATCTACACAGTCAAAGGCTTTAACATAGTCACTTAAGCAGAAATAGATGTTCTTCTGGAATTCCCTGGCTCTTTCTATGATCCAACGGATGTTGGCAATTTGATCTCTGGTTCCTCTGCCTTAAATCCAGCTTGTATATCTGGAAGTTCACATACTCTTACAAGATTTTAAGCATTACTTTGCTAGTGTGTGAAATGAGTGTAATGGTGTGGTAGTTTGAACAGTCTTTGGCATTGTCTTTCTTTGGTATTAGAATGAAAACTGACCTTTTCCCGTCTTGTGGCCGCTGCTGAATTTTCCAAATTTGCTGTCATTTTGAGTGTAGCACTTTAACAGCATCATCTTTTAGGATTTGAAATAGCTCAGCTGGAATTCCATCACCTCCACTAGCTTTGTTCCTAGTAATGCTTCCTAGGGCCAACTTGACTTTGCACTCTAAAATGTCTGGTTCTAGGTCAGATGACTATAATGGTCATCCAGCTCATTAAGATCATTTTTGTATAGTTCTTCTCTGTATTCTTGTCACCTCTTCTTAATTATTCTGCTTATGTTAGGTCCATACCATTTCTGTCTTTTATTGTGCCCATCTTTGTATGAAATGTTCCCTTGGTATCTCTAATTTTCTTGAGGAGATCTCTAGTCTTTCCCATTCTGTTGTTTTCCTCTATTTCTTTGCATTGTTCACATAAGAAGGCTTTCTTATCTCTCCTTGCTATTCTCTGGGTATATCTTTCCTTTTCTCCTTTGCCTTTCACATCTCTTTTCTCAGCTGTTTGTAAGGCTTCCTCAGACAACCATTGTGCCTTTTTGCATATATTTTTCTTGGGGATGGTTTTGATCACTGCCTCCTGTACAGTGTTATGAACCCCCACCCATAGCTCTTCAGGCATTCTATCAGATCTAATCCCTTAAATCTATTTGTAACTTCCACTGTATAATCATAAGGGATGGTAAAGCATATTGTTTTCAAACTTTATAGCCATGCATTACTATAAAAATCTTGAGAAAACCATCGAACAATAAAATAAAAACACAGGGTAAAAAGCAAGCAAGCAATTCATGAATAATTACTTCATACTTTATATCTTAAAAGCTGATGCTCCTTAACCTTATTACTGCTGATGGCCTCTACAAGGACATTGTCTAAAGAATTTTAACAATAACAAAGCTCTAGAAAACTGAAAGCCAGACTTTTTCTAATGCTTTCTCTGTTTCCAATAATTAGAAAGATAGGTTTCTGACAGAAAGCGGTGAAAAGACTCGCATTAACAAGTGGATCCTCATTTCATGTAAGGTCTAATTTTCCTTTGACAATTCTTTTACCAGAAGTTCCTACTCTTCACCACTGGCTATAAACAGCTAATTAACTCATTTTACAATGTTTCTATTAAATGCCTTCGTTGGCTAATACTGAAGAGCTGCAACTCTGTAGAATGAAGGCTGCAAGGTAGGCATTCACATGAGTAAGGAATCTTTCTGCTGGCCATGGCCCCCCTCCTCTGACCTGTTATTAAATATCCCCTCTACTACATGGAATGATGCAGAAATAAGAAAAGTATTTATCACCCTTGCTTTTAAGAAGCTAGTAGAGAAGCTCAAACATAGAGCGGTGATTTTAGATCAAGGAACAGAGGGAGACAGGATATACAGCGCAGTGGTTAAGTGTGGACAATAACTCTACTGCCACCTAGCTTTGTGACCTGGGACACTTAATCTTTCTGAGCTCCTTTTTCTTCATTTCTAAGATGGGGATGATATCACAAGGGGGTGCTAGGAGGGCTATGTGCAATTGCAGACAAATCAATAAGTATACTACCTGGTACAGTAAAGGTAGAAATACTTATAGCCGTGCTTTCCTTTTATTATAGTAAGTGATTTTGGGGGGTAATATACTTGGTGTAGTGATTAAATTTTTGCATTAACTTGGCTAGACCACAGTACCCAGATGTTTAGGCAAACACTAGCTTCGATGTTGCTGTGAAGGTATCTCTGTTGATACCTAAGATTAACATGATGATATTCCAGGGAAAAGGAACAGGGATTTGGCTCTGTGAACGCACAAGGCAGTCAGGGTTTACAAACAGTTCCAATCGCTAGAGAGTCAGGTCCATGGAAGAGAGGAGCAAATGGGAGAGAAGTCAGGAAAGGCACCTGTCTTGAAAGCTAGTATTGCTCACATCACTAAGAAATAATCATGAAATGAACTATCAGTAAAGAGGGATGGAATTTCTATGATATGATCAGTTCACAATAAAATGAAATAACTATTAGTTGGCAATTATTAAGCCTTGATATCTTTAACTTCTAACTCAACAGTATTTATAATTTTATTATGCTGAGGTGGTCGCAAAATGATTGTACATTCAAATCCTTAAGTGGGTTACTAAAATGAGTTGGTGCTCCAGTAGCTAAGACTCTGTGCTCCCAATGGAAGGGGCCCGGTTTCAATCCCTGGTCAAGGAACGAGATTCCACATGTCATAACTTAAGAGTTCACATCCCACAACTAAAAATACCATGTGATGTAACTAAGATCCAGCATAGTCAAATAAATGAATACATAAATATTTTTAAAAATGAACTGAAGTCTGTTACAAATGCCAGAATTCTTGGCCTAGTTTATAACAATTATCACAATTCCCTTTCAATTCAATGTTTTCAGAGCTGCCATTCAACATGTACACCAAAATAAGCTAAATGAATAGAAGCCTCATTTTGCCACTAAGATTATGCTCTAAAACATGCGTGTGATTTAGTAAATCAATTCATATGCATTTTCAAACTTATCATTCTACCAACCAGAGTGTTGAGGGTAAAGAATTAAATTCCCTAACCAAAAGAATCAAATAACAACCTTCTGTTCTTTAGAAAATACACTGTCATTCACGTGCTCATTATTGAGGGAACTGCTATCAGATTAACCCTTTTTATCAAAAAACATTTTTTTTTCAGCAAAAATTAAGAGGAAAAGGAAAGGGGAGAAGTGAATATGGAGAAGACAAGAAACTATGCCACCCTGATAGAATAAGCCTTGATTTGGATAAAGCATCTGTCATCTTGGCAGGGCCTCTTTAAGGCTTAGTTTTACTCCATCTGGGAATGCATTTATTTTACTTTCATTTTTGAAGGATATTTTTGCTGGTTGCTAGGTTGACTGTTTTTTTTTCTTTGACACTTTAAAAATATCATTCCACTGTTTTCTGGCCTTCAAAATTTCTGATGAGAAGGCAACAGTCTTTTGAATTATTTCTTTGTATGTAGCCTGTCATTTTTCTCTGGTTGTTTTCAAGATTTTCTTTTTATCTTTGGTTTTTAGCAGCTTCGGCTGGGTATGGTTTTCTTTGTAATCTATACTGCTTAGAGTTCACTGCATTTCTTGAAAATGTATATTTATATATCTTATTATATTTGGCAAGTTTTTGGACAATATTTGTTCAAAAAACTTTGTTGTTATTGTTGCCCCATTTTCTCTCTGTTCTCCTTCTCGGATGATGCATATCAGGCTTTTTAATATAGTTTCACAGGTCCCTGATGATGCTGATATTCATTCTTGCTATCAAACTTTTTTTATGGATTCTTCAGAATGAATCATTTCTATTGATCTACCTCCAGGTTTACTGACTTTTCCTCTCATGCCATTCCGTATTAAGCTCATCAAGGAAAGCTTTCAATTTCCTTGACTCTAGGTCATATTTTCTTTATTCTTCAAATGTTATGTAATTTTAGATTGTACCCTGGACATTTTTAAAGTTACATTATGGATACTCTGAATTATTGAATTCTTTTAAAATTTAAAAGGAATATTAATTATTTTTAAAATAAGCAATTAATTACTGCATTGGAATCAAACTACAAGCTGTCTCTTGAGTGATGGCTCAAATAAAACCTCAGATATTTTTTAATCTGTAGCTAGCCTGCAGCTAGATTCAGGTAGCTAATATTTCTTGTTTTGGATATGTAGGCTTCTAAGGGTTTTTTTTCTTTAGCATGATAAGTCTCAAAATGAAATTGAACTGAATAAAGTAGTTTGTGTATTTTTAGTTTTATCAGCACTAAATTTTTTTTTTTTTTATTTTTGTCCTCTTTTCATTGATTTACCAGCCATTCATTTTCATCCATCTTTATTCTTTGGCCTGTGTGGGCCTCTCATCACAGTGGCCTCTCCCGTTGCAGAGCACTGGCTCTGGGCACATGCGCTCTAGAGCACTGCCTCCTAATTGGACACACCAGACCAGCCGCTCCTCAGCATGTGGGATCTTCCCTGGTCAGGGACTGGACCAGTGCCCCTTGCACTGCAAGGCGGTCTCTTTACCCACTGGACCACCAGGGAAGACCCAGTGCTAGCTATTGAAGAAGAAATAGCAAAAGAGGTAAGTAATAGTATAAAACATGGTCAGCCTTACCCACTGCACCCAATGACCTTGTTGTACAGAAAGGATGGCAAGCCTTTCAGGTGAATCTTTTATCTTTGGTTTTTAGCAGCTTCGGCTGGGTATGGTTTTCTTTGTAATCTATACTGCTTAGAGTTCACTGCATTTCTTGAAAATGTATATTTATATATCTTATTATATTTGGCAAGTTTTTGGACAATATTTGTTCAAAAAACTTTGTTGTTATTGTTGCCCCATTTTCTCTCTGTTCTCCTTCTCGGATGATGCATATCAGGCTTTTTAATATAGTTTCACAGGTCCCTGATGATGCTGATATTCATTCTTGCTATCAAACTTTTTTTATGGATTCTTCAGAATGAATCATTTCTATTGATCTACCTCCAGGTTTACTGACTTTTCCTCTCATGCCATTCCGTATTAAGCTCATCAAGGAAAGCTTTCAATTTCCTTGACTCTAGGTCATATTTTCTTTATTCTTCAAATGTTATGTAATTTTAGATTGTACCCTGGACATTTTTAAAGTTACATTATGGATACTCTGAATTATTGAATTCTTTTAAAATTTAAAAGGAATATTAATTATTTTTAAAATAAGCAATTAATTACTGCATTGGAATCAAACTACAAGCTGTCTCTTGAGTGATGGCTCAAATAAAACCTCAGATATTTTTTAATCTGTAGCTAGCCTGCAGCTAGATTCAGGTAGCTAATATTTCTTGTTTTGGATATGTAGGCTTCTAAGGGTTTTTTTTCTTTAGCATGATAAGTCTCAAAATGAAATTGAACTGAATAAAGTAGTTTGTGTATTTTTAGTTTTATCAGCACTAAATTTTTTTTTTTTTAATTTTGGGCCTCTTTTCATTGATTTACCAGCCATTCATTTTCATCCATCTTTATTCTTTGGCCTGTGTGGGCCTCTCATCACAGTGGCCTCTCCCGTTGCAGAGCACTGGCTCTGGGCACATGCGCTCTAGAGCACTGCCTCCTAATTGGACACACCAGACCAGCCGCTCCTCAGCATGTGGGATCTTCCCTGGTCAGGGACTGGACCAGTGCCCCTTGCACTGCAAGGCGGTCTCTTTACCCACTGGACCACCAGGGAAGACCCAGTGCTAGCTATTGAAGAAGAAATAGCAAAAGAGGTAAGTAATAGTATAAAACATGGTCAGCCTTACCCACTGCACCCAATGACCTTGTTGTACAGAAAGGATGGCAAGCCTTTCAGGTGAATGTTGTTATCCACGTACACATACTGTAGCTCGCGAGATCGACCTAAATCTGGATTAGAAAGAAAAGTGTTATAGCTTTTATAAACACATACCAATATAATGTGAAACATAAAATTTAATAAGTACTATTAGAACAATTCAAAATTTCTACTCTGGAAGAAAATATGTTGCAGACTTAACTAACTAGGTGTGTGAAATTATGTCAGCTACAGTATGAGATTCTATATCAGAAAACATGACTGTTGAAAAATTACTCGACCTACCCAAATTTTGAGTGGTTAAACTGTAAAATGAGTCCTGGAAATGAAATACAATTAGATTTCCTTCTCACATAAAAGTTCTATGACTTTTAATGAACAGTTTCTATATATTTATTTTGCTATGAAAGTGTTAGCTGCTTAGTGGTGTCTGACTCTTCATGACCCCAGTGAACTGTAGCCCACCAGGCTCCTCTGTCCATGAGAATCCCCAGCAAAGAATAATGTAGTGGGTTTCCACTTCCTCCATCAGGGGAACCTTCCCAAGGCAGGGATAATAAACAATTTCTATTTATTTATTAAGTTTTTATAGGTCATTTATTTAGTTTCATTTTTCTCTATAGGAAAAAGTGTTGCACAAACCCAGCTGGAAGGACAGCCCAAACAAACCTGGTTCTACCCAATATCAGGATTTACTGTGTCTCACCTCCCCTTGGCAGAAAGCAAGAAGAGGAATGAGGGAGGGCTAGGGATTAATCAGGCCCTGACTGGACTGGGCCTCAGGAGCCAGCTGATGTAGTAATCGATGGAACTGACCATGGCTGCAGCGGGAGGAAGAAGCAGAAGGAATCCCAAATCCCAGTCCCCAGTAAGGCGTGAGGTGCAGCAAGTGGAATCTTCCCTGGTCAGGGACTGGACCAGTGCCCCTTGCACTGCAAGGCGGTCTCTTTACCCACTGGACCACCAGGGAAGACCCAGTGCTAGCTATTGAAGAAGAAATAGCAAAAGAGGTAAGTAATAGTATAAAACATGGTCAGCCTTACCCACTGCACCCAATGACCTTGTTGTACAGAAAGGATGGCAAGCCTTTCAGGTGAATGTTGTTATCCACGTACACATACTGTAGCTCGCGAGATCGACCTAAATCTGGATTAGAAAGAAAAGTGTTATAGCTTTTATAAACACATACCAATATAATGTGAAACATAAAATTTAATAAGTACTATTAGAACAATTCAAAATTTCTACTCTGGAAGAAAATATGTTGCAGACTTAACTAACTAGGTGTGTGAAATTATGTCAGCTACAGTATGAGATTCTATATCAGAAAACATGACTGTTGAAAAATTACTCGACCTACCCAAATTTTGAGTGGTTAAACTGTAAAATGAGTCCTGGAAATGAAATACAATTAGATTTCCTTCTCACATAAAAGTTCTATGACTTTTAATGAACAGTTTCTATATATTTATTTTGCTATGAAAGTGTTAGCTGCTTAGTGGTGTCTGACTCTTCATGACCCCAGTGAACTGTAGCCCACCAGGCTCCTCTGTCCATGAGAATCCCCAGCAAAGAATAATGTAGTGGGTTTCCACTTCCTCCATCAGGGGAACCTTCCCAAGGCAGGGATAATAAACAATTTCTATTTATTTATTAAGTTTTTATAGGTCATTTATTTAGTTTCATTTTTCTCTATAGGAAAAAGTGTTGCACAAACCCAGCTGGAAGGACAGCCCAAACAAACCTGGTTCTACCCAATATCAGGATTTACTGTGTCTCACCTCCCCTTGGCAGAAAGCAAGAAGAGGAATGAGGGAGGGCTAGGGATTAATCAGGCCCTGACTGGACTGGGCCTCAGGAGCCAGCTGATGTAGTAATCGATGGAACTGACCATGGCTGCAGCGGGAGGAAGAAGCAGAAGGAATCCCAAATCCCAGTCCCCAGTAAGGCGTGAGGTGCAGCTGGACAGATAAGACCTGTAGGCCAGGGACCTGGGGCAGGAATGGGAAGAGGTGAGAAAGGAATCCAAAGAGAATAACCTGCAATAGGCACAAGTTTGCCACAGAGAAGGCAAATCCAGGTTTCCCATAAGTAGCCAGGCATCACTGACTTAATGGACACTAATTTGAGCAAACCCTGGAAGACAGTGAAAGACAGGGAAGCCTGGTGTGCTGCAGTCCATGGGATCACAAAGAGTCAGACAGGACTCAGTGACTGAACAACAACAAAGACAGGCACAGGGGCAGCCAAGACTGGAGCATCTGCTTGTCAAAACAGGAGACAGGCTGAAGGAGCCGAAGGAGCTCTGTCCTTCCACAATGAGGAAAGACAAAGGCCCAGATAGCTAAATTAGGTGGTTCTTAAATATTTACATTTCGAAAGAAAACCCATTTACCCATTCAGGACCTTTCAGACACTATGGCAAGCCTTGAGGTTTCAGAATATGAATATGATATTGAGGACAGACATGAAAAATGGTAATCGTAATACAGTATGATCACTGCTATTAGACAGGCTTGTATAAGGTTTTATGGTTTCACAGATGGGTTCTAGACAGTTTGTTATATGACTTTTCCAAGGAGCTTTAATTCCTTTTAATGGAGTATGGGGTCTGGAAACCAAGATCCAAGTGTAAGCTGTGTTAGTTACTATAAGAGTGCCATTGCTTCCAGAATCCCTTAGCAGATAGGTCTACAAAACATCTCCACGCATGCTAACTCATGCATACACATACAGCTACATTGTTGGAAGTATACCTTCGGCATATATTCCTAAAAGTGGATGTCCTGGGTCAAAAGGTAAATACATGGGTAGATTCCCTGGTATTTCTCTCTGGAGGAATCATACCAATTTGCATTCTCTTTATCAATATATGAAAGCACTGGCTTTCCCACAGTCTCATCAACTTCTAAGACATGTCATCGTATTTTTAAAATTTGTCATTCTGAATTTGTATTCTTTTTAAGTTTTTTCGGCCCCAAAAATCCCAGGACTGGGCCTCGGCAGTAAGGAACTGTGGCAGCGGGAGGAAGAAGCAGAAGGAATCCCAAATCCCAGTCCCCAGTAAGGCGTGAGGTGCAGCTGGACAGATAAGACCTGTAGGCCAGGGACCTGGGGCAGGAATGGGAAGAGGTGAGAAAGGAATCCAAAGAGAATAACCTGCAATAGGCACAAGTTTGCCACAGAGAAGGCAAATCCAGGTTTCCCATAAGTAGCCAGGCATCACTGACTTAATGGACACTAATTTGAGCAAACCCTGGAAGACAGTGAAAGACAGGGAAGCCTGGTGTGCTGCAGTCCATGGGATCACAAAGAGTCAGACAGGACTCAGTGACTGAACAACAACAAAGACAGGCACAGGGGCAGCCAAGACTGGAGCATCTGCTTGTCAAAACAGGAGACAGGCTGAAGGAGCCGAAGGAGCTCTGTCCTTCCACAATGAGGAAAGACAAAGGCCCAGATAGCTAAATTAGGTGGTTCTTAAATATTTACATTTCGAAAGAAAACCCATTTACCCATTCAGGACCTTTCAGACACTATGGCAAGCCTTGAGGTTTCAGAATATGAATATGATATTGAGGACAGACATGAAAAATGGTAATCGTAATACAGTATGATCACTGCTATTAGACAGGCTTGTATAAGGTTTTATGGTTTCACAGATGGGTTCTAGACAGTTTGTTATATGACTTTTCCAAGGAGCTTTAATTCCTTTTAATGGAGTATGGGGTCTGGAAACCAAGATCCAAGTGTAAGCTGTGTTAGTTACTATAAGAGTGCCATTGCTTCCAGAATCCCTTAGCAGATAGGTCTACAAAACATCTCCACGCATGCTAACTCATGCATACACATACAGCTACATTGTTGGAAGTATACCTTCGGCATATATTCCTAAAAGTGGATGTCCTGGGTCAAAAGGTAAATACATGGGTAGATTCCCTGGTATTTCTCTCTGGAGGAATCATACCAATTTGCATTCTCTTTATCAATATATGAAAGCACTGGCTTTCCCACAGTCTCATCAACTTCTAAGACATGTCATCGTATTTTTAAAATTTGTCATTCTGAATTTGTATTTCTCTAATTATTGGTGTGAACATGTTTCAATATGTCTGAGGGCCATTTTTGCATTTTTTGTATATGAACAATCTGTTCACATCTTATGTGTCTGTTCTTTCACTTATTATCTATGTGAGCAGAGCCTTAGTTTGCACGTATATTTTTTCCTTTTTATTTTTTAAATTAAGAAAGTATAATATGTTTACAAGAGACTTGGAAAATACAGAACAAAGTTACATATAGTTCACTAGACATATTACAATAAATTTTAAAGTAGATAACTTAGGATTTTTAGTTGCAGTTTCAGTATCAAACTCTCAAAAATCAATAGAATGGATAGACAGAAAAGTAGAAGGATAAAGTAGACCTGAAAAGCACAGTGAATCAATTCAACATAAGTAAGATTTATACGATTTTCACATAACAGCAGGATACAAATTCTATTCAAGTTTAGACTATAAATCAGGAGACAGTGGAATGTATTCAAGGACACAAAACAAGTTGCAAAAATTTCATGGTCTAAAGGTACTGAAATCATACATAGTCTGTTCTCTAATCATTGTGGAATTATGTTAGAAATCAATATCAAAAGATATTTGAAAATAACCCACATATTTTCAAGTGCAATGTGACATTTACCAAGAGAGATTTTTGACATGGCATTGAAAGCCTCAATAATGTTAAAAGACTGAAAAAATACAAAGGGTGGAGAGAAGAAAACACATACATGAGAAATTAATATCAAGGATACTTTTAAAACTCTATGTATTTGGGAATTAAACACCCACTTTTAAATGATGGGTATATCTAAGAAGCTATATACAAGGAAAATTAGAAAATATCTGTAACAGAATAAAAAGAAAAAGAGAATTTATTAGAATTTGTTGCATGTAGTTGAAACTGCTCAATGCAACTAAATAAAATGTGGGATCTTGAATAAGGTATGAAAACAAAGAATAAACACTAGAAGAAAATTTTGTGAAATATGAAGAAAATCTATACTTTAGTTAATAATATTGTCTCACATGTTAATTTCTTTTTTTTGTTGTTGTTGCAACATGGTATTTCTTTATATTCTCAGAACTGGATTAGAAGTTTCAAGCCTCATTCAATTAAAAAAAATCACTAAAATAGTAAAACTTTCTTTTGACTTTTAAACAGGGCCATTTTTGCATTTTTTGTATATGAACAATCTGTTCACATCTTATGTGTCTGTTCTTTCACTTATTATCTATGTGAGCAGAGCCTTAGTTTGCACGTATATTTTTTCCTTTTTATTTTTTAAATTAAGAAAGTATAATATGTTTACAAGAGACTTGGAAAATACAGAACAAAGTTACATATAGTTCACTAGACATATTACAATAAATTTTAAAGTAGATAACTTAGGATTTTTAGTTGCAGTTTCAGTATCAAACTCTCAAAAATCAATAGAATGGATAGACAGAAAAGTAGAAGGATAAAGTAGACCTGAAAAGCACAGTGAATCAATTCAACATAAGTAAGATTTATACGATTTTCACATAACAGCAGGATACAAATTCTATTCAAGTTTAGACTATAAATCAGGAGACAGTGGAATGTATTCAAGGACACAAAACAAGTTGCAAAAATTTCATGGTCTAAAGGTACTGAAATCATACATAGTCTGTTCTCTAATCATTGTGGAATTATGTTAGAAATCAATATCAAAAGATATTTGAAAATAACCCACATATTTTCAAGTGCAATGTGACATTTACCAAGAGAGATTTTTGACATGGCATTGAAAGCCTCAATAATGTTAAAAGACTGAAAAAATACAAAGGGTGGAGAGAAGAAAACACATACATGAGAAATTAATATCAAGGATACTTTTAAAACTCTATGTATTTGGGAATTAAACACCCACTTTTAAATGATGGGTATATCTAAGAAGCTATATACAAGGAAAATTAGAAAATATCTGTAACAGAATAAAAAGAAAAAGAGAATTTATTAGAATTTGTTGCATGTAGTTGAAACTGCTCAATGCAACTAAATAAAATGTGGGATCTTGAATAAGGTATGAAAACAAAGAATAAACACTAGAAGAAAATTTTGTGAAATATGAAGAAAATCTATACTTTAGTTAATAATATTGTCTCACATGTTAATTTCTTTTTTTTGTTGTTGTTGCAACATGGTATTTCTTTATATTCTCAGAACTGGATTAGAAGTTTCAAGCCTCATTCAATTAAAAAAAATCACTAAAATAGTAAACTTTCTAGACTTTTAGCAGTAATATTAGATGCCAGAATAAATGGAAGTATATCAAAAGTTTTCAGTGGATATAAATTAGAAATCTAGCATTCTATTCAAACTTAGTTAAAAAAGAGAATCAAATTGTCAGACTTTTTTATCTAAGCAAAAAATTATATTTCCTAAAATATATATTATACCTACTACACATAGACACACACACACACACATATACACAATCTTTTCTCCTATACTCGATAAGGGCTTGATGAAGCACAACAAAAAAGAGAGAGAAATTGGAAATTATAAACTAAATAAAATGGGAGCACTGAATATGAAATAGGAAAAGTAAAACAAACTTGATAAAAGTAAAAAATTATCGTATAGTCCAGTTGTTTTTAAACATAACTGTTCATTAGAATCACATCTGGAGCTTTGAAGAGAAAAAAAATACCTGGTTATTTATAATTTTAAAAAAATTCCAAGGTAATTCTAATGTGCATCTGGCTTTTAAAAAGTGGTTACAGGTTTTTCTATTAGATGGTAGTTTTAGTGATACAGAATTCCATTATTTTCTGTTGACCAATCATAATATTAAATAACAGTTACATAATCACAATAGTGAAAGACATTTATCATTTTTTACAATCAATAGCCAAATAAAAAATAAAAGGTAATTATAATTGTAAGCTATAATGGAAACATAATAAACCTAACAATATAAAATAATTACATACAATCTGGGGGGTTAAGTAGAGTGACTGGTAAGTGGAAGTGCATACATGCACATGTTTTCATCCACCCAGCCAGTCTGTACCTTTTGGTTGATGCATTTAATCCATTTACATTACAGTAATTACTGACAGATGGTAACCCACTCAAGTATTCCTCTCTTGGAAATCCCATGAGCAGAGGAGTCTGGCAGGCCACAGTTCATGGGGTCACAAAACAGTCAGACATGACCCAGGGACAAAACAACAACAATGCTCATATGACTTTTCTTAATTGTTTTGGGTCTGTTTTATGTAGGTCTTTTCCTTCTCTTTTGTTTCTTGTGTAGAGAAGTTTCTTTAGCATTTGTTGTAAAGCTCATTTAGTGGCAGCCCCGCCCACCAGAGCAAGACCAAATTTTTCCTACTGCTGGTCCCTCTCCCAGTAGACTTACACAAGCCTCTTTGCCTCATCCACCAGACAGCAGACAGAAGAATCAAGAACTACAATCCCACAGCCACCAAAATGAACATCCCATTAACAGAAAGTTAATCAAAATGAAAAAGCAGAGGATTATGTCCTAGAGGAAGGGACAAGATAAAACCCCAGAAAGACAACTAACTAAAGTGGAGATAAGACAACCTTCCTGAAAAAGAACTCAGAATGGTGATAGTGAAGATGATTCATCATCTTGGAAAAAGAATGGAGAAGATACAAGAAATATTTACCAATGACCTAGAAGAACTAAAGAACAAACAGAGATAAACAGTATACTAGAAGGAATCAAAACCAGAATCACATCTGGAGCTTTGAAGAGAAAAAAAATACCTGGTTATTTATAATTTTAAAAAAATTCCAAGGTAATTCTAATGTGCATCTGGCTTTTAAAAAGTGGTTACAGGTTTTTCTATTAGATGGTAGTTTTAGTGATACAGAATTCCATTATTTTCTGTTGACCAATCATAATATTAAATAACAGTTACATAATCACAATAGTGAAAGACATTTATCATTTTTTACAATCAATAGCCAAATAAAAAATAAAAGGTAATTATAATTGTAAGCTATAATGGAAACATAATAAACCTAACAATATAAAATAATTACATACAATCTGGGGGGTTAAGTAGAGTGACTGGTAAGTGGAAGTGCATACATGCACATGTTTTCATCCACCCAGCCAGTCTGTACCTTTTGGTTGATGCATTTAATCCATTTACATTACAGTAATTACTGACAGATGGTAACCCACTCAAGTATTCCTCTCTTGGAAATCCCATGAGCAGAGGAGTCTGGCAGGCCACAGTTCATGGGGTCACAAAACAGTCAGACATGACCCAGGGACAAAACAACAACAATGCTCATATGACTTTTCTTAATTGTTTTGGGTCTGTTTTATGTAGGTCTTTTCCTTCTCTTTTGTTTCTTGTGTAGAGAAGTTTCTTTAGCATTTGTTGTAAAGCTCATTTAGTGGCAGCCCCGCCCACCAGAGCAAGACCAAATTTTTCCTACTGCTGGTCCCTCTCCCAGTAGACTTACACAAGCCTCTTTGCCTCATCCACCAGACAGCAGACAGAAGAATCAAGAACTACAATCCCACAGCCACCAAAATGAACATCCCATTAACAGAAAGTTAATCAAAATGAAAAAGCAGAGGATTATGTCCTAGAGGAAGGGACAAGATAAAACCCCAGAAAGACAACTAACTAAAGTGGAGATAAGACAACCTTCCTGAAAAAGAACTCAGAATGGTGATAGTGAAGATGATTCATCATCTTGGAAAAAGAATGGAGAAGATACAAGAAATATTTACCAATGACCTAGAAGAACTAAAGAACAAACAGAGATAAACAGTATACTAGAAGGAATCAAAACCAGAATAACAAAGGCAGAAGAACAGGTAAGTGACCTGGAAGACAGAATGGTGGAAATCACTGCTGCTAAACAGAATACAGAAAACAAAAATGAAAACAAAATGAAGACAACCTAAGAGACCTCTGGGACAACATTAAACACACTGATATTTGCACCCTAGGAGTCCCAGAAGGAGAAGAGAGAAATAGCCCGAGAAAATATTTGAAGAGATAATAGCTGAAAACTTCCCTACCATGGGAAAGGAAATAGTCAACCAAGCTAGGAAGCACAGTGAGCTCCAGGCAGAAGAAACCCAAGGAGGGACACCCAAGACACATAGCAATCAAACTGACAAAAATTAAAGATGAAGATAAAATATTAACAGTAATAAGGCAAAAGTGATAAGTAATATACAAGGGAACTCCCATAAGGTTATCAGCTGATTTCTCAACAGAAACTCTACAAGCCAGAAGGGGATGGCACAATATATTTAAATTGATGAACAGGAAGAACCTACAACCCAGAATATCCAGTGAGACTCTCATCCAGATTTGAAGGAGAAATCAAAAGCTTCACAGACATGGACATATGTTAAATGGCATAATAGTGCCTAAGCCCTGAACTTTACCAAGTTGTTAAAACTGAATATGAAAGTAATCTGTGACATTTAAACAACTATACAGTATGTTGTTTAAACATAAGAACATATAAATAATTACCATAATAACATGTACTGCTACATTAGTAAATATGTATAAATACATCTACTAGTATAAAAGCCTACAAATTATAAAACACAGATGGAAAAAATATGCATAGAAATAATAGAATCTACTTGCCATGAAAAAAAGTCCTTAAAATTTCACCAAAAATTCCTATTCTATACTTTTTCACTACTTCTCTGATATGGATACTAACTCTTTCATCACATATAGAAATCTGCAGAGTTTAAAGACATAAAAAAAGTCTGAAAATTTTAAAAACTAAAACTACATTGATAAAATTCAAATGAGCACTGATCTGAAGTTGCCTGTCAGAGCCTGTAGGGTTTTTAGGTAAAGACGTTTTCCTTGAGTTTATGTAGCAGTAAGGAGAGTAGGATACTATTAATTATTAATGGATTAGGAATACAGTTTTGGAGTTTGAGAACTTGGCTTTGAATCCTCCTTCTATTTACTACATGTGTGTCTTCAGTTTCCTCATCTGTAGAAAGAGGAAAATAACACTGTCCCTTAATTTTAGTGAAAACTACTAACAAAGTTTGTAAATTAACAAGGAGAATTTTTGGCACACAGTCTTCTCCAGTATATGGTAGTTATTATTATTCTCATTACTAGTGAAACATTTGGAAGCAGGGCCTACAGTATAATCTCTGGCATGCAGCAAAAGGCACTCTTTTCTCTAATTGCACAGAAAAGAGTTGGAGGCAACAGCCTCTAAAGACAGTGATCTGTCGCCCTGAGCCAAGGACACAAAATAGGACTTGACACAGGGAACAACTCAAATTAAACGGGGCCACGTGCAAAGACCATGATACAAAGCTAAATAAAAGTTAGCACCTGCGACTTTTTATATGGATTAGTCTTCTTTCCTATTCTAGTTTTATAGGGAAAAAAAAAAAAGAAGAGTGGATGATGTTTAAAATACTATTTGATTTAGAAATTATCTCCAGTTTTCAAAATTCCAAAGATTTCTGTTTATACCTCCTGACCAATTTGTGTGTGGACTATAATTTTTATATATACTTATAATAGGATGAACTGTTTTCTACTGAAGGTGAAAGAAAACATGAATCAGCTGGGTTCAAATCTATCATACTTTAGCCAGTATAACGCCATACAGGCATAAGTATTTAACACAGACATTCAAACTGTGGAAACCACACAAGGTCAAACATATAAAGCAGTACTGAAATTACAAGATGTAGTGGGCTTTGGATTCCGAAACCTGGCTTTTCGAATCAAGCACTCCAACCTCATTTCACAGAAGTTACCTCCTCTGTGAAATGAAGAAAATAATACCTATGTCATGTGCTTGTTAGGAAGATTCAACCATGTATATAATGTCAAGTCTAGTTCCTTGCCTAATAGTTGGTACTCAACATTTTAGTCTTTATTTCACTTTCCTGAATATAAAGTGAAGATTGCAAAACACAGAGTAGGATTTTAAAGAGAACCAGACAAGCCTTGCTTTAGCTGACACAGCACAGCCTGCTGGCGAGGCTAAGACATCTAAACACCCAGCAAGGTCATGGGCAGGGCTGTGACAGCCTCTTGAGAGAGTGCTCTAGCCAAACTGGTCAGCGGGCAAAACCCCACACACTGAGGAATGGCATTTTCAATCATGATGAAGCTGAAACATATTTTCTACATGAAAAAGCTTTGGGCTACTTCTATTCTTACAAAAGAAAGGCTTCACTCAGTAATAAACTTCAGAAGAGATCATTAATCTACTAGCTAATAAGCTGTTTCTTTCATTAATTTCAATGAACCTAGAGTTTTCAATAAATAATATTGAATATTGCAGTAATACTTTTTAAGTTCCTGGGCAAAAATTGCTCAGTACATGAACTTCATAAAGCAAGGAAGTTGTCCATCTGCATATATGTTAAAGCAACAAAGACCTTTTTTTGCGTGGCTTCCTTTTTTTCTTTCAGACTTACAGATCCAAGTATTGCCACTTAAAAATCAGCCAAAGCTAGCAATCCTGCACAAACTCCAACTCTCTCTTTCTCTCTCTTCTCTTTTTTTAACCTCAAGGCCCTGGTATACGCAGTCCACATGGCTGAAGACGGAACGAAAAGCTCCAGTGTGTCAAGGCTGTGGCTCTTTTAATCATACTGTAGAGGCAAGCACAGAATGACAGCGTGCACCAGGCCAAAGAGGATCTCTTTACTGCACATGGACCAGCATGAAATTCATGTATTTTATCAAAAGGTGAATGATGTATTCTCTTCAACCAAATTATGGGGCAATAGAAACCACAACATGAAAGCGATAGACCAAAAGAGGCTGCTTGGAATGCTCTATCAATGTTATTCTAATTATCGTGGTTCAGTAAATCAGATAGATTACTAGTCACAATTTTTAATTACTATACAATCTGGGTTTCTTCACAATGAATTCAGAGTAATTTACAGTGTATTCCAAAATCATATTTGAAACTAACTACCAACATGATGCGTTTGACAGAGAAGTTTTCAATTACTTTCTCAGAATAATTAATTTTTTTAAAGTGCTAGTTTCTTGAAATGGATATATATACACATACCATTAAACCATTTACATAATCATATTCTTTCTGATTTATTCATCTCTTACAAACAATATTTCACAGTGACTTATGACTTAATAAGATACTTTACATATAGTAGACCAACTGTTAAACTAAAATAAATTGATTTTAACGAACTTGAATGACTGAAGCCTTTCTCAGCAGTTGGTTTAAATGTTCAAGCATCAGTACCTCTATTTGCAATGCACAGCCAAGTACTAAAGAGATGACTACAAGCAATGGGAAAGACACTGTGCTAGATGCTTAAGGCGCAAAAGCGAAGACACATGCTATCCCAACCCCTCCCCCCTTCTTTTTTTAACCATCTGGTCAAACAATAAAAAGTTTATATTGATTGGGTGCTTATGTAGTATTTATGAGTGACAGAAGTGTTTAAAATAGGTCTTACTTAACTCTGACAATAGTGCTATGAAGTAGGTATTAACACTACCCTATTACTGACACTAAGACAAGTTAAATAGCCTTTCTAAGCTCAAGATCACACAGCTATTAAATGGCAGAGCTGGAATTTAAAATCATGCCTGGGACCTCCCTGGCGGTCCAGAGGTTAGGACTCCACACTTCCACTTCACGGGGAGAGAATTCAATCCATGATTGGGGAACACAAGATCCCACATGCCATGGAGTACAGCAGAAGAAAATAAACAAAAGCAGGCCTGCCTGTTTCTCCATGATGTTACTTAGGCAGCCTCCCTTAACAGATCATTTCCATATAAGCAGGGCCCTCCCACACACCACAGGAAGCAACACTATCTGGCAGAGCAAATGGTGCAATGGACACCTGAGGATGGGCACACCCAAGCATCCAGGTGTGACGTCAGGAGACGCAGACAAGGAGATAAACGATCAACAAAATATCCCTCCGCTTCTGTTAAAAGATCGGGTAAGTGGTGGGCTAGCTGTGACTTACAGACTTAGGATAGCAAATTTCAAGAAATACCAATAATTCCTTCAGAGAAGATCCTAGAGAAGGCGTGAATCTTCAGGCTGACTGTCCGGTACAGGCTTGGGAATTACAGCAGCGCATCTTCCAGGCCAAGGCAGCCAGTGCGGAGAGCAAAATGTCCTCACTCTGCATCTTACCTTTAGCTCTCGCTCAGCGGGGCTGGGACCAGTTCTCTTTTCCCCCAAATTTAACAACTTGATTGAAATCTACGACTGATTCTTGTCAACTGACAACATCTTCCATGCTTTCCCGGTACTGCACATTCTTGTCACTATTTAAAAAACTAAATTAACAAAAATTCTGTTGGCAAAGCTTCTGCTCATGAATCTAGCTCTCACGCTACTTATTTTTGTTCCACATCTGTATCTTTTTAAGAAAGAGAAGTAATTCTTTTCCTAATTGTTAGCTGAGGAAAACAGAGTTTAAGTTTTTTCGTATCAATCACTACCTACACAAAATCCTATTCCAAAAAACCTTGAGGAAAACACACATTTGTTCCTGTGAAACTCACCTACTCGTGAACTTTTCTCTTCATACATTAGTGCAGGAAAAGTCAGTAGCTGCCTGCACTGTTGAAGCTACACTAAATAATCCCGTTAACGCCCTAAGAAAACCTTAAGACACGAGTAAAGGTCCGATAAGATGTAAAACTAAGGCAGAGGGGATAGTTAAGACAGTGGAAAAGAGAAATAAGTAAGTCACACCAGGATGAAAAACTTTCGTTATAAATATTTGCAAAAAAGTAGTTCAACAGAAGCGCTGAACATCCATTTTCTTGAAAAAAAAAATACACATTCCAAAGTTATAACTTTGCTCCCAAAATAGTGTTTATATAAACTTTAGTTAATGGAATACTTCTCTCTCATTTCTTCCTACTACTAGTTTTTGAACCTCATTTTCAAGTCTTTCTTTTCTCCTTTTTCATTATGCTTTTGATTGGAGACCTGCCCAATAATCCCTACAGAACACAATTTTTGGGTCCCTCCTTGGAAAGCAGAAGATAACGCTCTACTCAAACAATTCCAACTTCTGGTCTGAACCAGAAGAAACTTTTTAGCACTGAAACATATTTAAGGTTACAAACTTTGCAAATTATTCCCATTAAACAATGACCTCAAAGCAGTACTTCTTCAAGCTGCAGATCAAATACATTCCATGATTCAGTAAAGTATAGTTTACATTCATTTCTAAGTCTGAGATTAAGGAATTATTAACTGGTTTCCATCTGGTTTCCATACTGGAGCTGAAGTTCAAATAGCTTCACTCTGTGGACCTAAATACTTCCTTCAAAAACAGCAAACAGCAATTCTTTTCCTGATCTTCTCAGCAGATACAGAGAAAGCAGAAATGAGAAGCAATAGAAAAGAGTAAGAGCATTTAAAAATTTGTGTCATTTATATGCCATTTTCAACAAAAAAAGATTTTAGCATGGGCTCTGAAAATGCCTACAGGCTACTTTCTAAAACTGCACCAATACTTGGCATAAACAAGGTATCCAGCTCTCACAAAGGAAAAGTGACCACAGCTACTACAAAATACTGAAGTGATCTCCTGTTATGAGATAAAAGGTCCAGTTTTACATCCGTATAAAAGTAACAGGGTATAGCCCGCAGCAATAAAGAAGCTGTCATTTCACTCAGAGAACAAGTCCTTGGCACACAGAATAATGTTTCCTGAGAAAACAAATACTTCATTACTCCAATGTCCAAGGAGGAACAACTCTGGGACTGATTTAGAAACATAAATAAGTTCCCACTAGTAGGAAGCTCTTTTTTCACTAACTTGGGCTTATGACATGGGAGTTTACACACAAGGATACTCTGTAAATCTCAATGTCATTTGCCAAATGTTCTTGATTAAGAATTCATTCACTGTTTTCTCTAAATTAACACTCAAAAATTCCACCTGCCACCATGGGTGCAACTTCTGTTGTCTTAAACTATGGAAGTTCCTGACACTGAGTTTAGCTGACACAGCACTTTCTGGGGACTAACTTAAGAACGCTCTTCCATAGTCAATTTGTACATGGACAATCTCACAGAACTTTTATTTATGATTCAACATTAAATAAGTTGCAAACATTAATGAATAATGGCTTATTAATTATGCAAGACAGACTGGTAAACCTAGTTTTAAAAAATACCTTAGAGGAAAAAAATCCTTTTCTTTGTATTTTCCTACATTTTCAGACGTGAGGTGAGTCACATCTTTATGAGCTATTTAGTCAACTGAGCTATACTAAATAAACCACAAATACATTTCAAGGCCTCTATGAAATCTCATAGCATGAGGCTCAGGTGATTAATTTCCCTTCCTCCTCACTGACAGTCAGCAGTGGGAACAGAGCTTCTGTGTGTAGACTAATCTGTCATTCAGCTGTCATGGTATAGTTATAACAGGAACATCCTCCTTTCTTAGTACAACTTTTCATCTTAAAAAGCACACACTTCATGAGAGTTAATAAGTTAGATAGTATCATAAGTGATTTAAGTTATCCGTACTGTACCTTCTATTGTGCTTTATGAAGAGGCTATAACCTGACATAAAAGCTTCATAAAAAGTTGCTTTTGTCCTATGCCAAAGTTCTGTGTCAAGAAATTGAATTCAGTAAGTAGCTTCCCCACCTAAGGCTTCTACCTCCAATCGCAGGNAGAGATATTAAAGCACCCATTCTATAAACACCTTCCAAAGTTTCCTATACTAGAGAACAAAAATTTTTTCCCACAAAAGTAAGGAAGCTACACAGAATAATGTTTCCTGAGAAAACAAATACTTCATTACTCCAATGTCCAAGGAGGAACAACTCTGGGACTGATTTAGAAACATAAATAAGTTCCCACTAGTAGGAAGCTCTTTTCTCACTAACTTGGGCTTATGACATGGGAGTTTACACAAGGATACTCTGTAAATCTCAATGTCATTTGCCAAATGTTCTTGATTAAGAATTCATTCACTGTTTTCTCTAAATTAACACTCAAAAATTCCACCTGCCACCATGGGTGCAACTTCTGTTGTCTTAAACTATGGAAGTTCCTGACACTGAGTTTAGCTGACACAGCACTTTCTGGGGACTAACTTAAGAACGCTCTTCCATAGTCAATTTGTACATGGACAATCTCACAGAACTTTTATTTATGATTCAACATTAAATAAGTTGCAAACATTAATGAATAATGGCTTATTAATTATGCAAGACAGACTGGTAAACCTAGTTTTAAAAAATACCTTAGAGGAAAAAAATCCTTTTCTTTGTATTTTCCTACATTTTCAGACGTGAGGTGAGTCACATCTTTATGAGCTATTTAGTCAACTGAGCTATACTAAATAAACCACAAATACATTTCAAGGCCTCTATGAAATCTCATAGCATGAGGCTCAGGTGATTAATTTCCCTTCCTCCTCACTGACAGTCAGCAGTGGGAACAGAGCTTCTGTGTGTAGACTAATCTGTCATTCAGCTGTCATGGTATAGTTATAACAGGAACATCCTCCTTTCTTAGTACAACTTTTCATTTTAAAAAAGCACACACTTCATGAGAGTTAATAAGTTAGATAGTATCATAAGTGATTTAAGTTATCCGTACTGTACCTTCTATTGTGCTTTATGAAGAGGCTATAACCTGACATAAAAGCTTCATAAAAAGTTGCTTTTGTCCTATGCCAAAGTTCTGTGTCAAGAAATTGAATTCAGTAAGTAGCTTCCCCACCTAAGGCTTCTACCTCCAATCGCAGGCAGAGATATTAAAGCACCTATTCTATAAACACTCAAGTTCCTATATTAGAATTATGCCTACATATAGGAGCCTTCTATTTGAAACCTTGAGTTATGTGTACGAGTATTCATACCATATCTCCTAACTATGGTACAGAGACATCGCCAGCAGCTGCCTGTTTCATTTTACTCTGTCCCACATAGTTCTTAGGATTAGATATCTTTATTGTATCTGAAAGGAGTTGAAGGAAAGTTTTCAAGTCACAAATTCCATGGAAGGACAGCGATGCACTTATTTTCTTCCTAAAGATTTAATTAAATTCCCTTTCCAAATCCACCTTCAGTGGTGTTGAAAACAAAAACCCAAAAATCAAAGTGAGACTGAGAAGACTGCTGATGTTTCTGTCAGCGTGAGTTTCCTCATCTTCACAGAGCATGCTCTCTCGGCTCTCCTGAGGCCCTCATTGCTCAGCCTCACACTGTACCTCTCTAGCTATCCCATCCATTTCTTTACAAAGATCATCCAACCCAATAACAAAGAAAGGCCACCAGTGCCTGTCTTAGTTATCTGGTCCTTTACTCATGTATTCTCAAAGAATCCAGTCTGAGACCAGGGCATAGCATTGCTTCAGGCAGCCTATTTCCTTCTCAATGGATGATCTTGATCATCATCCTCTTGCTTGTATGTTTTTCTAATCATGTAGAATAAAGCCTGTCCACAGGCCTGTGTCCTGCCAGGGTTGGGAGCCTTGTCAGCTGAGATGGCACCCTGGGGAGTGTGGAAGCTGCTTCTCTCTCCTGGGCTGTCTGCAGTACCAGATGGTGACCTTGAATGCAAGGAGAGACCCTCCTCAGAACCCTGTGCAGACCCTCTTGCCTCTCTTTGATAACACGTTCAGAAAGGAAAATCTCCCCTATCAGAAAGGCAAGGCTTTGGGATTGATAGGAAACCTGGAGACAGAGGCTAACCTGAGAGGCACTCCTCCCACTGAGCACTGAGTGCTGAAGAAGAGATGCCCACTTCCGTAGCTACAGCAGCCCTCAGCACAGTACATAGAGAAGATGCCTCAGTACTTACGTGACGTGCCAAAGCAGAAAGCAGCTGGACAAAGCACAGTGGACTCTCTCCTCCACCCAAGTTCCTATATTAGAATTATGCCTACATATAGGAGCCTTCTATTTGAAACCTTGAGTTATGTGTACGAGTATTCATACCATATCTCCTAACTATGGTACAGAGACATCGCCAGCAGCTGCCTGTTTCATTTTACTCTGTCCCACATAGTTCTTAGGATTAGATATCTTTATTGTATCTGAAAGGAGTTGAAGGAAAGTTTTCAAGTCACAAATTCCATGGAAGGACAGCGATGCACTTATTTTCTTCCTAAAGATTTAATTAAATTCCCTTTCCAAATCCACCTTCAGTGGTGTTGAAAACAAAAACCCAAAAATCAAAGTGAGACTGAGAAGACTGCTGATGTTTCTGTCAGCGTGAGTTTCCTCATCTTCACAGAGCATGCTCTCTCGGCTCTCCTGAGGCCCTCATTGCTCAGCCTCACACTGTACCTCTCTAGCTATCCCATCCATTTCTTTACAAAGATCATCCAACCCAATAACAAAGAAAGGCCACCAGTGCCTGTCTTAGTTATCTGGTCCTTTACTCATGTATTCTCAAAGAATCCAGTCTGAGACCAGGGCATAGCATTGCTTCAGGCAGCCTATTTCCTTCTCAATGGATGATCTTGATCATCATCCTCTTGCTTGTATGTTTTTCTAATCATGTAGAATAAAGCCTGTCCACAGGCCTGTGTCCTGCCAGGGTTGGGAGCCTTGTCAGCTGAGATGGCACCCTGGGGAGTGTGGAAGCTGCTTCTCTCTCCTGGGCTGTCTGCAGTACCAGATGGTGACCTTGAATGCAAGGAGAGACCCTCCTCAGAACCCTGTGCAGACCCTCTTGCCTCTCTTTGATAACACGTTCAGAAAGGAAAATCTCCCCTATCAGAAAGGCAAGGCTTTGGGATTGATAGGAAACCTGGAGACAGAGGCTAACCTGAGAGGCACTCCTCCCACTGAGCACTGAGTGCTGAAGAAGAGATGCCCACTTCCGTAGCTACAGCAGCCCTCAGCACAGTACATAGAGAAGATGCCTCAGTACTTACGTGACGTGCCAAAGCAGAAAGCAGCTGGACAAAGCACAGTGGACTCTCTCCTCCACCCAACAGCCATTTCTGTTACCCAGAACCAGCTACTGCCACTTAGGCCATCTGCTGCTGTAACCACTCAGCATGACACACAACGTCCCTCTCTGGCACCCCGAATGTGAACAGTGGTCAGCCACTAACTGAGATGGCTTCCCTCTCTTCTCCCAACACCCCTGCTACCACAGCACACACTCCGCTGTGCCACTGGTGAAACACCAGGTAGGAATGAGCAGCAACTGACTAGGGGGATGAGGCTTCAGGGCTGAAGGAGATAAAAAACAGCTGTTTTCTGCACCTTCAAGATAACTCTAAAAAGCAAGCAGGATAAACGTTATCGTTTCTGGTTTACAGAAAAGGAAAAGGAAGCTCAAAGAGGTATTGGTGATTTACTCTGGGTAATGCTCTACGAAATGATGGAGCCAGTCTAAAACTTCTATTTTTAGACTTGTAACAAGGTGTTTGTCCAGTACAACAGTTTAACAACCAGTGTTTTATGCACTAGGGGTATGTTTATTGTCTAATATCAATTTATATTCAATAATTTTCTCACTTGAAAGAAAGCTCTGATTTTGTAGAAATGCAGCTTGCTTCCAAAATGGTTTTACTTTATTTTCCTCATTTTAAAAAAGAATTATATTTATAGAAAAGTAATCCTCTTAGATAATTATTTCCTATTACTCAAATGGATGCTCATGTCTTTCAGGATTTTCAAGTTTTCTTAAATAATATGTGCACTGTATTATGGTGGAAAATATTTTCTTTCAGGAACTAGTAAATTATTCACTTCATTGCTCTCAGAAATAAATTATTCATTATAAAAATGCTTTTATGAATAATATCATATGATGCTTACCAGGTTAGGGTTCCATGGGGCTTCAAATTTTAATTCTTTGAATGGCAGTTTCGTTTCTTACAAGTTAACAAAATAATTCAATTCTCAGTGAAAATAAATGTATTGTTCTACTAAAGGCCAGTGTTCTTTAACATATCTTATGTCAAAATAGACCGGCTACAAAGATCTATAGTGCATGGTACATTATTAGCCAGGGTGACATTTCTAGCTCAGCAGGCAGTTCAAAAGGCTTTAAAACTGTCTGGTCTGGTTATCTGATGATTCTAATCATTAGGATACTCAATAACATTTTTTCTACATGGAAGTTAACATCTAAGCAGATACATTTGTACAGTAGCGCTTCTTTCATCTTGTTCAATATCACTTGTCAATTTTATAGTTTTACATTTATATAATATACATATTATATATATATATATATATATATATATATATATATACACACACACACACATATATATACTTTTATATTCCTTTCTCTGAGTAAATCACTTCATATCTTATATATTGTGTTTCTAAACAAAATTTTAGCACAGGTTTCTTTTATAAAACATGAAATCCCTAACAGAAATAAACTGTATCTGTAAACTGGCAATGATGCTATGTTCATTGCAAAAATGAATTTAGAGAAGCATCTTCAGATAAACAGAAAGAAGCTTACTAATCCTTCCCAGGTACGGAAACAAAGACTTTTCATCGTGTCCCTTAGCTCTTTTGCACTGCCATATAAACAGGATTACTTACCAAGTGGCAAAAAAGCAAGACGGTTTCCAGCCATAGAGAGCTCATTGAGGCTGGGCAGCTGGCAGAGACGGCGCGGCACACACCATAGACGATTTCGGTCCACAGTGAGGTACTGCAGAGAAAGGCACAGGTGAAGCCTCTCGGGTAAAGTTAGCAAACGATTGGTAGAAATGTCTAGTGTCTGCAGCTCCTTCAAATCGCCAACTTCTACAACCAAAATCAAAATTAAGATAAATTGCATCCTGATTAAATGAATTGATTAAATAAACAAAATAAATCAATACTGTAACAGTTCAAACAAATAAAATTAGTAGCTGCTGATTAGTTCCATAGACATGAGTACTGAAATGCAGGATTTAGGTCCTGTAGGCAAATAATCCAATCTAAGTAGTTCTCTTTAAATTAGTCTGCCAGAATATTTTTCAAAGGGGAAAAGTGCTGGCATGGAGAAAGGAGAAACACAAAGTGACAAAGACCAGGAAAAGTCTATAGTGCATGGTACATTATTAGCCAGGGTGACATTTCTAGCTCAGCAGGCAGTTCAAAAGGCTTTAAAACTGTCTGGTCTGGTTATCTGATGATTCTAATCATTAGGATACTCAATAACATTTTTTCTACATGGAAGTTAACATCTAAGCAGATACATTTGTACAGTAGCGCTTCTTTCATCTTGTTCAATATCACTTGTCAATTTTATAGTTTTACATTTATATAATATACATATTATATATATATATATATATACACACACACATATATATACTTTTATATTCCTTTCTCTGAGTAAATCACTTCATATCTTATATATTGTGTTTCTAAACAAAATTTTAGCACAGGTTTCTTTTATAAAACATGAAATCCCTAACAGAAATAAACTGTATCTGTAAACTGGCAATGATGCTATGTTCATTGCAAAAATGAATTTAGAGAAGCATCTTCAGATAAACAGAAAGAAGCTTACTAATCCTTCCCAGGTACGGAAACAAAGACTTTTCATCGTGTCCCTTAGCTCTTTTGCACTGCCATATAAACAGGATTACTTACCAAGTGGCAAAAAAGCAAGACGGTTTCCAGCCATAGAGAGCTCATTGAGGCTGGGCAGCTGGCAGAGACGGCGCGGCACACACCATAGACGATTTCGGTCCACAGTGAGGTACTGCAGAGAAAGGCACAGGTGAAGCCTCTCGGGTAAAGTTAGCAAACGATTGGTAGAAATGTCTAGTGTCTGCAGCTCCTTCAAATCGCCAACTTCTACAACCAAAATCAAAATTAAGATAAATTGCATCCTGATTAAATGAATTGATTAAATAAACAAAATAAATCAATACTGTAACAGTTCAAACAAATAAAATTAGTAGCTGCTGATTAGTTCCATAGACATGAGTACTGAAATGCAGGATTTAGGTCCTGTAGGCAAATAATCCAATCTAAGTAGTTCTCTTTAAATTAGTCTGCCAGAATATTTTTCAAAGGGGAAAAGTGCTGGCATGGAGAAAGGAGAAACACAAAGTGATAAATCTGAGCCAAAAATCTGTTACTATGGCTTCTGCTTTCTGATGAATCAAAAAGTCCTTGCAAATGTGAAAGAACAAAGACAGTCACTTCATGGTTCCTGGTTCTTGCTACTTTGGTGTTTTTTTTACTTTCGGCTGAAGTAGACAGTAAGAGACTTAAAACTATTTGCTATAGTATCCCAGTAAGTGCCTCTGTTCATGTGAACTAAGTGAAAGTTTCTAGACTAAGAATGAGGATGACTTTTGAAACTTTTACCACAATAAAGATTATGATAATAATATAAAATTATTGTAAGGTTAACATTTTCAGATACTGTCCAGCTGTGTGGTTCCTCTTTTAAAACTCCAAATGCATATATCCTATGCGGATTCACTTTAATTCCACTCCAAGGAAATCTTCATTTACTCCAATATTCCTTCATTATTGGTGCTGGCTTCCCTGATGGCTTAAATGGTAAAGAATCTGTCTGCAATGTGGGAGACCTGGGTTCAATTCCTGGGTAGGGAAGATCCCCTGGAGAAGGAAAAGGCAACCCACTCCGGTGTTCTTGCCTGGAGAATCCCACAGCTTGTCCATGGGGTCAAAAAGAGCTAGATATGACTAAGACACTGACTTCCACTTCCAGTTTTCATATTGTAATCTATTCCATGACGAGTTCAATCATGTCCCTGTCATATACTAAATGACCTTGGCTGAAGGTGGAGGGAAGTTCTTAACAAGGTATTCTGTCCTCCTCGGGAAAACCACCAGGAAGCACTTAGGGCAGAGGAGGTTCTGTTACCCAGTTTCTAGAGGAAGGATATTACTCTGTCCAGGACAGCACACCTCACTTGAGGCTCTACTGGGAGCGCTGTGCAAGACAAGTCTGATTCCCTCCTATCTTGGAACTTCTCTGCTGAAGACCACTGTGATGCCCCTCTCCCTCCTCTAACGTGACCTGCTCTACAAGTTGTTCCTCCTAGGCTAAGGGTTCTCATGACCCAGCACCCTACTGGGCACATACCAATTTTTTCAGAAACTTGGTAATGTCTTCCCTACTGGAGAAAAATCTTCTGTCTTCTTGAATTTACACAGATGAGTAATGTCTGCCCTACTGGGGCCAAAATCTGAGCCAAAAATCTGTTACTATGGCTTCTGCTTTCTGATGAATCAAAAAGTCCTTGCAAATGTGAAAGAACAAAGACAGTCACTTCATGGTTCCTGGTTCTTGCTACTTTGGTGTTTTTTTTACTTTCGGCTGAAGTAGACAGTAAGAGACTTAAAACTATTTGCTATAGTATCCCAGTAAGTGCCTCTGTTCATGTGAACTAAGTGAAAGTTTCTAGACTAAGAATGAGGATGACTTTTGAAACTTTTACCACAATAAAGATTATGATAATAATATAAAATTATTGTAAGGTTAACATTTTCAGATACTGTCCAGCTGTGTGGTTCCTCTTTTAAAACTCCAAATGCATATATCCTATGCGGATTCACTTTAATTCCACTCCAAGGAAATCTTCATTTACTCCAATATTCCTTCATTATTGGTGCTGGCTTCCCTGATGGCTTAAATGGTAAAGAATCTGTCTGCAATGTGGGAGACCTGGGTTCAATTCCTGGGTAGGGAAGATCCCCTGGAGAAGGAAAAGGCAACCCACTCCGGTGTTCTTGCCTGGAGAATCCCACAGCTTGTCCATGGGGTCAAAAAGAGCTAGATATGACTAAGACACTGACTTCCACTTCCAGTTTTCATATTGTAATCTATTCCATGACGAGTTCAATCATGTCCCTGTCATATACTAAATGACCTTGGCTGAAGGTGGAGGGAAGTTCTTAACAAGGTATTCTGTCCTCCTCGGGAAAACCACCAGGAAGCACTTAGGGCAGAGGAGGTTCTGTTACCCAGTTTCTAGAGGAAGGATATTACTCTGTCCAGGACAGCACACCTCACTTGAGGCTCTACTGGGAGCGCTGTGCAAGACAAGTCTGATTCCCTCCTATCTTGGAACTTCTCTGCTGAAGACCACTGTGATGCCCCTCTCCCTCCTCTAACGTGACCTGCTCTACAAGTTGTTCCTCCTAGGCTAAGGGTTCTCATGACCCAGCACCCTACTGGGCACATACCAATTTGTTCAGATCTTGGATCAGTATGAGTAATGTCTTCCCTACTGGAGAGAAAAATCTTCTGCCTTCTTGAATTTACACAGATTAGCCTTTTTTATTGGTGAACAGCTTGGCAGACTATGGCTCACAGGCAAAACTGGGCCCATGGCCCACTTCTGTATTGCACACAAACTAAGACTGCTTATTTTTAAGGGTGGTAAAATCCAACAATAATGATAAGAACAACAACAACAGCATTGCACTCTCTCTCTCTCCCTCTCTCTCTCTATATATGAAACAGTCAATATGTGGCCAGCAAAGCCTAAAAATATTTAGTATCTCATCATTTATAAGAAAAAGTTTGCCAGATTTGTTACAGACTTACTCTTAACAGGAACATTTTTAATATCTGTATTTTTATAAAAGTAACATAAGTGAAAAAACATTAATTTCTAGTTATTTCACTAATATTTAAAATATATTTTCACTAAGAAGTTCAAACTTTATTTTCTAATTTCCCCAATGCTGCACAAATACACATTTGAAGACAGGAGACAGGATTCAATGAACAGTTTGTGACTCCCAATAGGAGTTTTGTTCTATTCTCACCTAACTGATGTACATGGGGGTCAACGTCACTCTTGCCTTCATTAGCACAGTATTTCCTCTAGCTATGTCTGCCTACGATCCATTCAGATTGTTTCTCCCATCCAAGTACTAACCAGGCCCAGCCCTGCTTAGCTTCCGAGATGAGGCGAGATTGGGTGTGCCTCAGGCTGGTATGGCTGTAGACCAGATTGTTTCTGATGGGCCGTGTAGGGGTGAGAGAACAGACAGAAGAATCATGTTGCAAAATTAAACTACTAAAGCTAATCAACAAATTCAGCAAAGTCACAGGATACAAAATCAACACACAAAAATCACTCGTATACTAGCAATGCAAAATCAGAAAGAGAAATCAAGGAGGCCAATACCATTCACCATTGCAACCAAAAGAATAAAAAACCTAAGAATAGGGACTTCTCTGGTAGCTTAGTGATAAACAGTTCGCCTGACAATGCAGGAGACACGAGCTGAATCCCTCATCCGGGAAGATCCCACATGCTGTGGAGCAACTAAGTCTGTGAGTCCCAACTACTGAGTCTGTGCTCTAGAGCCTCAGAGCTGCAACAGTTGAGTCCATGTGCCACAGCTATGGAAGCCCATGTGCCCTAGAGCCCAAGTTCCACAAGAAAAGTCACTGCAACAAGAAGGCTGCTCACCTCAACTAGAGAGTACCCTCACTCCCTGCAACTAAAGAAGAATCTGCAGCAACAGTGAAAACCCAGAATAGCCAAAAATAAACTAATTAAAAAAAAAAAAAAAAAACTAGGAACAAACCTACCTAAAGAGACAAAAGAACTGTACACAGAAAATTACACGACATTAATGAAAGAAATCAAAGATGGCATAAACAGATGGAGAGATATTCCATGTTCCTGAGTCAGTAGAATTAACACTGTGAAAATGACCATGCTACCAAATGTCATCTATAGATTCAATGTGATCCCTATCAAATTACCAATGACATTCTTCACAGAACTAGACCAAAAAATAGCACAGTTCATATGGAAACACAAAGACCCCAGATAGCCAAAGCAATCCTGAGAAAGAAAAATTGAGCTGCAGGGATCAACCTCCCAATTTCAGACTTTGCTACAGTCATCACGATAGTATTGCACTGGCACAAAAACAGAAATATAGACCAATGGAACAAAATAGAGCACCCAGAGATAAACCCATGCACCTATGGGTACCTTATTTTTGACAAAGGAGGCAAACATATAAAATGGGAAAAGACACTTCAACAAATGGTGCTGGGAAAACTAGACAGCTACATGTAAAAAAAATGAAGTTGGAACGTTCCCTGATGCCATACACAAAGATAAACTCAAAACGGATTAAAGACCCAAATATAAGACCAGAAACCATAAAACTCTTAGAGAATATAGGCAAAACCCTCTATGACATAAATCAACGCAAGATCTTCTATGACCCATCCTCTAGAATAATGGAAATAAAACCAAAAATAAACAAGTAGGACCTAATGAAACTTAAAAGCTTTTGCAGAGCAAAAGAAACTACATACAAGGTGAACAGACAACCCACAGAATGGGAGAAAATCACAGCAAATGAAACAAGCAAGAAAGAATTAATTTCCAAAATATACAAGTAGCCCAGAGCAACTAAGTGACCCTAGAGTCCTCAGAGCTGTGCAACAGTTGAGTCCATGTGCCACAGCTATGGAAGCCCATGTGCCCTAGAGCCCAAGTTCCACAAGAAAAGTCACTGCAACAAGAAGGCTGCTCACCTCAACTAGAGAGTACCCTCACTCCCTGCAACTAAAGAAGAATCTGCAGCAACAGTGAAAACCCAGAATAGCCAAAAATAAACTAATTAAAAAAAAAAAAAAAAAACTAGGAACAAACCTACCTAAAGAGACAAAAGAACTGTACACAGAAAATTACACGACATTAATGAAAGAAATCAAAGATGGCATAAACAGATGGAGAGATATTCCATGTTCCTGAGTCAGTAGAATTAACACTGTGAAAATGACCATGCTACCAAATGTCATCTATAGATTCAATGTGATCCCTATCAAATTACCAATGACATTCTTCACAGAACTAGACCAAAAAATAGCACAGTTCATATGGAAACACAAAGACCCCAGATAGCCAAAGCAATCCTGAGAAAGAAAAATTGAGCTGCAGGGATCAACCTCCCAATTTCAGACTTTGCTACAGTCATCACGATAGTATTGCACTGGCACAAAAACAGAAATATAGACCAATGGAACAAAATAGAGCACCCAGAGATAAACCCATGCACCTATGGGTACCTTATTTTTGACAAAGGAGGCAAACATATAAAATGGGAAAAGACACTTCAACAAATGGTGCTGGGAAAACTAGACAGCTACATGTAAAAAAAATGAAGTTGGAACGTTCCCTGATGCCATACACAAAGATAAACTCAAAACGGATTAAAGACCCAAATATAAGACCAGAAACCATAAAACTCTTAGAGAATATAGGCAAAACCCTCTATGACATAAATCAACGCAAGATCTTCTATGACCCATCCTCTAGAATAATGGAAATAAAACCAAAAATAAACAAGTAGGACCTAATGAAACTTAAAAGCTTTTGCAGAGCAAAAGAAACTACATACAAGGTGAACAGACAACCCACAGAATGGGAGAAAATCACAGCAAATGAAACAAGCAAGAAAGAATTAATTTCCAAAATATACAAGTAGCCCAGACAACTCAACACTGAAAAAACAACCCAATCCGAAAGTGGGAAAAAGACCTAAACAGACATCTCTCCAAGGAAGACATACGGATAGCCAAAAAACACATGAAAGGATGCTCAACGTTGCTTGTTATTAGAGAAATGCAAGTCAAAACTACAATGAGATATCACCTCACACCAGTCAGAATGGCCATCATCAAAAAATCTACAGACAATAAATGCTGGAGAGGGTGCAGAGAAAAGGGAACATTCTTGCATTGTTGGTGGGAATGCAAACTGATACAACCACTATGGAAGACAGTATGGAGATACGTTAAAAAACTAAGAATAGGGCTTCCCTGGTGGTCCAGTGGGCAAGAACACTGCCTTGCAGTGCAAGGGGCGCCGGTTGGATCCCTGGCCTGGGAAGATCCCACGTGCCGCGGATCGGCTGGACCAATGTGTCCAATTATCGAGCTGGCGCTCTGGAGCGCGTGCACCCAGAGCCCGTGCTCTGCGACAACAGAGGCCGCCGCGATGGGAGGCCCACATGGGCCAAAGAACAAAGAAGGATGAAAATAGATAAACGAAAGACCAATGGAAGTGGCCCGCCCGCCCCCCTCCCTCCCCAACCGGTCCCCACCGCCCCCAAAAAAGAATAAAGAAAAACCAAAAAAACTAAGAACAGAAGTTCCATATGACCCAGTCAATCCCACTATTAGGCTTATATCCTGATGAAATCAAAACTAGACAGCTACATGTAAAAAAAATGAAGTTGGAACGTTCCCTGATGCCATACACAAAGATAAACTCAAAACGGATTAAAGACCCAAATATAAGACCAGAAACCATAAAACTCTTAGAGAATATAGGCAAAACCCTCTATGACATAAATCAACGCAAGATCTTCTATGACCCATCCTCTAGAATAATGGAAATAAAACCAAAAATAAACAAGTAGGACCTAATGAAACTTAAAAGCTTTTGCAGAGCAAAAGAAACTACATACAAGGTGAACAGACAACCCACAGAATGGGAGAAAATCACAGCAAATGAAACAAGCAAGAAAGAATTAATTTCCAAAATATACAAGTAGCCCAGACAACTCAACACTGAAAAAACAACCCAATCCGAAAGTGGGAAAAAGACCTAAACAGACATCTCTCCAAGGAAGACATACGGATAGCCAAAAAACACATGAAAGGATGCTCAACGTTGCTTGTTATTAGAGAAATGCAAGTCAAAACTACAATGAGATATCACCTCACACCAGTCAGAATGGCCATCATCAAAAAATCTACAGACAATAAATGCTGGAGAGGGTGCAGAGAAAAGGGAACATTCTTGCATTGTTGGTGGGAATGCAAACTGATACAACCACTATGGAAGACAGTATGGAGATACGTTAAAAAACTAAGAATAGGGCTTCCCTGGTGGTCCAGTGGGCAAGAACACTGCCTTGCAGTGCAAGGGGCGCCGGTTCGATCCCTGGCCTGGGAAGATCCCACGTGCCGCGGAGCGGCTGGACGGATGTGTCCAATCAACGAGCTGGCGCTCTGGAGCGCGTGCACCCAGAGCCCGTGCTCTGCGACAACAGAGGCCGCCGCGATGGGAGGCCCACATGGGCCAAAGAACAAAGAAGGATGAAAATAGATAAACGAAAGACCAATGGAAGTGGCCCGCCCGCCCCCCTCCCCAACCGGTCCCCCACCCCCCCCAAAAAAGAATAAAGAAAAACCAAAAAAACTAAGAACAGAAGTTCCATATGACCCAGTCAATCCCACTATTAGGCTTATATCCTGATGAAATCAAAACTGAAAGAGACACCTGTACCCCAATGTTCATTGCAACACTCTACACAATAGCTAGAACATGGAAGCAACTTAGATGTCCATTGATGAATGAATGGATAAAGAAGCTCTGGTACATATATACAATGGAATACTTTCTCAGCTGTAAAAAGAAATGCAGAAGAATCAGTCCTAATGAGGCGGATGAATCTAGAACCTATTGTACAAAGTGAAGTAAGTCAAAAAGGATAAATACAGTATATTAACGCATATATATGGAACCTAGTAAGATGGTACCGATAAATGCATATGCAGAGCAGTGATGGAGAAACAAGACTTAACAGAACAGACCTATGGACATCACGGGGAGGGAAGATGGGAGGAGAGGTATGGAAAGAGCAACAAGGAAACCTACATTATCATACGTAATAGAGATAACCACTGTGATTAGGCTGTAAGACTAAAGAAACCTACATGAGGACTAAGCATCAACCTGGGGTGGGGTGATGGGAAGGGGGAAAAGACAGGGATGGCTCAGGGGAGAGGGGTCAGGGATATACCTATGACTGTCTGGGGATTATGTATACCTGTAAATAAGAAAACTCTGTAAAAACGTATAACAGTAACTTCACTCTACAACTGAAGCTAATGCAACATTATAAAACAAATATACCCCAAGAGAAGGACAAGTACAGCATACTAACACATATATATGGAATCTAGTAAGAAGGTACCTATAAATATGCATGCAGAGCAGTGATGGAGAAATGGATATAGAGAACAGACCTATGGACACTGGAGGCAGGGAAGAGAGGGTGAGAAGTTTGGAAAGAGCAACAAGGAATCCTACATTATCATATGTAAAACAGATAACCATTGTGAATGCACTGTGGAACTAAGGGATCTTACATGGGGCTAGGCAACAACCTGGAGGAGAGGGATCAGAGGAAGTGGGAGTGGGATCAGGGGAGAGGGGTCAGGGATATACCTATGACAGATTTGGGATCATATGGAGCTGTAAACAACAAAACTCTGTAAAAGCAAAATTTTAAAAATTAAAATGAAAAAAAAAGAAACAAGAGAAATCTTCCCAACCTGACTTTATAGAGTTATTATGGGAGTGAACTGGGACAGAAGTGCAACCCATCAGCTTACACACCGTAGGTCCAGGTGCTGAGAGGACTCTGCCACTGAGAATCACATTACATATAAAAGACACTGTGACAGGAGTTTAGGAGGAAAAAAGAGTTGATGAAGGGCTGGAGATGCTTCTGCAAAATTTACTGAAGGAAATGAGAACTCAAACAGGTCAAAAAGAAAATGGATACAGCCCTTCAAGCCTGACATTGGGATGGGGTTGAAAGCAAGAAGCAAGGAATATGAGTAAAAAAATAAATACAATATGCACAATGACTGAGACGGATAAGTACCAAAAACACCAATGGGAAAAAAGCAGAAAATAAGTTCAATACAGAGGGCTTGGTGGAGACATGGATGATAATGAATACCAGAGAGAAATATTTGGACTTACAACAGTAAGAACATACTTCCTAAAGATTCTCAAAGGATGAAAGGACTCTTTTGGAAATATGAAAATGTAAATATGCAAAATGCAATGAAATGAAAAGAGATAGTGGGCTGGGAAACCAAGGAGATAGCTGGTGAGAATAGAGGCAGTGTGACAGAATTGAAAGGTAAATTCCAGAGATATTTTAAGAAAAGCAGAGAGTAAGGTTGGTTGGAAGTGGAAAATGATGGAAAACGAAAAAGTCAAAGATAATTTTCAAGTTTCCAGACTATGATACTCTAAATATGGTGATGTCAATGCTAAAAAAAAAATCTTCCTATAGAAAAAAATTTTAAATTATATCAATATTCTGGATTGCAGTAACTGTAAGCTGCCTATTTAAAAGAATTTGAAGAATCCATCAAAAATCACATGGCAGTAAGCAAAACAAAACTATTCTCATCACCATTTCAAAAATAATTAAATGTGTAAAACTGTGTTCTGACATGGTTGTAAAAATTATGAAGGCTGGCGAGAGTGGGTAAAAAATTACCAAGGCTTGCAACTACCCACCGTTTTGATTCAGCATTGTCTTATAGTAATGGGAAATGGGAAATTTGTGATTATAAATTTCCTATAATTTGATTATTTACTTTTTAACAGATCAATATACATACTTTGTTTTGACAGATATGCACACATTTTCAGATATTAAAATTAATAATACTTGGGGTTTTTTGGCCACTTCTATTGGTCCTTCATTTATCTATTTTCATCCATCTTTGTTTTTTGGCCTGTGTGGGCCTCCCATCTCAGTGGCCTTTCACGTCACAGAGCACCGGCTCTGGGCACATGCGCCCCAGAGCTCCGGCTTGGTAGTCAGACACATGGGTCCAGTCGCTCCATGGCATGGGGGATCTTCCCAGGCCAGGGATCAAACCAGTGTCCCTTGCACCACAAGGTGGTGTGGTTGCCCACTGGACCACCAGGGAAGCCCCCAAATCAATAATACTTTTGACAAAGAAAAGGAGAACACATACTGTCTGTGTCAGACATCAAAGTACTAAGGAATGAGAAGAGAAAAGAGCTGACATTTCTTTGCCCTATATGTGTGAATAAGACTTATTATAAGTTATAAGAGACTATTATGAACAACTCTATGGCAACAAACTGGACAACCTGGAAGAAATGGACAGTTTCTTACAGAAGATTAATCTCCCAAGACTCAACCAGGAAGAAATTGAAACTATGAACAAGCCAATCACAAGCTCAGAAATCGACTTTGTGATCAAAAATCTACCCAAAAATAAAAGCCCAGAGCCAGATGGTTTCACAGCCGAATTCTACCAAACATTTAAAGAAGAGCTAATGCCTGTCCTTCTAAAACTCTTCCAGTATGTTCAATAAATGCAAAAAATTTCATAGAAAAAATTTTAAATTACATTTTGGATTGCAGTAACTGTAAGCTGCCTATTTAAAAGAATTTGAAGAATCCATCAAAAATCACATGGCAGTAAGCAAAACAAAACTATTCTCATCACCATTTCAAAAATAATTAAATGTGTAAAACTGTGTTCTGACATGGTTGTAAAAATTATGAAGGCTGGCGAGAGTGGGTAAAAAATTACCAAGGCTTGCAACTACCCACCGTTTTGATTCAGCATTGTCTTATAGTAATGGGAAATGGGAAATTTGTGATTATAAATTTCCTATAATTTGATTATTTACTTTTTAACAGATCAATATACATACTTTGTTTTGACAGATATGCACACATTTTCAGATATTAAAATTAATAATACTTGGGGTTTTTTGGCCACTTCTATTGGTCCTTCATTTATCTATTTTCATCCATCTTTGTTTTTTGGCCTGTGTGGGCCTCCCATCTCAGTGGCCTTTCACGTCACAGAGCACCGGCTCTGGGCACATGCGCCCCAGAGCTCCGGCTTGGTAGTCAGACACATGGGTCCAGTCGCTCCATGGCATGGGGGATCTTCCCAGGCCAGGGATCAAACCAGTGTCCCTTGCACCACAAGGTGGTGTGGTTGCCCACTGGACCACCAGGGAAGCCCCCAAATCAATAATACTTTTGACAAAGAAAAGGAGAACACATACTGTCTGTGTCAGACATCAAAGTACTAAGGAATGAGAAGAGAAAAGAGCTGACATTTCTTTGCCCTATATGTGTGAATAAGACTTATTATAAGTTATAAGAGACTATTATGAACAACTCTATGGCAACAAACTGGACAACCTGGAAGAAATGGACAGTTTCTTACAGAAGATTAATCTCCCAAGACTCAACCAGGAAGAAATTGAAACTATGAACAAGCCAATCACAAGCTCAGAAATCGACTTTGTGATCAAAAATCTACCCAAAAATAAAAGCCCAGAGCCAGATGGTTTCACAGCCGAATTCTACCAAACATTTAAAGAAGAGCTAATGCCTGTCCTTCTAAAACTCTTCCAAGCAATTGCACAGGAAGGAACACTTCCAAACACATTCTATGAGGCCGCCATCACCCTGATACCAAAGCCAGGCAAAGACATCACAAAAAAAGAAAATAGGCCAATTTCACTGATGAATCTAGACGCCAAAATCCTCAACAAAATCCTAGCAAACAGAATTCAGCAACACATCAAAAAGCTCATTCATCACGATCAAGTTGGGTTCATCCCAGGCATGCAAGGATTCTTCAACATCCGCAAATCAATCAATGTGATACACCATATCAACAAATTGAGAGACAAAAATCACATGATCATCTCAATAGATGCAGAAAAAGCCTTTGACAAAGTACAGCATCCATTTATGATAAAAACTCTTCAGAAAATGGGCATAGAAGGAACTTATCTTAACATAGTGAAAGCCATATATGAGAAGCCCACAGAGAACATTATCCTCAATGGTGAAAAACTCAAAGCGTTTCCTCTAAGATCAGGAACAAGACAAGGGTGTCCACTTTCACCACTCTTATTCAACATAGTGCTGGAAGTGCTAGCAACAGCAATAAGAGAAGAGAAAGAAATCAAAGGAATCCAGATTAGAAAGGAAGAAGTCAAACTCTCTCTATTTGCAGATGACATGATATTATACATAGAAAATCCCAAAGACACTATTACAAAACTACTAGAGTTAATCAGAGAATTCAGCAAAGTCGCAGGATACAAAATCAATACACAGAAATCACTGGCATTCCTATACACAAACAATGAAAAATCAGAAAACGAAATCAAAGAGGCAATCCCCTTCACCATGAAATACGCCCTATATGTGTGAATAAGACTTATTATAAGTTATAAGAGACTATTATGAACAACTCTATGGCAACAAACTGGACAACCTGGAAGAAATGGACAGTTTCTTACAGAAGATTAATCTCCCAAGACTCAACCAGGAAGAAATTGAAACTATGAACAAGCCAATCACAAGCTCAGAAATCGACTTTGTGATCAAAAATCTACCCAAAAATAAAAGCCCAGAGCCAGATGGTTTCACAGCCGAATTCTACCAAACATTTAAAGAAGAGCTAATGCCTGTCCTTCTAAAACTCTTCCAAGCAATTGCACAGGAAGGAACACTTCCAAACACATTCTATGAGGCCGCCATCACCCTGATACCAAAGCCAGGCAAAGACATCACAAAAAAAGAAAATAGGCCAATTTCACTGATGAATCTAGACGCCAAAATCCTCAACAAAATCCTAGCAAACAGAATTCAGCAACACATCAAAAAGCTCATTCATCACGATCAAGTTGGGTTCATCCCAGGCATGCAAGGATTCTTCAACATCCGCAAATCAATCAATGTGATACACCATATCAACAAATTGAGAGACAACAATCACATGATCATCCCCATAGATGCAGAAAAAGCCTGTGACAAAGTCCAGCATCCATTTATGAAAAAACCTCTTCAGAAAATGGGCATAGAAGGAACTTATCTTAACATAGTGAAAGCCATATATGAGAAGCCCACAGAGAACATTATCCTCAATGGTGAAAAACTCAAAGCGTTTCCTCTAAGATCAGGAACAAGACAAGGGTGTCCACTTTCACCACTCTTATTCAACATAGTGCTGGAAGTGCTAGCAACAGCAATAAGAGAAGAGAAAGAAATCAAAGGAATCCAGATTAGAAAGGAAGAAGTCAAACTCTCTCTATTTGCAGATGACATGATATTATACATAGAAAATCCCAAAGACACTATTACAAAACTACTAGAGTTAATCAGAGAATTCAGCAAAGTCGCAGGATACAAAATCAATACACAGAAATCACTGGCATTCCTATACACAAACAATGAAAAATCAGAAAACGAAATCAAAGAGGCAATCCCCTTCACCATTGCAACCAAAAGAATCAAATATCTAGGAATAAACCTACCCAAAGAAACAAAAGAACTGTACACAGATAATTATAAGACACTCATGAGAGACATTAAAGAAGACTTAAACAGATGGAGAGATATTCCATGTTCCTGGATCAGTAGAATCAATATTTTGAAAATGACCATACTACCAAATGTCATCTATAGATTCAATGCGATCCCTATCAAACTTCCAATGACATTCTTCACAGAACTAGGCCAAAGAATCACACAGTTCATATGGAAACACAAAAGACCTCGAATAGCCAAAACACTCCTCAGGAAGAAGAACGGAGCTGGAGGGATCAGCCTCCCCAACTTCAGACTCTACTACAAAGCAACAGTCATCAAGACAGTATGGTACTGGCACAAAAACAGAAATATCGACCAATGGAATAAGATCGAGAACCCAGAGATAAAGCCACGCACCTATGGGTACCTTATTTTTGACAAAGGAGGCGAACATATAAAATGGGACAAAGACAGCCTCTTCAACAAATGGTGCTGGGAAAATTGGACAGCTACATGCAAAAAAATGAAGTAGGAACATTCCCTGACACCATACACAAAGATCAACTCAAAATGGATTAAAGACTTAAATGTAAGGCCAGAAACCATCAAACTCTTAGAGGAGAATATAGGCAAAACCCTCAAGGACATCAATCAAAGCAAGATCTTCTCTGACCCACCTACTAGAATAGCAGAACTAAAAAGACAAATGAACATGTGGGACCTCATGAAACTTCAAAGCTTTTGTACAGCTAAAGAAATCACAAAAAGGCTGAACAGACAGTCTACAGAATGGGAGAAAATCATAGCAAAGGAAACAACAGACAAAGAATTAATCTCCAAAATCTACAAGCAACTCAGACAACTCAGCAAAGTCGCAGGATACAAAATCAATACACAGAAATCACTGGCATTCCTATACACAAACAATGAAAAATCAGAAAATGAAATCAAAGAGGCAATCCCCTTCACCATTGCAACCAAAAGAATCAAATATCTAGGAATAAACCTACCCAAAGAAACAAAAGAACTGTACACAGATAATTATAAGACACTCATGAGAGACATTAAAGAAGACTTAAACAGATGGAGAGATATTCCATGTTCCTGGATCAGTAGAATCAATATTTTGAAAATGACCATACTACCAAATGTCATCTATAGATTCAATGCGATCCCTATCAAACTTCCAATGACATTCTTCACAGAACTAGGCCAAAGAATCACACAGTTCATATGGAAACACAAAAGACCTCGAATAGCCAAAACACTCCTCAGGAAGAAGAACGGAGCTGGAGGGATCAGCCTCCCCAACTTCAGACTCTACTACAAAGCAACAGTCATCAAGACAGTATGGTACTGGCACAAAAACAGAAATATCGACCAATGGAATAAGATCGAGAACCCAGAGATAAAGCCACGCACCTATGGGTACCTTATTTTTGACAAAGGAGGCGAACATATAAAATGGGACAAAGACAGCCTCTTCAACAAATGGTGCTGGGAAAATTGGACAGCTACATGCAAAAAAAATGAAGTAGGAACATTCCCTGACACCATACACAAAGATCAACTCAAAATGGATTAAAGACTTAAATGTAAGGCCAGAAACCATCAAACTCTTAGAGGAGAATATAGGCAAAACCCTCAAGGACATCAATCAAAGCAAGATCTTCTCTGACCCACCTACTAGAATAGCAGAACTAAAAAGACAAATGAACATGTGGGACCTCATGAAACTTCAAAGCTTTTGTACAGCTAAAGAAATCACAAAAAGGCTGAACAGACAGTCTACAGAATGGGAGAAAATCATAGCAAAGGAAACAACAGACAAAGAATTAATCTCCAAAATCTACAAGCAACTCAGACAACTCAGCACTGGAAAAATGAACAACCCAATCAAAAAATGGGAAAAGGACCTAAACAGACACCTCTCCAACGACGACATACAGATGGCCCCAAAACACATGAAACGATGCTCAACTTCACTTATAATTAGAGAAATGCAAATCAAAACTACAATGAGATATCACCTCACACCCGTCAGAATGGCCATCATCCACAAATCGACAGACAATAAATGCTGGAGAGGCTGCGGAGAAAAGGGAACACTCCTGCATTGCTGGTGGGAGTGTAAATTGATACAGCCTCTATGGAAGACAGTCTGGAGATTTCTTAAAAAACTAAAATAGAAGCACCATATGACCCAGCAATCCCACTCTTAGGCTTATACCCTGATGAAATCAAATCTGAAAGAAGCACCTGTACCCCAATGTTCATTGCAGCTCTCTATACAATAGCTAGAACATGAAAGGAACCTAGATGCCCATCGACGAAGGAATGGATCCAAAAGCTCTGGTACATATATACAATGGAATACTACACAGCTGTAAAGAGAAATGCAGAAGAATCAGCCCTGATGAGGTGGCTGGATCTAGAACGTATCATCAAAAGTGAAGTCAGTCAGAAAGAGATGGACAAATACAGTATATTAACACACATATATATGGAATCTAGTAAGATGGTGATGATGGCACATGCAGTGAAGCGACGGAAAGACAGACATGGACAGTGGACACATGGACATTGTGGGGAAGGAACAGAAGGTGAGAGGCGTAAAGGAAGTAGCATGAAGGGCTGTACTATCATAAGTGAAGAAAATAGCTCTAGTCATTGCTCTGTGAGAAAAGGGGATCCTTCAGGGGTGCTGTGTGCTGGTTGGGAGGGGTGGGAAGGGGGGGGATATGCATTGACTAATCTGGGAACATACATATCTGTAAACAACAAAACTCTGTAAAAGTTAAAAGCAAAATAAAGGTTTAAAAAAAAAAAAGACTTAAACATGCATGACTGCATATGCTAAGTCAACAAATTTAATCAAAGAACATTTTGTCTAAGTAGCTTACTATACAGGCCTTTCCATCCATTAGGAAAAAAAAAACAAAACAGAGCTAATTATTATTCTAATTATAATACTGAATGGAATACTATATATGGTATGGTTGGAAAATTAATAATTTTGTCATCCTATGAAAGTATTTGGAAAAGAGAGAGAAATAAAATTAAACAGTATCTCAGCAGGAGTGAATTAAACATAATTTTCATGACTGTTTTATAAGAGGCCACAAATTTAAGACTATACATGGCATCTTTATTCCAACAACAATAACAAAAAAAATAGTTGTTAAGCTAAGCTAACGGATATCACATTTTTAGAAAACTATAGAGTCAAACAAAATTTGTCTAAGATTCTAACTTAAGCACAAGAGACAGGAAATAAACCTGGGACAGTAACATATTAGGCAGGAATATAGAAACAGAGACCAAAGCACAGGCTCAGGCTAAAAATTGGAAAGCTATTAGCCAAACATAAATCTAGCAAATTTGGTCAAATTCAGAAGCTGCAGTGAGGCTGGGCAGCAGGATACTCTTTTATATTCTGTGGCTCTTCCTTCATCCCTGAAGACCCAAGCTTTCTGTTTATGTCATTTCCGCCAACCTGAAGAAATTTTATTTCTTTTACAACAAACTCTCATTTCCCTTTATCTGGGAATGTCTTTATATCATTGTAATTCTCAGAAATTCTTTTCATTAGATAGAGAATTCAGGGTGACTATTCTTTACTTTCAGTACTTGAAATACTTCCACTTCTTCCAGCCTCCATGGTGTCAAAGAAGAAATATACAATTATTTGAATCATTATTTCTTTAGCTCTTTTCAAGATTTGTTCCTTATCTTTAGTCATTAGCAAATTGATTACAATGTATCTATAAATGGCTTTCTTTGAATTTATCCTGTCTGGGATCAGCTGAGCTTTTTAAATTTGTAAATTTATGCCTTTAGCCAAAGTTTTGAAGTTTTAGAATTAAATGTCTTCAAGTTTAAGACTGATTTCTAGGTAAATACAACAAACTACCACTTCTCTCCTTTTAAGTTGTTATCATAACGATTTCATTATATGATGTATTACTTATGATAAGTGTAACAAAGATCAGTGGCGTAAAGTAAAAGTAGTTGCAAAGCAGATTTTGAAAGATCTGTATAATATAATCCTTAAAGCAATAACTAAAAATAAGATAAATGCCAAAAAAAATCCCCAAAGAGCCAATAAATTAATTAAAATGCAATACAAAAATACATTCAAATAATACCAGAAAAAGCCAGGGAAAGGGAACAAAGAAATAAAACCAGATGTTACAGACAGACAACTAATAACAAAGTGGCACGCCTAAATCTAACAAGATCAAAAATAACAGTAAAAACAAATGGCCTGAGAACACCAATTAAAACAGAACAGATTGGACTTAAAAACAAGACCTCAGTACCTCTATCTAAAAGGAATTTATTTTAAATATAGACATATAAAATATAAAACATAAAACAATACAACCATATGACATGCAAACAATACCCACAAAGCTAGAACTTCTTGTATGATGGAGTGAGGAGGATGGCAAATCCTCTGCTGAAAAAGTAACTATAAAATCACTTAAAATTATCAAAAGCAATGATTTCAGCACTCTGGAACCTGAGCTGTTTTTCAACAGAACACTCATTCATGAAAAATGACTGCACTTCGGATAAGAACAACAGAAATCTGTAGCATGTTTCCTTCGGGTGTCTCCCATCCCCCAGTTCAGCTTGGTTAGGATAATAGTTCTAATTGGCAGGGCAGGCTGCAAACAACCAACAGCTTTACTGATGCAGTGGGCTGACTTGGAACAAAAGTCAGGGGGCTGATTTGGAATGAAAAGTGAAAAACCCCATTCAGTTGTCAGTAACAATTAATGTTGGTTACAAGCAAACATGGAAGACCAATAATTTAATGGTTAAGGGGTTCTTGCTTCGGGCAAGCAAAGAAATGGGCAGATGAGCCAAAAATGTAACAAGGAGGAACAGGATATAAAACAGTAAGAAAGCCTTTGATAGTCTCTCCACATGTCCCAGGCTGACAGGAGTGGGAAGCAAGCTCAAAGGAGGCCACTGAGAGCTCAAGCTATTTATAAATCCCAGGTATACATAGAACTTGCATGCACGTACAGAAGACAACAGAGGGTCTAACAGAAAATAACAGCTGAAACGAACGTGCAAATTGCCTAAATGTTAATTAAATGTGTCTTTTTAAAAAATATTTTTATTTATTTATTTTGGCTATTCTGGGTTTTCACTGCCGCTGTGGGCTCTTCTCCTGGTTGCAAGGAGTTGGGGCTACTCTCTAGTTGAGGTGAGTAGGCTTCTTGTTGTGATGACTTCTCTTGTTTTGGAACTTGGGCCGTAGGGCACATGGGCTTCAATAGTTGGGGCACATGAGCTCAATAGTTGTAGCTCAGAGGCTCTAAAGCACAGAGTCAATAGTTGTGGCGTATGGGCAACTAACTCCACAGCACATGGGATCTTCCCGGATCAGGGATCGAACCCATGTCTCCTGCATTGACAGGTGAAGTCTTTACCACTGAGCTACCAGGGAAGCCCTAAATGTGTCTCTTAATTCAAACACACGGCCTAGGCGCCTTGCTAGATTAAGGTGTTGAACTACTAAATTATATAGCCACAAGGCCAAATCAGAGAAACCTGGGTTTAAAAATTAAAGCAAAAACAATAAGGAAAAAAAGAAAATCCAGAGATATCAGTCACACACTGTAGGGGAAATGAACTTCATGCATTTAGTCCAGGCAAATTACTAAGATAAACAAATAGATAGCAACCTCTGTAGCATGTTTCCTTGTGTCTCCCATCCCCCAGTTCAGCTTGGTTAGGATAATAGTTCTAATTGGCAGGGCAGGCTGCAAACAACCAACAGCTTTACTGATGCAGTGGGCTGACTTGGAACAAAAGTCAGGGGGCTGATTTGGAATGAAAAGTGAAAAACCCCATTCAGTTGTCAGTAACAATTAATGTTGGTTACAAGCAAACATGGAAGACCAATAATTTAATGGTTAAGGGGTTCTTGCTTCGGGCAAGCAAAGAAATGGGCAGATGAGCCAAAAATGTAACAAGGAGGAACAGGATATAAAACAGTAAGAAAGCCTTTGATAGTCTCTCCACATGTCCCAGGCTGACAGGAGTGGGAAGCAAGCTCAAAGGAGGCCACTGAGAGCTCAAGCTATTTATAAATCCCAGGTATACATAGAACTTGCATGCACGTACAGAAGACAACAGAGGGTCTAACAGAAAATAACAGCTGAAACGAACGTGCAAATTGCCTAAATGTTAATTAAATGTGTCTTTTTAAAAAATATTTTTATTTATTTATTTTGGCTATTCTGGGTTTTCACTGCCGCTGTGGGCTCTTCTCCTGGTTGCAAGGAGTTGGGGCTACTCTCTAGTTGAGGTGAGTAGGCTTCTTGTTGTGATGACTTCTCTTGTTTTGGAACTTGGGCCGTAGGGCACATGGGCTTCAATAGTTGGGGCACATGAGCTCAATAGTTGTAGCTCAGAGGCTCTAAAGCACAGAGTCAATAGTTGTGGCGTATGGGCAACTAACTCCACAGCACATGGGATCTTCCCGGATCAGGGATCGAACCCATGTCTCCTGCATTGACAGGTGAAGTCTTTACCACTGAGCTACCAGGGAAGCCCTAAATGTGTCTCTTAATTCAAACACACGGCCTAGGCGCCTTGCTAGATTAAGGTGTTGAACTACTAAATTATATAGCCACAAGGCCAAATCAGAGAAACCTGGGTTTAAAAATTAAAGCAAAAACAATAAGGAAAAAAAGAAAATCCAGAGATATCAGTCACACACTGTAGGGGAAATGAACTTCATGCATTTAGTCCAGGCAAATTACTAAGATAAACAAATAGATAGCAACCATCTTCAGGTAGGAAAAAATAATTACGATCCAGAGTTGCTATAATATATTATTTAAAATGTACGATTTTAAAAATTAGAAGACACACAATAAAATAAGAAAATGAAATCCATGCTCAAGAAAAAATGGGTAACAGAAAATAGAAATTGATTCTATAAGTGGACCCAGATGTTGGCTTAGCAGAGAACGACAGCAGCTACAACAAAAAGCAGCTATAATAAATATACTGAAAGAACTAAAAGAAGACATTTAAAGAATGGGAGGAAATTATGATGACAATGATTCCAAAAGCAGGAAACATCCTCAACAAAGATAAACAAGAAAATGGAAATTCTGGAGTTGAAAGTACAAGTGAAAAGAAAAATTTATTAGAGAGCCTCAAAAGCAGATCTGAATATGCATATAAGAAACCAGTGATAAAGATAACAATTTATCTAAATAGAAGCTAGCAAAAAAAGACTGAAGTAAAGTGAACAGGGTCTTAGAGATCTGTAGGATAAAACCAACTGCACAAACAGATATGAGAGGATTCCCACAAAAAGAAAAGAAGGATGAAAGGGAATAAAACGATATTTAAAAAAACAGTGGTTATAAATCCAAATTTTGATGAAAAATATTACTCTAAAGATTCAAGAAACTCAATAAATACCATGTAGGACAAATACAAAGAGATCCACCCTTATACACATCTTAATCAAACTGTGAAAGACTAGAAAATCTTGAAAATAGCAAGAGAATAACAACTTACTATATTTAGGGAAACAATACACACACACACGGCAAGAAGATCCACTCTCTCTATTCAAGTGTCTAACACACGTAATAAGGCAAAACAAAATCTTTATCAAAATCCCAAGGAGTGCTTTCATCAAAGTTATTGCTGCATTTTAATAACAGCTGCCATTTGTGGAGACAAGTTACTAAAGTGCTTTGATATAATCTCAAATGATATGTGATCTCAAACATTAGTTACAGTGAGAGTAAATAAATGAAAGAAAAAATATATATATATTTTTAGATTTATTTATTTATTTATTTTAGGGTGGGCGTCGGGTTAGGGAGGGAGGGGAGCGGGCGGGCCACTTCTGTTGGTCTTTCATTTGTCTATTTGCATCCGTCTTTGTTCTTTGGCTCCTGTAGGCCTCCCATCGCGGCGGCATCTGTCGTTGCAGAGCGCCAGCTCCGGGCGCATGCGCTCCAGAGCTCCGGCTTGGTAATTGGACACATCGGCACAGCCGCTCCGCGGCACGTGGGATCTTCCCAGGCCAGGGCTCCAACGGGCGCCCCTTGCATTGCAAGGATGTGTCCTTACCCACTGGACCACCAGGGGAAGCCCGAAAGAAAATATTTTTTAAAAAAATTCCAAGAGGCTTTTTAAAGTAGAAATTGACAGCTGAGCCTAAAATTTATATCTGAGATGCAAAGGACCTATAGTAGCCAAAACAATTTTGAAAAATAAAATTATTGCACTTCAGCCAGTTATAGATGTAACAACACAGTTGAATCTCAAATGCATTATACTAAGTGAAAAGTCAAACTCAAAGGGTACTTATATATAGTTCCATTTATATGATATTCTGGAAAATGCAATACTATAGACAGAAAATAGAATAGTGGTTTCAGGGCCTGGCAGGGAATATGAAGGCTGGTAGAGGGACATAAAGGAATTGTGGCAAGTGCCAGAACTCTTTTATATTTGATTATAAAGATGATTACATAATACAACAGGGAAAATTTTTCTTTATGTTAAAAAAATAAAAACTGTAACACAAAAATTATTTTTAAAACATTATTTCCAAAATCTAGAAACATTTCCATTAACTATAATACATACATTAAACACATCTTATTCAAAATTCCATATACTGATCATTTGGACACTGTAAATCATAACAATTATTCTTAGCATAAATTCATATAATTTAATCAGTTCTAAGCTGTTTTTATTTCTAATAATGTTTTACTTGCATTTGTGGAGACAAGTTACTAAAGTGCTTTGATATAATCTCAAATGATATGTGATCTCAAACATTAGTTACAGTGAGAGTAAATAAATGAAAGAAAAAATATATATATATTTTTAGATTTATTTATTTATTTATTTTAGGGTGGGCGTCGGGTTAGGGAGGGAGGGGAGCGGGCGGGCCACTTCTGTTGGTCCTTCATTTGTCTATTTGCATCCGTCTTTGTTCTTTGGCTCCTGTAGGCCTCCCATCGCGGCGGCATCTGTCGTTGCAGAGCGCCAGCTCCGGGCGCATGCGCTCCAGAGCTCCGGCTTGGTAATTGGACACATCGGCACAGCCGCTCCGCGGCACGTGGGATCTTCCCAGGCCAGGGCTCCAACGGGCGCCCCTTGCATTGCAAGGATGTGTCCTTACCCACTGGACCACCAGGGGAAGCCCGAAAGAAAATATTTTTTAAAAAAATTCCAAGAGGCTTTTTAAAGTAGAAATTGACAGCTGAGCCTAAAATTTATATCTGAGATGCAAAGGACCTATAGTAGCCAAAACAATTTTGAAAAATAAAATTATTGCACTTCAGCCAGTTATAGATGTAACAACACAGTTGAATCTCAAATGCATTATACTAAGTGAAAAGTCAAACTCAAAGGGTACTTATATATAGTTCCATTTATATGATATTCTGGAAAATGCAATACTATAGACAGAAAATAGAATAGTGGTTTCAGGGCCTGGCAGGGAATATGAAGGCTGGTAGAGGGACATAAAGGAATTGTGGCAAGTGCCAGAACTCTTTTATATTTGATTATAAAGATGATTACATAATACAACAGGGAAAATTTTTCTTTATGTTAAAAAAATAAAAACTGTAACACAAAAATTATTTTTAAAACATTATTTCCAAAATCTAGAAACATTTCCATTAACTATAATACATACATTAAACACATCTTATTCAAAATTCCATATACTGATCATTTGGACACTGTAAATCATAACAATTATTCTTAGCATAAATTCATATAATTTAATCAGTTCTAAGCTGTTTTTATTTCTAATAATGTTTTACTTGCATTTTTGAAGTCTTTTTACAATATGTTTCTTTTTAATTAAATTTTTTACAATTACATTTATTAGCAATTATCTTTTTTTTTTTAAATCTTTATTTTGCTTTTAACTTTTACAGAGTTTTGTTGTTTACAGATATGTATGTTCTCAGATTAGTCATATGTATATCACCCCCTTCCCACCCCTCCCAACCAGCACACAGCACCCCTGAAGGATCCCCTTTTCTCACAGAGCAATGACTAGAGCTATTTTCTTCACTTATGATAGTACAGCCCTTCATGCTACTTCCTTTACGCCTCTCACCTTCTGTTCCTTCCCCACAATGTCCATGTGTCCACTGTCCATGTCTGTCTTTCCGTCGCTTCACTGCATGTGCCATCATCACCATCTTACTAGATTCCATATATATATGTGTTAATATACTGTATTTGTCCTTCTCTTTCTGACTGACTTCACTTTTTAGGATACGTTCTAGATCCAGCCACCTCATTAGGGCTGATTCTTCTGCATTTCTCTTTACAGCTGTGTAGTATTCCATTGTATATATGTACCAGAGCTTTTGGATCCATTCCTTCGTCGATGGGCATCTAGGTTCCTTTCATGTTCTAGCTATTGTATAGAGAGCGGCAATGAACATTGGGGTACAGATGCTTCTTTCAGATTTGATTTCATCAGGGTATAAGCCTAAGAGTGGGATTGCTGGGTCATAGGGTACTTCTACTTTAGTTTTTTAAGAAATCTCCAGACTGTCTTCCATAGAGGCTGTATCAATTTACATTCCCACCAGCAATGCAGGAGTGTTCCCTTTTCTCCGCAGCCTCTCCAGCATTTATTGTCTGTCGATTTGTGGATGATGGCCATTCTGACGGGTGTGAGGTGATATCTCATTGTAGTTTTGATTTGCATTTCTCTAATTATTAGTGAAGTTCAGCATCGTTTCATGTGTTTTGGGGCCATCTGTATGTCATCGTTGGAGAGGTGTCTGTTTAGGTCCTTTTCCCTTTTGATTGGGTTGTTCATTTTCCTGGTGCTGAGTTGTCTGAGTTGCTTGTAGATTTTGGAGATTAATTTTTTTTTTTTTCCTTGCTGCTGTTCCATATACTGATCATTTGGACACTGTAAATCATAACAATTATTCTTAGCATAAATTCATATAATTTAATCAGTTCTAAGCTGTTTTTATTTCTAATAATGTTTTACTTGCATTTTTGAAGTCTTTTTACAATATGTTTCTTTTTAATTAAATTTTTTACAATTACATTTATTAGCAATTATCTTTTTTTTTTTAAATCTTTATTTTGCTTTTAACTTTTACAGAGTTTTGTTGTTTACAGATATGTATGTTCTCAGATTAGTCATATGTATATCACCCCCTTCCCACCCCTCCCAACCAGCACACAGCACCCCTGAAGGATCCCCTTTTCTCACAGAGCAATGACTAGAGCTATTTTCTTCACTTATGATAGTACAGCCCTTCATGCTACTTCCTTTACGCCTCTCACCTTCTGTTCCTTCCCCACAATGTCCATGTGTCCACTGTCCATGTCTGTCTTTCCGTCGCTTCACTGCATGTGCCATCATCACCATCTTACTAGATTCCATATATATGTGTGTTAATATACTGTATTTGTCCATCTCTTTCTGACTGACTTCACTTTTGATGATACGTTCTAGATCCAGCCACCTCATCAGGGCTGATTCTTCTGCATTTCTCTTTACAGCTGTGTAGTATTCCATTGTATATATGTACCAGAGCTTTTGGATCCATTCCTTCGTCGATGGGCATCTAGGTTCCTTTCATGTTCTAGCTATTGTATAGAGAGCGGCAATGAACATTGGGGTACAGATGCTTCTTTCAGATTTGATTTCATCAGGGTATAAGCCTAAGAGTGGGATTGCTGGGTCATAGGGTACTTCTACTTTAGTTTTTTAAGAAATCTCCAGACTGTCTTCCATAGAGGCTGTATCAATTTACATTCCCACCAGCAATGCAGGAGTGTTCCCTTTTCTCCGCAGCCTCTCCAGCATTTATTGTCTGTCGATTTGTGGATGATGGCCATTCTGACGGGTGTGAGGTGATATCTCATTGTAGTTTTGATTTGCATTTCTCTAATTATTAGTGAAGTTCAGCATCGTTTCATGTGTTTTGGGGCCATCTGTATGTCATCGTTGGAGAGGTGTCTGTTTAGGTCCTTTTCCCATTTTTTGATTGGGTTGTTCGTTTTTCCAGTGCTGAGTTGTCTGAGTTGCTTGTAGATTTTGGAGATTAATTCTTTGTCTGTTGTTTCCTTTGCTATGATTTTCTCCCATTCTGTAGACTGTCTGTTCAGCCTTTTTGTGATTTCTTTAGCTGTACAAAAGCTTTGAAGTTTCATGAGGTCCCACATGTTCATTTGTCTTTTTAGTTCTGCTATTCTAGTAGGTGGGTCAGAGAAGATCTTGCTTTGATTGATGTCCTTGAGGGTTTTGCCTATATTCTCCTCTAAGAGTTTGATGGTTTCTGGCCTTACATTTAAGTCTTTAATCCATTTTGAGTTGATCTTTGTGTATGGTGTCAGGGAATGTTCCTACTTCATTTTTTTGCATGTAGCTGTCCAATTTTCCCAGCACCATTTGTTGAAGAGGCTGTCTTTGTCCCATTTTATATGTTCGCCTCCTTTGTCAAAAATAAGGTACCCATAGGTGCGTGGCTTTATCTCTGGGTTCTCGATCTTATTCCATTGGTCGATATTTCTGTTTTTGTGCCAGTACCATACTGTCTTGATGACTGTTGCTTTGTAGTAGAGTCTGAAGTTGGGGAGGCTGATCCCTCCAGCTCCGTTCTTCTTCCTGAGGAGTGTTTTGGCTATTCGAGGTCTTTTGTGTTTCCATATGAACTGTGTGATTCGTTGGTCTAGTTCTGTGAAGAATGTTATTGGAAGTTTGATAGGGATCGCATTGAATCTATAGATGACATTTGGTAGTATGGTCATTTTCAAAATATTGATTCTTCCAACCCAGGAACATGGAATATTTCTCCATCTGTTTAACTCTTCTTTAATGTCTCTCACGAGTGTCTTGTAATTTTCTGTGTACAGTTCTTTTGTTTCTTTGGGTAGGTTTATTCCTAGATATTTGATTCTTTTGGTTGCGATGGTGAAGGGGATTGCCTCTTTGATTTCGTTTTCTGATTTTTCATTGTTTGTGTATAGGAATGCCAGTGATTTCTGTGTATTGATTTTGTATCCTGCGACTTTGCTGAATTCTCTGATTAACTCTAGTAGTTTTGTAATAGTGTCTTTGGGATTTTCTATGTATAATATCATGTCATCTGCAAATAGAGAGAGTTTGACTTCTTCCTTTCTAATCTGGATTCCTTTGATTTCTTTCTCTTCTCTTATTGCTGTTGCTAGCACTTCCAGCACTATGTTGAATAAGAGTGGTGAAAGTGGACACCCTTGTCTTGTTCCTGATCTTAGAGGGAATGCTTTGAGTTTTTCACCATTGAGGATAACGTTCACTGTGGGCTTCTCATATATGGCTTTCACTATGTTAAGATAAGTTCCTTCTATGCCCATTTTCTGAAGAGTTTTTATCATAAATGGATGCTGTACTTTGTCAAAGGCTTTTTCTGCACTATTGAGATGATCATGAAATGGATGCTGTACTTTGTGTATGGTGTCAGGGAATGTTCCTACTGTGCTTTTTTGCATGTAGCTGTCCAATTTTCCCAGCACCATTTGTTGAAGAGGCTGTCTTTGTCCCATTTTATATGTTCGCCTCCTTTGTCAAAAATAAGGTACCCATAGGTGCGTGGCTTTATCTCTGGGTTCTCGATCTTGTTCCATTGGTCGATATTTCTGTTTTTGTGCCAGTACCATACTGTCTTGATGACTGTTGCTTTGTAGTAGAGTCTGAAGTTGGGGAGGCTGATCCCTCCAGCTCCGTTCTTCTTCCTGAGGAGTGTTTTGGCTATTCGAGGTCTTTTGTGTTTCCATATGAACTGTGTGATTCGTTGGTCTAGTTCTGTGAAGAATGTTATTGGAAGTTTGATAGGGATCGCATTGAATCTATAGATGACATTTGGTAGTATGGTCATTTTCAAAATATTGATTCTTCCAACCCAGGAACATGGAATATTTCTCCATCTGTTTAACTCTTCTTTAATGTCTCTCACGAGTGTCTTGTAATTTTCTGTGTACAGTTCTTTTGTTTCTTTGGGTAGGTTTATTCCTAGATATTTGATTCTTTTGGTTGCGATGGTGAAGGGGATTGCCTCTTTGATTTCGTTTTCTGATTTTTCATTGTTTGTGTATAGGAATGCCAGTGATTTCTGTGTATTGATTTTGTATCCTGCGACTTTGCTGAATTCTCTGATTAACTCTAGTAGCTTTGTAATAGTGTCTTTGGGATTTTCTATGTATAATATCATGTCATCTGCAAATAGAGTTTGACTTCTTCCTTTCTAATCTGGATTCCTTTGATTTCTTTCTCTTCTCTTATTGCTGTTGCTAGCACTTCCAGCACTATGTTGAATAAGAGTGGTGAAAGTGGACACCCTTGTCTTGTTCCTGATCTTAGAGGGAATGCTTTGAGTTTTTCACCATTGAGGATAATGTTCGCTGTGGGCTTCTCATATATGGCTTTCACTATGTTAAGATAAGTTCCTTCTATGCCCATTTTCTGAAGAGTTTTTATCATAAATGGATGCTGTACTTTGTCAAAGGCTTTTTCTGCATCTATTGAGATGATCATGTGATTTTTGTCTCTCAATTTGTTGATATGGTGTATCACATTGATTGATTTGCGGATGTTGAAGAATCCTTGCATGCCTGGGATGAACCCAACTTGATCGTGATGAATGAGCTTTTTGATGTGTTGCTGAATTCTGTTTGCTAGGATTTTGTTGAGGATTTTGGCATCTAGATTCATCAGTGAAATTGGCCTGTAATTTTCTTTTTTTGTGATGTCTTTGCCTGGCTTTGGTATCAGGGTGATGGTGGCCTCGTAGAATGTGTTTGGAAGTGTTCCTTCCTGGGCAATTTTTTGGAAGAGTTTTAGAAGGACAGGCATTAGCTCTTCTTTAAATGTTTGGTAGAATTCACTTGTGAAACCATCTGGCCCTGGGCTTTTATTTTTGGGTAGATTTTTGACCACAAGGTTGATTTCTGAGCTTGTGATTGGCTTGTTCATAGTTTCAATTTCTTCCTGATTGAGTCTTGGGAGATTAATCTTCTCTAAGAAACTGTCCATTTCTTCCAGGTTGTCCAGTTTGTTGCCATACAGTTGTTCATAATAGTCTCTTAGAATCCTTTGGATTTCTGCATTATCTGTTGTAATCTCTCCTTTTTCATTCTTGATTTTGGTGATCTGGTTCTTCTCTCTCTTTTTCTTGATGAATCTGGCCAGTGGTGGGTCGATTTTATTGACTTTTTCGAAGAACCAGCTTTTCATTTTATTTATCTTTACTATTATTTCTTTTGTTTCTTTTTCATTTATTTCTGCTCTGATCTTTATGATTTCCCTTCTTCTGCTGGCTTTGGGGTGTTTTTGTTCTTCTTTCTCCAGTTGTTTTAAGCGTAAGGTAAAGTCGTCTGTTTGAGATTTTCCTAGTTTCTTGAGGTGGGATTGAATTGCTATAAACTTCCCTCTTAGAACGGCTTTTGCAGTATCCCATAGGTTTTGCACTGTCATGTGTTCATTGTCATTTTCTTCTAAGAATTTTTAAATTTCTCCTTTGATTTCCTCAGTAATCAGTTGGTTTTTTAGGTATGTGTTGTTTAATCTCCATGTGTTTGTGTTTTTAGCGGTTTTTTTCCTGTAGTTGATCTCTAGTCTCACTGCATTGTGGTCTGAGAAGATGGTTGATAGAATTTCAGTTTTCTTGAATTGACTGAGGATTGATTTGTGGCCCAAGATGTGGTCTATCCTGGAGAATGTTCCGTGAGCACTTGAGAAGAAAGTGTATTCTTCTGCTTTTGGATGGAAAGTCCTAAAGATATCGATGAGGTCCATCTTTTCTAGCGTCGCATTTAAGGCTTGTGTTTCTTTATTAATTTTCTGTTTGGATGATCTGTCCATTGGTGTGAGAGGAGTGTTAAAGTCTCCTACGATGATTGTGTTGCTGTCAATGTCTTCTTTTATGTCTGAAAGTGTTTGTCTTATGTATTGGGGTGCTCCTGCGTTAGGAGCATAGATATTTATGATTGTTATGTCTTCTTCTTGGATCGATCCCTTAATCATGATGTAGTGACCTGCCTTGTCTCTTAGAATCTTCTTTACTTTAAAATCTATTTTATCTGATATGAGGATTGCTACTCCAGCTTTTTTTTGATTTCCATTTGCATGGAATATCTTTTTCCAGCCTCTCACTTTCAGTCTATGAGTGTCTCTAGGTCTGAAATGAGTTTCCTGGAGGCAGCATATGTATGGGTTGTATTTTTGGAACCATTCAGCCATTAATGACACCTTCAAAGTATTTTTTGCTATGTCATCTTGAAATTAATGAAGTATTAATGATGTGAAGTTACAACACATTCTTTTTGGAATACAAGTGGAATCCTACTCTTTTCAGCTGGTCTGGGTCATTCCACCACTCCCCAGGGAGTAAACATTAGTTTGGACATTGTATTTCTTCAGTGTGCTTAAAATAATTCTAACTTCAGTTATTTGCACTGCTTATTTTATGCTCAATATATAATACCTTAACTTTTCAGCTACTTATAGAATATCCCCCAAATGATTTCATTACTGCCACATGGTAAGTACCTAGACTAAGCATAAAAATAACATGAGAGTGCCAATTTCAAACAAAAAACAGTAAGTCTCCTTTAAATCATCACTCTCTGCTGATGCACACTGACCTAACCTAAAATTTAAATGGGAATGGGAAGGAAGCCACCCCACACCATGCCAAGCCAGTGACCACAGAGAGTCAATAACAAGGCTTGATACTTTCAAGCACTGGCTTTTTCCAGTACCACTAAAAACAGCTCTAAATGGAGATCCAAAGCACACTAGGTTAGGGAGAGCATACAGAGAAATAAAAGACAGTATTTCAATGCCAGCTAAACTCCATTCTATAAACAGTAAGTGTCCCTCTCTAGATTCATTTTCTTTCTCTTCACTGGACTGTGGAATGCACATATTCCAGTATGCAGAAATAGGTTCAAACCATCAGCTCTGAAGTTGGGATGATACACCCAAATATTTAGATAATTGGTTTGATGTTAATTTTAAAATCACCTGTAAAAAAGACAACAGCACATATCTCAAATGACTACATGAAATATTCATATAATTCAACAGTACATGGTAGAAAATGATTAAGTATTTCTATTTTTTTAGCTTACCATACTATACCATGCTACATCATATTCTAAATGTAAAATCTGAATATAAAGATGTTTTTGTAAGCAGTTTTTGGCAGGAAAAAGCTTTTTCCAGGTAAGAGCTCTCTGCAGGAGGCACCCCTTTGTCTTGTCACTAACCTGAAGCCAGACACCCCCATGCTTTACTCATTTCTGACTAGAACAACCGTCAATTTATCTACTCCAGCTTTTTTGATTTCCATTTGCATGGAATATCTTTTCCAGCCTCTCACTTTCAGTTTATGAGTGTCTCTAGGTCTGAAATGAGTTTCCTGGAGGCAGCATATGTATGGGTTGTATTTTTGGAACCATTCAGCCATTAATGACACCTTCAAAGTATTTTTTGCTATGTCATCTTGAAATTAATGAAGTATTAATGATGTGAAGTTACAACACATTCTTTTTGGAATACAAGTGGAATCCTACTCTTTTCAGCTGGTCTGGGTCATTCCACCACTCCCCAGGGAGTAAACATTAGTTTGGACATTGTATTTCTTCAGTGTGCTTAAAATAATTCTAACTTCAGTTATTTGCACTGCTTATTTTATGCTCAATATATAATACCTTAACTTTTCAGCTACTTATAGAATATCCCCCAAATGATTTCATTACTGCCACATGGTAAGTACCTAGACTAAGCATAAAAATAACATGAGAGTGCCAATTTCAAACAAAAAACAGTAAGTCTCCTTTAAATCATCACTCTCTGCTGATGCACACTGACCTAACCTAAAATTTAAATGGGAATGGGAAGGAAGCCACCCCACACCATGCCAAGCCAGTGACCACAGAGAGTCAATAACAAGGCTTGATACTTTCAAGCACTGGCTTTTTCCAGTACCACTAAAAACAGCTCTAAATGGAGATCCAAAGCACACTAGGTTAGGGAGAGCATACAGAGAAATAAAAGACAGTATTTCAATGCCAGCTAAACTCCATTCTATAAACAGTAAGTGTCCCTCTCTAGATTCATTTTCTTTCTCTTCACTGGACTGTGGAATGCACATATTCCAGTATGCAGAAATAGGTTCAAACCATCAGCTCTGAAGTTGGGATGATACACCCAAATATTTAGATAATTGGTTTGATGTTAATTTTAAAATCACCTGTAAAAAAGACAACAGCACATATCTCAAATGACTACATGAAATATTCATATAATTCAACAGTACATGGTAGAAAATGATTAAGTATTTCTATTTTTTTAGCTTACCATACTATACCATGCTACATCATATTCTAAATGTAAAATCTGAATATAAAGATGTTTTTGTAAGCAGTTTTTGGCAGGAAAAAGCTTTTTCCAGGTAAGAGCTCTCTGCAGGAGGCACCCCTTTGTCTTGTCACTAACCTGAAGCCAGACACCCCCATGCTTTACTCATTTCTGACTAGAACAACCGTCAAATCTTTTGATCACACAATACTCTGCCTAACTTGTTAGTTCTTTTCATAGATCAAATAAATAGAAAGGAAGAGTAAGTAATTAACAGGTAACCAGCTCTCTTCTATTAAATAAAAAAAAGTATATAATAAACCCTCTTATTTTATAATGATATTTTTTTAACTGGGTAATGACCAATCCTGGGAACACTACTATAACTTGGAATTTCCTCGACAGGTGGAGACAGAGAACAAAGGCTGGGGAGTGCCTTAGGAAAGGCCCCACCACAGAACACACACCGTGCCTTGTCTTCTCCCTGCCTCCACCGTCACCACCCAGAACCAAGCACCTCTTGCCTAAACTCATCAACTACCTCCTTCACTGGTCTTCTTACTTGCATTCTGGCCTCCTCCAATCCATTTTATACACAGAAGCCAAAGTGATACTAAAACATAGATTATGAATAATATTGACAACACCAAAAAGTTCACTGAGAAAATCTATTAACCGTGCATTTGTCTGTTATAAGCAATACACAAACAGTACTTTTAAAATTAAGAACAGCTAACTAGCAATTAAGAAGTCCTCTTATTTATGAAAGATAATTAAATGTAATTTGGGAGCTTCAAGATTAAATGTTCTGAAATATATGATATGTAAGAAACACAAAAGAAACTGATTTAACTTAAATAATGGGCATCAAGCTTGTATCAAGTCTTGTCTGGGTATCAACCTTGTCAATTAAGTCCCAATGGAAATTTTAAAATGCTAAAGGCATTGCTTCAAAAAGGAAATCACTGTGTTTTGATGTTTTACCTGGTGCTATGCCTATGACTAAATTATGCACTAAACTCTGATTGAATGGTCTTCAAAATTAGTTATTTACCAGGTGTTATTATTTATCTAACCAAATAGTCAATATGACATTTGAGGTACTGTTCCTAGCAAAATATCACTGAGAATACTGCAGAATATAAGAAAAAGTATCTAAGAAAGGATGCTTGTTAAATGGCAATTATAACTACTACTAGAAAAAAATGACACATCTCATCTTCAGATATATTCTGTCTTAGAAATTTAAAGGCCTTTCTTCCAAAACTTTGTATCTTTATTATTGCTTTGTGTACTACATGGATGACCACTTGGAAAAATCTTTTATCTTCCTCATTTTTTAAGATTATGGAGATAACCTACACAGATTTGCACTTTGTTACATTTTAGTGATTGTCTATTTCACAGATCTCTTCTGGGTAGGCTTTTTTCCTTTTTACTAAGGTAGCACAATGGAAATTTTAGGCTTTGACCTGAATGAGACCATCAGGTGTCCATTGTTGGCATCAGACTATTATAATCATTGTCTCAAGAAATATAATTTATTACAGTCCAGAATAAAAATTTATATTTTATTCTACTACTTTTCAGAGGATAGCTACAAGCAATCCATATCTCACTTTCTGAAAAGAATATTGTTACAATAATGATTGCTCTCACCTCACTTTTGAAACTCAAAATAGGGTACAAAATAGGGAAGCCCTAGGGTACATTTTTAGAGATAATTTTTAGTGTAAAAACATTTCTAATGGGTTTCTCTGGTGGTCCAGTGGGTAAGGACATTGCCTTGCAGTGCAAGGGGCGCCGGTTCCATCCCTGGCCTGGGAAGATCCCACGTGCCGCGGAGCGGCTGGACCGATGTGCCCAACTACCCAGCTGGAGCTCTGGAGCGTACGTGTCCAGAGCCAGTGCTCTGCAGCGAGAAAGGCCACTGAGATGGGAGGCCCACACAGGCCAAAGAACAAAGATAAATAAATGAAAGACCAATAGAAGTGGCCAAAAAAAAAAAAAAAAAAAGAAAGAAAGAAAACATTTCTAATGGATTCACTCTAGTTTATTTCTTTGAAATTTCCATGAGAAAACAGAACGTGGTTAACAGAACACTTAGCAATCAATGAAAAAATACACTACTGATTTAGTTTTGCTCAAAATATGAACCATAGTTTTAAAAAACAATTCTCCATCAACTAAAAGAATTCCAAACTAAATTCAAAATATGATTGATTTCTAAATGTATACTCTTTAAAAGAAACTCACATTACCATTAACATGAGAAATTTTCCATTAGAGATACCTTAATTTGTATATGTTGACTGTCAATCTTACTCCAGGAGCTAGTTCCTTGATTTAATACCTGTTATTATTGCTTTGTGTACTACATGGATGACCACTTGGAAAAATCTTTTATCTTCCTCATTTTTTAAGATTATGGAGATAACCTACACAGATTTGCACTTTGTTACATTTTAGTGATTGTCTATTTCACAGATCTCTTCTGGGTAGGCTTTTTTCCTTTTTACTAAGGTAGCACAATGGAAATTTTAGGCTTTGACCTGAATGAGACCATCAGGTGTCCATTGTTGGCATCAGACTATTATAATCATTGTCTCAAGAAATATAATTTATTACAGTCCAGAATAAAAATTTATATTTTATTCTACTACTTTTCAGAGGATAGCTACAAGCAATCCATATCTCACTTTCTGAAAAGAATATTGTTACAATAATGATTGCTCTCACCTCACTTTTGAAACTCAAAATAGGGTACAAAATAGGGAAGCCCTAGGGTACATTTTTAGAGATAATTTTTAGTGTAAAAACATTTCTAATGGGTTTCTCTGGTGGTCCAGTGGGTAAGGACATTGCCTTGCAGTGCAAGGGGCGCCGGTTCCATCCCTGGCCTGGGAAGATCCCACGTGCCGCGGAGCGGCTGGACCGATGTGCCCAACTACCCAGCTGGAGCTCTGGAGCGTACGTGTCCAGAGCCAGTGCTCTGCAGCGAGAAAGGCCACTGAGATGGGAGGCCCACACAGGCCAAAGAACAAAGATAAATAAATGAAAGACCAATAGAAGTGGCCAAAAAAAAAAAAAAAAAAAGAAAGAAAGAAAACATTTCTAATGGATTCACTCTAGTTTATTTCTTTGAAATTTCCATGAGAAAACAGAACGTGGTTAACAGAACACTTAGCAATCAATGAAAAAATACACTACTGATTTAGTTTTGCTCAAAATATGAACCATAGTTTTAAAAAACAATTCTCCATCAACTAAAAGAATTCCAAACTAAATTCAAAATATGATTGATTTCTAAATGTATACTCTTTAAAAGAAACTCACATTACCATTAACATGAGAAATTTTCCATTAGAGATACCTTAATTTGTATATGTTGACTGTCAATCTTACTCCAGGAGCAAGTTCCTTGATTTAATACCTGTTATTATTTAGAGTGAAGGAGAAAACCACCAGCAGAATGAAGAAAAAAGTACTCAATAGTGATTAATATGAAGCACAGGAAGGAAACAAGGGCTTAAGAGTTTCCTTATTTAAATTTTGCTATACTGTTTATTTCTATGCTGATATATTACTTGCACAGTACTATAAAACTGATCACATACTAATACTGTACTTCATCACATACTTTGGAATTCCTTAGAATAAGAGATCTCACAATTCTAAACACCTGTCACACTGGGTTTTTTTAAAAAACTTATTACTGTATTTATTTTGTATAAGAGGGATCACACAGAAATCTGTGATGAAATTCTAAGAATTTAAACTTCCTAATGACATTTCAGTTCACTGAAATATAACAGAAAGCAAAATTTCATAAATATGTATAAATGTATAAATGTGTATAAACATATATACATACAGCTCTGCTATACAAATCTTTATTGCTGAAGATTTACAAATTCTGTCATAAAATGAAAAAAAGTTTATACAATTTCTGTTAAATGTAAGTATTACAGAAAATTGTATGGTGTTTCTAAAGAGAACACATAAAAAATTTTTTTTTTCAGATTTCTATTTGTTCCTTAACCTTTGAAAAAATACTCAAGTAGCACCACTGCTTTGCTACAAGTCAGTCAATAGACACTGAAGTTCAAAACCATTGCTTGTACTCTATAAATCTTTCGTTATGCACACTGCATTAACAAAGCATCAAACACCCATCAATAACAGGAAGTAACAGAACAATGGAACAAAAAAGAACAATAAAAACCTGTAGACTCTTAAAGAATACTAACCAGTTTAATGTGAACAGATGAGTCATGGCTCTCTAACTTCTATTTCTTTCAAAAATTAGTTGTACATAAAGTCTCTAGGAATAGTAACATTTACCAAATCAATTTATTTAGGACCTACTCATTCTATTATTTGAACTGGCAGTTTAGTACAAAATAAACTATTTCAAAATAATACCCAAGAAGCAACTTAAAAAAAAGAACAAAAATAAAGCCCATATTTAATTTTTATATTAATGTGATCAAAAACAAATATTTCCAGTAATAGTTGTGACAGCGTTTTTGAACACCATTTACCTAGAGCAATGTTTACTCCAACTATGTTCACAGGAACAACAGCTTAGAAGGATGCCATGATCAAATAAGTTTAGGAAAAAGTACATGCTATACTGCTTATCATAATACACAGTAGCATTTTAAAAAACTGTTAAACAGTCAGGAAACCCGCTTAATTGTGATTCACCAAATGTTTCCCATTTATTCGGCCATGGTACACTTTTTTCACAGAGATAGAGACAGTTTGGAAAGTGCTGATAATAAGCCTTTACGGCATGCTTCCCTGCTATGTACACCATAAAAAAGGTCTAATACTCAAAACAATAGTAGCAATCATTTTTTTAAACTTGTGTATAGGAAGAACAAAAAAGAATTATGCTCAATGCTTGCTCAAGAGAAATAAAATTAAAATGTGAGGCTGAACTCTGGCTTTAACACTTGTGGTCACTGTGACACATGGGCATGTGACACTAGTGAGATCCTGATTGTCAAAACCTTCTTCTATCAGCTTAAAAAGCACTTCCTCGAGTCCAAGCCTCAGCCCTGGTCTTTTCAACACAGTTTTTTCAGATATTTTTATTTTATTCTTGATGCCCTGCCAAAGAATGTTTAGAGAATTTTAAAATTAAGTCTTGCCTAACCTATCTTAAGAACTCTGTCCCATCACCCATCAACTTTACCCTTTCTTCCTTCTAGGCAAACAGGCATTTCAGCCCTCTATGGGCCACGTCGCCACTACAGCACTAGCAATATTAAAGTTTTAAAGTTTTTTTTGTATAAAATATGGAACAAGCCATTGCCACGATAGCTCCAAATCCTTCCAAAATATATGAGCTTCATTATTCTCAGACAAATAGTTTCCACCATGAAAACTCTTCAGAAAAAAGTTCCAAACAGAAAACTAATAAATGAAACTAAATAGGAAAAAGGTCACCCTGGCTTGAAATTACTCAACAAAACTATGAGTACAACTACTGTTCAAATAATTTTTAATATTTCTTTGTATTCACATTAACATTAACAATATATATGACATAAATTATATTTTATGAGTTATTAAATACAGTCACTACAAATTTTCAATAGTTTACTGGTTGAGCAAATATGACATTAGAACAATTATACCTATATAGTGTTAAAATTTGCAGAAAGCATGATCTCATTACAAGAATGGCACAGAAAAGTTGAAAACTGGATGCTTTGGTGTAAAATGCAACACGCTGTTATAAAGTGTTTCTAATACTTATCTTAATCAAGACCAATGTCATAGTTGGTACTTAGCCACCAAATTAGTGTCACAGACTTTCAGAAAACTTCAAACCTTTCCACAAGGCACCTTTCACAAAGTAGCAATAGCTAATTTGTGCAAAATTAGGTAATGGTTGGAAAAAAGAAAAAATATGATTGGGTTGAAACATATGGACACATAATTGCATGGGAAAATCTTTAAAAAAAATTACCTCAAATATGTGAGAGGCAAAAAGAATTATGCTCAATGCTTGCTCAAGAGAAATAAAATTAAAATGTGAGGCTGAACTCTGGCTTTAACACTTGTGGTCACTGTGACACATGGGCATGTGACACTAGTGAGATCCTGATTGTCAAAACCTTCTTCTATCAGCTTAAAAAGCACTTCCTCGAGTCCAAGCCTCAGCCCTGGTCTTTTCAACACAGTTTTTTCAGATATTTTTATTTTATTCTTGATGCCCTGCCAAAGAATGTTTAGAGAATTTTAAAATTAAGTCTTGCCTAACCTATCTTAAGAACTCTGTCCCATCACCCATCAACTTTACCCTTTCTTCCTTCTAGGCAAACAGGCATTTCAGCCCTCTATGGGCCACGTCGCCACTACAGCACTAGCAATATTAAAGTTTTAAAGTTTTTTTTGTATAAAATATGGAACAAGCCATTGCCACGATAGCTCCAAATCCTTCCAAAATATATGAGCTTCATTATTCTCAGACAAATAGTTTCCACCATGAAAACTCTTCAGAAAAAAGTTCCAAACAGAAAACTAATAAATGAAACTAAATAGGAAAAAGGTCACCCTGGCTTGAAATTACTCAACAAAACTATGAGTACAACTACTGTTCAAATAATTTTTAATATTTCTTTGTATTCACATTAACATTAACAATATATATGACATAAATTATATTTTATGAGTTATTAAATACAGTCACTACAAATTTTCAATAGTTTACTGGTTGAGCAAATATGACATTAGAACAATTATACCTATATAGTGTTAAAATTTGCAGAAAGCATGATCTCATTACAAGAATGGCACAGAAAAGTTGAAAACTGGATGCTTTGGTGTAAAATGCAACACGCTGTTATAAAGTGTTTCTAATACTTATCTTAATCAAGACCAATGTCATAGTTGGTACTTAGCCACCAAATTAGTGTCACAGACTTTCAGAAAACTTCAAACCTTTCCACAAGGCACCTTTCACAAAGTAGCAATAGCTAATTTGTGCAAAATTAGGTAATGGTTGGAAAAAAGAAAAAATATGATTGGGTTGAAACATATGGACACATAATTGCATGGGAATCTACAATTACCTCAAAATTAAAAGTTTAACAAACAAGCAAACACACATATGAACTGCCAATGGCACTGCCGGTGTGTCATCCTGTAACTGTGTCCTACCATAAAAATTTTAGGAGAGTGGCAATTGTTCCCTAGAAATTCATTTTAAGTCTGCAATTAAGAGACTAATGAAGTTATTTAGGTTAGTGATTCAAAACACCGAGACACTTGTGGCATCAGAAAAAAACAACTAATTCATAAAGAGTAACACCTATAACAGTAAAAGGAATTAATTTCCTTTTCTGTTGCTAGGATATTTTTGTCTGTTAATCTCCTATTGTCTTCAACAACTCAGTGATGTTTCATATTTTAAATTAATAGTCAACACTGAAATTATACTGTATCCTTCAAAGAATTATTACATGAATAGCACATTTATTGTTTAAATTCATTCTAGGGTAAAATCTCAATTTTTCATTCTCTGAGAGTTGAAAATCTATAAATAGCATTTTCTAGCTTTTATTATTTTGGAGTAAAGAACATAAAAACATGCTAAATATTGATTTAAGTAATATATATATATATTATTTCTTTCTGAGAAAACTATAAACAAAGACTTATGTTTGTCTTTGACTGTAGTTTTAGACACAAGTCTGGAAGAATGAAGGTAACTCTGTTGTCCCAAATCAGTCACACCTCATAAAAACGCAAGGATACCAAAAAGATTTCTCAAGCCATGCTTGAAACAGAATAACTAGCTAGCAAATGACCAATAGAAGGCTTCCACCTTTTCACCAAAGAAAACAATGTTCAAACATCTTAGAGAGAAACTTAAAGTCCAGGTTAGGTGAAGCAGCTGGGAAGATTTTCACACATCTTAAAGCAGATTACAAAATTGGAGAAAGGAGCAAAGATGGTACAGTAGAAGGATATGCACTCGTTTTCTTTTTTTTTTTTTTTTAAAGCTTTTTGGGGAGGGGATGGAGGGGAGGGAGGGGGGTGGGCGTGTCACTTCCATTGGTCTTTCATTTATCTATTTTCATCCGTCTTTGTTCTTTAGCCCGCGTGGGCCTCCCATCGAGGTGACCTCTGTTGTCACAGAGCACCGGCTCTGGGCGCATGCACTCCAGAACTCTGGTTCGGTAATTGGACACATCAGTCCAGCCGCTCTGCAGCACATGGGATCTTCCCAGGCCAGGGATCGAACCAGCACCCCTTGCACTGCAAGGCGGTGTCCTTACCCACTGAACCACCAGGGTAAACCCTGCACTCATTTTCTCCTGCTAGTTGCAGCTAGTTGCTGAAAAACCATCGACAGAAGTAAGTTGGATCCCATCAAAAAAAAGATACCCTACATTCAAGAGCAAAGGAGAAGCTGCAACAAGATGGCAGAAGGGGCACAATCGTGTTTTTAAAATCAAACCTCAAACTCGCCAGAGATACTCTGGGGGCGGAAACAAAACCTTGTCCACACCAAGACCCAGGGAAAGGAGCAGAGACCTCCACAAGAGACTGAGCCAGACCCGCCTTTGAAGGTCCGAGTGCCTCCTGTCTCCTGTGGAGGCATGGGTCAGCAGTAGCCTGCAGCAGTCCTGGGAAGCGCAGCATGTGGTGTAAGTCCTCTTGAAGGAGGTCACTATTAGCAGGACTATAGGCCCACTGAACAGGAATGGGGAAACAGACTCTGGAAGGCACAAATAAAACTTTGTGTGTGGGCCAAAGAACATAGATGGATGAAACTAGACAAATGAAAGAACAGTGGAAGTGGCCCGCCCACACCCCCCCCCCCCCCCCCCCCCCCCAAAAAAAAAAAAATAAATAAATGTTAAAAAAAAAAAAAAAAAAAACTTTGTATGCACAGCGATCCAGGAGAAAGGAGCAGTGACCCCATATCAGACTGAGTCAGACTTGCCTCTGAGCATTCCAGAGTCTCCGGCAGAGGTGTGGGTCGACAGTGGCCTGCCGTGGGGGTCAGGGGCACTGAAACAGCAGACCTGGTGCACCATGTTGGTGTAAGTCCTTTTGGAGACGGTCACTATTACCCCTGCTATAGTTTGGCCTCAGGCCAATCTACAGGGAGGGACCACAGCTCCACCCATCAGCAGATAACTGGACTAATCAGTGCCAGACACAGGAAAAACAGAGAAGGATTCCAGCCAGGTGATGCCTTTTAGTGCTTGAACAGGTGAAACTACAGAAAAGGACCAGTCAAAGAGGCCTTCTGATTGCCACTTGCCAGAGGCAAGGAAAGGACACTGATAGGGCCATAGCTCCTGTGGCTGTGGCAGTCTGTTTCCCTGCACACTTGGCACCGCCAGGGTCACTGAAACCCAAGCCATTGTGCCTGTTTCATGCTCAGTCCTCACTCGGGCAAAGCTGCCACAGGCTAGAAAAAGCCCTCATGGCGCCATATCTCCTCTGACAATAGCCACCAGTGCTCCCACATAGCCAGCACCGCCAGAGTCCCCACGATCCAAGAAACTGCACCACCTCCATTCGTAATGTCCACTGGGACAGGGCTGCCCAAGGTTAGAAAACATCCTACGCCTGTGCAGAAGGAGGCACTTCAGTCATGCAGGGCTCTGAGATCCTTTGGCCTGTGGCCTGCCACGTGTCTCTGTCCTGGGAACTCTTCAGACAGGAACGCTGGAGTGGATCACTCCTTCAAAGAGCACCAGATTTCCAGCTACCCTAGCCGCCAGCTACCCTGAATACCTGGCTCTGCAAGGGCCCCTGAGACTTAAACAGCTGCGCCACCGCCACACCTGGCTATCACTAGGGCAGACCCAAGTCCTCTAGGGCAGCCTCAGGAGCAAACCCTGGTGGATGACCCACTTGCAGAGATGAAGATAAAATCACAATTGAAATCCATGAGCAGGGTGATTAAGGAAGAGGACACAAAATCTTATACAAAAATAAATGTATAAGCTGCAGATGAAAACCAAACGGCCAACTAGGCAGACTCTGTGTCTATGGAATATATGAAAGGACAAAGATAGTTCCCACAGAAGAAAATGCACTAGTTCTGACAGCTGTGGACACTGGAGACAAGAACACACAGCAGTAAGGCCACATCAGAGTCTGATCTGCCCCCACAGCAGATCCAGAGATCAGCCCATGGTGAGAGGGCATCCTAGGCAGGCAAGGTAGACTGTCAGTGACAGCAAGGGAAAGGATATAGTTTGGCCTCAGGCCAATCTACAGGGAGGGACCACAGCTCCACCCATCAGCAGATAACTGGACTAATCAGTGCCAGACACAGGAAAAACAGAGAAGGATTCCAGCCAGGTGATGCCTTTTAGTGCTTGAACAGGTGAAACTACAGAAAAGGACCAGTCAAAGAGGCCTTCTGATTGCCACTTGCCAGAGGCAAGGAAAGGACACTGATAGGGCCATAGCTCCTGTGGCTGTGGCAGTCTGTTTCCCTGCACACTTGGCACCGCCAGGGTCACTGAAACCCAAGCCATTGTGCCTGTTTCATGCTCAGTCCTCACTCGGGCAAAGCTGCCACAGGCTAGAAAAAGCCCTCATGGCGCCATATCTCCTCTGACAATAGCCACCAGTGCTCCCACATAGCCAGCACCGCCAGAGTCCCCACGATCCAAGAAACTGCACCACCTCCATTCGTAATGTCCACTGGGACAGGGCTGCCCAAGGTTAGAAAACATCCTACGCCTGTGCAGAAGGAGGCACTTCAGTCATGCAGGGCTCTGAGATCCTTTGGCCTGTGGCCTGCCACGTGTCTCTGTCCTGGGAACTCTTCAGACAGGAACGCTGGAGTGGATCACTCCTTCAAAGAGCACCAGATTTCCAGCTACCCTAGCCGCCAGCTACCCTGAATACCTGGCTCTGCAAGGGCCCCTGAGACTTAAACAGCTGCGCCACCGCCACACCTGGCTATCACTAGGGCAGACCCAAGTCCTCTAGGGCAGCCTCAGGAGCAAACCCTGGTGGATGACCCACTTGCAGAGATGAAGATAAAATCACAATTGAAATCCATGAGCAGGGTGATTAAGGAAGAGGACACAAAATCTTATACAAAAATAAATGTATAAGCTGCAGATGAAAACCAAACGGCCAACTAGGCAGACTCTGTGTCTATGGAATATATGAAAGGACAAAGATAGTTCCCACAGAAGAAAATGCACTAGTTCTGACAGCTGTGGACACTGGAGACAAGAACACACAGCAGTAAGGCCACATCAGAGTCTGATCTGCCCCCACAGCAGATCCAGAGATCAGCCCATGGTGAGAGGGCATCCTAGGCAGGCAAGGTAGACTGTCAGTGACAGCAAGGGAAAGGATGCTGAGAGCAGAGACTCGAAAAATACCACTTACTATTTTACATTTTGACTTATTCTGGAGTTCCTTCTGAATTTGTTTTTTTTTTCTCCTCCCTCCCTTTTGTTTTTCTTCTTCCTCTGCTATAGAAGGTGTCAATTTTATTAGTTCTATTACATCTAATTAAGTTTTTAAATTTTCATTTTTTTATTATTTTAAATTTTTATTTATTTATTTTTGGCTACTCTGGGGTTTCACTGCTGCCGCAGACTCTTCTCTAGTTGCAGGGAGTTGGGGCTAATCTCTAGTTGAGGTGGGTAGGCTTCTTGTTTTTTGGGGGTGGGGTTAGGGAGGGAGGGGGGCAGGCGGGCCACTTCTATTGGTCTTTCATTTATCTATTTTCATCCATCTTCGTGCTTTGGCCCATGTGGGCCTCCCACCACGGTGGCCTCTGTTGTCACAGAGCACCAGCTCTGGGCACATGCGCTCCAGAGCTCCGGCTCAGTAATAGGACACATCGGTCCAGCCGCTCCACAGCATGTGGGATCTTCCCAGGCCAAGGATCTAACCAGCGCCCCTTGCACTGCAAGGTGGTGTCCTTACCTACTGGACCACCAGGGAAGCTCCGGTTGGCTTCTTGTTGCAGTGACTTCTCTTGTTGTGGAACTCAGGCTCTAGGGCACGTGGGCTTCACCAGTTGCGACTGAGGCTCTAGAACACAGGTCCAATAGTTGTGGCTTGCGGGCTTAGTTGCTCCCCAGCATATGGGATCTTCCCGGATCAGGGATTGAACTCATGTCTCCTGCATTGGCAGGTGAACTCTTTACCACTGAAGGACCAGGGAAGCCCCTAAAACTTCATTTTTTAAGCACACTTTTTATTTCAGTTATATACTTCTGCTTCTGTACTGACCTTTTGCACTTCTGTGGGATTTTGTTTTCTATCCCCCTTTTCTTTTCATTTTTTTCCCCTCCTCTGTTGTTGTAGTTGTCAATTTTATTAGTACTATTAAATATATTCAAGTTTTAATTTTTTGATCACACTTTTTATTTTGGTTAAATACTTCTGCTTCTACATTGGTCATTTGTGGTTCTGTGGGGTTTTTGTTTTATTTTTCTGTATTTTTCTCTCTCTGTTTTAATTTAAAAAGTTTTACATCTATTATTATTTTTTCTACAACTATTCCTTTGTTTCCTTTTTCTACTGTTCTTTTCCTGTTGCACTAAATTTTAATATACACAAATCTTCTTTATCTACCTCTACCTAACTTTGTATTACCATTCTTTCTTCACTATCTTTCCTTTCTCTTCTTTCTTTTCCTCATCTTATCTGTTAGTTTGTTTTGTTTTCATTGTTTTATCCCCAGATGGAACTTTGCTTTAGTTTTGTTTTCCAATTTGTGCTTTAGTTAGTTTGTTTCTTAACTGGTGAATACCATTTTTCGTTTCCTCTGTTCACTGGGTCAGTCTATCATACTTTATTTTTTTGGACTGCTTGGGCTTTGCTATGGGCATATATGTATGTGTGTACATTCCATTATGTCAGATAATATTTGCAAGATTTTTAATTGCTATTTGTCGGGATGCACCTTTTGTTCCTCATTTGTGTATATTTGTTGTAATAACATTTAATACCATAACAAACCAGCCATATCTATTCCCCAGCCAGAGATCAAGCCCCAGGACTTTGGAGAGAGAGCACTGACTCCAAGACCCTACACTACCAAAGAACACCTAACACTAGAGAGGACAAACCAGTGAGAACTCCCACAAAGGCAAGCACTTGTATGCAAGACCAGGCCAGTAGCACCCTGTGCAGGATGCCTCAATCAAACAACAAACAAGACAAAAATATAAAATCAATCCTCAGCAGACAGGATTACCACCTAACTCAGGCCTGTCCATCAGAGGGAAAAAAATCCACAGCAAAATTCTAGCAAACAGAATTCAATAGCACATTAAAAAGCTCATACACCATGATCAAGTCAGGTTTATTCCAGGCATGCAAGGATTCTTCAGTATCTCTACATCAATGTGATATACCATATTAACAAACTGAATTTTAAAATCATATGGTAATCTCAGTAGATGCAGAAAAGGCCTTTGACAAAATCTAGCATCCATTTATGATAAAAACTCTTCAAAAACAATTATAAAAGGAACCTACCTCAACATAGTGAAAACCATATATGATACACCTACAGCAAACATTTTTCTCTCTGTTTTAATTTAAAAAGTTTTACATCTATTATTATTTTTTCTACAACTATTCCTTTGTTTCCTTTTTCTACTGTTCTTTTCCTGTTGCACTAAATTTTAATATACACAAATCTTCTTTATCTACCTCTACCTAACTTTGTATTACCATTCTTTCTTCACTATCTTTCCTTTCTCTTCTTTCTTTTCCTCATCTTATCTGTTAGTTTGTTTTGTTTTCATTGTTTTATCCCCAGATGGAACTTTGCTTTAGTTTTGTTTTCCAATTTGTGCTTTAGTTAGTTTGTTTCTTAACTGGTGAATACCATTTTTCGTTTCCTCTGTTCACTGGGTCAGTCTATCATACTTTATTTTTTTGGACTGCTTGGGCTTTGCTATGGGCATATATGTATGTGTGTACATTCCATTATGTCAGATAATATTTGCAAGATTTTTAATTGCTATTTGTCGGGATGCACCTTTTGTTCCTCATTTGTGTATATTTGTTGTAATAACATTTAATACCATAACAAACCAGCCATATCTATTCCCCAGCCAGAGATCAAGCCCCAGGACTTTGGAGAGAGAGCACTGACTCCAAGACCCTACACTACCAAAGAACACCTAACACTAGAGAGGACAAACCAGTGAGAACTCCCACAAAGGCAAGCACTTGTATGCAAGACCAGGCCAGTAGCACCCTGTGCAGGATGCCTCAATCAAACAACAAACAAGACAAAAATATAAAATCAATCCTCAGCAGACAGGATTACCACCTAACTCAGGCCTGTCCATCAGAGGGAAAAAAATCCACAGCAAAATTCTAGCAAACAGAATTCAATAGCACATTAAAAAGCTCATACACCATGATCAAGTCAGGTTTATTCCAGGCATGCAAGGATTCTTCAGTATCTCTACATCAATGTGATATACCATATTAACAAACTGAATTTTAAAATCATATGGTAATCTCAGTAGATGCAGAAAAGGCCTTTGACAAAATCTAGCATCCATTTATGATAAAAACTCTTCAAAAACAATTATAAAAGGAACCTACCTCAACATAGTGAAAACCATATATGATACACCTACAGCAAACATTTTTCTCAATGGTGAAAAACTGAAAGCATTCCCTCTAAGATCAGGATCCAGGCAGGGGTGTCCACTTTCACCATTATTATTCAACAGAGTCTTGGAAGTTTCTAACTACAGCAATTAGAGAATAAATAGAAGCAAAAGGAATCCAGATTGGAAGAGAAGTAAAATTCTCGCTGTTTGCAGATGACATGATACTGTACATAGAAAACCCTAAAGATACTACCAGAAAATTACTAGAGCTAATCAGGAAATTTAGCAAAGTCACAGGATACAAAATCAATACACAGAAATCACTCGCATTCCTATCTCCTAACAATGAAAAATCAGAAAGAGAAATTGAGGATGCAATCCCATTCACCGCTGCAACAAAAAGAATAAAATATCTAGGAATAAACCTACCTAAGGAGACAAAAGAACTGTATACAGAAAATTATGACACTGAAGAAATAAATCAAGGAAACATAAACAGATGGGGATATATTCTATGTTCCTGGGTTGGAGAATCAATATCGTGAAAATGACCATATTACCAAATATTATCTACAGATTCAATGTGATCCCTATCAAATTACCAATGACATTTTCCACAGAACTAGAACAAAGATATCACAATTCATATGGAAACACAAAAGACCCCAGATAGCCAAAACAATCTTGGATAAATGGAGCTGGAGGATCAATCACCCTGAATTAAGACTGTACTACAAAGTGACAGTCATCAAAACAGTATGGTACTGGCTCAAAACAGAAATAAAGACCAATGGAACAAGGTAAGATAGCCCAGAGATAAACCCATGCACTCACGGGTACCTTATTTTTGACAAAGGAGACCAGAATATACAATGGGGCAAAGACAGCCTGTTCAACAAGTGTGCTAGGAAAACTGGACAACTGAATGTAAAAGAATGAAATTAGAAGACTTCCTAACACCATAAACAATGATGAACTTCTAAAATGAACTTGGTAATCTCAGTAGATGCAGAAAAGGCCCTTTAAAAAAAACAAAATCTGGGGAAAAAAATTTCCAATTTTATGATAAAAACTCTTCAAAAACAATTATAAAAGGAACCTACCTCAACATAGTGAAAACCATATATGATACACCTACAGCAAACATTTTTCTCAATGGTGAAAAACTGAAAGCATTCCCTCTAAGATCAGGATCCAGGCAGGGGTGTCCACTTTCACCATTATTATTCAACAGAGTCTTGGAAGTTTCTAACTACAGCAATTAGAGAATAAATAGAAGCAAAAGGAATCCAGATTGGAAGAGAAGTAAAATTCTCGCTGTTTGCAGATGACATGATACTGTACATAGAAAACCCTAAAGATACTACCAGAAAATTACTAGAGCTAATCAGGAAATTTAGCAAAGTCACAGGATACAAAATCAATACACAGAAATCACTCGCATTCCTATCTCCTAACAATGAAAAATCAGAAAGAGAAATTGAGGATGCAATCCCATTCACCGCTGCAACAAAAAGAATAAAATATCTAGGAATAAACCTACCTAAGGAGACAAAAGAACTGTATACAGAAAATTATGACACTGAAGAAATAAATCAAGGAAACATAAACAGATGGGGATATATTCTATGTTCCTGGGTTGGAGAATCAATATCGTGAAAATGACCATATTACCAAATATTATCTACAGATTCAATGTGATCCCTATCAAATTACCAATGACATTTTCCACAGAACTAGAACAAAGATATCACAATTCATATGGAAACACAAAAGACCCCAGATAGCCAAAACAATCTTGGATAAATGGAGCTGGAGGATCAATCACCCTGAATTAAGACTGTACTACAAAGTGACAGTCATCAAAACAGTATGGTACTGGCTCAAAAACAGAAATAAAGACCAATGGAACAAGGTAAGATAGCCCAGAGATAAACCCATGCACTCACGGGTACCTTATTTTTGACAAAGGAGACCAGAATATACAATGGGGCAAAGACAGCCTGTTCAACAAGTGTGCTAGGAAAACTGGACAACTGAATGTAAAAGAATGAAATTAGAAGACTTCCTAACACCATAAACAATGATGAACTCAAAATGAATTAAAGACCTAAATGCAAGATCAGAAACTATAAAACACCTAAAGGAAAACACAGGCAGAACACTCAATGATATAAATCAAAGCAGGATCTTCTATGACCCATCTCCTAGCATAATCAAAATACAATCAAAAATAAACAACTGGGACACAACTAAACTCAAAAGCTTTTGCACAGCAAAGGAAACTAGAAACAAGGTGAAAAGACAACCCTGAGAGAAAACAATAGCAAATGAAACAATCACCAAAGGATTAATTTCCAAAACATCCAAGCAGCCCATACAACTCAATACCAAAAAAATGGGAAAAATACCTAAACAGACATCTCTTCAAAGAAGACATACATGCACATGAAGCCAAAATACACATGAAAAGATGCTCAACGTGGCTCATTATCTGAGAAATGCAAATTAAAACTACAATGAGATATCATCTCACACCAGTCAGAATGACCATCATTCAAAAAGTCTACAAACAATAAATGCTGGGGAGGGTGCGGAGAAAAGGGAATCTTCTTGCACTGTTGGTGGGGATGTAAAATGATACAGACACTGTGGAAGACGGTATGGAGATTCCTTAAAAAACTAGGACTACAACCACCATATGACCCTGTAATCCCACTACTAGGCATATACCCTGAGGAAACCAAAATTTAAAAAGACACATGTACCCCATTGTTCACTGCAGCACTGTTACAATATGTAAAACATGGAAGCAATCTAGATTTCCATCAACAGATGAATGGATAAAGAAGCTGTGGTGCATATATACAATGGAATATTACTCGGCTGTAAAAAGAAATGCATTTGAGTCAGTTCTAATGAGATGGATGAACCTGGAGTCTATTATACAGATTGAAGTCAGAAAGAGAAAGATAAATATAGTATACTAACACATACATATGGAATCTAGAAAGATGGTGTTGATGAATTTATTTTCAGGGCAGCAATGGAGAAACAGACATAGAGAACAGACTTATAGACATTGTGGGAGCAGTGGGTGAGATGTATGGAAAGAGTAACACAGAAACTTACATTCCCCTACATAAAATAGATAACCAATGGGAAAAGGCTGTAAGATTAAGGGAATTCAAAGAGGGGCTGTGTGACAACCTAGAGGGGTGGGATGGGCAAGGAGACGGGAGGGAAGTTCAAGAGGGGGGGGAACATACATACATCTATAGATGATCCATGCTGATGTTTGGCAGTAAACAACAACACTGTATAAAGTTATTATCCTTCAATTTAAAAAAAATGGAGGAAGAAGAACTAAAGATAGTGAATCAAATTGGGGTCTCCTCCATTGCAGGCAGAATCTTTACCAGCTGAGCTATCAAGGAGCCCCACTGAAAGAACATAACAAGCATAGTCTCAGTGTTCTTATGATAAACTATGGACATTGGAGTTTGTCCAGTACTTTAGAAGTGGCCAAGGGGACTTTCACATAACACCAGGGACCTAAACAGACATCTCTTCAAAGAAGACATACATGCACATGAAGCCAAAATACACATGAAAAGATGCTCAACGTGGCTCATTATCTGAGAAATGCAAATTAAAACTACAATGAGATATCATCTCACACCAGTCAGAATGACCATCATTCAAAAAGTCTACAAACAATAAATGCTGGGGAGGGTGCGGAGAAAAGGGAATCTTCTTGCACTGTTGGTGGGGATGTAAAATGATACAGACACTGTGGAAGACGGTATGGAGATTCCTTAAAAAACTAGGACTACAACCACCATATGACCCTGTAATCCCACTACTAGGCATATACCCTGAGGAAACCAAAATTTAAAAAGACACATGTACCCCATTGTTCACTGCAGCACTGTTACAATATGTAAAACATGGAAGCAATCTAGATTTCCATCAACAGATGAATGGATAAAGAAGCTGTGGTGCATATATACAATGGAATATTACTCGGCTGTAAAAAGAAATGCATTTGAGTCAGTTCTAATGAGATGGATGAACCTGGAGTCTATTATACAGATTGAAGTCAGAAAGAGAAAGATAAATATAGTATACTAACACATACATATGGAATCTAGAAAGATGGTGTTGATGAATTTATTTTCAGGGCAGCAATGGAGAAACAGACATAGAGAACAGACTTATAGACATTGTGGGAGCAGTGGGTGAGATGTATGGAAAGAGTAACACAGAAACTTACATTCCCCTACATAAAATAGATAACCAATGGGAAAAGGCTGTAAGATTAAGGGAATTCAAAGAGGGGCTGTGTGACAACCTAGAGGGGTGGGATGGGCAAGGAGACGGGAGGGAAGTTCAAGAGGGGGGGGAACATACATACATCTATAGATGATCCATGCTGATGTTTGGCAGTAAACAACAACACTGTATAAAGTTATTATCCTTCAATTTAAAAAAAATGGAGGAAGAAGAACTAAAGATAGTGAATCAAATTGGGGTCTCCTCCATTGCAGGCAGAATCTTTACCAGCTGAGCTATCAAGGAGCCCCACTGAAAGAACATAACAAGCATAGTCTCAGTGTTCTTATGATAAACTATGGACATTGGAGTTTGTCCAGTACTTTAGAAGTGCCAGAGACTCAGGAATGGGAGGATATTGTCAAAAATTTTGATAAAAACAGGGATTCTGAAGCTCCATGAGCTCCTTCAACACTTTAAATTGCTAATTAAACAATGGCTTGAGAATATTTTAAGAGTAGGGGCCTTGGGTATGTGAAGAACTTGATGAAGTCTCTGCCCCCAAAATAAGCATAAAACTGGACAAAACTGTGAAAAGCAACTATTTCAACTATTTCTAGAAAACAATCAAAGGTAGACAATAAATTCAGAAATGTTTATTCTTGAAGACCTGTTAAATTTTCATTCCAAAATAGTGAGAATTTACAAAATTTTCTGGCTTTCTATCCCCAATTTCCATCTCAAGAATGTTATTTTACCAGAGCAAGACTGACTATGAAACTAAGCAGCTTGGCATTCAGAGGCTGTATCCTTGATTTAGGGCAGAGAACAAAACCCCACATCTTTTTCAGCTAAAAGTGACAAACTCAGGAGGAAAAATAAAATTAAGCAAATTCAGAACATCTGATTTTCTAGCCAAGAACTGCAGACCCAGCTGGAATAAGGGGTTGAACAATCAGAAATTGAACTGGGAGATTATGGAAGTAAGAGAGCCAAGCAAGTGCTAGACATGCTTGCCACAAGTCCTGAGACAATGAGGAAACTATGTGGCTATGCACTATGTTGATGCGGAAATGAAAGCAAGGGAGTCCACAGAAAGCAAGGCACATGAAGTGACTGACTCACTCTAAATGCACTCCTCCATCCAAACACATTTCAAGCAGCAAAGAAGCAGTCTTATTGGCTTGACATGTTTGAACAAACATATTTTCAAATCGGTGGCTCCCCCAACCTATATAGACACAGTGACAATACTAGGAAACCAAGTTAAAAAATAAGAATGAAATCAGAGCAGAGACCTCAGAGGTTACAAACTAGAGCTGGGGATAATTCTCGGCTTTAAAACTCAAAGTAACAAAAAAAAAGGCTCTCAGAAAAATAAAATCCAAAGTTGATACATTACCTAAATTTGATACACTACCTAAATTTCCAGTTTTAAACAACAACAAAAATACAAGACACGCAAAGAAACAGAAATATGTGACCCACAGCCAGAAGACGGGTGTGGGGGAAGCAGTCAACAGAAACTGACTCTGAATAGGTCCAGATGTTGAAGTTGGCAAAGATTTCAAAGAAGCTGTTATAGATGTGTTTAAAGAAGCTAAAGGAACCATGTCCAAAAATTAAAACTATGATGACAATGATTCAATAGAGAACCTAAATAGGAAAACATAAGCCATAAAAAGAACCAAAGAACAACTCTAAAACAGAAAATATAGTAATTGAAATGAGAAACTTATTAGACAGCCTCATGAGCAGATTTGAGATGACAGAGGAAAGAAAGAACTGCCTGATGAGGGGGAGGGAAGAGAGTGAAAAAGCCACCTTAAAACTAAATATTAAAAGAACTAAGATTATGGCATCCAGCCCCATCACTTCATGGTAAACAGAAGGGGAAAAGGTAGAAGCAGTGACAGATTTTCCCTTCTTGGGCTCTAAAATCACTGAGAATGGTGGTTGCAGCCTTGAAATCAGAAGACAACTGCTTCTTGGCAGGAAAGCTGTAACAAACCTAGACAGTGTGTTAAAAAGCCAAATCATCACTTTACTGACAAAGGTCCATATAGTCAAGGGTACGGTCTTTCCAGTAGTCATGTGTCGTTGTGAGAGTTGGACCATAAAGAAGGCAGAGTGCCAAAGAATTGGTGCTCTTGAACTATGGTACTGGAGAAGACTCTTGAGAGTCCCTTGGACAGCAAGGAGATCAAACCAGTCAATCTTAAAGGAAATCAACCCTGAACTTTCATTGGAAGGACTGAGGCTGAAGTTGAAGCTCCAATACTTTGGTCATCTGATGTGAAAACCCAACTCATTGAAAAAGACCTTGATGCTGAGAAAGATTGAAGGCAGAAAGAGAAGAGGGCGATGAAGGATGACAGGACTAATAAACGAGCAAAGGACCCATTACAAACTAGAGCTGGGGATAATTCTCGGCTTTAAAACTCAAAGTAACAAAAAAGGCTCTCAGAAAAATAAAATCCAAAGTTGATACGTTAACTAAATTAACAGCAAAAAACCTAAATTTTTCCAGTTTTAAACAACAACAAAAATACAAGACACGCAAAGAAACAGAAATATGTGACCCACAGCCAGAAGACGGGTGTGGGGGAAGCAGTCAACAGAAACTGACTCTGAATAGGTCCAGATGTTGAAGTTGGCAAAGATTTCAAAGAAGCTGTTATAGATGTGTTTAAAGAAGCTAAAGGAACCATGTCCAAAAATTAAAACTATGATGACAATGATTCAATAGAGAACCTAAATAGGAAAACATAAGCCATAAAAAGAACCAAAGAACAACTCTAAAACAGAAAATATAGTAATTGAAATGAGAAACTTATTAGACAGCCTCATGAGCAGATTTGAGATGACAGAGGAAAGAAAGAACTGCCTGATGAGGGGGAGGGAAGAGAGTGAAAAAGCCACCTTAAAACTAAATATTAAAAGAACTAAGATTATGGCATCCAGCCCCATCACTTCATGGTAAACAGAAGGGGAAAAGGTAGAAGCAGTGATTATTTCCTCTTCTTGGGCTCTAAAATCACTGAGAATGGTGGTTGCAGCCTTGAAATCAGAAGACAACTGCTTCTTGGCAGGAAAGCTGTAACAAACCTAGACAGTGTGTTAAAAAGCCAAATCATCACTTTACTGACAAAGGTCCATATAGTCAAGGGTACGGTCTTTCCAGTAGTCATGTGTCGTTGTGAGAGTTGGACCATAAAGAAGGCAGAGTGCCAAAGAATTGGTGCTCTTGAACTATGGTACTGGAGAAGACTCTTGAGAGTCCCTTGGACAGCAAGGAGATCAAACCAGTCAATCTTAAAGGAAATCAACCCTGAACTTTCATTGGAAGGACTGAGGCTGAAGTTGAAGCTCCAATACTTTGGTCATCTGATGTGAAAACCCAACTCATTGAAAAAGACCTTGATGCTGAGAAAGATTGAAGGCAGAAAGAGAAGAGGGCGATGAAGGATGACAGGACTAGATGGCATCACTGATGCAATGGACATGAGCTTGGGCAAACTCTGGGAGATGATGAGGGGCCGGGAGGCCAGGCAAGCTGCAGTCCACGGGACTGAAAAGAGTTGGAAATGACTGGGCAACTGAACAACTGTAAGAACAGCAACAGAGAAAAGAAGTCAGGAAACTAAAAGAAGTATCAATGGAAATTACACAATCTGAAGAGTAAAGAGAAAAAAGAAATGAATAGAGCCTCAGTACATGAAGGATACAATCACATGCATAATAGGATTCCCAGAAGAGAAAAACAAATATGTGAAAATACAACGGCTAACAATATCTCATATTTGATGAAAAACATTAATCTACAGATCCAAGAAGTTTAATGAATTCCAAGTAGGATAAACACAGAGATCAGTATCTAGACTTACTGTAGGCAAACTACTGAAAGACAAACAAAATCTTGAAAGTCACAAGGGAAAATGTGACTCACACATATAGAACAGTAACAGTATCATTAAAAGTTAACTTCTCATCAGAAACCACAGAAGTGAGAAGACAGTGAAATGGCATGTTTAAAATGCTAAAAGTAAAAAAAAGAAGGTTAATCAAGAGTTATATATAGGGCTAAAACACTCTGCAGAAATAAAAGTCATAGAGAAGACATTCTCAGACGAACAAGAAATGAGAAAATCAGGTGCTAACAGAACCCTGCAAGAAATATTAAAAAGTTTCTAGGGCTGAAAAAAATGATACCAGGAGGCAAATAAAGCAGCTGGAAGGAAAGTTCTTCTATGAGATAGTGTATGATCTATCCTGGAGAATGCTCTGTATGTGCTGCAAAGGAGTATATATTCTACACTTTAAGTAGAGAAGTATATTTAAGGTGGTTAATAGTGCTGAACAAGTTTTCTATATCCTGTGTTGTTCTATCAGATGATAAGAAAGGAGTATTAAGATCTTCAACTATAATTGAGCTGTGGATTTTCCTTTTACACTTTAAGTTTTGAGGAAGTATAATTTATAAAGGTCAACCCTGAACTTTCATTGGAAGGACTGAGGCTGAAGTTGAAGCTCCAATACTTTGGTCATCTGATGTGAAAACCCAACTCATTGAAAAAGACCTTGATGCTGAGAAAGATTGAAGGCAGAAAGAGAAGAGGGCGATGAAGGATGACAGGACTAGATGGCATCACTGATGCAATGGACATGAGCTTGGGCAAACTCTGGGAGATGATGAGGGGCCGGGAGGCCAGGCAAGCTGCAGTCCACGGGACTGAAAAGAGTTGGAAATGACTGGGCAACTGAACAACTGTAAGAACAGCAACAGAGAAAAGAAGTCAGGAAACTAAAAGAAGTATCAATGGAAATTACACAATCTGAAGAGTAAAGAGAAAAAAGAAATGAATAGAGCCTCAGTACATGAAGGATACAATCACATGCATAATAGGATTCCCAGAAGAGAAAAACAAATATGTGAAAATACAACGGCTAACAATATCTCATATTTGATGAAAAACATTAATCTACAGATCCAAGAAGTTTAATGAATTCCAAGTAGGATAAACACAGAGATCAGTATCTAGACTTACTGTAGGCAAACTACTGAAAGACAAACAAAATCTTGAAAGTCACAAGGGAAAATGTGACTCACACATATAGAACAGTAACAGTATCATTAAAAGTTAACTTCTCATCAGAAACCACAGAAGTGAGAAGACAGTGAAATGGCATGTTTAAAATGCTAAAAGTAAAAAAAAGAAGGTTAATCAAGAGTTATATATAGGGCTAAAACACTCTGCAGAAATAAAAGTCATAGAGAAGACATTCTCAGACGAACAAGAAATGAGAAAATCAGGTGCTAACAGAACCCTGCAAGAAATATTAAAAAGTTTCTAGGGCTGAAAAAAATGATACCAGGAGGCAAATAAAGCAGCTGGAAGGAAAGTTCTTCTATGAGATAGTGTATGATCTATCCTGGAGAATGCTCTGTATGTGCTGCAAAGGAGTATATATTCTACACTTTAAGTAGAGAAGTATATTTAAGGTGGTTAATAGTGCTGAACAAGTTTTCTATATCCTGTGTTGTTCTATCAGATGATAAGAAAGGAGTATTAAGATCTTCAACTATAATTGAGCTGTGGATTTTCCCTTTTAATTCTGTCATTTTCTGCTTAATGTATTTTAGTCTCAGTGGTTAAGGAGATATACATTTATAATGGTACATATTTTTGACACACTGATCTTTTTATCATTATAAATTTTCCCTCTTTAACTCCAGTAACAGTTTTTATCTTAAAGTCAATTTTGTCTCTTCTCAAAATATTTACTGCACCTAATACTGTTTGCAAGATGTATCTTTTCCCCTTTTTATTTTCAACTTATTTGAACCTCCTCAACCTATTTCAATCTATCTGGCTCTAAACTATGTCTTTTTTGATAGGATATAGTTGGACCCTGCTCTTTGATCAAGTTGGGAAATTTCTGCCCTTTGACTGCTGTATTTATACCACTCACACTTAATGTAGTTATTGATAAGACCACATCTGTATCTGTGATTTTACTATTTTTATTATGTCTCATGTCTTTTCTTTTATTAATATCTTTTGTCTTATGTATTTTCATATGCTATTTTAACTTCCTTTGTTAATTTTTTAGCTATAGTTCTTGAATGATTTTCTTAGTGGCTGTTCTAGGGGCCACAATATACATCATTAACTAATAACAATATATTTCAGACTAATACTAGCTTAATTATGGTAAAATATAGCAACTTTGCTCCAATGTAGCACCATTCCCACCTTTCTCATTGTTGTAACTATTGCTTTAAGAAACCTTTATGTTTTCTTAAAAGTAATTAAGAAGTATTTTAATAATTAAGAAATAATACATCAAGTCTCATATTTCCAATGAAATTGTCATGTCTAATAAACCATTTACTAGGGCAGGGGTTTGAAACTGTTACAGTAAAGGGTCATATAGTAAGTATTTTCAGCTCTGCAGGTCACATACAGTATATGCTGCATATTATTGATTTTTCTTAGTTTGAGAAATATTAAGATGCTTTCAAAAACTAAATAAAGCAGCTGGAAGGAAAGTTCTTCTATGAGATAGTGTATGATCTATCCTGGAGAATGCTCTGTATGTGCTGCAAAGGAGTATATATTCTACACTTTAAGTAGAGAAGTATATTTAAGGTGGTTAATAGTGCTGAACAAGTTTTCTATATCCTGTGTTGTTCTATCAGATGATAAGAAAGGAGTATTAAGATCTTCAACTATAATTGAGCTGTGGATTTTCCTTTTAATTCTGTCATTTTCTGCTTAATGTATTTTAGTCTCAGTGGTTAAGGAGATATACATTTATAATGGTACATATTTTTGACACACTGATCTTTTTATCATTATAAATTTTCCCTCTTTAACTCCAGTAACAGTTTTTATCTTAAAGTCAATTTTGTCTCTTCTCAAAATATTTACTGCACCTAATACTGTTTGCAAGATGTATCTTTTCCCCTTTTTATTTTCAACTTATTTGAACCTCCTCAACCTATTTCAATCTATCTGGCTCTAAACTATGTCTTTTTTGATAGGATATAGTTGGACCCTGCTCTTTGATCAAGTTGGGAAATTTCTGCCCTTTGACTGCTGTATTTATACCACTCACACTTAATGTAGTTATTGATAAGACCACATCTGTATCTGTGATTTTACTATTTTTATTATGTCTCATGTCTTTTCTTTTATTAATATCTTTTGTCTTATGTATTTTCATATGCTATTTTAACTTCCTTTGTTAATTTTTTAGCTATAGTTCTTGAATGATTTTCTTAGTGGCTGTTCTAGGGGCCACAATATACATCATTAACTAATAACAATATATTTCAGACTAATACTAGCTTAATTATGGTAAAATATAGCAACTTTGCTCCAATGTAGCACCATTCCCACCTTTCTCATTGTTGTAACTATTGCTTTAAGAAACCTTTATGTTTTCTTAAAAGTAATTAAGAAGTATTTTAATAATTAAGAAATAATACATCAAGTCTCATATTTCCAATGAAATTGTCATGTCTAATAAACCATTTACTAGGGCAGGGGTTTGAAACTGTTACAGTAAAGGGTCATATAGTAAGTATTTTCAGCTCTGCAGGTCACATACAGTATATGCTGCATATTATTGATTTTTTCTTAGTTTCACTGAAAAATAACTGATGCATAAGTTAAGGTGTACACTGTGATGATATGATTTACATATATGATAAAAGTCATTACCACAAAAGGTTCAACTAACATCCATCTTCTTGCATAGATATAATTTAATAAAAGAAGAAAAAAAGAGGAAAAATTCTACCTATGTGAGAACTCAGGATTTACTCTCTTAATCACTTACCCATATACTGTATAGCAGTGTTAGCTACAATAGTTGTGTTGTACATTACATCCCTAGTACTTATTTAACTTACAAATGGAAGTTTATATCTTTTGGCCACCTTTCTCCATTTGCCCCTCCTATCATCTTCTGCCTCTAGTAAACACAAGTTTGATCTCTGTTTCTATGAGTTTAGTCTTTTATTTTCCTAGATTATACAATCTTTGCATTTCTCTGACTTATATCATGCAGCAAAATGTCTTCAGGTCCATCCATAGTGTTGTAAATGGTACTATTTCCTTTTTTTATGGCTTAAATTATATAACAAATTCTTTATTCACTCACATGTAAGTTATTTCTATGTCTTGGTTATTGTATATAATAAACATGGGAGTACATATATCTTTTCATGTTAGTGTTGACATTTCCTTTTGATAGATGGTCAAAAGAAAAACCACTGGATCACATAGGAGATCTATTTTACTGAGGAACTTCTATATGCTTTTCCACAGTGGCTATATTAATCCTAACCCTAATCTTAACATCAAGAGTGCAGAGGTGTTCCCTTTTCTCCACAAGCAGGGCAACATTCGCTATCCCTTGTCTTTTCCATTATAGGGCTATTTTAATAGGTGTAAGGTATCTGAATGTGTTTTAATTTCCCCTGATGACTAAAGATGTGGCATATCTTTTCATGTACAGGCTGGCCTTTCACATAACTTCTGAAGACATGTCTATTTAGATTCTTAGCCCATTTTTAAATTGGAATTTTGGGGTTTTCCACTATTGAGTTGTATATGGTCTTTATGTATCTTGGATATTAACCCCTCATCAGATATATAATTACCAAATACATTTTTCCCATTCTATAGGTTGTCTTTTCACTTTGCTGATGGTTTCTTTGGCTATGCAAACCCTTAGGCTTGCTGTAGTCCCACTTGTTCATTTTTTTTTTTTTTTTTTTTTTTGCTGTGCTTTAGGTGTTATCTCCAAAAAAATCATTACCATGACCCATTTCAAGGACCCTTATTCATATGTTTTATTCTAGGAGTTTCATAGTTTCAGGTTTAAATTTAAACCTTTAACCTATTTCAAATTAGTATCTGTGAGTAATACACATTATGAGTCTTGTTTCTTGAGGTAGGATTGTATTGTAAGCTTCTCTCTTAGAACTGCTTCTGCTGCATTCCATAGGTTTTCAGTTGCTGTGATTTCATTAGCATTTTCTTCTAGGAATATTTTTATTTCCCTTTTGATTTCTTCAGTAATCTGTTTAATAATTAGAAATGTATTATTTAATCTCCATGTGTTTGTGTTTTTTATGTTTTTCCCCCTTATAATTGATATCTAGTTGCATAGTATTGTGGTCAGCAAAGATGGTTTCAATTTTCTTAAATTTACTGAGGTTTGATTTGTGACACAGGATGTGGTCTATCCTGGAGAATGTTCCATGTGCACTTGAGAAGAGAGTGTTTTCTTCTGCTTTTGGATGGAAAGCCCTAAAGATAACAATGAGATCCATCTTGTCTAATGTATCATTTAAGGTTTGTGTTTCCTTATTAATTTTCTGTTTTGATGATCTGTCCATTGGTGTTAAAGTCTCCTACTATTATTGTGTTACTGTCAATTTCTCCTTTTATGTCTGACAGTGTTTGCCTTATGTATTGAGTTATTCCTAAGTGGGGTGCGTAGATATTTATAATTGTTATGTCTTCCTCTTGGATTGATCACTTGATCAGTATGTAGTGTCCTTCCTTGTCTCTTATAATCTTCTTTAAGGTCTTTGTTGTCTGATATGAGGATTGCTACATTCTCTCACTTTCAGTCTATATGTGTTTTTTGGTCTGAAGTGGGTTTCTTGTAAACAGTATATATATTGGTCTTGTTTTCAAATCCATTCAGCTAGTCTGTGTCTTTTGGTTGGAGCATTTGATCCATTTACATTCAAACTAATTATTGATACAAATGCTCCAATTGCCATCTTCTTAAATGTATGGGGTTTGTTTTATAGATCTTTTTCTTCTCTTGTATTTGCTGACTATATAAGTCCCTTTACCATTTGTTGTAAGGTTGGTTTGGTGGTGCTAAAATGTCTTAACTTGTGCTTGTCTTCAAGGACCCTTATTCATATGTTTTATTCTAGGAGTTTCATAGTTTCAGGTTTAAATTTAAACCTTTAACCTATTTCAAATTAGTATCTGTGAGTAATACACATTATGAGTCTTGTTTCTTGAGGTAGGATTGTATTGTAAGCTTCTCTCTTAGAACTGCTTCTGCTGCATTCCATAGGTTTTCAGTTGCTGTGATTTCATTAGCATTTTCTTCTAGGAATATTTTTATTTCCCTTTTGATTTCTTCAGTAATCTGTTTAATAATTAGAAATGTATTATTTAATCTCCATGTGTTTGTGTTTTTTATGTTTTTCCCCCTTATAATTGATATCTAGTTGCATAGTATTGTGGTCAGCAAAGATGGTTTCAATTTTCTTAAATTTACTGAGGTTTGATTTGTGACACAGGATGTGGTCTATCCTGGAGAATGTTCCATGTGCACTTGAGAAGAGAGTGTTTTCTTCTGCTTTTGGATGGAAAGCCCTAAAGATAACAATGAGATCCATCTTGTCTAATGTATCATTTAAGGTTTGTGTTTCCTTATTAATTTTCTGTTTTGATGATCTGTCCATTGGTGTTAAAGTCTCCTACTATTATTGTGTTACTGTCAATTTCTCCTTTTATGTCTGACAGTGTTTGCCTTATGTATTGAGTTATTCCTAAGTGGGGTGCGTAGATATTTATAATTGTTATGTCTTCCTCTTGGATTGATCACTTGATCAGTATGTAGTGTCCTTCCTTGTCTCTTATAATCTTCTTTAAGGTCTTTGTTGTCTGATATGAGGATTGCTACATTCTCTCACTTTCAGTCTATATGTGTTTTTTGGTCTGAAGTGGGTTTCTTGTAAACAGTATATATATTGGTCTTGTTTTCAAATCCATTCAGCTAGTCTGTGTCTTTTGGTTGGAGCATTTGATCCATTTACATTCAAACTAATTATTGATACAAATGCTCCAATTGCCATCTTCTTAAATGTATGGGGTTTGTTTTATAGATCTTTTTCTTCTCTTGTATTTGCTGACTATATAAGTCCCTTTACCATTTGTTGTAAGGTTGGTTTGGTGGTGCTAAAATGTCTTAACTTGTGCTTGTCTGTAAAGCTTTTGACATCTCCATCAATTCTGAATGAGATCCTTGCCAGGTAGAGTACTCTTGGTTATAGATTTTTCCCTTCCAGTACTTTAAACATGTCTTGCCATTCCCTCTGGCCTGCAGAATTTCTGCTGAAAGATCAGTGGTTAAACGTGTGAGGTTTCCCATGTATGTCATTTGCTGCTTTGCCTTTGCTGCTTTTAATATTCTTTCTTTGTGTTTAATTTGTGTTAGCTTAATTAGTAAGTGTCGTGGCATGTTTCTCCTCAGGTTCATCCTATACGGGACTCTGTGCTTCTTGGACTTGACTGACTTTCCTTTCCCACGTTGGGGAAGTTTTCAACTATCATCTCTTCATAATTTTACTCATACCTTTCTTTTTTTCTTCTTCTTCTGGAACATCTATAATTAAAATATTGGTACATATGATATTACCCCAGAGGTCTCTGAGACTATCCTCAGCTCTTTTCATTCTTCAAGCTTTATTCTGTTCTTCAGCAGTTATTTTCACCATTCTATCCTCCAGCTCACTTATCCATTTTTCTGCCTCAGATATTCTGCTCTTGATTCCTTCTAGAGTATTTTTAAGTTCAGCAATTGAGTTGTTTGTCTCTGTTGCTTGTTCTTCAAGTTCTTGTATTCTTTTGTTCAGTCTGTTAGTTGATTCTTGCACTTTCTCTAATATTCTTTTTTCAACATTATGGATGATCTTTATGATCTATATTCTGAATTCTCTTTCAGAAAGTTTGTCTAATTACTCTTCATTTATTTGAACTTGTGTGTATGTACACTGTTTCTTCATTTGTGCAGTATTTCTCTACCCTTTCATTATTATTATTACTTTTTTAACTGACGATGTTTGAGGTCGCCTTTTCTCAGGCTTAGAGGTTGAATTCTTTCTTGCTTTTGGTTTCTGCCCTTGAAAGTTTGGTCCAGTGGTCTTGTGTAAGCTTCTTGTAGGGTGTGGGATGAGGTGGGTTTTTGTTATTTTTATTTTTCCCTCTGACAGGAAGGACTGAGTTAGGTCTGCAGATGATTGGTTTTGTATTTTTGTCTTGTTTGTTGTTTGGATGAGGTGTCTTACTCAGGGTGCTGCTCGTGGTTGGGTGATGCCATTCTTGCACAAAAGTGCTTGCCTTTGTGGGAGTTCTCACTGTTCAATGCTCTCTAGCATTAGGCATTCTCTGGTGGTATAGGTTCTTGGAGTCGGTTTTCCCTCTCCAATGCCCCTGGGCTTAATGCCTGGCCAGGGAATGGAGATTCCACAGTTGGTTTGTTATGGCATTAAATGGTATTAAAATAAATATAAAGAGATGAGAAACAGAAGCTGTACTTCTGACAAATGGCAATTAAAATATCATGCAAATATTATCTAACATACTGGAATATACAAACATATACAGGCATAACATAATCCAAACAGTCCAAGAAACAATAATGTACAATAGATTAATGAGGTGAATACAGGAAACAAGAAATCAGTTCTTCATCTCATCTTCTTTTTCTTCTTCTTCTGGAACATCTATAATTAAAATATTGGTACATATGATATTACCCCAGAGGTCTCTGAGACTATCCTCAGCTCTTTTCATTCTTCAAGCTTTATTCTGTTCTTCAGCAGTTATTTTCACCATTCTATCCTCCAGCTCACTTATCCATTTTTCTGCCTCAGATATTCTGCTCTTGATTCCTTCTAGAGTATTTTTAAGTTCAGCAATTGAGTTGTTTGTCTCTGTTGCTTGTTCTTCAAGTTCTTGTATTCTTTTGTTCAGTCTGTTAGTTGATTCTTGCACTTTCTCTAATATTCTTTTTTCAACATTATGGATGATCTTTATGATCTATATTCTGAATTCTCTTTCAGAAAGTTTGTCTAATTACTCTTCATTTATTTGAACTTGTGTGTATGTACACTGTTTCTTCATTTGTGCAGTATTTCTCTACCCTTTCATTATTATTATTACTTTTTTAACTGACGATGTTTGAGGTCGCCTTTTCTCAGGCTTAGAGGTTGAATTCTTTCTTGCTTTTGGTTTCTGCCCTTGAAAGTTTGGTCCAGTGGTCTTGTGTAAGCTTCTTGTAGGGTGTGGGATGAGGTGGGTTTTTGTTATTTTTATTTTTCCCTCTGACAGGAAGGACTGAGTTAGGTCTGCAGATGATTGGTTTTGTATTTTTGTCTTGTTTGTTGTTTGGATGAGGTGTCTTACTCAGGGTGCTGCTCGTGGTTGGGTGATGCCATTCTTGCACAAAAGTGCTTGCCTTTGTGGGAGTTCTCACTGTTCAATGCTCTCTAGCATTAGGCATTCTCTGGTGGTATAGGTTCTTGGAGTCGGTTTTCCCTCTCCAATGCCCCTGGGCTTAATGCCTGGCCAGGGAATGGAGATTCCACAGTTGGTTTGTTATGGCATTAAATGGTATTAAAATAAATATAAAGAGATGAGAAACAGAAGCTGTACTTCTGACAAATGGCAATTAAAATATCATGCAAATATTATCTAACATACTGGAATATACAAACATATACAGGCATAACATAATCCAAACAGTCCAAGAAACAATAATGTACAATAGATTAATGAGGTGAATACAGGAAACAAGAAATGCTATTGACCAGTTAAGAACAAAACTAACTAAAGCACAAACTGGAAAACAACGCTAGAGCAAGGTCCCAACAGGGTATAAGTCAATAAAAACAAAACAGGCTAGGAAATATGATGAGGAAAAGAAAGAAGAGAAAGGAAGGATACAAAAGAAATATAGACTAGTAATGCAAAGTTAAATATAGGCAGATAAAGAAGACTTGTATGTATACTAAAGTTTAGTGAAATAGGAAAAGAACAGTAGAGAAAGCAAAAGAATAATTGTAGAAAAAATAATTATACATATAAAAAATTTAAAAATTAGAGGAAAAATACAGAAAAACAAGATAATAAAACCCCCTACAGAAGCACAAAAGGCCAGTGTTGAATAGAAGTATATAACCAAAATTAAATGTGTGGTTTAAAAATTTGAGTATATTTAATAGTACTGATAAGAATGGTAGTTATAGGGGCTTTCCTGGTGGTCCACTGGGTAAGGACACCACCTTGCAGTGCAAGGGGCACTGGTTTGATCCCTGGCCTGGGAAGATCCCACGTGCTGTGGAGCGGTTGGACCGATGTGTCCAATTACTGAGCCAGAGCTCTGGAGTGCATGCGCCCAGAGCTGGTGCTCTGCAGCGAGAGCAGCCACTGCGATGGGAGGCCCACACGGGCCAATGAAAGAGCAATAGAAGTGGCAAAAAAACAAAAAAGAAAAGAATGGTAGTTACAACTGTAGAAAGCAAAGGAAAAAAGAAAAAAAAATCTAGAGGCAACTCCAAAACCAGTCAAAATGTAAAAATACTAAATGTTTTTGTTTTGGGGACTCTGCTCTCAGTCCGTTTCCTTGCCTCTGGCAGCAGTTGTATCAGAAGGCCTCTTTTATGGTTTTTTGTTTTTGTTTTCTGCCTGTTCACGCACTAAAAGGCTGGGTGGGTCAGTCTCTTGATCATCAACCCAGTTATCTTTGTTGCTGGGTGAAGATATGTTCCCTCCCTGTAGTTGACCTGCAGCCAAACTAGGGTACGGGTAATGGCGACCCTCTCCAAATGGACCTATTCCTGCATGTTCTATCTGAACCACTGCTGCAGTGTCCCTGATCTCCGTGGCAGGCCACCATTGACCCCTACCTCCACTGGAGACTTCAGAACACTCAGAAGAGTCTGGTTCAGTTTCATGTGGGTTCACTGCTCCTTTCTCTCGAATCCTAGTGTGCACAGGGTCTGGTACTCCAGTCCTGCTCCGGCTCTATGATCTGGCAACCTCCTTCAAGAGGACTTAGCATGCAATGCTGTCTTTCCAAGGACTGCTCTAGGGAACTTCTAACCCAAGGAGACCTTCAGACCCTCAAAGGCAGGTCTGGCTCAGTCTCTTGGTGGGGTCTCTGCTCCTTTCCTGGTCTTGGTGTGTAAAAGGTTTTGTTCTGCTTGTGTCCACCCAGTCTCTGATGGGTTTGAGGCTTGATTTTAAAAGCATGAATGTGCCCTGTCTTGTCCCTTGTGCCCTGTACTGTCTTGTTGCAGCTTCCCCTTTGCTCTTGGATGTGGGGCATCTTTTTTGTGGTTAGATCCAATCTCCTGTCAATGGTTTTTCAGCAGCTAGCTGCAATTCTGGCATACCCACAGGAGCAGATGAATGTACGTCATTCTACTTCGTCATCTTGGTCTCTCTCCTTTTATTTTTTTCTTCTCTGGCTGCCATGGCTAGGGCTTCCAAAATCATGTTGAATAAAAGTGGTGAGAGTAGACATCCTTTTCTTGTTCCTCATCTTAAAAGAAATGTCTTCAGTTTTCCCTCACTGAGTATGATGCTAGCCATAGGTCTGTCATATATGGTCTTTATTATGTTGCAGTATGTTCCCTTTATGGGGATTCTCCACTGACTCAGTGGTAAAGATTATTCTTGCAATGCAGGAGATGCAGGAGATACAGGTTATATCACTGGGTTGGGAAGATTTCCCTGGAGGCAGACATGGCAACCCACTCCAGTATTCATGCCTGGAGAATCCCATGGACAGAGGAGCCTTGCAGGCTACTGTCAATCAGGCCAAGGCTCAGACACGACTAACGTGACTAAGCACTGCACAAGTGCATGTTCCCTCTATGCTCACTTTCTGGAGAGTTTTTATCATAAATGGGTGTTGAATTTTGCCAAAAGTTTTTTCTGCATCTATAGAGATTATCATAGTTGTTTCTTCTTCAATTTGTTGATGTGGTATATCATACTGATTGATTTATATATATTGAAAAATCCTTGCATCCCTGGAATAAATTCCATTTGATCATGGTGTATGATCTTTCTAATGCTTTTGTAGGAACTGGTTTCCTACTCTTTTGTTGAAGATTACTGCCTCTGTGTTCATGACTGATATTGGTGTGTAACTGTCATTTTATGTGGTATCACTGTCTGGTTTTGGTATCAGGGTGATGACGGGAGTGTTCCTTCCTCTGCAATTTTTGGGAAGAGTTTCAAAAGGATATGTGTTAACTCTTCTCTAAATGTATGATAGAATTCACCTGTGAAATTATCTGGTCCTGGACTTCTGTTTATTGGGAGCTTTTTAAATAAGTTTCACTTTCAGTACTCGTGATTGCTCTGTTCATATTTTCTATTTCTTCCTGGGAGATTGCACCTTTCAGTACAGTTCAGTCTTGGGAGACTGTACTTTTCTAAGAACTTGTACATTTCTTCAAGTTTGTACATTTTATTGGCAATATAATTGCTTACAATAGTTTAATTTTTTCCAATCTCCTGTCAATGGTTTTTCAGCAGCTAGCTGCAATTCTGGCATTCCACGAATGTAGTCATTCTACTTCGTCATCTTGGTCTCTCTCCTTTTATTTTTTTCTTCTCTGGCTGCCATGGCTAGGGCTTCCAAAATCATGTTGAATAAAAGTGGTGAGAGTAGACATCCTTTTCTTGTTCCTCATCTTAAAAGAAATGTCTTCAGTTTTCCCTCACTGAGTATGATGCTAGCCATAGGTCTGTCATATATGGTCTTTATTATGTTGCAGTATGTTCCCTTTATGGGGATTCTCCACTGACTCAGTGGTAAAGATTATTCTTGCAATGCAGGAGATGCAGGAGATACAGGTTATATCACTGGGTTGGGAAGATTTCCCTGGAGGCAGACATGGCAACCCACTCCAGTATTCATGCCTGGAGAATCCCATGGACAGAGGAGCCTTGCAGGCTACTGTCAATCAGGCCAAGGCTCAGACACGACTAACGTGACTAAGCACTGCACAAGTGCATGTTCCATCTATGCTCACTTTCTGGAGAGTTTTTATCATAAATGGGTGTTGAATTTTGCCAAAAGTTTTTTCTGCATCTATAGAGATTATCATAGTTGTTTCTTCTTCAATTTGTTGATGTGGTATATCATACTGATTGATTTATATATATTGAAAAATCCTTGCATCCCTGGAATAAATTCCATTTGATCATGGTGTATGATCTTTCTAATGCTTTTGTAGGAACTGGTTTCCTACTCTTTTGTTGAAGATTACTGCCTCTGTGTTCATGACTGATATTGGTGTGTAACTGTCATTTTATGTGGTATCACTGTCTGGTTTTGGTATCAGGGTGATGACGGGAGTGTTCCTTCCTCTGCAATTTTTGGGAAGAGTTTCAAAAGGATATGTGTTAACTCTTCTCTAAATGTATGATAGAATTCACCTGTGAAATTATCTGGTCCTGGACTTCTGTTTATTGGGAGCTTTTTAAATAAGTTTCACTTTCAGTACTCGTGATTGCTCTGTTCATATTTTCTATTTCTTCCTGGGAGATTGCACCTTTCAGTACAGTTCAGTCTTGGGAGACTGTACTTTTCTAAGAACTTGTACATTTCTTCAAGTTTGTACATTTTATTGGCAATATAATTGCTTACAATAGTCTCTCATGATTCTTTGTATTTCTGTCCTTATGTAATTTCTCCCTTCTCATTTCCAATTCTGATTTGAGCCTTCTCCCTTTTTTCTTGAGGAGTCTAGCTAAAGGTTTACCAATTTTATTTATGTTTTCAAAGATTGAGGCTTTCATTTATTTTTCTATTGTTTTCTTCATCCCTATTTCGTTTCTGCTCTGAACTTTATAATTTCTTTCTTTCTGCTAACTTTGGGTTTTGTTTATTCTTTCTCTTGTTGGTTTAGGTGTAAGATTAAATTGTTTATTTGAGATCTTTCTTGTTTCCTAAGACTTTATTTCTATGAACTTCCCTCTTATTACCGCTTTTGCTGCATCCCATATGTTTGGATCATTGTGCTTTCAATTTCATTTGTCTCCAGCTATTTTTTTTTTTTTTAATTTATTTATTTTGGCGGGGGTGGGGAGGGTGGGCGAGCCACTTCCCCTGGTTTTTCATTTGTCTAGTTTCATCTATCTTTGTTTTTTGGCCCATGTGGGCCTCCCATTGTAGTGGCCTCTGTTGTCACAGAGCACCAGCTCTGGGCGCATGCGCTCCAGAGCTCTGGCTCAGTAATTGGACACATGGGTCCAGCCGCTCCACAGCACGTGGGATCTTCCCAGGCCAGGGATCGAATCGGTGCCCCTTGCACTGCAAGGCGGTGTCCCTACCCACTGGACCACCAGGGAAGCCCGTCTCTAGCTATTTTTAAATTTCCTCCTTTATTTCTTCAATGATCCATTAGTTGCTTAGAAGTCTATTGCTTAGCTTCCACATGTTTGTGTTTGATTTTTACAGAATTTTTTCTGAAGGTTTATTTCTATTCTCATAGCATTGCGGTTGGTAAAGATGCTCGATATGATTTAAATTTTCTTAAATTTACCAAGGCTCACTTTGTGTGTCAGCACAGAACAACTGAGGTAAAAGAATGGATTGAGCTTGTGCTCAATCCTGGAGAATGCTCCATGTGCACTTGAGAAGAATGTATAGTCTGCTGCTTTTGGATAGAATGCCCTATAAATATCAATTAATTCCATCTGGTTTAATATATCATTTTAAGGCCTATGTTTCCTTACTGATTTGATATCTGGATGATCTGTCCAATCATGAAGTTGGGTTGTTAGTGTTCCCCAGTCTTATTGTGTTACTGTTGCTTTTTCATTTTATGGTTGTTAGTTTTTGGCTTAGCTACTGAGGTGTTCCTATCTTGGGTGCATATATATTTACAATTGTTATAGATTCCTCTTGGATTGATCTCTTGATCATTATGTAGTTTTTTTTTTTTTTGGTCTCTTATTTTAAAGTCTATTCTGTCTGATATGAGCATTGTTACTCTAGTTTTGTTTTGCTTTTTATTTGCATGGAACAGCTTTTTCAATCTCTTAACTTTCAGTCTGTATGCATTCCTAGATCTGAAGCGGATCTCTTCTACACAGCAGATATATGTTTAAGTACCTTGTTTTGGTGTCCATTCAGCTAATCTATGTCTTTTGACTGGAACATTTAATATATTTACATTTAAGGTAATTATTGATATGCATGTTCTTACTTCCATTTTTGTAAAATTGTTTTGGATTTGTTTTTGTAGGTCTTTTTTCTTCCCTTCCTCTTTTGCTGACTGTTGTGATTTGTTACTAACTTCAGTACCGTGTTTAGATTCCTTTTCCTTTTTCGTGTGTGTATCTATTGTAGATTTTTGGCCTGTGGTTATCGTGAGGTCTTGATATAGCATCCTGTATATAAAAAACTGTTTTAAGTTACTGGTCCTTTAATTTCAAATGCACTTCCAATAAAGTGCATTTGCCTTTACCAGTGACCATTTCCATTTGTAATTTTCTTGTTTCTTTCCCACTTAAACCTCTTTTAAAATTTGTTGCAAAGCTCTCTGGTGGTACTGAATTCTTTTGGCTTTTGCTTCACTATAAAGTTTCTTACTTCATCAAATCTGAATGAGAGTCTTGCTGAGTGGAGTACTCTTTATTGTAGGTTCTTCCCTTTCATCACTTTAAATATATTGTGCCAATTTCTGGCCTGCAGTTTCTGCCAAGAATATACAAAGGAATTCCCATAAGGTTATCAACTGATTTCTTGGCAAATGTACAATGAAGGTAGAAAATCATCCCCACATTAATATGTCAAGAACAGCAATCGTGAAAAGAGTACAAATGCAGTTTATTGGAAGTGCAGTTGAAATTAAAGGACCAGTAACTTAAAACAGTTGATAACCTTATGGGAATTCCTTTGTATATTATTTGTTGTCTTTCCCTTATTGTTTTTGATATTTTTTCTGTTTCTTACTTTTGTCAATTTAATTACTACATGTCTCGATGTGTTCCTTCTTGGGTTTATCCTGCCTGGGACTCTCTGCTTCCTGTACTTGACTGTTTCCTTTTCCACGCTGGGGAATTTTTAAATTCTTACCTTTTCAAATATTTTCTTGGGTCCTTTCTCTCAGCCATTTATTGTTGTCCCAGAGGTCTCTTCGACTGTTCTTTCTTGTCACTGTGCTTTCCTTGTTCTAAGGGAGTGACTTCCACCTGTCTTCCAGGTCACTAATCCATCTTTTGCCTCAGTTGTTCTGCTATTGATTCTTCTTAGTGCATTTTTCATTTCAGTTATCGTATTATTCATCTGTTTGTTCCTTAGCCTTCTAGGTCTTTGTTAAACTTTTATATATATATATCTTCTTGATCTGTCCCTCCATTATTCTTCCAAGGTCTTGGATCATCTTTATTATTAATATCATTACTCTAAATTCTTTTGGGGTAGAAAGCCTATCTCCATTTCATTTAGTTGTTCTAGGGTTTTATCTTGTTCTTTCATCTTCTGATTCATTTTGTCTGACTTTCTGTAATTGCAGCTTTTATTCCTCAAGCTGCAGGGTTGTAGCTCTTCTTGCCTCTCCTGTCAGCCCCTGGTGGATGAGGCTGTCTAAGAGGCTTGTGCAGGCTTCCTGGTGGAAGGGACTTGTTCCTGCCTTCTGATTGGTGGAAAGCATGGCCATGTCAAGAATCATGTTTACTGGGAAACTATTCAGAAAGAGTTTAAGCAGCTTGTATGCTTATGGGTGCTGCTGTGTTCCTTCCCTGTGGTTGTTTGGCCCGAATGATTTTTCTCTTTTATTTTAGTCAAGTTATAAATCACATTGATTGATTTGGATATGTTGAACCATTCTTGCATCCCAGGGATAAATCCCACTGGATCGTAGTGACTGATCCTTTTAATGTGTTGCTGAATTCAATTTGCTAGTATTTTATCAATGATTTTTACACCTACAGTTATCAAAGATATTGATCTGTAGTTTTCTTTCCTAATAGTGGCCTTGATTGGGCATCAGGGATGATGCTGTCCCTGTAAATTTGGGAGTGTTCCCATTTCTGCAATATTTTAACAGAGCTCAGGAAGGATTAGTGTTAATTCTTTACACATTTGGTAAAATTCACCAGTGAGGCCATCTAATCCTAGAATTTTCTTTGTTGGTAGATTTTTGAGTAGAAATTCAATCTTTACTAATAATTGGTCCATTTCTAGATTTTATATGTCTTCTCAATTTAGTCTTGGAAAGTTGTATGTTTCTTAGACTCTTCCCAGTTCTTCAGGTCGTCTAGTTGTTGCCATAGAGTTGTTCATAGAACATCTTCTGCTCCTTTAAATTTCTGTGTATCAGTAATAATGTCTCCTTTTTCATCTATAATTTTGTTGATTTGTGCCTTTTCTCTTTTTCCCTTGGTTAGTTTAAGGGTTTGCCAATTTTGTTTTTCTTTTCAAGGAGCCAAAATCTTAATTTGGCTAATATTTTCTATTGTTATTTGTTGTTGGGCTCTATTTCATTTTATCTGCTTTAATTTTTTAAAAATATTTTTATTATTTATTTATTTGGGGGGGGCGGGTTGGGGAGGGAGGGCCACTTCTATTGGTCTTTCATTTGTCTATTTTCATCCATTTTTGTTCTTTTGGCCCATGTGGGCCTCCCATCACGGTGGCCTCTGTTGTTGCAGAGCACAAGCTCTGGGCGCATGTGCTCCAGAGCTCCAGCTCAGGAATTGGACTGATCCTGAACATCGGTCCAGCCGCTCCGCGGCATGTGGGATCTTCCCAGGTCAGGGATCGAACCAGCGCCCCTTGCACTGCAAGGCGGTGTCCTTACCCACTGGACCACCAGGGAAGCCCTATCTGCTTTAATCTTGATTTCCTTTCTTCTACTAAATTTAGGGGCAGCTTACTTTTCTTTTACTAGTTCCTTAAGGCATTGAGCTAAGTTGCTTTGAGAGGACCTTCCTTCTTAATGTAGGCATTTATTGCTACAAACTTCCCTCTTGGAATGTCTTTGGCTATATCTCACAAATTCAATGCTTCCATTTTTATTTGTCTGAAGAAATTATTTTCCTTTTAATTTTATCTTTGAGTCATTAGTTGTTTAGGAAAGCACTGTATAATTTCCATGCGTTTATGAATTTTCTAGTTTTCTTATTTTTTTTTTTCCAATTAATGCAACTCAGTTGTTTATCAGAAAACAACAAATCACAGAAACCTTATGGTAAGTCAAGGGAAAAGTATTATTTACAACAAATGATAAAATAGTTTGTCTTTGGCAATATGATTACATAGGAAGAATGCAAAATGCAAGTATGGATGCCTCCAAGCAACACGATCAGGTCCCTAAAGTTCAGTGGATTGTGCCTGCTTCCACAGTGCTTCCCTAAATAACATAAACACAACTGAACATTGCTTTCTCTTCTACTATTCTTGCTTTCTATTCTTGATATTGGCAGTTTCACAGAGGAAAAAATACTAGAAAAAAATAGGCTTTTAAAAACATATTACTCTAGTAAATGAATTTGGCCGTGCAGGTCTATTAGCCAGAGGTCAGATGCTCCGACATATTAAGAGTAAACTTCTTGCTTCCAATTGCTTTATCAGTTTTATTTATCCTTCTGTAAAACAAAAACAGAACTCAGAAATGTTACAGAATCACAGTATAAAAAAATATACAAGTGTATAATGCTTTCCAGATGCATATGGATACTTGCTCCCTCCACATTGTCACTATGGCACTGTAAGTAGTGAGTCTGAATGACAGCAGGAAGCTTGTTACCAGAGCACAAGCTCTGGGCGCATGTGCTCCAGAGCTCCAGCTCAGGAATTGGACTGATCCTGAACATCGGTCCAGCCGCTCCGCGGGCATGTGGGATCTTCCCAGGTCAGGGATCGAACCAGCGCCCCTTGCACTGCAAGGCGGTGTCCTTACCCACTGGACCACCAGGGAAGCCCTATCTGCTTTAATCTTGATTTCCTTTCTTCTACTAAATTTAGGGGCAGCTTACTTTTCTTTTACTAGTTCCTTAAGGCATTGAGCTAAGTTGCTTTGAGAGGACCTTCCTTCTTAATGTAGGCATTTATTGCTACAAACTTCCCTCTTGGAATGTCTTTGGCTATATCTCACAAATTCAATGCTTCCATTTTTATTTGTCTGAAGAAATTATTTTCCTTTTAATTTTATCTTTGAGTCATTAGTTGTTTAGGAAAGCACTGTATAATTTCCATGCGTTTATGAATTTTCTAGTTTTCTTATTTTTTTTTTTCCAATTAATGCAACTCAGTTGTTTATCAGAAAACAACAAATCACAGAAACCTTATGGTAAGTCAAGGGAAAAGTATTATTTACAACAAATGATAAAATAGTTTGTCTTTGGCAATATGATTACATAGGAAGAATGCAAAATGCAAGTATGGATGCCTCCAAGCAACACGATCAGGTCCCTAAAGTTCAGTGGATTGTGCCTGCTTCCACAGTGCTTCCCTAAATAACATAAACACAACTGAACATTGCTTTCTCTTCTACTATTCTTGCTTTCTATTCTTGATATTGGCAGTTTCACAGAGGAAAAAATACTAGAAAAAAATAGGCTTTTAAAAACATATTACTCTAGTAAATGAATTTGGCCGTGCAGGTCTATTAGCCAGAGGTCAGATGCTCCGACATATTAAGAGTAAACTTCTTGCTTCCAATTGCTTTATCAGTTTTATTTATCCTTCTGTAAAACAAAAACAGAACTCAGAAATGTTACAGAATCACAGTATAAAAAAATATACAAGTGTATAATGCTTTCCAGATGCATATGGATACTTGCTCCCTCCACATTGTCACTATGGCACTGTAAGTAGTGAGTCTGAATGACAGCAGGAAGCTTGTTACCAAATTAGCTGTGAGAGTCAATTGCTCAACATACATGATCAAGAAGTGCTGAATGCTTGAATAATTGAAACTGCTAAGAGTTTCATCTGAAAAAAAAGGGAAGCATTGGAAACTCAGGTCAGAGCAATAAAAAGATGAAGACAATTTCTAGCTGTAACAGGCTCACCACATCAAAGTCTTTGAGGATCCAATATGGAATATTAATAATTACAAAAAGTAAGGAAGGCTATTCTCAACTTCTGCAAATGAAGTACAAAGGAAAATACTGTTGTAGTTATTCCAAATAAACCGTCTTGATTTCAACACTAATAAAACAAACAGGAAAGGTACTTGTAAGCATGATCACAGTAAAATTGAGAGTGAGATAGTAAAGTAAAAGTGAAGTCACTCAGTCATGTCCAGCTTTTTGCAACCCATGGATAAGCCATGGAATTCTCCAGCTAAGAATACGGGAGTGGGCAGCCTATCCCTTCTCCAGGGGATCTTCCTGACTCAGGAATTAAACCAGGGGTCTCCTGCATTGCAGACAGATTCTTTACCAGCTGAGCTACAAGTCCCCAGCTATTACTGTACTGCTATTCATTTCTCCCTTTAGACTGTTAGTTTCGCTTTAAATAATCCAGGTGTTCCAGTGCTGGGTGAGCAAATGTTTACAATTTTACATCTTTTTAATGAAGTAGCATTTTTTTTTTTTTTAAAGATTTTTATTTTATTTATTTATTTTGGGCGGGGGTTGGGTTGGGGAGGGAGGGGAGCAGGCGGGTCACTTCTATTGGTCTTTCGTTTCTCTATGTTCATCCGTCTTTGTTCTTTGACTCCTGTGGGCCTCCCATCGTGGTGGCATCTGTCGTTGTAGAGCGCCGGCTCTGGGTGCATGCACTCCAGAGCTCTGGCTCGGTAATTGGACACATCAGTCCAGCTGCTCCGCGGCACGTGGGATCTTCCCAGGCCAGGGCTCGAACCGGCGCCCCTTGCACTGCAAGGCGGCGTCCTTACCCACTGGACCACCAGAGGAAGCCCTGAAGTAGCACTTTTATCATTATATAATAACCTTTTTCTCTTCAGATGTAAGTACCATTTAAAATGTAAAAATAATTGTTACCTTGTAGGTCATAAAAAAATGTCTATAGGCTAAAAGTTGGCTTCAGGACCACAGTTTGCCAACCCCTGTGTTAGACTGTAAAATAAGCCTTATTAAACTTTTTAAAATACTGAAAACACACAAGAATATTCTCTGACCATGAAAGAATTATACTGAAAATCAACAACAAAGAAAAATTTCAGAAATTCTGTAACATATGGACATTGAAAAACACACTTCTAAATAACTTATGGGTTAAAACAGAAATAGTGAAGAAAATTAGAATATCAAAATTTATGAGAAGCAGCTAAATAGTGCTTTAATGGGAAAACTGATACATTTAAATGCTTTCACTAGCCAGAAAGATCTAAAACCATATCATATAAGCTTACATCTCAAGAAGCTATAACAAGAAAAGCAAATCAAACCCAAAAAAAGCAGAGGGAAGGAAATAATAAAGATCACAGCAATGATCCATAAAATATAAAACAGAAAAAATAACAGAGAAGGTCAATGAATTCAAAAGTTGGTACTTTTATAAGATCAACAAAAGTGGCAAACATTTAGTAGACTAACTGAAGAGCACTGAGAGGAAGAGAGAGAGAGGGAGAGTGAAAAACAGATACATACTACCAAAATTAAGAATTATTCTACGGAAATGAAAATAATTTAATGAAACTGAATAATTTTATATAAAAAAATAGACAAAAATGAAAAACTTCCTAAAACATTATGAAAGGCACTAAAGAAATAGGGAATCTCAATAGAACTAAAACAAGAAATTGAATTAGTACCTTAAAATCTTTATACAATGAGAAAAACAGACACCACATATCATATGCAAATTTTATGAAACATTTTAAAATAAACAATACTAATCCTAGTGAAAATTTATAAGCTAGTCCTAATATTTATATGGAAATGAAAAAATCCAAAATAAGCAAAATAATTTTGGAAAGAAGAATAAAGCTGGAGGATTGGTACTACTTGATTTCAATACTTGTTATAAACATAAGTACCAAGGCAATGAGGGAATGAAAGTCTTTTCAACAAATGGTGTTAAAATACTTGGACATATCCATATTCAGAAACAAACTTAGGGGCTTCCCTGGTAGTCCAGTGGGTAAGGACACCGCCTTGCAGTGCAAGGGGCACCGGTTCGATCCCTGGCCTTGGAAGATCCCATGTGCCGTGGAGCTGCTGGACCCATGTGTCCAGTTACCGAGCCGGAGCTCTGGAGCGCATGCGCCCAGAGCCAGTGCTCTGCGACAACAGAGGCCACTGCAATGGGAGGCCCACATGGGCCAAAGAACAAAGATGGATGAAATGGAATAAATGAAAGACCAATAGAAGTGGCCGGCCCGCCCCACTCCCTCCCCAACCTGCCTCCCACCACCCACTCCCAAAAAAAGTTTAAATAAAATAAAATAAAGAAATAAACTTAGACCATAACCTTACATCATACATAAAAGTCAACTGAAATTTGAGGAGACAAGACATAAGAGATAAAACTATGAAAAACTCATGAAAGAATTAAAGAAAAATTTACAAATAGACTTTATAAAAACTAAATACTTTTGCTCTTTAAAATACACCATTAAGAAAATGAAAAGGGAAGTCACAGACTAGAGGGAAAATATTTGCAGACCATAAATTCGATAAAAGACTTGTATCTGAAATATAACAAAAATATAAATACCAAGGAGAAGATGAATAAAACAGTTAAGAAATGAACACTTCACCAAAGAATACATATTAATGGAAAGTTTTCCTTTGAAAAGATGCTCAACACCATTAGTGATTAGGGAAATGCAACATAAAATCACAATGAGACATCACTACATAACCCACCAAAAAGACTATAATCAAAAGACTGACAATACCAAGCATTGCTGAGGATGTGGCAAAAAACTCTCAAACACACTGCTGATGAGAATGTGAAATGAGAAAGACACTTTCAAAATTACTAAAAAAGGTCCTAATATTCATATGGTAAAAATCCAAAATAGGCAAAATAATTTTGGAAAGAAGAATAAAGCTGGAGGATTGGTACTACTTGATTTCAATACTTGTTATAAACATAAGTACCAAGGCAATGAGGGAATGAAAGTCTTTTCAACAAATGGTGTTAAAATACTTGGACATATCCATATTCAGAAACAAACTTAGGGGCTTCCCTGGTAGTCCAGTGGGTAAGGACACCGCCTTGCAGTGCAAGGGGCACCGGTTCGATCCCTGGCCTTGGAAGATCCCATGTGCCGTGGAGCTGCTGGACCCATGTGTCCAGTTACCGAGCCGGAGCTCTGGAGCGCATGCGCCCAGAGCCAGTGCTCTGCGACAACAGAGGCCACTGCAATGGGAGGCCCACATGGGCCAAAGAACAAAGATGGATGAAATGGAATAAATGAAAGACCAATAGAAGTGGCCGGCCCGCCCCACTCCCTCCCCAACCTGCCTCCCACCACCCACTCCCAAAAAAAGTTTAAATAAAATAAAATAAAGAAATAAACTTAGACCATAACCTTACATCATACATAAAAGTCAACTGAAATTTGAGGAGACAAGACATAAGAGATAAAACTATGAAAAACTCATGAAAGAATTAAAGAAAAATTTACAAATAGACTTTATAAAAACTAAATACTTTTGCTCTTTAAAATACACCATTAAGAAAATGAAAAGGGAAGTCACAGACTAGAGGGAAAATATTTGCAGACCATAAATTCGATAAAAGACTTGTATCTGAAATATAACAAAAATATAAATACCAAGGAGAAGATGAATAAAACAGTTAAGAAATGAACACTTCACCAAAGAATACATATTAATGGAAAGTTTTCCTTTGAAAAGATGCTCAACACCATTAGTGATTAGGGAAATGCAACATAAAATCACAATGAGACATCACTACATAACCCACCAAAAAGACTATAATCAAAAGACTGACAATACCAAGCATTGCTGAGGATGTGGCAAAAAACTCTCAAACACACTGCTGATGAGAATGTGAAATGAGAAAGACACTTTCAAAAAAGAGTTTGACAGCTTCTTAAAAAGGTAAATAAATGCTTATGATGGAAGTAGAAATTCCACTTGCAGTTTATTTAGCCAAGAAAAATGAATACATATGTCTAAACAAAGATCTGTACATAAATGACTCTAATAGCAGTCTTCACACCTGCCAAAACCTCGAAACAGCCCAAATGTCTATCAACTGCCAAATGATTAGAGAAAAAATAGTATATCCATACAATAAAATGTAAATCAACTCTACAAAAAGGAATGGACTTTTAAGGCATGCAACTACATGAATTAACCTCAGAAACATTAAACTAAAGTACCCAGACACGAACTTCTGTATGTTGTATGATTCCATTTATAAGAAATCTCTATAAAAAGCAAAACAAGAGAGACAGAGAGAAGGTCAGAAGTTGTCTCAGAGTAAGAGTGGACTGATTACAATGAAGCAGGAAGGAGGTTTCTGTGATAATGGAAGTGTTTTTGAAGTGGATCACGGTGACAATGGCACAACTGGTAAATTCACTAGTAACTTAGAACTGCCATCTGAAATACCTTGAATTTTTATACCACAAATTTTATGGTATGTAGTAAGTCATACCTCAATAATCCTGCTATAAAATGTTTACTCAATGGGACCTTTTTCTAATTAGGATCCAGCACAGACTCTATATGTCTATGGCCATATCACCTTGAACGTGCCTGATCTCATCTGAGCTACTAATAACAAACTAAAACAGTCTAACTTCATTTTCTTTTTGACAACGGTACTACATTAGGAGATGACCATAATCATAATACATCAAGATTCCAGAATTAAGACCGCTGATGTGCCTAACTAAAAAAATTTACATTTTGAATCCATTTGTTTGACTTCATATGAATAGAATGCTATTTCCTAATTAAAAAAAATAGATAGGCAACAAGCAACAAAGGTTTACTAGTTGTCAGTATCTTGTAATAACCTATAATGGAAAATAGCCTTAAAAATACTTTGTGTGTGTGTGTATAACTGAATCACCTTGCTGTGTACCTGAAACATTCTAAGTCAACTGTACTTCAATAAAACACACACATTAAGAAAAAAAGGACTCAAGGGAACATTTGGAGGCAATGGAAACGTTGTTACTTGATTCCAGTGATGGATTCATGTTAAATTCATCAAAATGTATTCTAAAAAGGACATGTTTTATTGCACATTAATTGTATTTCAATAGAGTTAACTTAAAAAATAATGACCTATCTTTGTCTAAAGGGTGAAAAAATGTTTAATGAATTTCTACTGGATATAGTTGCTTTACAATGTGGTATTATTTTCTACTGTAAAGCAACGCAAATCAGGTGTTTAAATTAGGAATGTGTTGCTGGAAAGCAGATTGACAATTCTCTATCAAACTACAAAATATACATTTTTGGACCCAACCAGAAAAAAAAAAATACTCATTGATGTGAGGTATCATAGGTTTCTTCTGTATCCTAACCTGTTAGACATTTTTTCTTTTTTTATGGCCACTTCTATTGGTCTTATGTTTATCTATTTTCATCCATCTTTGTTCTCTGGCCTGTGTGGGCCTCCCATCGCAGTGGCCTCTTTCACTGCAGAGCACTAGCTCGGTAGTTAGAAACATTGGTCCAGCCATTTCGTGGCACATGGGATCCTCCCAGGCCAGGGGTCAAACCCATGCCCCTTGCATTGCAAGGCAGTGTCCTTACCCACTGGACCATCAGGGAAGCCCCTGTTAGACATTTTTATCAGTTGCTTTCATAAAGACACAGAGGACTTGCTTTTCAAATGTGTAAGTGGTCTACAAGTGAGAGGGATAGCTAACTTGACAGCTGACAGAATCAGGACTGAAAAGTGCTTTCATACCTATTTATTGCAAATAATTTAAAGCAAAGGCAAGCATTAGGGCAAAATGTTCCTAGCAAAAATAATAATTTCTCTAGGAGAGAGTATGAATTCCCACAACTACTATGGACAGTCATATACATTCCTGGCAACCAGCAATTCTACTCTGATGAATAAATCCTAGGTAGGAGCTCCTCTTTTCTTGTGCCCTCAGGGTAAACTTTGACTTGAGAAGCTTTACCCAGGGCTCTCAACAGCCTCCTGTTTTAATTTCAGCATGCTAGAAAAACACCATTTTCATCGTGTATCATGACATGGAAAGGACTGGGAAGCACTGCCTTAGAAAAGCTCTCACACATAAGCACCAAGAAACATGTACAAACTTACCCACCATCTCAAATAAAAGCCAAATCAACAACATCCACCACCTCAGTAGCACAGAGCACACTTAACACACAGATCTGAGTTTCTAAATACCACTCTCTAAGAGAAGATGTAAAACAAGTCTGGAACTACCTATGATGGCAGAAAATAAGGAAGTGCTCAAGAAAAGATGGGCGGATGTCAAAAAGACACAGGAGCCAACCAACCAGAAGAAGCTTTCAATGGCTAATATGGGAACAATCTGAACAACAAAGTAATAGCAACACTGGATTACAACCCATAGAATAAAATAAATATCGAAGAGTTCTTATGACATGCATAAATAAAAGAGGAAGAATTCTTTACAGAATTCCAATTAATAAGTGCAGAAAGAATGAAGGAAATACAAATGACATAATTAGCATACATCATATTAATCACTGTTGCAGGCAAGATCCACCAATGGATGCCTAAAATGTGAAAGTCTAAAAAAGGCAGAATGACATAACTTCAAAGTATGTCCAAAATACTTATCAATTACAAGGGAAAATACAAAGTGGAGAAACTCAGTAGCCAACAGCTTAACCAAGAGATCAAGGTTAAACCACTAGTAACAAGACACAGCAATACTATATACCTCCCAATATGCACAGAAAAGGACACAGGATCACTTCTGTATTATTCCTGCCAAAAACATCAAACTTCAGTTTAATCACAAGGAAACAACAAATTCTATATTAGGTCTTTTCTTGTGCTAAAGTTCTAGCATTACAAAGGTAATATAAACCAGTCTCAACAGTTTCCCTAAAATTTCATTATGAGCAAAGCATAAAAGATAACAAGAGGTAAGACTACAAGACAGAAAAATTTAATTTCCCACAGCATTATAAATGAGTGTGTCTTGAAAATGCACATCACATATCATATACATATGTATTTAACAGAAGACTTAAACAAGAATATCAAATTCTTATACCATAATATCTTAGGATCCTATGAAGGATCCAATGTGACAAGTCTCTCTCCCTTGGGTAACCAGATAATATAGTCCTTTCTCCTTAAACTTTGACTACAGGAAGCAGCAAACATTTTTCTCCATCTTCCATTCCAGATATGAGCCTTTTCCCTCTCACTCTGTTTCCATTCATTCAATATTATTTGAACTACCAATGTGAAAGGCAGGGCACCAAGAGCTGTAGAAGATACAAAGATAAATAAGATTAATCACCTCCTGTTTCAAAATTGCTTCCATTTTCTGATGCTTTTAAAAACAGGAGTTTTGAAACTTACCTAGTTTTACCTTTCTTATTACAGTGGAATCCTGGCCTGGCTCAACTAACTATATCCTCTTTGAAAACTGAAGTTGCTAAAAGAGACTTTTCAATTCCGACTTTCATGAAAATCATCTCTTTACTTGCCTTTTCACTTTTACCATTCAATTAAGCATCCCTCTATCTATATTAAATTTATTATCCTGTATAATACATTAAAATATATTACATTAAGTACTATTTCATTTTGCTTGTTTCATAACTTTATATAGTTAGAATCATATAATGTAGCCTTTTGTGACTGTTTCTGTTGCTCAAAGCTATATTAGTGAGGTTCAAACATACTATGGAATGTAACTGCCAGGTTCATTTCATTCATGCATTTAATATTCCAGTTTATGAGTTAAGCAGCTTCATCCATTCTATTATTAAAGGACATTTTTGTTGTCTCTAGTTGGATACAATTATAAATATTATGAGTTTAAGGAACATTACTGCACATGTCTTTTAGTTCATATATGAGAATAATTCTAGGAAAACTGCTTGGTCAGAGTATGTGTATCAGACAGGACATGAGAGCAGAGTCCCTGCTACTCCACTGGCTCATAATCGCTTAGGCCTGTCAGTCTTTATTGAGTGAGTGGGGTTGCTCTTTAGTGTGGTTTAATTTGCATGTTCCTAATAACTAACAAAGCATAGCATATTGACATTATGTTTACTGGACATTTGTATTTCTTCTTTAGAAAAGTATCCTTTAAGTCTCCTGACATATTTTTAAGCTGGGTTGTTGGCCTTTTTCATATTGGTTTGCAGGAGTTCACTATGGATACTCCTTTGTCAGTTATACGTACTGTAAATATCTTCTCTCCTGGGAAGACATACCTTTTCATCATTCGATGATCTATGTCAAGAAGTCACAAATTATGGTTCACATGCCAATTCTGGCCCACCATCTATTTTTGTATATAAAGTTTCACTTGATACACATCATTGAAATATTGCCCTTTGTTTGCTTGCATGTTGCAAAGACAGAGCAGAGTAGTTGGGACAAACAGTATTGCCAAAGTAACTGGCCCTTTACAGAAAAAAGTATGCTAGCCCTGATCTAGATAATAAAAACACTTTCTAAATTTCTCATGTCAATTTTTATCAATCTTTCCCTTAATATCTATGCATTTTGTATCCTATTTTAAGAAGTTTTCTATACTCTATCTATATTAAATTTATTATCCTGTATAATACATTAAAATATATTACATTAAGTACTATTTCATTTTGCTTGTTTCATAACTTTATATAGTTAGAATCATATAATGTAGCCTTTTGTGACTGTTTCTGTTGCTCAAAGCTATATTAGTGAGGTTCAAACATACTATGGAATGTAACTGCCAGGTTCATTTCATTCATGCATTTAATATTCCAGTTTATGAGTTAAGCAGCTTCATCCATTCTATTATTAAAGGACATTTTTGTTGTCTCTAGTTGGATACAATTATAAATATTATGAGTTTAAGGAACATTACTGCACATGTCTTTTAGTTCATATATGAGAATAATTCTAGGAAAACTGCTTGGTCAGAGTATGTGTATCAGACAGGACATGAGAGCAGAGTCCCTGCTACTCCACTGGCTCATAATCGCTTAGGCCTGTCAGTCTTTATTGAGTGAGTGGGGTTGCTCTTTAGTGTGGTTTAATTTGCATGTTCCTAATAACTAACAAAGCATAGCATATTGACATTATGTTTACTGGACATTTGTATTTCTTCTTTAGAAAAGTATCCTTTAAGTCTCCTGACATATTTTTAAGCTGGGTTGTTGGCCTTTTTCATATTGGTTTGCAGGAGTTCACTATGGATACTCCTTTGTCAGTTATACGTACTGTAAATATCTTCTCTCCTGGGAAGACATACCTTTTCATCATTCGATGATCTATGTCAAGAAGTCACAAATTATGGTTCACATGCCAATTCTGGCCCACCATCTATTTTTGTATATAAAGTTTCACTTGATACACATCATTGAAATATTGCCCTTTGTTTGCTTGCATGTTGCAAAGACAGAGCAGAGTAGTTGGGACAAACAGTATTGCCAAAGTAACTGGCCCTTTACAGAAAAAAGTATGCTAGCCCCTGATCTAGATAATAAAAACACTTTCTAAATTTCTCATGTCAATTTTTATCAATCTTTCCCTTAATATCTATGCATTTTGTATCCTATTTTAAGAAGTCCTTACTCTAAGGACAAGAAGTAATGCACCTGCAATATCTATGGGAATTGCTAGTTATGTTATTGTATTGATTTCTAGTTTAAGTGCACCGTGGTAAGATAACAGTAAGATTTCACTTCTTATTTGATTTCTGTAAATGTTTCAAGTGCTTGAAAAGAATGTGCATTCTTTTAAAAAAAAAAATTTTATTTTGTTTATTTATCTTTTGGGGGATGAGGTGGGGAGGGAGGGGGATGGGCGGGCCACTTCTGTTGGTCTTTCATTTATCTACTTTCATCCATCTTTGTTCTTTGGCTCCTGTGGGCCTCCCATCGTGGTGGCTTCTGTCGTCACAGAGCACCGGCTCTGGGCGCATGCGCCCCAGAGCTCCGGCTCGGTGATTGGACACATCAGTCCAGCCTCTCCGCGGCACATGGGATCTTCCAAGGCCAGGGACTGAACCAGCGCCCCTTGCACTGCAAGGCGGTGTCCTTACCCACTGGACCACCAGGGGAAGGCCAGAATGTGCATTCTTCAGCTGCAGAGTATGTTATTTTATAAGCCCCCTAGATTAACTTCACATTTGAAAAACAGGTCATATAAATAAGTTTAGACCTAGAATGCTATCTTTTTCCTGAGAATATGTCTATTGGCTTCTCTCAGGCATTTGGGGATATAAGCAACCTAAAATGCAATGTCAGAAATTGTCATGATTTCGGTTGTCCAGATGACAGGAAGTTGGGCTACCATCCATGCAAGAGTTGCTTTATTTCATCTTCACTTTGTGAAGTAGACCTGCAAAAGTAATTCAGTATATATCCTAACAAATACAGACTTTAAAAAAATTTTGGCCTCTTTTCATTGATTTTTGTATATAAGTTTCACTTGATACACATCATTGAAATATTGCCCTTTGTTTGCTTGCATGTTGCAAAGACAGAGCAGAGTAGTTGGGACAAACAGTATTGCCAAAGTAACTGGCCCTTTACAGAAAAAGTATGCTAGCCCTGATCTAGATAATAAAAACACTTTCTAAATTTCTCATGTCAATTTTTATCAATCTTTCCCTTAATATCTATGCATTTTGTATCCTATTTTAAGAAGTCCTTACTCTAAGGACAAGAAGTAATGCACCTGCAATATCTAGGGGAATTGCTAGTTATGTTATTGTATTGATTTCTAGTTTAAGTGCACCGTGGTAAGATAACAGTAAGATTTCACTTCTTATTTGATTTCTGTAAATGTTTCAAGTGCTTGAAAAGAATGTGCATTCTTTTAAAAAAAAAAATTTTATTTTGTTTATTTATCTTTTGGGGGATGAGGTGGGGAGGGAGGGGGATGGGCGGGCCACTTCTGTTGGTCTTTCATTTATCTACTTTCATCCATCTTTGTTCTTTGGCTCCTGTGGGCCTCCCATCGTGGTGGCTTCTGTCGTCACAGAGCACCGGCTCTGGGCGCATGCGCCCCAGAGCTCCGGCTCGGTGATTGGACACATCAGTCCAGCCTCTCCGCGGCACATGGGATCTTCCAAGGCCAGGGACTGAACCAGCGCCCCTTGCACTGCAAGGCGGTGTCCTTACCCACTGGACCACCAGGGGAAGGCCAGAATGTGCATTCTTCAGCTGCAGAGTATGTTATTTTATAAGCCCCCTAGATTAACTTCACATTTGAAAAACAGGTCATATAAATAAGTTTAGACCTAGAATGCTATCTTTTTCCTGAGAATATGTCTATTGGCTTCTCTCAGGCATTTGGGGATATAAGCAACCTAAAATGCAATGTCAGAAATTGTCATGATTTCGGTTGTCCAGATGACAGGAAGTTGGGCTACCATCCATGCAAGAGTTGCTTTATTTCATCTTCACTTTGTGAAGTAGACCTGCAAAAGTAATTCAGTATATATCCTAACAAATACAGACTTTAAAAAAAAAATTTTGGCCTCTTTTCATTGATTTTTTATCCATTTATTTGCATCCGCCTTTTAATCTTTGGCCTTTGTGGGCCTCTCACTGCAGTGGACCCTCTCGTTGCAGAGCACCAGCTCCGGGCACATGTGCTCCAGAGCTCTGGCTCATAATTGGACACACGGGTCCAGCTGCCCCACAGCACATGGAATCTTTCCGGGCCAAGGGTTGAACTGGTGCCTCTTGCACTGAAAGGTGGACTCTTTATCCACTGGACCACCAGGAAAGCCCCAGATACGGACTTTTTAAAACAAACCCACAATATCATTACTGCACTTAATAAAATCAATAACTTCTTAATATTATCTAATACTCTATCCACATTCAATTTTCCCTGATAGTCACAGAAATTGTGTTTTTGTAAGCAGTTTATTGAAATGAAAATATGAAAAAGGTCCAACAACTTCATTTGGCTGATATGATTCAATTTTTAACATTCATAATAGTTCTCTCTCCTTTTTTACATATTTTCACTTATTTTAAAAACTGGGTATTTGTTGTAGAATTTCCAACAATCTAAATTTGACTTACTGTGTCTTAATGGTGTCACTGGAAATATCTATTTACCTCTTGTATTCACTGGTAGTTAGAAAAGTTTAAACAGATTCAGATTCAATTTTCTTTGGTAAGATTATATCTTAAGGGTAGGGCTATATACTTCTGATTGCATCACACTGGGAAGGATATAATGTCTGCTTGACCCAGTTCTAATGATGTTAAGATTAATCAGTGGATTCAAGTGTCACTGGCCTGATTCACCCAGTGTAAAGTTTTCTAACAACGTTTTAATTTGAAAAACAGGTCATATAAATAAGTTTAGACCTAGAATGCTATCTTTTTCCTGAGAATATGTCTATTGGCTTCTCTCAGGCATTTGGGGATATAAGCAACCTAAAATGCAATGTCAGAAATTGTCATGATTTCGGTTGTCCAGATGACAGGAAGTTGGGCTACCATCCATGCAAGAGTTGCTTTATTTCATCTTCACTTTGTGAAGTAGACCTGCAAAAGTAATTCAGTATATATCCTAACAAATACAGACTTTAAAAAAAAAATTTTGGCCTCTTTTCATTGATTTTTTATCCATTTATTTGCATCCGCCTTTTAATCTTTGGCCTTTGTGGGCCTCTCACTGCAGTGGCCTCTCTCGTTGCAGAGCACCAGCTCCGGGCACATGTGCTCCAGAGCTCTGGCTCATAATTGGACACACGGGTCCAGCTGCCCCACAGCACATGGAATCTTTCCGGGCCAAGGGTTGAACTGGTGCCTCTTGCACTGAAAGGTGGACTCTTTATCCACTGGACCACCAGGAAAGCCCCAGATACGGACTTTTTAAAACAAACCCACAATATCATTACTGCACTTAATAAAATCAATAACTTCTTAATATTATCTAATACTCTATCCACATTCAATTTTCCCTGATAGTCACAGAAATTGTGTTTTTGTAAGCAGTTTATTGAAATGAAAATATGAAAAAGGTCCAACAACTTCATTTGGCTGATATGATTCAATTTTTAACATTCATAATAGTTCTCTCTCCTTTTTTACATATTTTCACTTATTTTAAAAACTGGGTATTTGTTGTAGAATTTCCAACAATCTAAATTTGACTTACTGTGTCTTAATGGTGTCACTGGAAATATCTATTTACCTCTTGTATTCACTGGTAGTTAGAAAAGTTTAAACAGATTCAGATTCAATTTTCTTTGGTAAGATTATATCTTAAGGGTAGGGCTATATACTTCTGATTGCATCACACTGGGAAGGATATAATGTCTGCTTGACCCAGTTCTAATGATGTTAAGATTAATCAGTGGATTCAAGTGTCACTGGCCTGATTCACCCAGTGTAAAGTTTTCTAACAACGTTTTAATGGTTTCAGGAAGCTATGATTTTTGCGGCAATCCTTTATTTCATTAGACACTACAAACTATTGGTTTTTCTAATTACATCATCTCTTCTACATTTTTAGCTATAATTATTCCATATGGAAAAGTTCTCCTTTATTCAACTATTTAGTTACCCTGAAATATAACTGGTTTAAAAAGGCATAATAATGTTTGTTTATTTCCCTTGAAATTTTTTCAAAGAACAAGATGTGGTCCTATCAACCTCTGGTCAACCAACTAGTGGGTGTTTTTCTTTTTTTAAGAGGTTTTTTGAAATTATGAACTCAGAGCTAAGTTTATGTATCTGATATGCTTTTAATTCATTTCATTCATTATTCTTCTTGATGGTCAAATTGTCCAGTGTTGATGCCTCTATTATGTTCACACACCCCAGCAGTCTGATTTGTTTTCTGTTCTTATGTTCCAGGTACATCTTCCACGCTGTACCTCAACCAAGCAACTCATGTTTGTTTCAGTGTAAAATGGTTTGTAACAACTGCTTTGGCCTCAGAACTCTTCACTATGCTGTTAGCTTACCAGTGCCTTCAAACTGGGAATTTTCCCTCCAGTTTTTCAAACTGTCCTTCACACAGGATCAGACTGAATTATTCAGTCTGCCAATTTTGTATGCAGAAGTCCCCAAATAAGTGAAACTGAAAGCACAAGGAACCAGACTAACAGAATGATTTATCAGTGGAATAGAGCACCAAACCAGCCTTTTAAAGACCACTGTTTTCTACTGTACATCATAAAATGGAAGACTAGCTCAGCATAATCAACTCAAGTGGGGTAGAATCTGGAAAAGCGAGAGGTTCAGATCATGACGCAGAGCAGTTTTGTTCCTGAACCCAGAGATTGGTTCCAAAACTAATTTTCAATTAGTTTTAATTCAGCCATCAAAGAAGCTGCAAAAATATCACACTGGCACTGGACTAAAAGCAAAAAAGAAATGGAAAATAATCACTAACAGGTCTAATTATTGTGTAGCATCTGCTTGACCCAGGGTTTTTAATTGATGTTAAGATTAATCAGTGGATTCAAGTGTCACTGGCCTGATTCACCCAGTGTAAAGTTTTCTAACAACGTTTTAATGGTTTCAGGAAGCTATGATTTTTGCGGCAATCCTTTATTTCATTAGACACTACAAACTATTGGTTTTTCTAATTACATCATCTCTTCTACATTTTTAGCTATAATTATTCCATATGGAAAAGTTCTCCTTTATTCAACTATTTAGTTACCCTGAAATATAACTGGTTTAAAAAGGCATAATAATGTTTGTTTATTTCCCTTGAAATTTTTTCAAAGAACAAGATGTGGTCCTATCAACCTCTGGTCAACCAACTAGTGGGTGTTTTTCTTTTTTTAAGAGGTTTTTTGAAATTATGAACTCAGAGCTAAGTTTATGTATCTGATATGCTTTTAATTCATTTCATTCATTATTCTTCTTGATGGTCAAATTGTCCAGTGTTGATGCCTCTATTATGTTCACACACCCCAGCAGTCTGATTTGTTTTCTGTTCTTATGTTCCAGGTACATCTTCCACGCTGTACCTCAACCAAGCAACTCATGTTTGTTTCAGTGTAAAATGGTTTGTAACAACTGCTTTGGCCTCAGAACTCTTCACTATGCTGTTAGCTTACCAGTGCCTTCAAACTGGGAATTTTCCCTCCAGTTTTTCAAACTGTCCTTCACACAGGATCAGACTGAATTATTCAGTCTGCCAATTTTGTATGCAGAAGTCCCCAAATAAGTGAAACTGAAAGCACAAGGAACCAGACTAACAGAATGATTTATCAGTGGAATAGAGCACCAAACCAGCCTTTTAAAGACCACTGTTTTCTACTGTACATCATAAAATGGAAGACTAGCTCAGCATAATCAACTCAAGTGGGGTAGAATCTGGAAAAGCGAGAGGTTCAGATCATGACGCAGAGCAGTTTTGTTCCTGAACCCAGAGATTGGTTCCAAAACTAATTTTCAATTAGTTTTAATTCAGCCATCAAAGAAGCTGCAAAAATATCACACTGGCACTGGACTAAAAGCAAAAAAGAAATGGAAAATAATCACTAACAGGTCTAATTATTGTGTGCAGCAGTGCAACCAAAATGAGGAGCCAGATAACACCCACCAACACACAGTCTGGATACCAAGATTCTTATACAAGGCAACGAACAAGTTTTTAACACTACAAATGCTAAGCATATACATCTAAAGTTGAGGTAAAGAGGGAGAGGTCTTACAGGGAAAAAGACAAGGACAATGTTCTCTAAAGGAATTCTTTTCTTCTGGGCAGCAAAAACAGTCAAAAATTCCTTTTGGTAGATGACTGACATACTAAAACATACTAAACTTCATTACAGGACTTCAACCATTTTTGCCCCCAGTCTCACCCACAAGAAATAGTATTGAAAGATTCTGACAGTAACAAGCAGGCCTCAGATGAGAGCACAGCCCATGGCCAACCCAACCTCAGCTGCAGTCTTGTGAGGCCCTATGCAGATTAATCTAGCTGAGCCTTGCCTAGACTCCTGATCCACAAACACTGAGATAATATTACACAGGCGGTTTTTTAAAACTGCTAAATTTGTGGCTATTTGTTACCAGCAATAAATAACTAATGCAGTATCACAAGATAGAACATGATTTTAATTTAATTTCCTCAGTCATATAAATCTTTGTATTAGATATTTTTCAAGAAAATATAGGTGTATTTCTGGTAATAGCTTGAAAAAGGCAGTCAATGGAGAAACAAAAGACATGGTGCAAGTCATGGTTCACCTTACTAAGCAACCTTATGTAAGGTTCAGAACCTCCCAAGGTTTCAAGATTCCTTATTTGTAATCAGGGATAAAACTTGCTCTTACAAAGCATGAAGTGAACCAGAATCCAATTGCTTCTCATCAACAGCTCTGCCACCACTCTCGAGTAAGCCACCATCTCTCTCCCTGGCTTATTTTAGCAAATTCCTGACTCATCTCTCAGTTTTTGTCCTTGGCTCCTTCTTTACACGGTTGCCTGGGTGATCCTTTTAAATCTAAGTCAGATGATAGCTCTCTTCTGCTCAAAATCTTCCTGTGGTCTTCCATCACATCTGGAATAAAGTCCAAAATGGCCAAGTCTTTAGCAAGTAGTTATTCATCCCTTGGTTTACAAGGAGGACTAGTTCCAGGACCCCAAAGTTACCAAAACCTTTATGTAAAATGAAGGAGTATTTGCATATAAACTATGCATATCCTCCCCTAAACTGTAATTGATCTCCAGATTACTTATCATACCTAACACAATGTAAATGCCATGTAAATAGCTGTCAGTGCTGCAAATTCAAGTTTTGCTTTTTAGAATTTTCTGGAATTTTTTTTCCCTAAATATTTCCCATTCACTGTTGGTTGAATCCACAGATATGGAATCCAGGGATACAGAGGTCCAACGGTATACTAAAGATGGCCCCTGATTTACAATGGTTCAATTTACATTTTTCAATGTTCTGATACTACAAAAGCAATACACATTCAGTAGAAAATGTACTCTGAATTTTGATCTCGTTAATCTTTTGCGATGCTGGGTTATGGCAGTGAGCTGCAGCTCCCAGTCAATCATATGACCAGGGTAAAGAACCCACACACTTACAACTAACCTGTACCCATACAACCATACTGTCTTTCACTTTTAGCACAGTTTTCAGTAAATTACACTGAACAGTCAATGGGTTAGTATAAAACAGGCTTTGTTGTTAGATGATATTTGCCCAACTGGAGGCTAATGTAGGTGTTCTGAGAACATCTAAGGTAGACTGGGCTAAGCTATGGTGTTCAGTGGCTTAGGTCTATTAAATGCATTTTCTACTTAATGGTCTTTCCAACTTAAAGTAGCTTATTAGGATATAACTCCATCAAAGAAAAAAACAAAAAACCAAAAAACAAACACCTGTGTACTGCACCTTAGCAAAAATCTCAGTTGTAGTATCTATAATTTACTTTTAAAATTGAATGGGCAGAGGGGGGAGGTTGAGCTAAGATGGCGGAATAGAAGGTCATGCACTCATCTGCTCCTGTGGAAATGCCAGAACTGCAGCAAGCTGCTGAAAAACCATCGACAGGAGGCGGTTAGATCAGACCACAAAAAGATACCCCACATCCAAGAGCAAAGAAGAAGCTCCAGTAGGACGGTAGGTCTCTTCTGCTCAAAATCTTCCTGTGGTCTTCCATCACATCTGGAATAAAGTCCAAAATGGCCAAGTCTTTAGCAAGTAGTTATTCATCCCTTGGTTTACAAGGAGGACTAGTTCCAGGACCCCAAAGTTACCAAAACCTTTATGTAAAATGAAGGAGTATTTGCATATAAACTATGCATATCCTCCCCTAAACTGTAATTGATCTCCAGATTACTTATCATACCTAACACAATGTAAATGCCATGTAAATAGCTGTCAGTGCTGCAAATTCAAGTTTTGCTTTTTAGAATTTTCTGGAATTTTTTTTCCCTAAATATTTCCCATTCACTGTTGGTTGAATCCACAGATATGGAATCCAGGGATACAGAGGTCCAACGGTATACTAAAGATGGCCCCTGATTTACAATGGTTCAATTTACATTTTTCAATGTTCTGATACTACAAAAGCAATACACATTCAGTAGAAAATGTACTCTGAATTTTGATCTCGTTAATCTTTTGCGATGCTGGGTTATGGCAGTGAGCTGCAGCTCCCAGTCAATCATATGACCAGGGTAAAGAACCCACACACTTACAACTAACCTGTACCCATACAACCATACTGTCTTTCACTTTTAGCACAGTTTTCAGTAAATTACACTGAACAGTCAATGGGTTAGTATAAAACAGGCTTTGTTGTTAGATGATATTTGCCCAACTGGAGGCTAATGTAGGTGTTCTGAGAACATCTAAGGTAGACTGGGCTAAGCTATGGTGTTCAGTGGCTTAGGTCTATTAAATGCATTTTCTACTTAATGGTCTTTCCAACTTAAAGTAGCTTATTAGGATATAACTCCATCAAAGAAAAAAACAAAAAACCAAAAAACAAACACCTGTGTACTGCACCTTAGCAAAAATCTCAGTTGTAGTATCTATAATTTACTTTTAAAATTGAATGGGCAGAGGGGGGAGGTTGAGCTAAGATGGCGGAATAGAAGGTCATGCACTCATCTGCTCCTGTGGAAATGCCAGAACTGCAGCAAGCTGCTGAAAAACCATCGACAGGAGGCGGTTAGATCAGACCACAAAAAGATACCCCACATCCAAGAGCAAAGAAGAAGCTCCAGTAGGACGGTAGGAGGGGTGCAATCTTGCTTTTAAAAATCAAACCTCAGGGCTTCCCTGGTGGTCCAATGGGTAAGGACACCGCCTTGCAGTGCAAGGGGTGCCGGTTCGATCCCTGGCCTGGGAGGATCCCACGTGCTGTGCATTGGCTGGACCCATATGTTCAATTACTGAGCCGAAGCTCTGGAGTGCACGCACCCAGAGTCGGTGCTCCGCAACAAGAAAGGCCACAGCGATGGCAGGCACACACAGGCCAAAGAAAAAAGACGGATGAATATAAATAAATGAAAGACCAATAGAAGTGGCCAAAAAAAAAGAAGAAAAAAATCAAACCTCAAGCCCACCAGAGAGACTGGGTGGGTCCAGCACACAAAGCCTGTTACACACCAGGTCCCAGGGAAAGGAGCAGTGACCCCTACAAGAGGCAGAGCCAGGCCTGCTTTTGAGGATCCAAGTGCCTCCTTGGGTTAAAAGTGCCCTAGAGACAAAGAGAGCCTCTTCAACAAGTGGTGCTGGGAAAATTGGACAGCTACATGCAAAAAAATGAAGTTGGAACATACCCTGACACCATACACTAAGATCAACTCAAAATGGATTAAAGACCTAAATGTAAGACCAGAAACCATCAAACTCTTAGAGGAGAATATAGGCAAAACCCTCAAGGACATCAATCAAAGCAAGATCTTCTCTGACCCACCTACTAGAATAGCAGAACTAAAAAGACAAATGAACATGTGGGACCTCATGAAACTTCAAAGCTTTTGTACAGCTAAAGAAATCACAAAAAGGCTGAACAGACAGTCTACAGAATGGGAGAAAATCATAGCAAAGGAAACAACAGACAAAGAATTAATCTCCAAAATCTACAAGCAACTCAGACAACTCAGCACTGGAAAAATGAACAACCCAATCAAAAAATGGGAAAAGGACCTAAACAGACACCTCTCCAACGACGACATACAGATGGCCTCAAAACACATGAAACAATGCTCAACTTCACTTATAATTAGAGAAATGCAAATCAAAACTACAATGAGATATCACCTCACACCCGTCAGAATGGCCATCATCCACAAATCGACAGATAATAAATGCTGGAGAGGCTGCGGAGAAAAGGGAACACTCCTGCATTTCTGGTGGGAGTGTAAATTGATACAGCCTCTATGGAAGACAGTCTGGAGATTTCTTAAAAACTAAAATAGAAGCACCATATGAATCCCATCCTGGCCTAGAAGGGATTGGCTGGACCCATATGTTCAATTACTGAGCCGAAGCTCTGGAGTGCACGCACCCAGAGTCGGTGCTCCGCAACAAGAAAGGCCACAGCGATGGCAGGCACACACAGGCCAAAGAAAAAAGACGGATGAATATAAATAAATGAAAGACCAATAGAAGTGGCCAAAAAAAAAGAAGAAAAAAATCAAACCTCAAGCCCACCAGAGAGACTGGGTGGGTCCAGCACACAAAGCCTGTTACACACCAGGTCCCAGGGAAAGGAGCAGTGACCCCTACAAGAGGCAGAGCCAGGCCTGCTTTTGAGGATCCAAGTGCCTCCTTGGGTTAAAAGTGCCCTAGAGACAAAGAGAGCCTCTTCAACAAGTGGTGCTGGGAAAATTGGACAGCTACATGCAAAAAAATGAAGTTGGAACATACCCTGACACCATACACTAAGATCAACTCAAAATGGATTAAAGACTTAAGTGTAAGGCCAGAAACCATCAAACTCTTAGAGGAGAATATAGGCAAACCCTCAAGGACATCAATCAAAGCAAGATCTTCTCTGACCCACCTACTAGAATAGCAGAACTAAAAAGACAAATGAACATGTGGGACCTCATGAAACTTCAAAGCTTTTGTACAGCTAAAGAAATCACAAAAAGGCTGAACAGACAGCCTACAGAATGGGAGAAAATCATAGCAAAGGAAACAACAGATAAAGAATTAATCTCCAAAATCTACAAGCAACTCAGACAACTCAGCACTGGAAAAATGAACAACCCAATCAAAAAATGGGAAAAGGACCTAAACAGACACCTCTCCAACGACGACATACAGATGGCCTCAAAACACATGAAACAATGCTCAACTTCACTTATAATTAGAGAAATGCAAATCAAAACTACAATGAGATATCACCTCACACCCGTCAGAATGGCCATCATCCACAAATCGACAGATAATAAATGCTGGAGAGGCTGCGGAGAAAAGGGAACACTCCTGCATTTCTGGTGGGAGTGTAAATTGATACAGCCTCTATGGAAGACAGTCTGGAGATTTCTTAAAAAACTAAAATAGAAGCACCATATGACCCAGCAATCCCACTCTTAGGCTTATACCCTGATGAAATCAAATCTGAAAGAAGCACCTGTACCCCAATGTTCATTGCAGCTCTCTATACAATAGCTAGAACATGAAAGGAACCTAGATGCCCATCGACGAAGGAATGGATCCAAAAGCTCTGGTACATATATACAATGGAATACTACACAGCTGTAAAGAGAAATGCAGAAGAATCAGCCCTAATGAGGTGGCTGGATCTAGAACGTATCATCAAAGGTGAAGTCAGTCAGAAAGAGATGGACAAATACAGTATATTAACACATATATATGGAATCTAGTAGGATGGTGACGATGGCACATGCAGTGAAGCGATGGAAAGACAGACATGGACAGTGGACATATGGACATTGTGGGGAAGCAACAGAGGGTGGGAGGTGTAAAGCAAGTAGCATGAAGGGCTGTACTATCATAAGTGAAGAAAATAGCTCTAGTCATTGCTCTGTGAGAAAAGGGGATCCTTCAGGGGTGCTGTGTGCTGGTTGGGAGGGGTGGGAAGGGGGGATATGCATATGACTAATCTGGGAACATACATATCTGTAAACAACAAAACTCTGTAAAAGTTAAAAGCAAAATAAAGGTTTAAAAAAAAAAAGAAGTGCCCTAGAGCAATCCTCATAAAGACAACGTTGCACTTAATTCCTCTTGAAGGCAGTTATTATTAACATGATCACAGAGCTGCTGAGCAGGACTGGGGATTCTGTGTGCACCAGGATCCAGTGCCCCAAAAGGGTTTTTTCCTGATTCGAAGAAATCTACAAGCAACTCAGACAACTCAGCACTGGAAAAATGAACAACCCAATCAAAAAATGGGAAAAGGACCTAAACAGACACCTCTCCAACGACGACATACAGATGGCCTCAAAACACATGAAACAATGCTCAACTTCACTTATAATTAGAGAAATGCAAATCAAAACTACAATGAGATATCACCTCACACCCGTCAGAATGGCCATCATCCACAAATCGACAGATAATAAATGCTGGAGAGGCTGCGGAGAAAAGGGAACACTCCTGCATTTCTGGTGGGAGTGTAAATTGATACAGCCTCTATGGAAGACAGTCTGGAGATTTCTTAAAAAACTAAAATAGAAGCACCATATGACCCAGCAATCCCACTCTTAGGCTTATACCCTGATGAAATCAAATCTGAAAGAAGCACCTGTACCCCAATGTTCATTGCAGCTCTCTATACAATAGCTAGAACATGAAAGGAACCTAGATGCCCATCGACGAAGGAATGGATCCAAAAGCTCTGGTACATATATACAATGGAATACTACACAGCTGTAAAGAGAAATGCAGAAGAATCAGCCCTAATGAGGTGGCTGGATCTAGAACGTATCATCAAAGGTGAAGTCAGTCAGAAAGAGATGGACAAATACAGTATATTAACACATATATATGGAATCTAGTAGGATGGTGACGATGGCACATGCAGTGAAGCGATGGAAAGACAGACATGGACAGTGGACATATGGACATTGTGGGGAAGCAACAGAGGGTGGGAGGTGTAAAGCAAGTAGCATGAAGGGCTGTACTATCATAAGTGAAGAAAATAGCTCTAGTCATTGCTCTGTGAGAAAAGGGGATCCTTCAGGGGTGCTGTGTGCTGGTTGGGAGGGGTGGGAAGGGGGGATATGCATATGACTAATCTGGGAACATACATATCTGTAAACAACAAAACTCTGTAAAAGTTAAAAGCAAAATAAAGGTTTAAAAAAAAAAAAGAAGTGCCCTAGAGCAATCCTCATAAAGACAACGTTGCACTTAATTCCTCTTGAAGGCAGTTATTATTAACATGATCACAGAGCTGCTGAGCAGGACTGGGGATTCTGTGTGCACCAGGATCCAGGAAAAAGGAACAGTGACCCCACATAAGACTGAGCCAAACTCACCGCTGAATATTCTGAAGTCTCTGGCAGTGGCAGGGGTCGATGGTGGCTGGCAGTGGGATCAGGGACACTGTGGCAGTGCTTATAATAGAGCACACAGGAATACAGCCTTTGTGAGAGAGACACCAAACTTTGTGAGAGTTTGGCTGCAGGCTCCACCCAGCAACAAAGGTAACTGGACCAGTGTAGGTGGGCCCTTTAGCACTGGAACAGTAAAAGAGGGCTTCAGATCCAATTGCTTCCAGAGGCAAGAAAAAGACTGATAGGGCTGTAATTACTGAATAGTCAGCAAGAGACAGAAGAGTTCTAAAACCAAAAACATTCATTATTTTAACATCTTGACTGACACTGGATTTGTTTCTTTCCTCCCTAACTTCCCTAACTTCCCTAACTTCAGGCTATACTACAAAGCAACAGTCATCAAGACAGTATGGTACTGGCACAAAAACAAATATAGACCAATGGAACAAGATAGAGAACCCAGAGATAAACCCATGCACCTATGGGTACCTTATTTTTGAGAAAGGAGGCAAAAACACACAATGGAGCAAAGATAGCCTCTTCAACAAATAGTCCTGGCAAAACTGGACAGCTATGTGTAAAAGAATGAAGTTGGAACACTACCTAACACCATATGCAAAGATAAACTCAAAATGGATTAAAGACCTAACTGTGAGGCCAGAAACCATAAAACTCTTAGAGGGAAACATAGGCAGAACACTCGATGATGTAAATCAAAGGAGGACCTTCTATGACCTGCCTCCTAGAGTAATGGAAACAAAAATAAACAAGTAGGATCTAATTAAACTCAAAAACTTTTGCAAAGCAAAAGAAACTATAAATAAGGTGAAAAGATAGTCTCTCCAACAAATGGTGCTGGGAACGCTGGACAGCTAGCTACACGCAAAAAATGAAGCTGGAACACACCCTAACACCATACACAAAGATAAGCTCAAAATGGATTAAAGACCTAAATGTAAGACCAGGAACCATAAAACTCTTAAAGGAGAAAATAGGCACAACACTGAATGGCATAAATCAAAGCAATATCTTCTATGACCTGCCCACTAGAATAACATAAATAAAAACAAAAATAAACATGAGGGACCTAATGAAACTTAAAAGCTTTTGCACAGCAAAAGAAACTACAAACAAGGTGAACAGACAACCCATAGAAAGGGAGAAAATCATAGCAAATGAAACAACTGACAAAGAATAAATTTCCAAAATATACAAGCAGCTCAGACAACTCAACACCACAAACACAAAGAACCCATTGAAAACATGGGGAAAAGACCTAAACAGACATCTCTCCAAAGAAGACATACAGAAGGCCAAAAAAACACATGGAAAGATGCTCAGCGTCGCTTGTTATTAGAGAAATGAGAATCAAAACTTCAATGAGATATCACCTCACACCTGTCAGAATGGCCATCATCAAAAAATCTACAGATAATAAATGCTGGAGAGGGTGCTGAGAAAAGGGAACACTCTTGCATTGTTGGTGGTAATGTAAACTGATACAACCACTATGGAAGACAATGTGGAGAGTCCTCAAAAAAGAATAGAAGTACCATATGACCCAGCAATCCCACTATTAGGTTTATACCCTGATGAAATAAAAATTGAAAGAAACACCTGTACTCCAATGTTCATTGTAGCACTCTACACAATAGCTAAAACATGGAAGCAACCTAGATGTCCATCGATGAATGAATGGATAAAACAACTCTGGTACATACATATAATGGAGTACTTCTCAGCCACAAAAAGAAATGCAGATTCAGTCCTAATGAGATGGATGTATCTAGAACTTATACAAAGTGAGGTAAGTCAAAAAGAGAAGGACAAATACAGTATACTAACACATATATATGGAATCTAGTAAGTTTGTACTGATAAATACACACCTAGAGCATCGATGGAAAAACAGTCACAGAGAACAGATTTATGGACATTGCAGAGAGGGAAAAGTGGGTGAGAGATATGGAAAGAGCAACATGCAACCCTGAATCATCTTATGTAAAAGAGATAACTACTGTCAATGCCCTGTGTGTCTAAGGTATCATACATGGGGGTTATGTGATGACCTGGAATGGTGGGATGCAGGGGGGAATGGGATATACATATGACTAACCTGGAATTATACATATCTGTAAACAACAAAACTCTGTAAAATCAAAATAGCAATAAACAAAACCAAAAAATCATCAGCACAGACAGTTAAAAGCAAAAAAAATAAAAATAAAAAAGAAAGAAAGCACTGGGCTGGGCAAAATAAAACCCTTTGGCATCTGTGTAACTTCTAGGAGATAACACAGGTCCATTTTCAGGTGTGTAGGAGCTTGGGGTCATCGACCATTGGTGGTCCTCAATGAAAAGGCAAGGATCCCATGAATGTCATGATACATTATCAGGTCTACTTCAGATATTATGAAACTAAAAGATGGTTTCCCGTCTTACTTCTGGAATTACCGTCTTTTAAGAAAAGATGATCTCTGCTGAAATCTAACTGTAGGAGGTTCATAGAATGTATGAGGCCATGAATCTGAGGACATAGTACTGTACAAAGGCTGAATATGAGTATTCCAAAAAGTGCATGATGACTCCCCTGACAATGTCTAAAACACATTTGTGTGATGAAAGAGGAGGAACTGACTCTTGCATTGTTGGTGGTAATGTAAACTGATACAACCACTATGGAAGACAATGTGGAGAGTCCTCAAAAAAGAATAGAAGTACCATATGACCCAGCAATCCCACTATTAGGTTTATACCCTGATGAAATAAAAATTGAAAGAAACACCTGTACTCCAATGTTCATTGTAGCACTCTACACAATAGCTAAAACATGGAAGCAACCTAGATGTCCATCGATGAATGAATGGATAAAACAACTCTGGTACATACATATAATGGAGTACTTCTCAGCCACAAAAAGAAATGCAGATTCAGTCCTAATGAGATGGATGTATCTAGAACTTATACAAAGTGAGGTAAGTCAAAAAGAGAAGGACAAATACAGTATACTAACACATATATATGGAATCTAGTAAGTTTGTACTGATAAATACACACCTAGAGCATCGATGGAAAAACAGTCACAGAGAACAGATTTATGGACATTGCAGAGAGGGAAAAGTGGGTGAGAGATATGGAAAGAGCAACATGCAACCCTGAATCATCTTATGTAAAAGAGATAACTACTGTCAATGCCCTGTGTGTCTAAGGTATCATACATGGGGTTATGTGATGACCTGGAATGGTGGGATGCAGGGGGGAATGGGATATACATATGACTAACCTGGAATTATACATATCTGTAAACAACAAAACTCTGTAAAATCAAAATAGCAATAAACAAAACCAAAAAATCATCAGCACAGACAGTTAAAAGCAAAAAAAATAAAAATAAAAAAGAAAGAAAGCACTGGGCTGGGCAAAATAAAACCCTTTGGCATCTGTGTAACTTCTAGGAGATAACACAGGTCCATTTTCAGGTGTGTAGGAGCTTGGGGTCATCGACCATTGGTGGTCCTCAATGAAAAGGCAAGGATCCCATGAATGTCATGATACATTATCAGGTCTACTTCAGATATTATGAAACTAAAAGATGGTTTCCCGTCTTACTTCTGGAATTACCGTCTTTTAAGAAAAGATGATCTCTGCTGAAATCTAACTGTAGGAGGTTCATAGAATGTATGAGGCCATGAATCTGAGGACATAGTACTGTACAAAGGCTGAATATGAGTATTCCAAAAAGTGCATGATGACTCCCCTGACAATGTCTAAAAACACATTTGTGTGATGAAGAGAGGTTTTTATTACACCACCACAAAGGAATCTTTCAGACCCCAGCTCATTAAATTTAAACTGCAAAGTCTCGAAAAATTAGTATAGACACAACAATGCCAATACCTATTCCATCCCTCAGTGGCTTTCCCTGGTCCTTCCAAATAAAGTAAAACAAACATGGAAAAAAAAAAAATGAATAGGTGATAGAAGTCTGAAAAGTGGCTACCCTTAGTCTTAAGAGGGCTGAGAGTGTCTAGAAAGAAGCACAAGCAGGCCTCTGGGGTTCTGGTTACAAAAACATATTTTGTGAAGATTCATTGAGTATTACTTTACATCTGCATACTTTCTCATATGTAACAACTTCTAGTTTTAAAACATGAATGAACTAATTAGAATCTCTGAACCCTTTTAATAGCTATACTTTAGGTTTCTCATCTTTAAAGAAGAAAATGAAAAAAGCCTATTTAAAAACCCTATTCTGTCTGATTATTGTGACAGTAGAAGGAAAAAAGAGTTAAGCACTTACCATGCCTGGTCTAGTTTAAACACTTAATAAATGTATTAACAATAATAATAATCTCTTGGTTATCTGGACAGTTACTATCTAGAGTAACTGTTAGTATATGATTATTATTAGTAACAATAACAGTAGCATGAATACATTCAAGAAATTAAAATTACTAAGACACACCAAAAATATCTACCTATTAGATCTTTACTAATGTTCAGAATTACAGAGTAAGTGAGAGATGCTGCTTTAAGTCTCTGACAACAGACACCTCACCCTTGCTCATCCTTCTGTCAGGGAAACCTTGTAAGAACAGTGCCTTCTCTCTCCCAGGAGAGCAAGGGGAACTAAAAGCCAGTCTCCATTGGGTGTGGAAGGCAGGCAGTCAAGAGGGAAGAACCCTGAGGCTAGGACTGAGCAACTGCCTGATTCAGATGTTCACAAAAGTCAAGGAACAGATCATTTAAAAAGACTGACTATTTTTACAGATCAGTAACATTTTTACCACTTTCGGTCAAGAAATGGGTCTCTTGCACTGCAGACAGATTCTTTACCATCTGAGCCATGAGGGAAGCTCTTTGTTTGGTTTAATTATTATTTATTTTATTTTGGATTGCATTTACAGAATGGGAAATCATACTGATTCTAAAGTCAATGTAATTTGACTAAAGTTTATATTAAATCCATTTTGTTCTAATTGTGAACTAATACTGCTTTAAGTATGACTATAATACACATTGTACCCTCCTCCACACACCACTTACACTCTCTCCAAGTACTGGAATTAACTGTCCATTCCTATTTGTCAAAAGTCTTACATGAAATGAGAGATTCTCATTCATTCATATTCTTGTTCAATGAAATCACACTTCAGAATATGCCTCAGTGTTTATAAATAGTCTAAAGGCAATTAAAAAAAAAAGATCACCAGGGGAGACAGCTTGTCCTCAGCTGACAATGAAAGACAATGGCCAGAAGAAACACATAAAGGTTTGAAGAAGAAAAGTGGCCTAATCCTTGGGCCTCAAAGCTCTTCCCTGAATTCAGAGGCAGTGAACCTTAAGAAGACCAAGGGGGGAGAAAAGAAAAGAAGACCAGGAATAGATCAGACAAAAAGCAGCAGAAAGGATAAGTGTCAGCAGATAGTAGATGGGCTTGGGTTCCAACATTCCAAGAATGCAAACCTGCCCTAGCACAGGGAGCGCAGCATGGAGCAGAGCACTGGCCCTACCAGGGGTGGAGGAGGAGGCAGCAGGAATGAAGGCTGCCCAGTCACGCAGGGGCCAGAGGCACCGTGCAACACCAGGCTTGCCTTTTTAAATGTATCTCGATCAGAACTTTCATTTTCTCCCACAGAAACACATTATACACATGGACTATTGACTCTTTTCTATTATGCTATCTTGAAAGTATTGCAAATGCACAAAATGATTGAATAGTTAACTAATTTTGATACAGTATTTATTAAAAGATAAAGTGCTTTTTAAAAGTTTACAAAAATTAAAAGCACAAAGATGAAGGGTAATTTTGAAAAAGGAAACAATACATCACTTATGTATTAAAAAAACTCAGTTTTATTTAGGTGGCAGTGGGTTAGTCGAGTTCCTTTAAATAGTTAGGTATTTGCAAAGTGCAAAGCTCCTGTAACTTAATCTGTGTTTTCCGCAAATCCCCATCAGCCCATTTACTTAAGAAACCCAGCTTCCTGGCTAGATGCCAGCATACCAAACCTGCCCAGTCGTGCATAGTTTTATTTCTGTTACTAAATTAGGAAACCAAAGCTGGCAATGTCTGGGCCAACAGCAAAGAGAAAAGGCTCAGCATCATTAGTCTGCATGTTTTCTTAAAAGCTATATCATTATAAGATATTTAATTTTTTAATTAGAGATACCAAAATAATGTAACCTAATAAGGAATAATACTAAAAAATAATTAAATGAAGACAAAGGGAGAAATACAAACATTTAATAAGAGCATTCTTCCGAATAGCCTTAATCATTATGTTAAAAATAAATTAACTACTACCACTCAAAGCTTAATACTCAATGACTGATACTAAAATATTACCATCTTTTTCCAGGCAGTAATGGGGAAATGGGAAATTATTCATCATAATTTTAGATTTAAGGGAAGTGGCCTAATCCTTGGGCCTCAAAGCTCTTCCCTGAATTCAGAGGCAGTGAACCTTAAGAAGACCAAGGGGGGAGAAAAGAAAAGAAGACCAGGAATAGATCAGACAAAAAGCAGCAGAAAGGATAAGTGTCAGCAGATAGTAGATGGGCTTGGGTTCCAACATTCCAAGAATGCAAACCTGCCCTAGCACAGGGAGCGCAGCATGGAGCAGAGCACTGGCCCTACCAGGGGTGGAGGAGGAGGCAGCAGGAATGAAGGCTGCCCAGTCACGCAGGGGCCAGAGGCACCGTGCAACACCAGGCTTGCCTTTTTAAATGTATCTCGATCAGAACTTTCATTTTCTCCCACAGAAACACATTATACACATGGACTATTGACTCTTTTCTATTATGCTATCTTGAAAGTATTGCAAATGCACAAAATGATTGAATAGTTAACTAATTTTGATACAGTATTTATTAAAAGATAAAGTGCTTTTTAAAAGTTTACAAAAATTAAAAGCACAAAGATGAAGGGTAATTTTGAAAAAGGAAACAATACATCACTTATGTATTAAAAAAACTCAGTTTTATTTAGGTGGCAGTGGGTTAGTCGAGTTCCTTTAAATAGTTAGGTATTTGCAAAGTGCAAAGCTCCTGTAACTTAATCTGTGTTTTCCGCAAATCCCCATCAGCCCATTTACTTAAGAAACCCAGCTTCCTGGCTAGATGCCAGCATACCAAACCTGCCCAGTCGTGCATAGTTTTATTTCTGTTACTAAATTAGGAAACCAAAGCTGGCAATGTCTGGGCCAACAGCAAAGAGAAAAGGCTCAGCATCATTAGTCTGCATGTTTTCTTAAAAGCTATATCATTATAAGATATTTAATTTTTTAATTAGAGATACCAAAATAATGTAACCTAATAAGGAATAATACTAAAAAATAATTAAATGAAGACAAAGGGAGAAATACAAACATTTAATAAGAGCATTCTTCCGAATAGCCTTAATCATTATGTTAAAAATAAATTAACTACTACCACTCAAAGCTTAATACTCAATGACTGATACTAAAATATTACCATCTTTTTCCAGGCAGTAAGGGGGAAATGGGAAATTATTCATCATAATTTTAGATTTACTAATGTACTCTATGTAGAGCTCTGTTTAAAGAAACTAAGTAGAACATTCAAAGAACACATGAAACAAAAGGATTTGAAGAGAACAAACTCCCTGTGTTTATTTTCAAAGTAATTTTTAAATGACATAAAATATAGAAGGAAAAATACATAAAATTTCAATTTTATTTGTCTCTATTTAGCACCTAAGGGATTTAAAAAGACAGTGTTTGATAATTAACATTCTATCAAGTATTTTAAACATACCCCAATACTCTGTAAACAACTACAGTCTGAATCCTAAAGGTGGTGGGAGAATTTTAGCTCTAGAATATTATCTACAGCCTTGTCTGGCCCTTTACTGTCCCTATGTTATTGATAATGTTGTGGGAGTCACAATAAGACAGAGAGGAAAGATTATATATTACATAATTCCATTTTAATTAAATTTTTAGAGAACGCAAAAATACTCATAAGAATATAAACAGGATTAACAGTTGGATAAAGGTGACAACAGGGGCTCGCAACAAACAGGTGCCAGAGAATTTTCTGGAATGATGGCTATATTCTAAAATTAGACTGTAATAATGGTTCCTCAAATGTGTACATTTAACAAAATTCAAGAAACTGTATATGTCAAATAATATATTTCATGCCATGTAATCTGTACCTCAATAATGCTATTGCAAAAAATCAATGGGAAATAGTTGAAATAAATTAACTCATGCTAGGAAAAATTACTGACATTGTCAAAAAGTTTAAAGAGACGATGTTTAGAAAAGATACTGAAGTTTTAAAAGTGACACTAAGGGGGAAGAGTTAGGTATATATAACACTTTGTAAATCAGTCCTAGATGTTGCTCTAGAGATAAGGAGATCGAAGTTCTATTCCTTGCTTTACTGTTTATATATCATAACTCTACATGTGTTTCTGATTTAGAAGTAGAAATATAAACGATGGATAGGAAATAAACAGTATACTAAACCCTCAAACGGTTATGTCATGTCTTTTAGCAGCAGAAGCAAATTTTCAAGATTGTCATAATATACCTTTATAAAATTAAACCCGTAAGAATCAGTATAAATTAAGTGCTTTGGATATTAGTGAGAGAAGGAATATCAGAACCCATTAAGTTAAAACCTATCTACTATATTAGAAAGGAAATGTAGAAGTAGGGATCAAGTAACGTCAGTTTTACAGGCTTCTGCTTTACTGAAAGTCATAGCTCATAAAGCTCCATGGAATTCTAGGTATGGGTACCTTAAAATAGCTTTATCTATCAAGCTCTAAAGCAATTTCACAGGATATCATAGGCAAACCAAGAACATACAACTAAAAAATGTATAGAGACTGACACTTAAGAAAAAAATTCTTAAGAAGTACAGAATTGGTAAAATTATTACTAATTGTTGAATTACCAATCTGATTTGATTTACTCTATTAAGAATCTCAAAAGACAGAAAAAAAAAAAAACTTTCTTTTTTCTGGTATTTAAGATTAACAGTATTCTATAGTCTGTATTTTATATATCACTCACTAGATACAAGGTCCTTGGCTAGATACAAGGCTTTTAAGCTGCTAGATAATTTAGAGACTTGATATGTGTAAAATACATATTCAATCATGCCATTGAATTATTTCAATTTAAGTGAAAAAGTCACAGAAATTTATCTCTGAAGACCCCTTTTGTGCGTATGGAGACTGTAAGACAAAACTTCCATGTACACAAGACCGTATTAGTGATTCTTCCCTCACTGGTAATGCACTGATACAGAAAACCTGTTTCACATTTTCAAATGTGTAGTATTCAGCTTCCCAGTGATCTCGGGTAACAGAAGAACTGCTTTGGGATATATACAACAACATGTATAATTCTGCATATAAAATATTTTCCTGGACTTGCTTGGCAGTCCAGTGGTTAAGAATTCATCTGCTGGGTTTCCCTGGTGGTCCAGCGGGTAAGGACACCGCCTTGCAGTGCAAGGGGCGCCAGTTGGATCCCTGGCCTGGGAAGATCCCATGTGCTGTGGAGCGGCTGGACAGCTGTTTCCAACTACTGAGCTGGAACTCTGGAGCGCATGAGCCCGGAGCCGGTGCTCTGTGACAAGGGAAGCCACTACAATGGGAGGCCCATGTGAGCCAAAGAACAAAGACGGATGAAAATTAATAGATGAAAGACCAATAGAAGTGGCCAAAAAAAAAAAAAAAAAATTCACCTGCCAATGTGGGTTACACAGATTTGATCCCTGGTTCAGGAAGATTCCACAGACTATTGGGCAACTAAGCCAGTGCACCACAACCACTGAGCTCACACTCTGGAGCCCATGTGCCACAACTACTGAAGTTCACACACCCGAGGGGCTGTGCTCTACAACAGAACAAACCACTGCAATGAGAAGCCCAATGCAATTAGAGAGGAGCCCTGGTTTGCTGCAACTAGAGAAAGCCTGCATGCAGCAATGAAGATAGACACTTTATTAATAAATAAATAGCAAAATAATATTTTCCAAAAGTATATTTGCTCTGCTTTAGATCAAAGACCTTTTTCAAAACATCAAAGATCAATAAATTTATTCAAAGAGAAATAAATTATAAGAATATTTCTTTGGTTAATTGAACATTTAATAATTAAAATTTTAGTCTTATTTTACTCATAAGAAAGTTGTACCTTTCTTCATAAAAATATACATTTCTATTTTTAAAAGAGGTAAAAATGGATAAAGGGAACAAAAAATTGTGAGATCTACTATTCTAAATATCTATGTATCTTTCAGATTTTTTTTCCAATAAACTTTTGTGTTAGGACCTAAATGTATGTGTAAATATGACTCCCACAAAACCTGCTGTTATTTCTAAAAAAGTTGATAATAAGACACTGGTAGTAGGACTAAAAATTCATACTGAATGGATGAATACCAAGCTTTTAAAATTAAAAACAAAAAGATCATCAGAACAGATTTGCTAGACTTTGATTCTCTTTCAGAATAAGTCAGGAGCAGGGAAGTCAGCAAATCCAGCTAAGAAGTAGAAGAGACACATAGCCACCATTCATCACTTTCATAGCCACCACTTTGATTTCCAACTTTCTCACTACCTTATAAATACACAATAAAAACTAAATCAAATTACTCAAAAACATTAATATATCTGCTTAATGTGTTCACTTTTTAAGACTAAACCAAGAACTGTGAGGCCAACTGGGAGAGGGGACGGGAGGGGGAGTTTGGGAATAAACTAAATTTTAATTACTTCTCTTTACACCAATCCTTGGCAAATCATAAAGCTTTTCCTGCACTAAAACAATCATTAACTTTAAAATTACCTGCAGGATAGACTATCTGATTTAAATTAAAATCTTTAACAAGATAAAACATAATTTACAGATGAAGTAAGCAATAAGCATGTTCAAATAAAATATGAAAAATAAAATATTTTACAAAGTGAAGATTTTACTTTTAGGAAATATCTCTTTTAGCACATCATCTATACTCTGCCAGTTAATTTTTCTCCACAATTATATGAAAATGAAACCATAATTTTCTAATTGTGTCACAAAACAACAATATACTGAAATCAAGGTAGAAAAATCAACTAAACCCATCAAACAACCATTAAAATATAATCTTGGTTTACGTATCTACTTAATACTTGCCTTTCCTGAAGATTGCTTAATAAATGCAGTATCAAATCACCCTATTAATATAAGACAAACATGCTTAATAGTTAAAAACTCTTTAGTAAAAATGAACTATAAACTCAAGTTTTGCCAAGATATCAAAAGATGTAACAGAAATTACTACATAACATCTTCGAAGTACTGCAAGCTGATGTGAATTTTAAAATATATTAAATAAAAATCTCTGAATTCCCATTAATAGGCTGCATCTAGAAAATACATTTGTAAGTTCTCAAGAAAGTTTCTTCCAAGATTAAGAACACTTTTACAATCATTAGGATTTTTCCTTTTAATATTCCTAATTCCTGGTCTGCATAATAAACAAATGATTACAAACCCAATATGGGCTTCTATTCTGGCAACCACAATTTCTGACAAATTATTTCACTAAAGGACTTTAATTGTAGAAGTAGTTTATTTTAGAAAGATAATCCTGAAAGCAGTGTATATGATAGACTATGAGACAGATATATTTCAAAGACAAAATAATGAAGAACATCCAACTCCATCATTTGTTCTTGCCCATCAGCTCAGTCTCTCACGTCATGCCTGAATTTTGTTTACTCTCTATTCACTGACTTTAGTACTGTTTCAAGGTTCCCATACAGCACTACGCTTGTAACACACCATGGTGTAATTGTGTATAGAAAGGGAAAGGACTTCACATGAAGTGAATTTGGAGAGGGACGGAGGGGAGTTTGGGAATAAACTAAATTTTAATTACTTCTCTTTACACCAATCCTTGGCAAATCATAAAGCTTTTCCTGCACTAAAACAATCATTAACTTTAAAATTACCTGCAGGATAGACTATCTGATTTAAATTAAAATCTTTAACAAGATAAAACATAATTTACAGATGAAGTAAGCAATAAGCATGTTCAAATAAAATATGAAAAATAAAATATTTTACAAAGTGAAGATTTTACTTTTAGGAAATATCTCTTTTAGCACATCATCTATACTCTGCCAGTTAATTTTTCTCCACAATTATATGAAAATGAAACCATAATTTTCTAATTGTGTCACAAAACAACAATATACTGAAATCAAGGTAGAAAAATCAACTAAACCCATCAAACAACCATTAAAATATAATCTTGGTTTACGTATCTACTTAATACTTGCCTTTCCTGAAGATTGCTTAATAAATGCAGTATCAAATCACCCTATTAATATAAGACAAACATGCTTAATAGTTAAAAACTCTTTAGTAAAATGAACTATAAACTCAAGTTTTGCCAAGATATCAAAAGATGTAACAGAAATTACTACATAACATCTTCGAAGTACTGCAAGCTGATGTGAATTTTAAAATATATTAAATAAAAATCTCTGAATTCCCATTAATAGGCTGCATCTAGAAAATACATTTGTAAGTTCTCAAGAAAGTTTCTTCCAAGATTAAGAACACTTTTACAATCATTAGGATTTTTCCTTTTAATATTCCTAATTCCTGGTCTGCATAATAAACAAATGATTACAAACCCAATATGGGCTTCTATTCTGGCAACCACAATTTCTGACAAATTATTTCACTAAAGGACTTTAATTGTAGAAGTAGTTTATTTTAGAAAGATAATCCTGAAAGCAGTGTATATGATAGACTATGAGACAGATATATTTCAAAGACAAAATAATGAAGAACATCCAACTCCATCATTTGTTCTTGCCCATCAGCTCAGTCTCTCACGTCATGCCTGAATTTTGTTTACTCTCTATTCACTGACTTTAGTACTGTTTCAAGGTTCCCATACAGCACTACGCTTGTAACACACCATGGTGTAATTGTGTATAGAAAGGGAAAGGACTTCACATGAAGTGAATTTGGAAGCAATCCGCTTAAAAAAACTTCAAATTAGATCACTACTGTCATGTCATTAGCTGCCTTGAAATCTTTTCACAAAGGAATGGCCCATGGAATTCAACCTGCCTCAGCCAACAGCATGATGATGGGAGAGGCTTTCCAAGTCTGAAGGACCAACTTTTCTCCTTTTGTCTTTTTTTTTTTTTCTTTTTTTTGCCTCTTCTATTGGTTTTTTATTTATTTATTTTCATCCATCTTTGTTCTTTGGCCTGTGGGGGCCTCTCACTGCAGTGGCCTCTTTCACTGCAAAGTATCGGCTCTGGGAGCATGCGCTCCAGAGCGCTAGCTCGAAATTGGACACACCGGTCCAGCCACTCCGTGGCATGTGGGACCCTCCCAGGCCAGGGATCAAATTGGTGTCCCTTGCATCACAAGGCGGACTCTCTACCCACTGGACCACCAGGGAAGCCCTCCTTTTGTCTTTTTTAAAAAGTATAATCAGAATAAACTTTTGTGTTTCTGACATTTGGCAAGTTCTGTACCACTTCCCCTTTACACCTTTCCTAAAAGGATTATTTTCTGCAATTTTTTGCACTGAGAAGGATACACAGCCCAGAAAACAAATTCTTTTTCTTTTAGAAGGATACCAATAGTCATTTTTATTCTAAGACTTCTCCACAATTTTCAAAACTTGTGAAAGTTTCAAAATGTAGTTTAAATGTTTTAATTCTACTTGTAATCAAATTTTATAATATGTAGTAGTTAAATTTTTTAACCTGTGTTTAATCCAGTAGACAAAATAGGGCTTCTATTCTGGCAACCACAATTTCTGACAAATTATTTCATTTTTGTAGAAGTAGTTTATTTTAGAAAGATAATCCTGAAAGCAGTGTATATGATAGACTATGAGACAGATATATTTCAAAGACAAAATAATGAAGAACATCCAACTCCATCATTTGTTCTTGCCCATCAGCTCAGTCTCTCACGTCATGCCTGAATTTTGTTTACTCTCTATTCACTGACTTTAGTACTGTTTCAAGGTTCCCATACAGCACTACGCTTGTAACACACCATGGTGTAATTGTGTATAGAAAGGGAAAGGACTTCACATGAAGTGAATTTGGAAGCAATCCGCTTAAAAAAACTTCAAATTAGATCACTACTGTCATGTCATTAGCTGCCTTGAAATCTTTTCACAAAGGAATGGCCCATGGAATTCAACCTGCCTCAGCCAACAGCATGATGATGGGAGAGGCTTTCCAAGTCTGAAGGACCAACTTTTCTCCTTTTGTCTTTTTTTTTTTTAATCTTGGCCTCTTCTATTGGTTTTTTATTTATTTATTTTCATCCATCTTTGTTCTTTGGCCTGTGGGGGCCTCTCACTGCAGTGGCCTCTTTCACTGCAAAGTATCGGCTCTGGGAGCATGCGCTCCAGAGCGCTAGCTCGAAATTGGACACACCGGTCCAGCCACTCCGTGGCATGTGGGACCCTCCCAGGCCAGGGATCAAATTGGTGTCCCTTGCATCACAAGGCGGACTCTCTACCCACTGGACCACCAGGGAAGCCCTCCTTTTGTCTTTTTTAAAAAGTATAATCAGAATAAACTTTTGTGTTTCTGACATTTGGCAAGTTCTGTACCACTTCCCTTCACACCTTTCCTAAAAAGGATTATTTTCTGCAATTTTTTGCACTGAGAAGGATACACAGCCCAGAAAACAAATTCTTTTTCTTTTAGAAGGATACCAATAGTCATTTTTATTCTAAGACTTCTCCACAATTTTCAAAACTTGTGAAAGTTTCAAAATGTAGTTTAAATGTTTTAATTCTACTTGTAATCAAATTTTATAATATGTAGTAGTATTCACAGACATTTTTTTCTGATAAACCTGTGTTTAATCCAGTACACCAAAATAATTTTATGGAAAAGTTTGAACTGAAAATCTATATATTACAATAAAGCTACTAACATATATTTAATTATTAATATATAGTATAAAGTTATTTTACTAATATGTGCTCTCTGTTTGTGTCACATTTTCAGTTATGTTCAACTCTTGCAACCCCATGGACTGTGGCCAGCCAGGTTCCTCTGTCGATGGGATTCTCCAGGCAAGAATACTGCAGTGGATACCATTTCCTTCTCCGGAGGACTTCCCAACGCAGGGATAGAACCTGGGTCTCCTACACTACAGACAGATTCTTTATCGTCTGAGCCACCAGCAAAGCCCTAACTATGAGCAAGACTAATAAAACAGCTTCTAAATCTATAAGAGACACTGAGAAAACAGGTTCTGAATATGAATTTAGGACTCTGGTGGACAATTATTTCATTTATTCAGTGGTCATCTAGCAAACTGAGGGTAGGTAGTTACATTTTATCCCTATTAGCTATCAACCTGGACTCCTGAAGCACTTGGCACTGCACCAAGATAATGACCGACTACTAACACACTCAGTACTTCTTTCTCTCTCTTTTATACCTAGTCTTTTCCCTGGAAGTTCATAGTTTAAACTATACAAATATAAAATACTATAGGCTTCTTAGAAAGCCTTGCTCTAGATTTTGGTACCCCTTCACTGTCCCCACTTCTTCTAGTACACAGAATGTATCTGGAGTCAACAAATACTTTTTTGTTGAGTAGGTAAAACAGTAAGTGCCCATGTCGTACAGCTACCACCAATAATAAAACTTTTTACCTTTGTCTTTTTTAAAAAGTATAATCAGAATAAACTTTTGTGTTTCTGACATTTGGCAAGTTCTGTACCACTTCCCTTCACACCTTTCCTAAAAAGGATTATTTTCTGCAATTTTTTGCACTGAGAAGGATACACAGCCCAGAAAACAAATTCTTTTTCTTTTAGAAGGATACCAATAGTCATTTTTATTCTAAGACTTCTCCACAATTTTCAAAACTTGTGAAAGTTTCAAAATGTAGTTTAAATGTTTTAATTCTACTTGTAATCAAATTTTATAATATGTAGTAGTATTCACAGACATTTTTTTCTGATAAACCTGTGTTTAATCCAGTACACCAAAATAATTTTATGGAAAAGTTTGAACTGAAAATCTATATATTACAATAAAGCTACTAACATATATTTAATTATTAATATATAGTATAAAGTTATTTTACTAATATGTGCTCTCTGTTTGTGTCACATTTTCAGTTATGTTCAACTCTTGCAACCCCATGGACTGTGGCCAGCCAGGTTCCTCTGTCGATGGGATTCTCCAGGCAAGAATACTGCAGTGGATACCATTTCCTTCTCCGGAGGACTTCCCAACGCAGGGATAGAACCTGGGTCTCCTACACTACAGACAGATTCTTTATCGTCTGAGCCACCAGCAAAGCCCTAACTATGAGCAAGACTAATAAAACAGCTTCTAAATCTATAAGAGACACTGAGAAAACAGGTTCTGAATATGAATTTAGGACTCTGGTGGACAATTATTTCATTTATTCAGTGGTCATCTAGCAAACTGAGGGTAGGTAGTTACATTTTATCCCTATTAGCTATCAACCTGGACTCCTGAAGCACTTGGCACTGCACCAAGATAATGACCGACTACTAACACACTCAGTACTTCTTTCTCTCTCTTTTATACCTAGTCTTTTCCCTGGAAGTTCATAGTTTAAACTATACAAATATAAAATACTATAGGCTTCTTAGAAAGCCTTGCTCTAGATTTTGGTACCCCTTCACTGTCCCCACTTCTTCTAGTACACAGAATGTATCTGGAGTCAACAAATACTTTTTTGTTGAGTAGGTAAAACAGTAAGTGCCCATGTCGTACAGCTAACCCTACCAAATAGAAAGTCTATTTATATACATTGCTGACTATACTTATATAGCCTGGTAACACCAGAAGGGACTCTGCCAGAGATTGATTAGTTACATTTTTCAGTAAGAAAAGCACTAACTAGCTACTTTTCCAGTGCTGATGTGGAATCAGTGAAAAGCTTCAATCACTCGGAATTACTATGGCATCCATCCAAGAAGGGTAATATGGGGGTGAACAGCCTTGATTATTTGGTGGCGGTGGTACAATTAGATCCTTTGTGTTTTGAGGATTCAAAAAGAGAACTGCTCTCTTTTCCCTTTGACTTGATCACTAAAGAAGGAAGAGAACACAGGCACACTGAAACCAGGGCTGACCCATCCTGGAGCCACCCGTCAATCCTGGAAACTATACCCCACAGAATGTAAATGTGGAACTCCTCTGACCAGGCTTGTACATATAGGATCAGGACCAGCACCTCTGAGGAGTCCCAGTAGCCTGCACTACGGTCTGTCAGACTACACCAATCAAGCCTCAACAGGTGCAGCAGCAAGCAACCAGGCTTCCTGTCCTCCATAGGAAGAAGGCTGATCTGTACCTCCTGATCTCTACATTAGACTAATGAGCATAAGGATTTCAGAATAATTTAGATTACAACAGGACCTAACAAGAGATACTAAATTTCATTTCAAGAAAGTGACAGAGGCCTAACTAGAGGAAAAATACATTTTAAAAATTATAAACTTGGGCTTCCCTGGTGGTCTGGTGGGTAAAGAGTCCTCCTTGCAGTACAAGGGGCACTGGTTCGATGCCTGGCATGGGAAGATCCCATGTGCCATGGAGTGGCTGGACTGGTGCTTCCAATTATGAGGCAGCGCTCTGGAGTGCATGCCCCAGAGCCGGTGCTCTGCAATGACAGAGGCCACTGCAATGGGAAGCACACACATGTCAAAGAATAAAGATGGATGAAAATAAATAAATAAATAAAGGGCTCGTGGCATGAAGTTGAAAAAAAAAAAAAGTAAAAAATATTCAGCTTCTGGAAAAAAAAAAAAAAAAGATAAACTTGACCACACTTCAAGCCTGAGTTTTAGAACAATTCATCTTAGTTACATGCAGTATTTTCTGGTTTTGCATGCATGCTTTTAAGTATAACACAGATTGCTTCAGTGTTTTCAATTTGGGTTAAAAATCTTTCCTTTTTTGGTATACAAAAGAACTTTTTAAGGATAAAACTATTTCAGAAAAACAGGCTGATTTATATGCCAGACGTAAGCAACATCTTTTCTGACTCCTAGTTACATTTTGTTGTTTGTTACCATACTCTTCTCTCATGGGAATTTGAAGAGACTTTACAGTGAATCACAAAAGCATCAGGATGTTCTCTTTTTTATTTATATTAACTTTTTTTTTTCATCAGGATGTTCTTGACAATTAAGGGATAGCTGGTTTTTCTGATTCTTCTAATAGTCACTTACTTTTGTGGCCAATGGTGAATCACAAAGTATTTGACAAATTGCTCTGTATTGATAGAAACCTTTATCCAGAAATTCTTTTTTTATAAATGTGTGGTACTTCTCTTCATAATAGATCATGCAATTCTACCTAATCAAGTCAGTTGAAGCCTTTGGACGAAAATGAGTTTAAATTTATTCTGCAACAAAGAATGACATAGTTTTGATACTAGAAGTAGGAGAACCCAACGTTTAAATGGGTTCTCCTCTCACACACACACATACACACAAATATATAATTTGGTAAACAATATGAGAAATCAAAGAACATATAATAGGATTTCCACTTCCAGATATGGCAGGGTCACTGATACCAAACTTGCCTCCCACCAAAATAAAGTAACAAAACTAGTCAAAAATATAGGAGGCAACTGTTTTCAAGCAAAAGACAGGAAACAAAAGACTCCGATCACTGAAATAAGCTGTCCCCTTGTGTCCCGAGTTGGAAAAGGCTTTCTGGGCCACAACACAATGAAGTAGAACCCAAGTGAACACTGTAGTCTCACAGTGCTGAAAAGACAGAGATCATGGTTTGGGAGCTAAAGCAGCTGGAACATGCAATACAAGGTACTAAAGAGGAAAAAGCTGTGAGCGGGTAAATAGGGGCTTAATAAATAATATGCTAGAGAGCACAAAAGACATTACTGGAGTAAAAGACAAACAGGTATCACCCAACCTTTAGACCAGGAAAGAAAATTAAAGAATAAAGCCTCAGTGATCTGTGAAACAGTATCAAATGATCTAATCTGTATAACTGGAGTTCTTGAAAGAAAATAAAATGTATAAAGAAATATATCAAAGGGGCAGAAAAACATATAAAGAAGTAATAACAGGAAACTTCCCAGTTTGGGAATCAAGAAAAGCCCATGCAAGATAAATACAAAAATCCTGCATCACAGCACAACATAGATATACTGCTGACACCAAAGACTAAAAGAAAATATTTAATGTAGCCACAAATAAACATATATATGGGATAACAAAGCTTCATATTACAACTGACTTCACATCAGAGGCAATGCGGTCAGAAAATAATGGAAGGTTGTCTTTAAAAGTGCCAAAAAAACATCTTCTCAATCCAGAGTCCTATATCTCAAGAAAGTATCTTCAAATTCAAAGATGAAATAAAGACATTTTCACGTAAAGAGAAGCCAACATAGTTCATTGCCAGGATAACTGCACTGTAAGAATATTAAAGAAAGTATGTTGGCCTGAAAAGAAATAAGAACCAATAAAAAAGAGATCTACAAGAAAGAATAAAAAGCATAGGAAATAACTGATAAACACAAAGAATACATATATTTTTTAATTGTGATTTCCTTTAAAGACAATTGACCACTGCAAAATAAACATTATATTGCAGGGTTCATAACACACAGAAAAATAAAATACATGATACAATAACACAAAGGAATGAGGTTAATATGAGAGGAGAAAGTCATGGTAATTGTTAAAGTTAGGTATTAGGCATATAGGGCTTATTATTCTACTGTTTACCTTAGATTGTACTTAAAATTTACCATAATAAAAAGATTTTTAAAAGGCAACTGAATAATAATGTATCATGTATTTGAAGCTTGCTAAGAGAGTAGATCTCACATGTTCTCACACATACACATACGGTAACTTTGAGAAGGGACAATATGTGAGTTTGTAGTAATCCTTTCACAATATATACAATGTCAAAACATCACATTATAATATTAACTATATGCAATTTTTACTTGTGAAAAATAACCAAAAATTAACTCTTTGGGGCAGCTATGTTACACACAGTTCTTTGAATGACAATTCACAGAAGCCAACTAGAGCTAGCTTAAGCACAAAGTCTGTGGGTCTTAAGAATAGAATCAGTGACTGGCAAATTAAAGAAAACAGTCTCTGCCTCCATTTTCTTTTCAGGTATCTAATTCATGTTTCTTTGTTTCCCAGTCTATATAGCTACTACCAGATTTCACACGATTACACTGTATTGTGTAGAATAAGAGTCTGATTGCCTTTTTCACCCTCCCCTGTTCTTGCTTGTCCTCTTTGCTTTTCCCGTACCAGTCTCTCTCAAAATGCCCAGGAAGAAAACTAGTCCTGCTTGGGTCAGGTACCTACACCAGAACCAATCAACTGTGGAGAGAAAACAATGACACAAGGTAGAAAAATGGCAGTACTCGGCAATCCAACAGAATGGGGGAAAGGGACATTCCCAAAGAATGGGTACCGGCAAACAATCCAAGAGAACCAACTATGTGAGACGTGGATCTGCCTGACAAATTCATAAAGACCTTGGATGTTTCTCAAAGCAATACATACACACTTGCAAATACCACACAGCCCATACAATTTGAGGGCATTCATGAAGCCCCTGTAATCCATTCTTAGATGCTAATTTTACACTTTTCTATTAGCCATGTAGATATTTTAAATGTTTCAGATATTGCTCTCAAATTTTCATATTTTAGATACTGAATATAAAATCACATCCAAAGGTTTTTCAACTATTAAAAAACACACAGAGTCCTTAACTTCCCTCCCCACCTGCAACCATGAGTTTGCTTTCTAAGTCTGTGAGTCTCTTTCTGTTTTGCAAATAAGTTCATTTGTATAGCACATGGAACTCTGTTCAATGCTATGTGCCAGGCTGGATGGAAGTGGAGAATGGATACATATATACATATGGCTGAGTTCCTACACTGTTTACCAGAAACCATCACAACATTGTTAACTGGCTATATCCCAATACAAAACATTTTTTGGGGTTAAAAAAAAACAAATAAATAGTTTAAAAAACACACAATAAAAATTAAGTCTTTCACAGGAACACAGCAAACCAACATTAATACCTACACTCATAGCATGGAATAGCTATTAATAGAAGAGGCTAAGAGATATCAACCGGAATCTACTATCAACAAATGGACACTATATGACAGTCTCTCACAGTTTTTTTTACTTCAGTTAGGATACTTTTCCACAGTAGGGACTTTTCCACAGTCCCTAAAGGTCAAACATTTAGAAGATATATACCTAAGCCCCTCTCCCATTCAAATCGCAGCACTTGAAAATACCTCATAAAGAGATATATAAAGTGAATTAAAAAATTAGCAAGACCTCGTGCATTGCACTTATGATGGCCTAGAAAAAAAATCTATACATAGCTTAATCAAAAGTGTCTACTCAAAATATGTAGATATTACAGTATATAATTTTATTCAAAACAAGCAAAACCAAACACAAACAACAGAAATAAGCTAGGGACACAAAATCAGAGATAAATGCTTCAAATCTTTTACAAAACAAGTAAGACATAAATTTAAAATTATATGAAATAGTCAGGAAATTTATACCGCAAACAATCCAAGAGAACCAACTATGTGAGACGTGGATCTGCCTGACAAATTCATAAAGACCTTGGATGTTTCTCAAAGCAATACATACACACTTGCAAATACCACACAGCCCATACAATTTGAGGGCATTCATGAAGCCCCTGTAATCCATTCTTAGATGCTAATTTTACACTTTTCTATTAGCCATGTAGATATTTTAAATGTTTCAGATATTGCTCTCAAATTTTCATATTTTAGATACTGAATATAAAATCACATCCAAAGGTTTTTCAACTATTAAAAAACACACAGAGTCCTTAACTTCCCTCCCCACCTGCAACCATGAGTTTGCTTTCTAAGTCTGTGAGTCTCTTTCTGTTTTGCAAATAAGTTCATTTGTATAGCACATGGAACTCTGTTCAATGCTATGTGCCAGGCTGGATGGAAGTGGAGAATGGATACATATATACATATGGCTGAGTTCCTACACTGTTTACCAGAAACCATCACAACATTGTTAACTGGCTATATCCCAATACAAAACATTTTTGGTGTTAAAAAAAAAAACAAATAAATAGTTTAAAAAAACACACAATAAAAAATTAAGTCTTTCACAGGAACACAGCAAACCAACATTAATACCTACACTCATAGCATGGAATAGCTATTAATAGAAGAGGCTAAGAGATATCAACCGGAATCTACTATCAACAAATGGACACTATATGACAGTCTCTCACAGTTTTTTTTACTTCAGTTAGGATACTTTTCCACAGTAGGGACTTTTCCACAGTCCCTAAAGGTCAAACATTTAGAAGATATATACCTAAGCCCCTCTCCCATTCAAATCGCAGCACTTGAAAATACCTCATAAAGAGATATATAAAGTGAATTAAAAAATTAGCAAGACCTCGTGCATTGCACTTATGATGGCCTAGAAAAAAAATCTATACATAGCTTAATCAAAAGTGTCTACTCAAAATATGTAGATATTACAGTATATAATTTTATTCAAAACAAGCAAAACCAAACACAAACAACAGAAATAAGCTAGGGACACAAAATCAGAGATAAATGCTTCAAATCTTTTACAAAACAAGTAAGACATAAATTTAAAATTATATGAAATAGTCAGGAAATTTATACCCTCCGCTGGTTATTAGGAAGCAATGACATTATTAGTATATCCTTAACCTCATAATGGAAGGAAATGGCTATATTTTACCACAAAATGTTCTTATACTACAGGAAAAAACAGAAGAATTAGAACACAAAGGACAATGTTTTAATAGAGTTGTATTGCTTGTACGTTTTTTAAATGTATAGAAAAAAGGGGCTTATTAATACCATGCACTTTGATTCTATAACATATCTAAATAAATTTCATATTTGAAAATACTATGAAATCTAAAATATTTAGTATTATATCCATGTATTTTGACTCTATAATATATCTTATATAAGCTTCATATACAAAAATATTCTGAAAACACAAGGTGCTTGCCAATACATTTTCTAGATAATGTCTGAGAGTCTAATTTCCTGAGTATGAATACATAAAGTTGATGAAACCAAGTTACATAATGAAACGCCATTAACCTGACTACATACAATAAAATTCAAAGCAAATATCATATTCTTTCACCATATTAAAAATTTTTGTACTAAGTGGAGTTGGAAAAAGATAGTCATTAAATGAGGTTAAAAAATATTTTTTAAGCAAAGTCAACTGCTATACTAACACCATTTTTCTATATAATACTGAACCTATATATTAAAGTCAGCACATAAAGTCTAAAAATTAATCAGCTACTATGTTTCATTTAGAAATTTCTGTACTTGAAAAACTTTGGAGAAAGTATTTTTAAATTATAAATTCATTCATGGATTTAACATGACTAATTTTTAAAGGTTTCACATATCCCTGAAGTTCTAAGACAGGCAGTAATTTATAATTTTGTTTTAGTCATACATTGCATTTGAATACACTAAAAGAGTTAGAAATACCAAGAGTTACTATGTACAAATAATCCCAGCCAACGTGAATACCGTCTGTTTTTTTTTTCAAAGTACTTTCATTTAATACCTGCAGAATGTTTTTCATTTGTAGATATTACAGTATATAATTTTATTCAAAACAAGCAAAACCAAACACAAACAACAGAAATAAGCTAGGGACACAAAATCAGAGATAAATGCTTCAAATCTTTTACAAAACAAGTAAGACATAAATTTAAAATTATATGAAATAGTCAGGAAATTTATACCCTCCGCTGGTTATTAGGAAGCAATGACATTATTAGTATATCCTTAACCTCATAATGGAAGGAAATGGCTATATTTTACCACAAAATGTTCTTATACTACAGGAAAAAACAGAAGAATTAGAACACAAAGGACAATGTTTTAATAGAGTTGTATTGCTTGTACGTTTTTTAAATGTATAGAAAAAAGGGGCTTATTAATACCATGCACTTTGATTCTATAACATATCTAAATAAATTTCATATTTGAAAATACTATGAAATCTAAAATATTTAGTATTATATCCATGTATTTTGACTCTATAATATATCTTATATAAGCTTCATATACAAAAATATTCTGAAAACACAAGGTGCTTGCCAATACATTTTCTAGATAATGTCTGAGAGTCTAATTTCCTGAGTATGAATACATAAAGTTGATGAAACCAAGTTACATAATGAAACGCCATTAACCTGACTACATACAATAAAATTCAAAGCAAATATCATATTCTTTCACCATATTAAAAATTTTTGTACTAAGTGGAGTTGGAAAAAGATAGTCATTAAATGAGGTTAAAAAATATTTTTTAAGCAAAGTCAACTGCTATACTAACACCATTTTTCTATATAATACTGAACCTATATATTAAAGTCAGCACATAAAGTCTAAAAATTAATCAGCTACTATGTTTCATTTAGAAATTTCTGTACTTGAAAAACTTTGGAGAAAGTATTTTTAAATTATAAATTCATTCATGGATTTAACATGACTAATTTTTAAAGGTTTCACATATCCCTGAAGTTCTAAGACAGGCAGTAATTTATAATTTTGTTTTAGTCATACATTGCATTTGAATACACTAAAAGAGTTAGAAATACCAAGAGTTACTATGTACAAATAATCCCAGCCAACGTGAATACCGTCTGTATTTTTTTTCTACTCATTTTTGAATGCAAAGTACTTTCATTTAATACCTGAAGCAGAAGCTGTTTTCTTTTAAATCATACTTAACTTTTTTAATGATTTTTTTTTTTTTTGGCCTCTATGTCATCGCTTATTTTTCATCCATCTTTATTCTTTGGCCTGCGTGGGCCTCCCATAGCAGTGGTCTCCCATAGCAGTGGTCTCCCTATTGGAGAGCACCGGCTCTGGGCGCATGCGCTCCAGAGCGCTGGCTCCTAATTGGTCACACCAGCCCAGCCATTCCTTGGTATGTGGGATCTCCTCTGGTCAGCGATCGAACTGGTGCCCCCTGCACTGCAAGACAGACTCTTTACCCACTGGACCACCAAGGAAGCCCCCATACTTAACTTTTTAAAAAAATATGGGAAAAGACATAAGACAGAGGAACCTGCAAGTGTGTGGGTTCAGAAAGAAAGGTCTCTGAATACCCCTTGTAAGAAAGTCAAAGGATTTAATAATACCTCAGGAGAATGTAGGATTTTGGTTCTGTCTATAGGTACATCATAATCTAACAAGATGAGCAGCAGGCAGAACTGACAGTTCGAGAACTCATTAAATTCCTGCTACTAAATTCTAGTATGATTTCACATTAAATCAAGTTAATTGTAGGCCATTTACCTCACTAGAGAATGAGAGAAAACACCATATATATCTGCATTTTGGACACTACAATGCAAAGTTCAAATTTATAAATTCTTTTTTTAAAATTTAAATTCAGTACTTTAAGTAGCCCCTTTTTGAACCTATATATTAAAGTCAGACAAAGTCTAAAAATTAATCAGCTACTATGTTTCATTTAGAAATTTCTGTACTTGAAAAACTTTGGAGAAAGTATTTTTAAATTATAAATTCATTCATGGATTTAACATGACTAATTTTTAAAGGTTTCACATATCCCTGAAGTTCTAAGACAGGCAGTAATTTATAATTTTGTTTTAGTCATACATTGCATTTGAATACACTAAAAGAGTTAGAAATACCAAGAGTTACTATGTACAAATAATCCCAGCCAACGTGAATACCGTCTGTATTTTTTTTCTACTCATTTTTGAATGCAAAGTACTTTCATTTAATACCTGAAGCAGAAGCTGTTTTCTTTTAAATCATACTTAACTTTTTTAATGATTTTTTTTTTTTTTGGCCTCTATGTCATCGCTTATTTTTCATCCATCTTTATTCTTTGGCTCCTGTGGGCCTCCCATAGCAGTGGTCTCCCATAGCAGTGGTCTCCCTATTGGAGAGCACCGGCTCTGGGCGCATGCGCTCCAGAGCGCTGGCTCCTAATTGGTCACACCAGCCCAGCCATTCCTTGGTATGTGGGATCTCCTCTGGTCAGCGATCGAACTGGTGCCCCCTGCACTGCAAGACAGACTCTTTACCCACTGGACCACCAAGGAAGCCCCCATACTTAACTTTTTAAAAAAATATGGGAAAAGACATAAGACAGAGGAACCTGCAAGTGTGTGGGTTCAGAAAGAAAGGTCTCTGAATACCCCTTGTAAGAAAGTCAAAGGATTTAATAATACCTCAGGAGAATGTAGGATTTTGGTTCTGTCTATAGGTACATCATAATCTAACAAGATGAGCAGCAGGCAGAACTGACAGTTCGAGAACTCATTAAATTCCTGCTACTAAATTCTAGTATGATTTCACATTAAATCAAGTTAATTGTAGGCCATTTACCTCACTAGAGAATGAGAGAAAACACCATATATATCTGCATTTTGGACACTACAATGCAAAGTTCATATAAATTCTCTTACATGAAATTCAGTACTAAAGTAGCTTTTGGTACAAATATTTCATCAAGACAGTGATTTGAAAGGGCATTGACTGCAATGCATAACTGTGGTAATTGTAGCACATAAATGCCACCTTCCTATGTTTGCATCAGGGAAAAGACTCAATCATAGTTCACCCACATTCCTTAGTGTCCTTTTCAAACAAGTGGACAATCAAATACTTACAAATACACACAAAGCCCACTACTTAGACACAAAGTGAGAAATTTTAATAAAAATAGATGTGTAATAGACAAAAAGCTTGTGTGCTACAGACTATGATTACCTGGAGGTAGGAATTGCAGTTGGTTATTAGCTAATCGAAGATGACGCAAAGCTCTCAGACGACCAATTTCTGGACAAACAACTTCTAAGGCATTGTCACTAAGATCCAAGCACTGTAGTTTTACAAGGGACCCAATGGCTTTGAAGAGAAAAGAAGCAAAATTAATTTGAGCGTTAAGACCAATTTTAATGCAATTACTCCAAGTTTAAATTTTTTAATACTTAATATCCCTGTCTCTAGTAAAGACATACATCAAATTGATGTCTTAAAATTTTTTATTGGGGGCTTCCCTGGTGGTCCAGTAAGGACACCATCTTGCAGTGCAAGGGGCGCCGGTTTGGTCCCTGGCCTGGGAGGACCCCACATGCTGCAGAGCAGCTGGACTGCTGTGTTCAACTACCTCCGGGGGTCTGGAGAGCATGTGCCCAGAGCTGGTGCTCTGCGGCTAGGAGGCCATTGCGATGGGAGGCCCACACGGGCCAAAGAACAAAGATGGATGAAAATGGATAAATGAAAGACAAATAGAAGTGGCCCCCCCAACAAAAAAAATTTTTTATTGAAGTAGAGTATCAAATGAAATTTTATAAAGTAATAATACTTCTACCTAAATACCATATATAGTAACGTTAAAAAGATCACAATAAAAATGATAAAACAATGTAAAAAACTGCTTGAATAAATAATTCATGAAATGATATACAAATCTTTTTTATCTAATTAAAATGCTTAACTGGATTTACTAAACTTAAAAGTGATTTTATTATTTACACAATGACAATTTATCTGATAATAATTTACTCAACCATTATAGCTTATGACTCATTAAATTTAATTTAATTGTATCTGTTAACTAGACTTACTCCTAATTAGAGGGAAGAAAAAGCTTTGAAACTAGAAACGATGTTTTATAATTAAAATTCCCTAATACTCCAACCAAAATAGGTTTAAAGAGAGAATCTGCTCTACTATGATAAAGCACAACTTAAATTATAGCACCTCCTAACTACTAATACAAATTGGAAGTGTACTTACCTTCAGGAACTACAACTATGTTATTTGAGTGAAGATACCTAGGAAAAAAGAAGGGAAAATACAGCTATTATCATTCAGTACTTCTGCTAGATAATCAGTTTGCAAAATGCTCACTTAGAAATTTATCAAAATGGCCTCCCCCTTAGAAAAATTTTTAGCTAATCAAGATGACGCAAAGCTCTCAGACGACCAATTTCTGGACAAACAACTTAATTGTCACTAAGATCCAAGCACTGTAGTTTTACAAGGGACCCAATGGCTTTGAAGAGAAAAGAAGCAAAATTAATTTGAGCGTTAAGACCAATTTTAATGCAATTACTCCAAGTTTAAATTTTTTAATACTTAATATCCCTGTCTCTAGTAAAGACATACATCAAATTGATGTCTTAAAATTTTTTATTGGGGGCTTCCCTGGTGGTCCAGTAAGGACACCATCTTGCAGTGCAAGGGGCGCCGGTTTGGTCCCTGGCCTGGGAGGACCCCACATGCTGCAGAGCAGCTGGACTGCTGTGTTCAACTACCTCCGGGGGTCTGGAGAGCATGTGCCCAGAGCTGGTGCTCTGCGGCTAGGAGGCCATTGCGATGGGAGGCCCACACGGGCCAAAGAACAAAGATGGATGAAAATGGATAAATGAAAGACAAATAGAAGTGGCCCCCCCAACAAAAAAAATTTTTTATTGAAGTAGAGTATCAAATGAAATTTTATAAAGTAATAATACTTCTACCTAAATACCATATATAGTAACGTTAAAAAGATCACAATAAAAATGATAAAACAATGTAAAAAACTGCTTGAATAAATAATTCATGAAATGATATACAAATCTTTTTTATCTAATTAAAATGCTTAACTGGATTTACTAAACTTAAAAGTGATTTTATTATTTACACAATGACAATTTATCTGATAATAATTTACTCAACCATTATAGCTTATGACTCATTAAATTTAATTTAATTGTATCTGTTAACTAGACTTACTCCTAATTAGAGGGAAGAAAAAGCTTTGAAACTAGAAACGATGTTTTATAATTAAAATTCCCTAATACTCCAACCAAAATAGGTTTAAAGAGAGAATCTGCTCTACTATGATAAAGCACAACTTAAATTATAGCACCTCCTAACTACTAATACAAATTGGAAGTGTACTTACCTTCAGGAACTACAACTATGTTATTTGAGTGAAGATACCTAGGAAAAAAGAAGGGAAAATACAGCTATTATCATTCAGTACTTCTGCTAGATAATCAGTTTGCAAAATGCTCACTTAGAAATTTATCAAATATAAAAGGACCAGACTTTCTTTCATACCCCACTCTAAATGCATGACACAAGATAATTAATAATACTTTGAGAATAATATTGTATGCTAGAACTGCAAATATGAAAACTATTTGCTAATTTATTTGGTATTTTAAAATAAAAGTATACACGATGAATAAATTCTTATTTTTCAACCTAATAAAACAAATTACTAGTTTTTCTAGCCCATTATAAAAACTATTCAAGTTTTCAGAAAAACACCTAATGCATACAGAAAAATCAACAACTATTGTGTATAAGAATTTTTAAAGGCTAACTTCACATAATAATCAAATCAAAGATATTTCAAGTCAGCTAGGAGAACCAAGAATGAAGTGATTAAATATTCATCATTTACAATATATGTAGCAATACTTTATTTTCAAGGTAAAGAATTTATTTCACAGCAAGAGGAACTTTGTAAATAAGAAATCAACTTCTTTCCTGGAAAAAAAAAAAAAAAAAAGTCCACCCAGCTGACAAGTCCAGGCAAGCCTAAATAAATAACATTTCCCACTGAAGTGTCTCTGGCGCTCTCTGGTGGAGACTTCCTGCAATTGTCAGCAGCCGACGATTCAGAGAAAAGCAACAGTGACCAATGAAAAATCACATAGCAATAATTTTTAAAATTGACATATATTATTGACTTTGAGACAGATAGCTAGCTTTTGATAGATTATTTTCAAAACTACTGTCTTATTATACCTCATAATTAATCCTTATCTAAGTATACTTCAAACAGAATTAAATTTTTTTCTACTATATGTTTAAGCCTAATGTCAAACGTTTGAGCAAGCTCCAGGAGATGGTGAAGGACAGGGAAGCCTGATGTACTGCAGTCCATGGGGTTGCAAAGAGTCGTACAGGAATGAGCGACTGAACTGAATGTCAATTGTTAAAATGTCAGTGACACAGAATAAGAAAGATACAAAACTACTAAATTTAAGAACATTTTTATATGCTGGATTAAATCAATTTTGTCTAAGTATTACCCTGTTGGGCCTAACACAAGTTAACCAATTACATTATTCTATGATTCATTTTATTCCTTGCTTTGTGTATATAAAATGATTCCCTATTTTATTTTTAAAAATGTGTCCACATTTTAAGATAAGCATTCTTTAAACATTACTTTTAGGAAGGAATCTCTTAACTACTTTATCAGATTACTCTAAAAATTCTTTATACCAAAGACAATGTGTAAATGAGTATACACACACACATACACACATTTGCATTTGCTACACAAAAGGTAGAGTGCCTAGACAGCAAAATAGATAACTGATCTTTCAGTAATCCACAAAATATTTGCCTCATCTCCAATTCTACCTATATAAAAGGAGCTTAAAATGTTCAGGTCAAAATATAAACGAAATTATTCACTATTATCATTAAAATCAAAAAGTGTATTTTAACATGTTAAATTTATCTACATTATGATGAAGCAGCAGTAGTACAGAATGTTCTCAGTCCTGACCACACAACAGAATCACCAGAGGTCTTCAAAATACAGATGCCCAAGGCTTCTCAACTCAATGTGCCGCTGATGAAGAATCCTCACTGGCAGCCTGGATCAAGAGTAGACTCTAGAGGGGAACAGCTTGTTCCTTAAGAGCCATGTGATCCAGAGAAAAGTCACTGACCTTTTCACTTTCTTAATCTACAGAAGCGGAGGATAACAACACCAACCACACAGGGATACTATAGGAAAGGAAATAACAAGTTCAGTGAACACCATAAAATTTTTTAAGCCTAATTATTGAGCAGATGCTACTTTTTTCAAAACTACTGTCTTATTATACCTCATAATTAATCCTTATCTAAGTATACTTCAAACAGAATTAAATTTTTTTCTACTATATGTTTAAGCCTAATGTCAAACGTTTGAGCAAGCTCCAGGAGATGGTGAAGGACAGGGAAGCCTGATGTACTGCAGTCCATGGGGTTGCAAAGAGTCGTACAGGAATGAGCGACTGAACTGAATGTCAATTGTTAAAATGTCAGTGACACAGAATAAGAAAGATACAAAACTACTAAATTTAAGAACATTTTTATATGCTGGATTAAATCAATTTTGTCTAAGTATTACCCTGTTGGGCCTAACACAAGTTAACCAATTACATTATTCTATGATTCATTTTATTCCTTGCTTTGTGTATATAAAATGATTCCCTATTTTATTTTTAAAAATGTGTCCACATTTTAAGATAAGCATTCTTTAAACATTACTTTTAGGAAGGAATCTCTTAACTACTTTATCAGATTACTCTAAAAATTCTTTATACCAAAGACAATGTGTAAATGAGTATACACACACACATACACACATTTGCATTTGCTACACAAAAGGTAGAGTGCCTAGACAGCAAAATAGATAACTGATCTTTCAGTAATCCACAAAATATTTGCCTCATCTCCAATTCTACCTATATAAAAGGAGCTTAAAATGTTCAGGTCAAAATATAAACGAAATTATTCACTATTATCATTAAAATCAAAAAGTGTATTTTAACATGTTAAATTTATCTACATTATGATGAAGCAGCAGTAGTACAGAATGTTCTCAGTCCTGACCACACAACAGAATCACCAGAGGTCTTCAAAATACAGATGCCCAAGGCTTCTCAACTCAATGTGCCGCTGATGAAGAATCCTCACTGGCAGCCTGGATCAAGAGTAGACTCTAGAGGGGGAAAAGCTTGTTCCTTAAGAGCCATGTGATCCAGAGAAAAGTCACTGACCTTTTCACTTTCTTAATCTACAGAAGCGGAGGATAACAACACCAACCACACAGGGATACTATAAGGATTAAATGGATCAATAAATGTAAAACCCTTAGAACAGAGTTCAGTGAACACCACTGCTATTGTTAACGATTATTAATGTTATCATGACTTATTTGTAATCAAAGGCTTAGTAATTTTAAGTCCCCTCTCTTAATTTTTGTAATTTCAAATCAGTCAAAATGGTGGTATTTCAACATAACTGATTTCATCAAATGACATAGGAACTCTCACTCATTGCTGGCAGGAATGCATGACAGTACAGCCACTTTGGAAAATGGCTGGCAGTTTTTTAATAAAATCAAACCTAGATATTTACTTAACAGTACTATGCCAATGTCAGTTTCTTAGTTTCAACAACAGCTCCATAAAATTGTATTAAGATGCTAACAAGAGGAGAAATTGGATACTAGAACTCTGTACTTACTATCTTTATAACTTTTCTATGAATATGATGAGACTATTTCAAAATAAAATTTATTTTTAAATTAAAGGAATAATTTACTTCCATCCATAATGAAGTAATACGAGACCACCAGATTTACCCAATACCTATAAATAAGAAAACTGAATTGAAACCATTATTTTCAGATACTGACAAGAGGCAGCTAAGACTATATTCCCTGAGAAAGAAGAAACAAGTGAGGTGAGCCACACAATGTCCACAGCTCTATGCCTGGAGGCAAACTGTGGACTGTGGCACAGGAATGGGATCCAAAACAAAGAATGGAAGTCTCACTGAGTTATAGAAACTAGAGTTCTGGGAACCCGATGTTCAGGTCAAAATATAAACGAAATTATTCACTATTATCATTAAAATCAAAAGTGTATTTTAACATGTTAAATTTATCTACATTATGATGAAGCAGCAGTAGTACAGAATGTTCTCAGTCCTGACCACACAACAGAATCACCAGAGGTCTTCAAAATACAGATGCCCAAGGCTTCTCAACTCAATGTGCCGCTGATGAAGAATCCTCACTGGCAGCCTGGATCAAGAGTAGACTCTAGAGGGGAACAGCTTGTTCCTTAAGAGCCATGTGATCCAGAGAAAAGTCACTGACCTTTTCACTTTCTTAATCTACAGAAGCGGAGGATAACAACACCAACCACACAGGGATACTATAAGGATTAAATGGATCAATAAATGTAAAACCCTTAGAACAGAGTTCAGTGAACACCACTGCTATTGTTAACGATTATTAATGTTATCATGACTTATTTGTAATCAAAGGCTTAGTAATTTTAAGTCCCCTCTCTTAATTTTTGTAATTTCAAATCAGTCAAAATGGTGGTATTTCAACATAACTGATTTCATCAAATGACATAGGAACTCTCACTCATTGCTGGCAGGAATGCATGACAGTACAGCCACTTTGGAAAATGGCTGGCAGTTTTTTAATAAAATCAAACCTAGATATTTACTTAACAGTACTATGCCAATGTCAGTTTCTTAGTTTCAACAACAGCTCCATAAAATTGTATTAAGATGCTAACAAGAGGAGAAATTGGATACTAGAACTCTGTACTTACTATCTTTATAACTTTTCTATGAATATGATGAGACTATTTCAAAATAAAATTTATTTTTAAATTAAAGGAATAATTTACTTCCATCCATAATGAAGTAATACGAGACCACCAGATTTACCCAATACCTATAAATAAGAAAACTGAATTGAAACCATTATTTTCAGATACTGACAAGAGGCAGCTAAGACTATATTCCCTGAGAAAGAAGAAACAAGTGAGGTGAGCCACACAATGTCCACAGCTCTATGCCTGGAGGCAAACTGTGGACTGTGGCACAGGAATGGGATCCAAAACAAAGAATGGAAGTCTCACTGAGTTATAAGGAAACACGTTAGAGTTCTGGGAACCCGAGGCAGCTGGAACTGTGGAGTACACTTCTGGAGGAGAAGACACTACTGAAAAAAGAAAACAAAAAACCCCACAAAACTTCAAGGCACCCTTTGACTCTTAGCTGAATTCTAAAATGCAATCCAGGCAAAAAGTAACTGAAAATCTAATAACTGAACAGTCCACAGAATTCATGTAGGGCCAGAAAGCATCGAAGTTCTGGGCAGCAAGGGTACGATATCCTTATGGACCACTTGGTGCATTTACATGAGATCCTAGAAAAGTCTTCTGTGGGTAATAAAGCTGAACTACTCCTACAGTAGAGGTTACACTAGATGAGTCCTAACAAAGCATAAAGACAGGCCATGAAAGGATCAAACCAAATTGCAAATAATCGGAAAGCACCACAAAGAAGACAACAAAGTGTAGACACACAATAATTAACATTTATAAGGTCCAGCATCTAATTAAAAACTGCTAATAATCAGGGAAATGTGACCAATATCCAGGATAAAAAAATAGTTAACATAAAATAATAATAATTACAGGGCTTCCCTGGTGATCCAGTGGGTAAGGACACCACCTTGCAGTACAAGGGGCACCGTTTCAATCCCTGGCCTGGGAAGATCCCACGTGCTGCGGAGTGGCTGGACCGATGTGTCCAACTACCCAGCCAGAGCTCTGGAGTGCATGCGTCCAGAGCCAGTGCTCTGCGACAACAGAGGCCGCTGTGATGGGAGGCCCACACGGGCCAAAGAACTCTGTACTTACTATCTTTATAACTTTTCTATGAATATGATGAGACTATTTCAAAATAAAATTTATTTTTAAATTAAAGGAATAATTTACTTCCATCCATAATGAAGTAATACGAGACCACCAGATTTACCCAATACCTATAAATAAGAAAACTGAATTGAAACCATTATTTTCAGATACTGACAAGAGGCAGCTAAGACTATATTCCCTGAGAAAGAAGAAACAAGTGAGGTGAGCCACACAATGTCCACAGCTCTATGCCTGGAGGCAAACTGTGGACTGTGGCACAGGAATGGGATCCAAAACAAAGAATGGAAGTCTCACTGAGTTATAAGGAAACACGTTAGAGTTCTGGGAACCCGAGGCAGCTGGAACTGTGGAGTACACTTCTGGAGGAGAAGACACTACTGAAAAAAGAAAACAAAAAACCCCACAAAACTTCAAGGCACCCTTTGACTCTTAGCTGAATTCTAAAATGCAATCCAGGCAAAAAGTAACTGAAAATCTAATAACTGAACAGTCCACAGAATTCATGTAGGGCCAGAAAGCATCGAAGTTCTGGGCAGCAAGGGTACGATATCCTTATGGACCACTTGGTGCATTTACATGAGATCCTAGAAAAGTCTTCTGTGGGTAATAAAGCTGAACTACTCCTACAGTAGAGGTTACACTAGATGAGTCCTAACAAAGCATAAAGACAGGCCATGAAAGGATCAAACCAAATTGCAAATAATCGGAAAGCACCACAAAGAAGACAACAAAGTGTAGACACACAATAATTAACATTTATAAGGTCCAGCATCTAATTAAAAACTGCTAATAATCAGGGAAATGTGACCAATATCCAGGATAAAAAAATAGTTAACATAAAATAATAATAATTACAGGGCTTCCCTGGTGATCCAGTGGGTAAGGACACCACCTTGCAGTACAAGGGGCACCGTTTCAATCCCTGGCCTGGGAAGATCCCACGTGCTGCGGAGTGGCTGGACCGATGTGTCCAACTACCCAGCCAGAGCTCTGGAGTGCATGCGTCCAGAGCCAGTGCTCTGCGACAACAGAGGCCGCTGTGATGGGAGGCCCACACGGGCCAAAGAACAAAGATGGATGAAACTAGACAAATGAAAGACTAGTGTAAGTGGCACGCCCACCCCGCCTCCCTCCCCACCCCTGCCAGAATAAATAAATAAGTAAATGTTTAAATAATAATAATAATAATAATTACATTCAGTATTTAAAGAAAAACCTAAATATTGTGAGACAAATGTAGAAAGAAGAATGAAACAGATCTTCCAGAGATCAACCATAAAACAAACATAGCAAAACTCCCACTAGAAACAAAAAAAAAAACATTTGCACAAAAAAAATCCCAGTAGTTGGGGTTACTAGCAGATTAGATAATGGAGCAGAAAACATTACCAACTCTGAAGAAAGAGAAACATAATTTGTCCTAACTGAAGTATGTTAAAAAAAAAAATAGCAAGACTGAAACAAATTGAACAATAATTATGGGAAAATATTAAAATAACAGATACGAGTCCCAGAAGTAGGAACCAGAGATAAGTGTATAGAAATAAATATCCAAAGAAATAATGTTTAAAAATTCCAAATTTTGGGCTTCCCTGGTGGTCGAGTGGGTAAAGAGTTCACCTTGCAGTGCAAGGGGCACCAGTTCGATTCCTGGCCTGGGAAGATCCCACGTGCCGCGGAGCTGCTGGACCTGTGTGTCCAATTACAAGCCAGCGCTCTGGAGCGCTTGTGCTCAAAGCCAGTGCTCTGCAACTGGAGAGGCCACTGCGATGGAAGGCCCACACAGGCCAAAGAGTAAAGATGGATGAAAATAAACATACAAAAAAATCAATGAAAAGAGGCCAAAATTAAAAAAAAAAGTCCAAATTTGATGCAAACTATAAAGACACAACCCCTTTTGGGGTCACAGCCTTGTTGTGGTGAAGGTGCTTGCCTAATTCAATGAAGCTATGAGCTTTGCCAAGAATGGCCATCCGAGATAGATGGGTGATAGTGAACAGTTCTGAATGAAACAACTGACCTGTTCAAAATTGGAAAAGGAGTATGACAAGGCTATATATTGTTACCCTGTATATTTAGTTTATATGCAGAGTAAACCATGGAGCTTCCCAGGTGGCACAGTGGTACAGAATCTGATTCCTACTGCAGGTGACACAAGAGACTAGGGTTCAAACCCTAGGTCAAGAAGATCTCTTGGAGGAGGAAAAGGCAATCCTCTCCAGTTTTCTTGCCTGGAAAATTCCATGAATCAGGAGCCTGGCAGGCTACAGTGCATTGGGTCACAAAAAATCAGGCATGACTGAGAGACTGAGCACACACACAGAGTTTATTATGCAAAATGTCAGGTTGGGTGAATCATGAGTTGGAATTGTGGTTGCCGGGAGAAATAGCAACAACCTCAGATATGCAGATGATACCGTTCTAATGGCAGAAAGTGAAGAGGAACTAAAGAGCCTTTTGATGGCGGTGAAAGAGGAGAGTGAAAAAGCTAGCTTGAAACTCAGTATTAGGAAAACGAAGATCACAGAATCCAGTCCCATCACTTCATGGCAAACAGAAGGGGGAAAAGTAAAGGCAGTGACAAATTTTCTTTTCTTGGGCTCCAAAATCACTGTGGATGGTGACTGTAGCCATAAAATTAAAATATGCTTGTTCCTTAGAAGGAAAGCTATAGCCAACCTAGACAGTGCATTGAAAAGCAGAGATATCACTTTGCTGACAAAGTCAAAGCTATGGTTTTTCCAGTAGTCACGTACAGATGTGAGAGTTGGAAGGTTCAATGCCAAAGAACTGATGCTTTCAAAGCCAGTGCTCTGCAACTGGAGAGGCCACTGCGATGGAAGGCCCACACAGGCCAAAGAGTAAAGATGGATGAAAATAAACATACAAAAAAATCAATGAAAAGAGGCCAAAATTAAAAAAAAAAGTCCAAATTTGATGCAAACTATAAAGACACAACCCCTTTTGGGGTCACAGCCTTGTTGTGGTGAAGGTGCTTGCCTAATTCAATGAAGCTATGAGCTTTGCCAAGAATGGCCATCCGAGATAGATGGGTGATAGTGAACAGTTCTGAATGAAACAACTGACCTGTTCAAAATTGGAAAAGGAGTATGACAAGGCTATATATTGTTACCCTGTATATTTAGTTTATATGCAGAGTAAACCATGGAGCTTCCCAGGTGGCACAGTGGTACAGAATCTGATTCCTACTGCAGGTGACACAAGAGACTAGGGTTCAAACCCTAGGTCAAGAAGATCTCTTGGAGGAGGAAAAGGCAATCCTCTCCAGTTTTCTTGCCTGGAAAATTCCATGAATCAGGAGCCTGGCAGGCTACAGTGCATTGGGTCACAAAAAATCAGGCATGACTGAGAGACTGAGCACACACACAGAGTTTATTATGCAAAATGTCAGGTTGGGTGAATCATGAGTTGGAATTGTGGTTGCCGGGAGAAATAGCAACAACCTCAGATATGCAGATGATACCGTTCTAATGGCAGAAAGTGAAGAGGAACTAAAGAGCCTTTTGATGGCGGTGAAAGAGGAGAGTGAAAAAGCTAGCTTGAAACTCAGTATTAGGAAAACGAAGATCACAGAATCCAGTCCCATCACTTCATGGCAAACAGAAGGGGGAAAAGTAAAGGCAGTGACAAATTTTCTTTTCTTGGGCTCCAAAATCACTGTGGATGGTGACTGTAGCCATAAAATTAAAATATGCTTGTTCCTTAGAAGGAAAGCTATAGCCAACCTAGACAGTGCATTGAAAAGCAGAGATATCACTTTGCTGACAAAGTCAAAGCTATGGTTTTTCCAGTAGTCACGTACAGATGTGAGAGTTGGAAGGTTCAATGCCAAAGAACTGATGCTTTCAAAGAAATAGTGCTGGAGAAGATCCTGAAAGTCCCTTGTACTGCCAGCCAGTCCTAAAGGAAATCAATCCTGGGTGTTCATTTGAAAGACTGATGCTTAAAGCTAAAGATCCAATACTTTGGCCACCTTATGTGAGGATCCGACTCATTAGAAAAGACCTTGATGCTGGGGAAGACTGAAGACATAAGGAGACAGGGGTAGCAGAGGATAAGATGGTTATAGAACATCATCGACTTAATGGACATGAATTAGAGCAAACTCTGGAAGACAGTGGAAGACAGAGGAGCCTGGTGTGCTAGAGTCCATGGGCTCACAAAGAGTCAGACATGACTTTAGGGACTGAACAACAATGACAACAGATAAAGACACAAACCTAACACACTCAATGAATATCAAGGATGAAGGAAAAGAAAATCACAACAAATACCTGAAAACCAATATAAGAAACAGAAATTCTTCAAAGTAGCCCAAGGAGAAAAAGACACATTACATACTATGGAAGAAATATAGGAAAATGATTCTTTAGAAAGTATGCAAGCCAGAAGACAAAGCACACTACAGAAGCATTTAAAAGAAGTAACTGGCAGCCAAGAACTCTAATTCCAGAAGACAAAATATTTATACATATATATGTATGTCAGAACTATGAGGATGAATGTAAAGTAAAAACTCTACAACTTTCAGAGGGAAAAAGAAGAAGAAACTCTTTAGGGCCTAAAATTAGAAAACATTCTTGATACTAGAAACAAGATACATAAAAGCAAGAATAGATCAAGTAAGACTTCATCAAAATGTAAAACTTTTGCTCTGCAAAAGAATGTGAAAACAGAAAAGTACACAGTAGGAGAAAATATTTCTAAACAACATATACAACTAAGGTCTAGTTTCCAGAATATGCAAAGAACTCTTAAAACTCTTACAACTAAAAAATGTATCCAAACAGAAAATGAGCAATAGCCAAGAATAGACATTTCACTGAAGAACAGATAAAGACTACAAGCACTTTCAAAGACATTAAATGTTTTTAAGCATTAGAGAAATACAAACTAAAGTCACAATTAGATAACACCACACATCTATCAAAATGACAAATATTAAAAATGATCTAAAATGAAAATATCTCTTGCCATATTAATAAACAATAAATGCCACAGTCATCAGCAATTTCTGGCCTCCAAATGTGAATGAGGGTGCCCCAAACTGTGATCTAGCGGATGCTGCCACCCTCCTCCAGTGGTGACTGATGAGTGGCTGGGGGAAGGTAAGAAGCAAGGTGAGAAAGGAAACAGTACTGGCCCCAGACAGCTGAGGTACCTAAGAAAGGAATGAATTCAATGATCCCAGAGGCTTGTGTCTTACATACGTAAAATGCTAAATTCCTTAACTTGATACTTGATCTTTGATATTTGGATTGCCTGCTCCCTTTGTGGCAAACTTTTATATAGCCTGACTGCCATTCCTACCACCTTGGAGTGGTTTTCTCTGAGCTACAGAGTTGCTGTTTAGGACATGTACAGTCCTGAACATTCCCACCAAATAAAACAACTCTCTACTTCTGAAGCAGAAACTGCTAGACAGTCCGTCAGACCTTGTTCTTGTTTTCAATAAACATCTCACTACATTAACCTAAAACGATACCCTTTGTTCCAAATTGCTGGAATGTGTCCTCAGTCTGATAAATTACCAGCACTCAGATCCAGGGAAGGAACTTAAGCTCTGCTCCATATGCCTCAGGAAAGACAACTGGTAATAATTAATCTTTCTTTAGTGCATACACCCGGTCCATTATAAAATGGCCAGGGTCATGAGAAAAGGTAGTGAACTCCATATGCCTGGAAGACAATGTAAAAACTATACTAGAAGCAAGATACATAAAAGCAAGAATAGATCAAGTAAGACTTCATCAAAATGTAAAACTTTTGCTCTGCAAAAGAATGTGAAAACAGAAAAGTACACAGTAGGAGAAAATATTTCTAAACAACATATACAACTAAGGTCTAGTTTCCAGAATATGCAAAGAACTCTTAAAACTCTTACAACTAAAAAATGTATCCAAACAGAAAATGAGCAATAGCCAAGAATAGACATTTCACTGAAGAACAGATAAAGACTACAAGCACTTTCAAAGACATTAAATGTTTTTAAGCATTAGAGAAATACAAACTAAAGTCACAATTAGATAACACCACACATCTATCAAAATGACAAATATTAAAAATGATCTAAAATGAAAATATCTCTTGCCATATTAATAAACAATAAATGCCACAGTCATCAGCAATTTCTGGCCTCCAAATGTGAATGAGGGTGCCCCAAACTGTGATCTAGCGGATGCTGCCACCCTCCTCCAGTGGTGACTGATGAGTGGCTGGGGGAAGGTAAGAAGCAAGGTGAGAAAGGAAACAGTACTGGCCCCAGACAGCTGAGGTACCTAAGAAAGGAATGAATTCAATGATCCCAGAGGCTTGTGTCTTACATACGTAAAATGCTAAATTCCTTAACTTGATACTTGATCTTTGATATTTGGATTGCCTGCTCCCTTTGTGGCAAACTTTTATATAGCCTGACTGCCATTCCTACCACCTTGGAGTGGTTTTCTCTGAGCTACAGAGTTGCTGTTTAGGACATGTACAGTCCTGAACATTCCCACCAAATAAAACAACTCTCTACTTCTGAAGCAGAAACTGCTAGACAGTCCGTCAGACCTTGTTCTTGTTTTCAATAAACATCTCACTACATTAACCTAAAACGATACCCTTTGTTCCAAATTGCTGGAATGTGTCCTCAGTCTGATAAATTACCAGCACTCAGATCCAGGGAAGGGAACTTAAGCTCTGCTCCATATGCCTCAGGGAAAGACAACTGGTAATAATTAATCTTTCTTTAGTGCATACACCCGGTCCATTATAAAATGGCCAGGGGTCATGAGAAAAGGTAGTGACTTAATCCAAGGATCAAGGGAAGCCATAAAGATGCTAAATTAAAGATTGTGACCTTTAAACTGATGGGTTAGAAATGACGTATTTTCAGGACAGAAGCCAATCAATGTACAGATCAACAGTAGTAAAGATTTAAATGGCTCTAAGTCCCACCTTTTGGAGGGCTCTCTATTCATTCTCAGTGTTTATGCTGAGAGCTTTGTACTTTTCTTTCCTCTAAAATAAATCCTATTTGCTTGCTACCTGAGTGTTTGCCTGTTTGTGAAGTTCATTCTTCAGCTCCACAAATAAGAACTCAGAGTCTTGTTTCCCTTTCAGGTTATGACTATATTTCTTAGTCAACAAAATAACACTGGTGAGATGTTGAGAAGCTGGAACAATCATACATTGCTGGCAGAGAATGTAAAATGGTACAATTAGCCTGGAAAATTATTTGGAAGTTTTTAATGAAACTACAAATTTAGAAGAAAAGTAGCAGAGTAAGGAACTTCAAAAATTCTCTTTTCTGTAAAATTAACAAGAATACTGGTAAAAAAATTATCATAAGATACAGTACAGACTTTTGAAATCAAAACCAAAGACTTGCAGCAATACAGCAGGGGTTTGCTTACCAAAAATGGCAAAAATCTCAGTAAGAAGACTAAGTTGTGAACTCTTGGGCAATTCCACTAGCCCTAGTCCTACCCACGACTTGCCAGAAGCCTGGAATACCACTCTGATTGCCTCTCACTTTAACTGTATTAGCCTGGTCAGCAGCACAAAGGCCAGGACCAAGCTGGAGTTCATTCTCTGAGAATGACTGTCTCATGGTTCTCTAAAAGACCCATTACCAAGTCTGCTTTTAACTTCATTTGACTAGAAGTTTGCTCAGTACAAAAACTCTTTCTCCAGTTGAGATAAATTACAGGCAATTGTTTAACTTCATTGATGCCTGAGTCAGTAGGTAACAACTGGAGCAAACAATACACAACCAAAAATCTTAAACAGAAAAGCTGGGGAAGGAGATTTACAGAGGAACTCAGAAAACTCTGGTTTACTACTAGAAATTTTTCTTTCTTTAGTGCATACACCCGGTCCATTATAAAATGGCCAGGGGTCATGAGAAAAGGTAGTGACTTAATCCAAGGATCAAGGGAAGCCATAAAGATGCTAAATTAAAGATTGTGACCTTTAAACTGATGGGTTAGAAATGACGTATTTTCAGGACAGAAGCCAATCAATGTACAGATCAACAGTAGTAAAGATTTAAATGGCTCTAAGTCCCACCTTTTGGAGGGCTCTCTATTCATTCTCAGTGTTTATGCTGAGAGCTTTGTACTTTTCTTTCCTCTAAAATAAATCCTATTTGCTTGCTACCTGAGTGTTTGCCTGTTTGTGAAGTTCATTCTTCAGCTCCACAAATAAGAACTCAGAGTCTTGTTTCCCTTTCAGGTTATGACTATATTTCTTAGTCAACAAAATAACACTGGTGAGATGTTGAGAAGCTGGAACAATCATACATTGCTGGCAGAGAATGTAAAATGGTACAATTAGCCTGGAAAATTATTTGGAAGTTTTTAATGAAACTACAAATTTAGAAGAAAAGTAGCAGAGTAAGGAACTTCAAAAATTCTCTTTTCTGTAAAATTAACAAGAATACTGGTAAAAAAATTATCATAAGATACAGTACAGACTTTTGAAATCAAAACCAAAGACTTGCAGCAATACAGCAGGGGTTTGCTTACCAAAAATGGCAAAAATCTCAGTAAGAAGACTAAGTTGTGAACTCTTGGGCAATTCCACTAGCCCTAGTCCTACCCACGACTTGCCAGAAGCCTGGAATACCACTCTGATTGCCTCTCACTTTAACTGTATTAGCCTGGTCAGCAGCACAAAGGCCAGGACCAAGCTGGAGTTCATTCTCTGAGAATGACTGTCTCATGGTTCTCTAAAAGACCCATTACCAAGTCTGCTTTTAACTTCATTTGACTAGAAGTTTGCTCAGTACAAAAACTCTTTCTCCAGTTGAGATAAATTACAGGCAATTGTTTAACTTCATTGATGCCTGAGTCAGTAGGTAACAACTGGAGCAAACAATACACAACCAAAAATCTTAAACAGAAAAGCTGGGGAAGGAGATTTACAGAGGAACTCAGAAAAACTCTGGTTTACTACTAGAAATCTAGAAGGTCACATGCATGCACAGTGTTGCACATATGCTCAGGAAAGATCTGAGAAGATCCTAAGCTCTCACTTCAAATTAAAGCTCTTCATAAGAAGTGAAGAAGGGTGACTCAAAAGATAATAATCTGCCTGCAATGAAGGAGACCTACATTCAATCCCTAGGAGAAGATCCCCTGGAGAAGGGAACTGCAAGATCCCCAGGAGAAGGGAATTGCAGTTCACTTCAGTATTCCTCCTTGGAGAATCCCATGGAGAGAGGAGTCTGGTGGGCTACAGTCCACAAGGTTGCAGAGTCATAGTTGAAGCAACTGAGCACACACAGCACAAATAAGAAGTTACACCTAAGGCAAAGTTGTCAACTGTCTTCCTAGCTGAGAGGGGAAAGCATCCTGCAATACATACAGAGACGCTCAGCAAAAACTGGGAGACTCAGTAGATTCAGGTAAAGAATCTCTGCTTAATCATTAACTAACCACTAAAGTAACTGAGAAGATACTTTAAAAAAAAAAAAAAAAAGGATAAAAAGGAAAGGAATGAAAAAGGAAAAAAAAAAAAGAGAGACAGGAGGGGAACTCTTTCTATAAAGTCAATACAGTTGTGATACCAAATCCAGACAAAGACATAACCAGAAAAGAAGACTATAGACCAACATCTCTTATGAATATAGATGCAAAAATCTCCAACAAAATACTAGCAAGTCAAATCCAGCAACATATAAAAAAGATTGTACTCCATGACAAGATGGAAATTATACCCAGTGATGTATGGCTGGCTCAACATACAAACATTAACAGACATATGATCATCTCAATAGATAAAAGAAGGAAAGGTTTTTCTGACAAAATCAGATATCTTTTGTACTAAAAATAGAAACAAAGTATAGAACGGAATTTTCAGTTACATATAAGGGCACCTATGACAAACCTGCAGCTAACACACTTGATGGCAAAAGACTAAAAGCTTTAGTCTAAGATCAACACAAAGATGTCTAGTTTCATCATTTCTACTTAATACTCTATGTTCTGGCTAGGGAAACTAAGCAAAAAAAAAAGAAATAAAAGACACACAGATCAGAAAGGAAGTAATAAAACTCTTTATTGGTAGATGACTTGATCTTATGCACAGAAAATTCCAAGGACTTTGCTAACCAGAATGAGCTAATTAATGTGCCTGGTAACGTAGGAGGATATAATATTAATAGACAAAAATCAATTGCATTTTTATATCGTTGTTGTTTTAGTTGCTAAGTTGTGTCTAACACTATGTGATCCCATGGACTCTGGGAGACCCCGCCAGGTTCCTCTGTCCATGGGATTTCCCAGGCAAGAATTTTCATATACTAGGCACTAAAAAATTATAAAGGGAAATTAAGAATATAATTCTATGTAAAATAGCATCAAAAAGAATAAATTTAACAGAAGAAATTCAGAATTTATACTGCAAGGTGTTTAATGTTCAAGTCATAAAACTGTTAAAAGAAACTGAAGACCTAAATAAATAGAAGAATATCCCACAGTCATGGATTAGAAGCCATAATAGTGTCACGATGGCACTAATCCACAAATTAATCTAAAGATTTAACGCGATCATTATCAATAATCGTAGCTGGCTTTTTTTTTTTTTTTTTTTTTGTAGAAACTGACAAACAGATCTTTATATTCACAAGGAAATGCAAGGGATTCAGAATAGCTAAAACAATTATGAAAAATAAGAATAATGTTGGAGGATCCCATACTTTTCAATTTCAAAGCTACTATAAAGCTAGAGTAATCAAGTCTCTATGGTGCTGACAAAAAGATAAGACAAACAGAACAATGGAATAGAATTGCGAATCCAGAAATATCTTGTCAGTAACTATCTGACAAGATGTCTTATATAAATATCTTATACAAAAAAACCCAGAATTTAGATCTCTATATCACATCATATGCAAAAATTAACTCAAAATGTATCAAAAGCTTAAGCATAAAAACTAAAACTATACAACTCAAACAGGACAATGGAGGTAAATCTTCATGACACTGGATTAGGAAGTTTCTCAGACATGAAAACAAAACACAAGCAACCAAAAAAAAGTTTATCAAAAAAGTGAAAGATAAACCACAGAATGGGAGAAAACATCTGGAAATCATATATATGATAAGGGTCTAGTATCCCAAATACATAAAACACTCTTAGAACTGGACAATAAAAAGACAACTATTATTATTTTTAAATGGATAACAGGTTTGAATAGGTATTCCCCCAAATAAATATACAAATGGCGAGCAAGCACACGAAAAGACATGATTAGTCATTAGAAAATACAAATGAAAACTATAAGAAACTAATTTATACCTACTAAGGTGACTATAAATCAAAAGTACAGATAATAACAAGTGTTGATCACAATGTGGTTAATCCTCACATATTGCTGGTAGAATAAAATAGTGCAGCGTCTTTAGAAAACAGTTTGACAGTCCCTCAAAGGTTAACATAGAGTTACCACTGCATTCCACTTCTAGGCACAAACTCCAGAGAACTGAAAATATTTGTTCATCTTCAAACTCCTACATAAATGTTTACAACTGCATTACTCACCATAGCCAAAATGTGGAGATAATCTAAATGTCCAATGACTGAAGAATGGAAAAACAAAATATGGTATGTCCATGCAGTGGAATATTACTCAGTCATGAAAACTCCTGGATTTTGAAACATGCTGCATAGATGACACACACTATGTTAAACCAGCCAGACATAAATAATAATTATTAGTAAAAGACATAAATGGTCACATATTGTATGATTCCATTTATATGAAATGTCTATATGAGGCATATCCACAGAAATAGAAAGTAAATTATTGTTCACCAGGAGTTATAAGGAACTAGGGGAAGAGAATAACCACTAATCATCATTTAGGGTAATGAAAATGTTCTGGATTAGATAGTGGTCATGGTTAAGCTAGAGAATCAAGTCTCTATGGTGCTGACAAAAAGATAAGACAAACAGAACAATGGAATAGAATTGCGAATCCAGAAATATCTTGTCAGTAACTATCTGACAAGATGTCTTATATAAATATCTTATACAAAAAAACCCAGAATTTAGATCTCTATATCACATCATATGCAAAAATTAACTCAAAATGTATCAAAAGCTTAAGCATAAAAACTAAAACTATACAACTCAAACAGGACAATGGAGGTAAATCTTCATGACACTGGATTAGGAAGTTTCTCAGACATGAAAACAAAACACAAGCAACCAAAAAAAAGTTTATCAAAAAAGTGAAAGATAAACCACAGAATGGGAGAAAACATCTGGAAATCATATATATGATAAGGGTCTAGTATCCCAAATACATAAAACACTCTTAGAACTGGACAATAAAAAGACAACTATTATTATTTTTAAATGGATAACAGGTTTGAATAGGTATTCCCCCAAATAAATATACAAATGGCGAGCAAGCACACGAAAAGACATGATTAGTCATTAGAAAAATACAAATGAAAACTATAAGAAACTAATTTATACCTACTAAGGTGACTATAAATCAAAAGTACAGATAATAACAAGTGTTGATCACAATGTGGTTAATCCTCACATATTGCTGGTAGAATAAAATAGTGCAGCGTCTTTAGAAAACAGTTTGACAGTCCCTCAAAGGTTAACATAGAGTTACCACTGCATTCCACTTCTAGGCACAAACTCCAGAGAACTGAAAATATTTGTTCATCTTCAAACTCCTACATAAATGTTTACAACTGCATTACTCACCATAGCCAAAATGTGGAGATAATCTAAATGTCCAATGACTGAAGAATGGAAAAACAAAATATGGTATGTCCATGCAGTGGAATATTACTCAGTCATGAAAACTCCTGGATTTTGAAACATGCTGCATAGATGACACACACTATGTTAAACCAGCCAGACATAAATGGTCACATATTGTATGATTCCATTTATATGAAATGTCTATATGAGGCATATCCACAGAAATAGAAAGTAAATTATTGTTCACCAGGAGTTATAAGGAACTAGGGGAAGAGAATAACCACTAATCATCATTTAGGGTAATGAAAATGTTCTGGATTAGATAGTGGTCATGGTTGCTCAACCTTATGTATATACCAAAACTAACGAACCATACATTTTAAAAGTGTATGATTAAAATTTTATGGTATGTAAATTATATCTCAATTTTAAAAATGAAACAGAATTCCCATATGACTCAGCAATTAAACTCTTAGGCATTTATCTCACAGAAATGAAAACTTACTCAAAAAAACACATATGTTCATGGGAGCTTTATGCACAATAGCAAAAAATGAAATGACTAGTATATTCTTCAACAGGTGAAAGAACAAACCATTACATCTATACTGTGAAATATAACTCAGCAACAGAAAGGAACTACTGGTACATGCAACAACTCAAACAGATCTCAGGGGAATTATGTTGAATGAAAAACAAGGAGTTATGAAAGGTTATACACTGTATGATTTATATAACATAAAAATTAAAATGATAAAATTATAGAGGTGGAAAACAGAGTAACAGTTGCCAGGGCTTGGGGACATGGGATTATAAAAGGGTAGAAAAGTATGAAAACTGAATAGTATTCATGTATGGTAGTAATGTCAATTTTCTGGTGATCTTACACTGTGATTATGCAAGACATAAACACAGGTGGAACCTAAAGGGTACACAAGGATGACACGTGTTATTTCTCAGGTGTGACAACACCATTGTCTCAAAGCAAAAGGTTTAATTTTTTTAAAAAGGAGAAATGAAGACTTTTTTCAGGCAAATCAAATCTGAGCAAATATAGAAATTAATATAGAAGATATTTTTCTCATTTTTAACTTTCTTTAACAATTTAAATTTGAAATTATAATAGTGTATTTTGCCAGTTACCAATTTTATCTCTCAGCTACAAATTTACCTTCATGACATACTGAAACTGGATGGACCCTGTCAAAGTTTCACCTCTGCCAACTGATCTAATATTAGGCCTAATGTTATCAAAAGAGAGTACAGGAGTGATTCTCAAGATAACAGTAGCAAGAAGGCACTGCTCTGTGGGTCCAGCCCCCTTTCAAGTTTTTTTTGGGTGGGGGTCGGGTTGGGGAGGGAGGGGGCTGGGCGGACCACTTCTATTGGTCTTTCATTTGTCTATTTTCAGTCATCTTTGTTCTTTGGCCCACGTGGGCCTCCCATCGCAGTGGCCTCTGCTGTCGCAGAGAACCGGCTCTGGGCACATGCGCTGCAGAGCTCCGGCTCGGTAGTTGGACACATCAGTCCAGCCGCTCCATGGCAGGTGGGATCCTCCCAGGCCAGGGATCAAACCGGCGCTCCTTGCACTGCAAGGCGGTGGAAGCCCCCCTTTCAAGTTTTTACACAGCACAGAGCCAAGGCCCAGGAGCAACAACCTTGGTGGACAACCTTAAGCCACATTTCAAACCATGAACTCCCAACACAGAAGTCACTTTTGCAGCATCTCTGGCTGTTATCCTCAGGCCGCACTCTTCCCTTTCAACAGTGCGCTCCTGTAAACAACTTCACCTGGCCTCAAGTGACAGTCTTCCCAACCTGCAGCACTACTGCATTAGCTCTGCCACATTCTCAGGCAACCGCCTCCCCATCAGTCAGGCTGCTTCTACTAACATGTCAGCTCTAGATTCCCAATATCCTCCTGCAACAGTGAGCTGATATTACAGACCTGCTCTGGCCTAAACCAGATGGCAAGGTTCTTACCACCAGAAGGCTATATGTTTTGTGGAAGCCATATCCTCTTTGAAGAGATCTAACCTCAGCTTAGTATTCACGGCTCTCCTAAATCTTTCATTCCGGCATTGGCTAATTTATCTTGGTCCACACCTACTATTTTGTACTTACTAATTCTGAATATCAAGGAGTCCTCTTCACCTTCTTTTACTAATAATTAGTAACATTTTACTAGTTAACAGCTCTTTCATTTTTCATGCTTAAATTAGCAGTATGGTTTCTATCTCCTAACTGGACCCTGATTGATACATACGTGGTTTACACATACATAGATCTATCTCTCTCAACACAGGACAGCAGCACAAAGGACAGGAGGATTAAACTGAAAGTATTTATCAAAGGTACTTAAACGTGAAGTCTATGTGATGTGAGGTAGATTACGATAGCAGGTTTAAGAAACGTACTATAAACCTTTCAACATTGAAATGAAGTTAATAAATCAATCATGGTAGTAAAATACAATCCTAAATAACACTGAAGTAATATAAATGAAGGAAGGTAGGGCTTTCCTGGTGGTCCAGTGGGTAGAGAGTCTGCCTTGCAGTGCAAGGGGCACCAGTTGGATTCGTGGCCTGGGAAGATCTCACCTGCCGCAGAGTGGCTGGGCCGGTGCACCCAGAGCCAGTGCTCTGCAACAAGAGAGGCCACTGCAATAGGAGGCCCACAAAGGCCAAAGAATAAAGACGGATGAAAATTTAAAAAAAGAAAAAAAGAAGAAGGAAAGTAAAGAAGGAAAAAATAACAAAGAACAAACAGAAAACAAACTGTTAAGATGGTGAACTTAAACTCAATCTTATTGGTAATCATATTGAACACAAATAGCCTAAACACTTCAGTGGAAGGAGTCACATTGTTAGACTGGTCAAAACAAAAGAACCAACTAACGCTGACGTCAAGAAACCCACTAAAGTTACAAAGGCAGAAACAGATTCAAGTAAAAGAATGTGAGTTTCAATTCCAGTACAGCAGAACGAACTCCTACTGGACTGATTCTCTGGCAAGAAAAACACTAAAGAACACACACAAACAAAATGAACCTAAGGCACTGCAAGAATCAACAAAAAAGCCAATTCTGGAAGAGAGTCAAAAACTGAAGAACAACACTGGATGAGTTTGAGTTTCATTTAAACAAAAATAGCATTTAGTCTAAGGGTACAAACAGTTACCACAAAAAGTGGCTAAAATTCCAACAGAAAATTGCAGTCTTGCTAGCCTAAAAGAAGACAGAGCTCAGGGCAATGATGTCCCCTGACAAATAAAAGGAAAATAACAGATAAACGAAAAAAGAAACAGAGAGGGGAAACCCCATGCCCAATATATATAAACCTTGCCTAAATCAGTGGCAGGCCCCCAAACCATTTATACATGGAAGAAACTACAATTAAAGATAGAAGAACTGGACTGAGATTTCAGCTGCCTTCCAAGAGGCAGTTTACTGTTTAAGTCAAACCAGGTAAACCACTGAAACAAAAACATCAATACTCTGAAGAAATTAAACATATGCTAGTCTCCAAAATATATAGCCCCAATTGTCAGAATGTAATCTAAATTTATTTAACATATGAAAACCCAGGCAAATGTCAACACAACAACACCAAGATAAACATGATGTTGGAATTAGAAGACAATTTTTTTTAGTTAAAGAAGTAATATAAATGAAGGAAGGTAGGGCTTTCCTGGTGGTCCAGTGGGTAGAGAGTCTGCCTTGCAGTGCAAGGGGCACCAGTTGGATTCGTGGCCTGGGAAGATCTCACCTGCCGCAGAGTGGCTGGGCCGGTGCACCCAGAGCCAGTGCTCTGCAACAAGAGAGGCCACTGCAATAGGAGGCCCACAAAGGCCAAAGAATAAAGACGGATGAAAATTTAAAAAAAGAAAAAAAGAAGAAGGAAAGTAAAGAAGGAAAAAATAACAAAGAACAAACAGAAAACAAACTGTTAAGATGGTGAACTTAAACTCAATCTTATTGGTAATCATATTGAACACAAATAGCCTAAACACTTCAGTGGAAGGAGTCACATTGTTAGACTGGTCAAAACAAAAGAACCAACTAACGCTGACGTCAAGAAACCCACTAAAGTTACAAAGGCAGAAACAGATTCAAGTAAAAGAATGTGAGTTTCAATTCCAGTACAGCAGAACGAACTCCTACTGGACTGATTCTCTGGCAAGAAAAACACTAAAGAACACACACAAACAAAATGAACCTAAGGCACTGCAAGAATCAACAAAAAAGCCAATTCTGGAAGAGAGTCAAAAACTGAAGAACAACACTGGATGAGTTTGAGTTTCATTTAAACAAAAATAGCATTTAGTCTAAGGGTACAAACAGTTACCACAAAAAGTGGCTAAAATTCCAACAGAAAATTGCAGTCTTGCTAGCCTAAAAGAAGACAGAGCTCAGGGCAATGATGTCCCCTGACAAATAAAAAGGAAAATAACAGATAAACGAAAAAAGAAACAGAGAGGGGAAACCCCATGCCCAATATATATAAACCTTGCCTAAATCAGTGGCAGGCCCCCAAACCATTTATACATGGAAGAAACTACAATTAAAGATAGAAGAACTGGACTGAGATTTCAGCTGCCTTCCAAGAGGCAGTTTACTGTTTAAGTCAAACCAGGTAAACCACTGAAACAAAAACATCAATACTCTGAAGAAATTAAACATATGCTAGTCTCCAAAATATATAGCCCCAATTGTCAGAATGTAATCTAAATTTATTTAACATATGAAAACCCAGGCAAATGTCAACACAACAACACCAAGATAAACATGATGTTGGAATTAGAAGACAATTTTTTTTAGTTAAAGTAGTTATTATAATAACGCAAGTGACCTAAAGTAAAATATGCTTTAATGAAAAGATAAGGAAATCCCAGCAGAGAAATAAAAACTAAAGAAGGAAACAAAGAAAGAAAGAAACTTCTAGAACTGAAATATTAACTGGATAAAGGTAGCACACTGTTTTGATTACTGTAGCTCTGTAGTATTGTCTCAAGTCTAGAAGGATTATATTTCTAACTTTGTTCTTTTTCCTTAGGATTGCTTTGACAAACCTGGTTCTTTCATAGTTAGATATAAATTTTAGGATTATTTGTTCTACTTCTGTAAAAAATGTCATAGGTAATTTAATAGGGATCACATTAAACCTGTAGACTGCTTTGGGTAGTATGCCTATTTTTGCTATGTATTTTTTTTCTCTTTTTTGGTGGGGGGGCCACTTCTATTGGTCTTTCATTTATCTATTTTCATCCATCTTTGTTCTCTGGTCCGTGTGGGCCTCCCATTGCAGTGGCCTCTGTCGCTGCACTGGCTCTGGGCGCATGCACTCCAGAGCTCCTGCTCAGTAGTTGGACACATCGGTCCAGCTGCTCTGCGGTATGTGGGATCTTCCCAAGCCAGCAATCAAACCAGCACCCTTTGCACTGCAAGGCAATGTCCTTACCCACTGGACCGCCAGGGGAACTTTCTATTTTTCCTATATTAATTCTTCCAATTCAAGACCTTAGAGAAAGATTAAGATAAATGATTCAATCTAAGTGCAGAGAAAAAGAAAGAAGGAAACATAAAGTCCCTCAGGTGTATGTAGGACAATATCAACAATATGCATGTAAATTGAGTCCAATAAAGAGGGAGAGGAAATGGTGCATAAAGAATATTTGAAGAAATAATTATTGAAAATGTCCCAGATTCATAAACTCACAGATTCAAGTAGCTCAGTGAACTCAAGATAAATACAAAGAATACCATACCAAGGCATATCCCAGTTAAATTGCTAAGAACCAAAGACTGAAAGAAAATCTTATAAGAAGTCAAATAAAAATTAAATACTACACACATGTGGAGAATGATGAAAATTCCACTGATTTCTTATGAGAATCTATGGAGACCAGAAGATAGTCAAATAATTTCAAACGGCTCAAATAATTAAAAACTGTCAAGCCAAAACTCAACATCCGTTGTACAGATAATTCAGTTTGGAGTCTTACGTTGCCATCTTCTTCATCTTCATGATTGGTTCACATTTTGCCTGAAGGCCTCACAGCAAAAAGGTCTCTTGAATTAATATTTAAGAATTAATAGTGTGGCAAATAGCCCCTAAAATGGACCTCAATGATCCCCACTACTCAGCATTCCAGCTAGGCCTTCTGTAATGGCTTCTTCTTGAATATTAATTAGATTTAGTGGCTCACGTCTAATGGACAAAATATAGCAAAAGGGATGGGAAGCTACTTCCGTGCTTAGAAAGAGATAATAACTCCTGTCCTCCTGTCGTGCATATCCTCTCTTGCTCTCCTGCTTGCTCACTCTGATCAAAGTCAGCTACCATGTTGTCCTAACAACAGAATCTAAGTGGCAAGGAACTAAGGGAGTTCTCTGGCCAGCAGTCAGATAGAAACTGAGGACCCTGGTCCAATGACCTGCAAGGAAATAGTTGAATTCTGCCCACAACCATACAAGTGAACACAAAAGAGGATCTTTCTTCAGTTGAGCTTTCAGGTGAGTCAGCAGCCCTGGGCAATGGTCTTGATTAGAGCCTTGAGAGAGACAATGAAGCAAAGGGATCCAGCTAAGCCAAGCTCAGATTCTGGAGCTTTAAAAAATATGAGAGAAAAAGTGTTTATTCTTTTAAGCACCCCTACATTTTAAGTAACTATGTTTTGTGACAATCTCTTAAGCAGCATTATTTATTTATTTATTTATTTTGGCCACTTCTATTGGTCTTTCATTTATTTATCTTTTGTCCTTTGGCCTGTGTGGGCCTCCCATCGCAGTGGCCTCTCTCACTGCGGAGCACCGGCTCTGAGCACATGCGCTCCAGAACTCCAGCTCGGTAGTTGGACACATCGGTCCAGCCGCTCTGTGCCACACGGGATCTTCCCAGGCCAGGGATCAAACTGGCGCCCGTTGCACTGCAAGGCGGTGTCCTTACCCACTGGACACCATGGAAGCCCAGCAATAGATTATTAACACAGATGGATATTTACTTAACACATGCTTTACTTTACACGGGTTAACTGTAAAGCTAGCATCTTTCTTAGTAGGGAAACCCTGGATGTATTCCCACTATGGTCAGAAAGAAGACAAGGATGGCCACTACCTCAAATATAGTTTCATAGTGCTCTGGAGAGGAATCAGCCATGCAATCAGAATAGAGAAAATAAATAAATATTTGGTAAGAAATAACATTGCATTTTCAGACATGAGAGTAGAGAATACCTGGTAAACTGAAAAACCAATGATAAAACCAACTCAAACAATAGAATTTTAGGAAGGAACAAGATGTAAGTTAATATGAAAAAACCCATAGTGCTCCTATAAACAAAATATAGCCAGTTAAAAGATACAATCAATAAGAAAAATCATTTACAGAATAAAAAATTAAATATTCAGGAATAAAATATTAGAAATGTTTAAAACATAAATGAAGAAAAATATAAAGTATCTATTAAGGACAGAAAAGTAGGGCTAAAAAAGTGTAAGACATCCTTTTTCTTAGAAATTCACACTGGGCTTCCCTGGTGGTTCAGTGGTTAAAGAGTCCACCTTGCAGCACAAGGCACGCCAGTTGGATCCCTGGAGGATCCCACGGGCCAGGGAGCGGCTAGACCAGTGTGTCCAACTACTAGCCAGCACTCTGAAGCGCATGCGCCCAGAGCCGATGCTCGCAACGAGCAAGGTTACTACAATGGGAGGCCCACAGGGGGCCCAAGAATAAAGATGTATGAAACATAAATAAATTTTAAAAAGATCAATAAAAAGGCCAAAATTTAAAAAAAAAGGTCACTTCACAAAATAACTTTGTATATAAAAAAAGAAATACACACTGAAGTATTTATGGGTAAAGAACCATACTTCAGAAAAAAAATACACATATAACATGTAAAAAGAGAGTGAAATAGAGCACCGGCTCGGGACATCGCTCCAATCCAGCTCGGTAGTTGGACACATCGGTCCAGCCGCTCTGTGCCACACGGGATCTTCCCAGGCCAGGGATCAAACTGGCGCCGTTGCACTGCAAGGCGGTGTCCTTACCCACTGGACACCATGGAAGCCCAGCAATAATTATTAACACAGATGGATATTTACTTAACACATGCTTTACTTTACACGGGTTAACTGTAAAGCTAGCATCTTTCTTAGTAGGGAAACCCTGGATGTATTCCCACTATGGTCAGAAAGAAGACAAGGATGGCCACTACCTCAAATATAGTTTCATAGTGCTCTGGAGAGGAATCAGCCATGCAATCAGAATAGAGAAAATAAATAAATATTTGGTAAGAAATAACATTGCATTTTCAGACATGAGAGTAGAGAATACCTGGTAAACTGAAAAACCAATGATAAAACCAACTCAAACAATAGAATTTTAGGAAGGAACAAGATGTAAGTTAATATGAAAAAACCCATAGTGCTCCTATAAACAAAATATAGCCAGTTAAAAGATACAATCAATAAGAAAAATCATTTACAGAATAAAAAATTAAATATTCAGGAATAAAATATTAGAAATGTTTAAAACATAAATGAAGAAAAATATAAAGTATCTATTAAGGACAGAAAAGTAGGGCTAAAAAAGTGTAAGACATCCTTTTTCTTAGAAATTCACACTGGGCTTCCCTGGTGGTTCAGTGGTTAAAGAGTCCACCTTGCAGCACAAGGCACGCCAGTTGGATCCCTGGAGGATCCCACGGGCCAGGGAGCGGCTAGACCAGTGTGTCCAACTACTAGCCAGCACTCTGAAGCGCATGCGCCCAGAGCCGATGCTCGCAACGAGCAAGGTTACTACAATGGGAGGCCCACAGGGGCCGAAGAATAAAGATGTATGAAACATAAATAAATTTTAAAAAGATCAATAAAAAGAGGCCAAAAATTAAAAAAAAAGGTCACTTCACAAAATAACTTTGTATATAAAAAAAGAAATACACACTGAAGTATTTATGGGTAAAGAACCATACTTCAGAAAAAAAATACACATATAACATGTAAAAAGAGAGTGAAATAGAGATCTGATAAACCAAATAGGGTAGAACATCACCAGAGATGTTTAAACTGAACCTAATCCAGAGGTAACAATCAAACAAATCTAGACATCTACTTCAAAAACACATCTTGAGGGGAAATTGGGATAACTCAAATATGATCTGTATATTACATAATATTACTGAATTAATATTACTTTTCTTAGACCTAAAAATAATAAAATTATATAAGAGAATGTATTTTTTTCTTAGGAGATACATAAGCATTTCCCAGGTGGCACTAGTGGTAAAAAATCCGCCTGCCAAAAGAGGAGACACAGGAGATGTAGGTTCAGTCCCTGATCATGGAAGAGACCCTTGAGTAGAAATGGCAACCCACTCCAGTAGTCTCTGCCTGGAAAATTCCATGGACAGGGGAGCCCAGCTATGGCCATGGGGTCACAGAAAGTAAAACACAACTGAGAGACTGAGTGTGCACACACACACAATGTGTGCAATTTGTGTGTAAGAGAAACAGGGAGAGACGGAAGGAAGGGAGGGGGTCTTAAAGAGTGAGTAGAAGTGGGGAGGAGAGAAAGGAAATGCCATAAAATGTTAACTGGTTATATTTAGTTGAAGCCTGTACAGATGATCCTTGGACAACAGGGTTTGAAATCCAAAGGTCTGTTACAGTCTGATTTTTTTTTCAACTAAACCATCTGAGGCTGGATGAGTCCACAGATGTGGAACTGTGGATATGGAGGACTGACTCTGAAGTTATGCTTGGATTTTCAGCTATGAGAGGGTGGCACCTCTAACCCCCATATTACATAACTGTATGGATGTTCACTGCAATATGCTTCCAGCTGTTCTGATGGTTTGAAATTTTTTCAAAATAAGAGGTTGGGTAAAATGACAGAGACTTCTGGCATATAGATGAAGATGTATAGTTAGGTCTCCATACGTTACCTTCTGAAAATCATGCGAAATCATAAAAAGAACAAGAAAAGGTGATGTAAATTCCTCCTTCAACAAAATTAGGAGGCAGGTAGAAAGGGAAATATAAGATACTGAAACCTCTCATGTTCCTTAGTCAACAGATACTTAGACTATTGTCAAGCTGATGTACTAAAAAGTAAAGGTGCAAATGCATGCAAAAGGAAAAAATTATTTAGTATTATGGAGGTAATCATCAAAAGGATTAAACAGATATAGGATGTAGGGAAGGTGGCTTTTACTTTGTATTTTAAACCTTTTATACCATTAGACTGTTTATATTAGTATTATAGATGTACTAGTAACAATAATAATAATAAAGATGCTGCACCCAGAAAAAATACATCTTTCATCATCTTTATTACCCTGAAGTGAAACAGTTAAAACACAAATGTAAACAGTAAAATACTATTGAGTTTAGCAGAACCACAGGTCTACCTACATGAGCACCATGATCATGACACCAAAAAGTAATACTTTAAAATAATTCCTATCATTTCAAATAACTTAAAATTATGTTCATTCTTGTTTTTGTAAAAAAAAAAATTGAATAAACAGACTCACAGTTCCACGAGGTTTGGAAGCTTCTGAGCAAGGTTTTCTGGCTGAAAATTAAAAACTCGGAATTAAATTTTGAATAATGTATAAACATTACTAAATAGCTTAATTACAAAGTATACTACTTTTTGAAGGGCTGTAAATTTTGAGAAAATATAAAAATAATAAATCAGTACATCTGGGTTTATGCTGACATAGACCATACTGCAATTTAAATGTATACATTTGAACACTTAAAATTAATGCTCCTTGGAGAAACCAGATTTCATATTCCACTGTCACAGAAGAAATAAAAATGTTTTAACAGACACAGGCAGAGGGAGTAACACGATGTCACACTGGAGCCAGAGATGGGCGGGACACAGCTGCAAAGACCAGCAATACCACTGGCAGCACTCTCACCCCATCCCGCCCCAGGCCAGAAAAAACAGATTCTTCCTTGGAGCCACCAGAAGGAACCAACACCAATCCCCCCCAGAACTCATAGTGAAGATATAGACTCCATCGTTACCTTCTGAAAATCATGCGAAATCATAAAGAACAAGAAAAGGTGATGTAAATTCCTCCTTCAACAAAATTAGGAGGCAGGTAGAAAGGGAAATATAAGATACTGAAACCTCTCATGTTCCTTAGTCAACAGATACTTAGACTATTGTCAAGCTGATGTACTAAAAAGTAAAGGTGCAAATGCATGCAAAAGGAAAAAATTATTTAGTATTATGGAGGTAATCATCAAAAGGATTAAACAGATATAGGATGTAGGGAAGGTGGCTTTTACTTTGTATTTTAAACCTTTTATACCATTAGACTGTTTATATTAGTATTATAGATGTACTAGTAACAATAATAATAATAAAGATGCTGCACCCAGAAAAAATACATCTTTCATCATCTTTATTACCCTGAAGTGAAACAGTTAAAACACAAATGTAAACAGTAAAATACTATTGAGTTTAGCAGAACCACAGGTCTACCTACATGAGCACCATGATCATGACACCAAAAAGTAATACTTTAAAATAATTCCTATCATTTCAAATAACTTAAAATTATGTTCATTCTTGTTTTTGTAAAAAAAAAAATTGAATAAACAGACTCACAGTTCCACGAGGTTTGGAAGCTTCTGAGCAAGGTTTTCTGGCTGAAAATTAAAAACTCGGAATTAAATTTTGAATAATGTATAAACATTACTAAATAGCTTAATTACAAAGTATACTACTTTTTGAAGGGCTGTAAATTTTGAGAAAATATAAAAATAATAAATCAGTACATCTGGGTTTATGCTGACATAGACCATACTGCAATTTAAATGTATACATTTGAACACTTAAAATTAATGCTCCTTGGAGAAACCAGATTTCATATTCCACTGTCACAGAAGAAATAAAAATGTTTTAACAGACACAGGCAGAGGGAGTAACACGATGTCACACTGGAGCCAGAGATGGGCGGGACACAGCTGCAAAGACCAGCAATACCACTGGCAGCACTCTCACCCCCATCCCGCCCCAGGAGCTCAGAGAAAGGAACAGATTCTTCCTTGGAGCCACCAGAAGGAACCAACACCTTGATTTTGAACTTCCTCCCTCCAGAACTGAGAGACAATAAATGTCTGTTACTTTAAGCCACCTATCCTGTGTAATCTGTTACAGCAGCCCTAAGAAAATAATACCAACCCCTTGTCAAGCCAAAATCCCAAACTGCTCTTCGGGAGAGAGGAAATGAAATCACAGAGGGCAGAAACAAAGATATAACTAAACTCAGGATCAACAGAGTACACTGGAGCTCAGGTGGTCTAAGGGAGGTCACATCTGGCTCAGGCTCTAGTTCTGAGTAGGAGTATGATATGACAGGAACAGGACCTTGGCCATAGGGAGGAGAGGAAGTGGGTTGGGTCTAGGCCCTGGGTAGGAGGAAAAGCCTCCAGTGAGTTACTGAAAGTCAGCCTGCATCTCTCTCTCTGTCTCTGTCTCTGTCTCTCTCTCTCACACACACAGATAAGAAGAGTTCTGGACCAAATATGTGAAATGACCAAAGAGAGAAAGACACGTTCAAGAAATCACAAGTACAAGTTTTTTCTGCTGTAACTCTCAAGCAACACTCATGACAAAATCTAACATTTTCAAAACACCTTATAAAAATAATTGTGCCAGTAGAAATATAAATGTTTGGGGGACTGTAAAGTTTTAGATTTATAAGAAGTAATTTTTCTTACAGGAGCTTAGAAACTGATTATCATTAGGAAAAGGACTGGTGCTGCTATTCACCATTTACTTTTATATCATCTGAATCTTTTAATAATGAACATATATGTCTACTTACTTATTTATGCAATTTTTTAAACTGAAGGATAATAGTTTTACAGTTTTAAACAACTGAATCAGTACATCGGGTAGGGACCATACTGCAATTTAAATGTATACATTTGAACACTTAAAATTAATGCTCCTTGGAGAAACCAGATTTCATATTCCACTGTCACAGAAGAAATAAAAATGTTTTAACAGACACAGGCAGAGGGAGTAACACGATGTCACACTGGAGCCAGAGATGGGCGGGACACAGCTGCAAAGACCAGCAATACCACTGGCAGCACTCTCACCCCCATCCCGCCCCAGGAGCTCAGAGAAAGGAACAGATTCTTCCTTGGAGCCACCAGAAGGAACCAACACCTTGATTTTGAACTTCCTCCCTCCAGAACTGAGAGACAATAAATGTCTGTTACTTTAAGCCACCTATCCTGTGTAATCTGTTACAGCAGCCCTAAGAAAATAATACCAACCCCTTGTCAAGCCAAAATCCCAAACTGCTCTTCGGGAGAGAGGAAATGAAATCACAGAGGGCAGAAACAAAGATATAACTAAACTCAGGATCAACAGAGTACACTGGAGCTCAGGTGGTCTAAGGGAGGTCACATCTGGCTCAGGCTCTAGTTCTGAGTAGGAGTATGATATGACAGGAACAGGACCTTGGCCATAGGGAGGAGAGGAAGTGGGTTGGGTCTAGGCCCTGGGTAGGAGGAAAAGCCTCCAGTGAGTTACTGAAAGTCAGCCTGCATCTCTCTCTCTGTCTCTGTCTCTGTCTCTCTCTCTCTCACACACACAGATAAGAAGAGTTCTGGACCAAATATGTGAAATGACCAAAGAGAGAAAGACACGTTCAAGAAATCACAAGTACAAGTTTTTTCTGCTGTAACTCTCAAGCAACACTCATGACAAAATCTAACATTTTCAAAACACCTTATAAAAATAATTGTGCCAGTAGAAATATAAATGTTTGGGGGACTGTAAAGTTTTAGATTTATAAGAAGTAATTTTTCTTACAGGAGCTTAGAAACTGATTATCATTAGGAAAAGGACTGGTGCTGCTATTCACCATTTACTTTTATATCATCTGAATCTTTTAATAATGAACATATATGTCTACTTACTTATTTATGCAATTTTTTAAACTGAAGGATAATAGTTTTACAGTTTTGTTATTTACTCCTGAACACCAACATGAATCAGCCATAGGAGCATATATGTCTTTTAAAATTAAAAAATTTAAATTTAAGATGTACTATATAAATTTCTACACAATTGAGGCATGCATCATATTACATGTAATTTAGGTTCCAAACACTCAATAAGAGAAATGCCATTAGTTTGGTATTTCTGGGCCACCGGGAATAAAGGTATATGACTTTGCAGAGAGTACCAAGGAACAGATCACTAGAGGCTTATATTTTACAGAGGAAAAAACTATTTTTAAAAATATTGAACACAAGGGTTTATTTTAATCAAGGAAATGAAATTAATAATTTCATATTGGCATACTGATGTATTAAATACTTAGTAACAGTATCCAAAGCTACTTACGTATATAATATCCTCACCCCTTCATAATAACCAAATGGTACTGAAAATGAATACTGTTCTGAAGAGAGTTTAACATTTACTGAGTTTCCACTCTTGATAAAACCACTTTTCGTTTTCAGATGTTGAAAGCTGGGATTCCTTTTTCCCTATGTTTTGACATCAGTATCTGCGATGAGGTCCTTCATGACAAGTCTTTGCTTGAATGCTGCTCTTGGATCTAAGTCCCCAGAATGCTTTTTTTTGGTACTGGTATCTCCCCAGTAAGAGGAATATACATGCCCATTTGTGGGCACACTTAGAAGACATTTTAGGCAGACTAAAGCATTCTGTGGGTGGAAAAGAAGAGGTAAGAGCTTTATAGTAGTTCCTTTAAAAAGGAAAGTTTTAGCAGGACGGTGGCCATGGAAGTCGGAATCCGCTAAGGAGTGTGTAACAACTCACCTGCCGAATCAACTAGCCCCGAAAATGGATGGCGCTGGAGCGACGGGCCCATACCCAGCCGTCGCCGGGAGACGAAAAAAAAAAATTTAAAAAAAAAAAAAAAAAAGGAAAGTTTTATCCAGAAAAGAAGTGCTATTAGAACCTCATCTCGTCTGATCTGCTATAATATCAATATCATATCTGGCTAACTACAGCACTCATGGTCATTCTTTCCAGATGCCTTCTTGGTTCCACCAGACAGTAACTGCAATTTTTCTATGACCAATTAGTTACCTCGTTGAACTATTTAGCTACACACACAATTTAGCACTGAATAAGGTTTCTGCTGCCCTCAGTGCATCAGTCTATTTCTACTAGTAAGTACATCGTGTTTTAATTTAAAAATAAGCATACCATCCTTGAGAAAATTACACTTCACTACGATGCTGGGTTTAAAAAAGAAAAAAGAAAGTCCGGTAAATAATCAGCCAGCTGCAAAGGCTGTACTGACACCTACTGGCTAGTTCGTTTGGTTTTAATTTGAGAAATTTCTGGGCCACCGAATAAAGGTATTCAAAAAATTAGGCTTATCTTTTACAGAGTAAAAAACTATTTTTAAAAATATTGAACACAAGGGTTTATTTTAATCAAGGAAATGAAATTAATAATTTCATATTGGCATACTGATGTATTAAATACTTAGTAACAGTATCCAAAGCTACTTACGTATATAATATCCTCACCCCTTCATAATAACCAAATGGTACTGAAAATGAATACTGTTCTGAAGAGAGTTTAACATTTACTGAGTTTCCACTCTTGATAAAACCACTTTTCGTTTTCAGATGTTGAAAGCTGGGATTCCTTTTTCCCTATGTTTTGACATCAGTATCTGCGATGAGGTCCTTCATGACAAGTCTTTGCTTGAATGCTGCTCTTGGATCTAAGTCCCCAGAATGCTTTTTTTTGGTACTGGTATCTCCCCAGTAAGAGGAATATACATGCCCATTTGTGGGCACACTTAGAAGACATTTTAGGCAGACTAAAGCATTCTGTGGGTGGAAAAGAAGAGGTAAGAGCTTTATAGTAGTTCCTTTAAAAAGGAAAGTTTTAGCAGGACGGTGGCCATGGAAGTCGGAATCCGCTAAGGAGTGTGTAACAACTCACCTGCCGAATCAACTAGCCCTGAAAATGGATGGCGCTGGAGCGACGGGCCCATACCCAGCCGTCGCCGGCAGTCGGAAAAAAAAAAAAAAAATTTAAAAAAAAAAAAAAAAAAGGAAAGTTTTATCCAGAAAAGAAGTGCTATTAGAACCTCATCTCGTCTGATCTGCTATAATATCAATATCATATCTGGCTAACTACAGCACTCATGGTCATTCTTTCCAGATGCCTTCTTGGTTCCACCAGACAGTAACTGCAATTTTTCTATGACCAATTAGTTACCTCGTTGAACTATTTAGCTACACACACAATTTAGCACTGAATAAGGTTTCTGCTGCCCTCAGTGCATCAGTCTATTTCTACTAGTAAGTACATCGTGTTTTAATTTAAAAATAAGCATACCATCCTTGAGAAAATTACACTTCACTACGATGCTGGGTTTAAAAAAGAAAAAAGAAAGTCCGGTAAATAATCAGCCAGCTGCAAAGGCTGTACTGACACCTACTGGTGTTCTGATAGCCTTCTTTGCTTTTTAGGGGTACATTTGAGCAATGAGACTAAATAATATATGAGAAACACTATATATTTAAATTTTTCTATTTCCACAATTCATGAAGAGTGGCTAAGAGACTGGATCACTATATATTAACATCAACATTGTTGTTACTCTGTGAGTAACTAAGGAGCTTCTCAGTTCAGACAGCAAAGAATTCCCTTGCAATGGAGGAAACCAGGGTTTGATCCCTGGGTCAGAAAGGTCCCCTGGAGAAGGAAATGGCTACCCACTCCAGTATTCTTGCCTGGAGAATCCCATGAACAGAGGAGCCTCGTGGGCCCCAGTCCACAGAGTCAGACACAACTGGGTGACTAACACATGGAGTAAGGAAGCTCTAATGCTAGATTACAGATGCCACACAAATAAGATTATTAAGGTTTAAAATGTTTTTAAATTTAAAAATCCTGATACAATAATCTTAAAGTGCCTTGCAAAACTCTTATTACTATTATTACTATTACTATTACTATACTTATTACTATTATTTCCTTCTTTTTCACAAATTCGACATACAAAAGTTTTAACAGATAAGCAATCTCCACTCAAATTTCTTGAGGATGAATACTTCCTACTAAACTACTTGAAAATTGTTTTATAAATTAAACCAAAATTCCCTTCATTAAATCTCACATTATTACTTAACTAAACAGTTTTTTCTTTACAAACAATATAAAAGTAAACTTCAGTTAAGTACAGTTAGTATAAAATTCACTGCAAATCTTGAATCAATAATGCTTTACCATGTCCTTTTAGGAAAACTTTCAGTCTCCTCCTTTATTGGGAATGTTTTAAAATTGTGCATCTTGGAACAAATACTTCAAATATGCTGGAAAACACATGTTCAATTGCATATTCTCTTACAGTCACTGTGCATCAGTCTATTTCTACTAGTAAGTACATCGTGTTTTAATTTAAAAATAAGCATACCATCCTTGAGAAAATTACACTTCACTACGATGCTGGGTTTAAAAAAGAAAAAAGAAAGTCCGGTAAATAATCAGCCAGCTGCAAAGGCTGTACTGACACCTACTGGTGTTCTGATAGCCTTCTTTGCTTTTTAGGGGTACATTTGAGCAATGAGACTAAATAATATATGAGAAACACTATATATTTAAATTTTTCTATTTCCACAATTCATGAAGAGTGGCTAAGAGACTGGATCACTATATATTAACATCAACATTGTTGTTACTCTGTGAGTAACTAAGGAGCTTCTCAGTTCAGACAGCAAAGAATTCCCTTGCAATGGAGGAAACCAGGGTTTGATCCCTGGGTCAGAAAGGTCCCCTGGAGAAGGAAATGGCTACCCACTCCAGTATTCTTGCCTGGAGAATCCCATGAACAGAGGAGCCTCGTGGGCCCCAGTCCACAGAGTCAGACACAACTGGGTGACTAACACATGGAGTAAGGAAGCTCTAATGCTAGATTACAGATGCCACACAAATAAGATTATTAAGGTTTAAAATGTTTTTAAATTTAAAAATCCTGATACAATAATCTTAAAGTGCCTTGCAAAACTCTTATTACTATTATTACTATTACTATTACTATACTTATTACTATTATTTCCTTCTTTTTCACAAATTCGACATACAAAAGTTTTAACAGATAAGCAATCTCCACTCAAATTTCTTGAGGATGAATACTTCCTACTAAACTACTTGAAAATTGTTTTATAAATTAAACCAAAATTCCCTTCATTAAATCTCACATTATTACTTAACTAAACAGTTTTTTCTTTACAAACAATATAAAAGTAAACTTCAGTTAAGTACAGTTAGTATAAAATTCACTGCAAATCTTGAATCAATAATGCTTTACCATGTCCTTTTAGGGAAAACTTTCAGTCTCCTCCTTTATTGGGAATGTTTTAAAATTGTGCATCTTGGAACAAATACTTCAAATATGCTGGAAAACACATGTTCAATTGCATATTCTCTTACAGTCACTGTGCACCATATACTTTCTTTAGTTTCTCCTTGGCACCTGGTAGGATTGCACTTAAGTTCAACATGACTAAGTGACTTACTCTCGCCAACGGAAGAGTAGAGGCTGTAGAGTTTGCACATGAAACATCCAGTGATTTTTATCAGCTTTCATACCTAGGAATGATACCATGAACCAAAGTCCCCAAGAGATCTGAGAGAGTAGTACAGTAGAAACAAGAAATCATTGTGCTGTTAAAAGTCACTAGGATTCAGGGTTCAGTAAAATCTGCTCTATCCTACCTCTACCAACACAATTCAAATGAATTCAATGCATAGTTTTTACAGCAGTTATAAAGTCAGGCCTCTACCTCACACCATATACAAAAGCTAACTAAAAATGGATCATTGACTTATATCTAAGAGCTAAAACGCTAAAACTTACAGAAGAAAACACAGATAAATCTTCATGATCATGGATTTGGCAATGAATTCACAGATAGGAAATCAAAAGCAGAACCACCAATAGAAAAAAACAGGTAAGCTGGACTTCATCAAAATTAAAACTTTTGTGCATAAAAGGCCATTCTATGAAAGAGACAAGGCATTATGTATAATGAGAGAAAATCTTTGCAAATAGCATACCTGATAAGAGTCCAGTATCCAGAATACATAAGGAACAAGCACTTAAAACTCACTGGTAAAAAAGCAAACAACCCCTTGAAAAGTGGGCAAAGGATTTGAAAATGCATTCTTTAAAGACATGCAAATGACCAATAACACATGAAAAGACATCCAACGTCATTAGCATTAGGGAAATGCAAATCAAAATCACAATTAACTACCACTTCAAAACCACTAGGATGGCCACAATTTGTTAAAAATGTCAACTAACAATTATTGAAGATACCACGGAGACACAGGAATCCTTATACATTGCTGGGAGTAATGTAAAATGGTTCAGTCACTATAGAAAACAATTTGGCTGCTCCTCAAAAAGTTAAACATAGAATTGCCATAGGACTCGGTAATTCCACTCCTATATGTACCCCAAATAATTTAAAACAGGTACTTAAACATGTACATGTACACCCATGTGCTCATAATAGCCATACAGCGGCAACAGCCGAAATGTCCATCAATGGATGAACAGATAAACCAAATGTGGTATACAGATACGGTGGAATCTTAATTAAATCATAAGAAGGCACGAAGGAATGATATATGCTACCACTTGGATGAAACATCCAGGAAGAGTAGAGGCTGTAGAGTTTGCACATGAAACATCCAGTGATTTTTATCAGCTTTCATACCTAGGAATGATACCATGAACCAAAGTCCCCAAGAGATCTGAGAGAGTAGTACAGTAGAAACAAGAAATCATTGTGCTGTTAAAAGTCACTAGGATTCAGGGTTCAGTAAAATCTGCTCTATCCTACCTCTACCAACACAATTCAAATGAATTCAATGCATAGTTTTTACAGCAGTTATAAAGTCAGGCCTCTACCTCACACCATATACAAAAGCTAACTAAAAATGGATCATTGACTTATATCTAAGAGCTAAAACGCTAAAACTTACAGAAGAAAACACAGATAAATCTTCATGATCATGGATTTGGCAATGAATTCACAGATAGGAAATCAAAAGCAGAACCACCAATAGAAAAAAACAGGTAAGCTGGACTTCATCAAAATTAAAACTTTTGTGCATAAAAGGCCATTCTATGAAAGAGACAAGGCATTATGTATAATGAGAGAAAATCTTTGCAAATAGCATACCTGATAAGAGTCCAGTATCCAGAATACATAAGGAACAAGCACTTAAAACTCACTGGTAAAAAAGCAAACAACCCCTTGAAAAGTGGGCAAAGGATTTGAAAATGCATTCTTTAAAGACATGCAAATGACCAATAACACATGAAAAGACATCCAACGTCATTAGCATTAGGGAAATGCAAATCAAAATCACAATTAACTACCACTTCAAAACCACTAGGATGGCCACAATTTGTTAAAAATGTCAACTAACAATTATTGAAGATACCACGGAGACACAGGAATCCTTATACATTGCTGGGAGTAATGTAAAATGGTTCAGTCACTATAGAAAACAATTTGGCTGCTCCTCAAAAAGTTAAACATAGAATTGCCATAGGACTCGGTAATTCCACTCCTATATGTACCCCAAATAATTTAAAACAGGTACTTAAACATGTACATGTACACCCATGTGCTCATAATAGCCATACAGCGGCAACAGCCGAAATGTCCATCAATGGATGAACAGATAAACCAAATGTGGTATACAGATACGGTGGAATCTTAATTAAATCATAAGAAGGCACGAAGGAATGATATATGCTACCACTTGGATGAAACTTGAGAACATTTTGCTAAGGGAAAAGAAGTCAGACACAAAAGTTGCCTTACTAGATGATCCCATTTACGTGAAATATCCAAAACAGATAAATCCAGAGAGGTAGAACATCAGTTGGTGGCGGCAGATTTGGGGTGTAGAGGGGACGTTGTTAAGGTTTTCCTTTGGACTGACGGATATGTTCAGAACCAGAGGTGGTAGTTGTGCAACACAGTGAGCATACTGAATGCTACTGATTTTTCACTTTAAAATGGTTCATTTTATGTTATGTGAATTCCACCAGCATAGATTATTTTTAATTTTAATGAAGTTATTCCATTCAAAAACCACCACAACATACTCAACAAACTTCTTAGCTGTATCATGAATTTGGTGTCACCATTTCTGGGCAAGCATACAGCATGAGTTAAGATACCACATGGTTATATGAGAACAACCAAAGTAAACCTCTTTTACTACCAGGAATATGAGTTCATTACTCTCTAGTATTCCTCCTCCTTTTATGTATATTACAGAGCAGAATCTCTCGCCAGGAAAGCCAGGAGCCTGACAGGCTAACGGAACAGGGAGAGATGAATAGCACCGCCTTCTCCCACCCACAGGAGCAGAAAGGGCCTCCACAGTCCTACCCACCATCTGCTCCCCAATCTCCTTTCCCATCTACCCCCTTATCTCTTGGCTCACTTCTATTCACTATTCATTTTCCTCTTTCAAAATTTCACTTAAAGTAAACCATAAGCACACCAAAAAAGCATGAGCCTTGTCTTAAACGCGTGTCTTATTTCCTTGATGTTTCCTGGAAATAGAGTAACACAGCAGAGTCTCAACATCTGCATCTACTATCGTTAAAATCTCTAACAGTTAAATTCATTTCTTTCAAAATAAGTAACACAAAGGAATGTAATTGACGGTGATTTTCATATAAATAATCCTAGAAAGCCTGACACACATTTTGGAGGGAGAGGAGTCAGAAGAGGCGCTAAGGAGAGGGAAAAGGTGCACTAAGAAATGTACTTAACAGCTCACTGTTTAACAGCTCACTAATCGCTCCCAATCACTCTAACAAGGGCTGTGCAATCACTGTTAGGTCAAGGACCACCAGAAGTTACCACTGACATCCTAGTTCCCAGCAAAAATATGAGACTACACTGTGAAAACAATGAGTAATCTACTCATTAGCAATACAAAAAGATAACCCCAAACATATGTCAGTGTTTTGTGGGAAAACGCAAATTTTGATTTTGTTTAACGGTTCTAAAAGACAAACAAGGAAAACCCATGGCAAATACCCAAATTTTCTGGAATGCCTCCATAAAAACAATCAGAGATATTTATGTCCCCAGTTCATTAAAACAAAAATGTCACTGGAAATTCATTTGAATACAAGCATTACAAATATTAAAATAAATCAAGTTATTTCAAAAGGGAAGGAATGGAGGGCAATTGAGGGAAGGAAAAGTTTTCAAAATGTGGACACGTGCTTTTATTTCTAGAGCTGTCTTTGAGGTACCTAAAAAAGAACTCTAGGATAATTCTTCTTTACAATTCTATAGCATTAACACACAGTGATAGTTTGATTTTCATGATAAAAATGAGCTGTTACTATCGATTCTAATGTATCTGTATTCTTTTTTTTTCAATCACCCACCACTGGTGCAACAGAACTCTCTACAACATGGGAATATTCTCTATCTACCCACCCAAAATGGTGACCACTAGCCACATATGGCCATTAAGTACTTAAAGATATTTATTGTGACTAAGAAATTGGCTTTTCAGTATTAATTCATTATAATTTAAACAGTACTACATACAACTAGTAGTTATCATATTAGAAAGTATGGAATTTATATTATTATACTCACTACCATTTTCTCACTTAAATTTAGCTCTTTTGGATATACAACACTTAACTGATAAAATTTTCAATTATTTTTCTTAAAATGATGAAGTATTTGTTTGATATTTATAGAGGTTAAAGTTATCCTCTTAATAGTAAAAATAATTAAATGTAAAGTATCTGCATAACTTCAAGTGTGCTATTGTCAAAATGTAAAACCTTCAAGACTGGTATTTTTACTTACCAATAACAGAAAAAAATATGCTTGAAATTAAAAAGACATGTACTTATCTTTTCAATTTAAACTCAGATTCAACTAAAAAAAGAAAACTTCAAGACTTAGGTCAAGGACCACCAGAAGTTACCACTGACATCCTAGTTCCCAGCAAAAATATGAGACTACACTGTGAAAACAATGAGTAATCTACTCATTAGCAATACAAAAAGATAACCCCAAACATATGTCAGTGTTTTGTGGGAAAACGCAAATTTTGATTTTGTTTAACGGTTCTAAAAGACAAACAAGGAAAACCCATGGCAAATACCCAAATTTTCTGGAATGCCTCCATAAAAACAATCAGAGATATTTATGTCCCCAGTTCATTAAAACAAAAATGTCACTGGAAATTCATTTGAATACAAGCATTACAAATATTAAAATAAATCAAGTTATTTCAAAAGGGAAGGAATGGAGGCAATTGAGGGAAGGAAAAGTTTTCAAAATGTGGACACGTGCTTTTATTTCTAGAGCTGTCTTTGAGGTACCTAAAAAAGAACTCTAGGATAATTCTTCTTTACAATTCTATAGCATTAACACACAGTGATAGTTTGATTTTCATGATAAAAATGAGCTGTTACTATCGATTCTAATGTATCTGTATTCTTTTTTCAATCACCCACCACTGGTGCAACAGAACTCTCTACAACATGGGAATATTCTCTATCTACCCACCCAAAATGGTGACCACTAGCCACATATGGCCATTAAGTACTTAAAGATATTTATTGTGACTAAGAAATTGGCTTTTCAGTATTAATTCATTATAATTTAAACAGTACTACATACAACTAGTAGTTATCATATTAGAAAGTATGGAATTTATATTATTATACTCACTACCATTTTCTCACTTAAATTTAGCTCTTTTGGATATACAACACTTAACTGATAAAATTTTCAATTATTTTTCTTAAAATGATGAAGTATTTGTTTGATATTTATAGAGGTTAAAGTTATCCTCTTAAAAGTAAAAATAAATAAATGTAAAGTATCTGCAAAACTGCAAGTGTTCTATTGTCAAAAATGTAAAAACCTTCAAGACTGGTATTTTTTACTTACCAATAACAGAGAAAAATATGCTTGAAATTAAAAAGACTGTACATCTGATACATTTAAAAACTACAATATGTACAGTCAGTCCTCTATGTGTGTGTGGGTTCTGATCCTCAGATTCAACTAAGCACAGCTCAAAAATATTCAGGGAAAAAAATTCTGGAAAGTTCCAAAAAGCAAAACTTGAATTTGCTATACCAGCAACTACTGCATAACATTTACACTGTATTCACAACTATTTATATAGTATTTACATTTATTAGGTATTATAAATAATCTAGCGGCGATGTAAAGTATTCAGGTGGATGTGAATGGGTTATGCAAATAGCAAGCCATTTTATATAAGGGACTTGAGCATCCTCTGATTTTGGTACCAGAGTGAGTACTACAATCAATTCCCCACAGATACCAGGGGATGTCTGTATCTGAATATTTTTCAAAAGAAAACAAACATTAAAAGTTACTAGAATTTTGGGGCTTCCCTGGTAGTTCAGTGGTAAAACAGTTCGCCTGCCAGTGCACGACACAGGTTCAATCCCTGATCCGGGAAGATCCCATATCCAACAGAGTAACTAAGCCCGTGTGCCACAGCTACTGAGCCTGTGCTCTAGAGCCTCGGAGCTGCAACTATTGAGCCCCTGTGCCACAACTACTGAAGTCTGTGTGCCCTAGAGCCCAAGTTTTGCAACAGGAGGGGTCACCACAGTAAGAAGCTTACTCACCTCAACTAGATAGTAGCCCCCACTTCCTGCAACTAGAGAAGAGCCTGTGGCAGCAGTGAAAACCCAGAATAGACAAAAACAAATTAAGTACATAAATAATTTTTTTTTAAAATTACTAGAATTCTGGGGCTTCCCTGGTGGTCCAGTGGTTAAGGACTCCACCTTACAGTGCAAGGGGCACCAGTTCGATCCCTGGCCTGGGAAGATCCCATGTGCCGTGGACCGCCTGGACCTATGTGTCCAACTACTGAGCCAGAGCGCTGGAGTGCATGTGCCCAGAGCCAGTGCTCTGCAACGGGAGAGGCCACTGCGATGGGAGGCCCACACGGGCCAAAGAACAAAGATAAATAAATGAAAGATCAATAGCAGTGGTCAAAAAAAAAAAGATTACTAGAATTCTGTGAAGTACTAATATTAAAAATATTTATTTAAAAACAAAAGCTATAGAGTTATCATAAACAAGGGTTGAAGATCAGATCATCATTTGCCCCTATTTTCTATTTTTCAAGAAAACTATTTAATATGCATTCAATGATTTTAAACAGAATGTTCAAAGCAACACAAATAGACACACAGAAATGAATACTAAAGACTTTTCCATAAAGCCAGATCAACCATTTAAATATACACCTAACCTTTACAATCCTATATGCTTATGACCTAATTGGTTTTGGAGGGAACAGTGTTCCAAGCTCAAAGTATGGTATCTCAAACACCTTACACATATTTTATGTATATCTATCTATCTATCAAGAGACTGGGAGAAGGAGACAGGGACTGATTTGATGGGGCTAACTTGTAGAAATCAGTATCTCACTCTTAGAGCACAGGTGCCTCATTTTTAGTATAATGAATGCTTGATAAAGAATGTAAACCTATGGAAACATATACAAAGCAATGTCTTGCGAGTCTTCTGCTTGTACCTAGAATTCCTCTAAGTACACAAGGATATCGTCTGGAGTTAAAAATCTGTATGGCTATCACATCTTCCTCAACCCTCTTTCCTAATTCCCCAGGCAAAAACTAAAGGTCATGAAGAGTGGGTTAAGTCATGTTCCCCATACTTCTCTAAGGAATGATAGAATGATGCATGCTGTAAAAGTATTTCTATCGAGAACAATTAGACTCGCAGTAAAATTCAGAGGTAAACTTCAAAGAGGTAATCAGGGATACTCACCTAACATGGAACACCTCAGTGCTCCACAGCGGATAAACGTAGTTAAATTTTAACTACATGCTGCTAAGCTAGAAACAGGTCACCAATAAATGTCAGCAGAATTAAAATAGCAACATTGACCGAACTACAAATTAGAAGACCTGCTTTTTTCTCTAACTAGCCATAAAAATGACTTGAGACTCATCTATTAACCTCTTTCAACCTCACTTACCTCAAAAAGAAAAACTCCCTGACTTATCTACAGACCGCTATCAGGTTTTGAAATTCGATGATTCAGCAGAATAAATTACAAGTCAGACATGCATTTTCAAAGCTATTTCAAATACTTCTGTTAACTATTTGACAAGGATCTACTGTCAACCAACCAGCAACAGTGAGAGGAAAAACTGCTTAAATCTGAAGATTCAATAGAAAAAATAGCTTTGATTTATAATGAAATCCACACTTTTCAGGCACGGGTGTGTTACTGAGACAGTTACTGGTACATTTGTAATGAATGTTTTGCAGGATTCTAGCATATACTATACATAAGCATTAAACACAAACAGAGCTGTTTCCATACACCCAGTTTAAGAAATAAGGTGTTCTATACAGAGTTAACTCAAGAACAGAGCATTCATGGCGATTGTGGAGGTCGTGGAAGCTGCGGGAGCTTGACAAATTAGGGAAACATCAGAAGTCCCTGTGCTGGAATTTAAAATGACACCATCAAACAAAAGCAAAACCATTCCCTCTCCCTATTTCTTCTGACTCACTTGATTGCACGGTGCTCATTTTTACCATCTCTTTAACTTACTGGTTTTTCCCTTCAAGGTATTCTGATCCTACTCTTAGCAAATTCAAAGGAGGTAGAGTATGTAGCTGGGTGACTTCTCAGGCATCAGCAGTTTTCACCCTCAACCCAGCCATCAGCTCCAAGGAGCATACACATAGGCATCACCAACATTGTCAATCAAAATGCTTACACTCACTGATTAATAAATCTGAGAGCGGGATAAAATCTTCGTGACACTAAATTCCAACAACCTCATTTTGATTTTTAAATAAAACATAAATATCTACTGAAAAGAATACAAAGCAAACTCATTTGGAGGATCTTTCCCTTTTACTATAAACACTTAAGTATAAGGCTGTGCTTATGACAGCTCCAACCCCCAACCCTTGTGCTCTGTCCTCTTTCACAGCTATAATCTCTATTAAATTTGATGTATTCTTTTTTATGCCTCAGGTTATTTGTCTATAAAGCAGGAACAATAGTGCCTACCTCACAGGACTGTTTTGCAGATTAATTATATTAATACATAAAAATGACTTAAAACAGTGCCTGGCATTTAGTAATGCCTCAAACGATGGTAACTGCTCCCTGATTTTAACCCATTCCATATGGATGAACACCTAGGTTTTCACAATGTTTCATCATATACCATGTTGTGATGAGTATCCTTGTTCACTTGACTATGTTTGTTGTTGAGTAAATTCTTAGAAATGAAAATGCTGGTTCACACGTATGTGTAGATAAAGCTCTGCTAGGTATGGTCCAACCACCACTAATAACAACGAGTCAATCTCCACTCCCTCCAACAGCGTGTGAGAGCATCTGTCCCCTCACAGTCTTCACACAGGGCACTGACAATCTTCAATACCAGGTATTAAGCTTTTTGAATCTTCTAGGTAAGAATGATCAATGTTTTAATCACTTCTTTTTTTTTTTTTAATCACTTCTTCTACTGAAAGTTAAACATCTTTTTGTGTTTTGACTCTCTGTATTGTTTTATGATTTGCCTGATCGTATTTGATGGGGGAACGTCAGGAATTTTCTCCTGGGCCAGCAGGAAAGAAATACATCTACACCTCATCCCCCCACCCCAACTCAGGACTGTGACGGACATACCTCTTCTCTCCTTCAGTCTCAGAAGGATATCATTTTTAAGTTCTCTTCTGTTGCACAGATGAATTGCCTCATCAGGATCCATCTGCTTTTATTGCTCTTAGCCATAACCCAAACCATCCACTTTCACCACAATTTAGATGCCTCCGTTCTATCCATTCATACTTATAAATAAAATTGGCAACACATGAGAGCTCCATCAGTACTTGGAGAGGTCACTCTCCCACATGCCCAGGAAGGCCACGTGCCTACTGCGACTCATTAAGAGAAGCTGGCAGATCCACTGAGTAATTCAGCTTCCAGGTTGAGTTGTTTTATCCACTGCAAGTCCCCTGCAGCCTTTTACTTTAGAAATGAAGGAACTAAGGTCCAAAGATGTTAAGCACATAGGATCTGGGTCTATTTCTTCCTAGTATGAAGCTTGCTACCAAACAATGAAAATACTCCTCCTGCGACCACTGCTAATTCCTGTTCCCATGCTGCAGTCCTTTTCTAAATACAAAGATTCCAGCTGCTCGGTGGGGAAGAAGGATAGGGGCTGGGATGCAAGGGGACAAGGCAGGCCCTATCAGCCCCCTGCAGCCTGCACACTCATTCTGTGTCACCATCTGAAACTGCTCCATGACTAAAGTCTCCCTCCACAACCAGAATACCCCATGCATGCAGATGACTTACTCAGTCCTGCCCAGCATAAGTCTTCAACAATGGATCCTTTGAACCTTCTTCATTTGCCCTAGTCACTCTCTCCTTTCTTTCTTTGCTTCCAATTCAGCTCAGACTCCATTTTAATCACTCTTGCCAAAATCCTAAACTTCCTTAGTCCCTCCATACCTGGAAAAACCTAAGCCAGCATAAATGTGACATTCCAACTTCTTCATACCTCAGATGGCTGAGAACTGTAGGGAAAAGCTCCCTAAACAAGCAGATGGCTCCACTATAAGCCTAGCCATCAACTGCTGGCTGAATAATGCCAACGGTTCTACTACCTTTCTCAAAGCAAACTGCTGTGACTCTTCACAACAATAATTTCAAACCTGCACTCTCCACAAATCTTCACTCCCTGAGCAGTTGGCCTTGCCTGGTAGTCATCAACAAGAACTCTCCTTCCCACAGTCTAATCTTCACAATCTGCACCCATCCTTCCTTTCTGTTGTTATAGGAGAAAAAGATTCTATTTCCAAAGTCATTCCCTGCAATTGTACTCTGGGGCCCATCCTTTCCTACCTTCTTAGGAATCTTGAACTTTTAATTATTCTCTATTTCTGTACCTTCAACTCTTAATAGAGATTTCCTATCAGCATTTGCATAGGCTCAACTCATTCCTCTTAGAAAAGAGAAGAGGTGTAAGTAAAGAAGAAAGAAAAGAAAAATGAAGAAAGAAGAAAAAAATTTCCTTCTTGATCAAGAAGGAATGCCCTCCAGCTATGCCCACTTTTCCATATCGAAACCAAATTTTAAGACCCACTAACCTTGTTATCCAGGTTTCACTCTTTCTCACCAACTAACCTCTCAAACCTGCATTCAACTCTCTAGAGCTTCTAATATAGTCACCATCATAATCACCATTACTTTGTCACTAAAGTCTATGGACAAATATGGATCCTAATCTTCTGAATCCCAGTTCATATTTTTTTTCTTCAGCTTAGGATGGCAAGAAACAAAACTTCCACAAAAGCAAGAATCTGTTCCATGATGTATGGACTGTCAGTGCTCAAGGCACTTCAAGAGAGTACTGGATACACTTAGTAAGTACTTAGCAATATATCTTAGTAAGTACTCAATAAATACATGTTGAATGAATAAGTAATAGTTTTCCTCCCAAGTTCCTGTCAAACTCATTCTTCAAGGTCAATGCAAATAGCACCTTCCTTAAAAAAATCTCTTACAGTCTTGTTACATAGAATTAGATTATGTGTCCTACAAATGTCAGGCAGTCGGCCAGGCACTGGGGATACAGAATTTAAGACAGCGTCCTAACTTCAAACACTTTCAGTCTGGAACTCTTACACTTGTCCTTAAGTTATTCTACTTTATATTTATTTACTTATTTATCCAACAACTATGTGGATGCCTATCCTACGATAAACACAGAACCTGTATCTCCTATTCTCATATTAATTTCAACCTCCACAAATATCAGAGATTTAATAATTCTTGAATTGCAGTCATCAACAAGAACTCTCCTTCCCACAGTCTAATCTTCACAATCTGCACCCATCCTTCCTTTCTGTTGTTATAGGAGAAAAAGATTCTATTTCCAAAGTCATTCCCTGCAATTGTACTCTGGGGCCCATCCTTTCCTACCTTCTTAGGAATCTTGAACTTTTAATTATTCTCTATTTCTGTACCTTCAACTCTTAATAGAGATTTCCTATCAGCATTTGCATAGGCTCAACTCATTCCTCTTAGAAAAGAGAAGAGGTGTAAGTAAAGAAGAAAGAAAAGAAAAATGAAGAAAGAAGAAAAAAATTTCCTTCTTGATCAAGAAGGAATGCCCTCCAGCTATGCCCACTTTTCCATATCGAAACCAAATTTTAAGACCCACTAACCTTGTTATCCAGGTTTCACTCTTTCTCACCAACTAACCTCTCAAACCTGCATTCAACTCTCTAGAGCTTCTAATATAGTCACCATCATAATCACCATTACTTTGTCACTAAAGTCTATGGACAAATATGGATCCTAATCTTCTGAATCCCAGTTCATATTTTTTTTCTTCAGCTTAGGATGGCAAGAAACAAAACTTCCACAAAAGCAAGAATCTGTTCCATGATGTATGGACTGTCAGTGCTCAAGGCACTTCAAGAGAGTACTGGATACACTTAGTAAGTACTTAGCAATATATCTTAGTAAGTACTCAATAAATACATGTTGAATGAATAAGTAATAGTTTTCCTCCCAAGTTCCTGTCAAACTCATTCTTCAAGGTCAATGCAAATAGCACCTTCCTTAAAAAAATCTCTTACAGTCTTGTTACATAGAATTAGATTATGTGTCCTACAAATGTCAGGCAGTCGGCCAGGCACTGGGGATACAGAATTTAAGACAGCGTCCCTAACTTCAAACACTTTCAGTCTGGAACTCTTACACTTGTCCTTAAGTTATTCTACTTTATATTTATTTACTTATTTATCCAACAACTATGTGGATGCCTATCCTACGATAAACACAGAACCTGTATCTCCTATTCTCATATTAATTTCAACCTCCACAAATATCAGAGATTTAATAATTCTTGAATTGCATTCAAAATGATTATGGAAAAATTCTTTAAAACATTTTCTAAGATAAACGTTAGGAACCAAAATCATGCTTCCAAACTAATTCTTATTCGCCTATAAATCACATAACAGCATTCCTATGTAAACTAACTCATATTTTAAAAAGTCTTGAGATTTTCAGATATACAAATGGTAATCTTATATATGAAATACTGCTAAAAAGTACTTTAAAATGAAAAATGTGCCTACCCTCTGACCCAGTAGCCCTGCATTTGAGACGTCATCCTAAATACAAGAATGTGTATATCTATATCTATATCTATATCTATATATATATTTTTTTTTGGCCTAGAAGTTAGTGGAATAAAAATGAAGAGAGAAATCTGCAGAGAAATATGTACGATGTGATTCTCTCCTGTTGTTTAAAAAGGGAAAAATACAGAGTACACATAATTACATAAACACAAGCAAAGGAGTGGAAGGATACAACTATAACACTGGTTATTTTTTATTCCGAAGCACAGAACTGGATGAATAGAAACTAACACTTTCCATATATTCCTCTGTGTTGGTTTAAGGCACATATCATGTCCATAGATAATATATGAAAAGTTTATTCTTATGCATATAAACAAGTTTATTCTTTTTCCCTGAGCTTTAATTTTAATACGAGCACTCCCCAAGTTCTGAGCATCTGACATAAAATCTTCCTACAGATACAAACCATGGTGCAAGACAGAGAAACTTCAGGGGAAAAGGAAAGACAGAAGTCAGGCCTTAGTCATTTCCCTTCTCACCAAGAGGGTTCATATGAAGAGAGAAGATGCAGAATACTGAGGAGAGGACGTTCAAACTCAAAAAAACAAAGTTAATAAAAAAATATGGGCTTCCCTGGTGGTCCAGTGGGTAAGGACACCGCCTTGCAGTGCAAGGGGTGCCGGTTCGATCCCTGGCCTGGGAAGATCCCACGTGCCGCGGAGCGGCTGGACCCATGTGTCCAATTACTGAGCCAGAGCTCTGGAGCACGTGCGCCCAGAGCCGGTGCTCTGCGACAACAGACGCCACTGCGATGGGAGGCCCACAGGAGCCAAAGAACAAAGACGGATGAAAATAGAGAAATGAAAGACCAACAGAAGTGGCCCATCCATCCCGCTCCCTCCCCAACCCACCTCCCGCCCAAAAATAAAATAAAATAAAAAATAATAAAAAAAAAATAACAAAACTGTGGAAGTGGAAATGATTGACAGGTTCCCAAGCTTCTTTAAAAAAAGAAAAAAAGCCAATTAATTCAGTGTGTTTGAGGTATGCTTCCAATAATGTCTTTTTTCTTTTGGACAGTATTGCAGTTATGAAGGCAAATTGCACATAGAAAATATTATTTCTATAGGAAATATACTTTATCAACAACACCAGAAATCATAAAAGCCTGAATTCACTAGTTTGGAACACCCGAGGGCAAGTACTGTTTCATCTGCTTTCAAAACCTGTGCAGTAAGCCATTCTCAGACTATACTGAATAAGTAAGCTGTCTTACACTCAGCATAGTCAGGGAATGGTACGGTTGCTACCATTCTCACATCCTGATATCTGTTATCACACTTTACAGTTTTAAAAGCTCTTTGATATACATGAATCAACTGTTCCAACTAAGAGAAACCATTAAAAGAAAATACATACACCTATCATTATAAACATGTGCAACAATTTTATCTTCAATGAATAGAAGATGGTAGAATATAAACTTAAAGGATATGTTTGGCAATAACACTTTCCATATATTCCTCTGTGTTGGTTTAAGGCACATATCATGTCCATAGATAATATATGAAAAGTTTATTCTTATGCATATAAACAAGTTTATTCTTTTTCCCTGAGCTTTAATTTTAATACGAGCACTCCCCAAGTTCTGAGCATCTGACATAAAATCTTCCTACAGATACAAACCATGGTGCAAGACAGAGAAACTTCAGGGGAAAAGGAAAGACAGAAGTCAGGCCTTAGTCATTTCCCTTCTCACCAAGAGGGTTCATATGAAGAGAGAAGATGCAGAATACTGAGGAGAGGACGTTCAAACTCAAAAAAACAAAGTTAATAAAAAAATATGGGCTTCCCTGGTGGTCCAGTGGGTAAGGACACCGCCTTGCAGTGCAAGGGGTGCCGGTTCGATCCCTGGCCTGGGAAGATCCCACGTGCCGCGGAGCGGCTGGACCCATGTGTCCAATTACTGAGCCAGAGCTCTGGAGCACGTGCGCCCAGAGCCGGTGCTCTGCGACAACAGACGCCACTGCGATGGGAGGCCCACAGGAGCCAAAGAACAAAGACGGATGAAAATAGAGAAATGAAAGACCAACAGAAGTGGCCCATCCATCCCGCTCCCTCCCCAACCCACCTCCCGCCCAAAAATAAAATAAAATAAAAAATAATAAAAAAAAAATAACAAAACTGTGGAAGTGGAAATGATTGACAGGTTCCCAAGCTTCTTTAAAAAAAGAAAAAAAGCCAATTAATTCAGTGTGTTTGAGGTATGCTTCCAATAATGTCTTTTTTCTTTTGGACAGTATTGCAGTTATGAAGGCAAATTGCACATAGAAAATATTATTTCTATAGGAAATATACTTTATCAACAACACCAGAAATCATAAAAGCCTGAATTCACTAGTTTGGAACACCCGAGGGCAAGTACTGTTTCATCTGCTTTCAAAACCTGTGCAGTAAGCCATTCTCAGACTATACTGAATAAGTAAGCTGTCTTACACTCAGCATAGTCAGGGAATGGTACGGTTGCTACCATTCTCACATCCTGATATCTGTTATCACACTTTACAGTTTTAAAAGCTCTTTGATATACATGAATCAACTGTTCCAACTAAGAGAAACCATTAAAAGAAAATACATACACCTATCATTATAAACATGTGCAACAATTTTATCTTCAATGAATAGAAGATGGTAGAATATAAACTTAAAGGATATGTTTGGCAGCCATTATATCAGTTAAAATTGCATAGTAGATACTTACATATTTTAAAAAAAGAAAAATGCAGCCAAGAAATGGACACAAAACCAAGTTTATTATAACTTTTATAAGCAAAGGTCAATTTCTTCTCCCTCAGTGGACTATAACTGATTAAGAAGTAATTCACTCACAACCTTTTCTTTGTACATTAACAATAAACAAAGAAAAACTGAGCTATGATTCTTGACAAATTATTTCTTACACCACTTCTTCTCCAAAGGGGGGGAAAACACTACATAAGTATGGTTTCACCTCATGCAATGATGATCTTGCAAAAAGGATTAATATGATTATACATATATTATTAAAGTCTGAAAAGTGAAAAATCTAATTTAAAAAAGTCTAACTAGGTATGCAAAATAACATATACACCAATGTGTGTGCGCTAAGTTGCTACAGTCATGTCCAACTCTTTGCGACCCCATAGACTGTAGCCTGCCAAGTTCTAGCTCTACCCATGGGGATTCTGCAGGCAAGAATACTGGAGTGGGTTACCATGCCCTCCTCCAGAGGATATTCCTGACCCAGGGATTGAACGCACTTCTCTTATGTCTCCTGCATTAGCAAGCGGATTCCACTATCACCACTTGGGAAGCCCTCAAAACCACTATGTGCTATGCTTAGTTGTTCAGGAATGTCCAACTCTTTGCAACCCCATAGACTGCAACCCATCAGGTTCCTCTATCCATGGGGTTTCTCCAGGCAAGAATACTGAAGTGGGTTGCCATGCCCTCTTCCAGGGGATTTTCCCAACCCCCGGATTGCACCCAGGTCGCCCACATTGCAGGTGGATTCTTTATCATCAGGGAAGCCCAAGAATACTGGAGTGGGTAGCCTATCCTTTTTTCAGGAGATCTTCCCCACCCAGGAATCAAACCAGGGTCTCCTGCATTGCAGGGAGACTCTTTACCAACTGAGCTACCATACAACAATATGCCAAACACTAAAAAGGAAAGATGTATTTGCACTTACTTTCAGACACAGTGAAGATAAACAAATCTTATAATGCTTTCTATACATTATAGGTATTTTACATAGACTAGCTAAAACTTTTCCAGAAAAACACTCCATATATATGAAGCCAGTAAGGTATACTTTCAGATACTCAGTTTCAGAGAAGGGAATGAAGAGTGGGCCCATTCACAAAGAAACAACAAGACTTCATAAATCATCTAAAATGAGTAAGAACTAGAATACAAAGTGAAAAAACTTAAATGAGGTTCAGTGATAATCATGAAAGGCCACATAGAGTAAATACATTTAAAACAGAGACCAAATATCATGATAAATAGTAAGAATAAAAAGTTTAACAGGGCATTCTCTTGAAAAATATTTTAGCTTGTTTAATCTCTTATGCAATAAAATTTAGGCTATGGTAACTATATGCTTATTCTCAAAACATATAAAAAGAGTGAATCAAATGTTGGCTTTTGCGGCAAAAATTTTCCCAACAAATTGGATGATAGTTCAATTCAAAGACATTTGATTTTCACAGTGCAATCATAAAGGCTTTTGGGTTCTGCAGTTTTCTCAAAACACTCAAAGCAGACTTAAAAACACATCAAGCCTTCTAATGCTCATCTTAATATTTTAATCTTCAAATCATTCTCTTTTTAAATACCTCTAAATCAAAGTCATGCTTGTTGGTCTTTCTCTTCTTTACTTTTTAACTGGTCTATTGGATACTGTAACATCCACAAATTATCTAGAAATCTTATCACGCGAAGAAAGGCCCAGAGAGATGCACAGGCTAAATGAAGAGGGGTTTCTGAATGGGGCTTAATCTTTTTTTTTTTTTTAATTTTATTGTAGTATAGTTCATTTACAATGCATTAGTTTCAAGTGTACAGCAAAGTGATCTGGCTGTACATACACATACACTCATTTTTTTTCAGATGATTTTCCTAGATTGGTTATCAAAGAATGCTGAGTAGAGCTGTGCTGTACAGTAGGTCCCAGTTGGTTATTCATCTTACATGTAGAAGTGTGTGAAACTAACTTTATAAGTGGTATAGTAGTAAGTCTCCCCTATACAAATCCTGGAACTTCATAACTGCAGGAACTTGGACAGTGAATTCTCACCTAATGACAACCCCCTATATATGTACTTTTACCACCTGTTTATACAACAAAAGGAGATATGCATTTTGGTTCTGAATACTTTAAGAAATACATAAAAAGTGAAGTAAGTCAAAAAGAGAAGGACAAGTACAATATACTAACACATATATATGGAATCTAGTAGGATGGTAATGATAACACACGCAGTGAAGCAATGGAAAAACAGACATGGATGGTAGACATATGGACATTGTGGGGAATGAACAGTGGGTGGGAGGCGTAAAGGAAATAGCATGAAAACCTGTACTATCATATGTGAAGACAACAGCTACTGTCATTTTGCTGTGAGAAAAGGGGATCCTGCAGGGGTGCTGTGCGACCATCTGGAGGGGTGGGATGGGGGGCATATACATATGACTAATCTGGGAGCATACATATCTATAAACAACAAAACTCTATAAAAGTTAAAAGCTAAATGAAAATTAAAAAAAAAAAAGAAATACAAAATATACTTGGTCAGGACAACATTATAAACAACTTTTTTTTTCAAGGTTTTTTTTTTTTTTTTTAACCTCTAAGTCATCATTTATTTTTCATCCATCTTTATTCTCTGGTCTGTGTGGCCCTCCCATCTCAGCGGCCTCTCTTGCCCCAGAGCACCAGCTCTGGGAGCATGCGCTCCAGAGTGTCAGCTCACAATTGGACACACTGGCCCAGCCGTTCCTTGGCACGTGGGATCTTCCCGGGCCAGGGATCCAACTGGTGCCCCCTGCACTGCAAGGCAGACTCTCTACCCACTGGACCACCAGGGAAGACCCTATAAACATTTTTAAGATGTAATAGAATACTGTACCAAGGTTGTAAGGGAGTTCCTTTTCATGTAGAGTCTCTCCAAGTACTGTAGTCCTTCATCTTTCAGTAACTCCAGTGGGAAATGCTGCAGATTCCTGTAATTTAAGAACAAATTCTTGTGCTTTTCCAGCCTTGCCACAGAGATCGTCTTACAGAGTTCGGATGCCATGACTGAACGTATTCCATCAGGCTCGCTGCAGCTCTACATCTTGTCAAAATTGGTCCATTTCTAAAGAGAACAAAAAACTGAAAATTATGGTACTGGTAACCAAAGCTGCCAAATAAACCAGTTAGCATATATAGCTATTTTCAAGTGACACATCAATTTCTACAGCTTTCTTTCATAACAACTAAATTCTCACATATACTTAAAAGATTAAAATGAGTATTTAATAAACAACACTGTCACTATTTAAGCAACATTTACTACTTTGTAGAATAGTCCTATTTGAAGAAATGGTTCTTGAACTTGAGATAGGAATCCCTATCTAAAAGAACAGAGAACAAGTTGCCCAACACATAACTGAAAAAAGAGCTTAAAAATCAGACACAGCAAACCCATTTCCTTCTTGAACTACCTCATTCTGTCTTTAGCATAGGGATATTTTAAAATATTTAAATGTATATAAACTATAACCAGATCTCTTACAGCTTCATTTTCTTAAATTCTTACTATGTAAATATTGTCCAACATTATAAACAATTTTTTTTTTCAAGGTTTTTTTTTTTTTTTTTAACCTCTAAGTCATCATTTATTTTTCATCCATCTTTATTCTCTGGTCTGTGTGGCCCTCCCATCTCAGCGGCCTCTCTTGCCCCAGAGCACCAGCTCTGGGAGCATGCGCTCCAGAGTGTCAGCTCACAATTGGACACACTGGCCCAGCCGTTCCTTGGCACGTGGGATCTTCCCGGGCCAGGGATCCAACTGGTGCCCCTGCACTGCAAGGCAGACTCTCTACCCACTGGACCACCAAGGAAGACCCTATAAACATTTTTAAGATGTAATAGAATACTGTACCAAGGTTGTAAGGGAGTTCCTTTTCATGTAGAGTCTCTCCAAGTACTGTAGTCCTTCATCTTTCAGTAACTCCAGTGGGAAATGCTGCAGATTCCTGTAATTTAAGAACAAATTCTTGTGCTTTTCCAGCCTTGCCACAGAGATCGTCTTACAGAGTTCGGATGCCATGACTGAACGTATTCCATCAGGCTCGCTGCAGCTCTACATCTTGTCAAAATTGGTCCATTTCTAAAGAGAACAAAAAACTGAAAATTATGGTACTGGTAACCAAAGCTGCCAAATAAACCAGTTAGCATATATAGCTATTTTCAAGTGACACATCAATTTCTACAGCTTTCTTTCATAACAACTAAATTCTCACATATACTTAAAAGATTAAAATGAGTATTTAATAAACAACACTGTCACTATTTAAGCAACATTTACTACTTTGTAGAATAGTCCTATTTGAAGAAATGGTTCTTGAACTTGAGATAGGAATCCCTATCTAAAAGAACAGAGAACAAGTTGCCCAACACATAACTGAAAAAAGAGCTTAAAAATCAGACACAGCAAACCCATTTCCTTCTTGAACTACCTCATTCTGTCTTTAGCATAGGGATATTTTTAAAATATTTAAATGTATATAAACTATAACCAGATCTCTTACAGCTTCATTTTCTTAAATTCTTACTATGTAAATATTGTCCTATATTCTAATATTTTCTTTCTTTTCTCTTTACTGTCTTTTCTTATTAACTTTGAAGATTATCAGAAGTAGCAAAGAAACAGGCTTGGGACTATAGTTTTACTTCATTATTTCAATGAAAGAAGAAATACTGCACTAGGAAATAAGAATCCTGTACTTTTTTTTTTTTTTTAAGATTTATTTATTTATTTGTTTTGGGCAGGGGTCGGGTTGGGGAGGGAGGGGAGTGGGCGGGCCACTGCTATTGGTCTTTCATTTCTCTATTTACATCCGTCTTTGTTCTTCGGCTCCTGTGGGCCCCCCATCGCGGTCGCGTCTGTAGTTGCAGAGCACTGGCTCTGTGCGCGTGCGCTCCAGAGCTCCGGCTCAGTGATTGGACACATTGGTCCAGCCGCTCCGCGGCACGTGGGATCTTCCCAGGCCAGGGATCGAACCGGCGTCCCTTGCACTGCAAGGCGGTGTCCTTACCCGCTGGACCACTAGGGGAAGCCCGAATCCTGTACTTTTTTATTACAACCTCTCTGGGCTTCTGTTGCCTATTACATACTGGAGACAGCAATTTATGGGTAAGGGCCAAAACCTAGAACAGATTAAATTCCCTTCTAGCTTCAAATTGACATGGGTAGGAAGAGAAATACGATTTGTCATGTTATCAGTTAGACACAGTGCAGAAACAAACTTCACAATCACTTGCCGCAAAAGAAACAAACTCAGAGCAGCAATATTTGCTCAGGGTCAAACAGTTCATAAGAGAAGAAAGGACTGTTTTCTTTGGGTGGGAAGGGGTCCAGTGGATTTCAAAGCCCGAAGTCTTTATAAAAAACCCCCAGACCAACACAATTTTTTCCACAAGGTACTAGGACTCCTATTTGAAGAAATGGTTCTTGAACTTGAGATAGGAATCCCTATCTAAAAGAACAGAGAACAAGTTGCCCAACACATAACTGAAAAAAGAGCTTAAAAATCAGACACAGCAAACCCATTTCCTTCTTGAACTACCTCATTCTGTCTTTAGCATAGGGATATTTTTAAAATATTTAAATGTATATAAACTATAACCAGATCTCTTACAGCTTCATTTTCTTAAATTCTTACTATGTAAATATTGTCCTATATTCTAATATTTTCTTTCTTTTCTCTTTACTGTCTTTTCTTATTAACTTTGAAGATTATCAGAAGTAGCAAAGAAACAGGCTTGGGACTATAGTTTTACTTCATTATTTCAATGAAAGAAGAAATACTGCACTAGGAAATAAGAATCCTGTACTTTTTTTTTTTTTTAAGATTTATTTATTTATTTGTTTTGGGCAGGGGTCGGGTTGGGGAGGGAGGGGAGTGGGCGGGCCACTGCTATTGGTCTTTCATTTCTCTATTTACATCCGTCTTTGTTCTTCGGCTCCTGTGGGCCCCCCATCGCGGTCGCGTCTGTAGTTGCAGAGCACTGGCTCTGTGCGCGTGCGCTCCAGAGCTCCGGCTCAGTGATTGGACACATTGGTCCAGCCGCTCCGCGGCACGTGGGATCTTCCCAGGCCAGGGATCGAACCGGCGTCCCTTGCACTGCAAGGCGGTGTCCTTACCCGCTGGACCACTAGGGGAAGCCCGAATCCTGTACTTTTTTATTACAACCTCTCTGGGCTTCTGTTGCCTATTACATACTGGAGACAGCAATTTATGGGTAAGGGCCAAAACCTAGAACAGATTAAATTCCCTTCTAGCTTCAAATTGACATGGGTAGGAAGAGAAATACGATTTGTCATGTTATCAGTTAGACACAGTGCAGAAACAAACTTCACAATCACTTGCCGCAAAAAGAAACAAACTCAGAGCAGCAATATTTGCTCAGGGTCAAACAGTTCATAAGAGAAGAAAGGACTGTTTTCTTTGGGTGGGGAAGGGGGTCCAGTGGATTTCAAAGCCCGAAGTCTTTATACCCACAGACCAACACAATTCCACAAGGTACTAAGGAAAGGCTAAAAACACTAAAAACAAGCTGAGCTTTGTTCAAAGATTCTACTCTGGTTTAACTTGGGCACCCTTTCTCAAACTCTCCAAAAGAAAATAACTTTCAGAGAAAATGTTTTCTCTTAAGAAAGATTTTCACTGGGAATTAACACTAAGTATAAAATGTAGTAACATAAGCTTTCAATAAGCAGTGTTTTGTAACTTCTTGTTTATATTCTATGATTTCCAAACTCTAACCGCTAATAGGAAAGTATCTGCTCTTCTATATAAAAGGGCAGAAGATATGGAGTATTCAGCAATTTCCCCAGTGCAATATGAGCCCAATACGTTTCCATATTTATATTAGCTACTCACCTAGTTTTATGAGACATATTATGTGACTCTGAACAAGATAATCTTTCTACATCTTAATTCTCTCCCTGTAAAGCAAGGAGAACTAGCCTAGAAATAACATTGATGATTGTTATTTGGAATAGGAAGTTTTCTGGGTAATTATTCCCTGAAATGGTAAACTGGAAGCAATTTAGAAGTCTGAAAGCACCTCAAACTTAACACATTCATAAATGAGCTTTTGATTTTCATCGCCAATCCAAATCCCTCTCAGTTTTTCCAAACACCAGGAGAGCCTGAAATCAAGAATGATTTCAGTCACCTATCATGAATGAGTCATCCACCGTCTCCAATCTATCATCAGGTCTGCAGCTTCCATCTCCAAAATACACCTCAAGTCTATCCATATCTCTCCATCCGCCAAAACGGAAAGCCATATCCTGCCTGGCCACAGACTTCACTGGTCTCCCTGTGTTCACTCTACTCATTCTGGAATACATTAATCACTGAGCAGGGAGCTTTTAAGAAAGTAAATCCAATTATGTCTCAGGCAAACTCACTCCCTAGTCACATGCATTCTAAAAAAACCTTTCAGAACTCTATCAGAAAAATCAAACTTACCAAATAGCCAAGGCTCTTCACAACCTGGTCCTTACCCACTCTGTCAGCCTAGCAGCACCCTTCCTGGCTGCTCACCAGAGTCCTGGGCTGTTCTAGTGTTTGAGAGGGCCAGACTCTTCACACCACTTGCTGCTCTTCTGTTAGACTTGAAAACCCTGTCCAAACGCCTTTCAGTTTTCAGGGCAGAAATCATTTATCCATCCCAAACAAAGCATTATCCCTTCCTTTTTCTTTGTGGAACTCTGCCAATTTCAAACTGGTGTATTTGTCTATGATTTTCCTCTTAAGAAAGATTTTCACTGGGAATTAACACTAAGTATAAAATGTAGTAACATAAGCTTTCAATAAGCAGTGTTTTGTAACTTCTTGTTTATATTCTATGATTTCCAAACTCTAACCGCTAATAGGAAAGTATCTGCTCTTCTATATAAAAGGGCAGAAGATATGGAGTATTCAGCAATTTCCCCAGTGCAATATGAGCCCAATACGTTTCCATATTTATATTAGCTACTCACCTAGTTTTATGAGACATATTATGTGACTCTGAACAAGATAATCTTTCTACATCTTAATTCTCTCCCTGTAAAGCAAGGAGAACTAGCCTAGAAATAACATTGATGATTGTTATTTGGAATAGGAAGTTTTCTGGGTAATTATTCCCTGAAATGGTAAACTGGAAGCAATTTAGAAGTCTGAAAGCACCTCAAACTTAACACATTCATAAATGAGCTTTTGATTTTCATCGCCAATCCAAATCCCTCTCAGTTTTTCCAAACACCAGGAGAGCCTGAAATCAAGAATGATTTCAGTCACCTATCATGAATGAGTCATCCACCGTCTCCAATCTATCATCAGGTCTGCAGCTTCCATCTCCAAAATACACCTCAAGTCTATCCATATCTCTCCATCCGCCAAAACGGAAAGCCATATCCTGCCTGGCCACAGACTTCACTGGTCTCCCTGTGTTCACTCTACTCATTCTGGAATACATTAATCACTGAGCAGGGAGCTTTTAAGAAAGTAAATCCAATTATGTCTCAGGCAAACTCACTCCCTAGTCACATGCATTCTAAAAAAACCTTTCAGAACTCTATCAGAAAAATCAAACTTACCAAATAGCCAAGGCTCTTCACAACCTGGTCCTTACCCACTCTGTCAGCCTAGCAGCACCCTTCCTGGCTGCTCACCAGAGTCCTGGGCTGTTCTAGTGTTTGAGAGGGCCAGACTCTTCACACCACTTGCTGCTCTTCTGTTAGACTTGAAAACCCTGTCCAAACGCCTTTCAGTTTTCAGGGCAGAAATCATTTATCCATCCCAAACAAAGCATTATCCCTTCCTTTTTCTTTGTGGAACTCTGCACAATTTATAATCTATATATTTACTGGTGTATTTGTCTATCATCAATCTAGCCAAGAGACTGTACCAAAAGCTCCTGAGGGCAGAGATTCCCTGTTTTCTTCACACCTGTAAACCTGCCTCTAGTGCAAAGCTGGCCCTCAAACAGCTGCTGAGCTGCTAAAAGTAGATCATGTGAGTAATATTGCAAGGCAGAATTTTTTTTCATCTCTGATCTAAGGTCAGCTTGTAGATACTATATGCTGAATACTGTCTATGTGCTACAATCTCTCAATCCTTAAAACTCTACATTGCAATAGACAGTATTTAGCCTGTTTTACAGATGAGGAAGCTGAGTTTTTTCAGAGAGTAAATCGTCAGAACTCCAACCCGGGTGGAGGACTTCGAAGTCGGTGTGTTGCTCTACACAGGGCAACCTTTTGTGAACTTTAGTGGGGCCTGTGGTTCTTCCTACCACTATTTAAGCGTTAGGTGAAGCTTACACGTTTTAACACTACCAAGCAAAACCCACACTCCTTGATAAGAAGATCCAGTAAGAGAACACAGCATAACCTGATGGCTTTCCTTCGAATCCTGCTGAATCCTGATGGGTGGAATTGGCTGCCTTGAAAATGCAGTTTGGGAGATGAAATCTACACAAATGAAATCTTAAAGCTGTCAATAATAAATAATGCTAATGGTTTTTCAAATGCACTCAATGGCAGTATAGGGTCTTTACTGGGTAATTTTCTCACACATGTTCCCTTTAATACCTCTTATCTACACTTAAAAGCCAATGATACACTTAAGATGAGCTGTATACAACCACACCTGCCCAACAGTTTCCTGAGAGGTAAACACCAACCCACTCTATTATTATTTAAAGCAAACAAACCTTCCTACCTTAAGAAAAATTCCACATATTTTAAAGCAGGTGTGTTTTAAAGGGAAAGGAGTACCTTCGACTGACTTCCGTACTTGATTCGGCGGAATACCCACTCCAATCTTCCTAATACTGGAGATTAGAGAATTAAAATTGGACGTTAAAAGCATTTGTTAGAGGTTATTTTCTCCGTACTGAGAAGGCTGGCAGAAATCTTAGGCAAAACAAATGCCGTTTGGCAGAGTTAACCAAGCACTCTCGTCATTAGGAGTTTTGGAAGGAGTGAGCCCGGTGGTAAAGATTTTAACAAACCCGGTATTGGGATTCTCCCACCACCTAGGGCGAGGAGGGCCCGGCAGCTGTGGCGACCCAAGGCCCGTATGGGCCCACCGGGCGGGGGATCCACTTGCTGCGGCCCGCCCCCTTCTGCCAGACCCAGCCTGTTGGGCCTGGGGCCGGACCAGAGGGCACTGCTACGTGAACCGCCCGGAGCTGCCAAGGACCACACTCACCTCCGCCTGGGGATGCAGCGCTCCCGGGCTCAGGGGCGCTGGACTGCTAGGCTCAGATCGGCAGGCGGGGCGGGGCGCCGGGTGAGGGCGGGGATAGGGGGCGGGGCGAAAGAGGGGCGGGTTGGGGCGGGGCGGAACACTCGCTTCAGAGGGAGCCCAGGAGAGGAATCTCGCGATAACGCGCCCCTCTTCTCGTGGTGTTACAATAGGTCGCACGAGATGCTCGTTTGTCTAGCGACGTGCCTATTGGCCAAAAATGCGGTTTCTCTGCGGCTGGTCCCGCCTCCGACTAGGTTCTTGCTTCCGGCTTTGGCTTCAGTTGTAGTTTGTTGTTCAGACCGCCTTCTTGCTCAAGCGTTTTGAGGGAGTGATATAGCTGGCTGCGGTCAAGGACTGTCAGTAACTTATCAGTTCTTTGATTTATACGTTCACTGAGGCCCTCGTCCTGTTATTCAATGCATGCGTTGAGAAATTACAAGAAAAATAACAACCAGTGTGTACCAGGCAAGCTTTTAAGATCCTTGCATAGGTTATCCCACTTAACTCTCATAGCAACCTATGACACGGGTGCCATTATTTTACTCATTTGGCGGATGAAAAACTGAGGTCCGGTGGGGTTTAGGATATATGGCCAAGGTTAGTAATCAAGTAGTGACATTAAGCACAATATTAAAAAGTCTCTGCGTGCTGGCAAGGTCGTTCCAAACTTGACTCAGTAACCTGGTCTCTGCTCTTGAAATACTTGGTGTGCTGTGAGAAAGGGTAGTTAAAAAGACAGTAACATTACTCCAGGAGGCAGGTCATAGAGGATCTTGCTTTAAGTCAACTAGTGTTCTGTCCGTGTTTTCCTCTTAAGAGTTTTATAGTTTCTGGTCTTAAATTTAGGTCTTTAATCCATTTTGAGTTTATCTTTGAGTGTGGTGTTAGAAAGTATTCTAATGGAAACTTACATTACCGTATGTAAAATAGATAAGCAATGGGAACTTGTTATAAGACTAAGGGAATTCAGTCTCTGTAACAACCTAGAGGGTTGGCATGGGAAAGGAGACAGGAGGGAAGTTCAAGAGGGAGGGAATGTATCTGCACCTAAGGCAGATTCCTGTTGATGTTTGGCAGTAAACAAAATTCTGTAAAGCTATTATCCTTCGATTTAAAAAAAAATAAAGGAAAGTAACAACTTAGTGAAATATTTTGGCAGTTCCTAGCAGTAGGGAGTAGTCCATCAGTAAACATTTCTTTAAGGTAAAAATTCCCATGTCAGCAGAAAGAGTTATCAAAGGAAGAGACTTTTATGCTGGTTAAAAAAAAAAAAATTAAAAAAAAAAATCCATGCCTTGTTAAGGAACAGTAAAAAAATATTTTTAAACGTACATTACTTGTTAATATGACAGCGTTTCTTCTGAAATGAAGTTTTTAAAAAACGTTATTTGTTGTTCTTTGAAAGACTTGACGTAGATTAATCTACTGGTTCATCGTCAAGCAATCTTGAGTTTATAGATTTATATTGGTTTGCTTAATTACTGTTAGAGATAACCAAGAAAGCAGACTTATTAAATAAAAATAAGACCTATCGCAACAGAGTATGAATTTTAATGAAGTACTTACCAATTATCTATTTAGTAATCCTGATCTTCAGAAGTCACTGAAGTACATGGATGGTCTATGGCTTGCACTTCTAAGACTTCTTATGCAGATTTCTGGACACTTAAGAATGTGTAGTATTTAAAGCTTTTTTTCTAGACTTAAAACAGGGAAACCTTCAGTTTGTTTAAAAACACAAATCTTTAGGGTATTCGTGATAAATACATGTATATGTATGTTGGCCTGACACTGTCATAATATTGTTAATTGACTATACCCCAATATAAAATAAAAAGATAAAAGATCAACTGTAATAATATGGTTTTCTCCTAGAGTTGAAATCACAGTTGCAGAAAGGATTATCTATAGATAGAACAATTTTTAAAAAGAAATCAACGTTAGCCTCTTAGTTTTCATTTCTTTTTTTTTTTTCCTAATTTTATTTATTTTTGCCTATTCTGGGTTTTCACTGCTGCCACAGGCTCTTCTCTAGTTGCAAGGAGTCGGGGCTACTCTGTAGTTGAGATGAGCAGACTTCTTGTTGCAGTGACTTCTCTTGTTGTAGAACTCAGGCTATAGGGCACATGGTCTTCAGTAGTTGTGGCACATGAGCTCAATAGTTAGGACTCTGAAGCTCTAAAGCATAGGTTCAATAGTTGGGGCTCACGGGCTTAGTTGCTCCACAGCATGGGGAATCTTCCCAGATCAGGGATCGAACCCATGCCTCCTGAATTATGAGGCAAACTCTTCACCACTGAGCTACCAGGGGAAACCCCTTGTTTTCATTTCTTAAAAAGTGAAATATTCTAATATGTAAATTTGACATCTGATATTTGATCATGAAAACTGAATCATCCTAAAGTAACTTCTGCCCTCTGAAATTGATGCAAAAGTAGCCATGTGATTCTGTTTTAATATTTTATCCTATGCGTGCATGCTCAGTAGTTCAGTCCTATCCGACTCTGCAACCCCATGGACTGTAGCCTCAGTCCTGGAATTTTCCAGACAAGAATACTGGGAATGGGTTGCCTTTCCTCCTCCAGGGTATCTTCCCCACCAAGGGACTGAACTGCATCACAGACAGTAGAACGTTGTGTTCAGTTGTTTCCAACTCTTTGGGACCCCATGCACTGTACCTCACTAGGCTCCTCTATTCATGAGATTTCCTAGGCAAGAATAAGGAAATGGGTTGCCATTTCCTTCTCCAGGGCATCTTCCTGAAGGAGGGATAATACCTAGGTCTCCTGTATCGCAGGCAGGCTCCTGCATTGCACTATACACAAATCTTTAGGGTATTCGTGATAAATACATGTATATGTATGTTGGCCTGACACTGTCATAATATTGTTAATTGACTATACCCCAATATAAAATAAAAAGATAAAAGATCAACTGTAATAATATGGTTTTCTCCTAGAGTTGAAATCACAGTTGCAGAAAGGATTATCTATAGATAGAACAATTTTTAAAAAGAAATCAACGTTAGCCTCTTAGTTTTCATTTCTTTTTTTTTTTTCCTAATTTTATTTATTTTTGCCTATTCTGGGTTTTCACTGCTGCCACAGGCTCTTCTCTAGTTGCAAGGAGTCGGGGCTACTCTGTAGTTGAGATGAGCAGACTTCTTGTTGCAGTGACTTCTCTTGTTGTAGAACTCAGGCTATAGGGCACATGGTCTTCAGTAGTTGTGGCACATGAGCTCAATAGTTAGGACTCTGAAGCTCTAAAGCATAGGTTCAATAGTTGGGGCTCACGGGCTTAGTTGCTCCACAGCATGGGGAATCTTCCCAGATCAGGGATCGAACCCATGCCTCCTGAATTATGAGGCAAACTCTTCACCACTGAGCTACCAGGGAAGCCCCTAGTTTTCATTTCTTAAAAAGTGAAATATTCTAATATGTAAATTTGACATCTGATATTTGATCATGAAAACTGAATCATCCTAAAGTAACTTCTGCCCTCTGAAATTGATGCAAAAGTAGCCATGTGATTCTGTTTTAATATTTTATCCTATGCGTGCATGCTCAGTAGTTCAGTCCTATCCGACTCTGCAACCCCATGGACTGTAGCCTCAGTCCTGGAATTTTCCAGACAAGAATACTGGGAATGGGTTGCCTTTCCTCCTCCAGGGTATCTTCCCCACCAAGGGACTGAACTGCATCACAGACAGTAGAACGTTGTGTTCAGTTGTTTCCAACTCTTTGGGACCCCATGCACTGTACCTCACTAGGCTCCTCTATTCATGAGATTTCCTAGGCAAGAATAAGGAAATGGGTTGCCATTTCCTTCTCCAGGGCATCTTCCTGAAGGAGGGATAATACCTAGGTCTCCTGTATCGCAGGCAGGCTCCTGCATTGCAAGCAGATTCTTTACCAATGAGCCACCTCAAAAGCCCATATTATTTTCTGATCACTCTTAAAAGTTCTCTAAATTTGTCGTGTCAGTTTCACATTTTGCCTCACTCAAAACACCTCGGGAAATCCTCGAATAGAAACTAGTGATTTGGCAATTTTTGGCAAACTTCAACATCAACAGGCAGCGATACCACTTTAAGAAAATTCCAAGGAAAGAACCAACCCCTTTTTAAAATTCCCACCTCTGGCTTCCAAGGATTGGGTTGCAAACTTAGACAAAATACTCTTCTTCACTTCCTATTGGTGCGTTATCTATCATTCATTCTCTCTGGAATTTAGTGTGATACCAGGTCACTTTACGGAAAAAGGCTGCTCCAATTTAGCCTGGAATTGCCCAACTTTAGACTTTTTCGTGGGTCTCAATATGTACAAAGAATCACCAAACTGATAAAACTGAAACAGCGTGGATCAAACTGGTAAATCAGGCTGCCGATACAACTGTAATTCGATCGAAAAGGAAACGGACAACTCTCAAGCACACAGGGTAATTGACAAAGGATTTTACGATACAGTGAGAGATAAGAGAGTTAAACTTTTCCGCTTTTCTTTTGCTAGTTTTAAAGGAGTAAATGTCAGAAAAAAGCAAATAAACTACTGGCATAATCCAAAAGTGGCAGGAAGAGAGTTTTTCAGACGGCATTTTTCTCTTTAGAAAGAATATTATTTGCAGATTAGCAATGGATATTTGAATGGTAAAGAGAACAAGGTAGTAATATTTATTGTAGATTATTTTATACTCCAAGAAGCTGTGGTTTGTTATTGCGTTAATATGGATTTGGAGGAACACTTAATAATATTCTTGTAATGATCAGGGAAATGGGTATTTTGTTTGTATATTATCATACCTAGCATAACAGGCAATCCAGCTGTTAGAAGATACGAGAAAATCATCATCTTTGGACCCAAGTTTTGGATGTATTCGTAGATTCAGAGATCCAGGGACAGATCTGCTAATGACAAAGGAAAACCTAGTATTGGTATATGAAGTAGAATCTGTAAGCAATGAATGTAAGGATAAATTCTTAAAGCGAAATCCAGCATTTGTATTTTCAAAAATGGGATTTTCACTAAAACTAAAATATAAAATTCAGGAAATACACATAAATGAGGATGATGTATATTAAAACTTAATTTAGAATAGCAACATTTTTTAAATCCAGACCAATGTAAAACTCTAAATAGCCTATATTAAAACATCAAAAAGGCAGCGATACCACTTTAAGAAAATTCCAAGGAAAGAACCAACCCCTTTTTAAAATTCCCACCTCTGGCTTCCAAGGATTGGGTTGCAAACTTAGACAAAATACTCTTCTTCACTTCCTATTGGTGCGTTATCTATCATTCATTCTCTCTGGAATTTAGTGTGATACCAGGTCACTTTACGGAAAAAGGCTGCTCCAATTTAGCCTGGAATTGCCCAACTTTAGACTTTTTCGTGGGTCTCAATATGTACAAAGAATCACCAAACTGATAAAACTGAAACAGCGTGGATCAAACTGGTAAATCAGGCTGCCGATACAACTGTAATTCGATCGAAAAGGAAACGGACAACTCTCAAGCACACAGGGTAATTGACAAAGGATTTTACGATACAGTGAGAGATAAGAGAGTTAAACTTTTCCGCTTTTTCTCTTTTGCTAGTTTTAAAGGAGTAAATGTCAGAAAAAAGCAAATAAACTACTGGCATAATCCAAAAGTGGCAGGAAGAGAGTTTTTCAGACGGCATTTTTCTCTTTAGAAAGAATATTATTTGCAGATTAGCAATGGATATTTGAATGGTAAAGAGAACAAGGTAGTAATATTTATTGTAGATTATTTTATACTCCAAGAAGCTGTGGTTTGTTATTGCGTTAATATGGATTTGGAGGAACACTTAATAATATTCTTGTAATGATCAGGGAAATGGGTATTTTGTTTGTATATTATCATACCTAGCATAACAGGCAATCCAGCTGTTAGAAGATACGAGAAAATCATCATCTTTGGACCCAAGTTTTGGATGTATTCGTAGATTCAGAGATCCAGGGACAGATCTGCTAATGACAAAGGAAAACCTAGTATTGGTATATGAAGTAGAATCTGTAAGCAATGAATGTAAGGATAAATTCTTAAAGCGAAATCCAGCATTTGTATTTTCAAAAATGGGATTTTCACTAAAACTAAAATATAAAATTCAGGAAATACACATAAATGAGGATGATGTATATTAAAACTTAATTTAGAATAGCAACATTTTTTTAAAAATCCAGACCAATGTAAAACTCTAAAATATAGCATCTTAATGATTCTTCAAACATTTGTTCAACTAATAAATATAATACCTAATGGCACATTTTTTCCTCTACAAGGACTAACTCAGAGTAGGTAGGCAATAGATGTTTCTTGAGGGTCCTCTGTAATCCATATTTGGGAGCATAAAATAGTAAAATACACTCTCTAAAGAAGTTCATACTCCAGCTGGGAGAAAGAGACTCAAAAAGTTTAAATGAAGACTTCTTGATAGTTTTTGGTTTGTGAGCAGAAATGTTCAGGCAGAGTTTCACAATGGAATTAAGACCTGTTTGAGGCTTGAGCAATGGGCAGAATTTCAGTAGAAATTTTGTAAGAATTCAAGTAGAGGGCTTCCCTGGTGGTCCAGTGGGTAAGGACACCGCCTTGCAGTGCAAGGAGCGCCAGTTCGATCCCTGGCCTGGGAAAATCCCACGTGGCAGCAGAGCGGCTGGACCGATGTGTCCAGTTACCAAGTCAGCGTTCTGGAGTGAATGCACCCAGGGCCAGTGCTCTGCAACAACAGAGGCCACCGCGATGGGAGGCCCACGCGGGCCAAAGAGCAAAGATGGATGAAAATAGATAAATGAAAGAGCAATAGAAATGGCCTGCTCGCCCCTCTCCTTCCCCAACCCGCCCCCCCCCCTCAAAGAATTATCCTCACTGCAAAAGAATAAAAATCAAACAGCCAATGAATACATAATAAATACTGTGAATATCTTTAAAAAAAAAAAAAGGATTCAAGTACAAAAAAAAAGAAATCGCATCCCAGGTAGTAGATGAGTCATTAGCATATGTGTGCAGTCTAAAGAATAAAGAATACTTAGCTCTGAGGCAAAGTAAGTTTCATTTGGGGAACCTTGGTTTAAATTTTTTTTCTTTAAGTAAAAGGCATGAGAAAGTTAGACAGAAGGTCAAAATCACCAGAATTAAGAAGTTTGGTCCTAGGTTTTAAGGATAATATTTGAAAAAAGTAAACCTGACATTTCAAGGACAAGAATTTTAGCGAAGGAGCCTAAATGTTAATACTATATATTTTCTCCAAATACCATCATATGATTGAATAACATAAATTTGATGCATTTCTTTCTTTTATTTTAAAGCACTGGGCTTATATTTTGTTTAGCACTACTAATATACATTTTATATTACTTATTGTTATTATATATCACTATTATTATATATAGATGAGGTGATAATTGTGGTGCTATAGAACAGTAAAAGTGTCTGTTGTTTACATTGCATCATTTTTTGCTCCTTTTCCCTCAAGAATTTACCTGTGTTTCTTGGTTTTATTTAATCAAATTGAAGGAATGTCAACCAAAAAAAAAAGTTGTGACTGAAGAACACCATGGGAAGATGTCAGATATTCCTACTCAGACTGTAAACGTTTACCTGACCTGTTTCTCTGAGACAAAATTAAATTCTATACATTCCATGAGCTGCTACTATATATCAGATGGTACCCTCCCAGTGGTGAGCAAAAAATAGTGAGCCAAGAACCATCTCCGCCCCAAAAAGGCAAAGTGCTTCAGCAGATACCAAGCAGAGTGTTTATCTCCTGCTTTAAAACTTGCTCAAATAATCTGAAGGTCACCTATTCTATGATCTATTCTATTCTTAATCAGATAGATGGAGAAGGAGGTTATCTCTAGCTTTGGAAAAGAATGGTGAGACAAGGACCCTTGATGACAGATGCAGCAGATTGCAATTTCACTAAGTGAAATGTCAGTGGAAGTGAGGTGGGTCACTTATGGGCAATGGTAGTGAAAAGCCCATGCACAGTTTTTCCATCTCTGTTACTCTACCATGACCTCTGTCAATGCAGTTAAACCTTGCTCAGCCTGGGTCTCTTGAGAGCCTCTGGATCAGACATTCCCACTCCCAACCTCCCTACCTCCCTACCTCCCTATCTCTGCCTACCACTAAATCAAGTGGGTCTGTAGCACATAGGAGGTACTGTCTTACCTCATCATGGCCTAATGACCCATCCTGAGTACTTAAAACAGCTTTTCCCCTGGGGGTGTTGGCATTCCTTTATTTAAGTTTTCTTAAGGAAAGAAAAATGCCCTAATCAACTGAGTTTCATCTATCAGGTAGATGATATATTTGAGGGAAAGTCACACTGTAAAGATAGTTTAGTTGTTCATCCACTAAACATTTATTGAGGCTTATTAGGTGTCAGGCACTAATGCCATGTGACCCATCTATTCATAAAGCTGGAATATTAAAATCGATTTTCAAAATTTTAGGAATTTTATCATATTGTTTCTGGGGATCAGAGCTGTACTGTGTTATAAAAGTCTTATTAGTTAGAAGATGTATGAAAGTCAGTTACATATAAAACTGCATGGTAGTGTCATACCTGTTTTTTAACAGCTTTAGTAAGATGTAGTTTGCATTCTATAAAATTCGCTCACTCAATGATTTTTTTAAGAAAATTTACAGAGTTGTATAGTAATCATCATATTCCAATTTTAGAAAAATATCCACCACTGTAAAAAGATCCCTTGTGCCCATTTGCAAGCACTCTTCATTCCTACCCCCAGCCCGGGCAATCAGTAATAAATTTTCTGTCTATAGTCTTGCCTTTTCCGGACATTTAGTGCAAATGGAATCATACCAAGCAGAGTGTTTATCTCCTGCTTTAAAACTTGCTCAATCTGAAGGCCCTATTCTATGATCTATTCTATTCTTAATCAGATAGATGGAGAAGGAGGTTATCTCTAGCTTTGGAAAAGAATGGTGAGACAAGGACCCTTGATGACAGATGCAGCAGATTGCAATTTCACTAAGTGAAATGTCAGTGGAAGTGAGGTGGGTCACTTATGGGCAATGGTAGTGAAAAGCCCATGCACAGTTTTTCCATCTCTGTTACTCTACCATGACCTCTGTCAATGCAGTTAAACCTTGCTCAGCCTGGGTCTCTTGAGAGCCTCTGGATCAGACATTCCCACTCCCAACCTCCCTACCTCCCTACCTCCCTATCTCTGCCTACCACTAAATCAAGTGGGTCTGTAGCACATAGGAGGTACTGTCTTACCTCATCATGGCCTAATGACCCATCCTGAGTACTTAAAACAGCTTTTCCCCTGGGGTGTTGGCATTCCTTTATTTAAGTTTTCTTAAGGAAAGAAAAATGCCCTAATCAACTGAGTTTCATCTATCAGGTAGATGATATATTTGAGGGAAAGTCACACTGTAAAGATAGTTTAGTTGTTCATCCACTAAACATTTATTGAGGCTTATTAGGTGTCAGGCACTAATGCCATGTGACCCATCTATTCATAAAGCTGGAATATTAAAATCGATTTTCAAAATTTTAGGAATTTTATCATATTGTTTCTGGGGATCAGAGCTGTACTGTGTTATAAAAGTCTTATTAGTTAGAAGATGTATGAAAGTCAGTTACATATAAAACTGCATGGTAGTGTCATACCTGTTTTTTAACAGCTTTAGTAAGATGTAGTTTGCATTCTATAAAATTCGCTCACTCAATGATTTTTTTAAGAAAATTTACAGAGTTGTATAGTAATCATCATATTCCAATTTTAGAAAAATATCCACCACTGTAAAAAGATCCCTTGTGCCCATTTGCAAGCACTCTTCATTCCTACCCCCAGCCCGGGCAATCAGTAATAAATTTTCTGTCTATAGACTTGCCTTTTCTGGACATTTAGTGCAAATGGAATCATACAATATGTGATATTTTGCATTTCTCTCACTCAGCATAATGTTTTTGAGGCTTATCCATGCTGTGGTATGTGTTGGCCCTTCATTCCTTTTATTTTTATTTATAGGTGATTTAGAATGTTAGTTTTCGGGCTTCCCTGGTGGTCCAGTGGGTAAGAACACCGCCTTGCAGTGCAAGGCGCGGTTCGATCCCTGGCCTGGGAAGGTCCCACGTGCCGCGGAGCGGCTGGACTGATGTGTCCAATTACCGAGCCGGAGCTCTGGAGCGCATGCGCCCAGAGCCGGCGCTCTGCAACGACAGAGGCCACCGTGATGGGAGGCCCACAGGAGCCAAAGAACAAAGACGGATGAAAATAGAGAAATGAAAGACCAATAGAAGTGGCCCGCCTGCTCCCCTCCCTCCCCAACCCGACCCCCACCCAAGATAAATAAATAAATCTTAAAAAAAAAAAAAAAAAGAATGTTAGTTTTCAAATATAAAATGTAAGTGATTCAGGATTTTTATAGATTATACTCCTTTTAAAGTTATTACAAAATAATGGCTATATTTCTCTGTGCTGTACAACATATACTTGTTACTTGCTTAATATATAGTATTTTGTATTTAATAGTATAATATTTTATATAATATAATAGCATACTATATAATACAATATAATAGTATTTTGTATCTTAACCCCATACCCCTATCTCACACTTCCCCTCTTCCCTCTCTCCACTGGTAACCACTGGTTTCTTCTCTATATTTCTAAGTCTGTTTCTTTTTGTTATATGTATGAAAGTCAGTTACATATAAAACTGCATGGTAGTGTCATACCTGTTTTTTAACAGCTTTAGTAAGATGTAGTTTGCATTCTATAAAATTCGCTCACTCAATGATTTTTTTAAGAAAATTTACAGAGTTGTATAGTAATCATCATATTCCAATTTTAGAAAAATATCCACCACTGTAAAAAGATCCCTTGTGCCCATTTGCAAGCACTCTTCATTCCTACCCCCAGCCCGGGCAATCAGTAATAAATTTTCTGTCTATAGACTTGCCTTTTCTGGACATTTAGTGCAAATGGAATCATACAATATGTGATATTTTGCATTTCTCTCACTCAGCATAATGTTTTTGAGGCTTATCCATGCTGTGGTATGTGTTGGCCCTTCATTCCTTTTATTTTTTAATTATAGGTGATTTAGAATGTTAGTTTTCGGGCTTCCCCTGGTGGTCCAGTGGGTAAGAACACCGCCTTGCAGTGCAAGGGGCGCCGGTTCGATCCCTGGCCTGGGAAGGTCCCATGTGCCGCGGAGCGGCTGGACTGATGTGTCCAATTACCGAGCCGGAGCTCTGGAGCGCATGCGCCCAGAGCCGGCGCTCTGCAACGACAGAGGCCACCGTGATGGGAGGCCCACAGGAGCCAAAGAACAAAGACGGATGAAAATAGAGAAATGAAAGACCAATAGAAGTGGCCCGCCTGCTCCCCTCCCTCCCCAACCCGACCCCCACCCAAGATAAATAAATAAATCTTAAAAAAAAAAAAAAAAAGAATGTTAGTTTTCAAATATAAAATGTAAGTGATTCAGGATTTTTATAGATTATACTCCTTTTAAAGTTATTACAAAATAATGGCTATATTTCTCTGTGCTGTACAACATATACTTGTTACTTGCTTAATATATAGTATTTTGTATTTAATAGTATAATATTTTATATAATATAATAGCATACTATATAATACAATATAATAGTATTTTGTATCTTAACCCCATACCCCTATCTCACACTTCCCCTCTTCCCTCTCTCCACTGGTAACCACTGGTTTCTTCTCTATATTTCTAAGTCTGTTTCTTTTTTGTTATATGCATGCAATTCTTTTTTTTTTTTTTTTCAGATTCCATGTGTAAATGATAACAAGAAATTTGTCTTTTGACTTATTTGACCTAAGCATAATACTCTCTAGGTCCATCCATGTTGTTGCAAATGGCAGAATGTCATTATTTTTTTGGCTGAGTAATAATTCATTGTGTATATATATACCGCCTATTCTTTTTGCATTCATCTGTTGATGGTTGCTTCCAAATCTTGGCTATTGTAAATAATGCTGCTTTGAGCATTGCGTGCATGTATATTTTGTTCATTTTTCTTCAGATATGTGAGTGGAATATTGCTGAATCATATAGTTGCTCTATTTTTCGTCCATAGTGCTTTTCATACTGTTCCATACTGCTTTTCATAGTAGCATCACAAGTTTGCATAGTCAACAGGAAGGCTGAAGGGTTCTCTTTTCTCCAAATCCCCACCAGCATTTTCATTAGTGGTCTTTTGGTGGATAGTAATCCTGACAGGTGTGAGGTGATATCTCATTATGTATTTGATATGCATTTTTTTGAAGATTAACAGTGTTATGCATCTCTTCATGTGCCACTTGGCTATATGTATGTCTTCTTTGAAAAAATGTCTGTTTCAGTTCTTATGCTCATTGTTTAGTTGGGTTGTTTGATTTTTGATATTATGTGAGCTGATGATATATTTTGGATAGTTGCCTATTACTGATCATGTCATTTGAATATTTTCACCCATTCTGTAGGTTATCTTTCATTTTGTCAATGGGTGTCTTTGCTGAGAAAAATCTTTTAAGTTTAATTAGGTTGCATTTGTTTATTTTTGATTTTATTTCTTTTGCTTGAGGAGACAGATTCCTCTCCCACCCCCGGCCAAAAAAAATTGCTACAAGTTACATCAAATAGTGTTTTGCCTAAGTTCTCTTTCAGGGTTTTATAATTTCAGGTCTTACATTTTGTTTTATAATATAAAAAAAGCATACTATATAATACAATATAATAGTATTTTGTATCTTAACCCCATACCCCTATCTCACACTTCCCCTCTTCCCTCTCTCCACTGGTAACCACTGGTTTCTTCTCTATATTTCTAAGTCTGTTTCTTTTTTGTTATATGCATGCAATTCTTTTTTTTTTTTTTTTCAGATTCCATGTGTAAATGATAACAAGAAATTTGTCTTTTGACTTATTTGACCTAAGCATAATACTCTCTAGGTCCATCCATGTTGTTGCAAATGGCAGAATGTCATTATTTTTTTGGCTGAGTAATAATTCATTGTGTATATATATACCGCCTATTCTTTTTGCATTCATCTGTTGATGGTTGCTTCCAAATCTTGGCTATTGTAAATAATGCTGCTTTGAGCATTGCGTGCATGTATATTTTGTTCATTTTTCTTCAGATATGTGAGTGGAATATTGCTGAATCATATAGTTGCTCTATTTTTCGTCCATAGTGCTTTTCATACTGTTCCATACTGCTTTTCATAGTAGCATCACAAGTTTGCATAGTCAACAGGAAGGCTGAAGGGTTCTCTTTTCTCCAAATCCCCACCAGCATTTTCATTAGTGGTCTTTTGGTGGATAGTAATCCTGACAGGTGTGAGGTGATATCTCATTATGTATTTGATATGCATTTTTCTGAAGATTAACAGTGTTATGCATCTCTTCATGTGCCACTTGGCTATATGTATGTCTTCTTTGAAAAAATGTCTGTTTCAGTTCTTATGCTCATTGTTTAGTTGGGTTGTTTGATTTTTGATATTATGTGAGCTGATGATATATTTTGGATAGTTGCCTATTACTGATCATGTCATTTGAATATTTTCACCCATTCTGTAGGTTATCTTTCATTTTGTCAATGGGTGTCTTTGCTGAGAAAAATCTTTTAAGTTTAATTAGGTTGCATTTGTTTATTTTTGATTTTATTTCTTTTGCTTGAGGAGACAGATTCCTCTCCCACCCCCGGCCAAAAAAAATTGCTACAAGTTACATCAAATAGTGTTTTGCCTAAGTTCTCTTTCAGGGTTTTATAATTTCAGGTCTTACATTTAGGTCTTTAGTTCATTTTAAGTTTATTTTTCTGTATGATGTGAGGAAATGTTCTAGTTTCTGGGCTATCTATTCTGTTCCATTAATCTATCTGTTTTTGTTTCAGTACCATGCTATTTAATTACTGAAACTTTGTCATAGTCAGAAATCAAAAAGTGTAATCCATTTTGGTTCTTTTTTCTCAAGATTACTTTGGCAATTTAGGATCTTTTGTTGTTCCATATAAATTTTAGGATCATTTGTTCTAGCTCTGTGAAATTTTCCATGGTTATTTTGATAGATATTACGTTAAATGCAGAAATTGCTGTGGGTAATTTAAACATTTTAACAGTATCAATTCTTTTAATCCAAGAACACAGGATATCTTTCCTTTTTCTTCATCAGTATTTTAGAGTTTGCAGAGTTTAAGTCTTTCACTTTTGATTACATTAATTCCTATGTATTTTATTCTTTTCGATGTAATCTTAAGTGGAATTATTTTCTTACTTTCTCTTTCTGAAAGTTCACTATTAGTATGTAGAAAAGCAACAGATTTCTGTATATTAATCTTGTATCATGCAACTTTGCTGAATTCATTTATTAGTTCTTTATTCGCTTTTGGTGGAAACTTTTAAGGTTTTCTGTATATAGTATCATGTCATGTGAAAATAGTGACAGTTTTACTTCCTCCATTCCAATTAGATGCCTTTTATTTCTTTTTCCTCTTTATTTCTGTGCCTAGAGCTTCTGGTACTATTTTTTTTTTTTTTAAAGATTTTATTTATTTATTTATGTATTGGAGGGGGCTGGTTGGGGAGGGAGGGAGCAGGCAGGCCACTTCTATTGCTCTTTCATTTATCTGTTTTTCATCCATCTTTGTTCTTTGGCCCGTGTGGGCCTCCCATCGCGGTGGCCTCTGTTGTCGCAGAGCACCGACTCTGGGCGCATGCGCTCCAGAGCCCCGGCTGGGTAATTGGACACATCGGTCCAGCCGCTCCGCGGCACATGGGATCATCCCAGGCCAGAGATCGAACTGGCACTCCTTGCACTGCAAGGTGGTGTCCTTACCCACTGGACCACCAGGGGAGCCCATGGTGCTATCTTACATAAAGGTGGTAAGAGTAGGAATCCTTGGCTTGTTCTTAATTTTCTAGACCTAACACCACCAAAAAAAAAAGAAAAATGTCCTTTTCATCCTAGGGGATTGTAATGCAAAAGTAGGAAATCAAGAGATACTTGGAGTGATGGGCAAAAAAGTTTGGCCTTGGGTACAAAATGAAGCCAGACAAAGGCTAACAGGCTTTGCCACAAGAATGCATCGGTCATGGCAAGCACCCTCTTCCAACAGACAAGAGATGACTCTACACATGGATGCCACCAGATGGTCAGTACCAATATCAGATTGATTATATTCTTTCTAGCCAAAGATGGAGACCTGTATATGGTCAGCAAAACAAAACCAGTAGCTGACTGTGGCTACGATCATAAACTCATTGCAAAATTTAGACTTAAGTTGAAGAAAGTAGGGAAAACCAACAGGCCATTCGGGTATGACCTAAATCAAATCCCTTACCGTTATGTAGCATAAGTGACAGACTTGAGGGATTGTATCTGATAGCCAGAGTGCCTGAAGAACAATGGACAGAGGTTTATAACATTGTATAGGAGGTGATTATCAAAATCACCCCAAGAAATGCAAAAATGCAAAATGGTTGTCTGAAGAGGCCTTACAAGTAGCTGAGCAAAGAGAAGCAAAAGGCAAAGGAGAAAAGGAAAAAGATACCCATCTGAATGCAGAGTTCCAGAGAGTAGCAAGGAGAGATAAGAAAACCTTCTTACGTGAACAATGCAGAGAAACAAAGGAAAATAATAAAATGGGAAAGACTAGAGATCTCTTTAAGAAAATTCGAGATACCAAGGGAATATTTCCAATGGGCACAATGCATTCTATTGCTCTTTCATTTATCTGTTTTTCATCCATCTTTGTTCTTTGGCCCGTGTGGGCCTCCCATCGCGGTGGCCTCTGTTGTCGCAGAGCACCGACTCTGGGCGCATGCGCTCCAGAGCCCCGGCTGGGTAATTGGACACATCGGTCCAGCCGCTCCGCGGCACATGGGATCATCCCAGGCCAGAGATCGAACTGGCACTCCTTGCACTGCAAGGTGGTGTCCTTACCCACTGGACCACCAGGGGAGCCCATGGTGCTATCTTACATAAAGGTGGTAAGAGTAGGAATCCTTGGCTTGTTCTTAATTTTCTAGACCTAACACCACCAAAAAAAAAAGAAAAATGTCCTTTTCATCATAGGGGATCGGAATGCAAAAGTAGGAAATCAAGAGATACTTAGAGTAATGGGCAAAAAAGTTTGGCCTTGGAGTACAAAATGAAGCCAGACAAAGGCTAACAGGCTTTGCCACAAGAATGCATCGGTCATGGCAAGCACCCTCTTCCAACAGACAAGAGATGACTCTACACATGGATGCCACCAGATGGTCAGTACCAATATCAGATTGATTATATTCTTTCTAGCCAAAGATGGAGACCTGTATATGGTCAGCAAAACAAAACCAGTAGCTGACTGTGGCTACGATCATAAACTCATTGCAAAATTTAGACTTAAGTTGAAGAAAGTAGGGAAAACCAACAGGCCATTCGGGTATGACCTAAATCAAATCCCTTACCGTTATGTAGCATAAGTGACAGACTTGAGGGATTGTATCTGATAGCCAGAGTGCCTGAAGAACAATGGACAGAGGTTTATAACATTGTATAGGAGGTGATTATCAAAATCACCCCAAGAAATGCAAAAATGCAAAATGGTTGTCTGAAGAGGCCTTACAAGTAGCTGAGCAAAGAGAAGCAAAAGGCAAAGGAGAAAAGGAAAAAGATACCCATCTGAATGCAGAGTTCCAGAGAGTAGCAAGGAGAGATAAGAAAACCTTCTTACGTGAACAATGCAGAGAAACAAAGGAAAATAATAAAATGGGAAAGACTAGAGATCTCTTTAAGAAAATTCGAGATACCAAGGGAATATTTCATGCACAGATGGGCACAATCAAGGACAGAAATGGTATGGACCTAACAGAAACAGAAGATATTAAGAAGAGGTGGCAAGAATACACAGAAAAACTATACAAAAATGGTCTTAATGACCTGGATAGCTACGATGGTGTGGTCACTCACCTAGAGCCAGACAGAACCAGGCATGGAACAATGGACTGTTTCAAAATTGGGAAAGGAATATGTCTAGGCTGTTTATCGTCACTCTGCTTTCTAGTTTCTATGCAGAGTAATCAGCAAAAATGCTAGACTGGATGAAACATAAGCTAAAATCAAGATTGTTGAGAGAAATATCAATAACCATATCAGATATGCAGATGACACCACCCTTATGGCAGAAAGCAAGAGGAGCTAAATAATCTCTTGATGAAAGTGAAAGAGGAGAGTGAAAAAATGGGCTTAAAGCTCAACATTCGGGCTTCCCCCGGTGGTCCAGTGGATAAGGACACCGCCTTGCAGTGCAAGGGACGCCGGTTCGATCCCTGGCCTGGGAAGATCCCACGTGCTGCGGAGCGGCTGGACTGATGTGTCCAATCACCGAGCCGGAGCTCTGGAGCGCATGCGCCCAGAGCCAGCGCTCTGCGACAACAGAGGCCACTGCGATGGGAGGCCCGCAGGAGCCAAAGAACAAAGACGGATGAAAATAGAGAAATGAAAGACCAATAGAAGTGGCCCGCCCGCTCCCCTCCCTCCCCAACCCGACCCCCACCCAAATTAAATAAATAAATAAATCTTTAAAAAAAAAAAAAAGCTCAACATTCAATAAATGAAGATCATGGCAGCTGGCAAATACATGAGCAAACAATGGAAACAGTGACAGACTTTATTTTCTTGGGCTCCAAAATCATTGTGAACAGTGACTGCAGCCATGAAATTAAAAGACAACTTGTTCCTTGGAAGAAAATCTATGACAAACCTAGACAGCAATTTTAAAAGTAGAGACATCCTTTGCCTACAAAGGTCTGTATAGTCAAAACTATGGTTTCTATGGTTTTCCAGTAGTCATGTTGGATGGGAGAGGTGAACAATAAAAAAAGCTAAGTGCTGAAAAATTGATGACTTCAAACTGTGGTGCCGGAAAGACTCTTGAGAAACCCTTGGACTGCAAGATCAAACCAGTCAATCCTAAAGAAAATCAACCCTGAGTATTCATTGGAAGGACTGATGTTGAAGCTGAAGCTCAAATACTTTGACTGCCTCATGTGAAGATCTGACTCATTAGAAAAGATCTTAATGCTGGGAAAGACAGAAGGCAGGAGGAGAAGGGGACAACAGAAGATTAGATGATTGGATGGCATCATCGCGAAAACTGGGAGGTGGTGAACAACAGGGAAGGCTGGCATGCTGCAGTCCATGGAGTCGCAAAATATTGGGCATGACTGAGCGACTAAACAATAGCAACTTTCAGCTTTTCCCCAATGAATATTACGTTAGCTGTGAATTTGTCATAAATGGCCTCAGTATGTTGAGATATGATAACTCTATAACAACCTTGATGAGTGCTTTTATCATAAATGGATGTTGAAGTTTGTCAAATTTTTTTTTCTTTGTCTATTGAGATTTTTCTGTGATTTTTATCTTTTCTTTTATTAATATGCTATATCAGATTGAGACCTGGATTGAATCCTTGGGTTGAGAAGATCCCCTGAAGAAGGGAATGGCTACGCACTCCAGTATTCTTGCCTGGAAAATTCCATAGACAGAGAAGCCTGGAGAGCTATAGTCCATGGGGTCCCAAACTGTCTGACACAACCGAGCAACTGACACTTTAGATTCTTCCTTCTTATAACCATTTGTTTTATTTTTAGAGAAGACTCTTATATTTCTTTTAGGGTAGGTTTACTATTGATAAACTCTTTTAGATTTTGCTTGTCTTGGAAGTTCTTTTCCTCACCTTCAATTTTAAGTGATAATCTTGCTGAGTAGAGTATCCTAGAATACAGATTTTTCCTTTCCTTTTTAACCCCGTTTCTTTAGAAAATACTCTTATGGGAGTTCTGATGACTTATTCAAACCTAGACAGCAATTTTAAAAGTAGAGACATCCTTTGCCTACAAAGGTCTGTATAGTCAAAACTATGGTTTCTATGGTTTTCCAGTAGTCATGTTGGATGGGAGAGGTGAACAATAAAAAAAGCTAAGTGCTGAAAAATTGATGACTTCAAACTGTGGTGCCGGAAAGACTCTTGAGAAACCCTTGGACTGCAAGATCAAACCAGTCAATCCTAAAGAAAATCAACCCTGAGTATTCATTGGAAGGACTGATGTTGAAGCTGAAGCTCAAATACTTTGACTGCCTCATGTGAAGATCTGACTCATTAGAAAAGATCTTAATGCTGGGAAAGACAGAAGGCAGGAGGAGAAGGGGACAACAGAAGATTAGATGATTGGATGGCATCATCGCGAAAACTGGGAGGTGGTGAACAACAGGGAAGGCTGGCATGCTGCAGTCCATGGAGTCGCAAAATATTGGGCATGACTGAGCGACTAAACAATAGCAACTTTCAGCTTTTCCCCAATGAATATTACGTTAGCTGTGAATTTGTCATAAATGGCCTCAGTATGTTGAGATATGATAACTCTATAACAACCTTGATGAGTGCTTTTATCATAAATGGATGTTGAAGTTTGTCAAATTTTTTTTTCTTTGTCTATTGAGATTTTTCTGTGATTTTTATCTTTTCTTTTATTAATATGCTATATCAGATTGAGACCTGGATTGAATCCTTGGGTTGAGAAGATCCCCTGAAGAAGGGAATGGCTACGCACTCCAGTATTCTTGCCTGGAAAATTCCATAGACAGAGAAGCCTGGAGAGCTATAGTCCATGGGGTCCCAAACTGTCTGACACAACCGAGCAACTGACACTTTAGATTCTTCCTTCTTATAACCATTTGTTTTATTTTTAGAGAAGACTCTTATATTTCTTTTAGGGTAGGTTTACTATTGATAAACTCTTTTAGATTTTGCTTGTCTTGGAAGTTCTTTTCCTCACCTTCAATTTTAAGTGATAATCTTGCTGAGTAGAGTATCCTAGAATACAGATTTTTCCTTTCAGCACTTTGAGTATATCGCATGACTTCCTTCTGGCCTGCAAAGTTTCTTTAGAAAAATTTAATACTCTTATGGGAGTTCCCTTGACTATGACTCTGTTTTTTTCCTGCTGCCTTTAGAATTCTCTCTTTACATTTTGCCATTTTAGTTATAATATGTCTTGGTATGGGTCTGATTGAATTCATCTTGTTTGGTACCCTCTGTACTTCCTGTATTTTGGATATCTGTTTCTTTCTTCAGGTCTGAGAAGTTTTCAGCTGTAATTTCATGAAATACATTTTCAACCCCCTTTCTGATTCTCTTCTCCTTCTGGGAACCCTGTAATGGGAATATTGGTAACATTTTTATTATCCCAAAGGTCCTTTAAACTCTTCTCATTTTATGAATTTTGTTTTTCTTTTTGTTGTTTTGATTGGGTGATTTACTTCGTTCTCTCTTCCAAATCACTTATGCTTTCTTCTGTATCATGTAGCTTCCTATTAATTCCTTCCAGTGTGTCTTTCATTTCAGTTATTGTGCTTTTCAGTTCTGATGGATTCTTTTCTATATTTTTCTTGTTCCTTTTTATAATTCTTACTCTGTTCATCTGTTTTTTATTCTGTTAGCATTCTTATTTAGAATCTTTATCTGGTGAACTGTTTTTATATCTGTTTCTTTTAAAGATTTTTTTTCTTGCTCTACCAGTTATAACAAATTCCCCTGTCTTTTCATTTTGTTTAACTTCTCTGTTTCTATGAAATTAGGTGAAATGGTTGCCTGTTGCAGTCTTGAAGTGATGTCCTTATGTGGGAGCATCTCTGTATAGTCTGCATATGCCCAGTGGCCTTGTGGGGGAAGCTGAATTTAACGTTAACAGAAGTCATGTCTCTCCTTGGGGTGAACTGGCAGCTATCAACTTGACAGGAGGTGGCACTAGAGACAGACGGACTAGAGAGAGAGCCAGGTGTGAGCCGAGGCTTCATCTCTGCTCAGTGACTTTCCCAGCGTAGTGAAAGCAGGAGCAAGTTAAGATTGGAATGTGCAGCTCAGCTCAGGCTGTGGTACACACCAAGGCAGCTGTGGAAAACCAATCAGACACTTACACAACCCTCAGTCTGCTCCCTCTGCTCTGCCTTGAGAGCAAGCAAGTAGGCATACAATCCTTGGGAGTGGAATTCAGGCTTTCCACAGCCCTCCTCTTAATCCCACTGGTCCTCCAGCCAACCATGGGGACTTACCTTCTCTGTGTCACACTCCAAGGCTGGGACACCCAGTATTTTTTCCCAAACCATACACTCCTCAGGAAAGATCTTCACCCACATAATCCCCCTTGTCCTCTGAATTTCCTTTCAGGAGCATGGTTACTGACCTGATCTCATCTCTTCTCTTCCTGCCTGCCTCAGTGTGGGTCCTTCTTACAGTCATATGGGAGTCTTTTTATAAAGGAGTTATATAGGAATCTTTTTGCCAATCTCTAGTTAATTTTCAGTCAAAATCGTCCACATTTAGAAGTATTTTTGATGTATTTATGGGGGGAGTTTTCTGTCCTTTTACTCCACCATCTTAATCAGTTCCCTTCTCATTCATTTTAATTGCTAAATAATACTCCATTCTATGGACACCGCCACATTTGTTTTATCCAGTCACCATTCAATGACCATTTGACTACTTTCAGTTTTCAGGTATAAATAGTAGAGCTATGAAGATGTTTACAAGGTTTTGTGTGAATGTGCTTTTAGTTCTCTGGGGTAAATAGTTAGAAGTGGACTTGAGCCATGTGGAAAATATGTTTAACTTTTTGAAGAATTACTGAACTGCTTTCTAAAGTGAATTCATAATTTTGCATCCTAACAGTGTCGTATGAAGATATCAATGTCTCCATATCTTCATCAATATTTCTAAATGTCTTTTTGTTCATAGTCACTCTGGTGAGTGTGAAGTGATTCTCATTAGAGTTTTGATTTGCATTTCACTACTGACTAATAATGGTATGTTTTTCTGCATTTTCTTTTCTTTTTTAACACCAAAAACATTTATAGTGGAGTATAACTGACTAGCAGTGTTGTGGTAGTTTCAGCTGAACAGCAAAGGGACTTGGCCATACTTACACATGTATCCATTCTCCTCCAAACCCTCCTGCTATCGTTGAGCCGAGGCTTCATCTCTGCTAGGACTTTCCCAGCGTAGTAAGGGCAAAAACAATCCTTGGCCCGAGCTGTGGAAAACCAATCAGACACTTACACAACCCTCAGTCTGCTCCCTCTGCTCTGCCTTGAGAGCAAGCAAGTAGGCATACAATCCTTGGGAGTGGAATTCAGGCTTTCCACAGCCCTCCTCTTAATCCCACTGGTCCTCCAGCCAACCATGGGGACTTACCTTCTCTGTGTCACACTCCAAGGCTGGGACACCCAGTATTTTTTCCCAAACCATACACTCCTCAGGAAAGATCTTCACCCACATAATCCCCCTTGTCCTCTGAATTTCCTTTCAGGAGCATGGTTACTGACCTGATCTCATCTCTTCTCTTCCTGCCTGCCTCAGTGTGGGTCCTTCTTACAGTCATATGGGAGTCTTTTTATAAAGGAGTTATATAGGAATCTTTTTGCCAATCTCTAGTTAATTTTCAGTCAAAATCGTCCACATTTAGAAGTATTTTTGATGTATTTATGGGGGGAGTTTTCTGTCCTTTTACTCCACCATCTTAATCAGTTCCCTTCTCATTCATTTTAATTGCTAAATAATACTCCATTCTATGGACACCGCCACATTTGTTTTATCCAGTCACCATTCAATGACCATTTGACTACTTTCAGTTTTCAGGTATAAATAGTAGAGCTATGAAGATGTTTACAAGGTTTTGTGTGAATGTGCTTTTAGTTCTCTGGGGTAAATAGTTAGAAGTGGACTTGAGCCATGTGGAAAATATGTTTAACTTTTTGAAGAATTACTGAACTGCTTTCTAAAGTGAATTCATAATTTTGCATCCTAACAGTGTCGTATGAAGATATCAATGTCTCCATATCTTCATCAATATTTCTAAATGTCTTTTTGTTCATAGTCACTCTGGTGAGTGTGAAGTGATTCTCATTAGAGTTTTGATTTGCATTTCACTACTGACTAATAATGGTATGTTTTTCTGCATTTTCTTTTCTTTTTTAACACCAAAAACATTTATAGTGGAGTATAACTGACTAGCAGTGTTGTGGTAGTTTCAGCTGAACAGCAAAGGGACTTGGCCATACTTACACATGTATCCATTCTCCTCCAAACCCTCCTGCTATCCAGGCTGGCATATAACATTGAGAAGAGTCCTATGTGCTATACAATAATTCTTTGTTGATTTTCCATTTTAAATATAGCAGTGAATACATGACCTTCCCAAAATTCATTACTATCCCTTTCCTCCAGCAGCCGTAAGTTCATTTTCTAAGTCTGTGAGTCTCTGGTTTGTAAGAAAATTCATTTGTATCATTTCTTTTTAGATTCCACATATAAGGGATGTCATATGATATTTCTCCTCTGTCTGACTTAGTTCGTTCAGTATGACAATCTCTAAGTTCATCCATGTTGCTGCAAGTGGCATTATCTTATTCTTTTTAGTGGCTGAATAATATTCCACAGTATATAGGTACCATATATACATTCCTCTGTTGATGGACATTTTGGTTGCTTCCATGTCTTGACTATTGTAAACAGTGCTGCACTGAACACTGGGGTGTGTGTATCTTTTTAGGCTATGTTTTTCTCTGGATTTATGCCTAGGAGTGGGATTGCAGGGTCATATGGTAGCTCTGTTTTTAGTTTTTAAAGGAATCTCCATACTTTTTTCTATAGTGGCTGTATCAATTTACATTCCCATCAACAGTGCAGGAGGTTTCCCTTCTTTCCATACCCTCTCCAGCATTTGTTGTGGATTTTTCGATGATAGCCATTTTGACTGGTGTGAAATATTTCATTGTAGTTTAGATTTGTATTTCTGTAATAACTAGCAGTGTTGAAAATCCTTCCATGTGTCTGTTGGCCATTTGTATGTCCTCTTTGGAGAAACATCTGTTCAGTCTTCTGCCCATTTTTTGAGTGGGTTTTTTGTTTATATGCTATTCAGCATCATACCCTGTTTGTAAATTTTGGAGACTAATCTCTTATCGCTTATTTGCAAATATTTTCTCCCAATCTGTAGATTGTCTTTTTGTTTTGTTTATTGTTCCCTTTGCTGTGCAAAAGCTTTTGAGTTTATGTAGGTCCCATTTGTTTATATTTTCTTTTATTTTCATTATTCTGGCAGATGGATAGAAAAATATGTTGCTGTGATTGTGTCAGAGAGTGTTCTGCCTGTTTTCCTGTAGGAGTTCTATACTGTACGGTCTCACATTTGCATCTTAAATTTATGTTGAGCTTATTTTTATATATGGAGTTAAAGAATGAGCTAATATAATTTTTTACATGTTGCTGTGCAGTTTTCACAACACCATTTGTTGAAGAGGCTATCTTTCCTACATTGTGTAGTCTTGCCTCCTTTGTCATAGATTACTTGACCATAGATGCATGGGCTTATTTTTGAGTTTTCTATCCTGTTCCACTGATCTATAGTTCTATTTTTGTACCAGTACCATACTGTTTTGATGACTGTAGTTTTGTAGTATAATCTGAAGTCAGACAGCCTGATTATTCCAGTTCCATTTTTCTTTTCCAAGATTCCTTTGAAAAAGCTATTAGGTATCCTTTGTATCTCCTTACTAAGTTTTGGATTTGGGGGTTCCACTTCTGTGAAAAATACAGTTGGTGATTTGATATGGATTGCATTGAATCTGTAGAATACATTGGATAGTATAGTCATTTTGACAATATTGATACGTCTAATCCACAAACATGGTTTATCTTTCCATATGTTTATGTCTTCTTTTATTTCTTTTATCAGCATTTTACAGTTTTTGGAGTACAGGTCTTTTGTTTCCTTAAGTAACTTTGGTCCTAGGTGTTTTGTTCTTTTTGATGCAATGGTAAATGAAATTTCTTCTAGAATTTCTCTTTCTGATCTTTTGTTGTTATTGTATAGAAATGCAACAAATTTCTGTGTATTCATTTTGTAACCTGAAACCTTATCAAATTCATTGATGAGTTCTAGTAGTTTTCTGGATCTGAAAACCTTTAGGATCTTCTATGTATAGTATCATATCATCTACAAACAGTGACAATTCTTTTCCAATTTGGATTCTTTTTACTTCTTTTTCTTCTCTAATTGCTGCAGCTAGGACTTCCAAAACTATGTTGCATAAAGGTGGTGGGAGTGGACATCCTTGTTTTGTTCCTGATCTTAGAGGGGATACTTTCAGCTTTGCACCATTGAGGCTAGCTGTAGGATTGTCATATATGATCTTTATTATATTGAGGTATGTACCCTCTATGCCCATTTTCTGGATATTTTTTTGTTTTATCATAAATGGGTGCTGAATTTGTCAAAAAGCTTTTTCTGCATCTATTCAGATGATCATATGGTTTTTATCCTTCAGTTTGTTGATATGGTGTATCACATTGATTGATTTACAGATGTTGAAAAATCCTTGCATCCCTGGGATGAATCCTACTTGATCATGGTGTGTGATCTTTTTAATGTATTATTGGATACAAATTACTAGTATTTTGTTGAGGATTTTTGCACATATTTTCATCAGTGATATAGGCCTGTAATTTTCTTTTTGTATGTATCTTTTTCTGGTTTTGGTATCAGGGTGATAGTAGCCTCATGAAATGAGTTGAGAAGTTTCCCCTTATGACTTTTTGGAACAGTTTCAGAAGGATAGGTGTTAATTCTTCTCCAAATGTTTGATAAAATTTACCTGTGAAGCCATCAGGTCCTGGACTTTTTCTGTTGGGAGGTGTTTCTCTCTCTCTCTCTCTTTTTTTTTTTTTTTAATTTTGGCCTCTCTTATTGGTTTCTTATTTATTTATTTTCATCCATCTTTATTCTTTGGCCTGTGTGGGCCTCCCATTGCAGTGGCCTCCCTCGTTGCAGAACACCGGCACTGCTCCAGAGCACTGGCTCATAACTAGATACACCAGTCCAGTCGCTCCACAGCACAGGGGATCTTCCCCAGCCAGGGATCAAATCGGTGCCTTTTGCACTGCAAGGCTGACTCTACCCACTGGACCACCAGGGAAGCCCTGTTGGGAGGTTTTGAATCATGATTTCAATTTCAGTGCTTGTGATTTTCTGTTCAGGCTTTCTATTCTTCCTTGTTCAGTCTAGGGAGAATGTACTTTTCTCTAGGGAGAATTTGTCCATCTCTTCCAGGTTGTCTATTTTATTGGCATGTAATTGTTCATAGTAGTTTCTTATGATCCCTGGTATTTCTGTGGAGTTGGTTGTAACTTCTCTTTTTTCATTTCCAATTTTACTGATTTGAGTCAATCTTGTTTATCTTTTCAAAGAACCAGCTTTTAGTTTCATTGATCTTTGTGATTTTTTCTTTGTCTCTATTTCATTTATTTCTGATCTGATTTTTATGATTTCCTTCTTTCAACTTATTTTAAGTTTTGTTTGTTATTCCTTCTTTAGTTGTTTTAGATGTCAGGTTAGGTTATTTATTTGAGATTTTTCCTTTTTCTTGAGGTAAGATTGCTATATACTTCCCTCTTAGAATTGCTTTTGCTGCATCCCATAAGTTTTAGACCTATGTGCTTTCATTCTCATTTGTCTCTAGGCATTTTTTGATTTCTTCAGTGATCCAGTGATTGTTCAGTAGCATATTATTTAGCTGGCATGTGTTTCTTGATTTTATTTGTCTTTTAGTTTATTTCTAATCTCATAGCATTGAGATCAGAAAAGGCGATTTCAGTTTCCTGATATTTACAAAGGCTCACCTCATGGCCCAGCATGTGGTCAATCCTGGAGAATATTCCGTGTGTACTTGTAAAGAGTGTGTATTCTGCTGCTTTGGGACAGAATGCTCCATAAATATTGATTACTCATCTCTAGTGTCATTTAAGGCCTGTGTTTGCTTGTTGATTTTCTGTCTAAATGATCTGTACCTTGATGAAAATAGGGTATTAAAGTCCCCCACTCTTATTGTGTTACTCTCAATTTCTTCCTTTATATATGTTAATATTTTCCTTACATATTGAGATGCTCCTATATTGGGTGCAGATATGTGTGTAATTGTTGTATCTTCTTGGATTGAACCCTTGGTCATTATGTAGAGTCCTTATCTCTTATTATGGTCTTTGTTTTAAAATCTATTTTGTCTGATATGACTATTGCTACTCCAGCTTTCTTACGACTTCCATTTGCATGAAATACCTTCTCCCGCCATTTACTTTCAGTATGTAAATGTCCATAGCTCTGAGGTGCATCTCTTGTAGACATTATGTATATGGGTCTTGTTTTTGTGTCCACTCAGGCAGTCTATATCTTTTGGTTGGTGAATTTAATCCATTTACATTTAAGGTAATTATTGATATGTATGAGCCTATTACCATTTTATAAATTGTTTTGGGTTTATTTTTGTAATTTTTTTCCTTCTCTGTGTTTCCTACCTAGATAAGTTCCTTTATCATTTGTTATAAAACTGGTTTAGTAGTGCTAGGTTGCCTTAACTTTTGCTTGTATGGAAATCTTTTGACTTCTCCATCAAATCTGAATGGCAGTCTTACTGGATAGAGTATTCATCATTGTAGGTTCTTCCCTTTCATCATTTGGAGTATATACCATTCCCTTATGGCTTGTTGAGTTTCTTTTGAGGAATTGGCTGATAGCCTTATGAGTTTTCTCTTATATGTTACATATTTTTGCCTTGTTGCTTTTAATAATTTCTATTTGTCTTTAATTTTTGTAGGTTTGATTGCTATGTGTTTCAGTATGTTCCTCCTTGGTTATCCTGCCTGGGACTCTGGGCTTCCTGATTGACTCTTTCCTTTCTCATTTTGGTGAAGTTTTTAGCTATTATCTCTTCAAACATTTTCTCAGATACAAAGGCTCACCTCATGGCCCAGCACAAGAGATATTCCGTGTGTACTTGTAAAGAGTGTGTATTCTGCTGCTTTGGGACAGAATGCTCCATAAATATTGATTACTCATCTCTAGTGTCATTTAAGGCCTGTGTTTGCTTGTTGATTTTCTGTCTAAATGATCTGTACCTTGATGAAAATAGGGTATTAAAGTCCCCCACTCTTATTGTGTTACTCTCAATTTCTTCCTTTATATATGTTAATATTTTCCTTACATATTGAGATGCTCCTATATTGGGTGCAGATATGTGTGTAATTGTTGTATCTTCTTGGATTGAACCCTTGGTCATTATGTAGAGTCCTTATCTCTTATTATGGTCTTTGTTTTAAAATCTATTTTGTCTGATATGACTATTGCTACTCCAGCTTTCTTACGACTTCCATTTGCATGAAATACCTTCTCCCGCCATTTACTTTCAGTATGTAAATGTCCATAGCTCTGAGGTGCATCTCTTGTAGACATTATGTATATGGGTCTTGTTTTTGTGTCCACTCAGGCAGTCTATATCTTTTGGTTGGTGAATTTAATCCATTTACATTTAAGGTAATTATTGATATGTATGAGCCTATTACCATTTTATAAATTGTTTTGGGTTTATTTTTGTAATTTTTTTCCTTCTCTGTGTTTCCTACCTAGATAAGTTCCTTTATCATTTGTTATAAAACTGGTTTAGTAGTGCTAGGTTGCCTTAACTTTTGCTTGTATGGAAATCTTTTGACTTCTCCATCAAATCTGAATGGCAGTCTTACTGGATAGAGTATTCATCATTGTAGGTTCTTCCCTTTCATCATTTGGAGTATATACCATTCCCTTATGGCTTGTTGAGTTTCTTTTGAGGAATTGGCTGATAGCCTTATGAGTTTTCTCTTATATGTTACATATTTTTGCCTTGTTGCTTTTAATAATTTCTATTTGTCTTTAATTTTTGTAGGTTTGATTGCTATGTGTTTCAGTATGTTCCTCCTTGGTTATCCTGCCTGGGACTCTGGGCTTCCTGATTGACTCTTTCCTTTCTCATTTTGGTGAAGTTTTTAGCTATTATCTCTTCAAACATTTTCTCAGATCCTTTTCTCTCTCTTCTTCTGGGACATCTATAATGTGAGTATTGATGCAGTTAATATTGTCCCATAGGTCTTTTAGGCTGTCTTCATTTCTTTTCATTCTTTTTTCTGTATTCTGTTTTGCAGAGTTGTTTTCCACCGTTTTGTCTTCCAGGTTACTTATCTGTTCTTCTTCTTTATTTGTTCTGCTATTGATTCCTTCTAGTGTATTGTTCATCTCAGTTTGTTCTTTAGTTCTTCCAGGTCTTTCGTAAACATATCTTGCATCTTTGTCATTCTTTTTCTGAGATCCTGGATTGTCTTTACTATCATTATTCTAATTCCTTTTCTGAGAGTTTGCCTATATTCACTTCATTTAGTTGTTGTTGTTGTTGTTGTTGTTTTTCTGGGAGTTTATCTTATTTCTTTATCTGGGACATAATCCTGTTTCTTTTCATTTTAGTTACCTTTCTGTGATTGTGGTATTAGTTCTGGAGGCTGCTGAGATTGTAATTCTTGCTTCTTCTCTCTTCTCTCTGGTGGATGAGGATAGAGGCTAGTGCAAGCTTCCTGATGGGAAAGACTGGCTGTAGGGAAAACTGGGTCTTTCCCTGGTCAGCAAGGCTATGCTCAATAAAACTTTAATCCAATTTTCTGCTATTGAGTGAGTCTGTGCTCCCTCCCTGTTTGTTATTTTTGCCAGAGGTTTCACAATCTTAAAGTCTACAGGCTCTATTTGTGATCTCCAAGAGGATGTACACCAAGGTGCATCACCCAAGAACTCTACTACCAGTGCCCCTGTCCCCATGGAGGGCCACTGCCAGCCACACCTCTGCAGGAGACCCTCAAACTCTCACAGGTAGATCTGACTCAGTTTCCTCTGGGGTCACTGTTCCTTTCCTCTGAGTCCTGTCACACACAAGGTTTTATTTGTGCTATTCAAGGGTGGAGTCTCTGTTTCCTCCAATCCTGTGAGGTCCTGTAATCAAAACCCACTTGCCTTCAGTCAGATTTCCTGGAGATTCCAAGTCCTTTGGCTGGATCCCCAGGCTGGGGACCCTGATGAACCTCCATAACAATGTGAGAACTTTTTGGTAATTGCTCTTCAGTTTGTGGGTCACCCACCTGGAGGGTACAAGATTTGATTTTATCATGATTGTGCCCCTCCTACTACTGTTTTCTTGTGGCTGCTTCTTTGTCATTGGATGTGGGATCTTCTTTTGGTGGGTTCCAGGGTCTTCCTGTTGATGGTTGTCCAACAGCTAGCTGTGATTTTCATACTCTGGCATGAGAAGATATAATGGTATGCTTTAATGTATTTATTGGTCATTCATCAAAATATTCAAATATTTTGCCTATTTAAAAAGTGTTGTTATTTGTTTGTTGTCTTGTGATTGAGTTGTAAATGTATTTTGAATACAAATCCTTTATTAGACATATTTGCAAACATTTTGTCCCATTTTATGGGTTATCTTTTAGAGCAACAAGTGTTTTTAATCTTGATGGAGTCCTATTCATCTATTTTTTCCTTTTTTTCCACTTGTGTTTTTGGTGCTGTAGCTAAAACTCTGCTTCACCCAAGTTCATACATAGTTTCATGTTCTGTGAACATTTTATAGTTTTAGCTGTGATGTGTATGTCTTTGATCCAGTTGGGTATAATTTTTGTATATGGTATGATATAAGGCTCCAACTTAATTCTCTGACATGTTGCTATCCAGTTGTCTCAATACCAGTTATCAGTCTCTCCTGAATGATTTATCTTGGCATGCTTATCAAAAACTAACTGACAGTAAATATAGCCATTTTTTACTGGATTCTTAATTCTATCTCGTTGAACTTTATGTCAGTTCTTAGGTCAGCACCACACTCTTATGGTCATTTTAGTTTTGTAGTAAGTTTTTTAAGATTAGATGTGTGAGTCCTCGATGTGTGCTCTTCTTTTCAAGATCTTTCTGGCTTTTCTAGGCCTCTTACATTTCCATATGAATGTAAAGTCAAATTCTAGGAAGTGGGGAAAGGCAGCTCAAAGTTTGATAGAGATTGCTTCTATAGATCAGTGTTTGGGAAGTATTGGTATTTTAGCATTATTAAGGCTTCTACTCCATAAATATGCAATGTCTCTTCATTTGTAGATCTTCTTTGACTACTTTCAGTAACATTTTTTAGTGTAAGAGTCTTATACTTTTTGTTAAATATCCATAAATATTTACTCTTTTTTGATGCTATTATTAATGAAAATGTTTCCTTAATTTTGTTTTTAGATTGATAGAAATACAATTCTTGCTTTTTTTGTATCCTACAACCTTACTGAATTTCTTTAGTTGTTCATAGTAGAGTTTTACTGTTGTTTTGTTTTGTTTATTTTATTTTTCTGTGTGAATCCCTTAGGATTTTCTCCGTATAGGATCATGTCATCTAATCATAAAGCTTTATTTCTTCCTTTTAATCTGCATGCCGTTTTTTTCCCTTGCCTATTGCACTGGCTAGAAGACCCGTTACAATCCTGAATACAAGTGGTGAGAGTGTACATCCTTACCTTGTTTCCAATCTTAGAATGAAAGCACGCAAACATTCACTGCTAACTGTGATGTTTGGCCTTAAGTTTTTAAGATCAAGCCTTATCAGGTTGAAGAAGTTTTTGTTCTCAGTGGGTGTTGGATTTTGCCAAATAATTTTTCTGTATCTATCAAGATGACCTTGCAGTTTCTTTCCACTATTTTCTTAATATGGTGTATTGCATTAATGATTTCAGATGTTAAGCAAACCTTATATTCCTGGGATGAATCTCCCTCAGTCATAGTCCTTTTTATATATCATTCAATTTGGTTTGCTCAATTTATCAGGCATATTGCTTTGTTGTTTTCCTGTGTTGTGTGTGTCTGGCCTTGGCATCGGGGCAATAGTGGCTTCATAGAATAAACTTGGAAAAAGGTTCCTTCTTTTTTTCTGATAGAGTTCACAAAAGATACACAGGTTTGGGAAGGTTTTAATTTTTTTTTTTTTGATACACACTTTTTTTTCTTGAAAGATTTAGTAAAATTTGCAACTGAAGTTCTCTGAGCCTAGGTTTAACTTTCTGTAAATATTTTCAGTTACTAATTGATTTGTTATAATTCTGTTCAGATGTTCCATTTCCATTTTAGTCAGTTTTGGTATTCTGTATCTTTATAGGATGTTTCTCCATTTCTCAGCTTGTTGATGCTGCAACTTACATATGGACAAAGTTGGTTTTTATCTATTACACTCTCATACTGTCAAAATGGTTGTTATTTCCTAGGAGCCAATGCACTGAGGGCTCCTGCTTCTCCTCAAGCCTCCCTACAAGTCAGTGCATAAATCTTACCTCCTAGAACAGCAGGGACTATTCAGGACCCCGCTAACTCCAACATAGTTGTCATCTATAGAGATGGATTGGTTCTCCTGCTATACCAGTTATTAAATTTTTTTAAAAAAGATTTATTTATTTATTTGGGGCAGGGGTCAGGTTGGGGAGGGAGAGGAGTGGGCAGGCCACTTCTATTGGTCTTTCATTTCTCTATTTTTCATCCGTCTTTGTTCTTTGGCTCCTGTGGGCCTCCCATCCGTCTGTGTTGCAGAGGCTGGCTCTGGGCGCATAGAGTTTTTACTCACCTTGTTTCCAATCTTAGAATGAAGCAAACATTCACTGCTAACTGTGATGTTTGGCCTTAAGTTTTTAAGATCAAGCCTTATCAGGTTGAAGAAGTTTTTGTTCTCAGTGGGTGTTGGATTTTGCCAAATAATTTTTCTGTATCTATCAAGATGACCTTGCAGTTTCTTTCCACTATTTTCTTAATATGGTGTATTGCATTAATGATTTCAGATGTTAAGCAAACCTTATATTCCTGGGATGAATCTCCCTCAGTCATAGTCCTTTTTATATATCATTCAATTTGGTTTGCTCAATTTATCAGGCATATTGCTTTGTTGTTTTCCTGTGTTGTGTGTGTCTGGCCTTGGCATCGGGGCAATAGTGGCTTCATAGAATAAACTTGGAAAAAGGTTCCTTCTTTTTTTCTGATAGAGTTCACAAAAGATACACAGGTTTGGGAAGGTTTTAATTTTTTTTTTTTTGATACACACTTTTTTTTCTTGAAAGATTTAGTAAAATTTGCAACTGAAGTTCTCTGAGCCTAGGTTTAACTTTCTGTAAATATTTTCAGTTACTAATTGATTTGTTATAATTCTGTTCAGATGTTCCATTTCCATTTTAGTCAGTTTTGGTATTCTGTATCTTTATAGGATGTTTCTCCATTTCTCAGCTTGTTGATGCTGCAACTTACATATGGACAAAGTTGGTTTTTATCTATTACACTCTCATACTGTCAAAATGGTTGTTATTTCCTAGGAGCCAATGCACTGAGGGCTCCTGCTTCTCCTCAAGCCTCCCTACAAGTCAGTGCATAAATCTTACCTCCTAGAACAGCAGGGACTATTCAGGACCCCGCTAACTCCAACATAGTTGTCATCTATAGAGATGGATTGGTTCTCCTGCTATACCAGTTATTAAATTTTTTTTAAAAAAGATTTATTTATTTATTTGGGGCAGGGGTCAGGTTGGGGAGGGAGAGGAGTGGGCAGGCCACTTCTATTGGTCTTTCATTTCTCTATTTTTCATCCGTCTTTGTTCTTTGGCTCCTGTGGGCCTCCCATCGCGGTGGCGTCTGTCGTTGCAGAGTGCTGGCTCTGGGCGCATGCGCTCCAGAGCTCCTGCTCAGTAATTGGACACATCGGTCAAGCCGCTCCGCAGCACGTGGGATCTTCCCAGGCCAGGGATCGAACCGGCGCCCCTTGCACTGCAAGGCGGTGTCCTTACCCACTGGACCACCAGGGGAAGCCCCAGTTATTAAATTTTTGAACATCACCTTTTGGAAATGGAAGACTGACTTCAGATCTCTACTTGCTCTCACTTTGATCTGGTGTTGATCATGTGCTTCAGCATTCTACTGGGCAGGTCTGGCAGAAGGAATAGCATCAGTTGATTGGGTATGTCTGACTGACAGTTGCGGGCCAGTGGATTGAGAGGCCTGGGAAACTGAATCCAAGAGGGTAATGTGTGGGCCTGGGCTGATTTTTAATGAAAATTTAAATCTCAGCTATGACTATTACAAAGAAAAGAAAAGTGACTGAAGACAATCCTGTAGCTCAAAGTAAGTGAACTGAAAAATGTGTCTTTGTGCTAAAGGTGTTACTATATAGTGCTACACACATTGAAACAGACACCTATTTAAAGCAAGGTCACTGATTCAAATGCTTCCAGAAACCAGGCAAGCAACATTCCTCCTTTCATTGATTCAGAACATTCATTCATTGATTCAGCACATTTCTTTCAGCATTTAAACATCTCTGAAACTGGAATGCATGTTACAACTGATTGTAAGTCATATTTAATAGCAGTGCTGTTTCTTAGTGTTATAAAATACTAGTGTGTCATAATTAGATGTTTTGAAAATCACATAATTTTATATTAGCCCAAAAAAGCTTTTTCCTACTCAAAGTCAGTGCATAAATCTTACCTCCTAGAACAGCAGGGACTAGGGCCCTGCTTCTCCTCAAGCCTCCCTACAAGTCAGTGCATAAATCTTACCTCCTAGAACAGCAGGGACTATTCAACCTTTAACTCCAACATAGTTTCATCTATAATGGATTGGTTCTCCTGCTATACCAGTTATTAAATTTTTAAAGATTTATTTATTTATTTGGGGCAGGGGTCAGGTTGGGGAGGGAGAGGAGTGGGCAGGCCACTTCTATTGGTCTTTCATTTCTCTATTTTTCATCCGTCTTTGTTCTTTGGCTCCTGTGGGCCTCCCATCGCGGTGGCGTCTGTCGTTGCAGAGTGCTGGCTCTGGGCGCATGCGCTCCAGAGCTCCTGCTCAGTAATTGGACACATCGGTCAAGCCGCTCCGCAGCACGTGGGATCTTCCCAGGCCAGGGATCGAACCGGCGCCCCTTGCACTGCAAGGCGGTGTCCTTACCCACTGGACCACCAGGGGAAGCCCCAGTTATTAAATTTTTGAACATCACCTTTTGGAAATGGAAGACTGACTTCAGATCTCTACTTGCTCTCACTTTGATCTGGTGTTGATCATGTGCTTCAGCATTCTACTGGGCAGGTCTGGCAGAAGGAATAGCATCAGTTGATTGGGTATGTCTGACTGACAGTTGCGGGCCAGTGGATTGAGAGGCCTGGGAAACTGAATCCAAGAGGGTAATGTGTGGGCCTGGGCTGATTTTTAATGAAAATTTAAATCTCAGCTATGACTATTACAAAGAAAAGAAAAGTGACTGAAGACAATCCTGTAGCTCAAAGTAAGTGAACTGAAAAATGTGTCTTTGTGCTAAAGGTGTTACTATATAGTGCTACACACATTGAAACAGACACCTATTTAAAGCAAGGTCACTGATTCAAATGCTTCCAGAAACCAGGCAAGCAACATTCCTCCTTTCATTGATTCAGAACATTCATTCATTGATTCAGCACATTTCTTTCAGCATTTAAACATCTCTGAAACTGGAATGCATGTTACAACTGATTGTAAGTCATATTTAATAGCAGTGCTGTTTCTTAGTGTTATAAAATACTAGTGTGTCATAATTAGATGTTTTGAAAATCACATAATTTTATATTAGCCTTACACTTTGGAAGAGAAGTATAGATATGAAGACTTATTCTTTTATAATGGGAAAAACAACCAGAGCTTCCTTGGTGGTCCAGTGGGTAAGGACACTGCCTTGCAGTGCAAGGGATGCTGGTTCGATCCCTGGCCTGAGAAGATCCCATGTCCGCAGAGCGGCTGGACCGATGTGTCCAACTACCGAGCAGGAGCTCTGCAGCACATGCGCCCAGAGCTGGTGCTCTGCAAGGAGAGAGGCCACTGCGATGGAAGACCCACACAGGCCAAAGAACGAAGATAAAGAAATGAAAGATAAATAGAAGTGGCCAAAAAAAAAAAAAAATCTAAAAGATTAAAAAAAAAAAAAAAGAAAAACAGCCAAAGAGGAGACATGAAAAATGGCAACTACTCTGTTGCTTCAGTGTCCAGGAGCCAACAGAGAGCAGTGGCAACTGGCAAACTAGAGAGTGCATCCTACTTCCAGGAGCAGTTGCTTCTCTCCCCTCCCTGCTCCCCCACCTAATTGTTGCCTGTGGTGACATAGGCCCGATGTTGACAAGTGTTAGGAGTTTTCAAACGAAGTTAGAAATCTAGATCTTTACATGAAATTTTAAATTTTAAAATAATGGCTCAATACTTTAACTGTCTGGCCAAAAAGATAAAAGTGGAAGAAAAGGGTAGAGGGGTTGTATACCAATTATATCTTCTGTTTTAAGGATTTAATATTAAGAGACAGCATGAGAAAAATAAAAGTTGAGAACAAAAGAAAGAGAAAAAAGACAAATCAATTTCAAAGTTTAACACTAGGTTTAGAGGCCCAGGCTAGCAAACACTTCAGGGCATATTATGTACATAGCTTTAAAAATTTTACAAGGTCACTGATTCAAATGCTTCCAGAAACCAGGCAAGCAACATTCCTCCTTTCATTGATTCAGAACATTCATTCATTGATTCAGCACATTTCTTTCAGCATTTAAACATCTCTGAAACTGGAATGCATGTTACAACTGATTGTAAGTCATATTTAATAGCAGTGCTGTTTCTTAGTGTTATAAAATACTAGTGTGTCATAATTAGATGTTTTGAAAATCACATAATTTTATATTAGCCTTACACTTTGGAAGAGAAGTATAGATATGAAGACTTATTCTTTTATAATGGGAAAAACAACCAGAGCTTCCTTGGTGGTCCAGTGGGTAAGGACACTGCCTTGCAGTGCAAGGGATGCTGGTTCGATCCCTGGCCTGAGAAGATCCCATGTCCGCAGAGCGGCTGGACCGATGTGTCCAACTACCGAGCAGGAGCTCTGCAGCACATGCGCCCAGAGCTGGTGCTCTGCAAGGAGAGAGGCCACTGCGATGGAAGACCCACACAGGCCAAAGAACGAAGATAAAGAAATGAAAGATAAATAGAAGTGGCCAAAAAAAAAAAAAAATCTAAAAGATTAAAAAAAAAAAAAAAGAAAAACAGCCAAAGAGGAGACATGAAAAATGGCAACTACTCTGTTGCTTCAGTGTCCAGGAGCCAACAGAGAGCAGTGGCAACTGGCAAACTAGAGAGTGCATCCTACTTCCAGGAGCAGTTGCTTCTCTCCCCTCCCTGCTCCCCCACCTAATTGTTGCCTGTGGTGACATAGGCCCGATGTTGACAAGTGTTAGGAGTTTTCAAACGAAGTTAGAAATCTAGATCTTTACATGAAATTTTAAATTTTAAAATAATGGCTCAATACTTTAACTGTCTGGCCAAAAAGATAAAAGTGGAAGAAAAGGGTAGAGGGGTTGTATACCAATTATATCTTCTGTTTTAAGGATTTAATATTAAGAGACAGCATGAGAAAAATAAAAGTTGAGAACAAAAGAAAGAGAAAAAAGACAAATCAATTTCAAAGTTTAACACTAGGTTTAGAGGCCCAGGCTAGCAAACACTTCAGGGCATATTATGTACATAGCTTTAAAAATTTAGTCTCTACGTCTCCTAACAGAAGATAAGAAGGTGTGGTAAAATTTGCTGAAGATGTTGCACTTTCTTATTATAAAAATGTGATTACTTTAAAATTGCTTTCTTAGGTTTACAAACCAAAGGTATTTGATTCCTACTACTACAGATTGTGGTCAGTGAAAGTGTGGATGATACAGTGGAAAACCACCAAATCATTAGAAGACCAGGGTTCTGATTCTGGCTATGGAACATAAGGCAAGTCATTGAGCATCTCTCAGCTTAATTGACCTTATTTATAAAATAGGGATAGTCATTCCTTCCTCTGTACCTCACATAATTGTGATCAGATCCACACAAGATAAAACATATGAAAGTATAAAGTGTTACCGTACATTACATGAGTGGTTGAAACAGCACACATTCTAGAGACTCAGTTTCCCCATCCCAAGCTACTGCTCTTTCTCTAGATCACAGCACCTATGCAGTTGATTATCTCAGCTTTCCAATAGGGGAAGAGCTTATTATAAGAAAATGTCAGCCAACAGTTTAGAGTCTGAGGGTGGTTTAGGCAAAACTTAGATATTGAACATGAAAGATCGACTTTTCACATTTTGAAGGGCTACCAAGAATGAGAGATTGTCCAGATTATAGTTCATCTGTATCTTTCTCATAGGCTATTTCCTTAGGCTACTTCTTTCCTGTGTATTTGATATTTTAATTCTATACTGTTTTGGTTTTTTTAAGAATCTAGGATACTTTAGAGAGTGCATCCTACTTCCAGGAGCAGTTGCTTCTCTCCCCTCCCTGCTCCCCCACCTAATTGTTGCCTGTGGTGACATAGGCCCGATGTTGACAAGTGTTAGGAGTTTTCAAACGAAGTTAGAAATCTAGATCTTTACATGAAATTTTAAATTTTAAAATAATGGCTCAATACTTTAACTGTCTGGCCAAAAAGATAAAAGTGGAAGAAAAGGGTAGAGGGGTTGTATACCAATTATATCTTCTGTTTTAAGGATTTAATATTAAGAGACAGCATGAGAAAAATAAAAGTTGAGAACAAAAGAAAGAGAAAAAAGACAAATCAATTTCAAAGTTTAACACTAGGTTTAGAGGCCCAGGCTAGCAAACACTTCAGGGCATATTATGTACATAGCTTTAAAAATTTAGTCTCTACGTCTCCTAACAGAAGATAAGAAGGTGTGGTAAAATTTGCTGAAGATGTTGCACTTTCTTATTATAAAAATGTGATTACTTTAAAATTGCTTTCTTAGGTTTACAAACCAAAGGTATTTGATTCCTACTACTACAGATTGTGGTCAGTGAAAGTGTGGATGATACAGTGGAAAACCACCAAATCATTAGAAGACCAGGGTTCTGATTCTGGCTATGGAACATAAGGCAAGTCATTGAGCATCTCTCAGCTTAATTGACCTTATTTATAAAATAGGGATAGTCATTCCTTCCTCTGTACCTCACATAATTGTGATCAGATCCACACAAGATAAAACATATGAAAGTATAAAGTGTTACCGTACATTACATGAGTGGTTGAAACAGCACACATTCTAGAGACTCAGTTTCCCCATCCCAAGCTACTGCTCTTTCTCTAGATCACAGCACCTATGCAGTTGATTATCTCAGCTTTCCAATAGGGGAAGAGCTTATTATAAGAAAATGTCAGCCAACAGTTTAGAGTCTGAGGGTGGTTTAGGCAAAACTTAGATATTGAACATGAAAGATCGACTTTTCACATTTTGAAGGGCTACCAAGAATGAGAGATTGTCCAGATTATAGTTCATCTGTATCTTTCTCATAGGCTATTTCCTTAGGCTACTTCTTTCCCTGTGTATTTGATATTTTAATTCTATACTGTTTTGTGAAAAAAAGAAAAGCTCCTATATCCTTCTTGGTTAAAATGTGTAACTCTATTTTGGGTTATTAAAGAGTGGGGATACTTTGCCTTGGTATAATAACTATATCCAGACTACTGCCTCAAAACTTGCCTCTAGCCATCTCAAATATTATTTGGAAGTAGGCATGGAGGAGAAGGGGGCAACAGGGGACGAGATAGTTGGATGGCATTATCAACTCAGTGGACATGAGTCTGAGCAAGCTCCAGGAGATAGTGAAGGACAGAGAAACCTGGTGTGCTGCAGTCCATGGGGTCACAAAGAGTTGGACACAACTGAGTGACTGAATAAAAATAATGGAATAAGTTATGTTTTTAAGGAAAAGAAAAACCATTAATTTTAAAAAGGTGTCATTCAGAAATAGTGACCTGTTTCTAACTACTAAATTGGACATTATACATAAACTTTCTTCCATAACTTCAAATTCAATCTGAGATCAAATTGATTGTCTTATTAACGAGACCATTGCCCTCTATCTCATTACTTCTGTTCATGACATCACCAATTTTAAGCGTTGGTAAACTTTTTCTGTGAAGGGACAGATAGGAAATATTTAAGGCCATGAAAGCCATAGGGTTTCTTTCTCTTTTTTTTAGATTATTTATTTATTTGGCTCCATTGGATCTTAGCTGCAGCATGTGGGATTTAGTTCCCTGACCAGGCCCCCTGCATTGGGAACACAGAGTCTTAACCACTGGACCATTGTATTCTGGACCATTCTTAACCACTGGACCATTCTATTATAGCTATTCACCTCTACTAGTATATTGTGAAAGCAGCCATAGACAGATGTGAGTGAATGAACAAGGCTATGTTCCAAGAAAACTTTAGTTAAACAAAAACAGACAGCAAGATTTGTCCCGTTGTCAAAATGTGTCAAGTCCTATTCTAGAGTCTCAGGATGAAAACATAGAGAGTCAGTTTTGATTGTCCCCCCTTCTTTGATTTTTATATATAAGTAGCTCTCTAGTTGGGTTTCCCTGGTGGCTTAGTGGTAAATTATCCTCCTGCCAATGCAGAAGACTCAGATTCGATCCCTCAGTTGGGAAGATCTCCTGGAGAAGGAAATAGCAACCCACCCCAATATTCTTCTCTGATAAATCCCACTAACAGAGAAGCCTGGTGGGCTATAGTTCATAGGGTTGCAAAAGAGTCAGACATGACTTAGCGACTAAACAACAAAGCTCTCTAGCTATAATAATTATTCCTTCTATAATCCCCCTGATCCCTCCCTTCTCCCTACTACTATGCACCTGAATTTATTCTGTACAGTTTCAATAACATATTCATTCAGTGAGCTTTTACAGCTTGTGGTAAGAAGAAGGCTTCAGCACCATATTCATTTACTGAAGAAGTATCAGAATTTCTTGGGGAAAGTTCTGGTTTTTTGTTTGTTTTTCATATTTCTTTTTATTTTGGGGGAAGTTTTAAGAAGCATATAAACTATTCTCGTTTTATTTTTAGGAAAAATGCCTACTTTGTCAGAATATAAACTATAGAAAATAAAACTTGATGAAATCTTCTTGATTGATGGGTCATGGTTAAGAATGGTTGTGAAATATTGCTCAAATTTAGAAATTACAAATATAAGCAGTGCTTATATTTAGTGATGCTTAATGTGATATCACATGGAAATTTTGAGATTCATGTTATAGCACATCCATTCCTTCTTATTGCCAAGTAATATTTCAATTTATAGCTATACCACAGTTTGTTTATCCATTTAACATTTGATGGACATTTGGGTTGTTTCTAGTTTGGGGCTATTAGGAATAAAATTCCTATGAACATTTGCACATAAGTTTTCATATGGATATATTCTTTTATTTCTTTTTGTGTAAATTCCTAGGAGTGAAATGACCTATCATATGTTAGGTGTGTGTTTAACTTATTAAGAAGCTGCCAAGTTGTTTACTAAAGTGGTTATACCATTTTACATTTGTTGTACCATTGCACACAGCAGTGTATGAGAATTCCAGTTGTTTCACCTCCACATCAGCACTTAGTGTAGACTTTTAAAACTTAGTAATTTCAGTTGTTATGAGTGATATCTCATTGCATTTTCCTCTCTGGTGGCTCAGTGGTAAAGAATCTGCCTGCAGTGCAGAAGACCAAGGTTCAATCCCTGGGTAGGGAAGATCCCCTGGAGAAGGAATTGGCAAACCAGTAGTCTTGCCTGGGAAATCTCATGGACAGAGGGGCTTGGCAGCCAGGGTCACAAAGAGTTGGACACAACTGAGTGACTAAACAACAACAAAAATGAATAATCTTGTTGAGCAGCTTTTCGTGTACCTGTTTGTCATTGATCTATGTTCTTTTTGAAATGTCTGTTACAGTATTGTAAGCTGTTTGTTTTCTTATTATTGAGTTTTAAGAATTCTCTATATAATATACTCAAGATCTGAGTCCTTTTTTAGACACACATTTTTATAAATATTTTCTCCTAGCCTATAACTTGTCTTTCCAGCCCCTTCACAGTTTCTTATGATGAGCAGATATTTTTAATTTTTATGTCCAATTTATCATTTTGTTCTTTTTATGAATTATTGTGTTTCATGTCTAGGTAATCTTTGCCTAGTCCATGGTCACAGAGATCTCCTTGTAGAGATCTATATTTCATTTTGAGTTAATTCTTGTACATACTGTGAGATATGGATCAAAGATTTTTATCTTGCTTTGATTTTACATGTGAATATCTGCTTGTTATAGCACCATCTGTTGAACAGACTATTCTTTCTCCAATAAACTGCTTTTGTAGCTTTGTCAACAATCAGCTGTTTATATATGTGGGCATCCATTTCTGGACCCTTCTTTCTGTTCCATTCACCTATTTGTCTATCTTGACAGCAATACCAAACCCCTTTGTTACTATAGCTTTATAGTAAATCTTGGTCAAAAGTGGTGTTTGTCCTGTAACTTTGTTCTTTTACAAAGTTGTTTTATGTATTCCATGTCCTTTGCATTTTTTTATGAACTTTAGAAACAGTTTTTTCATTTCTATTTAAAAACCATGCAAGGACTTGAATTGAAAAGTCTTTCAACCTGTCAATTTATGGAGAATTGATATCTTGAAAATATTGGATTTTCCAACCCATGAACACTGTAAATGTTTATGTTGTCCCTAATTTCTCTCAGCTATGTTTTGCAGTTTTCAATGTACAAGTCATATTCATCCTTAAATAAATAATGCAGCTTTATTCCTTATATTTTGATGCCACTGCATGTAGCATTTTTAAAAAAAAATTTTAAAGGGGGGGCCACTTCTATTGATCTTTCATTTATTTATCTTTGTTCTTTTGGCCTGTGTGGACCTCCCATCGCAGTGGCCTCTCCCATTGCAGAGCACCAGCTCTGGGCACATGTGCTCCAAAGCTCTGGCTTGGTAGCTGGACGCATCGGTCCAGCCGCTCTGCAGCACGTGGGATCTTCCCAGACCAGGTATCAAACTGGCATCCCTTGCACTGCAAGGCAGTGTCCTTACCCACTGGACCACCAGGGAAGCCCTGCATGTAGCATTTTAATTTCAATTGGCTATTGCATAGACATATAACTTTTGTATAGTGCTCTTTTATTTTTTCCTGGGCCCCGCCTTCACAGTTTCTTATGATGAGCAGATATTTTTAATTTTTATGTCATTAGGTAATCTTTGCCTAGTCCATGGTCACAGAGATCTCCTTGTAGAGATCTATATTTCATTTTGAGTTAATTCTTGTACATACTGTGAGATATGGATCAAAGATTTTTATCTTGCTTTGATTTTACATGTGAATATCTGCTTGTTATAGCACCATCTGTTGAACAGACTATTCTTTCTCCAATAAACTGCTTTTGTAGCTTTGTCAACAATCAGCTGTTTATATATGTGGGCATCCATTTCTGGACCCTTCTTTCTGTTCCATTCACCTATTTGTCTATCTTGACAGCAATACCAAACCCCTTTGTTACTATAGCTTTATAGTAAATCTTGGTCAAAAGTGGTGTTTGTCCTGTAACTTTGTTCTTTTACAAAGTTGTTTTATGTATTCCATGTCCTTTGCATTTTTATATGAACTTTAGAAACAGTTTTTTCATTTCTATTTAAAAACCATGCAAGGACTTGAATTGAAAAGTCTTTCAACCTGTCAATTTATGGAGAATTGATATCTTGAAAATATTGGATTTTCCAACCCATGAACACTGTAAATGTTTATGTTGTCCCTAATTTCTCTCAGCTATGTTTTGCAGTTTTCAATGTACAAGTCATATTCATCCTTAAATAAATAATGCAGCTTTATTCCTTATATTTTGATGCCACTGCATGTAGCATTTTTAAAAAAAAATTTTAAAGGGGGGGCCACTTCTATTGATCTTTCATTTATTTATCTTTGTTCTTTTGGCCTGTGTGGACCTCCCATCGCAGTGGCCTCTCCCATTGCAGAGCACCAGCTCTGGGCACATGTGCTCCAAAGCTCTGGCTTGGTAGCTGGACGCATCGGTCCAGCCGCTCTGCAGCACGTGGGATCTTCCCAGACCAGGTATCAAACTGGCATCCCTTGCACTGCAAGGCAGTGTCCTTACCCACTGGACCACCAGGGAAGCCCTGCATGTAGCATTTTAATTTCAATTGGCTATTGCATAGACATATAACTTTTGTATAGTGCTCTTATATCCTGCAGCCTTGTTTAACTCAGTTATTCTAGAGGATTTTCTTCATAATTCCAGATTTTCTGCATAGATGATAATAGAGATATACTATTGTGACTTAAGGGCTTCCCTGATGGCTCAGAGGTAAATAATCTTCCTGCAGTGCAAGAATCACCAGAGATGCAGGTTCAGCCCCTTGGTCAGGAAGATCCCCAGGAGGAGGGCATGGTAAACCAGTTCAGTATTCTTTCCTGGAGAATCTCATGGACAGAGGAACCTGGAGGGCTATGGTCCATAGGGTCACAAAGAGTCAGACATGACTGAAGCGACTTAGCAAGCAAGCAAGCATTCATTGTGACTTAAGCCAGTTTTACTTATTTCTTTTTATGATTTGGTTGCCTTTTATTTCTTTTTCTTGAGTGATTGCACTGGCTAGAAACTCCAGTACAATGTTAAACAGAGTTGAGAGTGAACTTCCTTGTCTTGTTTCAGTTCTTGGGAGAAGAGACTTCATTTTTTTACTAATTTAGCTGTATGTTTTTCATAGATGGCCTCTATCAGGTTATATTCCTACATTGCTAAGATTTTTTTCATCAGAAATGAATATTGGAATGAATAAAGAAGTTGTTGTATGTATATACAGTAAAATGTTACTCAGCCATAAAAAATGAATTTGAGTCACTTCTAATAAGGTAGATAAACTTAGAGCTTAATATGCAGAGTGAAACAAGTCAGAAACACAAAAACAAGTATCATGTATTAATACATATATATATGGGATCTAGGAAAGTGGTACTGATGAACCTACCTGTAGGACAGCAGTAGAGATGCAGCCATAGAAACCAGACCTGTGGACACCGTGGGGGAAGGAGAGGATGGGACAAACTGAGAGAGTAGCCAGTGGGAATTTTCTGTATGACACAGGGAGCTCCACCTGGTGCTCAGCCTAGAGGGATTGTATGGGATGGGAGGTGGAAAGAAGTTTCAGAGGGAGGGGGCATATGTATACCTATGGCTGATTCATGTTGTCGTATGGCAAAAACTGACACAGCATTGTAAAGGAATTATCCTGCAAATAAAAATAAATAAAGTGTTTAAAATTTTTAAATAAAATAGATAAGCTATAAGAATATATTGTACAACACAGGGAATATAACCAATATTTGATAATAACTTTAAATGGAGAACAGTATTTAAAAATATTAAATCACTATATTGTAAGTGAAACTAATATTGTAAATTAGTCATATTTTGATTAAATAAATAAGGAAAAGGCTGATTCAACTATTAAAAAGGAAATCAATATTAGATTTTGTCCAATTCTTTTTGTGTGCTAATCAAGATGATCATAGTTTTCATATTTTAGTTCATTAATATTATGAATTATATTAACTGCTTTTTGAATGATAAACCAATCTTGTATTTCTGAGATAAACTTTATTTGTTCATGTTGTATTTTCCTGTTTATTTATTACTGAATTTAATTTGCTGAAATTTTGCTTTAAATCTTTGCATCTTTGTTCCTGACACGTATTGATTGGAAATTTTCATTTCCTGTGTTTGTCTTGTTTTGATATCAGGGTCTCATAGAGTGATTTAGGAAATATTCTCATTTTCCAATTTCTATAAGAGGTTGTATGCAATTGGTATTATATCTTCCTTAAATATCAGGTAGAATTTACTGTTGAAATCATCTTGGGGGGCCTGAAGGTTTTATTTGTATGTTTGTTTGTTTTGGTTTTTGTAAGTTTTTAACAAGGTAAATTCACTTTTTAAAATAATCATTGGGCTATTCAGGTATCTTATTTCTTTTCTTGAGTAAGCCTTGGTATTGTGTGTCTTTAAAGGAATTCTCCCACTAATCTAAGTTGTCAGATTTATTGATAAGGTGTTCATAACATTTATGTATTAATCTTTTAACATTTATTTATTAATCTTGTAGAATCTGTAGTGATGGCCTCTATCTCATTTCTGATATTGGTGATTTGTGTCTTTCCTTTTTTTTTCTAATTAGTCACGTTAGAGATTTATCAACAATTAATGGTCACAGAGAACTATATTTTGGTTTCACTGATGTTTTTCTCTATTTTTCTATCTTTATTTAATTGATTTGTGAATTTAATTTTATTATTTTATTCTTTTCTTATGCTTATTTTATAAATAATCTGCTCTTCCTTTTTGTAGTCACTGAAGAGTAACATTAAGACCTTGATTTTGAGACCATTTTATTTTTGTAATATAGACATTTAATGCTGCACATTTATCCATAGTGACTGCTTTAGTGGCATACTCAAATTCTTGCATGTTGTGTTTTTATATTCATTCAGTTTAAGCTATTTTCAAATATCTGTTTTAACTTCTTTGATCCATGGTTGATTGGTTTGTTTTCTCAAAAAATGTTATTTAGATCTAAATATTTGGACGTTTACCAGATACCTTGCTGTTATTGATTTATAACTTAATCCCTTTGAGGTCATAGAATATACTTTTGTGTGCTAATCAAGATGATCATAGTTTTCATATTTTAGTTCATTAATATTATGAATTATATTAACTGCTTTTTGAATGATAAACCAATCTTGTATTTCTGAGATAAACTTTATTTGTTCATGTTGTATTTTCCTGTTTATTTATTACTGAATTTAATTTGCTGAAATTTTGCTTTAAATCTTTGCATCTTTGTTCCTGACACGTATTGATTGGAAATTTTCATTTCCTGTGTTTGTCTTGTTTTGATATCAGGGTCTCATAGAGTGATTTAGGAAATATTCTCATTTTCCAATTTCTATAAGAGGTTGTATGCAATTGGTATTATATCTTCCTTAAATATCAGGTAGAATTTACTGTTGAAATCATCTTGGGGGGCCTGAAGGTTTTATTTGTATGTTTGTTTGTTTTGGTTTTTGTAAGTTTTTAACAAGGTAAATTCACTTTTTAAAATAATCATTGGGCTATTCAGGTATCTTATTTCTTTTCTTGAGTAAGCCTTGGTATTGTGTGTCTTTAAAGGAATTCTCCCACTAATCTAAGTTGTCAGATTTATTGATAAGGTGTTCATAACATTTATGTATTAATCTTTTAACATTTATTTATTAATCTTGTAGAATCTGTAGTGATGGCCTCTATCTCATTTCTGATATTGGTGATTTGTGTCTTTCCTTTTTTTTTCTAATTAGTCACGTTAGAGATTTATCAACAATTAATGGTCACAGAGAACTATATTTTGGTTTCACTGATGTTTTTCTCTATTTTTCTATCTTTATTTAATTGATTTGTGAATTTAATTTTATTATTTTATTCTTTTCTTATGCTTATTTTATAAATAATCTGCTCTTCCTTTTTGTAGTCACTGAAGAGTAACATTAAGACCTTGATTTTGAGACCATTTTATTTTTGTAATATAGACATTTAATGCTGCACATTTATCCATAGTGACTGCTTTAGTGGCATACTCAAATTCTTGCATGTTGTGTTTTTATATTCATTCAGTTTAAGCTATTTTCAAATATCTGTTTTAACTTCTTTGATCCATGGTTGATTGGTTTGTTTTCTCAAAAAATGTTATTTAGATCTAAATATTTGGACGTTTACCAGATACCTTGCTGTTATTGATTTATAACTTAATCCCTTTGAGGTCATAGAATATACTATGTATGACTTGAATCTTTATAAATTTATTAAAACTTGTTTGATGACCCACATGAACTTGAAAAAATTGGATATTCTGTTCTTCGTGGAAGTAAAGTGTTCTAGAAAATCCCAAATCAAGTTGGCTAATGATGTAGTTCAAGTCTTCTATATTGTTTTCTGACTTTCTGCAACTTTGTATATCAATTATTGACAAGGTGTTTAGATCTATGACAATAATTGAGAATTTATTTTTCTTTGCAATTTTACCAATTAGGGATCTTATATTTTGATCCCAATTTGGGATCTTATATAGGTATACAAACACTTGGGATGGTTATGTCTTCTTGACTAATTGAACCTTTATTGTAATGAAATGATCCTCATTGTGGGAATGCTCTTTGCTGTACAATCTACTTTGATACTAATATAAATTACTCCAAGTTTGTTTTCCATTTATTTTAGTATATTTTTATCCATTCTTTTGCTTTTAATCTTAATGTCTTTGAATTTATTATACTCAACATGTTGTTATTGGGTTTTACATTTTTATCTGTCTATATCTTTCTCTTAATTGTATTTAGATCACTTAAATTTAATGTTTTTTTATTGTTATAGTTAGATTTAAGTCTAAGTCCAACATCTTGCTATTTATTTGCTATTTGTCCCAGCTGTTCTTTGTTCCCTTTTTCCTATTGAATTATTTTTATGACTCTATCTCCTTTTTCTTTTTCTTTTTTTTAAATTAATTATTTTTATTTTACTTTTTGCTTTTACAGAGTTTTGTTGTTTACAAATATGTATAATCCCAGATTAGTCATATGTATACCCTTGACCCTTCCCTCCTTTATCCCCTTCCTCGTTCCCCCAATCCCACCCCTCCAGGCCATCGCACAGCCTCTGTGCAGGATCACCTATTCCCACAGCACAATGTCAATAGCTATCTCTTTCACATATGATAGTATAGGTTTCCATGTCACTCCCTCTACACTTCCCACCCACTGTTCATACCCCACCATGTCCATATATCTGTTCTCTGTTTTTCCATCGCTTCTCTGCATGTGTTATCATTACAATCTTACTAGATTCCATATATATGTTTTAGGATACTGTATTGTCTTTCTTTTTGACTTACTTCACTTTGTATAATAGGTTCTAGATTCATCCATCTCATTAGGACTGATCCATTGTATATATATACTTTTGTATCTGTTTATTCATCATTCATCGATGGACATCTAGGTTGCTTCTGTATTCTAGCTATTGTATAGAGTACTGCAGTGAACACTGGGGTACGGGTGTCTCTTTCGATTTTGATTTCATCAGGGGTATAAGCCTAATAGTGGGATTGCTGGGCCATATGATGCCTCTATTTTTAGTCTTTTGAGTAATCTCCATGCTTTCTTATATAGAAGCTGTATCAGTTTATATTCCCACCAGAAATGCAAGAGTGTTCACTTTTCTCTGCACCCTCTCCAACATTTATTGTCTGTAGATTTTTTGGTGATGGCCATTCTGACTGGAGTAAGGTGATATCTCCTTGTAGTTTTGATTTGCATTTATCTAATAATAAGCGAGGTTGAGCATCTTTTCATGTGTTTTTTAGCCACCTGTATGTCTTCTTTGGAGAGATGTCTCTAGATCTTTTACATATTTTTTGATTGGGTTGTTCATTTTTCTGGTGTTGAGTTGTCTGAGTTGCTTGTAGATTTTGGAGATTAATTCTTTGTCTGTTGTTTCATTTGCTATTATTTTCTCCCATTCTGTGGGTTGTCTGTTCACCTTGTCTATAGTTTCTCTTGCTGTGCAGAAGCTTTTAAGTTTCTTTGGGTCTCACATGTTTATTTTTGGTTTTTAGTTCCGTTATTCTAGTAGGGGGATCGTAGACGATCTTGCTTTGGTTTATGTCATTCAGTGTTTTGCCTATATTCTCCTCTAAGAGTTTGATGGTTTCTGGTCTTACATTTAGGTCTTTAATCCATTTTGAGTTTATCTTTGTGTATGGTGTCAGGGAATATTCCAACTTCATTCTTCTGCATGTGGCTGTCCTGTTTTCCCAGCATCATTTGTTGAAGAGGCTGTCTTTGTCCCATTTTATATTATCGCCTCCTTTGTCAAAAATAAGGTACCCATATGTGTGTGGGTTAATCTCTGGGTTCTCTATCTTGTTCCATTGGTCTGTCTTTCTGATTTTGTCCCGATACTGTCTTGATGACTGTTGCTTTGTAGTAGAGTCTGAAGTTGAGGCTGATCCCTCTAGCTCCATTCCCGTTGCTTTGTAGTTAGACTGTTTTCCTTTTGACTTCCGTATATATATACTTTTGTATCTGTTTATTCATCATTCACCCGATGGACATCTAGGTTGCTTCTGTATTCTAGCTATTGTATAGAGTACTGCAGTGAACACTGGGGTACGGGTGTCTCTTTCGATTTTGATTTCATCAGGGGTATAAGCCTAATAGTGGGATTGCTGGGCCATATGATGCCTCTATTTTTAGTCTTTTGAGTAATCTCCATGCTTTCTTATATAGAAGCTGTATCAGTTTATATTCCCACCAGAAATGCAAGAGTGTTCACTTTTCTCTGCACCCTCTCCAACATTTATTGTCTGTAGATTTTTTGGTGATGGCCATTCTGACTGGAGTAAGGTGATATCTCCTTGTAGTTTTGATTTGCATTTATCTAATAATAAGCGAGGTTGAGCATCTTTTCATGTGTTTTTTAGCCACCTGTATGTCTTCTTTGGAGAGATGTCTCTAGATCTTTTACATATTTTTTGATTGGGTTGTTCATTTTTCTGGTGTTGAGTTGTCTGAGTTGCTTGTAGATTTTGGAGATTAATTCTTTGTCTGTTGTTTCATTTGCTATTATTTTCTCCCATTCTGTGGGTTGTCTGTTCACCTTGTCTATAGTTTCTCTTGCTGTGCAGAAGCTTTTAAGTTTCTTTGGGTCTCACATGTTTATTTTTGGTTTTTAGTTCCGTTATTCTAGTAGGGGGATCGTAGACGATCTTGCTTTGGTTTATGTCATTCAGTGTTTTGCCTATATTCTCCTCTAAGAGTTTGATGGTTTCTGGTCTTACATTTAGGTCTTTAATCCATTTTGAGTTTATCTTTGTGTATGGTGTCAGGGAATATTCCAACTTCATTCTTCTGCATGTGGCTGTCCTGTTTTCCCAGCATCATTTGTTGAAGAGGCTGTCTTTGTCCCATTTTATATTATCGCCTCCTTTGTCAAAAATAAGGTACCCATATGTGTGTGGGTTAATCTCTGGGTTCTCTATCTTGTTCCATTGGTCTGTCTTTCTGATTTTGTCCCGATACTGTCTTGATGACTGTTGCTTTGTAGTAGAGTCTGAAGTTGGAGAGGCTGATCCCTCTAGCTCCATTCTTCTTTCTCAGGATTGCTTTGGCTATTTGAGATCTTTCGTGTTTCCATATGAACTGTGTTATTCTTTGGTCTAGTTCTGTGAAGAATGTCATTGGTAGTTTGATAGGGATCGCATTGAATCTGGAGATGGTGTTTGGTAGCAAGGTCATTTTCATGATAACATCTCTCCATCTGTTTGTGTCATCTTTGATATCTTTCATCAGGGCCTTATAATTTTCTGTGTACAGTTCTTTTGTCTGTTTAGACAGATTTATTCCTAAATATTTTATTCTTTTGGTTGCAATGGTGAATAGAATTGAATCCTTGATTTCTGTTTCTGATTTTTCATTGTTAGTAGATAAGAATACAAGTGATTTCTCTGTTGATTTTTTATCCTGTGACTTTGCTAAATTCACTGATTAGCTCTAGTAATTTTCTGATAGTGTCTTTAGGGTTTTCTACATATAGTATCATGTCATCTGCAATGAGAGTTTTATTTCTTCTCTTCCAATCTGGATTCTTTTATTTCTGTTTCTTCTCTTACTGCTGTAGCTAGAATTTCTGGGACTATGTTGAATAATAGTGGTGAAAGTGGACACCCCTGCTTTGTTCCTGGTCTTAAAGGGAAAGTTTTCAGCTTTTAACCATTGAGAATAATGTCCACTGTGGGCTTCTCACGTATGGCTTTCACTATGTTGAGATAGGCTCCTTCAATGCCCATTTTTTTGAAGAGTATTTTCATTATTATAAATGGGTGTTAGACTTTGTCAAAGGCTTTTTGTGCATCTATTGATATTATCATGTGATTTTTCTCTTTCACTTTGTTGATGTGGTGTATCTCACTGATTGATTTGCAGATATTGAAAAATCCTTGCGTGCCTGGGATAAACCTTACTTGATCATGATGTATGAGTTTTTTGATGTATTGTTGAATTCTGTTTGCTAGAATTTTGTTGAGGATTTTTGCGTCTAAATTGATATTGGTCTATAATTTTCTTTTTTTGTGTTTCCTTTGCCTGGTTTTGGTATCAGGGTGATGGTGGCCTCATATGTTTGGAAGTGTTTTTTCCTGTGCAATTGTTTGAAAGAGTTTCAGAAGGATAGGCATTAGCTCTTCTTCAAATGTTTGGTAGAATTCACCTGTGAAGCCATCTGGCCCTGGGCTTTTATATTTGGGTAGCTTTCTGATCACAGATTCGATTTCTGAGGTTGTGATTGGGTTGTTCATAATTTCTGTTTCTTCCTGGTTCAGTCTTGGAAGATCAAACTTCTCTAAGAAACTGTCCATTTCTTCCAGGTTGTCCAGTTTGTTGCTGTATAGTTGTTCATAATAGTCTCTTATCATCCTTTGTATTTCTGTATTGTCTGTTGTAACCTCTCTTCTTTCATTTCTGACTTTGTTGATATGGTTCTTCTCTCTTTTCTTCTTGTTGAGTCTGGCTAATGGTTTGTCAATTTTGTTTATTTTTTCAAAGAACCAGCTTTTTGTTTTATTTATCTTTACTGTTGTTTCTTTCATTTCTTTTTCACTTATTTCTGCTCTAATATTTATGAATTTCTCTTCGTTAGCTAATCTTAAGGTTTTTTTGTTCTTCTTTTTCCAGTTGTTTTAAGTGTAGAGTTAGTCTTTTTGATGCTTTTCTTGTTTCTTGAGGTAAGATTTTATTGCTGTATACTTCCCTCTTGGAACTGCTTTTGTGGTATCCCATAGGTTTTGCACTATCATGCTTTCATTGTTTTCTTCTAGGAATTTTTTAATTTCATTATTATAAATGGGTGTTAGACTTTGTCAAAGGCTTTTTGTGCATCTATTGATATTATCATGTGATTTTTCTCTTTCACTTTGTTGATGTGGTGTATCTCACTGATTGATTTGCAGATATTGAAAAATCCTTGCGTGCCTGGGATAAACCTTACTTGATCATGATGTATGAGTTTTTTGATGTATTGTTGAATTCTGTTTGCTAGAATTTTGTTGAGGATTTTTGCGTCTAAATTGATATTGGTCTATAATTTTCTTTTTTTGTGTTTCCTTTGCCTGGTTTTGGTATCAGGGTGATGGTGGCCTCATATGTTTGGAAGTGTTTTTTCCTGTGCAATTGTTTGAAAGAGTTTCAGAAGGATAGGCATTAGCTCTTCTTCAAATGTTTGGTAGAATTCACCTGTGAAGCCATCTGGCCCTGGGCTTTTATATTTGGGTAGCTTTCTGATCACAGATTCGATTTCTGAGGTTGTGATTGGGTTGTTCATAATTTCTGTTTCTTCCTGGTTCAGTCTTGGAAGATCAAACTTCTCTAAGAAACTGTCCATTTCTTCCAGGTTGTCCAGTTTGTTGCTGTATAGTTGTTCATAATAGTCTCTTATCATCCTTTGTATTTCTGTATTGTCTGTTGTAACCTCTCTTCTTTCATTTCTGACTTTGTTGATATGGTTCTTCTCTCTTTTCTTCTTGTTGAGTCTGGCTAATGGTTTGTCAATTTTGTTTATTTTTTCAAAGAACCAGCTTTTTGTTTTATTTATCTTTACTGTTGTTTCTTTCATTTCTTTTTCACTTATTTCTGCTCTAATATTTATGAATTTCTCTTCGTTAGCTAATCTTAAGGTTTTTTTGTTCTTCTTTTTCCAGTTGTTTTAAGTGTAGAGTTAGTCTTTTTGATGCTTTTCTTGTTTCTTGAGGTAAGATTTTATTGCTGTATACTTCCCTCTTGGAACTGCTTTTGTGGTATCCCATAGGTTTTGCACTATCATGCTTTCATTGTTTTCTTCTAGGAATTTTTTAATTTCTTTTAAGATTAAGATTAATCTTTAATCTTTTATCTTTAATCTTTTAATCTTTAAGATTATGATTAATCTTTTAGGTATGGTTTTGTTTAGTCTCCATGTGTTTGCGTTTTTAGTGGGTTTTTTTCTTGTAGTTGATATCTATTCTCATAGCATTGTGGTCAGAGAAGGTGGTTGATATAATTTCAATTTTCTTGAATTTTCTGAGGTTTGATTTGTTGTCTGTCTTGGAGGGTGTTCTGTTTGCACTTGAGAAGGAAGTGCATTCTTCTGCTTCTGGGTGAAAGGTCCTAAGGATATCTATGAAATCCATCTCTTCTAATGTGTCATTTAAGGCTTGTGTTTCCTTATTAACTTTCTGTTTTGGTGATCTGTCCTTTGGTGTAAGAGGGATGTTAATGTCTTCTACTATTACTGTGTTACTGTCAATATCTTCTTTTATGTCTGAAAGTGTCTGCCTTATGTATTGGGGTGCTGCTGTGTTGAGTACATAGATATTTATGATTGTTATGTCTTCCTCTTGGATAGATCCCTTGACCGTTATATAGTGTCCTGCCTTGTCTTTTATAATCCTTTTTATTTTAATGTCTATTTTGCCTGATATGAGGCTTGCTACTCCAGCTTTCTTTTGATTTACATTTGCATGGAATATATTTTTCCATCCTTTCACTTTCAGTCTATAATTGTTTTTAGATCTGAAGTGGGTTTCTTTTTTTTTTTTTTTAAAGATTTATTTATTTATTTATTTTGGGCTGGGATCGGATTGGGGAGGGAGGGGAGCGGGCGGGCCACTTCCATTGGTCTTTCATTTCTCTGTTTTCATCCATCTTTGTTCTTTGGATCCTGCGGGTCTCCCATTGCGGTGGCATTTGTTGTTGCAGAGCACCGGCTCTGGGCGCCCAGAGCTCCGGCTCGGTGATTGGACACATCAGTCCAGCCGCTCCACGGCACGTGGGATCCTCCCAGGCCAGGGCTCGAACCGGCGCCCCTTGCACTGCAAGGCGGTGTCCTTATCCACTGGACCACCAGGGGAAGCCCTGTAGTGGGTTTCTTGCAGGCAGCATATATATGGGTCTTGTGTTTGTATCCATTCTGTCAGTCTGTGTCTTTTGGTTGGGGCATTTAGGCCTTTTACATTTAAGGTGATTATTGATAGAAATGATCCCATTGTCATCTTCTTAAATAGTATGATTGGTTAGTTTTGTAGATCTTTTTCTTCTCCTGCATTTGTTGTCTATATAAGTCCTTTTAACACTTGTTGTAAAGCTGGTTTCATGGTACTCAATTCTCTTAGTTTTTGCTTGTCTGTAAAGCTTTTGATTTATCCATCAATTTTGAATGAGATCCCTGATGGGGAGAGTATTCTCGGTTGCAGATTTTTCTCTTTCAGCCCTTTAAAAGTGTCTTGCCATTCTCTTCTGGCCTGTATGTTTTCTGTTGAGAGGTCAGCAGTTAAACGTACAGGATTTCCCTTGTACGTTACTTGTTGTTTGTCCCTTGCTGCTCCAAGTATTCTGTCTTTGTGTTTGGTCTGTGTTAGCTTGATTAGTATATATCTTGGCATGTTTCTCCTAGGATTTATCCTTTATGGGACTCTTTGTGCTTCTTCAACTTGATTGACTATTTCCTTTCCCATGCTGGGAAATTTTCAACTATAATCTCTTCAAAATTTTTTCATATCCTTTCTTTTTCTCTTCTTCTTCCGGGATTCCTATTATTCGGATGTTGGTGCATTTGATATTATCCCAGAGGTCTCTGAAATTGTCCTCAGTTCTTTTCATTCTTTTCTCTTTGTTCTGTTCTTCAGCCATTATTTCTACCATTCTGTCTTGCAACTCGCTTAGCTGTTCTTCTGCCTCAGATACTCCACCATTGAGTCCTTCCATCATATTTTTAGGTTCAACAATTGAGTTATTTATATTTATTTGTTGTTTCTTAAATTCGTCACTTGAACTGTTTGTCTCTTAGTTGTTTTTTAGTTTCCTACATGTCTTTCTCCAGTGTGTCAATTCTCTCTATTATTCTATTTTCACAGTTTTGAATCATCATTAATATCACTCCTCTGAATTCTCTTTCTGATAGTTTGTCTATTTCTTCTTCGATCATTTGGGTTTGTTTGTTTCTAGTTTGTTCCTTCATTTGTGCAGTGTTTCTCTGTCTTTTATGTTTTTTGATGTTTTATGTTTGAGTCTCGGTGTCAGTGTTTTCTCTCCGGGATTCCTAGTTTTGATCTTTGGCCAGTATATGGAGATTCTACCTCTGATCTGTTATGGCATTCAGTGGCATTAGTCCAAATATAAATGTATGAGAGACATAAGGTGTATCCCTGATAACTGGCAATTATAAAATCATGCCACTTTTATCAAATATAATGGAAAAACCATACATACATACATATCCATAACCAAATCTAGAAGGTCTAAAAGGGATAACATACGGGAGATTATTTTGGCAAACAACGCAACCAAAACTGATACCCAACTGTTAAGGTCTAACCTAACTGAAATATATCCTGGTTAACAAAACTACAACAATACCTCGACTGGAGAAATGTTAATTAAAGCAGTTATGTTGTTGCCCTTGCTGCTCCAAGTATTCTGTCTTTGTGTTTGGTCTGTGTTAGCTTGATTAGTATATATCTTGGCATGTTTCTCCTAGGATTTATCCTTTATGGGACTCTTTGTGCTTCTTCAACTTGATTGACTATTTCCTTTCCCATGCTGGGAAATTTTCAACTATAATCTCTTCAAAATTTTTTCATATCCTTTCTTTTTCTCTTCTTCTTCCGGGATTCCTATTATTCGGATGTTGGTGCATTTGATATTATCCCAGAGGTCTCTGAAATTGTCCTCAGTTCTTTTCATTCTTTTCTCTTTGTTCTGTTCTTCAGCCATTATTTCTACCATTCTGTCTTGCAACTCGCTTAGCTGTTCTTCTGCCTCAGATACTCCACCATTGAGTCCTTCCATCATATTTTTAGGTTCAACAATTGAGTTATTTATATTTATTTGTTGTTTCTTAAATTCGTCACTTGAACTGTTTGTCTCTTAGTTGTTTTTTAGTTTCCTACATGTCTTTCTCCAGTGTGTCAATTCTCTCTATTATTCTATTTTCACAGTTTTGAATCATCATTAATATCACTCCTCTGAATTCTCTTTCTGATAGTTTGTCTATTTCTTCTTCGATCATTTGGGTTTGTTTGTTTCTAGTTTGTTCCTTCATTTGTGCAGTGTTTCTCTGTCTTTTATGTTTTTTGATGTTTTATGTTTGAGTCTCGGTGTCAGTGTTTTCTCTCCGGGATTCCTAGTTTTGATCTTTGGCCAGTATATGGAGATTCTACCTCTGATCTGTTATGGCATTCAGTGGCATTAGTCCAAATATAAATGTATGAGAGACATAAGGTGTATCCCTGATAACTGGCAATTATAAAATCATGCCACTTTTATCAAATATAATGGAAAAACCATACATACATACATATCCATAACCAAATCTAGAAGGTCTAAAAGGGATAACATACGGGAGATTATTTTGGCAAACAACGCAACCAAAACTGATACCCAACTGTTAAGGTCTAACCTAACTGAAATATATCCTGGTTAACAAAACTACAACAATACCTCGACTGGAGAAATGTTAATTAAAGCAGTTATTCACTAGCAAATATAGTGGGGAAAGGAAGGAGGAGAATGGATAGGTAATGAAGAGAAATGGGGTCGTGTTGCACAGTTATGCAGAAAAAGATAGAGAAGATTTAGATATAATAAGATTTAGTATAGCAGGGAGAAATCTGTACAGAAATCAAGGGAAGGAATAGTTCTAAAGAGATTAGCAGTAGATATTATAATGTTTAAGAGTTAATGCAAAGAGAGAATTGTGGTTAATAAAAAAATAAAAATAAAAAAAGTAGAAAGCAGGACAAAGGCAACAACAACAAAAATGTCAAACATACCAAAACAAAGCAAAAAAAAAAAAAAAACTGTTCCTGGTTCTCAGTTGTGACTTTATCTTCTCATTTGTGTGTGGATCACCACCAATGCGCTCTGAGACGCATGGGTCGCTCTGCCTATCTGTCTCCTTTTTTGGCTTGTTGCCTGTAACTATGTATTTTTTTTTTTTTAATTTTAATGGTTGTTGTAAACTATACATTTTTATCTTGTCTCAATCTACCGTCAAGTAAGAGTCAGACGCAAGTAAGCAACTAACACTGAGATAAAAGCCTTCTGAATACTTTACCCTCTGTCTCATGAATTGAGTTTTTCCAGTCTGGTCAGTGGAACAGACACTGCCAGCCTTGAGTGCCAGACAATTTGTTTCAGTCTTTTTAGAGGAATCTTTCTCCAGATTCAAGTAGTTTTCTTACACATTTTCATCAGTATTTTCCCTGATGCTGGGGAAAATAGAAAGCAGAAAGAGAGGAACGATAGAGGATGAGACAGTTGGTTGGTATCACTGAATCAATGGATGTGAGTTTGTGCAAGCTCCATTTTAGGACAGGGAAGCCTGACATGCCACAGTGGCATTAGTCCAAATATAAATGTATGAGACATAACCCATACGGGAAAAAAAAAAGAAAACCATTACATACATATCCATAACCAAATCTAGAAGGTCTAAAAGGGATAACATACGGGAGATTATTTTGGCAAACAACGCAACCAAAACTGATACCCAACTGTTAAGGTCTAACCTAACTGAAATATATCCTGGTTAACAAAACTACAACAATACCTCGACTGGAGAAATGTTAATTAAAGCAGTTATTCACTAGCAAATATAGTGGGGAAAGGAAGGAGGAGAATGGATAGGTAATGAAGAGAAATGGGGTCGTGTTGCACAGTTATGCAGAAAAAGATAGAGAAGATTTAGATATAATAAGATTTAGTATAGCAGGGAGAAATCTGTACAGAAATCAAGGGAAGGAATAGTTCTAAAGAGATTAGCAGTAGATATTATAATGTTTAAGAGTTAATGCAAAGAGAGAATTGTGGTTAATAAAAAAATAAAAATAAAAAAAGTAGAAAGCAGGACAAAGGCAACAACAACAAAAATGTCAAACATACCAAAACAAAGCAAAAAAAAAAAAAAAAAAACTGTTCCTGGTTCTCAGTTGTGACTTTATCTTCTCATTTGTGTGTGGATCACCACCAATGCGCTCTGAGACGCATGGGTCGCTCTGCCTATCTGTCTCCTTTTTTGGCTTGTTGCCTGTAACTATGTATTTTTTTTTTTTTAATTTTAATGGTTGTTGTAAACTATACATTTTTATCTTGTCTCAATCTACCGTCAAGTAAGAGTCAGACGCAAGTAAGCAACTAACACTGAGATAAAAGCCTTCTGAATACTTTACCCTCTGTCTCATGAATTGAGTTTTTCCAGTCTGGTCAGTGGAACAGACACTGCCAGCCTTGAGTGCCAGACAATTTGTTTCAGTCTTTTTAGAGGAATCTTTCTCCAGATTCAAGTAGTTTTCTTACACACATTTTCATCAGTATTTTCCCTGATGCTGGGGAAAATAGAAAGCAGAAAGAGAGGGAACGATAGAGGATGAGACAGTTGGTTGGTATCACTGAATCAATGGATGTGAGTTTGTGCAAGCTCCTGGAGATGGTTAAGGACAGGGAAGCCTGACATGCCACAGTCCATGGTGTTGCAAAGAGTCAGATATAACTTAACGACTGAACTGACTGACTGATTCTTTTCTTATACTTGAGGGATGCTAATGCCTGGGGCCTTCTCTGTGCAGCTTTATTCTTTCTAGTAATCTGTTTGGTGAATTCCAGCCTCCTTTGTCTCCCCAGATGCTCAAGTCAGATAGCCCACAGGGTAACTTCTGGGTTACCTTGCATGTTCCAGAAACTTTTTCAAAGCAATAAGCTGGGGCAATCATGGGTATCACTCTGTTTCTTTTTTCCATTTCTCATGTCTAATGTCCTGTCTCTTGACAACTGCTGTTTCATTGGTCACTGTTTTGTTGATTAATTGATTACTTCACCCAAGAGGATAAATCTCATCCCTCCATCTTAGATGAAAATGGAAGTTTAATATGTCTATTTTTCCTGTTTCAAGGTCACTTGGGGTTCAACAGATCTAATCATTGATAGCTGTTTGTGCCTCAGCTAATTCCTACTGATATATATATATATATATATATATATGTATATATATATATATGTCATATACAATATAGAAAACATATCACTATGAGTGTATGTATATATACAGACATACATAAACATATATGTGTGTGTGTATATATATATATATGATATATACATCGGACAAAGAATGTTTGACTTAGTAAAAATTTGAAATCAGTCTGAAAGAAGTTGGTACTAGCCACTAGGATCTTTTTATATAGATGCTACTTGTTTCAAAGAGGTCATGAGTATAGTGTTGAAATTTTCTTAGATTCTAGCCCCGATTTTAAAAGCCTTCTGAATACTTTACCCTCTGTCTCATGAATTGAGTTTTTCCAGTCTGGTCAGTGGAACAGACACTGCCAGCCTTGAGTGCCAGACAATTTGTTTCAGTCTTTTAGAGGAATCTTTCTCCAGATTCAAGTAGTTTTCTTACACATTTTCATCAGTATTTTCCCTGATGCTGGGGAAAATAGAAAGCAGAAAGAGAGGGAACGATAGAGGATGAGACAGTTGGTTGGTATCACTGAATCAATGGATGTGAGTTTGTGCAAGCTCCTGGAGATGGTTAAGGACAGGGAAGCCTGACATGCCACAGTCCATGGTGTTGCAAAGAGTCAGATATAACTTAACGACTGAACTGACTGACTGATTCTTTTCTTATACTTGAGGGATGCTAATGCCTGGGGCCTTCTCTGTGCAGCTTTATTCTTTCTAGTAATCTGTTTGGTGAATTCCAGCCTCCTTTGTCTCCCCAGATGCTCAAGTCAGATAGCCCACAGGGTAACTTCTGGGTTACCTTGCATGTTCCAGAAACTTTTTCAAAGCAATAAGCTGGGGCAATCATGGGTATCACTCTGTTTCTTTTTTCCATTTCTCATGTCTAATGTCCTGTCTCTTGACAACTGCTGTTTCATTGGTCACTGTTTTGTTGATTAATTGATTACTTCACCCAAGAGGATAAATCTCATCCCTCCATCTTAGATGAAAATGGAAGTTTAATATGTCTATTTTTCCTGTTTCAAGGTCACTTGGGGTTCAACAGATCTAATCATTGATAGCTGTTTGTGCCTCAGCTAATTCCTACTGATATATATATATATATATATATATATATATATATATATATATATATATATATGTCATATAAAATATAGAAAACATATCACTATGAGTGTATGTATATATACAGACATACATAAACATATATGTGTGTGTGTATATATATATATATGATATATACATCGGACAAAGAATGTTTGACTTAGTAAAAATTTGAAATCAGTCTGAAAGAAGTTGGTACTAGCCACTAGGATCTTTTTATATAGATGCTACTTGTTTCAAAGAGGTCATGAGTATAGTGTTGAAATTTTCTTAGATTCTAGCCCCGATTTCTAGAAAAAATATATATTTCTAAATGTAACCGTGGAAATTATCATTAACACTTTTGTTTTCTTATTTAAAAATTAGAGGATAATGTATATAAAAATATGCAAGAATCACAGGAAACTCATATATCCAACCATCTGGATGAAATTGTTACTGCTGTCAGCATAACACCCAGAAATAAGCTTCACAACAAGCTGCTTCAGACAGCACTGTTCCAGCCTCCTCGAGAGAAGCTCCACCTCTGTAAAGAGAAAGCCAAGTCCTATGCGAGCAGTCATGAGGTAAGGAGCCTTTTCTTTCGTATCTGCACCCTGGTAATTGAGGAGTAGGAATTTCAGGTTGCAGTCCTACTCGCAGGAGTTTGGTACAAGAGAAAATATATGACAGTGAAATTTTCATAGTGTGAGTGGTATAGTACTCAGGGCACAATCAACATCATGTTTGCTGAATGAATGCAGAAATGAACAAACCAGTCTGCCCTGACCTTTGACAAGTGTCTACTAGACTGACCTGTTGTAGATTTGACCAACTGCAGGCATTTCCCATGAGTGAATAAATATTGATTGAATTCTTCCTGTGTGCCAGGTCTAGGCACTGGGATACAACACAAAGCAAATCACCCTTCTACTCTCAGGGAGTTTATATTTCTTAAATTCTTAATCTTTTTGTTCTCTGCATACTTCTTTTCCAACTCTCTTCAGAGTTTTATTCATTTACACATTCATTCAATATGGATTTCTCTACCATCTCTTATGTGCTGGGTCCTATTTGTCCATTTATTTATTTCACAAAGGTTTATCATGTATCTTATGTGTGCCAGGTGCTATACAGGGGCTGGGGGCATGAAAGGGATAACTATAACCTCTGCTTCAGAAGGACTCCTGTCCTGGTTGGAAAGATAGTTAAATAAGGATGGTCAGCGTAATTTCTGTGACAGACACAAGCTCAGGTATAAAGATGCAAAACCTGGGGGTTGAGGGGAGGTAGGGTAGGCAGTGACCCTGGAGTTGGAGGAGCAACAGCGCTTGAGGCATGCTTCTTGGGATGGGAACTCTTGGACTGCACTGATAACAGTGCTTAGGTGGGAGAGAAGACCAAGTAGGAAAGGGGACAATAGTATTCTCAGCAGAGGTGACACATGGGCAAGCGTCGAGGGTCTGAGGGTACACAGCCTGTTTGGAGAACTAAATGGACCTATGTGGGAAACAGGCTTTAGTTACACAGGGCAGGAACTCAGGTTAGATTATGGATAAGAGCTGGGGTCCAGAGAGTGTTCAACACCCAGTAAAAGCTTAGATTTTCTCCTGAGGGTACTAAAAACTGTCATAGGATTATAAGCTGGAAGGGCCATGAGCAAGTCTGAGTTTATGGAAGCAAGTCTGAGTTTCTCCTCTACTCAGGATAGAGGAGAAAGAGAAAGGAGATAAACTGGAGGAGGAGGGCCAGTTTGGAGGATGTTTGCAATAATCCTGGCAAAGAATTATGAGGGCCTATAATAAGGCAGAGGCAATAGAAATGCTGAGATCTTTTGATAAAAATTTGGAAATATGAATCAGTGAAACCTGGCAACTGAAGGCACATAGCAGGTAGAGAGGCAGGAGTGAGCCGGGGAGGGTCTGTTCAACTCCTGACTTAGGTCTCAGCCAGCTTGTGTGACTAGGTGCTTGTCAGTGCCCTTTGTTATTGTCATAAATATAGGAAGAAGAGCAGGAATATGGAGAGAAGGTGTGATTTTGTTCTTGATGGTAGCCTGCAATGCAGGAGACCCCAGCTCAATTCCTGGGTCAGGAAGATCTCCTAGAGAAAGCATAACCTACCCACTCCAATATTCTTTGGCTTTCCTGGTGGCTCAGATGGTAAAGAATCTGCCTCCAGTGTGGGAGACCTGGGTTTGATCCCTGGGTTGGGAAGATCCCCTGGAGGAGAACATGGCAGCCCACTCCAGTATTCTTGTCTGGAGAATCCCCATGGACAGAGGAGCCTGGCAGGCTACAGTCCATGGGGTCACAAAGAGTCAGATATGACTGAGTGACTAAGCATGCAACATGTACTTATTCATTATGCAACAGATGTTTTTTAGTACCTACTATGTGCCAGTCTGTGTGCTAGGTAGGTCTCAGCTGACAGCCTTCTCAACCCGATTTATGCAAAGAATTAAGCCCTAATGCCCTCAAGGCATTTGGTATATGTGATGAATCAACCTCTATGCATCTATAATAGTTGTTAGTTGCTAAGTTGTGTCCAACTCTTTTGCAAGCCCATGGACTGTAGCTTGCCAGGCTCCTTTCACCATAGGATTTCCAAGGCAAGAATACTGGGTTGCTGTTTCCTTCTCCAGGGGATCTTCCCAACTTGGGATCAAACATGCATCTCCTGCATTAGAAGGCGAGTTCTTTATCACTGAGCCACTAGGGAAGCCAATCTAGAATGCTACCAAAGCATTGGGAACCCCTAGATTCAGTGGTAAACAAGACAGCATGCATGCCCTCATGGAGCTGAGATAAACTGGAAGAGGGCCAGTTTGGAGGATGTTTGCAATAATCCTGGCAAGAATTATGAGGGCCTATAATAAGGCAGAGGCAATAGAAATGCTGAGATCTTTTGATAAAAATTTGGAAATATGAATCAGTGAAACCTGGCAACTGAAGGCACATAGCAGGTAGAGAGGCAGGAGTGAGCCGGGGAGGGTCTGTTCAACTCCTGACTTAGGTCTCAGCCAGCTTGTGTGACTAGGTGCTTGTCAGTGCCCTTTGTTATTGTCATAAATATAGGAAGAAGAGCAGGAATATGGAGAGAAGGTGTGATTTTGTTCTTGATGGTAGCCTGCAATGCAGGAGACCCCAGCTCAATTCCTGGGTCAGGAAGATCTCCTAGAGAAAGCATAACCTACCCACTCCAATATTCTTTGGCTTTCCTGGTGGCTCAGATGGTAAAGAATCTGCCTCCAGTGTGGGAGACCTGGGTTTGATCCCTGGGTTGGGAAGATCCCCTGGAGGAGAACATGGCAGCCCACTCCAGTATTCTTGTCTGGAGAATCCCCATGGACAGAGGAGCCTGGCAGGCTACAGTCCATGGGGTCACAAAGAGTCAGATATGACTGAGTGACTAAGCATGCAACATGTACTTATTCATTATGCAACAGATGTTTTTTAGTACCTACTATGTGCCAGTCTGTGTGCTAGGTAGGTCTCAGCTGACAGCCTTCTCAACCCGATTTATGCAAAGAATTAAGCCCTAATGCCCTCAAGGCATTTGGTATATGTGATGAATCAACCTCTATGCATCTATAATAGTTGTTAGTTGCTAAGTTGTGTCCAACTCTTTTGCAAGCCCATGGACTGTAGCTTGCCAGGCTCCTTTCACCATAGGATTTCCAAGGCAAGAATACTGGGTTGCTGTTTCCTTCTCCAGGGGATCTTCCCAACTTGGGATCAAACATGCATCTCCTGCATTAGAAGGCGAGTTCTTTATCACTGAGCCACTAGGGAAGCCAATCTAGAATGCTACCAAAGCATTGGGAACCCCTAGATTCAGTGGTAAACAAGACAGCATGCATGCCCTCATGGAGCTGAGGAGCAATCAACATTGTAAATAAACCAGCTAACTAGAGATGGTGCCAAGTGCTCTGGAGGAAGTACAGTGGGCCTGTCTTAGGTAAGGGGCACCTCTGTGAGGAGGTGGCATCTGAGCTGACAGGTGAAGAAGAAAAGAGCGAGCATAAAGAGCTGAGGGGAAGGAGTTCTAGGCAGAGGGAACAGTATGCATAAGATTTGTGTGGCACAAGCAGCATGACTGTGTTTGAAGTGATGAGAAGAAGCTTTGGGCTGAGGTGAAATATGTTGGAGAGGCAATTCGCCTGAGTTTTGCAGGTCTCAAGTTAAGTGCCCTGGAAGGTTACTGAGTCCTATCTGACTCTTGGCGACCCCATGGACTGTAGCCTGCCAGGCTTCTCTGTCTATGGAATTCTCCAGGCAAAATACTGGAGTGTATAGCTGGTCCCTATCCATGGGGATCTTCCCATCTCAAGGATCAAACCCAGGTCTCCTGCATTGAAGGCTGATACTTAAACATCTGAGCCACTACGGAAGCCCCTAGGAAGCCTTAAAAGTGTTTTTAAGAAAGTATTAACATGATGTACTTTGCCTCTTAAGATACCATTCTTTGGTTATTTTTTATTTTAAAAGCTTTCAGACTTACATAAAAGTTATAGAATGTCCTAGTTGTTAACATTTAGTTTATTTTTCATACTCTGTCATTATTTTTCTGAATATCTGAGAGTAGTTTACAAATATGTGATCTTTTACCCCTAAAGATGTCTGTTTCCTAAAAATAAAGGACATTTTCCTACATAACCACATAACCACACTACAGTGACTGAAACTACAAAATTAATAGTGGTACATATTATTATATAATCTATAAACCTTATTCATATTCCTCCAATTATCTCAGTAGTATCTTTTACAGGAAAAAAAATTAGATAGAGTCATGTTCCAGTCCATGAAATCGTGTTGACTGTAATTATTATGTCTCTTTAGTCTCCTTTAGTCTATTAGAATGGCACTTCCTGGCTGGCTCAGTGGTAAAGAATGTATCTGCCAATGCAGGAGTGGTGGGTTCAGTCCCTGGGTCAGGAAGATACCTTGGAGAAGGAAATGGCAACCCACTCCAGTATTCTTGCCTGGAGAATCCCATGAACAGAGGAGCCCTGTGGGCTATAGTCCATAACGTCACAAAGGACACAACTGCACATGAGCACAAAGCATGAACAAAATAGAACAGCTCCTTAGCCTGTCTATGCCTTTTATGATTTTGGTATTTGTGAAAGCAGACTATTAGTCTGCTTGGGCTGCCATAATAGAGTACCACAGACTGGATGGCCTAGACAACAGAAATTTACTCCTCACAATTCTGGGAACTGGAAATCCAAGATCAAGGTGCCAGCAGAGCTGGTGTCTGGTGAGAACTCTCCTCTTGGACCGAGGACCACCACCTTCTAGCTGTGTCCTCACATACATGGTCTCTTCTTCGTGTGTAGGTGTGGGAAGGAAGAGAGAAAGGCATTTCTTCTTAAAAGGACACTAACCCCATTGGATCAGGGCCCCACCGTTAGGACTCCATTTAACCTTAATTGTGTCATTAGAAGTCTTATCTCCAAGTGCCACACAGTGAAGGTTAGAGCTTCAACATAAGAACTTGGCAGGTGCCACAAATACATCCTCCAGGTATTTTGTCAAATTCCCCCAACTTGAATTTGCCATGTATTTCCTTATGATTAGTTTCAGATTATGCATTGGGGCAGAATTCCCACAGACCTGCAAAAGAGCCCTTTTCAGTGCATCTCTTTTCATATGCCTCTCATTAATAGGATGCCAAATTTAGCAGTTGGTTAAGGTGCTGTCTGGTAGGTTTCTTCATTGTGGAGTTGTTATTCTTCCCTTTATAATTAATTGGTATTTTGTGGGGAGAATCAGTGACACTATGAACATACATTATTCCTCATCGAAACTTCACCCCCTGCTTTTAACATGGATTGATGATTCTCACCTGAATCAGTTATTGCTGTGATATTTGTCAAATGGTGATTCTCTAACTTCACCCTGCTTTCAGTATATGTTTATTGGATTCTTTTTATGAGGAATAGCCTTTCCTTCTTCATGCTTCATTGTTCACTTGTTTATATCAGGATGGGTTCAGTAAATCCTATTTTCTCAAATAAGTTATGATTCATTAACTTAAATTATCATCAAAACTTAAATTATTGTGTATTTGCCAGCGGGAGCCCCTTCAATCTGGCTTCTGAGTCCTTCATATGCCTCTGTGATTCTTTCCTTGGTTTTTCAGGTTCATCTGTACTTTCCCTGCTCTAGCTGTAGTTTCAAGGAATGTTCCTTCCTCTTAGTAAGGAATAGTATTTAGACACCAAAATCTGTGTATGAAATACCCATTTAAAAATATCCATGGCCAAAACTACTGATCCTCAGCGTCACATGTTTTAGTATTAAGAATGATGTTGTGGGAAGAGCTCTGGACTTTGCATCAAGGAGCTTGACTGGGAGCTCTGATTCTGCCACCTGATGGTAAATCATCTCTGGTCTTGCTTTTCTTATTTAAATTGTGATGGGCTAGATTTTTTTTTCAAGGCTTATCCCAGTTCTCAAATTGTCTGCCTAGGGCTTCCCCTGGTGGTCCAGTGGGTAAGGACACCGCCTTCCAGTGCAAGGGGTGCCGGTTCGATCCCTGGCCTGGGAAGATCCCACGTGCCACGGAGTGGCTGGACCGATGTGTCCAATTACCGAGCCGGAGCTCTGGGGTGCATGTGCCCAGAACCGGCGCTCTGCAGCGACAGACGCCACCGCGATGGGAGGCCCACAGGAGCCAAGAAACAAAGACGGATGAAAATAGACAAATGAAAGACCAATAGAAGTGGCCCGCCTGCCCCCCTCGACCCCCGCTCAAAAAATAAATTAAAAAAAAAAATTGTCTGCCTACACATACTTCTCTTATACTTGCTACCCATGCCTGTTGGCTAAAACCTCTGAACTGACAGGATAAAGGTTGGAAAATCATAAGGGGCTATCCAGACTGCACATTCTAATAAGAAAGGTGAGAGTGGACAAGCTGCTCCTTCTGTTGCCTGGTCCCTGATACAGGTAGTGAGGACCCAGGTTGTGATCTGGGAGATTGGGTTTCAGCTGCATATCGCCCTTCCTTGGAAACTTATGGTTGAAACAGGTTCGCTGTCAGATCAGGTTCCCCCTCTCATTTTGGAAGCCTGTCTATCTAGACCTCTCAATGTTTTCATCATTTCTTTCTTCTTCATACACTGTATTTGTTTGCTCTGTCTCCAAGGAAACCAGTCCCCAAACCTCCTGTCTGTATGAAATACCCATTTAAAAATATCCATGGCCAAAACTACTGATCCTCAGCGTCACATGTTTTAGTATTAAGAATGATGTTGTGGGAAGAGCTCTGGACTTTGCATCAAGGAGCTTGACTGGGAGCTCTGATTCTGCCACCTGATGGTAAATCATCTCTGGTCTTGCTTTTCTTATTTAAATTGTGATGGGCTAGATTTTTTTTTCAAGGCTTATCCCAGTTCTCAAATTGTCTGCCTAGGGCTTCCCCTGGTGGTCCAGTGGGTAAGGACACCGCCTTCCAGTGCAAGGGGTGCCGGTTCGATCCCTGGCCTGGGAAGATCCCACGTGCCACGGAGTGGCTGGACCGATGTGTCCAATTACCGAGCCGGAGCTCTGGGGTGCATGTGCCCAGAACCGGCGCTCTGCAGCGACAGACGCCACCGCGATGGGAGGCCCACAGGAGCCAAGAAACAAAGACGGATGAAAATAGACAAATGAAAGACCAATAGAAGTGGCCCGCCTGCCCCCCTCGACCCCCGCTCAAAAAATAAATTAAAAAAAAAAATTGTCTGCCTACACATACTTCTCTTATACTTGCTACCCATGCCTGTTGGCTAAAACCTCTGAACTGACAGGATAAAGGTTGGAAAATCATAAGGGGCTATCCAGACTGCACATTCTAATAAGAAAGGTGAGAGTGGACAAGCTGCTCCTTCTGTTGCCTGGTCCCTGATACAGGTAGTGAGGACCCAGGTTGTGATCTGGGAGATTGGGTTTCAGCTGCATATCGCCCTTCCTTGGAAACTTATGGTTGAAACAGGTTCGCTGTCAGATCAGGTTCCCCCTCTCATTTTGGAAGCCTGTCTATCTAGACCTCTCAATGTTTTCATCATTTCTTTCTTCTTCATACACTGTATTTGTTTGCTCTGTCTCCAAGGAAACCAGTCCCCAAACCTCCTGTCTGTATGAAAAATAAAAAAAACAATAAATACAGTCTTACTAGCTTTGCAGAATAAAATGAAAACTGAAGCAAGGAGAAATGAGTTAATTGACAAATTGGCAAGGGATCCCCCATCTAGCGCTGGGTTCTGTGTAAGGGGCATTTCCTTGCTCACATGGCATGCTGGAAGGGAGGTGTGGATAGAAGCAGCCTCTCGTGGAAGCTGTCCAGCAAATGGCAGCAAAGCCTCAGGTCTTTACATATCCTTTACCCAATTATTATTTTCCCAGGAATTCATTCTAAGAAAATATAGATACGAGCAACATTACCCACACAGAAGAGAAAAATTTCTTAAATGGCCTAAGTGTTCAATATTTGTGGATTGAGTAACTCACTTATGATATATCCACATAAAAAATACTGTGTAACTATTAAAAAATTCTTATCATAGTAGATGACACTGGAGAAATATTTCAAATTGTCAAAATAAGTTATAAACTGATATGTAGATTATAAACCTATTTTTCAAAAGAAAAAAAATAGATTCACAGGAATGAAGAAGAAAGAGAGATTTAGCTATGAGATGGCAGGTAATTTTTCTTTTTCATTTTTTGCTCACCTGTATGAGTCAGTGATGCCATCCAATCATCTCATGCTCTGTTGCTCCCTTCTCCTCCTGCCTTCAGTCTTTCCCAACATCAGATCTTTTCCAATGAGTCTACTCTTCAGGTAACTAAAGTATTGGAGCTTTAGCTTCAGCATTTTCGATGAATATTCAGGGTTGCTTTCCTTTAGGATTAACTGGTTTGATCTCCTTGCAGTCCAACTGACAGGATAAAGGTTGGAAAATCATAAGGGCTATCCAGACTGCACATTCTAATAAGAAAGGTGAGAGTGGACAAGCTGCTCCTTCTGTTGCCTGGTCCCTGATACAGGTAGTGAGGACCCAGGTTGTGATCTGGGAGATTGGGTTTCAGCTGCATATCGCCCTTCCTTGGAAACTTATGGTTGAAACAGGTTCGCTGTCAGATCAGGTTCCCCCTCTCATTTTGGAAGCCTGTCTATCTAGACCTCTCAATGTTTTCATCATTTCTTTCTTCTTCATACACTGTATTTGTTTGCTCTGTCTCCAAGGAAACCAGTCCCCAAACCTCCTGTCTGTATGAAAAATAAAAAAAACAATAAATACAGTCTTACTAGCTTTGCAGAATAAAATGAAAACTGAAGCAAGGAGAAATGAGTTAATTGACAAATTGGCAAGGGATCCCCCATCTAGCGCTGGGTTCTGTGTAAGGGGCATTTCCTTGCTCACATGGCATGCTGGAAGGGAGGTGTGGATAGAAGCAGCCTCTCGTGGAAGCTGTCCAGCAAATGGCAGCAAAGCCTCAGGTCTTTACATATCCTTTACCCAATTATTATTTTCCCAGGAATTCATTCTAAGAAAATATAGATACGAGCAACATTACCCACACAGAAGAGAAAAATTTCTTAAATGGCCTAAGTGTTCAATATTTGTGGATTGAGTAACTCACTTATGATATATCCACATAAAAAATACTGTGTAACTATTAAAAATTATTATCATAGTAGATGACACTGGAGAAATATTTCAAATTGTCAAAATAAGTTATAAACTGATATGTAGATTATAAACCTATTTTTCAAAAGAAAAAAAATAGATTCACAGGAATGAAGAAGAAAGAGAGATTTAGCTATGAGATGGCAGGTAATTTTTCTTTTTCATTTTTTGCTCACCTGTATGAGTCAGTGATGCCATCCAATCATCTCATGCTCTGTTGCTCCCTTCTCCTCCTGCCTTCAGTCTTTCCCAACATCAGATCTTTTCCAATGAGTCTACTCTTCAGGTAACTAAAGTATTGGAGCTTTAGCTTCAGCATCAGTCCTTCCGATGAATATTCAGGGTTGCTTTCCTTTAGGATTAACTGGTTTGATCTCCTTGCAGTCCAAGGGACTCTTAAGAGTCTTCTCCAACACCACAGTTCAAAAACATCAGTTCTTCAGTACTCAGCCTTCTTTATGTCCAGTTCTCACATCCGTGCATGACTATTGGGAAAGCCACAGCTTTGACTATATGAACTTTTGTCAGCAAAGTGATGTCTCTGCTTTTTAATATGCTGTTAGGTTTGTCATAATTTTTCTTCCAAGGGGCAAGCGTCTTTTAACTTCACAGCTGTGGTCATGGTCCACAATAATTTTGGAGCCCAAGAAAATAAAATTGTTACCATTTCCATTTCCCCCCCATCTATTTGCCTTAAACTGATGACCCTGGGTGCCATAAGCTTAGTTTTTTGAATGTTGAGTTTTGAGACAGCTTTTTCAGTTTCTTCGTTCACCCTCATCAAGAGGCTCTTTAGTTTCTCTTTGCTTTCTGCTGTTAGTATGGTATCATCTGCATATCTGAAGTTGTTGATATTTTTCCTTGCAGTCTTGATTCCAGCTTGTGATTCATTCAGCTTGGCATGTCACATGATGTACTCTTCTTAGAAGTTCTTAGTTTACATACTGTTGAAGCCTAGCTTGGAGTATTTTGAGCATTACCTTGCTAGCATGTGAAATGAACACAGTTGTACAGTAGTTTGAACCTTCTTTGGCATTGTCCTTCTTTGGGATTGAAATGAAAACTGATTTTTAAAATTTCTTTGGCCACTGCTGAGTATTCCATATTTCTTGGCATACTGAGTGTGGCACTGGAACAGTTTCATCTTTTAGGACTTTAATGGAATTCCATCACCTCTACAAACTTTGTTTGTAGTGATGCTTCCTAAGGCCTACTTGACTTGACTTCACACTCCAGGATGTCTGGCTCTAGGTGTGTAATCACACCATCATGGTCATTTGGCTCATTAAGATCTATTTTGTATAGTTTTTCTGTGTATTCTTGCCACCTCTTCTTAATATCTTCTGCTTCTGTTAGGTGTTTGCCATTTCTGCCTTTTGTTGTGCACAAATCTGCGTGAAATGTTCCCTTGGTATCTCTAATTTTCTTGTAGAGATCTCTGGTCTTTCCCATTCTATTGTTTTCCTTTATTTCTTTGTATTGTTCACTTAAGAAGGCTTTCTTATCTCTCCTTTCTATTCTTTGAAACTTTGCATTCAGACAGTATGTCTTTTCTTTTCTCCTTTGACTTTTGCGTCTCTTCCTTTCTCAGCCATTTGTAAGTCCTCCTCAGACAACCATTTTGCTTTTTGCATTTCCTTTTCTTTGGGATGCTCTTGGTCACCACCTTCTGTACAGTGTTACAAAACTCCATCCGTAGTTCTTTAGGCAGTCTGCCTATCAGATCTAATCCCTTGAATCTATTTGTCACTTTCACTGTATAATCATAAGAAATTCTTTTTTAGGTCATACTTAAATAGCCTAGTGGCTTTCCCTATTTTCTTCAATTTAAGTGTGAATTTTGCAATAAGGAGCTCATGATCAGAGATCACTGTGTCACACCCCAAGACTTACTGGTGTAAAACAAAAATAATCATTAATTTTGCTCATGAATCTACAATTTGTGCAGAGCTCAGTGGGGTCTGGTCAGCTCTGCTCCATACAGTGTCAGCTGGGCTCAGCAGGTGTGGAGCATCTGCTGGTAGGGTGGCAGAGTCTGCAATTGACTGACTGATGCTGCCACCAGTCGTTTCCCTGTAGGCCTCTCTGAGGGGCTGCTTAGGCTTTCTCATGGAATGATGGTTAAGTTATTAGTCTTCTGGAGCTCTTGTGGCAAAACACCACAGGCTGGGTGGCTTCAACCAAGGAAGTTTGTTTTCTCACAGTTCTGGAACCTAGAAGTCTAATGTCAAGGCATTGGCAGAGTTAGTTTTATTCAGAGGCCTCTCCCCTTGACCTACTGATGCCTGCTGTTCCTCTGCATCCTCATGCAGTGTTTCTCTGTGTGCCCATTCCTATTGTCCCGTTCTCTTCGGATAAGGACACTAATGTGTTAGATTAGGCTCCCATTCAGATGACCTCATTTTAACTTCTTCACCTCTTTAAAGACCATCTCTCCAAATGCAGTTGTATTCTGAAGTACTTAGTACTCCAACGTATGAATCTGAGGGTGGGAGACACAACTCAGTCCACCACAAGTTCCAGAAGTGAGTACTTAAGAGGAGACAGAGAGTAGAAGCTGTCAGTTCTCTAAGTCCTGGACCCTGAAATTGGTGCTGCCTCATTTCCTCCACATTAATTTGACCAGTCATAAAACCCAGATTCAAAGAGAAGGGGATTCACCTCTTTAAAGACCATCTCTGGATGGAAGGAGTGTTGGAGGATTTAGGAGCTGTATTTTAAAACCACCAGCCTTGCTTTGAGCACATTGCTGCTCTCAACTGATCTGGAGCTAGAATCCACAGTTCACTATTCTCTCTGTCCTGGCGCTGGAGATGAAAATGTGTTTCTTACTCCTTTAACAAAATGCTGACCTCATTGGCGAAGCAAATATCCCATCTGCTAAAGAAGACCTTTGAATTGAGAACTAGAGGGTGTTATTTGAAAACTACCACCACTGGTCCACTTGTTGTGCCTGAATATGTAGGAGCTGGTCATTGATGTGCAAGGTCTTTATTCCCTAACATTTTTCACTGTTTCCTGTAAACATAAATGTACTGTATTTTTTTACTGGTTTGTATGTATATTTTCTATTTCATGCAACCAGACAAATACCCTGCCATCCCAAAACAGATCTTTATTTTCTGATGTTTCACACATGCTTAAAACCATGCCTGGCCCGTAATCATCGCTCAACAGATGTATCTTGAATGGATAAAAGTACACGCTGATTTTGTGCTTTGCTGTCTAACTGGTGGACCTGCTTTCCCTTCCTCTAGTACAAACAGGCTCTCCAGGAGCTCGTGCGCTGTGTGGCGCTAACGAGGATCTGCTATGGTGACTCACACTGGAAACTGGCCGAGGCGCATGTTAACCTGGCTCAGGGCTACCTCCAGCTGAAAGGTGAGTCCACCTCAGGCTGAGGATTGACAGGTCAATTTCTGCTTTTTTTCTAAGACTTAACTTTAGAAGGATCAGGTTTCCCTGGATATTCTCCTGTTCACACATCAAGAAGCCATTTCCTTTCACAAAGAGTCAATAAGATTGTTTTATATAATATGTTGAAAAGGGAGATTGTAGCCCTTCAGAGGTTTATTTTTTATGTTTTTAAAAGAAATTCTTAGAAAAAAAAAAGAAGTTCTTAAGGGAAATTTGATTGGCTAGTTTTAAAGGCATTGTAGAAATGGCCTAGAGCATAGAGTCAGAGCCTGAAATAGGAACCATTCACATATGTATTGATGGATAATCTCTTATCTGTGCGATAAACCACATCCCCCAAAATGCTAAATCAATCTGGCAATAAACAAAAGGTTATTTATTAGCTCATACAACTTAAAAATCCAAGAGGAAAGCTTACTGTGGACTTAACCACATCCACATTTTCAAACAACTTGGTCAGATTTCTGTTCCTGTCTTTTTCCACCACTTTTTTTCTGTATTGGCTCCATTCTTAGCCCAACTTTGCCTACATGGTGGCAGTAAGGTTTTGCCAGCAGCTTTAGGTTTCCCTCCAGAGTATTCCCAGGATAAAAGGAAAGTTCTCCATCAAAATCTCACAGTTTGGGGATTCTTACTGGGCTGAGTTGGGCTGTGTGCCAAAGACAAGAATGAACCTGAGGAAACAGAAACCCTCCAGTATTCTTGCCTAGAGAATCCGTGGGCAGGAGCCTGATGCACTACACAGTCCATGGGGTCGCAAAGTCGGACATGGCTTCATGAGCATACACAAACAATCTGATTGGCAAGATCTGACTTTGGCTCCGCTGGATTCTCGGGAGAGCCTGGCCTTGGAGAAATTACATGGACTGAGTGTGCAGGGGCCGGGCCTCCTCAGATGAAAACAAGGGAAGGGACAATGGATTCACAGACGGCAAGAACACTGACCCCTTCCCTCCTGGTTCAGGAGCTCGTGCGCTGTGTGGCGCTAACGAGGATCTGCTATGGTGACTCACACTGGAAACTGGCCGAGGCGCATGTTAACCTGGCTCAGGGCTACCTCCAGCTGAAAGGTGAGTCCACCTCAGGCTGAGGATTGACAGGTCAATTTCTGCTTTTTTTCTAAGACTTAACTTTAGAAGGATCAGGTTTCCCTGGATATTCTCCTGTTCACACATCAAGAAGCCATTTCCTTTCACAAAGAGTCAATAAGATTGTTTTATATAATATGTTGAAAAGGGAGATTGTAGCCCTTCAGAGGTTTATTTTTTATGTTTTTAAAAGAAATTCTTAGAAAAAAAAAAGAAGTTCTTAAGGGAAATTTGATTGGCTAGTTTTAAAGGCATTGTAGAAATGGCCTAGAGCATAGAGTCAGAGCCTGAAATAGGAACCATTCACATATGTATTGATGGATAATCTCTTATCTGTGCGATAAACCACATCCCCCAAAATGCTAAATCAATCTGGCAATAAACAAAAGGTTATTTATTAGCTCATACAACTTAAAAATCCAAGAGGAAAGCTTACTGTGGACTTAACCACATCCACATTTTCAAACAACTTGGTCAGATTTCTGTTCCTGTCTTTTTCCACCACTTTTTTTCTGTATTGGCTCCATTCTTAGCCCAACTTTGCCTACATGGTGGCAGTAAGGTTTTGCCAGCAGCTTTAGGTTTCCCTCCAGAGTATTCCCAGGATAAAAGGAAAGTTCTCCATCAAAATCTCACAGTTTGGGGATTCTTACTGGGCTGAGTTGGGCTGTGTGCCAAAGACAAGAATGAACCTGAGGAAACAGAAACCCTCCAGTATTCTTGCCTAGAGAATCCCGTGGGCAGGAGCCTGATGCACTACACAGTCCATGGGGTCGCAAAGTCGGACATGGCTTCATGAGCATACACAAACAATCTGATTGGCAAGATCTGACTTTGGCTCCGCTGGATTCTCGGGAGAGCCTGGCCTTGGAGAAATTACATGGACTGAGTGTGCAGGGGCCGGGCCTCCTCAGATGAAAACAAGGGAAGGGACAATGGATTCACAGACGGCAAGAACACTGACTGGCAACCCATGACAAGATGTACAAGAGCACATCTCTGTACTCTGTTTCTTCGACTAAAAAGTAATGATGTTGATGATGATGGTACTGACTTCCCAGGATTGGCCCAGTGAATAAATAAATGAAGTGAAAAACACCACAATGCTAAACATACAACTGCCACCCGATAAATTTAGGCAAATCTGACTATAGACTGATTCTACCTATTAGATCAAAGACTATTAGAGCCAGAATGGACCTTAAGATCATCTGGTTTAGACCATACCTCTTAAGCCCCATATTTTCTAGATCCAAGGGAAACAACTAGTTTCAGTTGAAACAGGTTCCCCTATGTCACACTGTTAATAGACAGCTGATCTGAGACTCAGATCTAGGATTTTGGTTGCCAGTACCAATGTCCTGGCATCTAGGATTTTAAATGTGAGGTGATTTTTTTTTTTTTAACCACAATCTGTTACCTTTCTGCATCATGGTGTTTTTTTTCCCCCTCAAATTAAAGCAAATACAGTATCTACTAATTACTGAGGGCTCATTGAGTACTGGCCTTCCCTGGTGGCTCAGATGGTAAAGAATCTGCCTGCAGTATGGGAGACCAGAGTAATCCCTGGGTCAGGAAGATCCTCTGGAGAAGGGAATGGCTGACCCACTCCAGTATTCTTGCCTGGAGAATCCCATAGACAGAGGAACCTGGTGGGCTACAGTCCATGGAGTGTCAAAGAGTCAGACATGACAAGGACTTATACCTTGACACTTTTGCTTTCACATTGAGTGACAGGAACCATGCTGTTTTCCTTGTATAATTTCCTTCAGTCTTCACTACCATGCAATGAGATGGGTAATATTGTTATTTCTGTCTACACTCGAGAGAACTGAGGCCAAGATTTCTGGGTAACTAATGGAGCAGGGATCCATTCTGGGCTGTCCGATTTCAGAGCTTGTGTGCTTGAACCTCAACCCGTGCTGCCTCCAGTAGGTTGAGTTCAAGTTCCTTGAAGAAATGGACCAAAATTCATCATGTCTTTTATAACATTACATATGTTATTGGCACTATTAAATTTCTGGTAAGTTTATTATGTACCTTTTTAAATGAAAAAAACAGAATTCTGTAAGTGTTCCTACAGGAATAGCATACCCTGGATTTTCTCCATCTGAAAATATATTCTGTTCTATAGACATAGAAACAGAATGCATTTCACATTTTGACAGCTTTTTTTTAGAGACTGAAGATACAGTTCCATGAAGAACATAAGACCTAAAGTACTGGCATATAAATAGAAGGGTGTGTCATTGTAGAGAAGAGGATGGGGGTATGGGAAAGCGAGAAATCCTAAGAGCTAAACAGTCATCCCCAGTGTCACCCTGACCATGTGTGGATGTGCCCGTGGAAGAACACTAGAACTGGCTGGGAATTAGTTCTTGGTAGTAACTGTTTTTTAAACTCCATTTGTTTTCATATCAGTCTATTATCATGTAGAAATAAGAGACCATAGCACATTAGCCCCTTACCTCATTGGATTTGTTTGTCAGTTTTGATAGATATTATCATATTTGTGTTATGTTAAAATAACTCTCTAAAGTTATGATTACAGATGGATGAGCAGAAGATTCCGAATTTTTGGTATTTCATTAAGATAGCTGTCACAAAGCCAGCCATTAAAATTTATGAATATTTTATTTCCTGCCCAGAATGCTGTAGTCTTTGTATTCCATTTGTTTTTTTATAATTATTTAAAACATTTCACGTCTGATATTGGTGAAGTTTTAGAGCTGTTCAGTTCCTGCTCATTCTGTTTACTTCTAAAAAGATCATTTGGAGCAAAAATTTTTATCTTGAGTACCAAGTGTGAAACACTTCTTTGTTTCTGTGAAACACTTATCTGAGGCCATTTGGGTATAATTTCCTTCAGTCTTCACTACCATGCAATGAGATGGGTAATATTGTTATTTCTGTCTACACTCGAGAGAACTGAGGCCAAGATTTCTGGGTAACTAATGGAGCAGGGATCCATTCTGGGCTGTCCGATTTCAGAGCTTGTGTGCTTGAACCTCAACCCGTGCTGCCTCCAGTAGGTTGAGTTCAAGTTCCTTGAAGAAATGGACCAAAATTCATCATGTCTTTTATAACATTACATATGTTATTGGCACTATTAAATTTCTGGTAAGTTTATTATGTACCTTTTTAAATGAAAAAAACAGAATTCTGTAAGTGTTCCTACAGGAATAGCATACCCTGGATTTTCTCCATCTGAAAATATATTCTGTTCTATAGACATAGAAACAGAATGCATTTCACATTTTGACAGCTTTTTTTTAGAGACTGAAGATACAGTTCCATGAAGAACATAAGACCTAAAGTACTGGCATATAAATAGAAGGGTGTGTCATTGTAGAGAAGAGGATGGGGGTATGGGAAAGCGAGAAATCCTAAGAGCTAAACAGTCATCCCCAGTGTCACCCTGACCATGTGTGGATGTGCCCGTGGAAGAACACTAGAACTGGCTGGGAATTAGTTCTTGGTAGTAACTGTTTTTTAAACTCCATTTGTTTTCATATCAGTCTATTATCATGTAGAAATAAGAGACCATAGCACATTAGCCCTTACCTCATTGGATTTGTTTGTCAGTTTTGATAGATATTATCATATTTGTGTTATGTTAAAATAACTCTCTAAAGTTATGATTACAGATGGATGAGCAGAAGATTCCGAATTTTTGGTATTTCATTAAGATAGCTGTCACAAAGCCAGCCATTAAAATTTATGAATATTTTATTTCCTGCCCAGAATGCTGTAGTCTTTGTATTCCATTTGTTTTTTTATAATTATTTAAAACATTTCACGTCTGATATTGGTGAAGTTTTAGAGCTGTTCAGTTCCTGCTCATTCTGTTTACTTCTAAAAAGATCATTTGGAGCAAAAATTTTTATCTTGAGTACCAAGTGTGAAACACTTCTTTGTTTCTTACAGTCATGATGGTATTTCACACTGCCCCAATTATCTCCATATGCCACTTGATGATATGAGATGTCTCCTCAGTAGATTCCCTGGCCAGAGGTAACTACTTCCCTGTCCAGCTGAAGTGAAAGAGAAACTGACGCTTCCTTTCTTTTGTCCACAGGAATGTCACTACAAGCAAAACAACATGCAGAAAAAGCCAAAGAAATACTCAACAACTCCATCATGCTTCCGTGCAATGACAATACAGATGTTTTCAAGTGTTCAGTTGAGCTATTCCATACCATGGGGAGAACCTTACTCTCCCTTCAAAAGTATCCTTTTGCCTCTAATCTTTACAAGTAGAAGTACCATGCAAAATGCTTGTATTTAATTTTTAAGGTCAAATCAAAAGTTGACAGGTGGTTCAGGAAAGGTGATGGGATATATGAGAGCCAAAGATGTCTGGGAACCGGGGCCCCAGAATGTGGCAACAAGTGTGAAGTTTCCTGAACACAGCTCAGGTTCAAGGAAGCTTCAGAGAATCTGACAAAAGCAGAGACACTTTCAAAGGAGATGCTCCAGTGTGGAAGGCTTATAAAGGAAGAATGGATGGAAATCCAAGCGCAGATCAAATTGTCATTTGCACAGTTAAGTTTCCAGTTTAGGACTTTTTGTATAAGTGATGGCTGGAGGCTCTTTGACAAAAGATTCTGTCTTCAGGCAGGAGGAGCTTCTCCATGATACATCCATGGCTTTTCCATGGCCGTTGTCCAGAAATAAAAGAGGGGGGACCACATTTGTGTCAGAGTAGCCACAGCTAAGACTTATACATCAGGGGTGCATGCTAAGCTGCTTCAGCTGTGTCTGACTCTTTGCAACCCGTGAACTGTCGCCCACAAGCTCCTCTGTCCATGGGATTCTCTAGTCAAGAATACTGGAGAGGGTCGCCACACCTTCCTCATATCAGTAGTGCTCTTCACTAAACGTGTAGTGTTCTCAGACCCACCCTGGCTCCTAGAGTCCTGATGTCATTCTCTTGACTTTCTATTTCTTGCCTGCCCTCCCTGCCCCTCTCTTTGTGCCCTGTTCCCTGCCCTACCCCCAACCCCATTTTCATTTCTTCCCCTACGGTTCCAGTGTAAAATATTTCAGTATGCTGATTTTATGATTAGGGCTTCAAAGGAGAAAGATCTTAGAGATACCTGAATCTGTGAGAATGAGAGGATTGTTGCTTGTTCTCTCTACCCCCCACCTCACACTCACCAAACAAACCAGGTGGAAGAGAGAAAATGACGGGAGCCTGGGAGAGAAGGAACCTTTGGTAGTCAGCACATTTACCTCTCTCAAAAGGGCAACACCAAGCCAATTCCTCAGGGCAGCGGTATGACAGAGGATTTGCACACCCTGAAAGGATGTGTTTGTGGAAAGAAGAGGGCAGAGAAAGGTCTGTTCTGGAAGAGATAGAGGATCCCCAGCAGACCTATGTGGCAGCCCTTAACCCAAGCTGGAGGAATTCGCTGTAAGTTAATAATCAGACTGCATGCACAGCTTGATTCCCAAGAGAACTCAGGGGCCCAGTGGACTCATTTTAAGAAGGAAAAGGCCTTGAGGGAGCACACCTAATGCTTCCATATGAACATAATCTGGGAAGGACTTTGACCCTGCTTTTAAAGATATTTTTGTGATCATAAGTGCACTCTTGTTAGTTTGTTTGTTTGGGAGTGTTTTTGGACATGAAGTGCAAATAATTCATCAGTCCGTGCAAACCTTTGGTATGTGTTTTTTTTTTGGGGGGGGGGGGGGGGGGAGGGGGGGGGAGCAGGCGGGCCACTTCTATTGGTCTTTCATTTGTCTATTTTCATCCATCTTTGTTCTTTGGCCCTTGTGGTCCTCCCATCACGGTGGCCTCTGTTGTCGCAGAGCACCGGCTCTGGGCACATGCGCTCCAGAGCTCCGGCTCGGTAATTGGACACATCAGTCCAGCCGCTCCGCGGCATATGGGATCTTCCCAGGCCAGGGATCAAACTGGCGCCCCTTGCACTGCAAGGCGGTGTCCTTACCCACTGGACCACCAGGGAAGCCCTGGTATGTGCTTTCAAGTTGATTTTTCCTTCCATCTTCTGATTCTTACTCTCGTTCTGTCATAAATATACTTTTTTAAAATATTTTTCTGATGTGGACCATTTTTAAAGTCTTTATTGAGGTTGTCACAGTATTGCTTTCTGTTTTATGTTTTAGTTTTTTGATCTCAAGGCATCTGGGAGTTTAGGTCCCCAACCAGGGATTGAACCCTCACCCCCTACACTAGAAGGTGGAATATTAACCACTGGACTACCAGGGAAGTCCCTCACAAACAGCTTTTTAAACAGTGATTTATGTCTTTAAATATGTATCTTTGAATAATAAATAGGACTGTTTTCTGCTCTTAGACATCTAGGTTTGTATAAATTTGCCATATGTGTCTCCCTGTGTTTCTCACTTTTATCCATTTGGCACTGTTTTTGGTTTGGGCAGCGGTATGACAGAGGATTTGCACACCCTGAAAGGATGTGTTTGTGGAAAGAAGAGGGCAGAGAAAGGTCTGTTCTGGAAGAGATAGAGGATCCCCAGCAGACCTATGTGGCAGCCCTTAACCCAAGCTGGAGGAATTCGCTGTAAGTTAATAATCAGACTGCATGCACAGCTTGATTCCCAAGAGAACTCAGGGGCCCAGTGGACTCATTTTAAGAAGGAAAAGGCCTTGAGGGAGCACACCTAATGCTTCCATATGAACATAATCTGGGAAGGACTTTGACCCTGCTTTTAAAGATATTTTTGTGATCATAAGTGCACTCTTGTTAGTTTGTTTGTTTGGGAGTGTTTTTGGACATGAAGTGCAAATAATTCATCAGTCCGTGCAAACCTTTGGTATGTGTTTTTTTTTTTGGTGGGGGTGGGGTGGGGAGGGAGGGGAGCAGGCGGGCCACTTCTATTGGTCTTTCATTTGTCTATTTTCATCCATCTTTGTTCTTTGGCCCTTGTGGTCCTCCCATCACGGTGGCCTCTGTTGTCGCAGAGCACCGGCTCTGGGCACATGCGCTCCAGAGCTCCGGCTCGGTAATTGGACACATCAGTCCAGCCGCTCCGCGGCATATGGGATCTTCCCAGGCCAGGGATCAAACTGGCGCCCCTTGCACTGCAAGGCGGTGTCCTTACCCACTGGACCACCAGGGAAGCCCTGGTATGTGCTTTCAAGTTGATTTTTCCTTCCATCTTCTGATTCTTACTCTCGTTCTGTCATAAATATACTTTTTTAAAATATTTTTCTGATGTGGACCATTTTTAAAGTCTTTATTGAGGTTGTCACAGTATTGCTTTCTGTTTTATGTTTTAGTTTTTTGATCTCAAGGCATCTGGGAGTTTAGGTCCCCAACCAGGGATTGAACCCTCACCCCCTACACTAGAAGGTGGAATATTAACCACTGGACTACCAGGGAAGTCCCTCACAAACAGCTTTTTAAACAGTGATTTATGTCTTTAAATATGTATCTTTGAATAATAAATAGGACTGTTTTCTGCTCTTAGACATCTAGGTTTGTATAAATTTGCCATATGTGTCTCCCTGTGTTTCTCACTTTTATCCATTTGGCACTGTTTTTGGTTGTGGCCTGTCCAGCGCTGCTGGCTGCTTTGTCGTGCTCCATAGAATGCCTCGGCCACCCTGTGTTTGTCCATCCTCCGAGCAGTGGGTACTCAGCTCAGCCCCAGCCTTCAGCTTCCACAACGGTGCTGCCGTGAACATCCCGTGCAGATCCACTTAGGAGTCTCAGGGAGACTTTTTCTGAGGTTTATGTCCAGGGACAGGATCGCATGGTCACAGGGTGCACTCGTACTTAACGTTCACCACACTGGCCAGTTGCTACACCCATCTGCACTCCCACTTGTGGGGCACATGGATTCCTGTTTCCTCACATCCCTGACAATATATGGCATAGCTGATCTTTCTAACCTTTGCCACCTTGATGCATATAAGTCATATCTACTTACTTTTCAATTCTACATATGTATTTCTCATTAGTGGGTTTGAGTACCTCTTGATATACAGCTTAGCCGTTTGGGCTCCCCTCCTATGAACAGCTTGTTAGTATTCTTTCTCATTTTTCTTTTGGGGCTTCATGTGGTTTTATATAATAACTGAGATTTCCTTATGTGTCATAAATTAGTGGTACTACAAATGTTTTCTTGCATATATTGCTCATTTATTAGTTTGACCTATGATGTTATTTGTGGTGTGAAACTTAAGTTTTCTAGAGTCAAATCCATTCATTATGATTTATGCTTTGGGGGTTTATTTAGAAAGTCTTTCCCACCCGATATTCTCCAGAATAGCCCATAGATTCTTTTTTTTTTTTTAAACCTTTATTTTACTTTTAACTTTTACAGAGTTTTGTTGTTTACAGATATGTATGTTCTCAGATTAGTCATATGTATATCCCCCCCTTCCCTCCCCTCCCAACCAGCACACAGCACCCCTGAAGGATCCCCTTTGCTCACAGAGCAATGACTATAGCTATTTTCTTCACTTATGATAGTACAGGCCTTCATGCTACTTCCTTTACGCCTCTCACCCACTGTTCCTTCCCCACAATGTCCATATGTCCACTGTCCATGTCTGTCTTTCTGTCGCTTCACTGCATGTGCCATCATCACCATCCTACTAGATTCCGTATGTATGTGTTAATATACTGTATTTGTCCTTCTCTTTCTGACTGACTTCACTTTTGATGATACGTTCTAGATCCAGCCACCTCATTAGGGTTGATTCTTCTGCATTTCTCTTTACAGCTGTGTAGTATTCCATTGTATATATGTACCAGAGCTTTTGGATCCATTCTTTCGTCGATGGGCATCTAGGTTCCTTCCATGTTCTAGCTATTGTATAGAGAGCTGCAATGAACATTGGGGTACAGGTGCTTCTTTCAGTTTTGATTTCGTCAGGGAATAGGCCTAAGAGTGGGATTGCTGGGTCATAGGGTGCTTCTACTTTTAGTTTTTTAAGAAATCTCCAGACTGTCTTCCATAGAGGCTGTATCAATTTACACTCCCACCAGCAATGCAGTAGTGTTCCCTTTTCTCTGCACCCTCTCCAGCATTTATTGTCTGTCGATTTGTGGATGATGGCCATTCTGACGGGTGTGAGGTGATATCTCATTGTAGTTTTGATTTGCATTTCTCTAATTATTAGTGAAGTTGAGCATTGTTTCATGTGTTTTGAGGCCATCTGTATGTCGTCGTTGGAGAGGTGTCTGTTTAGGTCCTTTTCCCATTTTTTGATTGGGTTGTTCGTTTTTCCAGTGCTGAGTTGTCTGAGTTGCTTGTAGATTTTGGAGATTAATTCTTTGTCTGTTGTTTCCTTTGCTATGATTTTCTTCCACTCTGTGGGCTGTCTGTTCAGCTCTTTTTGTAATTTCTTTTGCTGTACAAAAGCTTTGAAGTTTCATTAGGTCCCACATGTTCATTTGTCTTTTTAGTTCCACTATTCTAGTAGGTGGGTCAGAGAAGATCTTGCTTTGATTGATGTCCTTGAGGGTTTTGCCTATATTCTCCTCTAAGAGTTTGATGGTTTCTGGCCTTACACTTAAGTCTTTAATCCATTTTGAGTTGATCTTAGTGTATGGTGTCAGGGTATGTTCCAACTTCATTTTCTTGCATGTAGTTGTCCAATGTTCCCAGCACCATCTGTTGAAGAGGCTGTCTTTGTCCCATTTTATATGTTCGCCTCCTTTGTCAAAAATAAGGTACCCATAGGTGCGTGGCTTTATCTCTGGGTTCTCGATCTTGTTCCATTGGTCGATATTTCTGTTTTTGTGCCAGTACCATACTGTCTTGATGACTGTTGCTTTGTAGTAGAGTCTGAAGTTGGGGAGGCTGATCCCTCCAGCTCCATTGTATATATGTACCAGAGCTTTTGGATCCATTCGTTCGTCGATGGGCATCTAGGTTCCTTCCATGTTCTAGCTATTGTATAGAGAGCTGCAATGAACATTGGGGTACAGGTGCTTCTTTCAGTTTTGATTTCGTCAGGGAATAGGCCTAAGAGTGGGATTGCTGGGTCATAGGGTGCTTCTACTTTTAGTTTTTTAAGAAATCTCCAGACTGTCTTCCATAGAGGCTGTATCAATTTACACTCCCACCAGCAATGCAGTAGTGTTCCCTTTTCTCTGCACCCTCTCCAGCATTTATTGTCTGTCGATTTGTGGATGATGGCCATTCTGACGGGTGTGAGGTGATATCTCATTGTAGTTTTGATTTGCATTTCTCTAATTATTAGTGAAGTTGAGCATTGTTTCATGTGTTTTGAGGCCATCTGTATGTCGTCGTTGGAGAGGTGTCTGTTTAGGTCCTTTTCCCATTTTTTGATTGGGTTGTTCGTTTTTCCAGTGCTGAGTTGTCTGAGTTGCTTGTAGATTTTGGAGATTAATTCTTTGTCTGTTGTTTCCTTTGCTATGATTTTCTTCCACTCTGTGGGCTGTCTGTTCAGCTCTTTTTGTAATTTCTTTTGCTGTACAAAAGCTTTGAAGTTTCATTAGGTCCCACATGTTCATTTGTCTTTTTAGTTCCACTATTCTAGTAGGTGGGTCAGAGAAGATCTTGCTTTGATTGATGTCCTTGAGGGTTTTGCCTATATTCTCCTCTAAGAGTTTGATGGTTTCTGGCCTTACACTTAAGTCTTTAATCCATTTTGAGTTGATCTTAGTGTATGGTGTCAGGGTATGTTCCAACTTCATTTTCTTGCATGTAGTTGTCCAATGTTCCCAGCACCATCTGTTGAAGAGGCTGTCTTTGTCCCATTTTATATGTTCGCCTCCTTTGTCAAAAATAAGGTACCCATAGGTGCGTGGCTTTATCTCTGGGTTCTCGATCTTGTTCCATTGGTCGATATTTCTGTTTTTGTGCCAGTACCATACTGTCTTGATGACTGTTGCTTTGTAGTAGAGTCTGAAGTTGGGGAGGCTGATCCTCCCAGCTCCATTCTTCTTCCTGAGGATTGCTTTGGCTATTCGAGGTCTTTTGTGTTTCCATATGAACTGTGTTATTCGTTGGTCTAGTTCTGTGAAGGATGTTATTGGAAGTTTGATAGGGATTGCATTGAATCTATAGATGACATTTGCTAGTATGGTCATTTTCACAATATTGATTCTTCCGACCCAGGAACATGGAATATTTCTCCATCTGTTTAAGTCTTCTCTAATGTCTCTCATGAGTGTCTTGTAATTTTCTGTGTACAGTTCTTTTGTTTCTTTGGGTAGGTTTATTCCTAGATATTTGATTCTTTTGGTTGCAATGGTGAAGGGGATTGCCTCTTTGATTTCATTTTCTGATTTTTCATTGTTTGTGTATAAGAATGCCAGTGATTTCTGTATATTGATTTTGTATCCTGCGACTTTGCTGAATTCACTGATTAACTCTAGTAGTTTTGTAATAGTGTCTTTGGGATTTTCTATGTATAATATCATGTCATCTGCAAATAGAGAGAGTTTGACTTCTTCCTTTCCAATCTGGATTCCTTTGATTTCTTTCTCTTTTCTTATTGCTGTTGCTAGGACTTCCAGGACTATGTTGAATAGTAGTGGTGAAAGTGGACACCCTTGTCTTGTTCCTGATCTTAGAGGGAATGCTTTGAGTTTTTCACCACTGAGGATAATGTTCGCTGTGGGCTTCTCAGATATGACTTTCACTATGTTGATATAGGTTCCTTCTATGCCCATTTTTTGAAGAGTTTTTATCATAAATGGATGCTGTACTTTGTCAAAGGCTTTTTCTGCATCTATTGAGATGATCATGTGATTTTTGTCTTTTAATTTGTTGATATGGTGTATCACATTGATTCTCCTCTAAGAGTTTGATGGTTTCTGGTCTTACACTTAAGTCTTTAATCCATTTTGAGTTGATCTTAGTGTATGGTGTCAGGGTATGTTCCAACTTCATTTTCTTGCATGTAGTTGTCCAATGTTCCCAGCACCATCTGTTGAAGAGGCTGTCTTTGTCCCATTTTATATGTTCGCCTCCTTTGTCAAAAATAAGGTACCCATAGGTGCGTGGCTTTATCTCTGGGTTCTCGATCTTGTTCCATTGGTCGATATTTCTGTTTTTGTGCCAGTACCATACTGTCTTGATGACTGTTGCTTTGTAGTAGAGTCTGAAGTTGGGGAGGCTGATCCCCCCAGCTCCATTCTTCTTCCTGAGGATTGCTTTGGCTATTCGAGGTCTTTTGTGTTTCCATATGAACTGTGTTATTCGTTGGTCTAGTTCTGTGAAGGATGTTATTGGAAGTTTGATAGGGATTGCATTGAATCTATAGATGACATTTGCTAGTATGGTCATTTTCACAATATTGATTCTTCCGACCCAGGAACATGGAATATTTCTCCATCTGTTTAAGTCTTCTCTAATGTCTCTCATGAGTGTCTTGTAATTTTCTGTGTACAGTTCTTTTGTTTCTTTGGGTAGGTTTATTCCTAGATATTTGATTCTTTTGGTTGCAATGGTGAAGGGGATTGCCTCTTTGATTTCATTTTCTGATTTTTCATTGTTTGTGTATAAGAATGCCAGTGATTTCTGTATATTGATTTTGTATCCTGCGACTTTGCTGAATTCACTGATTAACTCTAGTAGTTTTGTAATAGTGTCTTTGGGATTTTCTATGTATAATATCATGTCATCTGCAAATAGAGAGAGTTTGACTTCTTCCTTTCCAATCTGGATTCCTTTGATTTCTTTCTCTTTTCTTATTGCTGTTGCTAGGACTTCCAGGACTATGTTGAATAGTAGTGGTGAAAGTGGACACCCTTGTCTTGTTCCTGATCTTAGAGGGAATGCTTTGAGTTTTTCACCACTGAGGATAATGTTCGCTGTGGGCTTCTCAGATATGACTTTCACTATGTTGATATAGGTTCCTTCTATGCCCATTTTTTGAAGAGTTTTTATCATAAATGGATGCTGTACTTTGTCAAAGGCTTTTTCTGCATCTATTGAGATGATCATGTGATTTTTGTCTTTTAATTTGTTGATATGGTGTATCACATTGATTGATTTGCGGATGTTGAAGAATCCTTGCATGCCTGGGATGAACCCAACTTGATCGTGATGAATGAGCTTTTTGATGTGTTGCTGAATTCTGTTTGCTAGGATTTTGTTGAGGATTTTGGCATCTAGATTCATCAGTGAAATTGGCCTATAATTTTCTTTTTTTGTGATGTCTTTGCCTGGCTTTGGTATCAGGGTGATGGTGGCCTCGTAGAATGTGTTTGGAAGTGTTCCTTCCTGTGCAATTTTTTGGAAGAGTTTTAGAAGGACAGGCATTAGCTCTTCTTTAAATGTTTGGTAGAATTCACTTGTGAAACCATCTGGCCCTGGGCTTTTATTTTTGGGTAGATTTTTGATCACAAGGTCGATTTCTGAGCTTGTGATTGGCTTGTTCATAGTTTCTATTTCTTCCAGGTTGAGTCTTGGGAGATTAATCTTCTCTAAGAAACTCTCCATTTCTTCCAGGTTGTCCAGTTTGTTGCCATACAGTTGTTCATAATAGTCTCTTAGAATCCTTTGGATTTCTGCATTATCCATTGTAATCTCTCCTTTTTCATTTTTGATTTTGGTGATCTGGTTCTTCTCTCTCTTTTTCTTGATGAATCTGGCCAGTGGTGTGTCGATTTTATTGACTTTTTAGAAGAACCAGCTTTTTGTTTTATTTATCTTTACTATTGTTTCTTTCATTTCTTTCTCATTTATTTCTGCTCTGATCTTTATGATTTCCCTTCTTCTGCTGGCTTTGGGGTGTTTTTGTTCTTCTTTCTCCAGTTGTTTTAAGTGTAAGGTGAGGTCGTCTGTTTGAGATTTTCCTAGTTTCTTGAGGTGGGATTGAATTGCTATAAACTTCCCTCTTAGAACTGCTTTTGCAGTATCCCATAGGTTTTGCACTGTCGTGTGTTCATTGTCATTTTCTTCTAGGAATTGTTTTATTTCTCCTTTGATTTACTCGGTAATCATTTGGTTTTTTAGGTATGTGTTGTTTAATCTCCATGTGTTTGTGTTTTTAGCGGTTTTTTTCCTGTAGTTGATCTCTAGTCTCACTGCATTGTGGTCTGAGAAGATGGTTGATATAATTTCAGTTTTCTTGAATTGACTGAGGATTGATTTGCGGATGTTGAAGAATCCTTGCATGCCTGGGATGAACCCAACTTGATCGTGATGAATGAGCTTTTTGATGTGTTGCTGAATTCTGTTTGCTAGGATTTTGTTGAGGATTTTGGCATCTAGATTCATCAGTGAAATTGGCCTATAATTTTCTTTTTTTGTGATGTCTTTGCCTGGCTTTGGTATCAGGGTGATGGTGGCCTCGTAGAATGTGTTTGGAAGTGTTCCTTCCTGTGCAATTTTTTGGAAGAGTTTTAGAAGGACAGGCATTAGCTCTTCTTTAAATGTTTGGTAGAATTCACTTGTGAAACCATCTGGCCCTGGGCTTTTATTTTTGGGTAGATTTTTGATCACAAGGTCGATTTCTGAGCTTGTGATTGGCTTGTTCATAGTTTCTATTTCTTCCAGGTTGAGTCTTGGGAGATTAATCTTCTCTAAGAAACTCTCCATTTCTTCCAGGTTGTCCAGTTTGTTGCCATACAGTTGTTCATAATAGTCTCTTAGAATCCTTTGGATTTCTGCATTATCCATTGTAATCTCTCCTTTTTCATTTTTGATTTTGGTGATCTGGTTCTTCTCTCTCTTTTTCTTGATGAATCTGGCCAGTGGTGTGTCGATTTTATTGACTTTTTAGAAGAACCAGCTTTTTGTTTTATTTATCTTTACTATTGTTTCTTTCATTTCTTTCTCATTTATTTCTGCTCTGATCTTTATGATTTCCCTTCTTCTGCTGGCTTTGGGGTGTTTTTGTTCTTCTTTCTCCAGTTGTTTTAAGTGTAAGGTGAGGTCGTCTGTTTGAGATTTTCCTAGTTTCTTGAGGTGGGATTGAATTGCTATAAACTTCCCTCTTAGAACTGCTTTTGCAGTATCCCATAGGTTTTGCACTGTCGTGTGTTCATTGTCATTTTCTTCTAGGAATTGTTTTATTTCTCCTTTGATTTACTCGGTAATCATTTGGTTTTTTAGGTATGTGTTGTTTAATCTCCATGTGTTTGTGTTTTTAGCGGTTTTTTTCCTGTAGTTGATCTCTAGTCTCACTGCATTGTGGTCTGAGAAGATGGTTGATATAATTTCAGTTTTCTTGAATTGACTGAGGTTAGATTTGTGGCCCAAGATGTGGTCTATCCTGGAGAATGTTCCGTGAGCACTTGAGAAGAAAGTGTATTCTTCTGCTTTTGGATGGAAAGTCCTAAAGATATCGATGAGGTCCATTTCTTCTAGTGTGGCATTTAAGGCTTGTGTTTCTTGATTAATTTTCTGTTTGGATGATCTGTCCATTGGTGTGACAGGAGTGTTAAAGTCTCCTACTATGATTGTGTTGCTGTCAATGTCTTCTTTTATGTCTGAAAGTGTTTGTCTTATGTATTGGGGTGCTCATGCATTGGGAGCATAGATATTTATGATTGTTATGTCTTCTTCTTGGATCGATCCCTTAATCATGATGTAGTGACCTGCCTTGTCTCTTAGAATCTTCTTTACTTTAAAATCTATTTTATCTGATATGAGGATTGCTACTCCAGCTTTCTTTTGATTTCCATTTGCATGGAATATCTTTTTCCAGCCTCTCACTTTCAGTCTATGAGTGTCTCTAGGTCTGAAATGAGTTTCCTGGAGGCAGCATATGTATGGGTCGTGTTTTTGGATCCATTCAGCCACTCTGTGTCTTTTGGTTGGGGCATTTAGTCCATTGACCTTCAAAGTAATTTTTGATACAAATGATCCTATTGTCATCTTCTTGGATGTTGTGATGGGTTTGTTTCATGGATCTTCTCCTTTTATACTTGTTGTCTATATAAGTCCCTTTAACATTTGTTGTAAGGCTGGTTTGGTGTGACTAAATTCTTTTAATTTTTGCTTGTCTGTAAAGCTTTTGATTTCTCCATCAATTTTGAATGAGATCCTTGCAGGGTAGAGGATTCTTGGTTGCAGATTATTCTCTTTCATCCGTTTAAATGTGTCCTGCCATTCCCTTCTGGCCTGCAGCGTTTCTGTTGAAAGATCAGCTGTTAAACGGATGGGCTTTCCCTTGTATGTCACTAGTTGTTTTTCCCTTGCTGCTTTGAGAATTCTATCTTTGTGTTTAATTTGTGTTAATTTCATTAATATGTGTCTTGGTGTGTTTCTTCTCGGATTAATTCTGTTAGGTACTCTTTGTGCTTCTTGGACTTGATTGACTATTTCTTTTCTCATGATGGGGAAATTTTCAACTATAATCTCTTCAAAAATTTTTTCATAGCCTTTCTTTTTTTCTTCTTCTTCTGGAACCCCTATAATTCGAATATTGGTGCGTTTGATATTATCCCAGAGGTCTCTGAGGCTGTCCTCTACTCTTTTCATTCTTTGAGCTAGAGTCTGTTTTTCAGCAGTTACTTCCACCATTTTATCTTCCAGCTCACTTATCCGGTCTTCTGTCTCAGATACTCTGCTCTTGATTCCTTCTACAGTGTTTTTCAGTTCAGCAATTGAGTTGTTTGTCTCTGTTACTTTTTTGGTAAGTTCTTGTATTTCTTTATTCAGTGTGTTAGTTGTATCTTGCAACTTCTCTGAAATTCTGTTTTCAGTGTCTTTGATCATCTTTACTATCATTCTTCTGAAATCACTTTCAGAAAGTTTGTCCAAATTCTCTTCATTAATTTGATCTTGTGTGTTTGTGGATTGTTCCTTCTCTTGTGTGGTATTTCTCTGCCGTTTCATTGTTATTATTAATTTTTTAAAACTGACTCTGTTTGGGATTTCCTTTTCCCAGACTTTGAGTTACATCTGTTGGTGTTTGTTGTTTGGATGTGGCTTCTATTCTGGGTGATGCTGGTGGTTGGGTGATGTCAGGACTTGCATACAAGTGATTACCTTTGTTGGCGTTCTCACTTGTATACTGTTCTTTAGTGTTAGGCATTCTCTAGTATTGTAGAGTTTTGGAGTCAGTGCACCCTCCTTAAAACCCCGGGGCTTGTTGCCTGACCAGGGAATGAAGATTTCACGGCTGGTTTGTTATGACATTAAATGATATTAAAACATATATATGCAAATGAGAAACAGAAGGTATACCTTTGACAAATGGCAATTTAAAAATTATGCAAGTACTATCTAGCGTATTGAATTATACACATAAACATATATACCTATAATATAACCCAAGCATTCCAATCAAAAATACAGTACAATACGTTAGCACGGCGAATAGAGAAATCCAAGAATGATATCCACCAGTTAATAAGCAAACTAAGTAGAGTACCAATTGGAGAATAATGCTAGAGCGGGATCCCCATTGGGGATAAGGCAATGAGGACAGAACAGACTAAGAAATATGGTGGGGAAAGGGAAAAAGAGAAAGGGAGGATAGAAGAGAAATATAGAATAATATTGCAAAGTTAAATATAGGGAGATAAAGATTTGTATGTATTAGAATTTAGTGCTATAGGAAAGGCGCTTCAGAGAAAGCAAAGAATTATAGAGGAAGTAGTAGTACAAATGAAAAATTATTAAAAATTAAAATATCTAAATTTTATAGAAAAATATAGAAAAACAAAGCAAAAATAATAAAAACAAACAAAACCCCCACAGCACCTTAAAAGGCCAATGGGGAACCAGAAGTTTATACCAAAATAAAATGTGTGGTTTAAAAGGAAAAAGAAAAAAAAAATTATGTAAACTTGAATATATTCAGTCTTACTGATAAGATTAGTAGCTTCAATAGAATTCAGTGAAGGAAATGAACACACCCACTCTCTCTCTCACACACACCCCCAAGAAAAGAAAAGAAAAAAAATAAAAGCGGTGGGTGCACTGAGTGGGTTTGGAAAAAAGAGAAAAAAAAAAAATTGAAACAAAGTAATACAATACAAAAAATGAAATTTTAAAGTCCAGCAGTAACTCCAGCTTCAGACAAAACGTGAAAATAGTGTTTCTGTTCTTCTGTCTCTTGCTGTCTATTCAGGAATTATCAGTCTTTCTCTTGCCTCTGGCAGTGGTTGGATCTGAAGACCCTTTGACTGCTTGTATGTTTAGGCGTATTCCAGAATTAAAAGGCCCGCCCAGGCTGGCCCTGGGAGTTTCTTAATCCAAATCCCTTTTCTTGCTGGGTGGAGCTAAATTCCCTCCCTGTAGCTTGACCAGCAGCCCTGCAGTTTGACCAGCAGCCAAACTACAGTAGGGAAAATGGCGTCTGTCTCACAGAGGATTTATTCCCACACGCTCTATGGGAAGCACTTCCACAGTGCCCCCGACCCTGCTGCAGGCCACCGTCGACCCCCGCCACCGCGGGAGACGTCAGGTTACTCAGAGGTGAGTCTGGCACAGTCTCATGCAGGATCGCTATTCCTCTCTCCTGGATCACAGTGCGCAGAGACTTTCCAGTCCTCTTCGGCGACTCTGTGATCGGGTTAATGGTAACCTCCTCCAAAGGGAACTGAGTGCCGCCCTTCCGAGGCCTGCTCAAGGGCACCTCTAGCTCAAGGGGGCACCTGGACCCTCCAAAGCAGGTCTGGCTCAGTCCCTTGTGGGTGTCAGTGCTCCTGTCCTGGGTTTTGATCTGCAACAGGCTTTGCGCCTTTGGCCTGCCCAACCTCTCCGGCGGGTATGAGGTTTGACTTTTAAAAGTTCGATTGCGCCCCTCCTACCGTCTTGATGCGGCTTCTCCTTTGTTCTTCGATGTGGGGTGTCCTCTCTGTGATCAGATCCAACGTCCTTTCGTCGATGGTTTCCCAGGAACTCGTCGCAATTCAGGCGATTTTGCAGGAGAGATGAGTGCACGTCCTTCTACGCCGCCATCTTAGCTCCACCTAGCCCATAGATTCTTGCTTTAACCTGTCCCATATGTTTTAACATGGAACTCACATCAAGCTTTTAATAAATTCATAGCTTAGTTTATAAATTAGTCTTTAATCCAAGGACTACGCAAATGATATGTGTTCTAGTTTGCAGATATATGTGATTTTTTTCAAGATACTCTTGATGTTACTGATTTCTACTTTTCTTGTATTGTTGGCAGAAACATATTTGTATAGTATCAGCTCTCTGAAATTTACTGAAGCTTCTTTGTGACCTATTCCATAGTTAATTTTTGTGAATGTTCTAAGTATGTTACAAAAGGAAATTGTATTCTTTCCTTGCTGTGTTTAAGGTTTTGATAAATCTGCATTAGAATAACTTTATTAGTTCTGTTACTTGGATTTATATTTTTTAATCTGTTTTCAATTTGATACATTAGTTTTTAAGGTAAGTGTGCATACATTTTGAACTATAATTATCGATCCATCTATAGCTTCCCATGGTTCTGCCAGTCATTGTTATATATATTCTAATATATTCTGTTGGGTAAGAGGAGAGTTAAACAGCATATTTTCTTAATCTGCTATTTTATTTGTCATTATGTACTGTTCTTCTTTGTTCCCTATGTCTGTATCTATTTTGGCTGATATTAAAATGGATACTCTAGCTCTCTTGACATCAATTTTCCTATAATACCTTTTTCCATCTCTTAATTTTCAGTCTTCATATTTTTTCCTTTTAAATTTCTGATGTATTTGAGTTTTTAAATTTCCTCTGGTCTGCCAGTTTTATGTTCCTTTCTTTCTTTTTTCTTGCCTTCTTTAGTTTAGTCAAATATTTTTGACATTCTATTTCTCTATCAACTGGTAAGTTACACATCACTGTATTTTTCTTCTAGTGATTACCACTGAATTTTTTTCTTATATGCCTGGCATGTTACACTCTAAGATAATTAGTCAGTTAAACACTTTCTGGCTGATGTAAGAAGTATGAGTATGTTAATTAAGTATGTTAATTCTCTCTTCCTTCTACTCGGTGCTATATTGTTCTGTACTTAAATCACCATATATTTCATGCCACAGACAAGAATGAAGAGGAAGAAGATATTTGTAATGCAAATGCATATAACTAGCAAAGGATTCATAATTAGAATCTGTACAAGCTCCTATATGTCAATTAAACCAAGACAAACAACTGAATAGAAAGGCTGGCAAGAGACTTTTTCCCGCACCATGCAGCTTACAGGTAAAATCCAATGTGATTTTTTTCAAGATACTCTTGATGTTACTGATTTCTACTTTTCTTGTATTGTTGGCAGAAACATATTTGTATAGTATCAGCTCTCTGAAATTTACTGAAGCTTCTTTGTGACCTATTCCATAGTTAATTTTTGTGAATGTTCTAAGTATGTTACAAAAGGAAATTGTATTCTTTCCTTGCTGTGTTTAAGGTTTTGATAAATCTGCATTAGAATAACTTTATTAGTTCTGTTACTTGGATTTATATTTTTTAATCTGTTTTCAATTTGATACATTAGTTTTTAAGGTAAGTGTGCATACATTTTGAACTATAATTATCGATCCATCTATAGCTTCCCATGGTTCTGCCAGTCATTGTTATATATATTCTAATATATTCTGTTGGGTAAGAGGAGAGTTAAACAGCATATTTTCTTAATCTGCTATTTTATTTGTCATTATGTACTGTTCTTCTTTGTTCCCTATGTCTGTATCTATTTTGGCTGATATTAAAATGGATACTCTAGCTCTCTTGACATCAATTTTCCTATAATACCTTTTTCCATCTCTTAATTTTCAGTCTTCATATTTTTTCCTTTAATTACTGATGTATTTGAGTTTTTAAATTTCCTCTGGTCTGCCAGTTTTATGTTCCTTTCTTTCTTTTTTCTTGCCTTCTTTAGTTTAGTCAAATATTTTTGACATTCTATTTCTCTATCAACTGGTAAGTTACACATCACTGTATTTTTCTTCTAGTGATTACCACTGAATTTTTTTCTTATATGCCTGGCATGTTACACTCTAAGATAATTAGTCAGTTAAACACTTTCTGGCTGATGTAAGAAGTATGAGTATGTTAATTAAGTATGTTAATTCTCTCTTCCCTTCTACTCGGTGCTATATTGTTCTGTACTTAAATCACCATATATTTCATGCCACAGACAAGAATGAAGAGGAAGAAGATATTTGTAATGCAAATGCATATAACTAGCAAAGGATTCATAATTAGAATCTGTACAAAGCTCCTATATGTCAATTAAACCAAGACAAACAACTGAATAGAAAGGCTGGCAAGAGACTTTTTTTCCCCGCACCATGCAGCTTACAGGATATTAGTTCCCCAAGCAGATACGGAATGATGGCAGTGACAGTGCTGAGTCCTAACTACTGAACTCCCAGGAAACTCCCAGGCAGAAGACTTTCACAAAAAAAGCATACCCACATAGCTCATTAGGTGACATTCCCCTCATAAGTCACCAGAGAAATAAAGTTAAAGTCACAGGGTACTTTACTAATATTGCTAAAAGGTTTTTTAAAATTTATTCATTTACTTTTGGCTGTTCTGGGTTTTCACTGCTGCCACAGGCTCTTCTCTAGTTGCAGGGAGTGGGGGCTACTCTCTAGTTGAGGTGAGCAGGCCTCTTGTTGCGGGGACCTCTCTTGTTGTGGAACTTGGACTCTAGGGCACATGGCTTCAGTAGTAGTGGCAGATGAGTTCAATAGTTGCGACTCCGAGGCCCTAGAGCACAGGTTCCATCATTGTGGCTCACGGGCTTAGTTGCTCCGCAGCGTGTGGGATCTTCCCAGATCAGGGATCAAACCCGAGTCTCCTGCATTGGCAGGCGAACTCTTTGCCACTGAGCTACCAAGGAAGCCCAAAGTTTTCAAAAGATTCATCACATCATTGGCAAGTATATAGAGCTCTCATGTTTTCTCATATGTGGTTGTTTAGCATATATTTGGTATAGCTACTTTGGAAAACTGTTTAGTTTTATTACTAAGTTTAAATGCTTGAATACTCTATAATGCAGCAGTATCATTCCCAAATACACAGCCAACAGAAATGCACCCATATGTTCACCACAGGACAAAGCCAAGAATTGTCCAAAGCTGGGTTAATTGTAATAGCCAAGAGTCAGAAACAAGGAAAATGATGAGCAGCAGCAGAGGAGATACAATTATGACATGTTCATACAAAGAAATTGATCAAACTGCTTAACATGATGGACAACTCCCACAAATATGATATTTGTGAAATAAGCCAGACTGAAAAGAGTCCATACTGTACGGTTCCATTTACCTAACAGGAGGAAGAACAGTGGCTGCCAGTCTAGAAACAGAAGATACACAGATATGAGGTCCAAGATCTGATAGTCGTGTGCCAAAAATAAAAAGCTGGCACGAGACTTTTCTTCCCCGCACCATGCAGCTTACAGGATATTAGTTCCCCAAGCAGATACGGAATGATGGCAGTGACAGTGCTGAGTCCTAACTACTGAACTCCCAGGAAACTCCCAGGCAGAAGACTTTCACAAAAAGCATACCCACATAGCTCATTAGGTGACATTCCCCTCATAAGTCACCAGAGAAATAAAGTTAAAGTCACAGGGTACTTTACTAATATTGCTAAAAGGTTTTTTAAAATTTATTCATTTACTTTTGGCTGTTCTGGGTTTTCACTGCTGCCACAGGCTCTTCTCTAGTTGCAGGGAGTGGGGGCTACTCTCTAGTTGAGGTGAGCAGGCCTCTTGTTGCGGGACCTCTGTTGTTGTGGAACTTGGACTCTAGGGCACATGGCTTCAGTAGTAGTGGCAGATGAGTTCAATAGTTGCGACTCCGAGGCCCTAGAGCACAGGTTCCATCATTGTGGCTCACGGGCTTAGTTGCTCCAGGCGTGTGGGATCTTCCCAGATCAGGGATCAAACCCGAGTCTCCTGCATTGGCAGGCGAACTCTTTGCCACTGAGCTACCAAGGAAGCCCAAAGTTTTCAAAAGATTCATCACATCATTGGCAAGTATATAGAGCTCTCATGTTTTCTCATATGTGGTTGTTTAGCATATATTTGGTATAGCTACTTTGGAAAACTGTTTAGTTTTATTACTAAGTTTAAATGCTTGAATACTCTATAATGCAGCAGTATCATTCCCAAATACACAGCCAACAGAAATGCACCCATATGTTCACCACAGGACAAAGCCAAGAATTGTCCAAAGCTGGGTTAATTGTAATAGCCAAGAGTCAGAAACAAGGAAAATGATGAGCAGCAGCAGAGGAGATACAATTATGACATGTTCATACAAAGAAATTGATCAAACTGCTTAACATGATGGACAACTCCCACAAATATGATATTTGTGAAATAAGCCAGACTGAAAAGAGTCCATACTGTACGGTTCCATTTACCTAACAGGAGGAAGAACAGTGGCTGCCAGTCTAGAAACAGAAGATACACAGATATGAGGTCCAAGATCTGATACTTGTTGCGTGTGTTGAGACCTGGCTAATGTTATTAGCAATTAATGTTAAGCACTTACTACAAAATTGAGTAAATTATCCTGACAAAATTCAGAGTCTCCTGCACACTTTCCAATTTAGTAGTACCAAACCTTGTCAGCAGAGGGCGAGCCATGTACGTATATGTGCTGAATACCTGCTGAGAATTTAATACTCCAAGCTGTCTTACAAAGTCACAGTTACGAGTTACACATTGTGTTTAAGAGAGTGGTTTTTTAAACTTCACTGTTTCTTGTTGTCCTTATTCTTCACTGTAACATGTTCACTGGAACATATATATTTAAACTGCAAAGTTTTCCTGCAGTCACTGTTTCCCCATTGAAGTGTGAATATTTTGTTCAAACTGATATGCTTTAGAAAGTAACAAGGTTTGGGTTTTGTATGTTTCTACATTCAGTTATGCTCAGGACAACCAGGACTTTTTCTTTTGCCCTGTCTTGGAAGTAAAAGACCAGGATAATTCCTTAGGCAGCTCTCGTGGGATTTGTGTTTCTCCTAAAAGGACATCTTTCAGTGCAACCTCTTCCTCCTCCTGCCTCGCCTTTTATGGTGCCCATCAGGCCAGGCCAGTTCTTTTCTCCTTGGGCTGCAGCGTGACTCACATTCTGTGTTTTCCATCCCTAACTGTGGCCTGAAGCACCATTCCTTCTCTGCTTCACTAATTATGTATCAGCTATGGAGAGTGGATCCAGATCTGTGTTCTTATGTGCATAGTTGTTTTTCAAATGACTGTGGGGCCCCAAAAAAGCACACATTTCTTTCTGTGAAAGCCAACAGAAATGCACCCATATGTTCACCACAGGACAAAGCCAAGAATTGTCCAAAGCTGGGTTAATTGTAATAGCCAAGAGTCAGAAACAAGGAAAATGATGAGCAGCAGCAGAGGAGATACAATTATGACATGTTCATACAAAGAAATTGATCAAACTGCTTAACATGATGGACAACTCCCACAAATATGATATTTGTGAAATAAGCCAGACTGAAAAGAGTCCATACTGTACGGTTCCATTTACCTAACAGGAGGAAGAACAGTGGCTGCCAGTCTAGAAACAGAAGATACACAGATATGAGGTCCAAGATCTGATACTTGTTGCGTGTGTTGAGACCTGGCTAATGTTATTAGCAATTAATGTTAAGCACTTACTACAAAATTGAGTAAATTATCCTGACAAAATTCAGAGTCTCCTGCACACTTTCCAATTTAGTAGTACCAAACCTTGTCAGCAGAGGGCGAGCCATGTACGTATATGTGCTGAATACCTGCTGAGAATTTAATACTCCAAGCTGTCTTACAAAGTCACAGTTACGAGTTACACATTGTGTTTAAGAGAGTGGTTTTTTAAACTTCACTGTTTCTTGTTGTCCTTATTCTTCACTGTAACATGTTCACTGGAACATATATATTTAAACTGCAAAGTTTTCCTGCAGTCACTGTTTCCCCATTGAAGTGTGAATATTTTGTTCAAACTGATATGCTTTAGAAAGTAACAAGGTTTGGGTTTTGTATGTTTCTACATTCAGTTATGCTCAGGACAACCAGGACTTTTTCTTTTGCCCTGTCTTGGAAGTAAAAGACCAGGATAATTCCTTAGGCAGCTCTCGTGGGATTTGTGTTTCTCCTAAAAGGACATCTTTCAGTGCAACCTCTTCCTCCTCCTGCCTCGCCTTTTATGGTGCCCATCAGGCCAGGCCAGTTCTTTTCTCCTTGGGCTGCAGCGTGACTCACATTCTGTGTTTTCCATCCCTAACTGTGGCCTGAAGCACCATTCCTTCTCTGCTTCACTAATTATGTATCAGCTATGGAGAGTGGATCCAGATCTGTGTTCTTATGTGCATAGTTGTTTTTTCAAATGAGGCTGAGATAGTCTTGAGGGAAAGCAAGCAAATTTTTTCCTGTGTTAAGCATTATCTTCTATTACAATTACTAACAGATTGTCCGGACACAGATAGCGTCTTCATAAAAGCAGGGGTATGCAATTTGTGTGCATGCACACACACACATCCCTTTTAAAATAATCTTTCTACGTGGCATGATGGTGGTGGCCTATTGAGACTGCTGCTCTGGAATGTATGACCTGTCCCCAGATTTTTCTGTGATTTCTTAATTTGGAGTCCTCTACAGCTCACTCAGAGAGCACTTTGCCTGGTCTTGCTTGCTGTGCTCGTTCTCGAGTGTGCTTGTGACAAGTAGATGCTCCTCAGAGCATGAACAGGACACCTTCCAGGTGTCTCTAAGGAATGGTACCTGGTGTAGCTGATAGTACGGCCTTAGAGTCAGGCAGCCCTGGGGTCCTGTCCGCATCCTTCCAACCATCCCAGCTGGAGGACCCTGAACAAGTCCTGCTCTCTCTTTTCCTGTTGAGGTGGTGACAGTCAGCCCCCAGAGGGTCTCTGTGGTGACAAAACGGACCCTCATTAAAGCATACTAATGCAGGATAGGCCTAAAAAATGTGGCTATTTTATTGTTACTGTCTAGCTGAGTATTTTCCTTTCTGCCATTTCATCCTGGAAATGATTTGATTTTAAAGCATGCAATACCTACACCGCAGAATAAGATATTGTACTTTAAGACTGCCCTGGCTTGCAGTATGCTTCCCTGTACTTTTTTTCCTAAGGCTTGAGAAGGCTGTTTTGTTTTGTTTGTCTTTGCTCTTATGAAATGCCCAAGCTAAAAATCATATATATATGTGTGTGTGTGTGTGTGTGTGTGTGTATACACACTCACATAAATAGATATGTACATCTATCTATCTGTACATAGATATGTGTATGTGTTTTAAGCTCGAGTTTGTTTCTTTGTCTTGCTTTCTCTAAATTCACTATAGCCACAAGATCTGGAAAGTGACTCTAGCACAAGTTCTCCAAAGAGGAAAGAATATGGGGGAGGTTTCTCCCTTGGCCAGTACTTTCCGAGAGGGGGTAGAGGATAATGGGGAACACGGTGTCAGGCAGGACAGTGTTGTCTGTATCTCCCTGCATTCCCGTCCTTAGGATGATGGAGTTCTATTTAGTTCTACATGCTTCCATATAAAGCATTCCCAAGGCTTTTGTTGTGAATATTTGATGCTTCAGTAATAGCCTTTGCTTTTACTATCATCCTCCCTAAATTGGTCTAGTCAATAGCCTCCAAATATAGTTTTGCTTGTTACACTCAACTTTTATTTTTTTAGTTCATGCCATCACCTGGAGGTCCTGGGTGTCTCAGCTGCGTCTCTACGGATGTCTTTCTTTAAAGGATCACTTCTCTGCATGTATCTTTTTGGGCGTAAAGTCTCTGACAAATGCTCATGTGCTCAAAACGGCTTCTCCCTTTCCTGCTCCCAGGAAACAGCCCACTGCTCTCCGGAGATGTTTCTCCTGTCAGCTCCTCCCATGCAATGCTATGTGCCTAGGATACTTTGTGCTTAACAAAGAAAGAAATTGTTTTTTCCTGGCATTCGTTGTCATCCCATATTCCCATGACTGAAGAGATGTTGTCTTAATTTATACAAAACCTGATTTTTACTTTTTTTTTTATTTTGGGAAAGCAGAAAACCACATGGCACAGATAATTTTCTTTTTTTTAACTGGAGTACATTGATTTACACTGCTGTGTCAGTTTCTGCTGTACAGCAAAGTGAATCAGCCGTGGGCATACACATACCCCTCATTTTTGGATTTCCTTCCCATTTGGGTCACCATAGAGCACCAGATAGAGTTCCCTGTGCTCTACAGTAGGTCATCATTAGCTATCTATTTTTTATATAGTAGTGTATATATGTCAATCCCAATCTCCCAGTTCATCCCACCCTCCTCCCCCTGCCTTGGTGGCCATATGATTGTTCTCTATGCCTGTTTTGAATAGTGCTGTAGCACACGTTGGGGTGCTTGTATCTTTTTGAATTGATTTCCTTAGGGTATGTGCTCAGGCATGGGATTGCTAGGTCATATGGTGGTTCTAGTTTTAGCTTTTTTAGGAAACTTCATACTATTCTCCATAGTGGTTCCATCAGCTTACATTCCCAACCCTTTTCTCCACACCCTTTCCAGCATTTATTGTCTGTAGGTTTTTTGATGATGGCCATTCTGTGTAGTGTAAGATGATACATCACTGTGATTTTGATTTGCATTTTCTCATAATTAGTGAAATTTTTTTGAACAAATTTTTTCCAATTTTTGTTTTTGTTAGCCAATATGGATATCTTCTTTGGAGATTATTAGTTTGGTCACAATAGTAAAGTTTTGCTTGTTACACTCAACTTTTATTTTTTTAGTTCATGCCATCACCTGGAGGTCCTGGGTGTCTCAGCTGCGTCTCTACGGATGTCTTTCTTTAAAGGATCACTTCTCTGCATGTATCTTTTTGGGCGTAAAGTCTCTGACAAATGCTCATGTGCTCAAAACGGCTTCTCCCTTTCCTGCTCCCAGGAAACAGCCCACTGCTCTCCGGAGATGTTTCTCCTGTCAGCTCCTCCCATGCAATGCTATGTGCCTAGGATACTTTGTGCTTAACAAAGAAAGAAATTGTTTTTTCCTGGCATTCGTTGTCATCCCATATTCCCATGACTGAAGAGATGTTGTCTTAATTTATACAAAACCTGATTTTTACTTTTTTTTTTATTTTGGGAAAGCAGAAAACCACATGGCACAGATAATTTTCTTTTTTTTAACTGGAGTACATTGATTTACACTGCTGTGTCAGTTTCTGCTGTACAGCAAAGTGAATCAGCCGTGGGCATACACATACCCCTCATTTTTGGATTTCCTTCCCATTTGGGTCACCATAGAGCACCAGATAGAGTTCCCTGTGCTCTACAGTAGGTCATCATTAGCTATCTATTTTTTATATAGTAGTGTATATATGTCAATCCCAATCTCCCAGTTCATCCCACCCTCCTCCCCCTGCCTTGGTGGCCATATGATTGTTCTCTATGCCTGTTTTGAATAGTGCTGTAGCACACGTTGGGGTGCTTGTATCTTTTTGAATTGATTTCCTTAGGGTATGTGCTCAGGCATGGGATTGCTAGGTCATATGGTGGTTCTGTTTTTAGCTTTTTGAGGAAACTTCATACTATTCTCCATAGTGGTTCCATCAGCTTACATTCCCAACCCTTTTCTCCACACCCTTTCCAGCATTTATTGTCTGTAGGTTTTTTGATGATGGCCATTCTGTGTAGTGTAAGATGATACATCACTGTGATTTTGATTTGCATTTTTCTCATAATTAGTGATGTTGAACATTTTTTTCATGTGTTTGTTAGCCATATGGATATCTTCTTTGGAGAAATGTCTATTAGTTCTGCCCATTTTTTTATTAGGTGGTTTTGTGTTATTTTGCTGTTGAGCTGCATGAGTTGTTTATGTATTTTGGAGATTAATTCATTATCAGTTGCTTTGTTTGCAGATATTTTCTCCCATTCTGAAGGTTGTCTTTTTATTTTGTTTATGGTTTCCTATGCTCACAAAAGCCTTTAAGTTTAATTAGGTCCCATTTCTTTATTTTTGTTTTTATTTTCATTACTATAGGAGATATATCAAAAGGAATCTTGCTGTGATTTATTTCAAAAAGTGTTCTGCCTATGTTTTCTTTTTTTTATGAATCATCTTCTATTATATTTTTTTTCACAATCACAGTTTTTTTTTATTTTGCTTTTTTGATTTTAACAGTTTTGGTTTTTTACAGATATATATAATCCCAGATTAGTCATATGTATATTCCATTCCCCTCATCCCACCCCTCCAGGCCATCACATAACCCCCATGTATGATCCCTTAGTCCCACAGCGCATTGACAATAGTTATCTCTTTTACATAAGATAGTATAGGGTTCCGTGTTGCTCTTTCCGTATCTCTCACTCACTTTTCCCTCTCCCCAGTGTCCATAAGTCTGTTCTCTATGACTGTTTTTCCATTGATGCTCTGCATGTGCATTTATCAGTATGAACTTACTAGATTCCTCTATATATGTTAGTATACTGTATTTGTCCTTCTCTTTTTGACTTACTTCACTTTGTATAATAGATTCCAGATTCATCCATCTCATTAGGACTGAATATTCTGCATTTCTTTTTATGGCTGAGAAGTATTCCATTGTATATATGTACTAAAGCTTTGTTATCCATTCATTTGTCAATGGACGTCTGGGTTACTTCCATGAACTACCTATTGTATAGAGTGCTGCAGTGAACATTGGGGTACAGGTGTCTCTTTCAATTTTGATTTCATCAGGGTGTAAGCCTAATAGTGGGATTGCTGGGTCATATGGTGCTTCTACTCTTAGTTTTTTTGAGCAGTCTCTATATTGTTTTCCATAGTGGTTGTATGAATTTACATTCCCACCAACAATGCAAGAGTGTTCCATTTTCTCCACACCCTCTCCAGCATTTATTATCTGTAGATTTTTTGATGATGGCCATTCTGACTGGTGTGAGGTGATATCTCATTATAGTTTTGATTTGCATTTCTCTGACAATAAGTGATATTGTGCATCTTTTCATGTGTTTTTGACCATCTGTATGTCTTCTTTGACTAGATGTATTTTTAGGTATTTTTCCTGTTTTTGGATTGGGTTGTTTGTTTTCTCAGTATTGAGTTGTTTGAGCTGCTTGTATATTTTGGAGATTAGTTCTTTGTTGTTTCATTTGCTATTATTTTCTCCCGTTCTGTGGGTTATCTGTTCTTTTATCATGCAGAAGCTTTTAAGTTTCTTTGGGTCTCACATGTTTATTTTTGGTTTTAGTTCCATTATTCTAGTAGGGGGATCGTAGACGATCTTGCTTTGATTTATGTCATTCGGTGTTTTGCCTATATTCTCCTCTAAGATTTTGATGGTTTCTGGTCTTACATTTAGGTCTTTAATCCATTTTGAGTTTATCTTTGTGTATGGTGTCAGGGAATGTTCCAACTTCATTCTTCTGCGTGTGGCTGTCCTGTTTTCCCAGCATCATTTGTTGAAGAGGCTGTCTTTGTCCCATTTTATATTATCACCTCCTTTGTCAAAAATAAGGTACCCATATGTGTGTGGGTTTATCTCTGGGTTCTCTATCTTGTTCCATTGGTTTGTCTTTCTCTTTTTGTGCGAGTATCATACTGTCTTGATGACTGTTGCTTTGTAGTAGAGTCTGAAGTTGGAGAGGCTGATCCCTCCAGCTCCGTTCTTCTTTCTCAGGATTGCTTTGGCTATTTGAGGTCTTTTGTGTTTCCATATGAACTGCTTTATTCTTTGGTCTAGTTCTGTGAAGAATGACATTGGTAGTTTGATAGGGATCGCATTGAATCTGTAGATGATATTTAGTAGCAAGGTCATTTTCACAATATTGATTCTACCGACCCAGGAACACGGAACATCTCTCCATCTGTTTGTGTCATCTTTGATATCTTTCATCAGTGTCTTCTGATTTTCTGTGTACAGTTCTTTTGTCTCTTTAGGTAGATTTATTCCTAGATTTACTTTTGCTGGGTCATATGGTGCTTCTACTCTTAGTTTTTTTGAGCAGTCTCTATATTGTTTTCCATAGTGGTTGTATGAATTTACATTCCCACCAACAATGCAAGAGTGTTCCATTTTCTCCACACCCTCTCCAGCATTTATTATCTGTAGATTTTTTGATGATGGCCATTCTGACTGGTGTGAGGTGATATCTCATTATAGTTTTGATTTGCATTTCTCTGACAATAAGTGATATTGTGCATCTTTTCATGTGTTTTTGACCATCTGTATGTCTTCTTTGACTAGATGTATTTTTAGGTATTTTTCCTGTTTTTGGATTGGGTTGTTTGTTTTCTCAGTATTGAGTTGTTTGAGCTGCTTGTATATTTTGGAGATTAGTTCTTTGTTGTTTCATTTGCTATTATTTTCTCCCGTTCTGTGGGTTATCTGTTCTTTTATCATGCAGAAGCTTTTAAGTTTCTTTGGGTCTCACATGTTTATTTTTGGTTTTAGTTCCATTATTCTAGTAGGGGGTTCGTAGCCGATCTTGCTTTGATTTATGTCATTCGGTGTTTTGCCTATATTCTCCTCTAAGATTTTGATGGTTTCTGGTCTTACATTTAGGTCTTTAATCCATTTTGAGTTTATCTTTGTGTATGGTGTCAGGGAATGTTCCAACTTCATTCTTCTGCGTGTGGCTGTCCTGTTTTCCCAGCATCATTTGTTGAAGAGGCTGTCTTTGTCCCATTTTATATTATCACCTCCTTTGTCAAAAATAAGGTACCCATATGTGTGTGGGTTTATCTCTGGGTTCTCTATCTTGTTCCATTGGTTTGTCTTTCTCTTTTTGTGCGAGTATCATACTGTCTTGATGACTGTTGCTTTGTAGTAGAGTCTGAAGTTGGAGAGGCTGATCCCTCCAGCTCCGTTCTTCTTTCTCAGGATTGCTTTGGCTATTTGAGGTCTTTTGTGTTTCCATATGAACTGCTTTATTCTTTGGTCTAGTTCTGTGAAGAATGACATTGGTAGTTTGATAGGGATCGCATTGAATCTGTAGATGATATTTAGTAGCAAGGTCATTTTCACAATATTGATTCTACCGACCCAGGAACACGGAACATCTCTCCATCTGTTTGTGTCATCTTTGATATCTTTCATCAGTGTCTTCTGATTTTCTGTGTACAGTTCTTTTGTCTCTTTAGGTAGATTTATTCCTAGATATTTTATTCTTTTAGTTGCAATGGTGAATGGAATTGAATCCTTAATTTCTCTTTCTGATTTTTCATTGCTTATATATAGGAATGCTAGTGATTTCTGTATATTGATTTTGTATCCTGCTGCTTTACTGAATTCATTGATTAACTCCAGTAGTTTCCTAATAGTGACTTTGGGGTTCTATGTATAGTATCATGTCATCTGCAAATAGAGTTTTACTTCTTCTTTTCCAATCTGAATGCCTTTTATTTCCATTTCTTCTCTTACTGCTATAGCTAGAACTTTCAGGACTATGTTGAATAATAGTCATGAAAATGGACAACCCTGTCTTGTTCTTTATCTTAGAGGGAAAGCTTTCAGCTTTTCACCATTGAGAATAATGTTTACTGTGGGCTTCTCACATATGGCTTTCACTATGTTGAGATATGCTTCCTTCTATGCCCATTTTTTGAAGAGTTTGTTTTATCATAAATGGGTATTGGATTTTTTCAAAGGCTTTTTGTGCGTATATTGATATTATCATGTGATTTTTCTCTTTCACTTTGTTGATGTGGTATGTCTCATTGATTGATTTGCAGATGTTGAAGAGTCCTTGCATGCCTGGGATAAACCTTACTTGATCATGATGTATGATTTGCAGATATTGAAGAATCCTTGAGTGCCTGGGATAAACCTTACTTGATCATGATGTATGATTTGCAGATATTGAAGAATCCTTGAGTGCCTGGGATAAACCTTACTTGATCATGATGTATGAGTTTTTTGATGTATTGTTGAATTCTGCTTGCTAGAATTTTGTTGAGGATTTATGCGTCTAAATTGATATTGGTCTATAATTTTCTTTTTTTGTGTTTCCTTTGCCTGGTTTTGGTATCAGGGTGATGGTGGCCTCATATGTTTGGAAGTGTTTTTTCCTGTGCAATTGTTTGAAAGAGTTTCAGAAGGATAGGCATTAGCTCTTCTTCAAATGTTTGGTAGAATTCACCTGTGAAGCCATCTGGCCCTGGGCTTTTATATTTGGGTAGCTTTCTGATCACAGATTCGATTTCTGAGGTTGTGATTGGGTTGTTCATAATTTCTGTTTCTTCCTGGTTCAGTCTTGGAAGATCAAACTTCTCTAAGAAACTGTCCATTTCTTCCAGGTTGTCCAGTTTGTTGCTGTATAGTTGTTCATAATAGTCTCTTATCATCCTTTGTATTTCTGTATTGTCTGTTGTAACCTCTCTTCTTTCATTTCTGACTTTGTTGATATGGTTCTTCTCTCTTTTCTTCTTGTTGAGTCTGGCTAATGGTTTGTCAATTTTGTTTATTTTTTCAAAGAACCAGCTTTTTGTTTTATTTATCTTTTCTATTATTTCTTTCATTTCTTTTTCATTTATTTCTGCTCTAACTTTATGAATTTCTCTTCTTCAGCTAACTTTATAGTTTTTGTTCTTCTTTTCCAGTTGTTTTAAGTGTAGAGTTAGGCCTAAAAGAACAAGCAAGCATATTATAATGATAATAACCAAACCAAACTAATAGAAACAAAGGAAGGCCTAATGTTACTGTGGGCTTCTCACATATGGCTTTCACTATGTTGAGATATGCTTCCTTCTATGCCCATTTTTTGAAGAGTTTGTTTTATCATAAATGGGTATTGGATTTTTTCAAAGGCTTTTTGTGCGTATATTGATATTATCATGTGATTTTTCTCTTTCACTTTGTTGATGTGGTATGTCTCATTGATTGATTTGCAGATGTTGAAGAGTCCTTGCATGCCTGGGATAAACCTTACTTGATCATGATGTATGATTTGCAGATATTGAAGAATCCTTGAGTGCCTGGGATAAACCTTACTTGATCATGATGTATGATTTGCAGATATTGAAGAATCCTTGAGTGCCTGGGATAAACCTTACTTGATCATGATGTATGAGTTTTTTGATGTATTGTTGAATTCTGCTTGCTAGAATTTTGTTGAGGATTTATGCGTCTAAATTGATATTGGTCTATAATTTTCTTTTTTTGTGTTTCCTTTGCCTGGTTTTGGTATCAGGGTGATGGTGGCCTCATATGTTTGGAAGTGTTTTTTCCTGTGCAATTGTTTGAAAGAGTTTCAGAAGGATAGGCATTAGCTCTTCTTCAAATGTTTGGTAGAATTCACCTGTGAAGCCATCTGGCCCTGGGCTTTTATATTTGGGTAGCTTTCTGATCACAGATTCGATTTCTGAGGTTGTGATTGGGTTGTTCATAATTTCTGTTTCTTCCTGGTTCAGTCTTGGAAGATCAAACTTCTCTAAGAAACTGTCCATTTCTTCCAGGTTGTCCAGTTTGTTGCTGTATAGTTGTTCATAATAGTCTCTTATCATCCTTTGTATTTCTGTATTGTCTGTTGTAACCTCTCTTCTTTCATTTCTGACTTTGTTGATATGGTTCTTCTCTCTTTTCTTCTTGTTGAGTCTGGCTAATGGTTTGTCAATTTTGTTTATTTTTTCAAAGAACCAGCTTTTTGTTTTATTTATCTTTTCTATTATTTCTTTCATTTCTTTTTCATTTATTTCTGCTCTAACTTTATGAATTTCTCTTCTTCAGCTAACTTTATAGTTTTTTTGTTCTTCTTTTTCCAGTTGTTTTAAGTGTAGAGTTAGGCCAGAGAATAAAGGAAAAGAAAGCAAAGACAATGCATACTGTAGATAAATGATAATAACCAAACCAAACTAATAGAAACAAAGGAAGCAGACCAAAAAATAAAACAAGAGAATAAGGAACAATAAAAAAATTCAGACAATCAAACAGACTAAACTAACAATAATAGAAATCAAACTTAAAAACACAAAGAAAACGTAAAACACACAAAAACAATTAAAAACCAAAAATGTATTTTAAATAAATTTAGAATAAAAAAATAAAAACAACTGAATAAAGTTCAACACACAAAAAGAATAATAGTAATAAAAATATTTTCCTGGGGCCTCTACTGTCAGTGTTCTTGCTTCCACAATGAGCCACAGTCAACTCCGGCCTCCTTAGGAGGCCCTTCAATACCTCCAGGTAGATCTCTGGACACACTGCTAGACACTGTTTTGGCAGCTTAGACTCTGACCTGGCTTAACTCCTTCATATACTTGCCCCCAAATTCACTTCTGCTAAAACTAGACTGGTATCAGTTATAGGAACTCTCATTATCCAGATATTCCACAGACGCAGGATTTACCAAGCACCTCACAAGGATTTAACCCTCAGCTTGTTCAGCTGCACAGAGATTTCCATTCCTCTCAACTGCAATACCCCTGTGGCTCAGCTTTGATTTTAACCTTCAGTGTTGTGTGCCATCCTCAGGCCCACAGATGAGAGGGAACAAAACCAGCAACTAATTGGGGCACACTTACTCACTTAGTGGTGAAGGGGGAATCTTCCCAAGTGACTCTAGTGGTAAAGAGTCCACCTGCCAATGCAAGCGATGCAAGACACACAGGTTTGATCCCTGGGTCAGGAAGATGCCCTTAAGAAAGGAATGGCAACCTACTCCAGTATTCTTGCCTGGAGAATCCCATGGAGAGAGGAGCCTGGTGAGCTACAGCCCATTGGAGGCTGTATAGTTTCATAACCTCTTTTTTCTTTCATTTTTTTTGACTTTGTTGATATGGTTCTTCTCTCTTTTCTTCTTGTTGAGTCTGGCTAATGGTTTGTCAATTTTGTTTATTTTTTCAAAGAACCAGCTTTTTGTTTTATTTATCTTTTCTATTATTTCTTTCATTTCTTTTTCATTTATTTCTGCTCTAACTTTATGAATTTCTCTTCTTCAGCTAACTTTATAGTTTTTTTGTTCTTCTTTTTCCAGTTGTTTTAAGTGTAGAGTTAGGCCAGAGAATAAAGGAAAAGAAAGCAAAGACAATGCATACTGTAGATAAATGATAATAACCAAACCAAACTAATAGAAACAAAGGAAGCAGACCAAAAAATAAAACAAGAGAATAAGGAACAATAAAAAAATTCAGACAATCAAACAGACTAAACTAACAATAATAGAAATCAAACTTAAAAACACAAAGAAAACGTAAAACACACAAAAACAATTAAAAACCAAAAATGTATTTTAAATAAATTTAGAATAAAAAAATAAAAACAACTGAATAAAGTTCAACACACAAAAAGAATAATAGTAATAAAAATATTTTCCTGGGGCCTCTACTGTCAGTGTTCTTGCTTCCACAATGAGCCACAGTCAACTCCGGCCTCCTTAGGAGGCCCTTCAATACCTCCAGGTAGATCTCTGGACACACTGCTAGACACTGTTTTGGCAGCTTAGACTCTGACCTGGCTTAACTCCTTCATATACTTGCCCCCAAATTCACTTCTGCTAAAACTAGACTGGTATCAGTTATAGGAACTCTCATTATCCAGATATTCCACAGACGCAGGATTTACCAAGCACCTCACAAGGATTTAACCCTCAGCTTGTTCAGCTGCACAGAGATTTCCATTCCTCTCAACTGCAATACCCCTGTGGCTCAGCTTTGATTTTAACCTTCAGTGTTGTGTGCCATCCTCAGGCCCACAGATGAGAGGGAACAAAACCAGCAACTAATTGGGGCACACTTACTCACTTAGTGGTGAAGGGGGAATCTTCCCAAGTGACTCTAGTGGTAAAGAGTCCACCTGCCAATGCAAGCGATGCAAGACACACAGGTTTGATCCCTGGGTCAGGAAGATGCCCTTAAGAAAGGAATGGCAACCTACTCCAGTATTCTTGCCTGGAGAATCCCATGGAGAGAGGAGCCTGGTGAGCTACAGCCCATAGTGTCGCAAAGGCAACACAACTGAGCAACACTGTCTGAGTGAGTGACATCTACTCACTTAGGCCAGGGAGGTGTGGCAGCCTCGACTTGGGTGTACGTGAAGTGCCTGTGGTGGTGGAGACTGGCAGACGGTTGCAGCAGATTGAGGCATGTGGCAGGCAGTTGGAAGACTGAAATTGAGAAAGAGCTTTAGTCTGTCAGTCCTGTCCTTGTCCCGGCTGCGGGAGGTTTTGCATGTTAGGACAAGCTTTTTCTGGTGGAAGTCTCTCCCAGTGCTCATGGAGGCAGTGACTGGGGAGTGTGTGTGCCGGGATGGCAGCCCTACCCCTTGCGCATCACGTAGCACTGGCACATTGTTTCCTGAGCAGACCCTGCTTCCCCCAGTGGCACTGCCAGCCAGGGAGCTCCTTGCTCCTGTCCCCTCTATTGTGTCTGCACAGCCAACTGCAGCCCTCTCGCTGAAACCGCTCTCCCTAACTGTACACTTTAGCACTCAGCATTGGTTGATTCCCATCTCAGGCAGGGGCACCCAGAGCTGATTCCAGAGGAGGCTTTGCTGTGGAGGGCACTCAGGACTCCGGAGCCTATGTGGATGGATAAGGCCTTCACTTGAGGGGTGGGGGAGCCTGATCAGATGGGTGCCCCTCCCAGTGCCCTAGGAGGCAGAAGCCAGTGGTGGGGAAGGGCATCACAATGGCTGGTCTGCCAGTGTGCATCACTCAACAATGATGCCTTGCTTCTGTGGTGATGTAGCCAAATAAATAAATTTTAAAAAGTACCTTTAAATCCTAACAAGCCTTAGGACTCCACACTGAGATTTATCCAAAAGATAAAGTCACAATTTAGAAGAGAAACTGGTAATTTCATACCAGTAAACTAACGTTCTCCAAAAAAAATCAACCGTGAAGGCAAAGACTGGATGTATACAATGAGATTGTTATCTATTCTTATGGTTGAAAGAATTTTTAACTCTAAGATACGCATACCTATTTTGATCTTTAAGGTTACTTTTTTATAATGCAGAATATAATACCAAATTCTGAATTAGGTGATGCTACTAAAAATACATTTAAAATAAGCAAATAAAAAGAAGTCCTCTATTGCTTTAGCAATACCTGAGGAGACTGCACTTGTTCATTGCAGATTAAAACAAGTCTCCATCCCTGTGGGATTTTCTGAAAACTCATCTGAAATGAGATACTGTCTTGTCATGTGCTCTGTAGAATTACTGCAGGTATATTTTCATTCAATAAAATATGCTGCGGTTTAAGCTGTGGACCTGCCAATTTAACATACTGCCACATTGTGTTGTTCAGAATTCTCAATCGTTTCATCTGTCTAGTGTGTTTCCTAAAGCTGCCCAAACACATTATGGGCCCACTAGAAAATAAATCCTTTAAACATCCCTGGCAGGTAGATAGGAAAGGAAAGGAGAAAATGTTGCTCTCCCACATGTTGCTCATGAGCAAATGGAGATAGACGAGATTGCCTGAAATTGACTGATGCTTTAAATGAGTTGGAAATGGAGGTAAGACTATAATTTAGTTATTTCCTGATGTAGTACTCCCTCGATCCCTTTTCTGTTAACTATATCATGAAGCTAAGTAATTTTGTTTTCTATTTAGTATTTTCCTTCATGTGAACAGTGTACCCTCAGTGAGCTCTGGAAGGCTCATTGTAGATTGCATTAGCTTGATAGCCTACATTTCTGGCTGGTAGTGCCAGGACCCTAAAATAGCACACGGCAGCAGCTTCAAAGGTTAAGGGTAGAATGTGCCCAATTCTCTGCACACTAGACAGCAGAGTGCTGTATTTGTTTGTCTTTTTAACCAAATACCTCAGGCATAAGAAACTAAGGATATTGTTATGAGTACTCATGCACACACTACCAAGCTTCAAAATAGAGCATTGCAGATAAATGGGAGCTTGTTATGCTTTTTTAAAAAAATTCTGTTTATCTCTCCCCATGTTACAGGCAATTGGGGTCTTGAATTTGGTGTTTTTCATTCTTCTGAATCTATATTTGTGCAACCATAAAATATATAATACTCTATTTCTTTTTTTATTTTACCTCATATGCATGTTTCCTTCTGTAGCTTGCTTTTTCTGCCCCATTACTTTTCTATTTTTGAGATGTATCTGTGTCAATTGACACATGTAGCACTAGTCTATTCATTTTAAACCTTCATGTTGAATCCATCTGACTTTCCTCTGATTTAATTATACATTCTCGTGAGGGTGAACACATGAATTGCTTCCAGTTTAATCGTTTTTATACTTGTCTCCATGGGCACATGTACAAGATTACAAGATTATCTTTTGAGGTCTATGCCCAGGAGTGGAATAGCTTAACTGGCAAGCATCCACATAGTAATTTTACTGGGTTTGCTTTTCACCAGTTTGTACTCTCACCAACAGCAATTCCCTCACTCCACATCCTTGCCAGTACTTGATCTTGTTAGACATTTTGTCTTTGACAATCATATAGTTTCTTTTTTTAATTTTTAAATTTTTTTAAACTATGAAAGTATGATCACACATTTACAGGAGATCAGAAGGTACAGAACAAGGTTAAATATAGTTCCACCATATATTACAATTATTTTTTAAATAGATACATTAAGACGTTTAGTTGGAGTTTCAATATCAAAGTCTCAGAAATAGAATGAATATACAGAGAAGTAGAATGAGATAGTAGACCTGAAAAGCACTGTGAATCAATTCAACACAGTTAAGATTTATAGTTTTCACACATAGATTCCATTCAAGTTCCCATAGACTAAAACCTAGGAGATACTGGAATATATCCAGGGACATACAGCAAGATGCAAAAGTTTCATGGTCTAAAGTTTCTTATAATTTCTGCAAAGATTTGACATCTTTTCATACATCTGCTGGACATTTGAAATTTCTATTCTGTGAGATGCCTATTCATTTCTTTTACTCAATTTTAAACTGGCTATTTGTACTTTTCTTATTAGATTGTAGGCATTCTTCTATTTCTGATGACAAGTTATTTGCTGGTTACATATATTGTGAGTACTCCCAATGTGTAGTTTGCCTTCTCACTTTCTTTATCATGAATTTTGATGCACAGGATTTTTTACTTTTAATGTGACTGACTCTTTCATTCTGACCCATGCTTTTTTAAAACTTATTTAAGAAGTGGGTAAAGAATCCACCTGCAATGCAGGAGACCTGAATTCAGTCGCTGAGTTGGGAAGATCCCCTGGAGAAGGAAATGGCAACCCACTCCAGTATTCTTGCCTGTAGAATCCAGTGGACACAGGAGCCTAGCAGGCTACCATCCATGGGGTCGCAAAGAGTCAGACATGACTGAGTGACTAATGTTTTCTTTCACTTCAACTCTATGATTTGGGGATAGGGAAAGAAAAGTAAAAGTGAAAGTCTGTCAGTCATGCCTGACTCTTTGTCATCCCATGAACTCTAGTCTGCCAGGCTCCTCTGTCCACTGGATTATTCAAGCAAGAATACTGGGGTGGATACCTGGTCCCTTCTCCACAGGATCTTCCCAACCAGGGATCGAACCCCAGTCTCCTGCATTACAGGCAAATTCTTTATCATATGAGCCACCTTAAGAAGTCCTTCCCCACCCCAAAACCATGGAGTTGATATTTTTCCTGGCAATCTTGGTTCCAGCTTGTAATTCATCCAGCCTGGCATTTGCACGATGTACCTAGTAAGTGACGATGCTGAAACTACATTTTGGTTTTCTACTCCTGTTGCAGTATTTGTAACCAACTCCTGTTACCTTGCCTCTCATACTGAATTCTTTTCTATAAATTTTCATCTGAGAGTGAGGTATTTTAAAGATGATATTTAGCTACCTGAAAAGATGTTGTGCTGTTAACTTAGAGTACTGTGCTGTGTTGTGCTTCACCTAAGATGTTTGCTAGATGGCTTCACAAACCCCTAGATATTTTTCTTTAGTGTTCTATCTTAGGAAATGAAGAATTCTTCATGTATGAAATAACGTATGCCTTGTTGTTGTGTACCTTTCTATTTTTTCTTATTAGATTGTAGGCATTCTTCTATTTCTGATGACAAGTTATTTGCTGGTTACATATATTGTGAGTACTCCCAATGTGTAGTTTGCCTTCTCACTTTCTTTATCATGAATTTTGATGCACAGGATTTTTTACTTTTAATGTGACTGACTCTTTCATTCTGACCCATGCTTTTTTAAAACTTATTTAAGAAGTGGGTAAAGAATCCACCTGCAATGCAGGAGACCTGAATTCAGTCGCTGAGTTGGGAAGATCCCCTGGAGAAGGAAATGGCAACCCACTCCAGTATTCTTGCCTGTAGAATCCAGTGGACACAGGAGCCTAGCAGGCTACCATCCATGGGGTCGCAAAGAGTCAGACATGACTGAGTGACTAATGTTTTCTTTCACTTCAACTCTATGATTTGGGGATAGGGAAAGAAAAGTAAAAGTGAAAGTCTGTCAGTCATGCCTGACTCTTTGTCATCCCATGAACTCTAGTCTGCCAGGCTCCTCTGTCCACTGGATTATTCAAGCAAGAATACTGGGGTGGATACCTGGTCCCTTCTCCACAGGATCTTCCCAACCAGGGATCGAACCCCAGTCTCCTGCATTACAGGCAAATTCTTTATCATATGAGCCACCTTAAGAAGTCCTTCCCCACCCCAAAACCATGGAGTTGATATTTTTCCTGGCAATCTTGGTTCCAGCTTGTAATTCATCCAGCCTGGCATTTGCACGATGTACCTAGTAAGTGACGATGCTGAAACTACATTTTGGTTTTCTACTCCTGTTGCAGTATTTGTAACCAACTCCTGTTACCTTGCCTCTCATACTGAATTCTTTTCTATAAATTTTCATCTGAGAGTGAGGTATTTTAAAGATGATATTTAGCTACCTGAAAAGATGTTGTGCTGTTAACTTAGAGTACTGTGCTGTGTTGTGCTTCACCTAAGATGTTTGCTAGATGGCTTCACAAACCCCTAGATATTTTTCTTTAGTGTTCTATCTTAGGAAATGAAGAATTCTTCATGTATGAAATAACGTATGCCTTGTTGTTGTGTACCTTTCTATTTTTTTCTCATTTGTATGCATGATTGTTAAGCTGTGAATTGCTTTCCTTTAAAGTTGTTGTCCAAATGAAATCATCTTGGCATTTGTGTTGTACTCTTCTATGACTTTTATAAGCAACTTTGGAAACAGAAGACCTCTTCTTTACTTTCGTGGTACGCTCTTTATCACTTATGAACATAAGAAAGGAAGATGATTTTTGTCCTTGCTCAAGTAGCTATGACATAGTCTGAATTCTTTAGGGTAAATCAGGTTTTTTAAAAATCTGAAGTTATTTTAAAAGTATGTCATTTTTTTCTAGATTCTAGACAAGAAGTTGGTTTACAAACTTTTTATGTAAAGAACCATACAGTAAGTATTTTAGGCTTTGTAGGTCATGTAGTGTTCGTTGCAATGGCACTGGATAGTTGCAGTGGACACTATATGACTTACCAAGCAGCTATAGAGCATAAATAACAGCAAATAGTAAACAAGTGGGCCTGACTGTGTCAATAAAATTTTTATTTATGAAAGCAGTCAGTGAGTAGATCTGGCCCATAGGCCACATTTTGCTGACTGCTGTTTTCAATTATTTAATCTTTGTCTACCAGGTAACTGATTCTTTGGCTAGGTGATTTGTTACAAACCATATGTTTCAAAGCCTCTTTCTACCACCACAGATGCTAATGGATTTTCTCTTAAAAAAGAAAATATGATACGTACAAAGCTACTAATTATCCATTACATTCCAAGTTTATTAAGAGTTAGAAGATGAGCCCATTATTGCTAGGTCACCTTTAATCTCATCCTTTCTGAAGTTAGAGTCACTGCAAATTATAACCTAGATCTTATTTGGTCCAGAAACATATCTCTGGCCTCCTCTTGTGTTTTCAACTTCTCTACAATTAGTCAGTGAACATTTTATTTCATTATGGTCGTCTGAGCCACAAATCTGAAAAATAACTCTACTTCTATCAGTCAATTCCTTTGAAATTTATTGAAGAGCAAAATAGTTGTGAAAAGTATCCAAAGACTATGTTAACCTAAAGCAGGCTGAGTTATTTCTCCAGACAAAATTAGGTTCAAATTAATGTAATTTGGGGTCTATGCCTTGTTGTTGTGTACCTTTCTATTTTTTTCTCATTTGTATGCATGATTGTTAAGCTGTGAATTGCTTTCCTTTAAAGTTGTTGTCCAAATGAAATCATCTTGGCATTTGTGTTGTACTCTTCTATGACTTTTATAAGCAACTTTGGAAACAGAAGACCTCTTCTTTACTTTCGCGGTACGCTCTTTATCACTTATGAACATAAGAAAGGAAGATGATTTTTGTCCTTGCTCAAGTAGCTATGACATAGTCTGAATTCTTTAGGGTAAATCAGGTTTTTTAAAAATCTGAAGTTATTTTAAAAGTATGTCATTTTTTTCTAGATTCTAGACAAGAAGTTGGTTTACAAACTTTTTATGTAAAGAACCATACAGTAAGTATTTTAGGCTTTGTAGGTCATGTAGTGTTCGTTGCAATGGCACTGGATAGTTGCAGTGGACACTATATGACTTACCAAGCAGCTATAGAGCATAAATAACAGCAAATAGTAAACAAGTGGGCCTGACTGTGTCAATAAAATTTTTATTTATGAAAGCAGTCAGTGAGTAGATCTGGCCCATAGGCCACATTTTGCTGACTGCTGTTTTCAATTATTTAATCTTTGTCTACCAGGTAACTGATTCTTTGGCTAGGTGATTTGTTACAAACCATATGTTTCAAAGCCTCTTTCTACCACCACAGATGCTAATGGATTTTCTCTTAAAAAAGAAAATATGATACGTACAAAGCTACTAATTATCCATTACATTCCAAGTTTATTAAGAGTTAGAAGATGAGCCCATTATTGCTAGGTCACCTTTAATCTCATCCTTTCTGAAGTTAGAGTCACTGCAAATTATAACCTAGATCTTATTTGGTCCAGAAACATATCTCTGGCCTCCTCTTGTGTTTTCAACTTCTCTACAATTAGTCAGTGAACATTTTATTTCATTATGGTCGTCTGAGCCACAAATCTGAAAAATAACTCTACTTCTATCAGTCAATTCCTTTGAAATTTATTGAAGAGCAAAATAGTTGTGAAAAGTATCCAAAGACTATGTTAACCTAAAAAGCAGGCTGCCAGTTATTTCTCCAGACAAAAATTAGGTTCATAAGGGATTGGCATAAAATGTCAATTTGGGGTCTGAAACAATGGTGAGCTCTGTGCAAGACCCCACATGGCAAGGCAAGGAAAATGCTTTTATAGAAGAGGAAAGAATTTGAGAGAGTCAACTTTTCATTGGCTAAGTTCTTTCCAGGAAAGAAAATGAGACATTCTTATTATTATTGGGCTCTGCTGGAAAGCTCCCAGGGCAGTAAAACTCCCAGTTCTGGGCTCCTGACTCTATTTAATTGAGGTGTTTTAAATTTTTTTTACAATTGAGTCATGAACAAAACCTATGTTGGTCGTCTTTTAGTCACTTTCTCACATTACATCGCAGTTTCTTGGTAATTTAGGAATTATAAGCCCTTTCTATAGCAAAGAGTGTGGGGTGGAAGGCAACATAGGAAGGACTGATTTCTTTTATTGTGTGTTTTGTACATAAAAATTTTCCATTCAAAAAAAGCCTCTCTAATAGTCCTCACAAGTATTTCAGAAAAGATGGTCTTTAAATGTCTTTGCTAAACAGTGTGCTGTGCTGTGCTTAGTCATTCAGTTATGTCCAACTCTTTGTGACCCCATGAACTGCAGCCCACAAGACTCCTCTGTCCATAGGGATTCTCCAGGCAAGAATACTGGAGTGGGCTGCCATGCCCTCCTCCAGGGGATCTTCCCAACCCAGGGATCTAACCCAGGTCTCCTGCATTGTGGGTGGATTCTTTACTGTCTGAGCCACCAGGGAAACCCAAGAATACTGGAGTGGGTAGCCTATCCTTTCTCCAGGGGATCTTCCTGACCCAGGAGTTGGACTGGGGTCCCCCACATTGCCAGTGGATTCTTTACAAGCTGAGCTACCAGGAAACCTCTTGCTAAACAATGTATAGATAGATACATATTTTTAATGTAAGAGAGTCTTACTCCCAAGAAGCTACAAGATTACTTTCCCATTGCCACCTTTGATCTTTACATTAACATTTTTCTCATGTAAAGGTAATGTATTTTAACAAATCTGAAAAATAACTCTACTTCTAACATTTGAAATTTATTGAAGAGCAAAATAGTTGTGAAAAGTATCCAAAGACTATGTTAACCTAAAAAGCAGGCTGCCAGTTATTTCTCCAGACAAAAATTAGGTTCATAAGGGATTGGCATAAAATGTCAATTTGGGGTCTGAAACAATGGTGAGCTCTGTGCAAGACCCCACATGGCAAGGCAAGGAAAATGCTTTTATAGAAGAGGAAAGAATTTGAGAGAGTCAACTTTTCATTGGCTAAGTTCTTTCCAGGAAAGAAAATGAGACATTCTTATTATTATTGGGCTCTGCTGGAAAGCTCCCAGGGCAGTAAAACTCCCAGTTCTGGGCTCCTGACTCTATTTAATTGAGGTGTTTTTAAATTTTTTTTTTTACAATTGAGTCATGAACAAAACCTATGTTGGTCGTCTTTTAGTCACTTTCTCACATTACATCGCAGTTTCTTGGTAATTTAGGAATTATAAGCCCTTTCTATAGCAAAGAGTGTGGGGTGGAAGGCAACATAGGAAGGACTGATTTCTTTTATTGTGTGTTTTGTACATAAAAATTTTCCATTCAAAAAAAGCCTCTCTAATAGTCCTCACAAGTATTTCAGAAAAGATGGTCTTTAAATGTCTTTGCTAAACAGTGTGCTGTGCTGTGCTTAGTCATTCAGTTATGTCCAACTCTTTGTGACCCCATGAACTGCAGCCCACAAGACTCCTCTGTCCATAGGGATTCTCCAGGCAAGAATACTGGAGTGGGCTGCCATGCCCTCCTCCAGGGGATCTTCCCAACCCAGGGATCTAACCCAGGTCTCCTGCATTGTGGGTGGATTCTTTACTGTCTGAGCCACCAGGGAAACCCAAGAATACTGGAGTGGGTAGCCTATCCTTTCTCCAGGGGATCTTCCTGACCCAGGAGTTGGACTGGGGTCCCCCACATTGCCAGTGGATTCTTTACAAGCTGAGCTACCAGGAAACCTCTTGCTAAACAATGTATAGATAGATACATATTTTTAATGTAAGAGAGTCTTACTCCCAAGAAGCTACAAGATTACTTTCCCATTGCCACCTTTGATCTTTACATTAACATTTTTCTCATGTAAAGGTAATGTATTTTTAATACAAAAAAATTGAGGAAATTTGTGAAGTATAAATAAGAAGAGTAAAACCATTCATAACTCCTTAGAGATAACTATTGCTAACATTTTAGTGACATTTATTTTTTTTTTTTATTCTTTATTTTAAAGATTTTACAGAGTTTTGTTGTTCACCAACATATATGTTCTCAGATCATTCATATGCATATCCCTGGACCCTCCCCCCACCCAGTTCCCCTGCTCCCACCCCTGCAGACCATCACCCCAAGTGATTGTAGGTGCTCCTATTCCCTTAGCACAATGACCATAGCTATCTTTTCCACACGTGCCAGTATAGGTTTCGATGTTACTTCCTCTATGCCTCCCTCTCACTGTTCAGTCTCCACAATGTCCTTATGTCTATTCTCTGTTTTTCCGTGAGTTCACTGCGTGTGTTATCATGACCATCTTACTAGATCCCATATATATGAGTTAGTATACTGTACTTGTCTTTCTCTTTTTGACTTACTTCACTTTTTATGATAGGTTCTAGAGCTAGCCACCTCATTAGCAGAGTCTTCTGCATTTCTTTTAACAGCTGAGTAGTATTCCATTGTATATATGTACCAGGGCTTCTGTATCCATTCATTTGTCGATGGACATCTAGGTTGCTTCCATGTTTTGGCTATTGTATAGAGAGCTGCAATGAACATTGGGGTACAGGTGCCTCTTTCATTTTTTATTTCATCAGGATACAAGCCTAATAGTGGGATTGCTGGGTCATAGGGTGCTTCTATTTTTAGTTTTTTAAGGAATCTCCATACTGTCTTCCATAGAGGTTGTATCAGTTTACATTCCCACCAGCAATGCAAGAGGGTTCCCTTTTCTCCACACCCTCTCCAGCATTTATTGTCTGTCGATTTTTTGATGATGGCCATTCTGACGGGTGTGAGGTGGTATCTCACTGTGGTTTTCATTTGCATTTCTCTAACGATAAGCAAGGTTGAGCATCGTTTCATGTGCTTTTGGGCCATCTGTATGTCCTCTTTGGAGAGGCGTCTCTTTAGATTAACATTTTTCTCATGTAAAGGTAATGTATTTTTAATACAAAAAAATTGAGGAAATTTGTGAAGTATAAATAAGAAGAGTAAAACCATTCATAACTCCTTAGAGATAACTATTGCTAACATTTTAGTGACATTTATTTTTTTTTTTTATTCTTTATTTTAAAGATTTTACAGAGTTTTGTTGTTCACCAACATATATGTTCTCAGATCATTCATATGCATATCCCTGGACCCTCCCCCCACCCAGTTCCCCTGCTCCCACCCCTGCAGACCATCACCCCAAGTGATTGTAGGTGCTCCTATTCCCTTAGCACAATGACCATAGCTATCTTTTCCACACGTGCCAGTATAGGTTTCGATGTTACTTCCTCTATGCCTCCCTCTCACTGTTCAGTCTCCACAATGTCCTTATGTCTATTCTCTGTTTTTCCGTGAGTTCACTGCGTGTGTTATCATGACCATCTTACTAGATCCCATATATATGAGTTAGTATACTGTACTTGTCTTTCTCTTTTTGACTTACTTCACTTTTTATGATAGGTTCTAGAGCTAGCCACCTCATTAGCAGAGTCTTCTGCATTTCTTTTAACAGCTGAGTAGTATTCCATTGTATATATGTACCAGGGCTTCTGTATCCATTCATTTGTCGATGGACATCTAGGTTGCTTCCATGTTTTGGCTATTGTATAGAGAGCTGCAATGAACATTGGGGTACAGGTGCCTCTTTCATTTTTTATTTCATCAGGATACAAGCCTAATAGTGGGATTGCTGGGTCATAGGGTGCTTCTATTTTTAGTTTTTTAAGGAATCTCCATACTGTCTTCCATAGAGGTTGTATCAGTTTACATTCCCACCAGCAATGCAAGAGGGTTCCCTTTTCTCCACACCCTCTCCAGCATTTATTGTCTGTCGATTTTTTGATGATGGCCATTCTGACGGGTGTGAGGTGGTATCTCACTGTGGTTTTCATTTGCATTTCTCTAACGATAAGCAAGGTTGAGCATCGTTTCATGTGCTTTTGGGCCATCTGTATGTCCTCTTTGGAGAGGCGTCTCTTTAGATCTTTTTCCCATTTTTTGATTGGGTTGTTCGTTTTTCCAGTGCTGAATTGTCTGAGTTGCTTGTAGATTTTGGAGATTAATTCTTTGTCTGTTGTTTCATTTGCTATGATTTTCTCCCACTCTTTGGGGTGTCTGTTCAGCTTTTTTGTAGTTTCTTTTGCTGTACAAAAGCTTTGAAGTCTCATGAGGTCCCATGTGTTCATTTTTCTTTTCAGTTCTGCTATTTTAGTTGGTGGATCAGAGAAGATCTTGCTTTGATTGATGTCCTTGAGGGTTTTGCCTATATTCTCCTCTAAGAGTTTGATGGTTTCTGGTCTTACATTTAGGTCTTTAATCCATTTTGAGTTGATCTTAGTGTATGGTGTCAGGGAATGTTCCAACTTCATTTTTTTGCACGTAGCTGTCCAATTTTCCCAGCACCACTTGTTGAAGAGGCTGTCTTTGTTCCATTTTACAGTTTCACCTCCTTTATCAAAAATCTCTGGGTTCTCGATCTTGTTCCATTGGTCTATATTTCTGTTTTTGTGCTAGTACCATACTGTCTTGATGACTGTTGCTTTGTAGTAGAGTCTGAAGTTGGGGAGGCTGATTTCTCCAGCTCCATTTTTCTTTCTCAGGATTGCTTTGGCTATTCGAGGTCTTTTGTGTTTCCATATGAATTGTGTTATTCTTTGGTCTAGTTCTGTGAAAAAAGTCAATGGTAGTTGGATAGGTATTGCATTGAATCTGTAAATGATATTTGGTAGTATGGTCATTTTCACAATATTGATTCTTTTAGTGACATTTAGATAGCTCTTTCTGCATGTGTGTACATATAGATTAGATGCAAAATGCACAATATTATACGAAGTATTTTTGAAATCTGCCTTTTTACTGAAGAATATATTGTGGATATGCTTCTAAGTTGATACAGATCAAAATTAACTTTAATGGCTACATGGCATTCCTCAATGTAGATATACTCACTATAACCCAGTTAATGATTATCAATTTAAGTATTTTCAGTGCTTTCTACTTTTCCACTATTACAAAGACTCAATAAACATTCCTATATGTAGTTCTTATTATGCTAGGGTATTCCTCAAGATAAACTACTAAAAGTGCAATTAGCAGAAATATGTGTGCACATAAATATGTTTAATTTTGATATAGGAAAGTTTGTACCCAAACTAAATTCTGTCCAGTAGTTAATGAGAGTGCTTTACACCCTCACCAAACTTGGAACTTCTATAATTTCTCAGCACATTATTTATCAGCATCTTGGCATGCTTTCTGATTACTATTGTTGTCTTAATATTTTATAGTTTTTAAACCAACACTTACATAGCACTTATTATGTATCAGAGATTATCTCAGGGTTTTTAAATTAATATTAACTAATTTAATCCTCATAGTAACCCAATGAAGTGGGCATTGTGATTATCATTTGTTGTTTAGTCGCTAAGTCATGTCCGACTCTTTGTGACCCCATGGACTGCAGCATGCCAAGCTTCCCTGTTCACTATCTCCGGGATTTTGCTCAAACTCATGTCCATTGAGTCAGTGATGTCATCAAAACATCTCATCCTCTGTTGCCTCCTTCTTCTCTTGACCTCAATCTTTCCCAGCATCAGCATCTTTTCCAGTGAATCAGCTCTTTGCATCAGGTGGCCAAAAGTATTGGAGCTTCAGCTTTTAAGACCTCCTTTATCAAAAATCTCTGGGTTCTCGATCTTGTTCCATTGGTCTATATTTCTGTTTTTGTGCTAGTACCATACTGTCTTGATGACTGTTGCTTTGTAGTAGAGTCTGAAGTTGGGGAGGCTGATTTCTCCAGCTCCATTTTTCTTTCTCAGGATTGCTTTGGCTATTCGAGGTCTTTTGTGTTTCCATATGAATTGTGTTATTCTTTGGTCTAGTTCTGTGAAAAAAGTCAATGGTAGTTGGATAGGTATTGCATTGAATCTGTAAATGATATTTGGTAGTATGGTCATTTTCACAATATTGATTCTTTTAGTGACATTTAGATAGCTCTTTCTGCATGTGTGTACATATAGATTAGATGCAAAATGCACAATATTATACGAAGTATTTTTGAAATCTGCCTTTTTACTGAAGAATATATTGTGGATATGCTTCTAAGTTGATACAGATCAAAATTAACTTTAATGGCTACATGGCATTCCTCAATGTAGATATACTCACTATAACCCAGTTAATGATTATCAATTTAAGTATTTTCAGTGCTTTCTACTTTTCCACTATTACAAAGACTCAATAAACATTCCTATATGTAGTTCTTATTATGCTAGGGTATTCCTCAAGATAAACTACTAAAAGTGCAATTAGCAGAAATATGTGTGCACATAAATATGTTTAATTTTGATATAGGAAAGTTTGTACCCAAACTAAATTCTGTCCAGTAGTTAATGAGAGTGCTTTACACCCTCACCAAACTTGGAACTTCTATAATTTCTCAGCACATTATTTATCAGCATCTTGGCATGCTTTCTGATTACTATTGTTGTCTTAATATTTTATAGTTTTTAAACCAACACTTACATAGCACTTATTATGTATCAGAGATTATCTCGGGGTTTTTTAAATTAATATTAACTAATTTAATCCTCATAGTAACCCAATGAAGTGGGCATTGTGATTATCATTTGTTGTTTAGTCGCTAAGTCATGTCCGACTCTTTGTGACCCCATGGACTGCAGCATGCCAAGCTTCCCTGTTCACTATCTCCGGGATTTTGCTCAAACTCATGTCCATTGAGTCAGTGATGTCATCAAAACATCTCATCCTCTGTTGCCTCCTTCTTCTCTTGACCTCAATCTTTCCCAGCATCAGCATCTTTTCCAGTGAATCAGCTCTTTGCATCAGGTGGCCAAAAGTATTGGAGCTTCAGCTTCAGCAACAGTCCTTTCAATGAATATTCAGGGTTGATTTCCTTTAGGATTGACAGGTTTGATCTTGCTGTCCAAGGGACTCTCAAGAGTCTTCTCCAGCACCACAATTCAAGAGCATCAGTTCTACGGCTCTCAGCCTTCTTCTTGGTCCAACTCTCACATTCACACATGACTACTGGAACAAGTATAGCTTTGACTATACAGACCCTTGTCAGCCAAGTAATGTCTCTGTTTTTTAATATGCTGTCTGGGTTTGTCACAGCTTTTCTTTTAACATAGCTTTTTTTCTTTTCTTTTAACATAGCTTTTTTTCTTTACTTTTAAGCATAGCTTTTTTTCTTTTTTTTAAGCATAGCTTTTAACATTCAGATGAGAAAACTATTGAGCAACTTGAAGATCCTACCCCTAGCAAGTGGTGGAATTTGAATCTTCCTGATTATCCCAATGTCAGTGTCTTAAACACTATGCCCTGGTGCTCCTGGAGGAAAGAAAGACTTAGCTGCCTAAGAAATGACCCTGGGCATCAGGGGTCAGAGAGCCACATCTGTCTTTTATTTTCTGTGTCTTCATTTAATTATTTAAAAATAATCTGTTTGATTTTTTAGGGTATATCAAGGTCAGAAGAAATCAAAAGAAGCTCTGCCCCACTACAAAGAGGCTTTAGAATATATTGAGATTAGCAGAGGTGAAAAAAGTCTTGAATGTGTACCAATACTGAGGGAATTGGCAGGGGTTGAACAAGCCCTGGGATTTCACGATGCATCCATCAACCACCTTCTACAGGTAAGCTGCAGTGTACAGGCCGCCAAAGCTGTTCTGATCCTCTGCTTTTCACACAAGAAAGTGGAATAGCAGCTCTGAGAATGCCTGCCTTTGCGATGTACTCTAGATAGGTATAACATTTGGCCTGGAATAGAAGTTCAGCAAACATCTTCACAGGTATGCTGTGCTTCGTAGCTCAGTTGTGTCCAACACTTTAGTGTCCTATGGACTGTAGCCCACCAGGTTCCTGTATTCATCGAGATTCTCCAGGTAAGAATACTTGAGTGAGTTGCCATGCCCTCCTCCAGGGGATATCCCCAATCAAGAGATCAAACACAGGTCTCCTGTTCTGTAGGAAGATTCTTTACCATCTGAACCACCTGGGAAGCTCAAGAATACAGGAGTGGGTAGTGTATCCCTTCTCCAGCAGATCTTCCCAACCCAGGAATTGAACTGGGGTCTCCTGCATTGCAGGTGAATTCTTTACCAGCTGAGGTACAAGGGAAGCCCAAACATCTTCATAAAGATGCCCAAGTGGGCGAGCAGGGGATACTAGTCTTCTGTTACCCATGCCTGTTGCACAAACACACTGAGACTCCCTGAAGGAGGCTTTTCTCATATTAGGTGCACAGTGTAAGTCTTGTTTCACAAAGTTTCTTTATCCTTTAATGCTTATCTATGTAGAATTTATGTCATGGAAATTATTAAGCTTATTTTCAACCACATTCTGCAATCTTTACATGAAATCACATAGAATTGGCATCTGGTTGCTGCTGTTCTACTTTATCCTTCCTCTGTGAGTGTGTCAGTTAGGGTTCTCCAGTAAAACAGAACAGTTGGATATATACAGAGAGAGAGGAAAGATTTATTGTAAGGAATTGGCTCACACAATTGTGGGGGCCAATGAGTCTGAAACATATAGGGCCAGTTGAAAATGCAAACAGGGTCTCTATGCTACAGTCTAGAAGCAGTGTTCCTTCTTTACTGAAACCTCAGCCTCTTGTTCTATGTAAGGCCTACTCAGATAATTGAAGGTAGTCTCCTTTATTCTAAGTCTACTGATCATAAATGTTAATCACAGCTGCAAAGTACAGTCAAAGCAGCATTTAGACTACTATTGACCTCACAACTGGTCATAGTATTTGACCTAACAGCTGGGCACTATAGCCTAGCCAAGTTGACACATAAAACTATCACAATTAGTTTGATGTTTTTATATGATATTGATCTGCTAAAAGCGTCTTTTTAAATTGTTTTTTGAGAATTTTTCCCTATTAAAATTGTAAAATATAGACTAATTCATTTTTTATTTCAAATGAAATATAATGATATGGTACCAAGAGTTCTTTATTGTTATTTCTTTTAAATTTTGTATGACCATTTATACTCCCATGTACAATTTATTAGAGTGTGCCATTCTCTCACTTTCTCTGGATTATCTCCCTAAATTCTATTACTGATCTGTGGCATAATAGTATTATTATTATCATTTTATAGATAACTAGGTTAAGAGTTAGGATTGTTGAGTGATACATCCAGGAGTACACAGCCAATAAATGGCATAGCCCAGATTTAAATGCACTGTTTTTTTGAAAGATAATTCTGACAGACGTGTACAAAGTAGACATTGGGGATGGACCAGGAGCAGAGGTAGAGTGAAGTACTGAAGGCTAAAGATGAAGGTAACTTAAACTAGAGTGACGTTAGTAAGGATGAAGAGAAGTAGAGGGCTATGACAAAGATTTAGGAGGCAGAATTTATGAGATACGGAGATTGAATGGATGCAGGACAAAGAAGGAAGGGGAAGAGTCAAAGATAATTCCTGGGTTTCTCATCTAGACACTTGAGTTGTTTGCGCCGTTTACAGTGGGGGAGCAGGGTGACTGGCAGATGATGAGGTGATATGTTCAAGCTTTGATGGTGAGTCTGAGATGCCCTAAGGCATCCAAGCAGAAATGACAGCTAGATAGTTATATAATCAGGACTAACGTTCAGAAAATAGGTCAGCAAGGTCTCCCCTTGTGCACAGTAGTTGCCTTGGGAGAGAGTGAGATCACTCAGCAAGGGTTTGTGGATTGAGAAGGAGAAAGGACTGATGATGGAGTCTTGAGGAACTTTGGTGTTCATTAGTCAGGTAAAGAAGGATACATCAGTAAAGGAAAAAAGAAGAATTTGCCAGAAAAACAGGAGACCAAGTAAAGAAGAAAGAGATATCCTCTTTGTCACCCTTTTGATACTTTTTGCTGTTATGGAGGATGTGGAGCTGTTGGGAGGAAAAATAAGTTAATATTTGTGAAGTGTTGAGCTCAGTGGAATATATGAATTTTTGGAAAGTTCTTCCTTTCCTTTTCTTGTTTTTCTTTTATTGATGACCTAGTGGAGGGAAACATTGGGGCACTAATAAGGGCAGAATCCAGATTGTGCTGTGAGTGAGGGAGCAAAGGTGATAAATGCAAATGCCTGCCACAAAAAGTAAGAAGAGACAGGGAAGACTGGCCCAGGCAAGCATACTTGTACATTATTAGTAGCATTTTTTTTTGGGCCATTCTCTCACTTTCTCTGGATTATCTCCCTAAATTCTATTACTGATCTGTGGCATAATAGTATTATTATTATCATTTTATAGATAACTAGGTTAAGAGTTAGGATTGTTGAGTGATACATCCAGGAGTACACAGCCAATAAATGGCATAGCCCAGATTTAAATGCACTGTTTTTTTGAAAGATAATTCTGACAGACGTGTACAAAGTAGACATTGGGGATGGACCAGGAGCAGAGGTAGAGTGAAGTACTGAAGGCTAAAGATGAAGGTAACTTAAACTAGAGTGACGTTAGTAAGGATGAAGAGAAGTAGAGGGCTATGACAAAGATTTAGGAGGCAGAATTTATGAGATACGGAGATTGAATGGATGCAGGACAAAGAAGGAAGGGGAAGAGTCAAAGATAATTCCTGGGTTTCTCATCTAGACACTTGAGTTGTTTGCGCCGTTTACAGTGGGGGAGCAGGGGTGACTGGCAGATGATGAGGTGATATGTTCAAGCTTTGATGGTGAGTCTGAGATGCCCTAAGGCATCCAAGCAGAAATGACAGCTAGATAGTTATATAATCAGGACTAACGTTCAGAAAATAGGTCAGCAAGGTCTCCCCTTGTGCACAGTAGTTGCCTTGGGAGAGAGTGAGATCACTCAGCAAGGGTTTGTGGATTGAGAAGGAGAAAGGACTGATGATGGAGTCTTGAGGAACTTTGGTGTTCATTAGTCAGGTAAAGAAGGATACATCAGTAAAGGAAAAAAGAAGAATTTGCCAGAAAAACAGGAGACCAAGTAAAGAAGAAAGAGATATCCTCTTTGTCACCCTTTTGATACTTTTTGCTGTTATGGAGGATGTGGAGCTGTTGGGAGGAAAAATAAGTTAATATTTGTGAAGTGTTGAGCTCAGTGGAATATATGAATTTTTGGAAAGTTCTTCCTTTCCTTTTCTTGTTTTTCTTTTATTGATGACCTAGTGGAGGGAAACATTGGGGCACTAATAAGGGCAGAATCCAGATTGTGCTGTGAGTGAGGGAGCAAAGGTGATAAATGCAAATGCCTGCCACAAAAAGTAAGAAGAGACAGGGAAGACTGGCCCAGGCAGCGGGAAGGAGGCAGGGGGCAGGATACATGGAAAGGCCTGAAGGTGAGACAAATTTTAACACATTTGGGGAAACTGCAAGAAGTCTCTGGTGCCTGGGCAATGGCTGTGGAAAGTCATGGGAAGGAATCTGAGCTTCATCCTAAAGACAGTTAAAGGCTTTCAAGCAGGGAACTGGACATCATCAGATTATTAACCTAGAAGGACTGCTCTGCTGTATGGAGAATGGCTACTGGATGGCAGAGGAGGAGGGAAGGGAAGTTAGGGGATGGCTGTAGCAGGCCAGGTAGAGGATGATGACCGCCTGGACTCAGGTGGTGTCATGAGAATAGAGAGATATGAACAGACTTGGTATAGATTTATGGAGAGTACACATGACAGGCCTGGAAACTGCACAGAAGTAGGCAGTGAGGGAGATGGAGTCCAGCTTTAAACCAATTTTCTGTGAGTTTAAATGTGTTGGGACATTTTCTGAGCAAAAGAACACTGGTAGGTTTGCAATTATGTGTTAGTATAAATAATTCTGAATATTTTATAGAAAAACTTTTTTCTTGCCTTGAATTACTTGCTGATATAAATTTCTGAAAGTTAAACTGCTGGTAGGTACGACATGGATGTTTTATACGTTTTGATTTTTTTTGGCATTCTGCCAAAGGGCTCTTTTGATTTATGTGGCTACCAGAAATTTACTTTTCTTTGCTCTTGAGACACTTTTATACCAACTTTGTCAAGTTTTTTATATTATTTTGCTCCAATTTTATAAATTTTATTAATTTAGACTTTTTTCTTAGTCCATATACCCTCACTGTTTTCTTTCTTTTTTATTTATTTATTTATTTTGGGCGGGGGTCGGGTTGGGGAGGGAGGGGAGCAGGCAGGCCACTTTCATTGGTCTTTCATTCCTCTATCTTCATCCGTCTTTGTTCTTTGGCTCCTGTGGGCCTCCCATCGCGGTGGCGTCTGTCGCTGCAGAGCGCCGGCTCTGGGCGCATGCGCTCCAGAGCTCTGGCTCGGTAATTGGACACATCAGTCCAGCCGCTTCGCGGCACGTGGGACCTTCCCAGGCCAGGGATCGAACCGGCGTCCCTTGCACTGCAAGGCGGTGTCCTTACCCACTGGATCACCAGGGGAAGCCCCCTCACTGTTTTCTGAACAGACCTGCCCTCACAGTCTCAGTACTGTCTTACTGTACTAGTTCCTAAAGTTCAAAGGAAAAAAAAAAAATAAGATATACTGAGAGTATTCCAGCAAGGACCATCATCCCCTACAAAATTTACTAGAATGAAAAATGGCTTCTAAGATGCAATAGTATGCCCTGCAAAGATCTGAGTGTGGTTTAGACATTTCCCAAACTGTGTTTCATAGGATGCTAGAACCTCATGAGAGTTCATAGATCTTCCAAGAAAATGTGTTTGTGGCCAAATAAATGTGAAAAATGTTAAGTTAAATAGATGTCTTTAATACATAGTTTTGTGGTGCATTAAAAATGCCAGTGTGAGTTGTTAATCATGGAGAGAGGGCTTAGTAAGTCTATGAGGCATTAGAGTGCCCAGGCCACAGTTTAAAAAACATTGGCTTAGAGTTTCCCTGGTAGTCCAGTGGGTATAGAGTGTGCTGGTTCGATCCCCAGCCTGGGAAGATCCCATGTGCCACGGAGCAGCTGGACTTGTGTGTCCAGTTACCTGCCAGTACTCTGAAGCACATGTGCCCAGAGCCAGTGCTCTGGAATGAGAGGCCGCTGCAATGGGAGACACACACAGGCCAGAGCGTTAGATGAAAATAAGATGGGTGAAAATAAATGGGTGAAGAAACAATAAAAGAGGCCAAAATTTAAAAAAAAAAAAAAAAAAAAAAGCAGAAATTCAAATGTTAGAGGGCAGGGATCAGCAAAGGGATTCAAATATAAGTGCAGGCTCATTCCAAGGAAGCACTGTGTGAATAAGGAAATGGGTTAAATAGTGCCTCTTATTTATGGGATCCAGAGTCATCATTTTAAAGTGTTTTGCCACATTTCCCCCATCTATCTATGTAGACATACAGGCAAACATACCCACACACATATGCTCAGAGCAGTAATTGTTTATATTTTGTCATCATTTAGAAGTATGTTGAATATGTCATATCCTCTTATCCAGAATACGTCAGTGTGTGTTTCATAAGAACAAGGATTAAATTCAGGAATATTAACATTGGCATGGGCCATATTCTGCTTTGTTAGTTGGCCCAATACTGTCCTTCTTGGCAGTTTTTTCCTGCTCCAATAAATAATACAGTTCAGGATTAAGTATTTCACTTAGTTGTCAATGACTCTGGTCTTCTGTAATCTAACAGTTTCTTGGCTTGTCATTGTCTCTCTTATGAAATGAAAATTTTGAAGAATACAGGCCAGTTATTTCATAGACTGTGCTGCAGCTGGGTTTATCAGACTCTTCCTCAGGACAAGATTCTGACAGTGCATGCTCAGCTAGAATGCTTCAAAAGGACATTATATTTTCTTGCAGTATTGCATCTGTAGGCACATGATAGCCATCTCTCCTTCACTGGGGACATTAATTTTTTAGCTCCTAGTGACAGTGATGTGTGTGCTACTTCACTATATGGTGAAAATTTTCTCTTTGCAGCTAGTAAGCATTCTGTAAAGAGACAATTTTAACACTGTGTAAGTATCTTGAAATGCCCCTCTAGGCTTAGTATCCATTGAGTCTTTCCCAAGCCAGTCTTTACTGTGATAGTTGCAAATCAATGGTTTTCCACTGTGCCATTCCATGCACATTTATCAGTTGAAATGTCCGCCTCTCTTTCCACCAAGTTATCTATTTGTTGTGTGTATGTTTGCTTTTTTCACATAACAACACATCCTGAAAATCACTTCACACAATTCATTTAAATCACTTTTATTTATTGTACTGATGGATAATACTCGATGTTATGTATGTGTGTGTGTGTCTGTTAGTCGTTCAGTTGTGTCCAACTCTTTGTGACCCCATGGACTGTAACCCACCCGGCTCCTCTGTCCATGGAATTCTCCAGGCAAGAATACTTGAGTGAGTTGCCATTTCCTCCTTTATGTACATACTGTAGGTTTTTCAAATAGTTTATGTTTTGACATTTAAGTTAGGTTCCCAATATTTTGCAAATGAAATAATGCGGTAATGAATTAACCTTATACATATGTATTCTGTATTGGTGGAGTTGTATCTTCAGAAATGGGACAGCTAGGTTGAAGGGTGCATATGTTGGTAGTTTTGTAGAGTATTACGGAATATTAACATTGGCATGGGCCATATTCTGCTTTGTTAGTTGGCCCAATACTGTCCTTCTTGGCAGTTTTTTCCTGCTCCAATAAATAATACAGTTCAGGATTAAGTATTTCACTTAGTTGTCAATGACTCTGGTCTTCTGTAATCTAACAGTTTCTTGGCTTGTCATTGTCTCTCTTATGAAATGAAAATTTTGAAGAATACAGGCCAGTTATTTCATAGACTGTGCTGCAGCTGGGTTTATCAGACTCTTCCTCAGGACAAGATTCTGACAGTGCATGCTCAGCTAGAATGCTTCAAAAGGACATTATATTTTCTTGCAGTATTGCATCTGTAGGCACATGATAGCCATCTCTCCTTCACTGGGGACATTAATTTTTTAGCTCCTAGTGACAGTGATGTGTGTGCTACTTCACTATATGGTGAAAATTTTCTCTTTGCAGCTAGTAAGCATTCTGTAAAGAGACAATTTTAACACTGTGTAAGTATCTTGAAATGCCCCTCTAGGCTTAGTATCCATTGAGTCTTTCCCAAGCCAGTCTTTACTGTGATAGTTGCAAATCAATGGTTTTCCACTGTGCCATTCCATGCACATTTATCAGTTGAAATGTCCGCCTCTCTTTCCACCAAGTTATCTATTTGTTGTGTGTATGTTTGCTTTTTTCACATAACAACACATCCTGAAAATCACTTCACACAATTCATTTAAATCACTTTTATTTATTGTACTGATGGATAATACTCGATGTTATGTATGTGTGTGTGTGTCTGTTAGTCGTTCAGTTGTGTCCAACTCTTTGTGACCCCATGGACTGTAACCCACCCGGCTCCTCTGTCCATGGAATTCTCCAGGCAAGAATACTTGAGTGAGTTGCCATTTCCTCCTTTATGTACATACTGTAGGTTTTTCAAATAGTTTATGTTTTGACATTTAAGTTAGGTTCCCAATATTTTGCAAATGAAATAATGCGGTAATGAATTAACCTTATACATATGTATTCTGTATTGGTGGAGTTGTATCTTCAGAAATGGGACAGCTAGGTTGAAGGGTGCATATGTTGGTAGTTTTGTAGAGTATTACCAGTTGCCTTTCACTGGGCTTCTACCATTTGCATTGCCATCAGCAGTGTGTAGGAGTGCCTGTTTCTCCACAGCTTCTTGCAAAAGAGTTTATGGTCAAGCTTTTGAATTAGTCCCATCTGATAGGCATCTCAGTATAATTTTTTTTCCATTTTTTAAATTATAATTATTTTTATTTTACTTTTTGCTTTTACAGAGTTTTGTTGTTTTTATATATATATATAATCCCAGATTAGCCATATGTATATCCCTGACCCCTCCCTCCTCTGCCCCACTCACAGTGCCCCCCATCCCACCCCTCCAGGCCATCGTATGGCCCCCATGTAGGATCCCTTATTCCCACAGTGCATTGACAATAGTTGTCTCTTTTACATATGTTAGTATAGGTTTCCATGTTACTCTTTCCATGCCTCTCACCCGCTCTTCACTCCCCACAATGTCCATAGGTCTGTTCTCTGTCTGTTTTTCCTCTATTTCTCTGCATGTGTTATCATTACCATCTTATTAGATTCCATATATATATGTTAGTACACTACATTTGCCTTTCTCTTTTTGACTTACTTCACTTTGTATAATGAGTTCTAGATTTATCCACGTCATTAGGGCTGATTCTTCTGCATTTCTATTTATGGCTGAGAACTATTCCGTTGTGTAAATGTACCATAGCTTTTTTATCCATTCATTTATCAGTGGACTTCTAGGTTTCTTCAATATTCTAGCTATTGTATAGAAAGCTGCAATGAACATTGGGGTACAGGTGTCTCTTTCAACTTTGATTTCATCAGGGTCTAAGCCTAATAGTAAGACTGCTGGGGAATGCTTCTTTTTAGGTTTTTTAACTTAGTCTCATTGTGAATTTCCCCATGGACTGTAACCCACCCGGCTCCTCTGTCCATGGAATTCTCCAGGCAAGAATACTTGAGTGAGTTGCCATTTCCTCCTTTATGTACATACTGTAGGTTTTTCAAATAGTTTATGTTTTGACATTTAAGTTAGGTTCCCAATATTTTGCAAATGAAATAATGCGGTAATGAATTAACCTTATACATATGTATTCTGTATTGGTGGAGTTGTATCTTCAGAAATGGGACAGCTAGGTTGAAGGGTGCATATGTTGGTAGTTTTGTAGAGTATTACCAGTTGCCTTTCACTGGGCTTCTACCATTTGCATTGCCATCAGCAGTGTGTAGGAGTGCCTGTTTCTCCACAGCTTCTTGCAAAAGAGTTTATGGTCAAGCTTTTGAATTAGTCCCATCTGATAGGCATCTCAGTATAATTTTTTTTCCATTTTTTAAATTATAATTATTTTTATTTTACTTTTTGCTTTTACAGAGTTTTGTTGTTTTTATATATATATATAATCCCAGATTAGCCATATGTATATCCCTGACCCCTCCCTCCTCTGCCCCACTCACAGTGCCCCCCATCCCACCCCTCCAGGCCATCGTATGGCCCCCATGTAGGATCCCTTATTCCCACAGTGCATTGACAATAGTTGTCTCTTTTACATATGTTAGTATAGGTTTCCATGTTACTCTTTCCATGCCTCTCACCCGCTCTTCACTCCCCACAATGTCCATAGGTCTGTTCTCTGTCTGTTTTTCCTCTATTTCTCTGCATGTGTTATCATTACCATCTTATTAGATTCCATATATATATGTTAGTACACTACATTTGCCTTTCTCTTTTTGACTTACTTCACTTTGTATAATGAGTTCTAGATTTATCCACGTCATTAGGGCTGATTCTTCTGCATTTCTATTTATGGCTGAGAACTATTCCGTTGTGTAAATGTACCATAGCTTTTTTATCCATTCATTTATCAGTGGACTTCTAGGTTTCTTCAATATTCTAGCTATTGTATAGAAAGCTGCAATGAACATTGGGGTACAGGTGTCTCTTTCAACTTTGATTTCATCAGGGTATAAGCCTAATAGTAAGACTGCTGGGTCATATACTGCTTCTATTTTTAGGTTTTTAAGGAACCTCCATACTGTCTTCCATAGTGGTTGTATCAATTTACATTTCCACCAACAATGCAAAAGTGTTCCCTTTTCTCCGCACCCTCTCCAGCATTTATTGTCTGTAGATTTTGTGTGTGTGTGTGTGTGAGAGAGAGAGAGAGAGACTATTCTGGGTCTTCACTGCTGCCACAGGCTCTTCTCTAGTTGCAGGGAGTGGGAGCTACTCTCTAGTTGAAGTGAGCAGGCTTCTTGTTGCAGAGACTTCCCTTGTTGTAGAACTTGGGTTCTAGGGCACACAGGCTTCAATAGTTGCAGCACATGGGCAGCTCTGAGGCTCTAGAGCACAGGTTCCATAGTTGTGGCTTACCAGCTTAGTTGTTCCTTAGTGTCTGGGATCTTCCTAGATCAGGGATTGAACTCGTGTCTCCTGCATTGGCAGGTGAACTCTTCACCACTGAGCTGCCAGGTAAGCCTATTGTCTGTAGATTTTTTGATGATGACTATTCTGACTGATGTGAGGTGATCTCATTGTAGTTTTGATTTGCATTTCTCTAATAATAAGTGACTTTGAGCATCTTTCCATGTGTTTTTTTTTGGCCATCTGTATGTCTTCTTTGAAGTCAGTATAGTTTTAATCTGCATTTCTCTTGTTTAAGATGAAATAGAAAAAAAATGGAATTGAACATCTTTTCATATATTTAAGGGACTTTGGAATATTTTTGTGTACTTCCTTTTTGTGACTTATTATTTGTCTACTATTTAATAGAATTTTTATCTAGCTTGCTTAACAGTTAAAATTTTTTTGTATATACTGTCAATATTTCCACCCAATTTATCATTTGTGTTTTAATTTTGTGCATTTCATTGAGATAATTTATATACCATAAAACTTATCCTTTTAAAGTATACAATTCAATGGTTTTATTTTACTCACAAGGTTGTACAACCGTTACTACTATCTAATTCCAGAATATTTTCGCCACCTTAGGAGAAACCTTGTACCCACTGGGAGTCATTCCTCTTCCCTCCTCTTCGCGCCCCCTGGCAACCACCATCTGTTTGTCTCTCTGCTTCTATAGATTTGCCTATTATGGACATTTCATATAAATAGGGTCATTCAATATGTGGCCTTTTGTCTTTGATTTCTTTTATTTAGCATATTGTTTACAAGTTTCGTTTGTATTTAGCATGTATCATACTTCATTTCCTATTTATGACTGAATAATACTCCAATTGTTATTTCTACTTAATGATTATTATGAATAATATTGCTGTTAACATTCATATATAAGTTTTTATAAGGATGTATATTTCAAATCTTTTGTGTATAAGTCTAGAAGTGGAATCGTTGTGTCATATAGTAACTCAGAATTTAGCTTTTTGAGGAACTACCAAGGTGTTTCCCAAAGTGGCCTCAGCATCTGAACATTTCTCCCATTAATGTATGAGAGTTTCACTTTCTTCACATCCTTACCAACACTTGCATTGCCTCTCTGTTTTATTTTAGCGATCCTAAAGTGTGTGAAATGGTATCTCATTGTGGTTTTGATTTGCATTTCACTAATGACTAATGATGTTCAGCATCTTTTTATAAGTGTGCTGTCTATTCATTTATCTTCTTTGGAGAAATGCTTATTCAAATTCTTTGTCCATTTTTAATACAGTTATTTGTCTTTTTGTTGTTGACTTACAAGGGTTCTTTGTATACTACCAAAACACTAGACCCTTATGATATATGATTTATAAAAATTTCTCCCATGTTGTAGGTTGTCTTCTCCCTGTCTTTATAGTGTCCTTTAAATCACAAGAGTTTTAATTTTGATGATGTTCAATTGATCTATTTTTTGTTGTTGTCTGTGGTGCTGGCATCACATCTAAGAAACCACTGCCTAATTCAAGTTCATGAAGGCTTATATTTATGTTTCTTGTTGTGAATTTTATAGTTTTAGCTCTTATATTGAAGTCTTTGATCCATTTTGATTTCCTTTTTTAATTCTTTTTTAAATTGTACCTTATTGAAGGCTTATATCTTATGTTTCTTGTTGTAATTTTAATTAGTCTTGTACAACCGTTACTACTATCTAATTCCAGAATATTTTCGCCACCTTAGGAGAAACCTTGTACCCACTGGGAGTCATTCCTCTTCCCTCCTCTTCGCGCCCCCTGGCAACCACCATCTGTTTGTCTCTCTGCTTCTATAGATTTGCCTATTATGGACATTTCATATAAATAGGGTCATTCAATATGTGGCCTTTTGTCTTTGATTTCTTTTATTTAGCATATTGTTTACAAGTTTCGTTTGTATTTAGCATGTATCATACTTCATTTCCTATTTATGACTGAATAATACTCCAATTGTTATTTCTACTTAATGATTATTATGAATAATATTGCTGTTAACATTCATATATAAGTTTTTATAAGGATGTATATTTCAAATCTTTTGTGTATAAGTCTAGAAGTGGAATCGTTGTGTCATATAGTAACTCAGAATTTAGCTTTTTGAGGAACTACCAAGGTGTTTCCCAAAGTGGCCTCAGCATCTGAACATTTCTCCCATTAATGTATGAGAGTTTCACTTTCTTCACATCCTTACCAACACTTGCATTGCCTCTCTGTTTTATTTTAGCGATCCTAAAGTGTGTGAAATGGTATCTCATTGTGGTTTTGATTTGCATTTCACTAATGACTAATGATGTTCAGCATCTTTTTATAAGTGTGCTGTCTATTCATTTATCTTCTTTGGAGAAATGCTTATTCAAATTCTTTGTCCATTTTTAATACAGTTATTTGTCTTTTTGTTGTTGACTTACAAGGGTTCTTTGTATACTACCAAAACACTAGACCCTTATGATATATGATTTATAAAAATTTCTCCCATGTTGTAGGTTGTCTTCTCCCTGTCTTTATAGTGTCCTTTAAATCACAAGAGTTTTAATTTTGATGATGTTCAATTGATCTATTTTTTGTTGTTGTCTGTGGTGCTGGCATCACATCTAAGAAACCACTGCCTAATTCAAGTTCATGAAGGCTTATATTTATGTTTCTTGTTGTGAATTTTATAGTTTTAGCTCTTATATTGAAGTCTTTGATCCATTTTGAGTTCATCTTTTGTATGATGTGAACTGTTCTTTTGTTTGTGAATTATCAGTTGTCCCAGCACCATATATTAAAAGTACTATCCTTTCAACATTCAACTACCTTGCCACTCATATCCAATTCAATTGACCATAAGTGTAAGGATTTATTTCTAGTCTCTCAGTTGCATTTCATTGAGCTATATGTCTGTTCTCATGCCTATATCACAGTCTCAATTACTGTCTTATAGCAAGTTTATGGATATTATGAATAACACTACTATGAAGATTCATGCACAAATTTTATAGTAAGTTTTGAAATCCATAAATGTGATATCTCCTACTTTGTTATTCTTTTTCAAGATTGTTTTGGTTATTTTGGGTCTTCTACATTTTCATATGAATTTTAGGATAAGCTTTTTCTCTCCAATCTCTGAAAAGAAAAAAAGGAAATAGCTGGGATTTTAATAAGGATTCCATTGAATGTATATTGCATTTGCAAAGTATTGACCTCTTAACAGTATTAAGCCTTTCAATTCATAAAATACATAAATATATCTTATTTATTTGTCTTCCTTAATTTCTTCCAATTATGTTTTATAGTACCAGTTTTGTACTTCTTTTGGTAGACTTATTCCCAAGTATTTTTTGTTTTTCTTTATGTTATTACAAATGGAAGCATTTTCTTAATTTCCTTGTCTCATTATTTATTCCCTGTGCATAGAAATACAAATGATTTTTGTATGTTCACTTTGTATTCTTCAACCTTTCTAAACTTGTTTATTAGATCTAATGTATGTGTATATGTGTATATATATATATATATATATATATATATATATATGTATATTGCTATGCAAAAGTTTTTTTAGTGCTTTCAAGTTTTCAGTCTTTCCTTTTATTACATTAAGATTGACACTGAGAAGAATTTGTCTGTGTTGGAAGAATTCACTTTTTGTGTCTGTGTTGGGTCTTCATTGCACTGTGAGGGCTTTTCTAGTTGTAGTGTGTGATCTTCTCTTGTTGCAGCACTAGGGACTCTTACTGCAATGCATGGGCTGCTCTTGTTATGGAACATGGGCTTTAGATTGTGCAGGCTCAGTAGTTGCAGTTCATGAACTTAGTTATCCCATGGCACATGGCCTCTTAGCTCCTAGATCAGGGATGGAACCCACATTCCCTGTGTGGAATGGCAGATTCTTAACCATTGGACAACCAGAGTCGTCCCCACTCATTTTTAAAATACTTGTCAAGTTTGAGAGGTGACTTTTATTGTTGTTTATTCTTGTGGTTAATAAAGATTAATGAATGCTTAAATAAATACTTGCCTATGGTCACTAAAGAGATAGCTTTGTGAAGACGAGATACCATTTGGATTTGAATTGACAGAATGGATAAAGAAGTTGTAGTACATATATAGAATGGAATATTACTCAGTCATAAAAAGGAATGAATGTGAGTCAGTTGAACTGAGGTGGATGAACCTAGAGCTTGTTATAGAGTGAATTAAGTCAGAAAGAAAAAAAATATCATATATTAATGCATACGTATGGAATCTAGAAAAACAGTACTGATCAACTTATTTACAGAGCAGGAATAGAGACGCAGATGTAAAGGACAGATTGTGGACACAGTGGGGAAAGAAGTGGATAGGACGAATTGGGAGAGCAGCATTGACATATTTACACTGCCATCTGTAAAAAGAGATAGCTAGTGGGAGCTGCTGTGTAGCCCAGGGAGCCCAGCCCGGTGCTCTGTGATGACCTTGAGGGGTCAGATGGTGGGTGAGTGTGGCAGGGAAGCTCAAGAAGGAGGGGATACACACACACACACACCACTATAGCTGATTTCATGCTGTTGTTCTGCAGAAACCAACACAACATTGTTGTGTTGTGTAAAGCAACTATACTCCAGTTAAAGAATAATAAAAAGATAGCATTGGATTTGAAATCAGAAAACCAGCCTCTAGGTTGGAGTTCAGGCACTTCTGATTGCCAGTTGTTTGATAATACACGTCATTTAGTCTCTCAAAACAAACAAATAAACAACAACAGCAAAAAAGACAAAAAATTGCAAAAGATCCTATGCAACTCATAGAACAGATCAAAGATTCAAAATGGAACGTTCTTTATAAGCATTGGGCATGTTGCCAGTATAAGCTACTTTTATTTATTAACAGTAGTTGTTAAATATTTATCAAGGCTCCCCTTTTCTTTAGCAACTTTACCTAAAATACAGAAGGGTACAGTGTGGCCACAGCTTTCCAAGGGAGCCCATGCCTAAAAGCCTTTTATTAATTATATACCAAGAAAAGGGGTTTTGTTATTTCCTCTCTTATTTTTTCACTCTTCATTCCTTTTGAGTGAGAGAGACACACAAGGAGAAAAGACCTTTTATTTTCTGTAGAACGTAGAAAAGTTCCAAAGTATTTTAGGAACTATCCCATTAAAATGAAGAAAAATAAAGCCAGTCCCACAGAGCCTCCACACAGAGGACTGACGAAAGAGCTGTCATCGGCCAGTGGATCCTCTGCAGCATGTCCTGTGAGAAAACCGCATGAACGTGATTGTGTCTGAAATTCTTCAAGGTAGATTTTGGCACCAGAACCTTATTTTCTTCAGGAGAAAAATTACAGGATTTTTCATTTGTGTGAGCAAGAATGTGTTTGTGGATGTGTGCTTTAAGGGGTATAAATTAATACCACACCAGCTTGGAGTGCTTTCTCACATCTTTGACATGAAAATTGTGCCTCTGCAGTTTCCAGGACAGCTCCTGGTCCATTCAGTAGTTCCCAAAGTTAGAGAAGTTTAATTTGAAAAGTAGAGTGAAATCATTTGTTGGTTACTCTACCAAAGACAGAACATCTGGGTTCGGGTTTTTGCTCTGGGTGAGCTGTTGGCCTTGCTCTGGCCTTGATGACTGATATGAGCTCACACGTGGCTCCTGGCAGGTGCAGACAATTCATTAAATGCAAGCACTTCCGACTAGTGCTTGTTAATTGGTGTGTATTTGCTATAAAGTGCAATTCATTTATTGTAAATACTCAGTTGAGTGCTGTTTTTAATTTTCAAAATCTCTGACAGCACTAGCCTATTTTGTTTAAAATTAGGAATGATGAAGAATGCAACTATGATTTCAAGTCTTATAAACCGTTTCTAAGAATGGTGTAAATCCAGCTGCCATACTGCTTCTTTTGGAAAAAAAAGAAAGAAAAAAAACTTTTTATCAAAATGATAATGTTTTTTATTAAAAATTCAAGCATATAGTAAAATACAGAGAAATGGGCTACAGTCATCTCAGCCCATCCCTCATCCCAGAAGTACCCAGGGTTGACACTTTTTGAACATTTTCCCTCTGCATATGTTCAGATGAATATAGATTGAGAGACAGAGAGAGGAGGTAAAAAAAGGAGAAAGAAAGACTATAAACTTGACAGCATAATAAAACCTTCTCTGTGACAACATGTCACAAAGTTAAGAAGTAAATGTCAATGGAGAGAAAATGTAGGCAGAGTTCTTGTAAGATCTAGATGAAAAAGACAACTCAGGAGAAATATGAGCAAAAGAGAAAGAGATATTTTACTGAAAAGGGAATACAAATGGCTGGTAAACATCCAAAAATACATACCAGTCTCACTTGTTATTAAAAGAAATGCGACTTACCCAAGGAACTTCCAGGAAGTTTGATGACACTTCATCATGGCCAGGGTGCAGGGAAACAGACATCCTTGTGCACTGCCAATAGGACTGGGAATCAGGACCGTTTGACGGTAACACAGTTGACAGGCTCTCTCCAGTTTTATAGCACACTGACCCTTTGCTCGAATGATTTCACTTCTATAAACTTACCTAACAGATGTGCACAAGTGTGCAAAGAAACAGGATTCTTGGCAATAGCAAGTAGTTAGAAGCACCCTTAAAGTCCGATAGCCGGGGTCTGGAGATGAAGCTATCCATGGGATAAAATACTGTCGAGAGATTCACTAAAGAGAATGAGCTGGATGTCTATGTTCTGGCATGAAAGGTGTCCAAAGTGTATTCTTAATTTTAAAAGGCCAGATATAAACCAGAATGTTATTTCAATCAGTAACCAATTAAACACTACAACATGCTGGACACAGTATTAGACCTGGGACTGTGATGAACAGTTCAGTTGTGAGAGGTCTTGCTCTCAAGCAGCAGCCTGGTGAGTGAGATAGACTCTATTGAAGAATCACTGAGATGAATGTAAAACTACCAACATGAAGTGTGCTACAGGGAGAGGTACTGGGGTTGCTGTGAGAGCTCCCAGTGGGGCAGCCTGACCTGATATGGGATCTGATAATGAGACACCCCCAAAGTCGAGGGGGGCTACTGTGGTGAGAGCCCAGAGTGACTGACAGGAAATGAAGCTGAGCTGAGAGGGAGGGGGACCAGGCTCTGATCGTGTGTCTCTGTGTGTGTGTGTGTGCGTGCATGTGTGTGTTGGCACAACAGTATTTCTGAGAGGATACACAGGAAACTGTTGGTGATGGATAGCTATAAGAAATCAGGGGCATTAAAAGTTGTAATTGTTCTTTTCTATCACTTGAGATTTTAAAAAATTATATGCAATTACTACTCTTATAATTTGAAAATCTAGTTAAGTTTGAAGAATACACCCACAATCAAATGAAAAAAATTTAAGGCCCTGCCAGATTTATTTTGGTGCTAACTCTTACAGCACGTAGGGCCTTTTCTCCTCAACCCTTTGGAGGAGCTAAAATTGACAACTGGAAAACTGCCACAGAGCCTTTCTCTGACTATTAAAAGAAACTGGCTCAGCCTGGGGCCCTCAGAAATCAGTGTTTGAATGCCCTCTGCGCCCAGTTACTCCTCGCATCTACTTCCTCATAGGAATTCCCAGGCCCTCCAGTAGCCTCAGTCCCCTGTGGTGTGGGTGGGTGGCCATGGGAGACTTCTCTCCTAGGCAGAGAAGGGAGAGGAAAGGAAGTGGCACCCTTGAGCTGCTGCATGACCCAGTCTTGCACAAGGAAGACAGCTCAGAGCTGAAGGGGGAATGGCCCGCGTTGGTCGAGGGGGCAGAGAAAGCTATCCCCTTTCACAGCTGGTCAGTTATAAAAGCAGCAGCAAGCTCACACCTCATAGTGACAAGTGGATTTGAGCTTCTCTTGAGTTAAGGCACAGATCTGAATCAAAGCAGAAACAGAGGCACTTGGTAGAAGACGCTTTAACATCTGTTCCATTTGCCGTCCACTGCCTAACCCCTCCACAGTGTCCCTCTTCAATTAGTGCTCAGAATTCCATGCGTTGGCAGCTTACTCCTCCCCTGGCCAGCCTATCCACTTCTGGGCTGAGTCAACTGCTTTAGTAACTGTTTCTGACTCTTAATAGTTCTTCATTATGTTGACTTGAAAATCACCTTTCTGTGACCCTCTTGATGACCAGGTGTTAGATGAGAAAAGCATGCAATTTGAAATCACAGACCTTAGTCTGAACCTCTGCTCTGTCATCGGCCAACTATGTGACCTTCAAACAGCCATTTATTCTCCCTGAGGCTTCATTTTCCCATCCTTAAATTAGGCGGGCCACATCACTCTCACTGCTCACTTTGAGACGAAGTGGAGCTGGTACGGCGATTTTCTTCCCTCCTTCCTTCAGCCCCTCCCTATCCTAGCCCACAACTGGAAAAAGAGATCCTGGCAATAACTATTTTCCTCTCTCTGAGCGTTCTTATCTCCAGGGTAAATAGATCCAGTTTAGTCCACAGACATACTTTGAGCTACCTGAGTGCTCTTCACTTAGCTATGGAAAAGATTTCCCCCTGAGCCATTGATTCTCCCAATCATTATCAAAGTCAGAAAAAAATCTCTCTTCCTCCCTGCCAAGAACTAGGGTTCCAAGCTCAGAACTCACTCTGGGTTTTAAGTTGAATATTCATATGATGGGATCTGCATGTACAAATAGAAGCTTCCTTTCTACTAGTCATCAAGTTTTCTCTTCAAGAACTATTACACATTTTACAAATCCAAGGGGACAGGCCCAGTTAGATAAGAGTCTGCCAGCCCTGGCTCTAGCAGTGTGTATTGACAGCTGGATTGGTGATGAGGAACCCCTGGTCTCCCCAGAAACACACAAGAGAACCAGAATGCAACAGCTGCTCTGGACCTTGCCAGGGCTTGAGGCAGTGGGTCTTATAAATGAGTTTTTTCAATTAATGACCTTGCTCCATATGGGATATTAGAAGCTTTTGTTTTTAACCCAGTACAAAATGCTAGCAGCTGAAAAGATTTGGGAATATTAAATGTCCCCCCTCCACCAGCCTCAACATGACAGTTGATAAACATGTAACCATAAGATATCAAAAACATCAAAGGATGGAAGGATAGGTGCAAGCCCAGGGGTGCTTTATGCATGACGAGGAGGAGAGAGCTTAGGCAAGCCACAGTTCTGGCGGGGCCAGTACTCCAGCCTCTGTATACAGCCAGAGTGGGATGGGGGACTCCTGTAATTCTGTTCACTCTAACAACTTGTCCTTAAATGCTCCAGATGTATGTAACAGGGATACTTATATTATTTTTGGAAAACAAATGTTGTTCCAGAATTGTGAGCAGTGGCTCAGTTTGAAAAGATTGGATAATCTAATCCCAAACTCTGTGAATTTTCAGTGTTCTCACTCCTTAAGGAGGCTTCCTGTTACACCGTGTAGTGCTGTGGTTATCAAACTGCGTCACCCCCAGCATTCATGTTCCAAGGAGGGTCTTTTAGGGGCAGCTAGATAGGAGCAGTTGGATGGGCTTCCAGACCCTCTCCACCTGCTTTGTATATTAGAGAACCGTGGAAGGTGCTGTTTGGAATAAAAGAGGTTCTTTTGCTTTCAAATCAGAAACTTGAAAAGTAGGGGCATCATAATGTTTGCATCCTTTTGCAAGTTTCTTTTCCACTCAATGATGTGTTTTTGAAATGTAACCATGTTAATGTAGATAGAGTGCAATCATTATATGAATAAACCGCATCATATTCATTCCCCTGATGATGAGTGTTTAGATAGTTCCCCATTCTTCACCATCTCAAAATAATGCTTCAGTGGAGTTGGGGGCATTTTCCATATGGACACAGATGGATGGTGCCCTCTAAGCAAGACCAGAAGAGAAGGGACATTGGGAGGAGTGGACAGATGGTGAGATGTGGGGAGTGAACAGAGGATGAGAAGCTGCATGGGCATGATAAAATCAGAACACCCTAACAGCCAGTTTCTGTGAGCAGTGGGGTCTGGAGGAAGCACAGATCATGGGAGACTGGTCAGCTGAGGGTGGGGAGGAAACTGAGCCTGTCAGAACCCAAGGGTCTGAGGTGTTAGCTTGGTCACTCCCTGGGTGTTTTGGGTTGCTCTGTCCTCTCCACTCTGCATCCCTCTCTATCCCCACTAAGTACAGTGCCATGGGACCGCCTTGCCCTCTGTCTGGGAAGCACGTAGCCTTGACCTGGAAGAAGAAGAGAGCACAGCTTGTTTACTCCCTCAGCTCCTCCCTGCAGACTCAGAGCAGGTGGTCTTCATCCTTCTCCTGGAAGCCACAGCTCCCTCCCCTGGAATTCATCTTTCCAATTCTCGCGAATGCCCCCTCCCTTGCTCTGCCTGTGTTGGTGAAACAGCCTGTTTGGGGTCCTGCACTTTCTTCCTTAGGTTTCCTCCATGCAAAGGGTCATTTTATTAGATTCTTTTCCTCTATTCATCTGTTAAACTGTACCATCCCTTTCTTGCCCAATAAATAGACCAATCTTACAGATAGTGAAGCCACTGAAAATCATGACAGGAGGAGTGGTGGAGGGGAAGGTAGTGAGCAGGTGCTAACACCCAGGGAGGGGCAGTGTCTGAGTTCAGGTAAAATCCAGCTACCCCACAGTTTTGTAGTTCATCTGTAAAACAGGGAAAGTGTCAGTCACTCAGTCATGTCTGGCTCTTTGCAACTCCATGGACTGTAGCCCCCTAGGCTCCTCTGCCCATGGGATTCTCCAGGCAAGAATACTGGAGTGGGTTGCCATGCCCTTCTACCGGGATCTTCTCTATCCAAGGATGAAATCTGGGCCTCCCACATTGCAGGCAGGTCCTTTACTGTCTGAGTCACTGGGGAAGCCTCAGTTTATCTGTAAGCTCCTTTAAAACCAAAATCCCTGCCTAATTTTTGTGTGAATTCCTAGTGTTTGAGTAATATCTGGCATGTAGAAAGAATTTAAAATTAATGTAAACTGGATTGAATAGGACTGAATTAGATTAAACTGAATTAATTTTTCTGAAAAACTGAGATACATTTTAAGCATCATGGGTTACCATCACCACTGCCCCTACCCCACCTGCAACATATGACTTCTAGAAGCTTTATGGACATCAAACAACAAATGAGAAACAAAAAAAATTTTTTAAATTTCACAGAAGTTGACATAATTGAATAGATTAATTTTAAGCTACCATTTTCTGCATCCTGGGTGTTTTGGGTTGCTCTGTCCTCTCCACTCTGCATCCTCTCTATCCCCACTAAGTACAGTGCCATGGGACCGCCTTGCCCTCTGTCTGGGAAGCACGTAGCCTTGACCTGGAAGAAGAAGAGCACAGCTTGTTTACTCCCTCAGCTCCTCCCTGCAGACTCAGAGCAGGTGGTCTTCATCCTTCTCCTGGAAGCCACAGCTCCCTCCCCTGGAATTCATCTTTCCAATTCTCGCGAATGCCCCCTCCCTTGCTCTGCCTGTGTTGGTGAAACAGCCTGTTTGGGGTCCTGCACTTTCTTCCTTAGGTTTCCTCCATGCAAAGGGTCATTTTATTAGATTCTTTTCCTCTATTCATCTGTTAAACTGTACCATCCCTTTCTTGCCCAATAAATAGACCAATCTTACAGATAGTGAAGCCACTGAAAATCATGACAGGAGGAGTGGTGGAGGGGAAGGTAGTGAGCAGGTGCTAACACCCAGGGAGGGGCAGTGTCTGAGTTCAGGTAAAATCCAGCTACCCCACAGTTTTGTAGTTCATCTGTAAAACAGGGAAAGTGTCAGTCACTCAGTCATGTCTGGCTCTTTGCAACTCCATGGACTGTAGCCCCCTAGGCTCCTCTGCCCATGGGATTCTCCAGGCAAGAATACTGGAGTGGGTTGCCATGCCCTTCTACCGGGATCTTCTCTATCCAAGGATGAAATCTGGGCCTCCCACATTGCAGGCAGGTCCTTTACTGTCTGAGTCACTGGGGAAGCCTCAGTTTATCTGTAAGCTCCTTTAAAACCAAAATCCCTGCCTAATTTTTGTGTGAATTCCTAGTGTTTGAGTAATATCTGGCATGTAGAAAGAATTTAAAATTAATGTAAACTGGATTGAATAGGACTGAATTAGATTAAACTGAATTAATTTTTCTGAAAAACTGAGATACATTTTAAGCATCATGGGTTACCATCACCACTGCCCCTACCCCACCTGCAACATATGACTTCTAGAAGCTTTATGGACATCAAACAACAAATGAGACATTAAGTTTCAGAAGTGAATAATGAATAATAAATGTTTGCTTATATTAGCATCTTACACAGAAAAACATTGAAGTTATAAAGACTTTGTGATATATTCAGACCCCTATTAAGATTTCAGGATCCATTTCTTGATACTGTGAGCATTTGTGCCCATGGAAAACTTTGCTTCCTGATTCCAAGACAAAAAGCAACTTAGAGAGCTCTCAGAACATGTTAATTATTCATCTGAAAGTCATTTTGATAGACTCATATCTTTTACACTGCTTTTCAATTATTGAATGGAAACAAAAAGTGAAATTGTTTTGAAGTTGAATTTGAGCTTTAATCAATCTAAAATGTTGTATGTAAACAGTCTTTCTAACAATATGAGTGAAATCTCTTCTGGCATCAGAGGGTGCCCTTCTCATCCTCTGAATTGCAGAGATAGTTGGCCCAGAGAAAAGGCAAAGTAAATTACCAGCAGTCTTGATTTGGAGTCATTTCTGTCCTAAAGTCTAGATCTAGTAGCTCAGATTTTAACATATGACAGGTGAGATGACAGTCTCTGCTGATTATTATCTCAGAAATGCACTTAGGGGCTTCCCCTGGTGGTTCAGTGGGTAAGGACACCACCTTGCAGTGCAAGGGCGCCGGTTCGATCCCTGGCCTGGGAAGATCCCATGTGCCGCGGAGCGGCTGGACTGATGTGTCCAATTACCGAGCCGGAGCTCTGGAGCGCATGCGCCCAGAGCCGGCCCTCAGCAACAACAGACGCCACCGCGATGGGAGGCCCACAGGAGCCAAGGAACAAAGACGGATGAAAACAGACAAATGAAAGACCAATAGAAGTGGCCCGCCTGCTCCCCTCCCTCCTCAACCCGACCCTCACCCAAAAATAAATAAATAAATAAATCTTTAAAAAAAAAAAAAAGAAATGCACTTAGTTGCTGGTCAGAGGAGCACATCTCTCTGACTCTGCTGTCTCACTGTCTGGACTGAGCGGTTCTATAGTGCTCTGGCTTTAGCTAGTCTAAGATTTAGGCTGTACTTTATTACTTTCTGATTTGTGATATAATTTGAATATTTTGGACAATTTTTATTATCCTTATTTTACAGTTGGAAAATTGAAATTGCTGAGTGGGAGATTTGCCCAAGATATCTCACAGCTAATAAAGGATCGCGATAACTCTGACCTTGATAGTCTGCCCTCAAACTTGCTATTTCCACCATGTCATGAGCGCTGACCTTCCTGCTGCCCTGGTGCACACTGCCCTGAGCCCCCGGAGCCTTTCAGCCTCCAGGAGCTATGACCAATTCATGGGATTGTTCACTTGTTTGTTTGCTTAATATATTTGGTTTGAAGGGATATATTTTGTGTTTTATTTGAAAGACTGTTATTACTTTATAACATTTTTCATAATATCATGCATACATGTGTGCTAGTCACTTCAGTCGTCTGATTTGTGACCCTGTGGATGGTGGCCCACCAGGATCCTCTGTCCATGGGAATTCTCCAGGCAAGGAAACCAGAGTGGACTGCCACGGCCGCCTCCTAGGGGATCTTCCCAGCCCAGGGACAGAACCTGCATCTCTTATGTCCCCTTCATTGGCAGATGACTTCTTTATCACGAGTGCACCTGAGAAGCCCCATAATATTATAGAGTGTTTCTTCCCCTTGAAGACTTTTTAGATATGCTTCATTTTCAAGGAACTGAGCTGTTTCCTGGGCTCTGGAAACTCCCCTGGGCCAGTTTGCTAAGGGTATAGGCAAATGGGCTTGGCAGACCGAGCATGGGGTGGGGGCAGAGTTTCAGTGGGTGAGTCTACTGACATTGGGGTAGGTCCCCCTCTGAGCTGACCAGTGAGTAGGGGGCTGTGCTTTCCCACTTCTTCTGCAGCACTGGCACTTTTTAATTTATCTCCCTCCTTCTGGAAACCCTTCCCCCACTTCTGCTGACAATGTACTCACTGGAGGACACTTTTTTTTTTTGAGTTTTATTTAATTTCATTTTATTTTTTTTTAAGATTTTTACAGTTTTGTTGGTCACAGACATGTATGTTCCTAGGTCAGTTATATGCATATCCCTGGCACCCTCCCTGCTCCCAGTTCCCCCCAACCCACTCCTCCAGGCCATCGCACCCGGCCCCTGCAGGATCACCTGTTCCCACAGGGCAATGAGCATAGCTATCTTTTTCACATGTGATAGTATAGGTTTCCATGTTACTCCCTCTACGCCTCCCACCCACTGTTCATACCCCACCATGTTCGTATGTCTGTTGTCTATGTCTGTTTTTCCATTGCTTCACTGTGTGTGTTATCATTACCCTCTTACTAGATTCCATATATATGTGTTACTATACTGTACTTGTCTTTCTCTTTTTGACTTACTTCACTTTTTATGATAGGTTCTAGATCCAACCACCTCATTAGGACTGATTCTTCTGCATTTCTTTTTACAGCTGAGTAGTATTCTATTGTATATATGTACCAGAGCTTCTTTATCCATTCATTTGTCGATGGACATCTAGGTTGCTTCCATGTTCTAGCTATTATATAGAGAGCTGCAATGAACATTGGGGTACAGGTGCTTCTTTCAGTTTTGATTTCATCAGGGTATAAGCCTAAGAGTGGGATTGCTGGGTCATAGGGTGCTTCTATTTTTAGTTTTTTAAGGAATCTCCATACTGTCTTCCATAGGGGTTGTATCAATTTATATTCCCACTAGTAATGCAAGAGTGTTCTGTTTTCTCCGCACCCTCTCTAGCATTTATTGTCTGTAGATTTTTTGAAGATGGCCATTCTGACTGGCGTGAGGTGATATCTCATTGTAGTTTTGATTTACATTTCGGAGGACAGACTTGTAAATGATTTACTTAGAAATAAGTCCTGGCCACAGCATAAAGCCATCTGGACTCAGTGTCCAAGGCTCGGTGCCTTCTCTCTCCACTGCACAATGCTTTTAAAACCCAGCTCTCCCAAGAGTTCATGGTGCTTCTACATAAGTCATATTGTTTAGCTTGCCTGAAGTTTCCTTGGCTTTCTGCTTATCACTGCAAGAACACTTAGTTCCCTGCTGCCGCTGCCAAGCTTGTAAACAACTGTGTTTCTTCTTTTCGTGATGACAGGCGCATCTCATCATCCTCAGCAACAACCCTTCTCAAGAGGAGGCAGCCGTGTCCGCACACTCTGTTGCCTGTGCTGCTGTCGCTTCCGGGAGGCCTGAGCACCATGGTAAGAGTGAGAGCGAGAGAGCAAACCTTCCATGGGGGACAGTGCGACCAGCCCCCTGCCTGGCCCACGCGCATCAGGGTTTGTAGGCTCTCTGCCTTTGGGATGGGTGAACAGGAGGATGGAGCTGTGACAGACCCTTCCGAGAGCCTTCTCTGTTACCTTCACCAGAGTCTTTTGGTTTCTAGCTCTTTTCAGGCCTTTCTCTGCCCTTCACCAAGAGTCTTTCTCTTTTTGACTTACTTCACTTTTTATGATAGGTTCTAGATCCAACCACCTCATTAGGACTGATTCTTCTGCATTTCTTTTTACAGCTGAGTAGTATTCTATTGTATATATGTACCAGAGCTTCTTTATCCATTCATTTGTCGATGGACATCTAGGTTGCTTCCATGTTCTAGCTATTATATAGAGAGCTGCAATGAACATTGGGGTACAGGTGCTTCTTTCAGTTTTGATTTCATCAGGGTATAAGCCTAAGAGTGGGATTGCTGGGTCATAGGGTGCTTCTATTTTTAGTTTTTTAAGGAATCTCCATACTGTCTTCCATAGGGGTTGTATCAATTTATATTCCCACTAGTAATGCAAGAGTGTTCTGTTTTCTCCGCACCCTCTCTAGCATTTATTGTCTGTAGATTTTTTGAAGATGGCCATTCTGACTGGCGTGAGGTGATATCTCATTGTAGTTTTGATTTACATTTCGGAGGACAGACTTGTAAATGATTTACTTAGAAATAAGTCCTGGCCACAGCATAAAGCCATCTGGACTCAGTGTCCAAGGCTCGGTGCCTTCTCTCTCCACTGCACAATGCTTTTAAAACCCAGCTCTCCCAAGAGTTCATGGTGCTTCTACATAAGTCATATTGTTTAGCTTGCCTGAAGTTTCCTTGGCTTTCTGCTTATCACTGCAAGAACACTTAGTTCCCTGCTGCCGCTGCCAAGCTTGTAAACAACTGTGTTTCTTCTTTTCGTGATGACAGGCGCATCTCATCATCCTCAGCAACAACCCTTCTCAAGAGGAGGCAGCCGTGTCCGCACACTCTGTTGCCTGTGCTGCTGTCGCTTCCGGGAGGCCTGAGCACCATGGTAAGAGTGAGAGCGAGAGAGCAAACCTTCCATGGGGGACAGTGCGACCAGCCCCCTGCCTGGCCCACGCGCATCAGGGTTTGTAGGCTCTCTGCCTTTGGGATGGGTGAACAGGAGGATGGAGCTGTGACAGACCCTTCCGAGAGCCTTCTCTGTTACCTTCACCAGAGTCTTTTGGTTTCTAGCTCTTTTCAGCCGTTCTCTAATCTTTTACTCTCAAACACAGCAAATCTCCATCCAAACATAGATCAGATCCCCAGAGAGATCCTGTTGGGCTTACAGGAAAGTCTGCTGGGCTTTCAAAGGTGATCTATTTTTAAAGATTGTTGTGGAGCTACTGTGGCAACAGATCTGACCTGTTGGAACTCCGGCCTCTAGACTCTCACAGGGCTGAGCCTTCAGTCAGGATGAACTTACACGGCTTTAGAATTCCAATGGGAAGTTGCCGCTTATGAGTCATATAGTTTTTCTTAGCCCCACGTAATAGGTAAACAGTGAACTTGGGAGCTCTCTAATCTTCCATCCTGGGCTCTGAACATACAGCCTGTGCCTATGAATGGAGAACGTACTATTCTAGTGACTTTCGTTGTTGTTGGCCAGAATATTCAGAAACAGAGTATGACTCATAAAGAAGACCAAGAGGTGTATTCCAAGGTGTCAGATAAAAATACTTATACATGATAGGAAAATAAGTGCCAATGTGCCATCAAGCTGAAAATCAACATCTGGAAAGCTTGAGGCTGAGGCTGAGGAGGCAGGAGCCGGGCTGAGATGAGTACGCTGGTTGGGGGAGAAAATGAAGGGGGTGCCACAGGAGCAGCCTGGTCTGCACAGGTCCCCGGGAAAGGAGAAGAGCTGGGGAGGGGAGTCTGTCTGCCCATCCCACCTTATCGATCCCTCATCGTGGTCTCTGGGATCTTTGACCACCTTTTCAGAGTTGGAGGATAGAGAAGTCAAGCGACCTTTCTTATCCTAACTTGCTAGAGCACTCCATACATAGCAAACAAAAACAATCAAAAAGCCAACATTTTCACCAGCCCTATTGGTGGCTACAATTGCTTTAACAGGGGAAAAGAAGCTTCCATGCCACAAGTATTAATAGGACACTTAATGCAAACATGATGGAAACCCCTAGAACAGCAGGAGTCCCAAATCTAAATGCTTGTATGGACCAAGTAAGCCATGTGAGTGGAGCGGGTAGTCATTATAAACCAGGAGCAGCAGCAGCACAGTTATAATTGGCAGCTAACTGTCGGCTCTCGTCCGAGAGGTACTGTAGGGAGTGGTGAGGGCTGTGACAACCCGAAGAGGGCCGCCCCTGTCACAGTGAGCAGCTGCTCCTCAGCTCTAGCCCATCACTGTCATGTGGAAGGCAGGCTTGTCTTGGAAGGTCTGCCTTTTTTTTCCAAATCTGAAGTTTTATGTGAAATCAACGCATAGTCGATTGTAATGAAGTCAAATGTGTTTCAGGATCTGAAGGAGGCAGAAGAAGTGTGCGGGACTAGATCCCTAACTTCTGACCTGGGAGCATGAGTATAAGTCACTGTCAGCTCCTCCTGCTTTCCTTGAGGGTTATGGATTGAGAAATGAAAGACGTTTAAACTGGTGCAGTGCTGAGGAGGAAGTCTACACCCAGAGAATATCAAACAGCTATTGGAGGCTAAGGCATGCCATAGAATTCCTCCTGTGCCTGGAGGAGTTGCAGTCTGCCAGCATCTCAGCTAGTGCTCAGTGTCCACCTCGATGAATGTATGGATTAGGTAGAAGCAATACAAATCATGTCCCTAAAATATTTGTTTCCTGTAGCTGCAAAGTTACAGAATCAGAAATAATTCCAAGTTAGACCATTCTCTTTTGTGCAATTATAGAATCAGAAACAATCCAATTATAAATATTTTTCTGAGTTTTCTAATCTAAACATGGTGTTGGTATAACCTCTCCTGTAAAGTGAAAATGCTACTAATACATACTTGATACAGATAATTAGGTCTGTGAAAATTTAATGACCTCACATGGTAATAATAGTTAATTCTTTACATAAGTACATGGAGTCATGGTTCTAACCACATTACATTTATTAACTCAATCCTTACCAAAGCTCTGTTAGGTTCATACAAGTTCCCACTTCTAAGATGGAGAAACTGAGGCACAGAGGATTAGGTTGTTTCCCAAGAGCCTTACCAGGAGAGAGGCGAGTAAACTTGAAAACCCGGTCTCTTAACCTCCATGCTGTATAATAAGGTACCACACCTGCCCTTTTCCCTTCTTTCCCTCCCTGCTTGCACCTGCCAAAGAGTGTGTGGCTTTGGGAAGGGAGAGGGGTGTGAGGAGACCAAAGATGGCCCAAGGAAAGCAGTTTGAGTGCTGGTGGAAGGGGCCAGCCCATGGGTGCCCATAGGCTCTCAGCCCCACTTCTGCCCCATGCCTTTTCAGTGGCTTCAGACTCTTTCATGACCTGCACCCAGAAAGCCGACTTTCCAGTCAGTATCTGAAATACAGGAGGAGGATGCGTAGGGAAGGATAAGAAGTAAACCTATCCCAGGAGCAGGGAGTTGGGCAGTTGAAACTGCTGGCTTTGAAGGTTGGGAAGGGAGTCGCTTCTGCCTGAGGGCTATAGGACTGGTTGCTTGAAACACTGATTGACTCACAGAGGCCACAGGACTCGGAGCAGCAGGAGTCACGGCAGCCATCATAGTAACAGCAGTGACAAACAGCAGGAGCAGGGATGGACCCCCATTGTATGCAGGTGCTCGCACTGTCACAAGCATGCCCATTTCATCCTAACAAGCCCTAGAGGCAGGACACGGCCTCCCATTTTACAGAGGAGCTAACACAGCCACCTCTCCAGACCGCCAGCCCACATCTTCTCTACTCACCGCTCTACCCAAGAAGCGCAGAGCCCCGATCCACCTGAGGATGCTCCCTTCTCAAACACAGCTTCCACTTATCAGAAGACACTTGAAATATCTACCAGGAAGAGTTTACTGAAGGCTTGAAAGTGAGGAGGTGTCTGGGCAGAGAAACTGTCAGATCAAAACAGATGCTGAGCAGTGACAGCAGGCAGCCTTGGAGCAGTGGCAGAGAGAGGCCCCAGCCTCCCCCTCAAGGCCTCAACCCACCGTCAAAGTAGGCACATGAGAAAAACCTCAGAGCAAAGAGAAACCACAGCTCATTCCTACTGTGTCAATAGGCTTGAATAGGCTACCGTGGGAACCTTTGTTCTCTTGCTGGAAAACATGGGGAAAACTGGCCAGCTGCTACTAAGATACAGTTTATTCCAGCTCCTACCCACAACTGCCAAAGAGTGTGTGGCTTTGGGAAGGGAGAGGGGTGTGAGGAGACCAAAGATGGCCCAAGGAAAGCAGTTTGAGTGCTGGTGGAAGGGGCCAGCCCATGGGTGCCCATAGGCTCTCAGCCCCACTTCTGCCCCATGCCTTTTCAGTGGCTTCAGACTCTTTCATGACCTGCACCCAGAAAGCCGACTTTCCAGTCAGTATCTGAAATACAGGAGGAGGATGCGTAGGGAAGGATAAGAAGTAAACCTATCCCAGGAGCAGGGAGTTGGGCAGTTGAAACTGCTGGCTTTGAAGGTTGGGAAGGGAGTCGCTTCTGCCTGAGGGCTATAGGACTGGTTGCTTGAAACACTGATTGACTCACAGAGGCCACAGGACTCGGAGCAGCAGGAGTCACGGCAGCCATCATAGTAACAGCAGTGACAAACAGCAGGAGCAGGGATGGACCCCCATTGTATGCAGGTGCTCGCACTGTCACAAGCATGCCCATTTCATCCTAACAAGCCCTAGAGGCAGGACACGGCCTCCCATTTTACAGAGGAGCTAACACAGCCACCTCTCCAGACCGCCAGCCCACATCTTCTCTACTCACCGCTCTACCCAAGAAGCGCAGAGCCCCGATCCACCTGAGGATGCTCCCTTCTCAAACACAGCTTCCACTTATCAGAAGACACTTGAAATATCTACCAGGAAGAGTTTACTGAAGGCTTGAAAGTGAGGAGGTGTCTGGGCAGAGAAACTGTCAGATCAAAACAGATGCTGAGCAGTGACAGCAGGCAGCCTTGGAGCAGTGGCAGAGAGAGGCCCCAGCCTCCCCCTCAAGGCCTCAACCCACCGTCAAAGTAGGCACATGAGAAAAACCTCAGAGCAAAGAGAAACCACAGCTCATTCCTACTGTGTCAATAGGCTTGAATAGGCTACCGTGGGAACCTTTGTTCTCTTGCTGGAAAACATGGGGAAAACTGGCCAGCTGCTACTAAGATACAGTTTATTCCAGCTCCTACCCACAACTGCCTAAGCGTGGCCTGTGCCCAGAGGGTGTGGCTGTGTCATATATGTGGACTCGACTTCCCCGAACAACAGCAGGAGTGAGCAGGGTCCCCCTCCAACACAACTGCCAGGAGCTGCAGTGGCAATGGGCAGGTGCCTTCCCACTGTCTTTCTGGGAACCTGGGTTTCATTTCTCTGCTACACCCTAACACATGGCCGATGCAGTAATGAGAGGAACCCACCCAGGGCTGAGGTTTCTCCAGGCCTCTGCTACCTCCAGCAAGGAGAGAGGAAAAGGGGGTATTGCCAATTTGTCTTTGTCTGACAGCTAAGGGAGGGACCAAGATCCCCACCCCAGCTCTCACCCAGGAAGGCTGCTCTGGCCTGGACTCTGGTCACTTGTGGTTCAGAAGTCCCAGTCAGATCCGCTGGGAGCAAATCTGTACGTTCCGCTGAGCTCCAAGGAAGTCCATGAGCACGAGGATCTCAGCTCTTCTCTCCTGTGTGTAAACTTGGTCTGGGCCATGTACAATTTCCTTGTTTGTTTTTAAAAGAATCATTAATAGGGAAAGATTTCTCATTTGAGGATTCTCTGTAGTCTGCTTGCTGAATGCCCATTGAAGGCATTGCCCTCCGCTAAACAAAACGTCACTGGTCAAGAAGCCAGTGTGTTTCAGGCTCCATACTCAAGCTAATGCCTCTGCTCAGTGCCTTCCTGCATTCCTTATGCAGACAAAACTGCCCTAGAAGTCACGGAGAACTGTGATTGCATAAGGGTTCCCAATTCAGGCTGGCGGAATGTCACTAACCTGAGCCTGGCCAGCTTCCTGGAACAGCCATAGACAAACTTGGTATTAACAGCTCTCCCAGCCCTGCGGAGTGTCAGGACATTGGCCTTGTGTATATAACTCTTCTTCTAAAGGATATTAAAATGAAATGGGCTGAAGCCAAGTACATTTCAGTGTAAACTTTGGAAAGGCAGAGTCTGCTGGACACGGACAGCCTAGTTTGGAGGTGACCCCACTTGCAACCTAGGCCCAGGAGTTCTGTAGGTTTCAGAGGCAGCAGAAGGGGTGGGCTATGCCCTCTGCCCCCATTGGGACAGCGGGTGGGATCCCTGGCTGTGTGACAGACTCATGCGCGTGGGGCGTATTCCCAAGCTGTAACTCCCTGTGCACAGATACGTATGTCTCCCCAGCCCTCACTCGTCCTGGCGTCTCCCCTCATTTAATACAGCAGTCAGGAAATACATGAGTATCTGCAGGTAGGCTCTGTATCTCCATGAAGTCTCCTGGTCTTTAGCCTCCATGATCAGCCCATTTCTCAGCTCTTCCTCTGTGGCCTGCTTCTCAGCTTGCCCCGTGCTGGGCCCTGCCCCACCAGCGGCCCACTCCCTGCTTTTGGGGTTACTGATGCTCCTTGCACCCCATGTGTCTCAGAGGGACTAGAGATCAGATGGTTTCTGACAGACAGGCACCCAGCTCCAGTGGGGTCCCTACAGGTAACGTGGCTGCCTGGGAGCAGCCACAGTCATGTGGCCTCCTTTCGGTGGCTCTCCTTGGCTGGCCCTGCTGCCTCCGTCACCCACCTCCAGCCTGAGGTGGGAATGAGGGTAAGCCACTGCCAGTCACCACCCCCCCACCCCTTCCTCCTCACTCTTCCCCTGTCCATCCTTTCCGCCTCGGTCTTCCCCCCACCTCAAGCCCTGTGTGCTCTGAGAGACCCCTCCTCAGCTCCTGCTCGGGGCCCAGTTCTTAATACAAAATGCCCAGCCAGTCTGAGCCTGGCGCCTGAACTCCCCAGGCAGGCGTCAGCATCTGGCCTGCTCTGCTCCACAGGCCAGGAGGGAAGGGAAAGCGGCAGAGAGAGCTGTGGGTGAAGCCAGAGAAGAAAAGGGGTTGGTGGGACCCCCTCTTAGAAGCCTCTCGGAGGAAGGCACCTTAAAGCCATCTGGTCCAGAGGACTAGGGGCCAAGGTGTATCCATGGCCATGCTACCAATTTGAGGCAAAGCAAGGCCTAGACAGAGGCTAGGTGCTGCCTCCCTGACCACATTCCAGAACCAGAGAGGGCATAGCTCTGCAGGTGCTCTGTCGTCAGAGGTCCAAGGAGCCCTGGAGCCCCGGAGCCCCAAACGTGGGGCAAGTGCATGCTGCAAGATTGACAGCCCTTGAGGCCAGGAGAGGGGTAGAGGGCGTGTCCTCTTCGACCCCGGTCTGTGCTGTTGGTCTCTCCTCACCGAGGGACTACCATGACAGAACGGAAACCTCATGGAGCTTTGCTTACAAACTGCCTCGCATCTTTGTGCCTGAGAACAAACTCTGTGGCTTTATCCCTCTCCTAGGCAGGGTGATAGCTAATAAGTTATATTCAGAACTTCTCAGAAAAGCCTAAGTTATTTATACCCTGACTTGGCTTCAAAACATATTATTAGGGCAGCTTATGGAAATCACGTATACTTCACCAAGACAAGCAACTGTAGCAATAAACCTGAGGCTGCTGGACACCTGATCCCTACTGGGTGGCACCCGGTGGTGTTGGTGGGGTCAGTTCCGGTCAGCCTCTGGTGCTGAGGGCATCGAGGCAGGCGACCCCCATGGTGACTGAGCCCTGACAGGCCTGGGGGCCCAGGCACTGCTCAGACGCTTCATGCACACTGCTGTGTGAGCCTCACCCAGCCTGCCCCCATCGTGGTCCCCTCGCTCTGCTGATGCTTACCCGCCCCCAAGATGGCGATGGACTTCCAGGCACCACGAGGCTCAGAAGCAGCAGGTCTGCTACACCCAGATGCCCTGTCTGGGACCTGGGAAAATGTTCCTCTGAAGGTGGTCTTGCAGGGAGGAGCCAGCCTGTCCTGGGCTTCGTTTGTCCTCAGGATATCCTGAGAACCTTCCCTCCAACCAATGGCTGCTGAGCGGCCTTAGGGCAGCTGCCCCAGCCAGCTCCCAGCAGGGTCCAAATGGGTTCAGCCTGTTTGTTGGCTGGGTGATGGCACTCCTTTGGGCTAATGCCAGGCTAAGACTTGAGGCTTTCCATTTGCAGATTCCTGGGGTCCTTTGTGCTTTTTCAGTTAGTGCAGAGTACAATTTCCCAAGACTTTTACAAAGGATAATTATCACATTGTACACCCAGGCCTCCCTCATAATGAAAGCCGTCATTGCTGTTCCAACACTTGCCTTAGAACAGCCTCCAGAAAATGAGACCAGGGTTACCGGAATCTACTTTAGTTCAAAGCCTCCTGACCACCAGGGCGCCAAATCGTAACCCCACATTCCTCTTGGTCTTTGACAGGACCCCTGGTTTCTTTTGCCTGTGTACGAACGTACAGACAGAACAGAGTCTGAAGGGGCCTCCGGGAGACCTTAAGTTGCCCTGCCCACTGGGCCACGCTTCCGCCCTCACCCTAACTTTCAGACAGCCCCCCAACATTCTGCAGAAGTGAAAATGGGAGAAGATTCAAGGCCTTGGAACACCTGTGCCACTAGGGCTCAGATTTACCAGCTAAGTCATGGCCCTGTGCTTTAGAAAGTGACCTCATCTCTTGCTCGACACCCAGCATCAGGTTGCCAGGGATTCTAAAAGAGGTTTTTAAGCTTAGTAACGGCCTGTGTATGAACGCTGAAACTGGTGGCTCTTCGTGGACCCACACTCAGCGTCAGGCATGAGGTTTGTGCCAAGAAGGTCAGCCTCTGGTGCTGAGCATCGAGGCAGGCGACCCATGGTGACTGAGCCTGACAGGCCTGGGGGCCCAGGCACTGCTCAGACGCTTCATGCACACTGCTGTGTGAGCCTCACCCAGCCTGCCCCCATCGTGGTCCCCTCGCTCTGCTGATGCTTACCCGCCCCCAAGATGGCGATGGACTTCCAGGCACCACGAGGCTCAGAAGCAGCAGGTCTGCTACACCCAGATGCCCTGTCTGGGACCTGGGAAAATGTTCCTCTGAAGGTGGTCTTGCAGGGAGGAGCCAGCCTGTCCTGGGCTTCGTTTGTCCTCAGGATATCCTGAGAACCTTCCCTCCAACCAATGGCTGCTGAGCGGCCTTAGGGCAGCTGCCCCAGCCAGCTCCCAGCAGGGTCCAAATGGGTTCAGCCTGTTTGTTGGCTGGGTGATGGCACTCCTTTGGGCTAATGCCAGGCTAAGACTTGAGGCTTTCCATTTGCAGATTCCCTGGGGTCCTTTGTGCTTTTTCAGTTAGTGCAGAGTACAATTTCCCAAGACTTTTACAAAGGATAATTATCACATTGTACACCCAGGCCTCCCTCATAATGAAAGCCGTCATTGCTGTTCCAACACTTGCCTTAGAACAGCCTCCAGAAAATGAGACCAGGGTTACCGGAATCTACTTTAGTTCAAAGCCTCCTGACCACCAGGGCGCCAAATCGTAACCCCACATTCCTCTTGGTCTTTGACAGGACCCCTGGTTTCTTTTGCCTGTGTACGAACGTACAGACAGAACAGAGTCTGAAGGGGCCTCCGGGAGACCTTAAGTTGCCCTGCCCACTGGGCCACGCTTCCGCCCTCACCCTAACTTTCAGACAGCCCCCCAACATTCTGCAGAAGTGAAAATGGGAGAAGATTCAAGGCCTTGGAACACCTGTGCCACTAGGGCTCAGATTTACCAGCTAAGTCATGGCCCTGTGCTTTAGAAAGTGACCTCATCTCTTGCTCGACACCCAGCATCAGGTTGCCAGGGATTCTAAAAGAGGTTTTTAAGCTTAGTAACGGCCGTGTGTATGAACGCTGAAACTGGTGGCTCTTCGTGGACCCACACTCAGCGTCAGGCATGAGGTTTGTGCCAAGAAGTGGCGTCCCACCTCAGGCGCCATGACCTCCTGTTCCTCTGGCAAGCGCATTGTCACTTGTGCCAGAAGGACCTCCCGGGGGATGCCCACTCCCAGGAGAACCAGCTCTGCTTCTTAGGGAGTTTCCTCCTTAGGTGGTAACAGGACCAATTTGCTCTCCCCTCAGAGACTAATAATCATGGGGTTCATAGTTCAGAAAGCTAATTTGGGGCCTGGGGGATGGGGGGAATGAGTCAGAATTTTGCAGTAAAGGAGCCTTCCCATATCCCAGGTCAAAGTAATAGTGGTTTCAGATTTATAGACGGGGAAGGCGCCCATAGTGTGTGCCCCAGAGCTTCCCCTCCCGAGTCCTAGACTGTTCCCTGTGCAGGCATCCTGACACGATGCCTGACTTGTGGTCAACTTGTACGTGACAGCAACTATCAGAGACCCCCTTCCCTGGCCCTTCCCCCTGGTGCCTGGAGACCTCCCAGGAACAGAAACAGGAGAAACTTGGACCTGTTGAGAAGCTGAGGAGTCTGAAATGGGTGAAGGGAAGCAGCAGCTTTAGAAGCTGACCCCAGAGGTCAGATTCCCAGGCAGGGCCTGTCTCTGATTTCTCACTGCAAAGCTATACCTTTCTTCCACTTCAGTAGCTATTGTGGCCTTAGTCTGAGTGATAAATTCCTTCCTTCCCTGGACCCCTTCCTTCTTCCCTCATTGCCGGTCCCTCTTTCAGAGATCCAAATGTGCTAATAAGCATCCTCTTTGGAAAATGTGACTAGGGCTCCCTGAATTAGAGGTTGTGAGTCATTTATGCACTAGTTTGACTTAGGCCAATTGGCTTCCTTTCTCCCAGCATCCTGGGGGAGGTCAGCTACACAAAGGCACCCGCGGCACTCTGGTCTGGGGGACCAGCCCAAATGGGGTGGTTTTGTTGGTGGGAGATGGGTCAGCATGTGACTGGTAGGGAAGGGAGTACTAAGAGGTGAGAAAATTTTACAAGAGAGGCTGGAAAGGGACAAGGCACAGCTTGTCCACCTCTGTCTGGGAGACCAGCTCCTTACCCAGGAAGGAGGGAAACACTTCCCATCCCTTTTGACCTCTTCCTTTTTCTGAGCCTGGCACTACTTCTGCAAAAGCCCGGGTCAGAAACTCAGTTCTTACTCATTCAGTACCCCCTCCTTCCCATGCCCTTTACATCTGTTGGTCTTCAGAGTAAAGGCTTATCTCCAGGAAACACGGCTGAGACTCGGAAAAACCTCTACTGTTTAAGAAGGGCTCAGTTACAGTCTTTGGTTAATTTTCAATTGGAAACTAAAATATTAGCAATACTTGTTAATATTTAGACATGGAACACTCTGTAATGCTTTTAAAATCAACGAAATAAATGCTACATCATCTCCACATTTTCTGTCATCAGATTATCAAAGTAGCTAATGTTAATACTTAGTTCAAACATGTAATCTGGAATATATTTTCCCATGATGAATAAGGACTAAAGAGATGTAACATTTTTCATGTACAGTAGTAAAATTTCCTTCTACCGAGAAGAAATTTTGAGTAGTACTCTAGATGTTCATCTGCCAGTCTGGCAGTGGACAGACACCCATTGGAAGACTGGAGGAGGGACTCCAGTTCAGCAGATTTCCACCTAATTTCAAAGCCTGGGCCGGCCAACCTCCCTGAGGGACAGCTCCTCCCAGTCCAGTTCTCACTTCTCTCTGACAGTTACAGAGATCTTAAGCAGAGAAAATCTTGCAGATAAATTAAGCTTACTTTTTTCAGACCTAAGTATTCTTTCGGTGGCTTGAATTCGATGCACACATCTCCCAAGTGTTTGCTTCTCTCCTTTCTACAACAGATCCCATGGGGTGTATTTGAATCATTCCTGGAGACCCAATCAATTCTCACTGTGAATTTCAGAGCTGTTCTCCCGTTCTTGAGATGTATGAAGCCATTTACCTGCACATGATCCCAGGTTTCCATGCCTTTTAACCACTCTGTCCATCTTCACAGTGTTCCTGTCCTCTCCATGTCTATCTCTGCTTCCAGTGTGCCTGCTGGTCAGCCTGGTATGGATGAGGGAGGCCCATAGCCACAAATTCTCCCTAAAACTAAAGTGGTCAGCATCTCTTGGGCACTGACTAGGTGTCAGGCACGTCATCAGTTATTTGTGAGCATTAACCCGTGTACTCCTTACAACAAATAGCCCTGTAATCGAGGTGCTAGCACAGAGGTCCCTCTTTGAGGTGAGAAAACCGAGGCCCACCATGAGAGGCACACAGCCAGAGACAGCAGAACTGGAGCCTGGGTGAGGCAGCCCCTGGCCGCCGGAGCCTGCCCTCCTTTCCACTCACTCTTCTGCCTCCGGGAACAGCCACAGCACTCGGGGGCTGGCCCTGTGCGAGCCCCTCTGTGAATTCTGGACCAGTGTGTTCGTGGATTCCTCTTTAGACGTACTGGCATTCACATTGCAACATGAGCAAAATTAATTCACGGCCCCACTCTTTGGGAAAATATTAAAATAAATAATACACTGTCCTGTCTAATCAAGAAAATAAGGAGGAAGCACAAAACTCCTATCATTTCTCTACTTTCAGACTAATTTCTACTTTACAAACAGAGTTAGAGGTGATAAAAGGAAAAAGCCAAATACCGAGGAAGTCTAAAGAACCCAGAGGTAGCCTTTGACCTTTCTGCTCATGTGTATTTGTGCTACACAGTATATGAGATTTCCAAGTGGAAATATCAATCCGCTCCAACAGACTTTGTAGATTTGTCCTGTGAAATCATAAGGTTGTCTCCAGCTGGCACTTCAGTGTGGGTGGTGGCTGGGGGAGGGGTGGTCCCATGTTCCTAAGGGAGGAAACACACACATTCTCCTCAGCTAGGGCAGGGGTCAGCAAACGTACAGCCCATGGGGCAAATCAAGCTCCCACCCAATTTTGTAAACAGTGTTCTTAGCACACAGCCAGGCTCCTTTATCCACATGCCCTCTCTGGCTGCTTTTGTGCTACAGTAAAGATCATTTGCTCCCCAAAACCTAAAACAGTTATACTATCTGGTCCTTTATAGAAAAAGTTTGCAATCCCTGTGCTGGAATCCTATAGGTTTTCTATTTTCAGACTAGTTTCTACTTCCTAAAGAGCTTCTATTTTAATATTCTTTTCTGTTATGGTTTATCACAGGATATGTTAATATCATCAAAGGATAACAAATATATCCTGTGATTAATCCTGTGCTGTGCTATACAATAGGACCTTGTTGCTTATCTATGCTGTATATATCTGCTAATCTAAAACTTTCAGTCCTCTGCTCCCACACCCACCCCTTGGCAACCACAAATCCGTCTTCTATGTTTGTGAGTCTGTTTCTGATTCATAGGTAGGTTCATTTCTGTCCATAGTTCAGGTTGCACATATAAGTGATATCCAATGGTATTTGTCTTTCTGACTTCACTGATTATAATAATCTCTAGTTATATCTGTGTTACCACAAATGGCATTATTCCATTCTTTTTTACAGCTGAATAGTATTCCCCTATATATATGTACCATATCTTCTTTATCCATTCATCTGTGGGTAGACATTTAGGTTGTTTCCATGTTTTTTTTTTTTTTTATTTTTTTTTATTTTTTTTTAAACCTTTATTTTACTTTTAACTTTTTCAGAGTTTCGTTGTTTACAGACATGCATGTTCCCAGATCAGTCACATGTATATCCCCTACTTCCCATCCCTCCCAACCATTACACAGCACCCCTGAAGGATCCCCTTTTCTCACATAGCAATGACTAGAGCTATTTTCTTCAGTTATGATAGTACAGGCCTTCATGCTACTTCCTTTACGCCTCCAACCCTCTGTTCCTTCCCAACAATGTCCATATGTCTACTGTCCATGTCTGTCTTTCCGTTGCTTCACTGCATGCACCATCATCACTATCCTGCTAGATTCCATATTTATGTGTTAATATACTGTATTCGTCCTTCTCTTTCTGACTGACTTCACTTTTTATGACATGTTCTAGATCTAGCCACCTCATTAGGGCTGATTCTTCTGCATTTCTCTTTACAGCTGTGTAGTATTCCATTGTATATATATACCAGAGCTTCTTTATCCATTCATTCATTGATGGGCATCTAGGTTGCTTCCATGTTCTAGCTATTGTATAGAGAGCGGCAATGAACATTGGGGTACAGGAGCTTCTTTCAGTTTTGATTTCATCAGGGTATAAGCCTAAGAGTGGGATTGCTGGGTCATAGGGTGCTTCTACTTTTAGTTTTTTAAGAAATCTCCAGACTGTCTTCCATAGAGGCTGTATCAATTTACACTCCCACCAGCAGTGCAGGAGTGTTCCCTTTTCTCCGCACCGTCTCCAGCATTTATTGTCTGTTGATTTGTTGATGATGGCCATTCTGACTGGCGTGAGGTGATATCTCATTGTAGTTTTGATTTGCATTTCTCTAATTATAAGTGAAGTTGAACATTATTTTATGTGTTTTCGGGCCATCTGTATGTCGTCGTTGGAGAGGTGTCTGTTTAGGTCCTTTTCCCATTTTTTGATAGGGTTGTTCGTTTTTCCAGTGCTGAGTTGTCTGAGTTGCTTGTAGATTTTGGAGATTAATTCTTTGTCTGTTTCATTTGCTATGATTTTCTCCCATTCTGTGGGCTGTCTGTTCAGCTTTTTTGTAATTTCTTTTGCTGTACAAAAGCTTTTAAGTTTCATTAGGTCCCACGTGTTCATTTTTCTTTTCAGTTCCGCTATTCTAGTAGGTTGTTGAGAGAAGATCCTGCTTTGATTGATGTTCCCAGATTCCCATCCCTCCCAACCATTACACAGCACCCCTGAAGGATCCCCTTTTCTCACATAGCAATGACTAGAGCTATTTTCTTCAGTTATGATAGTACAGGCCTTCATGCTACTTCCTTTACGCCTCCAACCCTCTGTTCCTTCCCAACAATGTCCATATGTCTACTGTCCATGTCTGTCTTTCCGTTGCTTCACTGCATGCACCATCATCACTATCCTGCTAGATTCCATATTTATGTGTTAATATACTGTATTCGTCCTTCTCTTTCTGACTGACTTCACTTTTTATGACATGTTCTAGATCTAGCCACCTCATTAGGGCTGATTCTTCTGCATTTCTCTTTACAGCTGTGTAGTATTCCATTGTATATATATACCAGAGCTTCTTTATCCATTCATTCATTGATGGGCATCTAGGTTGCTTCCATGTTCTAGCTATTGTATAGAGAGCGGCAATGAACATTGGGGTACAGGAGCTTCTTTCAGTTTTGATTTCATCAGGGTATAAGCCTAAGAGTGGGATTGCTGGGTCATAGGTGCTTCTACTTTTAGTTTTTTAAGAAATCTCCAGACTGTCTTCCATAGAGGCTGTATCAATTTACACTCCCACCAGCAGTGCAGGAGTGTTCCCTTTTCTCCGCACCGTCTCCAGCATTTATTGTCTGTTGATTTGTTGATGATGGCCATTCTGACTGGCGTGAGGTGATATCTCATTGTAGTTTTGATTTGCATTTCTCTAATTATAAGTGAAGTTGAACATTATTTTATGTGTTTTCGGGCCATCTGTATGTCGTCGTTGGAGAGGTGTCTGTTTAGGTCCTTTTCCCATTTTTTGATAGGGTTGTTCGTTTTTCCAGTGCTGAGTTGTCTGAGTTGCTTGTAGATTTTGGAGATTAATTCTTTGTCTGTTTCATTTGCTATGATTTTCTCCCATTCTGTGGGCTGTCTGTTCAGCTTTTTTGTAATTTCTTTTGCTGTACAAAAGCTTTTAAGTTTCATTAGGTCCCACGTGTTCATTTTTCTTTTCAGTTCCGCTATTCTAGTAGGTTGTTGAGAGAAGATCCTGCTTTGATTGATGTCCTTGAGGGTTTTGCCTATATTCTCCTCTAAGAGTTTGATGGTTTCTGGTCTTACATTTAGGTCTTTAATCCATTTTGAGTTGATCTTTGTGTATGGTGTCAGGGTATGTTCCAACTTCATTTTTTTTGCATGTAGCGGTCCAATTTTCCCAGCACCATTTGTTGAAGAGGCTGTCTTTGTCCCATTTTATATGTTCACCTCCTTTGTCAAAAATAAGGTACCCATAGGTGCGTATGTTTATCTCTGGGTTCTCGATCTTGTTCCATTGGTCTATAGTTCTGTTTTTGTGCCAGTACCATACTGTCTTGATGACTGTTGCTTTGTAGTAGAGTCTGAAGTTGGGGAGGCTGATTCCTCCAGCTCCATTCTTCTTCCTCAGGATTGCTTTGGCTATTCGAGGTCTTTTGTGTTTCCATATGAACTGTGTGATTCTTTGGTCTAGTTCTGTGAAGAATGTCATTGGAAGTTTGATAGGGATCGCATTGAATCTATAGATGACTTTTCATAGTATGGTCATTTTCACAATATTGATTCTTCCGATCCAAGAACATGGAATATCTCTCCATCTGTTTAAGTCTTCTCTAATGTCTCTCATGAGTGTCTTGTAATTTTCTGTGTACAGTTCTTTTGTTTCTTTGGGTAGGTTTATTCCTAGATATTTGATTCTTTTAGTTGCAATGGTGAAGGGGATTGCCTCTTTGATTTCGTTTTCTGACTTTTCATTGTTTGTGTATACGAATGCGAGTGATTTCTGTATATTGATTTTGTATCCTGCGACTTTGCTGAATTCACTGATTAACTCTAGTAGTTTTGTAATAGTGTCTTTGGGATTTTCTATGTATAATATCATGTCATCTGCAAATAGAGAGAGTTTGACTTCTTCTTTTCCAATCTGGATTCCTTCGATTTCTATCTCTTCTCTTATTGCCGTTGCTAGAACTTCCAGCACTATGTTGAATAAGAGTGGTGAAAGTGGACACCCTTGTCTTGTTCCTGATCTTAGAGGGAATGCTTTCAGTTTTTCACCGTTGAGGATAATGTTCGCTGTGGGCTTCTCATATATGGCTTTCACTATGTTGAGATAAATTCCTTCTATGCCCATTTTTTGAAGAGTTTTTATCATAAATGGATGTTGTACTTTGTCGAAGGCTTTTTCTGCATCTATTGAGATGATCATATGATTTTTGTCTCTCAATTTGTTGATATGGTGTATCACACTGATTGATTTGCGGATATTGAAGAATCCTTGCATGCCTGGGATGAACCCAACTTGATCGTAATGTATGAGTTTTTTGATGTGTCGTTGAATTCTGTTTGCTAGGATTTTGTTGAGGATTTTGGTGTCTAGGTTCATCAGTGAAATTGGCCTATAATTTTCCTTTTTTGTTTTGTCTTTGCCTGGCTTTGGTATCAGGGTGATGGTGGCCTCATAGAATGTGTTTGGAAGTGTTCCTTCCTGGGCAATTGTTTGGAAGAGTTTTAGAAGGACAGGCATTAGCTCTTCTTTAAATGTTTGGTAGAATTCGGCTGTGAAACCATCTGGCCCTGGGCTTTTATTTTTGGGTAGATTTTTGATCACAAGGTCGATTTCTGAGCTTTGTGATTGGGTTGTTTCCGATCCAAGAACATGGAATATCTCTCCATCTGTTTAAGTCTTCTCTAATGTCTCTCATGAGTGTCTTGTAATTTTCTGTGTACAGTTCTTTTGTTTCTTTGGGTAGGTTTATTCCTAGATATTTGATTCTTTTAGTTGCAATGGTGAAGGGGATTGCCTCTTTGATTTCGTTTTCTGACTTTTCATTGTTTGTGTATACGAATGCGAGTGATTTCTGTATATTGATTTTGTATCCTGCGACTTTGCTGAATTCACTGATTAACTCTAGTAGTTTTGTAATAGTGTCTTTGGGATTTTCTATGTATAATATCATGTCATCTGCAAATAGAGAGAGTTTGACTTCTTCTTTTCCAATCTGGATTCCTTCGATTTCTATCTCTTCTCTTATTGCCGTTGCTAGAACTTCCAGCACTATGTTGAATAAGAGTGGTGAAAGTGGACACCCTTGTCTTGTTCCTGATCTTAGAGGGAATGCTTTCAGTTTTTCACCGTTGAGGATAATGTTCGCTGTGGGCTTCTCATATATGGCTTTCACTATGTTGAGATAAATTCCTTCTATGCCCATTTTTTGAAGAGTTTTTATCATAAATGGATGTTGTACTTTGTCGAAGGCTTTTTCTGCATCTATTGAGATGATCATATGATTTTTGTCTCTCAATTTGTTGATATGGTGTATCACACTGATTGATTTGCGGATATTGAAGAATCCTTGCATGCCTGGGATGAACCCAACTTGATCGTAATGTATGAGTTTTTTGATGTGTCGTTGAATTCTGTTTGCTAGGATTTTGTTGAGGATTTTGGTGTCTAGGTTCATCAGTGAAATTGGCCTATAATTTTCCTTTTTTGTTTTGTCTTTGCCTGGCTTTGGTATCAGGGTGATGGTGGCCTCATAGAATGTGTTTGGAAGTGTTCCTTCCTGGGCAATTGTTTGGAAGAGTTTTAGAAGGACAGGCATTAGCTCTTCTTTAAATGTTTGGTAGAATTCGGCTGTGAAACCATCTGGCCCTGGGCTTTTATTTTTGGGTAGATTTTTGATCACAAGGTCGATTTCTGAGCTTGTGATTGGGTTGTTCAAAGTTTCTGTTTCTTCCTGGTTCAGTCTTGGGAGATTAATCTTCTCTAAGAAACTGTCCATTTCTTCCAGGTTGTCCAGTTTGTTGCCATATAGCTGTTCATAATAGTCTCTTAGAATCCTTTGAATTTCTGCATTATCTGTTGTAATCTCTCCTTTTTCATTTTTGATTTTGGTGATCTGGTTCTTCTCTCTCTTTTTCTTAATGAGTCTGGCCAGTGGTGTGTCGATTTTATTGACCTTTTCGAAGAACCAGCTTTTTGTTTTATTTATCTTTACTATTGTTTCTTTCATTTCTTTCTCATTTATTTCTGCTCTGGTCTTTATGATTTCCCTTCTTCTGCTGGCTTTGGGGTGTTTTTGTTCTTCTTTCTCCAGTTGTTTTAAGCGTAAGGTGAGGTCGTCTGTTTGAGATTTTCCTAGTTTCTTGAGGGAGGATTGAATTGCTATAAACTTCCCTCTTAGAACTGCTTTTGCAGTATCCCATAGGTTTTGCACTGTCATGTGTTCATTGTCGTTTTCTTCTAGGAATTGTTTTATTTCTCCTTTGATTTACTCGGTAATCAATTGGTTTTTTAGGTATGTGTTCTTTAATCTCCATGTGTTTGTGTTTTTAGCGGTTTTTTTCCTGTAGTTGATCTCTAGTCTCACTGCATTGTGGTCCGAGAAGATGGTTGATATAATTTCAGTTTTCTTGAATTGACTGAGGTTAGATTTGTGGCCCAAGATGTAGTCTATCCTGGAGAATGTTCCGTGAGCACTTGAGAAGAAAGTGTATTCTTCTGCTTTTGGATGGAAAGTCCTAAAGATATCAACAAGGTCCATTTCTTCTAGTGTGGCATTTAAGGCTTGTGTTTCTTGATTAATTTTCTGTTTGGATGATCTGTCCATTGGTGTGAGAGGAGTGTTAAAGTCTCCTACTATGATTGTGTTAGTGTCGATGTCTTCTTCTATGTCTGAAAGTGTTTGTCTTATGTATTGGGGTGCTCCTGTGTTGGGTGCATAGATATTTATGATTGTTATGTCTTCTTCTTGTATTGATCCCTTGATCATTATGTAGTGTCCTGCCTTGTCTCTTCTGATCTTTTTTATTTTGAGGTCTATTTTGTCTGATATGAGGATTGCTACTTCAGCTTTCTTTTGATTTCTATTTGCATGGAATATCATTTTCCAGCCTTTCACTTTCAGTCTATGAGTGTCTCCAGGTCTGAAGTGAGTTTCCTGGAGGCAGCATATGTATGGGTCGTGTTTTTAAATCCATTCAGCCACTCTGTGTCTTTTGGTTGGGGCATTTAGTCCATTGACATTCAAAGTAATTATTGATACAAATGATCCTATTGTCATCTTCTTAGATGTTATGATGGGTTTGTTTCGTGGATCTTCTCCTTTTATACTTGTCTATGTAAGTCCCTTTAACACTTGTTGTAAGGCTGGTTTGGTGTGCCAAATTCTTTTAATTTTTGCTTATCTGTAAAGCTTTTGATTTCTCCATCAATTTTGAAGGAGATCCTTGCAGGGTAGAGGATTCTTGGTTGCAGACTATTTCAGCCATTTAAATGTGTCCTGCCATTCCCTTCTGGCCTGCAGAGTTTCTGTTGAAAGATCAGCTGTTAAATGTATGGGCTTTTGCTTGTATGTCACTAGTTGCTTTTCCCTTGCTGCTTTGAGAATTCTGTCCTTGTGTTTAATTTGTGTTACCTTCATTAATACATGTCTTGATGTGTTTCTTCTCGGATTGATTCTGTATGGTACTCTTTGCACTTCTTGGACTTGATTGACTAATTTCTTTTCCCATGTTGGGGAAATTTTCAACTATAATCTCTTCAAAGATTTTTTCATAGCCTTTCTTTTTTTCTTCTTCTTCTGGAACCCCTCTAATTCGAATATTGGTGTGTTTTATATTATCCCAGAGGTCTCTGAGGCTATCTTCTGCTCTTTTCATTCTTTGAGCTAGATTCTGTTTTTCAGCAGTTACTTCCTCCATTCTATCTTCCAGCTCACTTATCCGGTCTTCTGTCTCAGATACTCTGCTCTTGATTCCTTCTACAGTGTTTTTCAGTTCAGCAATTGAGTTATTTGTCTCTGTTACTTTTTTGGTAAGTTCTTGTATTTCTTTATTCAGTGTGTTAGTTGTGTCTTGCAATTTCTCTAACATTCTGTTTTCAGTGTCTTTGATCATCTTTACTATCATTCTTCTGAAATCACTTTCAGAAAGTTTGTCCAAATTCTCTTCATTAATTTGATCTTGTGTGTTTGTGGATTGTTCCTTCGCTTGTGTGGTATTTCTCTGCCGTTTCATTGTTATTATTAATTTTTTAACTGACTCTGTTTGGGATTTCCTTTTCCCAGACCTTGAGTTACGTCTGTTGGTGTTTATTTTTGGGGTTTTTTGGGAGGGGGGGGACTTATTAGTTGATTTTTGATACAAATGATCCTATTGTCATCTTCTTAGATGTTATGATGGGTTTGTTTCGTGGATCTTCTCCTTTTATACTTGTCTATGTAAGTCCCTTTAACACTTGTTGTAAGGCTGGTTTGGTGTGCCAAATTCTTTTAATTTTTGCTTATCTGTAAAGCTTTTGATTTCTCCATCAATTTTGAAGGAGATCCTTGCAGGGTAGAGGATTCTTGGTTGCAGACTATTTCAGCCATTTAAATGTGTCCTGCCATTCCCTTCTGGCCTGCAGAGTTTCTGTTGAAAGATCAGCTGTTAAATGTATGGGCTTTTGCTTGTATGTCACTAGTTGCTTTTCCCTTGCTGCTTTGAGAATTCTGTCCTTGTGTTTAATTTGTGTTACCTTCATTAATACATGTCTTGATGTGTTTCTTCTCGGATTGATTCTGTATGGTACTCTTTGCACTTCTTGGACTTGATTGACTAATTTCTTTTCCCATGTTGGGGAAATTTTCAACTATAATCTCTTCAAAGATTTTTTCATAGCCTTTCTTTTTTTCTTCTTCTTCTGGAACCCCTCTAATTCGAATATTGGTGTGTTTTATATTATCCCAGAGGTCTCTGAGGCTATCTTCTGCTCTTTTCATTCTTTGAGCTAGATTCTGTTTTTCAGCAGTTACTTCCTCCATTCTATCTTCCAGCTCACTTATCCGGTCTTCTGTCTCAGATACTCTGCTCTTGATTCCTTCTACAGTGTTTTTCAGTTCAGCAATTGAGTTATTTGTCTCTGTTACTTTTTTGGTAAGTTCTTGTATTTCTTTATTCAGTGTGTTAGTTGTGTCTTGCAATTTCTCTAACATTCTGTTTTCAGTGTCTTTGATCATCTTTACTATCATTCTTCTGAAATCACTTTCAGAAAGTTTGTCCAAATTCTCTTCATTAATTTGATCTTGTGTGTTTGTGGATTGTTCCTTCGCTTGTGTGGTATTTCTCTGCCGTTTCATTGTTATTATTAATTTTTTAACTGACTCTGTTTGGGATTTCCTTTTCCCAGACCTTGAGTTACGTCTGTTGGTGTTTGTTGTTTGGAGGGGACTTCTTATTCTGGGTGATGCTGGTGGTTGGGTGATGTCAGGACTTGCATACAAGTGATTACCTTTGTTGGTGTTCTCACTTGTATACTGCTGTCTAGTGTTAGGTGTTCTCTAGTATCTAGTGTTTTGGAGTCAGTGCTCCCTCCCTAAAGCCCCAGGGCTTGTTGCCTGACCAGGGAATGAAGATTTCATGGCTGGTTTGTTATGGCATTAAATGGTATCAAAACATATATATGCGAATGAGAAACAAAAGGTATACCTTTGACAAATGGCAATTGAAATATTATGCAAATTCTATCTAGCGTACTGAATTATACACACAAACATATACATCTGTAACATAACCCAAGCATTCCAGCCAAAAATACAGTACAATATTTTAGCACGGCAAAGAAAGAAAACCAAGAATGACATTCACCAGTTAATAACCAAACTAAGTAGAGCACCAATTGGAGAATAATGTTACAGCAGGGTCCCCGTTGGGGTAAGGCAATGAGGACAGAACAGTCTATGAAATATGGTGGGGAAAGGGAAAAAGAGAAAGGGAGGATAGAAGAGAAGTATAGAATGATACTGCAAGGTTAAATATAAGGAGGTAAAGATTTGTATGTATTAGAGTTTAATGCTATAGGAATGGAGTATCAGAGAAAGCAAAGAATTATAGGGGAAGTAGTAGTACAAATGCAAAACTTTTTAAAAATTAGAACAGAGATAAGTATAGAGAAAAATATAGAAAAACAAAGCAAAAAAAAAAAAACAAATAAAACAGAACCTTAGTAAACTGAAGCTCTTCAGTTCTTTCATGTTCAGCAATTGAGTTGTTTGTCTCTGTTACTTTTTTGGTAAGTTCTTGTATTTCTTTATTCAGTGTGTTAGTTGTGTCTTGCAATTTCTCTAACATTCTGTTTTCAGTGTCTTTGATCATCTTTACTATCATTCTTCTGAAATCACTTTCAGAAAGTTTGTCCAAATTCTCTTCATTAATTTGATCTTGTGTGTTTGTGGATTGTTCCTTCGCTTGTGTGGTATTTCTCTGCCGTTTCATTGTTATTATTAATTTTTTAACTGACTCTGTTTGGGATTTCCTTTTCCCAGACCTTGAGTTACGTCTGTTGGTGTTTGTTGTTTGGAGGGGACTTCTTATTCTGGGTGATGCTGGTGGTTGGGTGATGTCAGGACTTGCATACAAGTGATTACCTTTGTTGGTGTTCTCACTTGTATACTGCTGTCTAGTGTTAGGTGTTCTCTAGTATCTAGTGTTTTGGAGTCAGTGCTCCCTCCCTAAAGCCCCAGGGCTTGTTGCCTGACCAGGGAATGAAGATTTCATGGCTGGTTTGTTATGGCATTAAATGGTATCAAAACATATATATGCGAATGAGAAACAAAAGGTATACCTTTGACAAATGGCAATTGAAATATTATGCAAATTCTATCTAGCGTACTGAATTATACACACAAACATATACATCTGTAACATAACCCAAGCATTCCAGCCAAAAATACAGTACAATATTTTAGCACGGCAAAGAAAGAAAACCAAGAATGACATTCACCAGTTAATAACCAAACTAAGTAGAGCACCAATTGGAGAATAATGTTACAGCAGGGTCCCCGTTGGGGTAAGGCAATGAGGACAGAACAGTCTATGAAATATGGTGGGGAAAGGGAAAAAGAGAAAGGGAGGATAGAAGAGAAGTATAGAATGATACTGCAAGGTTAAATATAAGGAGGTAAAGATTTGTATGTATTAGAGTTTAATGCTATAGGAATGGAGTATCAGAGAAAGCAAAGAATTATAGGGGAAGTAGTAGTACAAATGCAAAACTTTTTAAAAATTAGAACAGAGATAAGTATAGAGAAAAATATAGAAAAACAAAGCAAAAACAATAAAAACAAATAAAACCCCCACAGAACCTTAAAAGGCTAGTGGGGAACCAGAAGTTTATACCAAAATAAAATGTGTGGTTTAAAAGGAAAAAGAAAAAAAAAATGTAAACTTGAATATATTCAGTCTTACTGATGAGATTAGTAGCTTCAATAGAATTCAATGGAGGAAATAAACACACCCACTCTCACACACCCCAAAAGAAAGAAAAAAAACCCAACAGGGGAGTGGGTTCGGAAAAAAAGGAGGAAAAAAAAAACAATATGATACAAAAAAAAAAAAAAGCAATAAAAAAAAATAAGGAATAAAATGAAGTTTTAAAAATCCAGCAGTAACTCCAGCTTCAGACAAAACGTGAAAATAATGTTTATGTTCTTCTATCTCTTGCTGACTATTCAGGAATTATCAGTCTTTTTCTTGCCTCTGGCAGTGGTTGGATCTGAAGACCACTTTGACTGCTTGTTTATTTCAGAACTATTCCAGAACTAAAAGGCCCGCCCAGGCTGGCCCTGGGAGTTTCTTAATCCAAATCCCTTTTCTTGCTGGGTGGAGCTAAATTCCCTCCCTGTAGCTTGCCCAGCAGCCAAACTACAGCAGGGAAGATGGCGTCTGTCTCACAAAGGATTTATTCCCACACGCTCTATGGGGAGCACTTCTGCAGTGACCACGACCCTGGTGCAGGCCACCGTCGACTCCTGCCACGGCGGGAGACGCCAGATTACTCAGAGGTGAGGCTGGCTCAGTCTCATGCAGGATTGCTATTCCCCTCTCCTGGATCACGGTGCACACAAGAGTTTCCAGCCCTCCTTGGGGGCTCTGTGATCGGGTTAATGGTAACCTCCTCCAAAGGAAACTGAGTGCCGTCCTTCCAAGGACTGCTCAAGGGCACTGCTAGCTCAAGGGGGCACTTGGACCCTCCAAAGCAGGTCTGGCTCAGTCCCTTGTGGGCGTCACCGCTCCTTTCCTAGGTCTTGATCTGCAACAGGCTTTGCCCTTTTGGCCCGCCCAGCCTCTCTGGTGGGTATGAGGCTTGACTTGTCACAGTGCGATTGCACCCTTCCTACCGCTTGATGGCCTTTTCATAAAAAAATTAAAGAACAGAAAAGTATAGAAAAATATAGAAAAACACAGCAAAAACAATAAAAACAAATAAAACCCCCACAGAACCTTAAAAGGTCGGTGGGGTACCAGAAGTTTATGCCAAAATGAAATGTGTGGTTTAAAAGGAAACAGAAAAGAAAATATATGTAAACTTGAATATGTTCAGTCTTACTGATGAGATTAGTAGCTTCAGTAGAATTCAATGGAGGAAATAAACACACCCACTCTCACACACCCCAAAAGAAAGAAAAAAAACCCAACAGGGGAGTGGGTTCGGAAAAAAAGGAGGAAAAAAAAAACAATATGATACAAAAAAAAAAAAAAGCAATAAAAAAAAATAAGGAATAAAATGAAGTTTTAAAAATCCAGCAGTAACTCCAGCTTCAGACAAAACGTGAAAATAATGTTTATGTTCTTCTATCTCTTGCTGACTATTCAGGAATTATCAGTCTTTTTCTTGCCTCTGGCAGTGGTTGGATCTGAAGACCACTTTGACTGCTTGTTTATTTCAGAACTATTCCAGAACTAAAAGGCCCGCCCAGGCTGGCCCTGGGAGTTTCTTAATCCAAATCCCTTTTCTTGCTGGGTGGAGCTAAATTCCCTCCCTGTAGCTTGCCCAGCAGCCAAACTACAGCAGGGAAGATGGCGTCTGTCTCACAAAGGATTTATTCCCACACGCTCTATGGGGAGCACTTCTGCAGTGACCACGACCCTGGTGCAGGCCACCGTCGACTCCTGCCACGGCGGGAGACGCCAGATTACTCAGAGGTGAGGCTGGCTCAGTCTCATGCAGGATTGCTATTCCCCTCTCCTGGATCACGGTGCACACAAGAGTTTCCAGCCCTCCTTGGGGGCTCTGTGATCGGGTTAATGGTAACCTCCTCCAAAGGAAACTGAGTGCCGTCCTTCCAAGGACTGCTCAAGGGCACTGCTAGCTCAAGGGGGCACTTGGACCCTCCAAAGCAGGTCTGGCTCAGTCCCTTGTGGGCGTCACCGCTCCTTTCCTAGGTCTTGATCTGCAACAGGCTTTGCCCTTTTGGCCCGCCCAGCCTCTCTGGTGGGTATGAGGTTTGACTTTTAAAAGTGCGATTGCACCCTTCCTACCGTCTTGATGCGGCTTTTCCTTTGTTCTTCGATGTGGGGTATCCTCTCCGTGATCAGATCCAACCTCCTCCTGTTGATGGTTTTTCAGGAACTCGTTGCAGTTCAGGTGATTTTGCAGGAGAGATGAGTGCACGTCCTTCCATAGCGCAGCAGCGCGGCAGCACGGCAGCCTCCATGTTTCAGATATTGTGAATAGAGCTGCTATTATCATGGAGGGGCATGTATCTTTTCGAATTTATAGTTTTGTCCGGGTATATACCTAGGAGTGGAATTGCTAGATCACATGGTAGCTCTACTTTTAGTTTTCTGAGGAACTTGCTTTCTCCATAGTGGCTGCACCAACAGTATAGGAGGGCTCCCTTTCCTCTACATCCTCTCCAGCATTTGTTATTTGTAGACTTGTTAATGATGGCCATTCAAACTGTTGTGAGGTGGTACTTCACTGTAGTTTTGAGTGACACTTTTCTAATAATTAGTAATGTTGAGCATCTTTCATTTGCCTACTGGCCATCTGTATGTTTTCTTTGGAGAAATGTCTATTAAAGTCTTCTGCCCATTTCTCTATTGGGTTATTTGGGGTTTTGTTGTTGAGTTGTGTTAGCTATTTATGTATTTTGGAGATTAAGTCTTTAGTTTCTACTTGAGCTTATTGGTTTAGAATTTCTAAACCAAGGGAATTCCTTGACAGTCCAGTGATTAGGATTCCATGCTTTCACTGCCATGGCCCTGGGTTTTCAGTTCCTGGTCAAGGCATTATAATCCCACAAGCTATGTAGTGCAGAAAGAAGAAAAGGGAAAAACTGAAAAAAAAAAAATTCAAATAAAGTAGATGGTGCAAATTCAGCCCTCACACATGTGCATGCTCCGTGTGCAGTGGGCCCAGTTTGTCTCAGAGGCTTTTTCTAGCCATGGCCTCTGGAGGGACAGCCTTGAAACTTCTCCTTGGACTAGCACAACTGTTGTTATCAGCTTTAGGAGTTCCTGGCTATACTAGTTTTCTTCGCCCTTAAAAAATCACCCAGTTTAGTTCTGGTGGGTATGAGGTTTGACTTTTAAAAGTGCGATTGCACCCTTCCTACCGTCTTGATGCGGCTTTTCCTTTGTTCTTCGATGTGGGGTATCCTCTCCGTGATCAGATCCAACCTCCTCCTGTTGATGGTTTTTCAGGAACTCGTTGCAGTTCAGGTGATTTTGCAGGAGAGATGAGTGCACGTCCTTCCATAGCGCAGCAGCGCGGCAGCACGGCAGCCTCCATGTTTCAGATATTGTGAATAGAGCTGCTATTATCATGGAGGGGCATGTATCTTTTCGAATTTATAGTTTTGTCCGGGTATATACCTAGGAGTGGAATTGCTAGATCACATGGTAGCTCTACTTTTAGTTTTCTGAGGAACTTGCTTTCTCCATAGTGGCTGCACCAACAGTATAGGAGGGCTCCCTTTCCTCTACATCCTCTCCAGCATTTGTTATTTGTAGACTTGTTAATGATGGCCATTCAAACTGTTGTGAGGTGGTACTTCACTGTAGTTTTGAGTGACACTTTTCTAATAATTAGTAATGTTGAGCATCTTTCATTTGCCTACTGGCCATCTGTATGTTTTCTTTGGAGAAATGTCTATTAAAGTCTTCTGCCCATTTCTCTATTGGGTTATTTGGGGTTTTGTTGTTGAGTTGTGTTAGCTATTTATGTATTTTGGAGATTAAGTCTTTAGTTTCTACTTGAGCTTATTGGTTTAGAATTTCTAAACCAAGGGAATTCCTTGACAGTCCAGTGATTAGGATTCCATGCTTTCACTGCCATGGCCCTGGGTTTTCAGTTCCTGGTCAAGGCATTATAATCCCACAAGCTATGTAGTGCAGAAAGAAGAAAAGGGAAAAACTGAAAAAAAAAAAATTCAAATAAAGTAGATGGTGCAAATTCAGCCCTCACACATGTGCATGCTCCGTGTGCAGTGGGCCCAGTTTGTCTCAGAGGCTTTTTCTAGCCATGGCCTCTGGAGGGACAGCCTTGAAACTTCTCCTTGGACTAGCACAACTGTTGTTATCAGCTTTAGGAGTTCCTGGCTATACTAGTTTTCTTTCGCTTCACAGCAAATTATAGTTGCTTAAACACCCAGTTTAAGCTTACAGTTATGTTGATCAGAAGTCTAGCATGGTAAGACTGGCTTCTCTGATCAGGCTAAAATCAAGTTGTCAGCCTGCTGTGTTCTTATCTGGAGCATTGGCTCCTTTTCTTAGCTCATTTTTTCTATTAGCAGAATTCAGTTCCTTGTGATCATGCTGACTCTTGATCTCTCTGAGCTTCTGTGGGCCACTTTTGGGTCCTTGTACCATCTCGACAATGGAGAACCTTCTATTTAAGTCCCTCTCATGCTTTGAATCTCTCTGCCACTGACTAAAGAAAGCTCTGTTTTTTGTTTTTTGTTTTTCTTTTTTTTGAGAACTAGACCTTGTCTAATAAAACTGATTACTGGGCAAAAAACTGTTTCCTTAACTGGCTTATCTTGTCCAATAACTTATTATTTTCAAATAGTCCACTGTCATTAAAGGCACAGTTATTCTGTTTTCATTTCAAATCTGTGAGTAGTTTTCAAAATGTTGTTTTGATGCTTTTCTTCAGATGTGGCTGAGCAGTATTTTCAAGACAGCATGGCTAAACTCATGGATGCTGAAGGGATGGGGAAAGACAAATTTCTTTCAATTCAAGATGATTACTGTCATTTTCTACAAGTCACTGGACAAGAAGAGGTGAGTTTGGATCACAGCTGACTAGTTATTTGCCTGGGTGGCCCAGTTGATATCCAAAGGGTTATTCCTGCACTCTGCAACCTTTAAGCATCTACTGTGTGCCAGGCTTCTTGAGGGGAGGCACAGGCAGCCAGCTCCCAGTTATTCTTGAGAAACAAGAAGTTTATATGAGAACTTAGATGCCATGTCCACCTGCAAAGTACCCTAAAGGACTGGAAATCTTGAGAACCTAATGGATAGTCTCTGCTTATCACAGGCTGTGGTTCTAACTGGCATAGAGAGTGGCAGTTAGTGTGTCTAATTCCTCTCTTATTATCTTGACTAATGAATGAAATTTGCATATCTAATAAGAACTGCACAGTGCAGAAATTATGGCTGACTATCCATTGAACCTGATGGGCATGTTTTCCATGGCTTGTAAAAATGGCACCAGACTCAGAGTTTATATTCATTGTTAGCTAAACCCTTGGAAACTTGTTCCATAACAAGCTAACAACTACCAGACAGCCACATGCTTGATTTACATATGTGTGTGTGTTTTCAACTTTAACTATACAAGTAAATCCTTAGATGAAAACCTTATTTCCTCCACTGTTCTATAGAACTCCTGCCCAACAGCGCTCTCCTAACCCTTAATTCTTCACCCTTCTCTCAACTGATGTGAGCTTAAAGATAGGCTCTTAATCTAAGATGCACCCATGTTCTTCAGGCCACAGTAGGGCTACAGTAACCATAGCAAGTGGAGTTTCTGTGTTTTTCTGGATCACCCATCCAAGTAGAGAGGGGCCTTACAGGGGCCTGAGGTTCCAGAACATCTCTAGAAATTCTGTGGGGAGTGCTCAAGGCAGAAGTCTGACAGGAAGTCTGCCCCATCATGCCTCACCCCTTCTAGCTCATCAGTCATGTTTATGTGCAGAAGACCCCTTGAATGCATCCTTCTGTTTCTGTCTCCACCTCTGCCTGTCATCATCTCCCGCCTGGACCATTCTAGCAAACTCTGAGCCCCCACGTACTCCTTCTGCTCTTTCCCTTTTCTCATCCATTCTGAATAAGGAAGCCATGGTGTCTTTTCAAAAGATCTGATCAGCAGACTCATTTGTAAAATATTTCTCTGGCTTCTCAGTGCGCTTACGATAAGCTGGAATCCCACATTGCCCACAGAACCTTGCATGATCTGGATTCTGCAGACATTTCCGGTCCCATTTTGCCCCCTCCCCTGATGCATGTTCTAGCCCGTGGCCTTTACTAATCCACACTTCTGGGCAATGTCAGCTTTTGTTTCCTGCTCTTGGAAGTTCTTCCTCATTAATCTCTTGGCTAATGCAGATCCATCTTTCAGGACTTACCAGCTTGCTTGATTCCTCTCCCTCAGTCTTCATTAGATTTTCCCCACTATGCCTCATCATAGAATCCAGTTTGACATAATAATATAGCATAATAATATATTATCATAATGGTGGCACTAGTGGTAAAGAACCCACCTGCCAATACAGAGATGCGGGTTAGATTCCTGGGTTGGGACGATCCCCTGGAGAAGGGCATGGCCACCCACTCCAGCATTCTTTCCTGGAGAATTCCAATGACAGAGGAGCATGTCAGGCTGCAGTCCACAGGGTCACAAAGAGTTGGACACGACTGAAACAACTTGGCATGCATGCATGCATATTACCGTCATATATTGTGGATGATTACTGTCTTTACTCTGACTAGACCAAATTCCATGAGAGCAGGGGCCCTCTTGTTTGTGGTAGGGGAGCATTGCCAGATGTGGTCAGTCTGGCTGTGGGATATCTGACTGCTCTGGCTGCCACAGGGAACTCACATGTTTCCCCGTTCCTATCTGGCTTCCTGCCCTCATGTTGGTTGTCACCACTGCCACGCCACACTGCCCTTGCTCCAGTCACCCGAATCGGTGGCACTAACCTAAAGATGCATCTCACTTCCTGAGGTCTCCCCTGGCGATTTTAGCAAACTGGCTCCTTTCGCTCTACGGCCCAGCCAGCCCTCCTGGTGCCCTTAGAAGAACAGATAAACTGCCTCTTCCTCAGGTGGGTACAGACCGTGCCAGAGCACATTGCTCAGAGAGGGAACCCCGGCTGGACTTCAGCCCTCCTCATTCTCTTGCCAGCCAGCCTGGAGTGTGACACGGTTTGACCAACCAGACAGATCGTGCTCACCCTTGGCTGCAGACCTCACTGTGGGTTCTAGAAGGAGCCAACCAATGGGGTTGGGCCACGATAAGCTGGAATCCCACATTGCCCACAGAACCTTGCATGATCTGGATTCTGCAGACATTTCCGGTCCCATTTGCCCCTCCTGATGCATGTTCTAGCCCGTGGCCTTTACTAATCCACACTCTGGGCAATGTCAGCTTTTGTTTCCTGCTCTTGGAAGTTCTTCCTCATTAATCTCTTGGCTAATGCAGATCCATCTTTCAGGACTTACCAGCTTGCTTGATTCCTCTCCCTCAGTCTTCATTAGATTTTCCCCACTATGCCTCATCATAGAATCCAGTTTGACATAATAATATAGCATAATAATATATTATCATAATGGTGGCACTAGTGGTAAAGAACCCACCTGCCAATACAGAGATGCGGGTTAGATTCCTGGGTTGGGACGATCCCCTGGAGAAGGGCATGGCCACCCACTCCAGCATTCTTTCCTGGAGAATTCCAATGACAGAGGAGCATGTCAGGCTGCAGTCCACAGGGTCACAAAGAGTTGGACACGACTGAAACAACTTGGCATGCATGCATGCATATTACCGTCATATATTGTGGATGATTACTGTCTTTACTCTGACTAGACCAAATTCCATGAGAGCAGGGGCCCTCTTGTTTGTGGTAGGGGAGCATTGCCAGATGTGGTCAGTCTGGCTGTGGGATATCTGACTGCTCTGGCTGCCACAGGGAACTCACATGTTTCCCCGTTCCTATCTGGCTTCCTGCCCTCATGTTGGTTGTCACCACTGCCACGCCACACTGCCCTTGCTCCAGTCACCCGAATCGGTGGCACTAACCTAAAGATGCATCTCACTTCCTGAGGTCTCCCCTGGCGATTTTAGCAAACTGGCTCCTTTCGCTCTACGGCCCAGCCAGCCCTCCTGGTGCCCTTAGAAGAACAGATAAACTGCCTCTTCCTCAGGTGGGTACAGACCGTGCCAGAGCACATTGCTCAGAGAGGGGAACCCCGGCTGGACTTCAGCCCTCCTCATTCTCTTGCCAGCCAGCCTGGAGTGTGACACGGTTTGACCAACCAGACAGATCGTGCTCACCCTTGGCTGCAGACCTCACTGTGGGTTCTAGAAGGAGCCAACCAATGGGGTTGGGCCTGAGGACAGCCCCAGGCGTGAAGCTCAGACCACCCCAGATGTGGTGACAACCTACGTGTGGGCTAGGACTCTTCACCAACAGGAAGTTGACTTCTTATTCCCTGTAAGAAAATCCAAACCCCTCAGCCTGGCATGAAGGCCTCCACCACCAGCCCCGCCTGTGACTCCTGCCTCGTCTCCCAATGCTCCTGTCTCTACCGTCTCTGCTGGATTCCCCTTAGTCCACTCACTGGCCCTAAACATGTCATGTACTTCTCCACCGCCCGCTGTGTGCCCAGGCTCCCAAGCCCTCTTCTTAGCCCTCACCCTGAATCCTGTTTATTCTTCACTTCTCTCCGTTAAGCTTTTCTAACTCTTAGACTGTCACACTCTGGGTTCCCTCTAAACCCATGTCCATGTGGCTTCTCTTCCCCTGCCATCTCCACTTGCACATCTGTCTCTAGTTTCCCCAATCAGGCTCCCCAATGACAGCTTCATTTAGGAAAAGGAGCCGAGCTCTTTTTTCCATCATTGGCTCCTCCAAACCTGACAATCAATTTTCATGGAAAAATTGCCAAACCCAACATTTATATCATGGCCACTGGGGAGGGATGTGACAGACTTTAGCATCAGGCAAGAACTATACCAAGGTGGATCCCACACTTCACAATTGATGCACCTTCTCTTCCCCAGCAGTGACTTATCTTTCGATCTGAGAAACTGTTTCTCTCTTATCTTGCCTTTATTGGGGTTCCCTGATCCCACCCTCAGCACCCAATTCATGTTCTTGACAACAAAATGAGTAAAGGTCTTGCTGACTCCTCTGTCAGGAGCACGTGCAGGGTGCCTTCAGGGCTAAATGGTGGGCGAGGCTCCTTCATTGGTTTCTGCTGTATTCAACTCTTAAATTCAGCATCTGTGTACTCTGACTGTAATCATGCTTTCATGTAAAAGATCATGGAAGAATTTCAGGAGACACATGGGAGATCAACATCCAGGGATTTCCCTCTGTATGCCTTGGTGTCTGACTAAAGATACAAATACCAACCCATATTTTCTTATTCCATGCTGGTATAAATAAATCAGATAAACCAAACAAAATGTCAAATATATTTAACGTCTCACCATGTTGGGATGTTTGCTTTTGCTTTCCTGAAGAATTTCTTGTGAAAAAGAAACAACCCTGGAATATGTTCTGAATGCTCTGTAAGTAGATAAACTGCCAGGAAACTCTGTAGTTTTCAAATATGTAAGAACATCACTGTGCCCAGAGAAAGAAGAACTTGGAACAAAGAGGGATGAAAACTGGCAGGATCCAGATCCTGATCTTCCATTAATGGGCTGTCTGACTCTGAGCAAGTGTCTTGACTGCTCTGTGCCTCAGTTTCCTCCTCTGTCAATTAGGGTTAAAATTGTCTTCATCTAAAGGAGAGCATGCAAATTATATGCACTCACTCACGTAAACCATTTAGCACAGTTTTTGACATATCAAGGACACAATGCGTTACATGCTAGTTTTTCTTCTTCTTACTCAACTAAAATGAGTTCCTGTAACATCTGAGGTGGCCTTTTCTCCACGGGTCCTTTATGCATTCTCTCCTCAGAGTTCACACCATCCCCACGCCCTCCCCAAAGCCCCTCCACCCCATGTGTATTGTTTCCTGATTCTGATTTGAGGAGGAAAGTAGGCTCCACTCATGAGACATGCTTACTCAAACTCATTCCCCTAAAAAGTAAAAATGCATATCATTCACATTATTTTCATAAGAGGCAGTGACACTGACCTGACATTTTCTTTATCCAGCTTTGAACTTTTTTAAAGAAGTACTTATTTATTTAAATTGGAGGACAATTACTTTACAGTATTGTGACTGTTTTTCCATACATCAGCATGAATTGTCTATAGGTATGCATGTGACCCCTTCATCCCAAACGCCCCCCACCTCCCTCCGCTTGCCATCCCTCCAGGTTGTCACAGAGCACTAGCTCTGAGTGCCCTGTGTCGTACACCAAGCTCGCACTGATGTTCTGTTTTACACGTGGTAATGTATATGTCTCGAGGCTATTCTATCCAGTCATCACCCTCTCCTTCTCCTGCTGAGTCCAGAAGTTTGTTCCTTACATCTGTGTCTCCTTTGCTACCCCTGCACATAGAATCACTGATACCATCTTTCTTGGTTCCATATATATATGTGTTAATATCTGGTATTTGTCTTTCTCTTTCTGACTTATTTCACTCTGTATAATAGTCTCTATGTTCATCCTCCTCTTTGGAACTGACTCAAGTACATTCTTTGTTATAGCTGAGTAATATTTCTATGGTATATGTGTACCGCAACTTCCTTACCCATTCATCTGCCAATGGACATCTAGGTTGCTTCTGTGTCCTAGCTATTGTCAATAGTGCTGCAGTAAACATTCTCATTTAACCAGGTGGCTTTTTATTTGTTTTGCAGAGAGCCACTTCAATCCTTAGAGCGTCCCTGGAGGCCAAAGTGGCAGTGTTTGGTGACTTCAGTCCCGAGGTGGCAGAGACATACCGACTCCTGGGTGGGGCTGACCTGGCACAGGGGAACCAGACTGGGGCTCACAAGAAACTAAAGAAGGTAAAGCTGTAGCCCAACCCACTCAGAAAAAACCTTCCCATCCTTTCCTGACCCTCCATCACACTCTTTTTAAATGAGACTTTACAGGTGGTTTATTTTTGTAAGATGACATCACTGTTGCAATTGATCTCAGCTAATACTTTTTGGGGCAAAGGATATAGTAATCCTCTTATGCACATATATTTTTAAATAAATTATGAACTATTCTTCACCATACAAATAATTTTAAACTCATACACAATGTCAATTGTCATCATTTTATTTCATTGCTTCTGTACACTCAGATTATAGATGAACTCCTCCATATGTTCATCTAGTACTTATATGTATTGCTTTTTTGAGGGGAGGGGGGTGGGTTGGGCAGGGAGTGGGGCGGGTGGGCCGCTTCTATTGGTCTTTCATTTATCTATTTTCATCCATCTTTGTTCTTTTGCCCATGTGGGCCTCCCATCACAGTGGCCTCTGTTGTCGCAGAGCACTGGCTCTGGGCACATGCATTCCAAAGCTCTGGCTCGGTAATTGGACACATCGGTCCAGCCTCTCTGCGGCACATGGGATCTTCCCAGGCCAGGGATCAAACTGGTGCCCCTTACACTGCCCCATGTATTGCTTTTTCTAAAAAATTTGACTGCTTTTATTGGTTATTTGTTAATTTTCATTCATCTTTATTCTTTGGCCTGTGTGGGCCTTCCATTGCAGTGGCCTCTTTCATTGCAGACCACCAGCTGTGGCACATGCACTCCAGAATGCTGGCTCATAATTGGACACACTGGCCCAGCCCCGGCCAGGGATCAAACCGGCGCCCCTTGCACCACAAGGCAGCCTCTTTACACACTGATCCACCAGGGAAGTCCTGTAATGCCTTTTAAACATGGGGTTTATATGGATGGCATGAGGTATGGCTCGAATGTTATTTTCCTCCCAAACAGCTGCCCTGTTGTCCAGCACTGTGTTATTAAAGGGTCCATCTATGTGCCAGTGAGTTAACAGTTTTACATATGCTGCATATTCACATATACTGGAATCTATTTCCAAATTTCTTTCTGGTTTACTTTTCTCTTTGTTTACGTGAATTCCAGTACCTCATTGCCCTAATTTTAGAGATTTGATAGCATGGGATAGTGTCTGGTAGGGTTAGGCTCCCCTTGTGGTTTCTTTTCTCAACCCTCTAGAATATTCAGTTTTCTCGATATTCTGGCATATTTATTTTTCCACATGAATTTTTTGGTATAACTTGTCTAGCTCCATTAAAATTTAGTGGTATGTTTTTGAGAATTGTGTTGTTTGTAAATGGATTTGGGGAGAGAACAAGGGATGTATTTATTTGTATTCATGTCTACTATTGTATCATTCAGGCACATTTAAAAGTGTTCCTCATATAGACTTCATACATCTCTTACTAAGTTGACTTCTAAGCATTTTATCTTCTTTAATGATATTATAAGTGGACTTTTATCCACTATTACACATTTTGACTGGTTGTTTTTGTGTAGACGAAGACTATAGGTTTCTCTATATGTTAGTCACTCAATCATGCCTGACTCTTTGCAACCCCATGGTCTGTAGCCCACCTGGCTCATCTGTCCACAGAATTCTCTCGGCAGGAATACAGGAGTGGGCTTCCAGTCCCTTACCTGGGGATTTTCCTGACCCAGGGATCAAACCTGGGTCTGTCTCATTGCAGGCAGATTCTTGGCCATCTGAGGCATGTTAAGTTTATATTCTGCTAGCTTGCTTCATAATTTTCCTGTGTGTGTACTCAGTCGCTAAGTCTTGTCCTACTTTTTGCGACCCCAAGGACTGTATTCCACCAGATGCAGACTCTGTCCATGGGATTTCTCAGGCAAGAGTACTGGAGTGGGATGCCATTTCCTTCTCTACATTCTTTTCCTACTTGAGTTAATTTGAGCACTGACTGTCTCAAGTTTTCCATGTATTCTATTACATCGTCTGCAGTTTTACTTTCTGTTTTCCAAGTTTTATGCCTCTGATTGATTTATTTTTGTCTAACTGAATTGGCTCATACCTCTAGTACAATAATAAATAATAGTGAAATGATAGGCATCCTTGCCTTGTTCCTGAGCTTAACAGAAATGCCTCTAATGACTCCTCATTTAATATATGCTGGCTTTGGACTAAGATTTATATATTTTATCATGGTTAGGAAGTATCCAAGAATTTCTCTTTTCATGAGTGTTTTTAATAACTAGAAATAATTGCTGGATTTTATCAAAGGCTTTGTCAGCCTCAGTGGAGATAATGAGATGATTCTCCTTAGGTCACTTAATATGGTTGCATCTTATGATAACATAGAACCAACCTTGCATTCCTGGAATAAATCCCCTTAGTCCCAACAGATTATTCTCAATGTGGTATTGATTCTTTTTTATTATTATTCTTTATTTTTAAAGTTTTACAGAGTTTTGTTGTTCACAGACATGTATGTTCCCAGATCAGTCATATGCATATCCATGGTCCCCACCCACCCAGTTCCCCCATCCCACACCTCCAGACCTTCGCCCCAAGCCATTGTAAGCACTCCTATTCCCTTAGCACTATGACACTAGCTATCTTTTCCACACATAACAGTATAGGTTTCCGTGTTACTCCCTCCATGCTTCCCCCTCCCTATTTCTTCGCCACAATGTCCCTATGTCTATGCTTTGTCTGTTTTTCCATGAGTTCCCTGCATGTGTTATCAAGACCATCCTACTAGATTCCATATATGTGTGTTAGTATACTGTATTTGTCTTTCTCTTTTTGACTTACTTCACTTTTTATGATAGGTTCTAGAGCCAGCCACTTCATTAGGACTGAGTCGTCTGCATTTCTTTTAACAGCTGAGTAGTATTCCATTGTATATATGTACCAAAGCTTCTGGATCCATTCATTTGTCGATGGACATCTAGGTTGCTTCCATGTTCTGGCTATTGTATAGAGAGCTGCAATGAACATTGGGGTACAGATGCTTCTTTCAGTTTTGATTTAACCAGGATATAAGCCTAATAGTGGGATTGCTGGGTCATAGGGTGCTTCTATTTTTAGTTTTTTAAGAAGTCTCCATACTGTCTTCCATAGAGGCTGTATCAATTTACATTCCCACCAGCAATGCAAGAGGGTTCCCTTTTCTCCGCACCCTCTCCAGCATTTATTGTCTGCAGATTTTTTGATGATGGCCATTCTGAGGGGTGTGAAGTGGTATTTCATTGTAGTTTTAATTTGCATTTCTCTAATAATAAGCGAGATTGAGCATTGTTTCATGTGCTTTTGGGCCATCTGTATGTCCTCTTAGGAGAGGCGTCTCTTTAGATCTTTTTCCCATTTTTTGATAGGGTTGTTCGTTTTTCCAGTGCTGAATTGTCTGAGTTGCTTGTAGACTTTGGAGATTAATTCTTTGTCTGTTGTTTCATTTGCTATGATTTTCTCCCACTCTTTGGGGTGTCTGTTCAGCTTTTTTGTAATTTCTTTTGCTGTACAAAAGCTTTGAAGTCTCATGAGGTCCCATATGTTCATTTTTCTTTTCAGTTCCGCTCTTTTAGTTGGTGGATCAGAGAAGATCTTGCTTTGATTGATGTCCTTGAGGGTTTTGCCTATATTCTCCTCTAAGAGTTTGATGGTTTCTGGTCTTACGTTTAGGTCTTTAATCCATTTTGAGTTGATCTTAGTGTATGGTGTCAGGGAATGTTCCAACTTCATTTTTTTGCATGTAGCTGTCCAATTCTCCCAGCACCACTTGCTGAAGAGGCTGTCTTTGTCCCATTTTGTAGTTTCGCCTCCTTTATCAAAAATAAGGTACCCATAGGTGCATGGGTTTATCTCTGGGTTCTCTATCTTGTTCCATTGGTCTATAGTTCTGTTTTTGTGCCAGTACCTTACTGTCTTGATGACTGTTGCTTTGTAGTAGAGTCTGAAGTTAGGGAGGCTGATTCCTCCAGCTCCGCTTTTCTTTCTCAGGATTGCTTTGGCTATTCAAGGTCTTTTGTGTTTCCATATAAACTGTGTGATTCTTTGGTCTAGTTCTGTGAAAAAAGTCAATGGTAGTTGGATAGGTATTGCATTGAATCTGTAAATGATATTTGGTAGTATGGTCATTTTCACAATATTGATTCTTCTGACCCAGGAACATGGAATATCTCTCCATCTGTTTAAGTCTTCTTTGATTTGTTTCATGAGTGTCTTGTAATTTTCAGTGTACAGTTCTTTTGTTTCTTTGGGTAGGTTTATTCCTAGATATTTGATTCTTTTGGTTGCAATACTGAAGGGGACTGCCTCTTTGATTTCATTTTCTGATTTTTCATTGTTTGTGCATAAGAATGCGAGTGATTTTTGTGTGATGACTTTGTATCCTGTGACTTTGCTGAATTCGTTGATTAGTTCTAGTAGCTTTGTAACTGTGTCTTTGGGATTTTCTATGTATAATATCATGTCGTCTGCAAAAAGAGAGAGCTTGACTTCCTCCTTTCCAATCTGGATTCCGTTGATTTCTTTCTCTTCTCTTATTGCCGTTGCTAGAACTTCCAGGACTATGTTGAATAGTAGTGGTGAAAGTGGACACCCTTGTCTTGTTTCTGATCTTAGAGGGAATGCTTTCAGTTTTTCACTGTTGAGGATAATGTTCGCTGTGGGCTTCTCATATATGGCTTTCACTATGTTGAGATAGGTTCCTTCTATGCCCATTTTTTGAAGAGTTTTTATCATAAATGGGTGTTGTACTTTGTCGAAGGCTTTTTCTGCATCTATTGAGATGATCATATGATTTTTGTCTTTCAGTTTGTTGATATGGTGTATCATGTTGATTGATTTGTGGATGTTGAAGAAGCCTTGCATGCCTGGGATGAACCCAACTTGATCGTAATGTATGAGTTTTTTGACGTGTCATTGAATTCTGTTTGCTAGGATTTTGTTGAGGATCTTGGCATCTAAGTTCATCAGTGAAATTGCCCTATAGTTTTCCTTTTTTGTGTTGTCTTTGCCTGGTTTGGGTATCAGGGTGATGGTGGCCTCATAGAATGTGTTTAGAAGTGTTCCTTCCTGCGCAATTGTTTGGAAGAGTTTTAGAAGGACAGGCATTAGCTCTTCTTTAAATGTTTGGTAGAATTTGGCTGTGAAACCATCTGGCCCTGGGCTTTTATATTTGGGAAGATTTTTAATCACAAAGTCAATTTCTGAGCTTGTGATTGGGTTGTTCAAAGTTTCTGTTTCTTCCTGGCTCAGTCTTGGGAGATTAATCCTCTCCAAGAAACTGTCCATTTCTTCCAGGTTGTCCAGTTTGTTGCCATATAGCTGTTCATAATAGTCTCTTAGAATCCTTTGGATTTCTGCATGATCTGTTGTAATCTCTCCTTTTTCGTTTTTGATTTTGTTGATCTGGTTCTTCTCTCTCTTTTTCTTAATGAGTCTGGCCAGTGGCTTGTCAATTTTGTTTACCTTTTCAAAGAACCAGCTTTTTGTTTTATTTATCTTTACTATAGTTTCTTTCATTTCTTTCTGATTTATTTCTTCCCTAGTCTTTATGATTTCTCTTCTTCTGCTGGCTTTGGGATGTTTTTTTTGTTTCTGGGTTATATTCTATAGTTTCATTGCCATTGCTAGAACTTCCAGGACTATGTTGAATAGTAGTGGTGAAAGTGGACACCCTTGTCTTGTTTCTGATCTTAGAGGGAATGCTTTCAGTTTTTCACTGTTGAGGATAATGTTCGCTGTGGGCTTCTCATATATGGCTTTCACTATGTTGAGATAGGTTCCTTCTATGCCCATTTTTTGAAGAGTTTTTATCATAAATGGGTGTTGTACTTTGTCGAAGGCTTTTTCTGCATCTATTGAGATGATCATATGATTTTTGTCTTTCAGTTTGTTGATATGGTGTATCATGTTGATTGATTTGTGGATGTTGAAGAAGCCTTGCATGCCTGGGATGAACCCAACTTGATCGTAATGTATGAGTTTTTTGACGTGTCATTGAATTCTGTTTGCTAGGATTTTGTTGAGGATCTTGGCATCTAAGTTCATCAGTGAAATTGCCCTATAGTTTTCCTTTTTTGTGTTGTCTTTGCCTGGTTTGGGTATCAGGGTGATGGTGGCCTCATAGAATGTGTTTAGAAGTGTTCCTTCCTGCGCAATTGTTTGGAAGAGTTTTAGAAGGACAGGCATTAGCTCTTCTTTAAATGTTTGGTAGAATTTGGCTGTGAAACCATCTGGCCCTGGGCTTTTATATTTGGGAAGATTTTTAATCACAAAGTCAATTTCTGAGCTTGTGATTGGGTTGTTCAAAGTTTCTGTTTCTTCCTGGCTCAGTCTTGGGAGATTAATCCTCTCCAAGAAACTGTCCATTTCTTCCAGGTTGTCCAGTTTGTTGCCATATAGCTGTTCATAATAGTCTCTTAGAATCCTTTGGATTTCTGCATGATCTGTTGTAATCTCTCCTTTTTCGTTTTTGATTTTGTTGATCTGGTTCTTCTCTCTCTTTTTCTTAATGAGTCTGGCCAGTGGCTTGTCAATTTTGTTTACCTTTTCAAAGAACCAGCTTTTTGTTTTATTTATCTTTACTATAGTTTCTTTCATTTCTTTCTGATTTATTTCTTCCCTAGTCTTTATGATTTCTCTTCTTCTGCTGGCTTTGGGATGTTTCTGTTCTTCTTTTTCCAATTGTTTTAAGCGGTGGGTTAAGTCATCTGCTTCATATGTTCCTAGTTTCTTGAGGTGGGATTATATTGCTATAAATTTCCCCCTTAGAACTGCTTTTGCGGTATCCCATAAGTTTTGCACGGTCATATATTCATTGTCATTTCTTTCTAGGAATTTTTAAATTTCTCCTTTGATTTCCTCAGTGATCAGTTGGTTTTTTAGGTATGTGTTGTTTAATTGCCATGTGTTTGTATTTTTAGCGGTTTTTTTCCTGTAGTTGATCTCTAGTCTCATTGCATTGTGGTCCGAGAAGATGGCTGATATAATTTCAGTTTTCTTGAATTGACTGAGGTTAGATTTGTGGCCCAAGATGTGGTCTATCCTGGAGAATGTTCCATGAGCACTTGAGAAGAAAGTGTATTCTTCTTCTTTTGGGTGGAACGTCCTAAAGATATCGATAAGGTCCATCTTTTCTAGTGTGGCATTTAAGGCTTGTGTTTCTTTATTAATTTTCTGTTTGGATGATCTGTCCATTGGTGTGAGAGGAGTGTTAAAGTCTCCTACTATTATCGTGTTATTGTTGATTTCTTCTTTTATGTCTGAAAGTACCTGTCTTATGTATTGAGGTGCCCCTGTGTTGGGTGTGTAGATATTCATGACTGTTATGTCTTCCTCTTGGATAGATCCCTTAATCATGATGTAGTGACCTGCCTTGTCTCTTAGAATCTTCTTTACTTTAAAGTCTATTTTGTCTGATATGAGGATTGCTACTCCAGCTCTCTTTTGATTTCCATTTGCATGGAATATCTTTTTCCAGCCTTTCACTTTCAGTCTATGAGTGTCTCTAGGTCTGAAGTGGGTCTCTTTTAAACAGCATATATGTGGGTCTTGCTTCTGGATCCATTCAGCCAGCCTGTGTCGTTTGGTTGGAGCATTTAGTCCATTTATGTTCAAAGTAATTATTGATACGAATGTTCCTATTGTCATCTTCTTAGAAATTTGGGGTTTGATTTGTAAGGCTTCTCCTACTCTATTTATTGGCTATATCAGGCCCTTTAACACTTGTTGCAGGGCTGGTTTTGTGGTACAGAATTCTTTTAGTTTTTGCTTGTTCATGAAGCTTTTGACTTCACCATCAAGTCTGAATGAGATTCTTGCTGCGTAGAGAAATCTTGGTTGGAGGTTATTCTCCTTTAACCGTTTAAATGTGTCTTGCCATTCTCTTCTGGCCTGCAGGGTTTCTGTTGAGAGATCCGCAGTTAGACGTATGGGGTTTCCTTTATATGTTATTTGCTGTTTGCTTCTAGCTGCTTTTAGTAATCTGTCTTTATATTTATTCTGTGTTAGTTTGATTAGAATGTGCCTTGGTGTGTTTCTTCTGGGGTTTCTCCTGTATGGAACTCTTTGTGCTTCTTGGACATGGTTGACTATTTCCTTTCCCATGCTGGGGAAGTTTTCCACTATAACCTCTTCAAGAATTTTTTGGTAACCTTTCTTCCCTTCTTCTTCCTCTGGAACTCCTATAATTCTAATGTTGGTGCGTTTGATATTGTCCCACAGGTCTCTGAGGCTATCCTCAGTTCTTTTCATTCTTTTGGCTTTGTTCTGTTCCTCACCAGTTATTTCCACCAGTCTATCTCCCAGCTCACTTATGTGTTCTTTAGCTTCCGATACTCTACTGTTGAGGCCTTCTATCATATTTTTGAGTTCAGCAATTGAGTTGGTGGTCTCTATTTGCTTATTTTTCATTTCCTGCATGTCTTTTCTCAATGCACTAATTTCCTCTAATATTGTTTTCAGTGTTTTGCATCCTCATTAGTATAGTTTTTCCGAATTCTCTTTCAGATAATTTGTCTATCTCCTCCTCTGTCTTTTGAAGCTGTGATTCTCTAGCTTGGTCCTTCATTTGTGCAGTGTTTCTCTGTTGTTTCATTATTAGGTTAGTTTTTGTTTCTTTGTGGGTGTCTGTGTGTACAGAGTTCTTTTCCCCACCAGGCTTCTTGGGTGAATTCTCCCTTCCTTTGGGTTTCTGTCCTTGTAGAAGGGTTCAGTGGTTTGTGTCTTGGGTGGTGTTAGGTCTTGTTTACAGGTGAACAATCTCTAGTGTTGTATGTTCTTTGATAATGTGGGGTCTTGGAATCAGGGCTTCTAGTCCAAGGATCCTTGGTTTGATGATTAGTCAGGGGGTGTAGGCTCTATGCCTGGTTTGCTATGCTGTTCCGTGATATTCAAATACTAGCATCTGAGGAGCAAGAGGTGTGTCCCTAATGGGTGACAGTCATAAAAGCATGCAGATGTTTTCTAACATAGTCATAAGATATACATACATACACAGCAATAACCACATCTAACCAGTCTTACAGTGACAAAGCATAGGAAATTTTTCTGGCAAATGACACAATTATAGATGGTACTTGCCCGCTGAGCTCTGAATTAATTAAAATAGTCCCTGGAAAAATAGATCTTGGGTAAGGTCCTGGCTTGGACTATTTCATCATTGAAAGCAATTTTTAACTAAGACATGTATTGGGGGTGAGGAGGTAGAGAGTGTATGGGTAATGAGAAGGAATAGATTTGACTTAGAAGGATTTTATAGGGTTATGTAGCCAAGATTAGTGTGTTGTATTGTTTAGTGCAGCTGAAAGAGAATAGTGGAGACAGGAAGGTAGGAAATATTTATCTAGGGTGTAGTGGTATATAGGAGAAAGTTTTAGATTTAGAACATAGAGGGAGGAAGGAGTGGGAAAGAGGAAAGGAAATTAGAAGTTCAAGAATTAAAATTAAAACAAAAAATTTAATAATTAGAAAATCAAAAAAAAATTAAAAAAGGGAAGAGAAACTTAATAAGAGACAAAAGAGAGAGAGAGAAAAAAAAAAAAAAAACACCCAAACCTAACCAATCAAACGAATAAACAGAACCGTCCGCAACAGTTTAGAAAAAAAGCTAAATACTGTCCCTGGTTTTTATCCTCTCATCTGTCTGGAAGCCAGTTTGCTCTCGATGGTGTTGTCTTGATGATGCAGCCTTTTCCTTATGGCACCGGTCTGCAAGCTCAGGTGCTGACCCAGACTGCGGGCTGATCTCTGTCCGTCGGGCAGGGGACCGCGGTGCGCTCGCTGTCCCGGGTTGGGCGGGGGCGCAGGCTGATCCCAGTGTGTCGGGCGGGGGGTGCGGCAAGTGCCGTTCCGGGTTGGGCGGGGGCGCGGGCTGATCCCAGTCCGTCGGGCGGGGGGCCGTGGTGCGCGCGCAATCCCGTGTTGGGCGGGGGCGTCCTGGTTCTGCCGCGCACCCGCCGGTAGCCTCTGATACCTGCCCTTCTCCCGACTTCCTCTGCTGCGGGTGTAGCTATGGGGGTGCAGCTATGGGGGTGTAGCTATGGGGGTGCATGGGCTCCTCCGCCACTGGCACGTGCGCACTGCCGGTTACGCCTCCAAGTCCCAAAGGCAGGCACAAGCTTCCCCGTCTGGTTCGAGCCTAGTCCCTGGACAGCAATCTGTGGGCGACTTCCCCTTCAGCCAGTCCCCCACTAGGAGTGTTTGAACTCACCCGGTGCCATGCGGAAAGTCGCGATTTTCACCCGGCGGCCGAGCAGCGCAATCCGCTCACTGGGCACTCCCTCCCATCTCCTGGTCGGTCTCTAGGCAACACTCCCCACGTTCTGTCCAGCCTCAGGTTGCTAGGCAGCAAGCTCGTTCTGCTTGCCCCACTCCGGTATCCTATCTTCGCAGTGTCTTAATTTCTGCCAGTGGTCCGGGTGGATTCTTGGAGTTTTCACGCTGAGTGCTGCCCTCTCTCCCCCGAGGCTCTGCTTAGGCCCCCTTTTAGGGCACTTGCTGGCGCACTCTCCGTTGGTGCGGTCCGGCGTGGGGGTTAGGATAGAGGATTCTTAGAACCCTAGCTCCGGGAAATTTCTGGCTGTTCACTCTTCTACTCTCGTGGACCTATGTAATTCTTCTCTTGTCTAGCAGCTGATTTGTCGGTGGTGGTTCTTTTCTTGATTAGTTCTGGTGATTCTGTTGGGGAGCTGGTGAAATCTTCCCCTCATTCCTCCGCCATCTTGGCTCCTCCTCCTCGGTATTGATTCTTTTTCCTAATATTTATTTGTTGCAAATATTTTGTACCAATATTTGTAAGTGACATTTATTTAAATATCAGTGTTATTTTGCTTCATAAAAACAATTTGGAAGTTTACTTTTATAGTTGATGTACTGAAGGAGTTTATACAGCATTAAAACTCTCTAATCTTTGAAAGCTTATGCCACCTGTAAAACTCTTCAAGCATGGTGCTTTTAGTGGGGGGATTTTCTTGACAATTTTCTCTTATATCTTTCTACAAACACTTTGGTCTGTTGAAGCTTGCTATTTCTAATGGGGCCACTTTGGTAAGCTTGGTATTTCCAGGAAATTATCTATTTCATGTACATTTTCAGATTGATCTGCATAAAGATTTGCCAAGAGATCTCCTAAACTTGTAAAATGTATACTTTTTAATAGTTATTTTTACATTAGAGTTCTTTATTTACTGTTTTTCCTCACTTTTTTCTTGACTGAGATAGTAGTGTGTCTATTTTGTTCATTTTTCATAGAAATGGGATTTGAATTCCCTAAATTGGTTTCCTATTCTCTATTTCATTAATTTCTGATTTTACATTTATTTTTTGTGACATTTTGTTATACTCTTTTTTTTTTTTTTTTAAAGATTTATTTATTTATTTACTTTTGGGCGGGTGTCGGGTTGGGGAGGGAGGGGAGTGGGCGGGCCACTTCTGTTGGTCTTTCATTTCTCTATTTTCGTTCGTCTTCGTTCTTTGGCTCCTGTGGGCCTCCCATCGCGGTGGCGTCTGTCGTTGCAGAGCACCGGCTCTGGGCGCATGCGCTCCAGAACTCCGGCTCGGTAGTTGGACACATCAGTCCAGTCCGCGGCACGTGGGATCTTCCCAGGCCAGGGCTCGAACTGGCGCCCCTTGCACTGCAAGGCGGTGTCCTTATCCACTGGACCACCAGGGGAAGCCCTGTTATACTCTTTTGAAGTTTTCCTCCAGCTTTTAGAATTTGGTATATAATTCATTTGGGTTTTCACTTTTATTGGTATAAGTATTTTAGGTTATTAATTATCCTCTAAATTGCTTTAAATGAATCTCGTAAGTTCTGTCGTGTTGTGTTTTCATTACATTAATTCGTTTTAAAATGGTGAAAACCTGGGGACCTTTAAGTAAAATAGCTGCCCAACCAAAAGAATTAGCTTTAGTTCTGAGTGAGCTGTGCTTCAAATCAGGCTTCTTTCTCTTTGTATGACCTCTCATTCTGCTGCAAAAGAAACCAGATTTGGTAACATGTGTGCGACCTATTTTTTAATGAGATAACATAGTCACTATCAATTAACCAGCAATGGTCGTTGGATATCATCTATGGGCCAATTACTGTGGTAGGCAGAACTGGGGAAAGACAGTGAATAAGCAAGGTAAATATACCTCTTGTCTTTGTGAGACTTTCTAGTCTAGCCAGGAAGGTACATTATACCAACCCTTTTAGGTCATTTAAACATGACACAGCTGCCAAAGATGTTATGGTGAGGGAGAGGTGAGAAAGGAGGTGTTAAGTTAGTGCTTCTTGAGTGATTGTTGTATCCTGCACTCACTGAGTTCAGTGATTTATATCTATTAACTTGCATGAGCCTTAGAGTAACCCTGAGAGTTGGATATTCTCTGTTTGCATGAAGAGGAAAACTGAGGCCAGGAGGGTGTGTCTCGACCTTGACTGCAAAGCTAGGACTCATCAGGGTGAGCACTTCACATCAGGCAGTCCTTACCATGCAGTCTGCACTACATTATCATCTATTTCCCATCCTGGGCTTCCAAGGGAGATTTTCTTTGAATAGAAGCTTTTTGTGCTTAGAAAAAGTTTAGAAACCAGTGTCATAGTGGAGAGACTGCCAAATCAGGATAAGTAGGAGTCTTTGGGTTGCCACTGACAATATAACTCAAACGAGCTCAGGTATGAAGGAGCACCTGTTGTCTTATGGTTTCCAAGGAAGCTCTGACAGGCGCATGATTAGCAGGGCAAAGACACAGCAGAGCCTCAGGAGGAGGTGTCAAGTCCAGGCTCCAGCACCACCAGTGCTCTCTCTGCGCAGGAGGGAGGTCTGCCTGCTTCTCTCTGAACCTCCTCCTCTGTCCCCTCCCTCACAGCAGCGTCTCCCCTCAAGATGGCAGCCAGCCCTCCAGAGTTTTACTTCCAACCTTCACTGCCATTTCTCAATCAGAGCTTAGACGTCCTCGGGGAAAGATTTGCAAGGTTTGGCTTGGATCCAGTGCCCACCTCTGACCCATCAGCTGAGGTCAGGGGCATGGTGGTGCTTAAGAACATGGTCCCTTTCAGGCTACTGGGTGGCCCACAGTGGAGGGGGTGCAAAAAACACAGTCCCTTCATCAGACAGCCTGGGACAGGGCCACTGGAGCCCCTCTCTATTTGGGTGCACGAGCACTGAGTGTATCTAATAGGCTTGCTACAGCCCCTTCCCTTAAGAGAGGCCAGGCTAGTGAGAGAATTGCAGATTTTAATCCCCTAACTCTGATCCTATGTGCTCAGTACTGTGCTGTGGGTTTATGCTATGATCAGTGGGAGAAAGGGGCTTAGGGAAGGTATTCAGATAGCTAGTCCCCCAAAAAAAGCATAGCCGAGCAGATAAAGAGATTCCCACACTGGAAATGAGTTGGAAGAGGAGACTCAGGGACAAGATAGTGACACCTCTTAAAGAAGCACAAAGCCGTTGGGGTGACTGTCTGTAGAGGAGTAGCCGGGGAAGACCTTGCCGCCATGTTTGCAGGTTAAGGGGCTGAGCCTTGATCCTTTAAGTTAGGGTCCCAAATGGTGGCCTGCAAGCCTAAGTCCAACCTGTTTCTTTGTGGCCCCTAAGTTAAAAATTATTTTTATAGATGATTTTAAAATTTGTAATCATTTCACAGGTGATGATAAACTGATTTGATGGTAGAAAACACTGACTTTAAACCCCAGCTAGGTTACCAAAAAATATGTTTATTATTATATAACTTAAATTTTATTTTATTTTTTTTTTTATTTTTGGGCGGGGGGTCGGGTTGGGGAGGGAGGGGAGTGGGCGGGCCACTTCTATTGGTCTTTCATTTCTCTATTTTCATCCGTCTTTGTTCTTTGGCTCCTGCGGGCCTCCCATCGCGGTGGCGTCTGTCGTTGTAGAGCACCAGCTCTGGGCGCATGCGCGCCAGAGCTCCGGCTCGGTAATTGGACACATCGGTCCAGCCGCTCCGCGGCACGTGGGATCTTCCCAGACCAGGGATCGAACCGGCGCCCCTTGCACTGCAAGGCGGTATCCTTACCCACTGGACCACCAGGGGAAGCCCTATATCTTAAATTGATCAACAAATGTTTGTAGGCATTTGTTTCTTCTCTTACTTGATAAATACCTACATAGTGACTCTTTTTTTATCCCTTGGCCCAAAAAGCCTTAACAGTATTTACCCTTTGCAGAAGATTTCTGAACTTGGCTCTAAGCATCTGGGAACCACTAAGGGAATTTTAAGCAGGGCACAGTAGGTCAGTAGGTCTATATTTGTTCTTTGGACTTTTTAATTTTTTTTTAATCACTGTAAGGACAGTGTTGGGAATGCAGTGAAGTAGCCCAAGAATTGAGGCACGAGGCTTCAGTTTTCTCCTCTGTAAAATGGAGATGACAGCAACGCTGAGCCCTCCTTCCCTCACACAGTTATCCCAAGGCCAGGATGAGGCAAGGCCAGTGGGGCCACTTCAGTAACTGCCAAGCCCTTCCTGGGTGCAGAGTGCAAGCCCCTGAAAGGCCCAGACGGAGCTGCTGTAGCCGAGGCACCACCCTCCCTTCGGAGTCTCCCCTTGGCTCCCCCTTCCTGCTTTCCTCCCTGAGCAGGGGGATGAAATACAGACCATCTCTGCCAAGGGTTCAGCCTGGACCATCAACTCTAGGCAGAGGGGGGACCCAGGAGTGGGAGAGGGCGGCAAATGCTAGTGGATATGTATGAATTTGAATCGCGGCTACCCAAGCCTTCCTGCAGCCCTGTGGACTCCAGTAGGACCCCTTGGGTTCCACTTGGCTTGCCGCTGCTGGGGCAGCCCATGCATTGTTCCCAAGCCTCACAGCAGCCTCCAGGTCAGACCTCAGTAATTCTGATTTACAGGAAAGGGGCCTGAGGCTCCTAGAAGTAACTTGTCTATGGGCAAGTTACTATTTAGTTAACTCACACTTTCCTTAATGCCCATGGTTTGCCAAGTGTGGGTCCTAAACCTTCTGCGTCAGGGTCGCCTTTTGAACCAGAGCCTGGGGCAAAAGGCTAGAGGCCCAAGGACCTGCATTTTAGCTTGTAGAAGTTGAGCATCACTTCTCTGTGCCTCAGGCTCACCCATGGGGCTGAAAATCAGGTCAGATTCAAGAAACTCCAGGCTTCATCTGTCTTGGAGCCTACAGTGGAAGATGGTAACGTTTTTTCCTTTGGTTTGGCCTCATTAGCCATCAGTCCTGAAAACAATGACTTTGACCTTTTAAAGCTACCTGACCACATGCCAGAGTCATGCAGGTCGTGGCCTCTGTGGTGCACACAGTCCTCATTCCCACTAGTCCCTTCTCACCCACCTGAAGTCAGGGCTGGGCACTCTGTGAACAGAAAGGCACACACAAGCTTTAAACCTGTCTTTCACATCTGCTGCTGGACTGAACTTTCTCAGATGCCGTATTTAGCGCAGGGCTCTGTAGAGCCAGCAACAGCTCTCTAAAGCTACTGGGTCCAGCGTTCCTCTTATTTTCACCACAACGACGACTGCATCCCCCAAGTTTTCAGCTCCGGAGCAGAGATCCATTGAATACCAGCCTTTCCAGATGTGCCCCCCTGTGCTGAATGGGCCAGGCATGGTCCTGTGTGAATGAAGAACAGGAAGGCACAAGAAATAAAGCAAACAGTGGGATTAAGTTACTGAAAAGAAAACCATATTATTGGTTTTTCTTTCAAAGGTATCTGCAGGGAAAGCCTGGAGGACTCTTTTAGCTCCAGATGGAAATTTCCACCACCGAAGTTCACGTTTGCCAATGGAGACCTAGATTTTCATCCAGATGAAAGGCTGCAAACGAGATTCACAAAGACGGTTTCTTGGGTCAGAATCATAGCAGGACTAATCCTAGACCCAGTACTGCGTGAAGTTGGATTGGGTCCCTTCTTAACCCAACCTCCCTGTTAGGAACCGTCATCATCAGGGTTCCTTTATAGCTGTGGACATTAAACATTTTACATAAAAGAAGAACAATTTCATGTGACTTCTCTCTCCAAGAAATTTAAATCCCACTCTGATGAATCGTATGAAGAAGGGGAAAGGTCGTATATGAGAAAGCCAACCCTGGATGGTCTTATGTGGCCACAGGTCAAGCTCTAGAATAGACCACCAGGTCCTTTCTGTACCTCCAACCTGCCAAAGACACAGAGCCTTCTGCAGATGGCCATATTTCATTCATGATTCATGCCCTGTCATTCCATCAGCAGCCTACCTAGTTTCACTTTCCCTTTAGCTTTTGTGGTGCTTTCCTTGTTGCTCTGGATACCAGGCAATCCAAAGCCAAGTTTGGAGTCCCCACAGAGCCCTGTGGTAGCCCATGCTCTTTTCATGGGTAGAGTCTCATTCCTCCTTGGTCCCTTAATCCTGAGTTTCCTAATCATGTTTGACTTGCCCACAGTTGGACTGCAGCAGTCCACCTCAGATCCTTTTTGAAAGAAAGGGAGGTCATAATGACATTGGTTTCATATACAGTATCCTGTTCTTAGTTTGAGAAGTCTGCTTAAAATCATTTGAAACACTCATTAATTATTTGGAGATGTTTATAAAACAGTTGATACAGTATAAGAATGGGAGCTGATGGTTAAATAGGTCAAGAGCTTAACCTTCTGGGGTGAAAACTTTGAACCTCCCTTGCCTGATACAGGCTGGGTGGAAATCAAAATTCCAGATCTCCTGGCCATCAGCTGCCCTGAGTCCTCAGCTCCAAGGCAGAGTTCTTCTCCTCAGGGTCAAGCTCCATAACTATGGCAATCTAGCCCCACCCCCATCTTCTCTGTCCCTTTGAAAACACATATAGGCTCTGAACACAGACTGTCCAGGACAAGGCTACATTTGCTGTGGAAAGCTCCTCTAATCTGGGAATGCTTATTGTAGCTTGGTAGGTGCACGAAAGCTCAGATGTTCCTAAATTGGCATCAAGCTCTGGAGGGTACAGAACTGGGTCTGAATGGACCGCCTTGACCTGAGTCCTGGTGATTTTCAAAATCTCACTGGATGCAGGAGGACTGTGGGTTTATGGGTGGATGGTCAGGAACAGAGAAAAAGCAAAAATCTCCTACCACATAAATTCAGTGTGACCTTAAACAAGTGGAAAGAATGAAAGTCAGGAATCTACCGCACCAACTCAGGAAGGATGGGGCAGGAGGGCCAAGCTCCACATTGGGAGGGAAACGGCCAAGAAAAGGCAGTTTAAACAGCTTATGTTTTAAAAGGGGCTGGATGTCTTGCTCTGTCTGGCTTAGAAATAGGCAGAGCCAGCTTTTCCACAAACAGCTGGCTGTCCACTTGAAAAGCAAAGCCCGAATTTGTCTGTGGGCACACAGTAGGCGGCGCCTCCATGGCCAGTCCTACTGATGTGCTTGTTCTCTAAATGTTTGTGTTGCAGCTATCCTGGAGAAGGAAGGTGGTATCTTGCTCCCAGACTGTGACCAGGGGCTGGAGAAAAATCAGGAGGGGAGTCGAGGGTTGTTGATAAGGATATAGAACCCATGGCACTTGGCAACTCAGAGGTGAGGAGTGAGGGAGACAGCAAGGATGGCATCCGATCCTCCGAGATACTCAGGGAAGGCTTCTTAGCAGGACCACTCTGAGCAACCCTATGCAGGGCAGGCCTGGCCTCCATCCCTTTCTTCCTTCTCTCCTTTTCCTATGTCCCAGGGCCCCTGGTCCCACTTGATTTGTATTTCTCTCATGGGAGGCTGCCTACCCACCTGTGTAGTAATCCTTGGGTCTCAGAATCATTGGCCCTCCATGGGAGAGAGCTGCAGGTGTGTGTGTGTGAGAGAGTATATGTGTGTAAGAGAGCGCAAGAGAAAGCAGGGTATGCTGCCTCAAACACTATCTGCTCCTCTTTCCCAGAACCGGACCCCACCCCGACCTGGTGCTCTTCACATGACTGACGTCACATATTGCAGGTTTCAACTCAGGTGTCACCTCAGAAAGGCCTTCACTGACTCACAGCATCCTCTGCCACTACTGATCTTGCCCACCTTATTCTTTCATAGCCGACGTTCTTTTTATTTTTCACATCTCTTATAAGCTGTTATGCTATGTTGGTGTACACAGTTTTAAATACCCGGCTCCCGCACAATGCTGGAAACCCCTGTCCGCTGCTCCAGCGCTGAGATGGATGCAGGGCTGGTGCCTGGCGGACACTTAGCAAACATCCGCGTGAACGTGCGGCTGGAGCAGAAGCCTCAGGTCCAGAAGACAAATCTGGTGCCCGAGGGGCTGGAGAAAACCAAGCCCTGCCCCGTGTAACCCCGTGTCTATAGGAAAGTACCATCTCATGAACTGTGTCTCAGTTTGTCTTTTCTTTTTTGCAAGTTCCTCATTTAAGTAATCATTTCTGCTTACGTTATAAGGCTTAGTAAATGAAAGCATAATTGTGTTTTTCTAAACATTTACAACATTTCACACTCCTACATATTTTGACTTCTGATATCTTCTTTTCTTCTTAGTACTAACCTTGAGAACTGACTTGAAAATAGAAGCACAGTTCATGTGTTCCTGAGTAATTTCTCCTCGACGGACATATTCTAGTTTCAGATAACATGTGTAAAGGAGAGTAGTGATTTCAGATTCTGAGCATTAGAGTCATTTACAGTATTTTCTCTTTGTCTGGCTTTCTTCACTTCATGCAAAGACAGAATACATGTACTAGCATGCTGGTCTTGGCACAGACCCTTCCCAGGCAAGAAAAGTACGCCTCTCTGTTTTCCATTATCGAGTCTTATAGCCCTGCAACTGAGATGACTCTTCAACTGAGGACGGCTACACCACCTCTGCTGATAAAAAGGATATTCACTGTCAGAAATTTCCCAATAGAAATGATGATGTGGCTTCAGGACCTCAGATGGGAGGCTGAGGGAGAAAGGGGGACTCAGCCACTTCTACAGAGGCGCTACCGTAGAAATAAGTGGCCCCAAGTACCAACTGAAGATTGTCGTCCCAGAATCAGAAAATATACTTCCTCCTGAGCTCAGGTCTGTAACTGTTGTGGCTTTCCAAAGCCAAAGTAGACTGACTCAGTTAAACTCCAAGCTGCAGCCACACCTGAGGCACCCATGTGTCCACACAGGGAAGGGTGTGAGCTCTGGGGCTTGGAGGTAGGCTCCAGCCAGGCAAGCTGCTGCCTCCTAGCCCAGATTTCTCGGCCCCTGAGCTCTTTAAGAAACCTAGCTTTCAAAACTCAAAGTCATATAAATATAATTTTTAAGGTTCCCATCAAATGCTTAAGACTGTGTCTTAACTCCCCATCATTATGGATGCCCCCTAAGAGAAAATGGTGCCTAGGGGACATACTTTCTGCTGTTGATGTGCCTAGATTAGGATGGAGGAAGTCTGTGACCCTGCACCCACCAGGAGCTTCCTCACCAAGGGTTTCAGTAGCTGATGTACACTGGAGCCTGTGGTCTAACATCTCTTGAAACCTCATATGAGCACTTCATCATGTGATACTTTGTGTACCTTATTTAATCATTCATTCATTTAGCAAATATTGTATCTACATAGGCATCAAGGATTGTGTAAAGCTCTGGGACACAAAGGTGGGCAACACCAACACAGCTCCTATGGGCCTTCAGAGTCAGGAAGGGTAGGATCTATCCCTCTTTCGAAGGAGGATCCCTTCTGAGAGCTAAGGGGAAAGTAGAGGCAATGGCTGTCAGGAAATTAGGTAGAGTAGTGGGTAGGGAATAGCTTCAAAGAGCCTAGGGTCATAGGTTTGATTTTTTTGGTTTCCAGAAAGAAGTGCTTGCCAGTTGTAATTGAAGAAAACTTGTACATGATTTACTTATCATCTGTCTGTTCCAGCATACTTCACTTGGATCAGTGATAGCCAGGGTGTGTACTGTATAGTATTCTCCACATGCTGTGCCTGGTTCATTATTCTTGCCACTGTAGTGATGAGCACCAGTTTTGGCCAACACGGCATTATACTCTGTGTCAGAATTCCTCAAGGCTGGGCCGTTGCTGGAGAGGATGACCCATCCCACCTTGCCTAGTCTGATCACTTTCAGGGGCCCTCGGGAGCCTGGGTATAGGATCCTGATGAGAGGAGGAGAGAGCTAGGCTGCAAAGTAATCTCTAGGACTCCCCCTCCTATCTGACCCTCACCTGCCTCTCCTCTTCTCTCCTAGGTCTCCTATGCTCAGCTGCCTCTACTGTCCTCTTCTAGGTTTCCCTGCTCACCAGCATCTCGCTTGGCCAAAGTCAGAGTAGAGATGTAGGTAAAGAAAGGCAAGGCAGGAGAGATGGGAGAGTTATTAGACTGAACGATGTGTGTTAAGGAGGTGAATGTGCAGAGACTGCGGGGGAGCCGAGGTGCAGTACAAGTGTCGTAGGATTTGTGTGGAGGGCCCTTGAACACTAGGCCAGGGTCAGGAAGGGTAGGATCTATCCCTCTTTCCAAGGAGGATCCCCTCTGAGAGCTATGAGGGAGGCAGGAGGCAAGGTCTTTCAGGCAGGTACACAGAGTGGTAGCTAAGGAGGAGGGTTGAAGAGCCTAGGGTCATGGGTTTGATTCTTGTTTGGGGCCGTAGGGAGAGGTATAGCATTACTCTATTGATTTATTGCCTTTTGGAAACCATTTGTTTGACTCTGAAATCTCAAGGCCCCCATCAGGTTGTCATCTCTTGACTCATACATGGATGTTAAGTTGGCGTGGATAAACAGTGCAAACCATAAGCGTCCTACTCGTGAAGGCCTTCTGTGTGTATGTCACTATGACTTCTCTTTGTATGACCCTACAGTATCAGCCGAGGAGAGCCTGGAGACTCGGGACACATGACCGTACACAGGCAGGATGAGACACTGCTGCTGAGGCGAGACTCTAGGCACTCGGGAGCCTGGGCATAGGATCCTGATGGGAGGAGAAGAGAGCCAGGCTCCCAGGTAACCTTGAGGACGCCTATGCTCCTAGGTTTCCAACAAACCCTTTGGGCCTTTGGGCACTAGCTCGCAGGCTATCATGAAGCTCAGGTTTCCTTTGGTCTTCTTGAAGCGGGAGGAAAGGTCTTTAGTATTTAGGGAACAATAAAAACACAAATGACTTCTCCCAATCCCAGCAGATAAAATCAAGAGGACATCAGCAGGCTACCCTGGTGGTCCAGTGGGTAAGGACACCACCTTGCAGTGCAGGGGACACCGGTTTGATCCCTGGCCTGAGAATATCCCACGTGCTACAGAGTGGCTAGACCGGTGTATCCAACTACCGACCCAGAGTTCTGGAGCGCATGTGCCCAGAGCCGGTGCTCTGCAGCGACAGAGGCCACTGCAATGGGAGGCCCACACAGGCCAAAGAACAAAGATGGAAATAAAGGAAAGACCAATAGAAGTGACCTAAAAAAAGAGAGAACATCAGCAATGCACAACTTCCTAAAACTCATCTGGAGCCTCAAAATTTGCTTTTTTTTTTTTTGTCCACTGATAAGAAAAGTGAAAATGCCCTGGATTTCTTGCAAGAGTCTGGAGAGTACAGAATACCTTTCTTTACAGTGGAGAATGTTCTCCTGTTAACTCCAAGGGAGTTCTTTACTTAGTTCAAGGAGATATTCACAGTGCCCAGTTCCTAGCAGGTTTCATTAACATGTATTGACTTAGTCTCTGTCTCTACCTATATATATATATTTTGTAATGTTGTAATGTAGGTCAGTAGAATTCTAATGCTTTAGTGAATGAATGAACACCAATGCAAGTCAACAGCAGTTGGTCCCAAATAAGCTGCATCTGAGGCACTGATAGCCATGTATAGGGGAAAGACCTGATCTTTTACACTGAGGGAAGGTATTCCTGACCAGGTAGGAGAAAATGAAGTCTGTCTGGCACGATACACTCGCCCTGGAACGAGGCCTCTCCCTGACCAGCACAGATGAAGGAGAGCACGCTTGCTTCTCACCCCTGTCCCTGTCTGAGCTTCCTCTGCGGGCCCTGTGTGGCGGATACCCAGGTTTCCAGTAGCTGTGGGCCAAAAAGGAAGGAATGCTGAAGAGTTTACATGGTGTCTCCATCTCCTTCCCTTCAAAGCAACAGAGAGCTTTCTCCAGGTTCCCAAGTTTCCAAGGTCACAACAGGCTCTGTGTGAGTTAAAGCAGCGCTAGCTCAGTCCCAGGGAACCAGCGGCACGCTGCCTCAGCTGGGTCCGGCCCCAGTGCAGCTTCAGGAAGGGTGGGGCTTGCTGCTCCCAAGAGCTGGGATCCTTGCCTTTACAGAATATGGTTTATATACTAAATAGAGCAAAGGGGAGTGGGGGCTCCCTTTTGGTGTTATATAATTCAGCAAAGAAATAGTGACTATTTTCTGTTATTTAAAATATCCTAACATTTTCATCTAATAATATTTCTTTCCTCCAAAAGACAACCACATTCTCAGATTCTAGAACCACAGTCTCAATTCCTTAGATTGACCCAAACCTTCAAATGGTCCTGCTCTTTTCCACAGCTCATAAAGACAAAAATGTCTTGGTTGTCAGCATTTTAATTTTCCCAAAGACCTAAAAAATTCTGATTGATTCATTCTGACACATCAGATTGAATACAGTCTTTAGTATGGAATTCCCAAACCTTCACATATTTTTTTGACTCAAACTGTTACCATGTAGAAAAGCAAATTGAATTTTTTTAAGATATGTTGTGAAATATTTCAGATATAATAAAAAGTATGAATAATATGACACTTCTGAGCTTACTGTTCAGTGTAAGAAATAAAGCATGACCCATTACACTTGAAGCCTCTGCCCAACTCCATCTCCAAATAACTACTATCCTGAATTAGATATCATTCTCATCTTTTATTATTTACTATGGTTTTGTTTTACATACTAATATGCACACACATATTACATGCATTCATCTGTGATTTGCTTTTTCCTCTTTATTTTATAATCATGAGAGTCATCTATGTGGATACATACATCAAAAATTTGTATGATGTCATCCATAAACAATATACATATATCACAATTTACTTATCCACTACTAAATATTCCCAAATCGTTCTATAAGATATTCCCAAATTGGTTGTACCAATTTTAATACCCACTATCAATATATAAAAGTGTCCTTGCAGCTTCATATCTTTGATAAAACTTGGTGTTATCATTATCAGACTATGATTTTTGCAGTTTGGTAGGTGAAGGGATAATCTCATTGAAGTCTTAGTTTGCATTACTCCTGGGCTTAGGACTGTTTATTGGTCAGTCTTTTTTCAACTTCTTTAAATAATCTGTTTATATCTTTTGATCATTTTGCTATTAGTAGCTTTTTTCTTATTGCCTTGTAAGAGTTCATTATGTATTCTGAATGCTAATCCTTCTTCAGTTCTGTGCAAATGCTTTCCCTAGATCTGGTTTGTCTGTACCTTGCCTATGGTGCATTTTGGAGCACAGATGTTTTGAATTTTAATATAGTTAAATTTCCTCAGTCTTTTAATTTTGGTGTGTCTGGATCTTGTCTAAGAAATAGTTCCCTACCTCAAGATCGTAAAAAGATATCTTTCAATATTTTCATCTGTAGGTTCCAAGTTTTCATTTCACATTTAGCTCCCCAAACTATCTGATTGATTCATTCTGACACATCAGATTGAATACAGTCTTTAGTATGGAATTCCCAAACCTTCACATATTTTTTTGACTCAAACTGTTACCATGTAGAAAAGCAAATTGAATTTTTAAGATATGTTGTGAAATATTTCAGATATAATAAAAAGTATGAATAATATGACACTTCTGAGCTTACTGTTCAGTGTAAGAAATAAAGCATGACCCATTACACTTGAAGCCTCTGCCCAACTCCATCTCCAAATAACTACTATCCTGAATTAGATATCATTCTCATCTTTTATTATTTACTATGGTTTTGTTTTACATACTAATATGCACACACATATTACATGCATTCATCTGTGATTTGCTTTTTCCTCTTTATTTTATAATCATGAGAGTCATCTATGTGGATACATACATCAAAAATTTGTATGATGTCATCCATAAACAATATACATATATCACAATTTACTTATCCACTACTAAATATTCCCAAATCGTTCTATAAGATATTCCCAAATTGGTTGTACCAATTTTAATACCCACTATCAATATATAAAAGTGTCCTTGCAGCTTCATATCTTTGATAAAACTTGGTGTTATCATTATCAGACTATGATTTTTGCAGTTTGGTAGGTGAAGGGATAATCTCATTGAAGTCTTAGTTTGCATTACTCCTGGGCTTAGGACTGTTTATTGGTCAGTCTTTTTTCAACTTCTTTAAATAATCTGTTTATATCTTTTGATCATTTTGCTATTAGTAGCTTTTTTCTTATTGCCTTGTAAGAGTTCATTATGTATTCTGAATGCTAATCCTTCTTCAGTTCTGTGCAAATGCTTTCCCTAGATCTGGTTTGTCTGTACCTTGCCTATGGTGCATTTTGGAGCACAGATGTTTTGAATTTTAATATAGTTAAATTTCCTCAGTCTTTTAATTTTGGTGTGTCTGGATCTTGTCTAAGAAATAGTTCCCTACCTCAAGATCGTAAAAAGATATCTTTCAATATTTTCATCTGTAGGTTCCAAGTTTTCATTTCACATTTAGCTCCCCAAACTATCTGGAGTTATGTGTGTGTGATATGGGGTAGCAATCCACATGTCCCTCAATTTGTAAAACCCACTGACTTCACAGTTCTGTTTACTGACTAGTTCAGCTCTTCCTTGCAGAGCCTCCAGGGCCACTTCTGTCTTTTGTCAGAAATTAGATTCTACCATGTTTTGTTGATTTATCTTGATGAAAATCACACTGTCTTAATTACTCTAGTTTTTTAACTAGTTTGCATTCAGCCCAGCAAGTCCCTCCATATCATTCTTCTTCAATATTATCTTGACCATTTGGGGCACCATTCTCATCTCTGTCCCTGGCCAAGTACAAGCAACCAAAGAGCAAGACAACAGGGAGAAATCAAGACAAAGCCAGTCCTGGATAAAATACAGCTGAATATTTAACTCCTAAATGAGTCAGCTTCTAAGAAACTGCCATGTAGTAATGAACAGAGAAAGTCCATAAAGGAGAAAGCATTTGTTTACAAAAAAAGGAAAACATTTATATAACTTTTTTGAACTGTAGTCATTTAAAATTAGAAACTAGAGACCCTTCCTCTGGTTGATAGCAAGGTTCTTGCCTTTATTTTCTGGTAATACAACTTTTAAACATAGTTTTGCATACAGATGGTCAACAGCAAGTTTTACAAAACAGTGCTGAAACTGTACACTTGCTCCCTGGATCCCTCGGAGCACCCTCCACCATTGCCAAACTTCTTTTTTTCTTTTCGGGAGTATAGTTGCTTTACAATGTTGTGTTGGTTTCAAGTGTACAGCAACATGAATAAGTTACACAAAGCATCCAGATTGAAGGTCAAACTGTTCCTGGGAGAAACGTTGAGAATGCACTAATTCCATCATAGCAGGGGTCTATGAATGAAGTATTCTTTTTCTCATTCAAGAGAGACTTGTTTTTTCCCTTCAAAATACTCTCAGTGACATTTCCATAACCTCACGATTACTACTTGGTGTTCTGCAGTGTCTTCAGATCCAAACCCTCTTATATGGACCACAGGACAAGAGGACTCTGGCCACCCAGCAGACCATGGACGTCCTGTCTAAGTGAGTTGACCACCCCTACCCTGTTTACTTTGCCGTCAGAATCTCAGAGAAGGCTGGTTCTGTATGGTTCTGTGAAACTTTTCCGTGGAAAGTTTTACTGACTGCTTCCCCCATCACTCATAAACTATGCAAGCCCAGTTCCTTTGAATATTCAATCATAAAAAAATCTTCTTGCCAGGTATTAGGAAGAAATTCACTCTTAACGAATGTCAGAAACACAGGCTGGAATTTGGCATCCTGCAGACTGGCTGCCTCTGCAGGTCGTCGCCGCTGGCGGGCGAGGGCACACAGCCCTGCTTGACCTGCGGGCATCCCTCCTAGGGCTGCTCCAGCGAGCCCTCGGACTTCACTTAGGCAGAGCCTGGCCCACCTGGAGCCCACGGGCTGGTGGCAGGGGGCGCCGTCTCAGAGCCCACCAGCCGGCCCAGACCCCTAGAGCAGCTGAGGAGTGACCGTCAGCTCAGCATGGTCGCAAGGAATTAGAAAGTGGGGGGAGTTCTCTGTTCCTGAGCCATGAGTCTGCTCTCGTTTACCTTCCCTCCTGAGGCTCCTTCATGAAGTGTAGCTAGCTCAGCAGCCGCAGGCTAGTCTTCACCACCGCAAAGATGGTGCAAAACAGGCGGAAGTCAAGGGGCTCCCACTCACCCCACCCTCTGCTTGTTTGCAGGGCCCCCGAAGTGGCCGTGAAGCCTCGGCAGCCATCGAGAGCCAAGACAGCCTTCTGCACCGGCGGGCTGCAGCACACAGTGCTGGGGAGGGCCAGGCCCAGCGCAGCCAACTGAGCTCCCCCACTCGCCCTCTCCCACCCAGGCTTTGGTCATGCCTGGGTGCTGCCACTCAGGTGCTCGAAACACCTCTCTCCATCCAGAAAGTGGAACTCAACAGTCACTGTAAATTTTCTGGGCCGACTGTTTGCTCCACATGCAGCAGCCATCCCATAAACCTCCGTGGGCCACATTCTGAGAGTGGATGCCCTTCCTGGCGATCGGTGCTGCCCACTCTGTCAGTGACATTTCCAGATCCCAAACCCTCTTATATGGACCACAGGACAAGAGGACTCTGGCCACCCAGCAGACCATGGACGTCCTGTCTAAGTGAGTTGACCACCCCTACCCTGTTTACTTTGCCGTCAGAATCTCAGAGAAGGCTGGTTCTGTATGGTTCTGTGAAACTTTTCCGTGGAAAGTTTTACTGACTGCTTCCCCCATCACTCATAAACTATGCAAGCCCAGTTCCTTTGAATATTCAATCATAAAAAAATCTTCTTGCCAGGTATTAGGAAGAAATTCACTCTTAACGAATGTCAGAAACACAGGCTGGAATTTGGCATCCTGCAGACTGGCTGCCTCTGCAGGTCGTCGCCGCTGGCGGGCGAGGGCACACAGCCCTGCTTGACCTGCGGGCATCCCTCCTAGGGCTGCTCCAGCGAGCCCTCGGACTTCACTTAGGCAGAGCCTGGCCCACCTGGAGCCCACGGGCTGGTGGCAGGGGGCGCCGTCTCAGAGCCCACCAGCCGGCCCAGACCCCTAGAGCAGCTGAGGAGTGACCGTCAGCTCAGCATGGTCGCAAGGAATTAGAAAGTGGGGGGAGTTCTCTGTTCCTGAGCCATGAGTCTGCTCTCGTTTACCTTCCCTCCTGAGGCTCCTTCATGAAGTGTAGCTAGCTCAGCAGCCGCAGGCTAGTCTTCACCACCGCAAAGATGGTGCAAAACAGGCGGAAGTCAAGGGGCTCCCACTCACCCCACCCTCTGCTTGTTTGCAGGGCCCCCGAAGTGGCCGTGAAGCCTCGGCAGCCATCGAGAGCCAAGACAGCCTTCTGCACCGGCGGGCTGCAGCACACAGTGCTGGGGAGGGCCAGGCCCAGCGCAGCCAACTGAGCTCCCCCACTCGCCCTCTCCCACCCAGGCTTTGGTCATGCCTGGGTGCTGCCACTCAGGTGCTCGAAACACCTCTCTCCATCCAGAAAGTGGAACTCAACAGTCACTGTAAATTTTCTGGGCCGACTGTTTGCTCCACATGCAGCAGCCATCCCATAAACCTCCCGTGGGCCACATTCTGAGAGTGGATGCCCTTCCTGGCGATCTGGCCCTTCTATAAAGCATTTTTCTTCTTACTACCTTCGTGGTCTTTTCTGACAAACAAGAATTTCTACCCGTCAGCCCTACTGTGGTTGAAAGGCTACTCTTCAAAAGTTCTAAACTCCCTTCAATATCTGATTGTGGATGCACGCTGTACGGCCCCTTGTTGCAGCTCTGGAGTCAGCTTTGGAGCAGTAAAGTTCTGGGGAAAGTTCTTTCTTATAGGAAGGTAATAGGGATTGAGAATAAAGTGCTAATAGAAGGAAACCTGCAACTGTTGGTATCAGTAGGTGTTCGTGAAATGAAACCACTTCAGAACTCCTTGGAGCCTAGAAAGCAGCGCTGAGGGCCTCCTCCCTCATGCATGCTGTCACTCACTGAATTCGCTGCGCACCAGGTGTGTGCTAAGAACTGTGAGCACAACGATAAGCAGGGCACACCATCCCCGTCCTCACAGAGCTTGCCACCCAATGGGGACACTAGTTGCTAAGCACACGATGGTGGAGTTGATGACACCCGAGGGGAAGAGCCTGGTACGACAGGGCAGGTGATAAACGGCCCTGACCTTGCCCAGAGGTCGGAGGAGGCGGATGTCAGGGGGTGGAGAGAGAGGAGCCAGAGTGAGGCGGGCCCGGCACTCCAGGCAGAGGGGACGTGGCGGTGGCTCTGGAGAGCCTGAGGGGGCGCAGCCCTCGGCCCTCCTCTCCTGTGCTCTGGCTTCAGCCTGTGGGGCTAGGGAGGGTGGTGGCTGAGAGCACTTGTGCTCCACAGTGGTCTTCAGTCTCCTTCGGGCAGGCCACTGTCAGTCGGGACCAGAAAGAGTGGCACGGCATCTTTCCCCATGCTGTCCGTTAGGAGCTCCAGTGCTGGGAGCAAGGTGGAAGAGCGTGCAGAGGGCGGGAGTAGGGGGGTGCCCTGCTGTCCCTCCTCGTCCCCGCTCTAACCCCGTGGGCTGTGGCCCAGCAGGGCGGCAGGCAGCTGCTGAGACGGCAGCAGGAGGCCACATGGGCCCTCTCTTCTCAGCCTCCAGGAGGAAAGCCCAAACCACTCTGGCTCCATGGAGAACTCAAATGGGAAAGTAACGAGTTCCCTGACAGGGTGGAGAGAGCCTGGGCCCCGTGTCCTCAACAGCATGGCAGCTGACTCCACAGGCCATCCCTGCCGGTACTCACCCACCCCAGACAGGCCTGTGGGATGAAGGCAACATCCAAAGAAGGTGGGGGCCATGCTCACTACTCACCAAGTGTCATACCTAGTTGGAGACATGCATTCTGACACGTGGTAGAAAAGCACTGTAAATGCACACCCTCACTAGAGTCAGTCTCAAACATGAGTGTGCACCTCAAAAAATGCCATGTTGAAGCCCAAAACACCAATGTGAAAGTATTTAAAGTGAAGCCTCTGGGAAGTAATTAGGGCATGAAGGTGAAGCCCCCAGAATGGGATCAGTGCCCTTATAAGAAGAGACAAGAGAAATGGTCTTTCTACCATGTGAGGGCACAGCAAGAAGGCAGCTGTCTGCAAACTAGAACACAATGCTCACAGGAACTGAACCCACCAGCACCTTCATCTTGGATTCTGAGTCACCAGAAGTGTGAGGCGTAAGTGTCCACTGGTTAAGCCTCCCAGCCCGCGGTATTCCATTAGAGCAGCCTGAACAAACTGAACGCCCATGCTGGGGTTTTGGAAAAACAGAATGCAAATTCTCTTGTTACTTCCTCCTCTATTTCTCATAGGGTAATATCTTGGACACATAGAAACTGAAACACTTTTTAGCTTAGCCTTCACCCTGGGAAAGAATGAATTTGGGAATGTTCTGTCAAATGTCTCCTATTTATTCAATGTGTTAACTTCAAAATGAAAGGAAGAGCCTAGCTAGCTATGTTTTGGTTTGTTTTTGTAAAAGACTGCAAACAGGTAAGCATATATACTCCTTTGTCTCGAACTAGTGCAGTTTTTTCAAGCTGCTAAGAAACTGCCATGATTAACCATTCCAATTTGCATTTAAGGTTAGTAATGAACCACCCTGGTGGGCTTGGGATTGTTCTCATTTTCGCACTGAAAGTTCCACGTCCCAGGAGACCCTCCTCTCCAGGCCAAACGGGATGGCTGGTCACACTGTGGTCACCAGTAGTCCAGGCTGTCACGACGACATTCTTACTGCACACAATCCAGGCTGTACGAGCCAGTGGTTATGCTCTGTCTGCCATGCTTTCTCGTTCAGTGCTAACAATATCGGGTTCTGGTTCAGGTGAGGAATTAAAGAGCTGAGACTTTTCATAGATATTCTCCCCAGTGAGTCTGTGCCACCATAAAGAACATGCACATACACACACACGTATGCTTTAATTAGAAGTTAAATAAAAACCACAAAAACACCTACATGAAAACATCTATTCTCTTTAGGACCAACGTGGGAGTTTTTTCTCAGATTTTTATTTTTACACATTCTTACGATATATTCTTTCATAGGGCACAGGAGGTTACTTAGCAAAATCAGCTTTTTAGATGATTCCACTCTAAATATACATTTTAAACAAACAGTATCAAAACAACCAGTGGAGAGGTGAAAGATTTGATTAACACCATTTTGTCTATACAACAACAAATGTGGAAAGACTGGTTGTGTCCACACCTTGTCCCACCATAACGCTGACTATTATTGCCTGTGGTTTTAAAGGCTGTGGAGCTGTGGGATGCCCTGTCGGTGGGTCAAGGGCACGCCCTGCTCCTGGCTGTTCCAGAGACTTAGTGACCAGCCACCACTCATGACTCTATATTGGTGAATACTCTTCGCAGGATACTTCTTGGAGATATGCACTCCGACATGGAGATACAAATTAAGATCTAAGGCACTTATTTTCCAATGGAGGTGGGTCATGACATTAATAACCTATTCACCTTAGCACTCTGTTTCCAAGGTCACAAGTGGGAGAGTGACTTTAAGCTGGCCCACCTAGACACACATAAGAGACCACCCATCAGCAGTCTGTCACCTCGACCAAATTCTCACCGATAAATAGCTTATACAAATACCATTACCAATTAACAACTAACATAAAATCAACTCATCTTTATGTTACAAACAAGAAGTCTTTGTTGGCAAAATCTTCACCTCCTGTGCCGGTCTCTGACAATCACGAGTTCATCTGGCAGATAACAAGGGTATACGCTTGTAATTCAAATCACCTTTCTTTCTCTGCCCGGTTTGACAGTGTTTTAAGAACAAATCATCCTAAAAGCTGTGCCTCCACCTCTCCATTAGAAAAATGCACTCTCCCTAAACTACCTGCTACCTGCCCTTCCTGGCAGTGGACGAGACGTGCATCATGGAGGTCTGAGGCCATCGTGTGATATCCAGACCAAAGGCCCTCAACGTCCATAACTTCTCCCATCATCACGTCCCACCTGAGGATGACGAAGCTGGCATCATTACTCCTCAGTGCACTACGGGCAGTTAGGTCTGTGTTGTTGTGTTAGGGGAGGTACACTTTAGGCCACATTAAGTGCAAGAAATTAGCTTGGATTAAAATAATACTGTGCTGCTAGAGAGACTATGTTTATTTGATGCGACACCTTTAAAGAAGCAAGCTTTAAAAACAATACGTTTGTGTAAACAAATCCAATGGAGCACACCCATTCTAGTATCATCAACTCAGTGGTATATATCTGCAGAGCTACACTCTGGCCTGGAACAGAAGGGCCTTTGCTTCCTCCAGGGCCCCTCCTGGGTGCTTCAGGGCTGGGCAGAAGGAGAAGCACCCAGTTCCTTCCCCAAAGCATCTTTTTTCTACTTAATGTATCCCTTTGTTTCCCTGGACGAAACACCCCAACTGTCATGATTTCCATCTAACGTGCAAAAAGCTCCATGAGGTGGGTTGCTATTTTTCATCTCTAACCCTTTGTGCTCAGAAGGGCCTCCACCCCATCATCAGTGGGTGCGGAAGGGCTTCTTTGGGAGGCAGAGCCCACCTGGGCTTCCAACTCTACTGCGCACGATCACTCCTCAAGTCTGCGCTTCAATGTCCTCTTCATTGTCTATAGGCTCTACGTCTCGCCAGTAACATTAAATGTTTAGATGCTCAGGGCTAAGGAGAAGAAAAGCTCAAGTACACTCTGGTAGAAGCTGGCTACTCCAGAACTTAAGTTATAACAAACACAAAAAAAGTATTTAGACTGTGTGCTACTTGTACCACAAAAAAGCTGGTACTATAAGCCACTCCCAAGAATCCTCCTCCCGACCCTCTGCCTCCATCTGTACCCAGGGCAGAGGTCCAGGAACTTGTGTGAACATGGCAAGTGTGTTGATCTGATATACTTCAGGACACTGGAGCTATCCTCTCCATAAATAAAATACTGTATTTTTTAAAAAAGTTTTGCACATAGAAGGCAATTCATTCAAGTCTTAAAATGAATTTAGCTCTATGACCAATCACTTTTTCCAAAGATGAAGTCATTTAGATTTTTTTTCTAAATCTGCTTATTTCCAATGCTTTCTTTTTGAAAAGACTTTGGAAACAGACACATGAATTCATTTTCCCCTAAATATGTTAGTTTACTATTTCATGTTAGCACATGCAAATAAAATTTAAGTATGTTACTTTAATCCCATTACCATTTAGGTGTCTTACCTAGATAATTATACTTTGAAACAGATGCAAGGCATTTCTGTGACCAGGTGCAAAAATGATAGAAATCGTCTCTAGGAGTGGGGGGGAAAAAAAAACTCCAGAAAAAGGAACTTTTAAGACTAAAAAGATAGAAGTATTTTTTGTCAAAGTCCCAACCCAAAAATCTTCCAGCACCTTTTAAGGCACGAATAGTTTGAAATCTTTACAGATTATAAAGTAAATTGACATTGCCTGGAGCACTCTTTGAAGAAGGTGTAAAAAAAATGTTGATGTTTTAATAAAGAGTGCACGTCCCTCCCTTCCAGTAAGGAAAGGCCTTCATGTGTTGGTATGTTACCAAGTAGGATGGTGTTTAAACCAAGTATCTGTTTATCAAAACCAGTGGTCGTCGTTCTCCTCCTCTGGACTATCTAGATAGAGGAGGGCAACCTTCTTTTCATCCGAAATCACTGACCTCTGGTCTACCATCCTCTGCAGCTGCACTGTCTTATCAAATTCAGCCTGTTCCTTGCCCTTTTCCCCGGGGGCCTGGTGTCTGTCCCCAGCAGAGCCCTGAAAGCTCACGCTGGTGGTTTTCTGCCATCCTCCAAGCACTCGAGAAGCTGGCTACTCCAGAACTTAAGTTATAACAAACACAAAAAAAGTATTTAGACTGTGTGCTACTTGTACCACAAAAAAGCTGGTACTATAAGCCACTCCCAAGAATCCTCCTCCCGACCCTCTGCCTCCATCTGTACCCAGGGCAGAGGTCCAGGAACTTGTGTGAACATGGCAAGTGTGTTGATCTGATATACTTCAGGACACTGGAGCTATCCTCTCCATAAATAAAATACTGTATTTTTTAAAAAAGTTTTGCACATAGAAGGCAATTCATTCAAGTCTTAAAATGAATTTAGCTCTATGACCAATCACTTTTTCCAAAGATGAAGTCATTTAGATTTTTTTTTTCTAAATCTGCTTATTTCCAATGCTTTCTTTTTGAAAAGACTTTGGAAACAGACACATGAATTCATTTTCCCCTAAATATGTTAGTTTACTATTTCATGTTAGCACATGCAAATAAAATTTAAGTATGTTACTTTAATCCCATTACCATTTAGGTGTCTTACCTAGATAATTATACTTTGAAACAGATGCAAGGCATTTCTGTGACCAGGTGCAAAAATGATAGAAATCGTCTCTAGGAGTGGGGGGGAAAAAAAAACTCCAGAAAAAGGAACTTTTAAGACTAAAAAGATAGAAGTATTTTTTGTCAAAGTCCCAACCCAAAAATCTTCCAGCACCTTTTAAGGCACGAATAGTTTGAAATCTTTACAGATTATAAAGTAAATTGACATTGCCTGGAGCACTCTTTGAAGAAGGTGTAAAAAAAATGTTGATGTTTTAATAAAGAGTGCACGTCCCTCCCTTCCAGTAAGGAAAGGCCTTCATGTGTTGGTATGTTACCAAGTAGGATGGTGTTTAAACCAAGTATCTGTTTATCAAAACCAGTGGTCGTCGTTCTCCTCCTCTGGACTATCTAGATAGAGGAGGGCAACCTTCTTTTCATCCGAAATCACTGACCTCTGGTCTACCATCCTCTGCAGCTGCACTGTCTTATCAAATTCAGCCTGTTCCTTGCCCTTTTCCCCGGGGGCCTGGTGTCTGTCCCCAGCAGAGCCCTGAAAGCTCACGCTGGCTGCTAGGGCATTCCTACTGCTGCCATCCCTCCAAGCACCATAGTCAGACACACTACGAGCTTCTGCTTCCATCCCTGCAGGGAAGAGGGCTGTGGCCTCTTGTGTCCAGCGAGGGGTCGCCTCTACGTTACTCACGTCCATCTGAAAGGTAAACGAAGTTTCTTTGGGACCCAGGGAAACGTGTCTTACTGTTCTGCCACTGTCTGCCACCTCGCCTACCTCAGGAGAGTCCACCGAACCAGGAAGGGCAAAGGTTTTGGAAATAGGTCCATGGAAGACAATGTGTTCAGAGGTCTTGCTTTCTGCAGGACCCAGCTGAATATGCCTAAAGGATCTGCTTACACCTGATGTCGCTTCTGCCCCTGACATGTCTCCTGCACTCGTCTCCTGGGGAGACTCGGAAATGGCCCTTTGGAAGGTGTTCTTTTCAGTCATCAGGATTCTCCTACCCACCGTATAGCTACGGGTGGCTTGGGTCTCGTCTGCTGAGCTCTCTCTGCGGCCACCGCTTTCTGAGACACTACATTCTGAGGGCAGGGCAACCACCTGCTCCATGGCTTGGTGCCTGTGAGGCCCGATCATGACATGCTGGATGGAAGTGCCATCCCCTGACCACACATCCACGTTCACAGAAGCTTCTCTGTCACCCAATCCCATTTCATCTGAAAGGGGGGCTGTGAGCTGGATCTGCTCACTGAACCCCACCCTGGGGCCTAAGTGAAGGTGCTTTACAGAAGTCTGGGTCCCCGCTGACTCTTCTGCTTGAAAATAATCACCAGCCTTCCCTGATCCAGAACTGGGAGCCTGGAAAATAATTTCCCTCTTAGCATAAAACTGTTGGGAGTCAAATGGGCTGTGCCTCTCGGATCTGTTGGGATCTGTGGAAAGCTCTGTGGGGTCAGGTTCTTCTGTGCTCCTGGCCTCCAGACTGGTGGCACCAGGCCCTGGGAAGAAGACTTCTGTGGACACTAGACTCTGGTGGGAACCCAATGTAAAGTGTCTGTCCCCAGCAGAGCCCTGAAAGCTCACGCTGGCTGCTAGGGCATTCCTACTGCTGCCATCCCTCCAAGCACCATAGTCAGACACACTCGAGCTTCTGCTTCCATCCCTGCAGGGAAGAGGGCTGTGGCCTCTTGTGTCCAGCGAGGGGTCGCCTCTACGTTACTCACGTCCATCTGAAAGGTAAACGAAGTTTCTTTGGGACCCAGGGAAACGTGTCTTACTGTTCTGCCACTGTCTGCCACCTCGCCTACCTCAGGAGAGTCCACCGAACCAGGAAGGGCAAAGGTTTTGGAAATAGGTCCATGGAAGACAATGTGTTCAGAGGTCTTGCTTTCTGCAGGACCCAGCTGAATATGCCTAAAGGATCTGCTTACACCTGATGTCGCTTCTGCCCCTGACATGTCTCCTGCACTCGTCTCCTGGGGAGACTCGGAAATGGCCCTTTGGAAGGTGTTCTTTTCAGTCATCAGGATTCTCCTACCCACCGTATAGCTACGGGTGGCTTGGGTCTCGTCTGCTGAGCTCTTTTGCGGCCACCGCTTTCTGAGACACTACATTCTGAGGGCAGGGCAACCACCTGCTCCATGGCTTGGTGCCTGTGAGGCCCGATCATGACATGCTGGATGGAAGTGCCATCCCCTGACCACACATCCACGTTCACAGAAGCTTCTCTGTCACCCAATCCCATTTCATCTGAAAGGGGGGCTGTGAGCTGGATCTGCTCACTGAACCCCACCCTGGGGCCTAAGTGAAGGTGCTTTACAGAAGTCTGGGTCCCCGCTGACTCTTCTGCTTGAAAATAATCACCAGCCTTCCCTGATCCAGAACTGGGAGCCTGGAAAATAATTTCCCTCTTAGCATAAAACTGTTGGGAGTCAAATGGGCTGTGCCTCTCGGATCTGTTGGGATCTGTGGAAAGCTCTGTGGGGTCAGGTTCTTCTGTGCTCCTGGCCTCCAGACTGGTGGCACCAGGCCCTGGGAAGAAGACTTCTGTGGACACTAGACTCTGGTGGGAACCCAATGTAAAGTGCCTGGCAGACCGGCTGGCTCCCGCCGAGCTCGCTGCCCAGCTCAAGTCACCCTGCCCACTTACCTCCACCACCTGAGCCGTGTGTCCTTCAGAGGAGACTTGCTCAGTCTTCCAATTTCCAGGGGGCGCTATCTGAACGTGCCTCACTGACTGACTGACGTCCTCCAGTACATGAGACTGGACAAAGCCCCTGGGGCTGGTGACTTCCACAGTGGCCGACACGGGGCCGGGGGAAGTGGTCTGCTCCGACCCGGGAGAGGCCAGGCCAGCGTCGGCCTCCTCGCCAGAGGCGCTGTACAGCTCCCGGGTAGCCCAGCGCCTGAAGCCGCGGCTGGCAGCTGGGGCCTCCGCTCCTGCCTCTGTGTCTGGGCTGCCTGGGGCTGGGCTGTGCCGCCTGGCCAGGCTGTCTCGTACCACCGACTCCACAGCCTTCTCAATCTCACCCACTTCATCCCTGCTCAGTTCCTCCAAGTCTAACTGATCGGCGTCCACCGTCTGTGAGAGGTTAACTTGGGCCACTAAGGTCACGGCCCCACTGTCCGCGCTCTGGACTTTCTTTACATCGAACAAAACACCCCCGGGCCCACCCTGGCCCTCTCTGGTGAGGGCAGACAGCTCTTCCTTCATGCGCTCAGGAAGGTTTTCCTCCAGCTGCTCGATCACCTCCACCAGTTGATGCCTGGGCTCCTTGGAGCCCTCCTTAATGGACATGTGGAGTTCATGCGGTATTTTAATTTCCTTTTCAATGACTATGGGTTCAGCATGAAACTCGCCACTTCTAGTTTGTTCTTTCCAGGGGGTAGATACCATGTCCCCCTCCAGAGATGCTTCTGGAACATCCATCGGCTTCACAACTTTCTCTCCCAGTGTGTCATCCCTCTGCATTCTTCTCCGAAATTCGGGCACAATTTCATCTTGCCAGGAGTAGCGAATGGTGGATTCCTCTTCAATGTGGATCTGCCCATACACAGAGCCTTCTTCTCTCTCGTGGCCCCCAGGGTATTCATCTGGAGTCGACACAAAATAACTCTGCTCTCCCTCAATGTCTCCTGGCCTCCAGACGGGGAAGAAGACTTCTGTGGACACTAGACTCTGGTGGGAACCCAATGTAAAGTGCCTGGCAGACCGGCTGGCTCCGCCGAGCTCGCTGCCCAGCTCAATTTGCCCACTTACCTCCACCACCTGAGCCGTGTGTCCTTCAGAGGAGACTTGCTCAGTCTTCCAATTTCCAGGGGCGCTATCTGAACGCGCCTCACTGACTGACTGACGCCTCCAGTACATGAGACTGGACAAAGCCCCTGGGGCTGGTGACTTCCACAGTGGCCGACACGGGCCGGGGGAAGTGGTCTGCTCCGACCCGGGAGAGGCCAGGCCAGCGTCGGCCTCCTCGCCAGAGGCGCTGTACAGCTCCCGGGTAGCCCAGCGCCTGAAGCCGCGGCTGGCAGCTGGGGCCTCCGCTCCTGCCTCTGTGTCTGGGCTGCCTGGGGCTGGGCTGTGCCGCCTGGCCAGGCTGTCTCGTACCACCGACTCCACAGCCTTCTCAATCTCACCCACTTCATCCCTGCTCAGTTCCTCCAAGTCTAACTGATCGGCGTCCACCGTCTGTGAGAGGTTAACTTGGGCCACTAAGGTCACGGCCCCACTGTCCGCGCTCTGGACTTTCTTTACATCGAACAAAACACCCCCGGGCCCACCCTGGCCCTCTCTGGTGAGGGCAGACAGCTCTTCCTTCATGCGCTCAGGAAGGTTTTCCTCCAGCTGCTCGATCACCTCCACCAGTTGATGCCTGGGCTCCTTGGAGCCCTCCTTAATGGACATGTGGAGTTCATGCGGTATTTTAATTTCCTTTTCAATGACTATGGGTTCAGCATGAAACTCGCCACTTCTAGTTTGTTCTTTCCAGGGGGTAGATACCATGTCCCCCTCCAGAGATGCTTCTGGAACATCCATCGGCTTCACAACTTTCTCTCCCAGTGTGTCATCCCTCTGCATTCTTCTCCGAAATTCGGGCACAATTTCATCTTGCCAGGAGTAGCGAATGGTGGATTCCTCTTCAATGTGGATCTGCCCATACACAGAGCCTTCTTCTCTCTCGTGGCCCCCAGGGTATTCATCTGGAGTCGACACAAAATAACTCTGCTCTCCCTCAATGTCACCTGCCTCCGTCACTTCTTCCACGTGAGTTACGCTCTCTTGGGGCTGCCTGGTCTCTCGACCTTCGGTCCCTGAGCACGTGGTGTCAGTTTCTCTGTAAACTTCCTCCTCCTCCTCAACAAGCCCCTTGGAACTGGGAGACACATCATCAACCTCCTCCACTTCGAATGGGGTGGGAAACTCATCCACCTTGTCGCCGCTGACATAGCTCATGGGTTCTTCGATGATCTCCACGTTGACGACCTTTGCTCTCCCCTCTCTCCCCTTCAGTCCAAGACTGATCATATCTCCAATCAAACGCTCAGCTGATTTTCCTTTCAGCTCCACCTCCTTAGCATCCTTGCTTAACAGGTAGTCCAGGCCGGCTTCATCTGAAATGTCGACCTCTTCAGTCAGTCTCGACTCCACGACGATCTCAGTCTTTGTCTTTCTGTCACCGGGAACTTCTTTCCTGTCCACAAAAGTGACTTTTGTGTCTGGAAAAGAATCGGCAGACGTTTCTGCCTCCGGAGAGTGGGTAAACTGCTTCAGGATACTGGAAACAATGTTCTCAGCTATGGTTTCCGTCATGGAATCACCTTTCAGAGAGCCTGCCGCATCGCTGGTGCCCAGCGTGAACCTGGCCTCCCTCGTTGCCACCCCTCTGCCTGTCCCGTCAGCCGCATCCTCCTTTAGGGGTGTCTGGAGACCCTCGGGGGCCACCTTTGCCGTGCTGTCCTGGGGTACTTCTACACTGATTGGTATCTCTCTCCCCCTCACACTTTTCTCCTTCAGTGACTCCTCTTTGGCCCTTTCTCTCATCTGCTCGCTTTCTCTCTTTCGGGCTTCTTTATCTAGCTTTGTGAGTTCTTCCCACCTTAAGTTTCTCTCCTCTGAAGCCTTCTCTTTAGAATCGAACATTTTCTCTTCTCGCTTTGTTTTGATGGCTCCTGGTCTGTTTCTCTCCTGCTCCCTTGTGGCTTTAGCTTCCATCTTCTTTCCCACGGTGACAGTCCTCTCATTTGACCAAGTGTCCTCTGAAGCGCCTTCCACCACCTTGTCCCAGCATTCTCGGTAGGACACCTGGGCAGCAGTGGGCTCTTTGGTTAAACTAGTGGGGGCAGCCTTTGTACCCTCAGTTCTTGGTCTGTCAGGGAATGTTTTCACCTGAGCCTCAGTGTTTCTTAAAAGACCAGGGGTTGGAGGGAAAGTTCTGAAGTTGGTTTGACTGCTGACTGTTTTTTCATAAGCGTTTTCCTGCCAGGTAGTGGTGAAGGAAGGGTATCCGGAGCCTGGGAAATCTTTTCTGGCACCACTTCCAATGGTTGTCTGAGAATGTGGTACCAGGCTGTGATGGAAGCTCACAGGAGGTGCCTTTTGCCTTGGAAACAGATTTCTTTCATTTCTCTCTGTAATACTGAGGTGGTATATTCATAGGACTTGCTTCTGAATTCTGTAGAAATGGAACAGTGTATTAACATGATAATCATTGTGACCTTTTTTCATTTTAAAAGCATCACATCTCATCCAGTCATAATGTATATGATTCCCACAGAAGGGTTATTGCAAATGGGATATATGCAGTTCCCAAATGACTTCTTCTGGTAGTTTAAAGAATCCTGTGACAATAAAATACAGCCCTACAAATGCTTCCACACAACACTTTTCTCCAGTGACGGATCTTAGAATACTCATTCATCTTAAATACATCAAATGTGTGATCACAGAGCACAGCACCTGTGCCAGTGAGGTTAGGGGTGCTATATATATGTAGCAGAAATTTCAGTTTGAACTCCTTCATTTCCACTTTGAGGCAATGACTTTACTGATCAACAGAAAAAAGACTCATAATTACCACAGAATACATAATTATTAAATACTGAATTGCATTATCCCACACCTTTTAATTTTTTCATTGATTTCCATGTTGGGCCAACAAATATGAAGAATTTAACTTTTCTTTTTAAAAAACTTCCTGATTTCTTCCACTTTAGTTTTTTTCTTTTTTCAAACATCTCATTTGAAAAGGTGCCAAAGCAGGAAGCCAACCAATCACCACTACGAGGATCTGCCTTAATGTCATGGTTGGGGGACTGGGAGGCAGTCTCTGGGGCTTCCTGCTTTGCTTTAAATCTTTTAAAACTGCGTGTAGCACTCTGGGCAGCCAGTGGCGCCTTCCACCACCTTGTCCCAGCATTCTCGGTAGGACACCTGGGCAGCAGTGGGCTCTTTGGTTAAACTAGTGGGGGCAGCCTTTGTACCCTCAGTTCTTGGTCTGTCAGGGAATGTTTTCACCTGAGCCTCAGTGTTTCTTAAAAGACCAGGGGTTGGAGGGAAAGTTCTGAAGTTGGTTTGACTGCTGACTGTTTTTTCATAAGCGTTTTCCTGCCAGGTAGTGGTGAAGGAAGGGTATCCGGAGCCTGGGAAATCTTTTCTGGCACCACTTCCAATGGTTGTCTGAGAATGTGGTACCAGGCTGTGATGGAAGCTCACAGGAGGTGCCTTTTGCCTTGGAAACAGATTTCTTTCATTTTCTCTCTGTAATACTGAGGTGGTATATTCATAGGACTTGCTTCTGAATTCTGTAGAAATGGAACAGTGTATTAACATGATAATCATTGTGACCTTTTTTCATTTTAAAAGCATCACATCTCATCCAGTCATAATGTATATGATTCCCACAGAAGGGTTATTGCAAATGGGATATATGCAGTTCCCAAATGACTTCTTCTGGTAGTTTAAAGAATCCTGTGACAATAAAATACAGCCCTACAAATGCTTCCACACAACACTTTTCTCCAGTGACGGATCTTAGAATACTCATTCATCTTAAATACATCAAATGTGTGATCACAGAGCACAGCACCTGTGCCAGTGAGGTTAGGGGTGCTATATATATGTAGCAGAAATTTCAGTTTGAACTCCTTCATTTCCACTTTGAGGCAATGACTTTACTGATCAACAGAAAAAAGACTCATAATTACCACAGAATACATAATTATTAAATACTGAATTGCATTATCCCACACCTTTTAATTTTTTCATTGATTTCCATGTTGGGCCAACAAATATGAAGAATTTAACTTTTCTTTTTAAAAAACTTCCTGATTTCTTCCACTTTAGTTTTTTTCTTTTTTCAAACATCTCATTTGAAAAGGTGCCAAAGCAGGAAGCCAACCAATCACCACTACGAGGATCTGCCTTAATGTCATGGTTGGGGGACTGGGAGGCAGTCTCTGGGGCTTCCTGCTTTGCTCTGGCCCATCCACAGAGACACCACCCTCGGGGGTGTCGACACCTGCCAAGGATAACTGCTCTTAGCAGTGGCTTCTGGTGGTACGAAGGTAGCCCTGCCAGGAAGACCATCTACCCTGTGGGCACCCCCTTGTGCCCATCCACACTCATCAGCTGAACTGGACAGAGCCTTCTCATTCCCTGAGTCTCCCCCATGGCGGCCAACCAACCTCACTCTCAAATTCAAAAGCAAACATGCTGGACACTGTCTAAACCAAACTCCTTCCAATCACAGATGACTGGAACCAAAACTATTCTGAATCCAGTCAGACCTGTCAATCTGTGAAGTGTCTAATTAGGGATGTTGTTTTTGAAAAACAAAGATGGAGAGTGCTGTTTTTTTAAAAAATCTAGCACCTATCCAGATCGGCTGTTATAAGCAAATGTTCTCCTGATAGTGGTAATACATACATTTATGTATGCTCATCACCCCATGATTCTGAACATGGCAATACTCATGGAGCCTGAACTACACAGAGTAGAGTGTATACAAAACATACTGTACATAATGTAATCTGCCCTTGCTTAGCCAGACACCTCTTTAAGGTTGTACAGGACTGGGGAAGCTTTTTTTTAACATTACCGTACAGGTTCTCTGGGTCTTTCTGTGAATACTAACTCTCTAATGTCGGTTCTAGTGTAAGTTTGGGCTCTGTGCTGCAGGCCTGAACAGAGGCCGACCTCAGGGCACCAGCTGACACTGCTGCGCACCTCACCCTGAGCAGCCCACGCCAGCCGAGGCTGGTGGAAATGGTATGGTCCCACCTCTGCCAGTGGTGGTGTAATGACTTCCACTGTGGACTGCCTGCCGTACAAAGTAATACGTCCCTGGGCTTGTGTTAAGGCTCTAAGTCTTTGGTATGTAAAGGGTGTTCACTCCAAAGGGTGTGATGAACAAATCCATGTCCACCTTCTCACCCTTCACACCCAGCTCTCCCTCAGCCTCTCTTCCCTCACCGTGCTGGGCAGGAAGCACCCTCAAAACACTGGCTAGATGAACAAGTGAGTTAATGAAGCCCTTTCCTGTATAATTTCATTTGCATTATTATTAAAACCATATGTGTGTGTGTGTGTGTGTGTGTATGCTTAGTAACTCAGTCATGCAACCCTTTGGACTATGACTTGCCAGCTTCCTTTGTCCATGAGATTTCCCAGGCAAGAATACTGGAGTAGGTTGCCATTTCCTTCTTCAGGGGATCTTCCCAACCCAGGGATGGAACTCGCCTTTCCTGTGGCTCCTGCATTGCAGGCAGATTCTTTACCCACTGAGCCACTGAAACTATGGTCCACTAAGTAAAATTCGGTGCTTGAGAGGAACGAATGATAGTTATTTGAAAACTCTTATCTAACTTCAACTCTTCCAGATGACTGATGCGTTACTCTTTATCCATGGAATGAACCTGCTCAGATGGACAGCATCTTAACATTAAATGATAAGCTTTCTGTATATTTACCTTGTGGCACATTTTCTATGCGCTCAGTTACAATCAATATCTCCGGATTGCTTTCTCCTTCCAGTAAGGCCCTGTAAAAATTATTTTTAAGAGGTTAATTAGGAAGTAAAAGACGAGAAGCACCTCTGTAAGCTGTTGATCTGGTCGATGACCCACTGTCACAGTGTCACATGTCTGCAGGTGCTGCCCGGGCCAGCGAGACCACCCCAGCAGAACTGGCTGGAGAGAGCATCCATCAGCTAAACAAACAAATGGAGGTGGCCACGCCTCCAGAAGGACTGGAGAGCCAAGGCTTTCTAGAAAGCCCTTCCAAACCTGGGGCAAGAAGGAGGAAGAGACAGTGGGATGTGGGCCTGGGAGAGGAGGCTGGGGACCTGACTTTCCTGGGAAGCAAAGAGGGACCCATACCTGGCAGGTTACTCTGGGCCCCAGGGCCCCAGAAGAATTACTACTATACCACTGGGGTCGCTCTGGTGTCACAGGTCAGGGGCTGGCTAGGGACAGAAGAAGGACTGACATTTGTTTGTAAATAAGGAAGTCAGGCTGCATCTTCACTTTTCAAGCTGGGTTCCATGAGGACATCTTAGAGATGAAAAAGAGAGAAAGAGATGAAAGGGGGCAGGTAGAAGAGAAGGAAGAGCTTCAGGTGCCCACCACCACCACAGTCTCCAGGGGCTCATTTCCAGGGGGCGTCATCTCCTCTGATAAAAATGGCAACATGCACTAGACTATGTGGTTTCTTTGGCCATATCTAACTCCAAAAGTGGAAAACCGTAGCGTCTTCATTAAGTTATTATTCACCTCTAGGACTCGGAGCCCTGAGGAGAGGGCAGACAGCAGGTCCCACAGCCCCTGAAAGCCACAGTGGGTCAGCAGGATCACGCTGCGGACACAACAGTTGTTTGGTTGCTAAGGCAATGTATGAGGTCACTAACGTCAGTTCCAAGAAATACACTGCATAGGGCAAAGGGCAGGCAGAAGTGGGGCCCACTTGGAAATGCTGATCTGACCACTGAGAGCCGGGCAGCCAAACAGGGGAAGGATGCCAGAGCCAGCCGGGGGGACTCGGCTCAGGCAGACCAGCGCCAAGCTCTATTTCCACTCACTCAAACGCGGTGATTCCCACCGACGCAAGAACCCCCGTGGGCGGGTGGAACAGAGCAGGAACCCGCCCCTCACCCTTACCCTCACCACACCCCACACCCCAGCCCAGGGAAAACCAAGACAAGGGCGAGAAGGATTCCAATTCAGATGTACGCGGAGGGTTTGCCTGGACTTTGCAACTGCAGTGCGCATGTGTGGAGGCCGGAAGTCGAGGGCCTCCAAAGCCCCTGGAGAGCCAAGGCTTTCTAGAAAGCCCTTCCAAACCTGGGGCAAGAAGGAGGAAGAGACAGTGGGATGTGGGCCTGGGAGAGGAGGCTGGGGACCTGACTTTCCTGGGAAGCAAAGAGGGACCCATACCTGGCAGGTTACTCTGGGCCCCAGGGCCCCAGAAGAATTACTACTATACCACTGGGGTCGCTCTGGTGTCACAGGTCAGGGGCTGGCTAGGGACAGAAGAAGGACTGACATTTGTTTGTAAATAAGGAAGTCAGGCTGCATCTTCACTTTTCAAGCTGGGTTCCATGAGGACATCTTAGAGATGAAAAAGAGAGAAAGAGATGAAAGGGGGCAGGTAGAAGAGAAGGAAGAGCTTCAGGTGCCCACCACCACCACAGTCTCCAGGGGCTCATTTCCAGGGGGCGTCATCTCCTCTGATAAAAATGGCAACATGCACTAGACTATGTGGTTTCTTTGGCCATATCTAACTCCAAAAGTGGAAAACCGTAGCGTCTTCATTAAGTTATTATTCACCTCTAGGACTCGGAGCCCTGAGGAGAGGGCAGACAGCAGGTCCCACAGCCCCTGAAAGCCACAGTGGGTCAGCAGGATCACGCTGCGGACACAACAGTTGTTTGGTTGCTAAGGCAATGTATGAGGTCACTAACGTCAGTTCCAAGAAATACACTGCATAGGGCAAAGGGCAGGCAGAAGTGGGGCCCACTTGGAAATGCTGATCTGACCACTGAGAGCCGGGCAGCCAAACAGGGGAAGGATGCCAGAGCCAGCCGGGGGGACTCGGCTCAGGCAGACCAGCGCCAAGCTCTATTTCCACTCACTCAAACGCGGTGATTCCCACCGACGCAAGAACCCCCGTGGGCGGGTGGAACAGAGCAGGAACCCGCCCCTCACCCTTACCCTCACCACACCCCACACCCCAGCCCAGGGAAAACCAAGACAAGGGCGAGAAGGATTCCAATTCAGATGTACGCGGGAGGGTTTGCCTGGACTTTGCAACTGCAGTGCGCATGTGTGGAGGCCGGAAGTCGAGGGCCTCCAAAGCCCCTCCCTCCATGCGAGTGAGAGCCAGGAAACAGGACACCGGCTCTTGAATCCCACACCCTCCTGACCAAGCCTGTTGGGTTCCAAAACACACAAATAGCTTCCATCATCACTGAGAAAATCCCCAGCTCTGTACAAAATAAAAATGTACACGTTCAAGGTAAAAGTCAGCCTGTGAGGGCGTGTACCCCAGTATGACAGCAGCAGGAAAGGAGGCTTCCTACAGCTAATGGGTCACAGAGGCTGCTGAGAGGCCAAGTCCTACTTCAGATCTTCCCTCCGCCTGCTCAGGAGGAAGCCTCCGGTACCACAGGGTTCTGACGCTAGCTGCCACGGCAGGACAGAAAGTGGCTGTGGGGTGTCCAGATCAGCAGAGAATTGATGACAGGTGCAGGGGGGGCAGTGGTCCGGAAAAATATCTTCCTTCTTCTTTATAGAGCAGTGGTTTTGTTCCCCTTTCAGGGAAAATCCAAATCATTACCAAACTCTTAGAGTTCAGGACCCTACACTAGGCACTACGGTTTCTAGGAGGGGGCTGCAGACCCGAGGCGTGACACCCCACTAATGCTCCCACACCCGAGGCCTTTACCAGCCCTAAAACCAAGCACCAGCAGGCTCCAACCTTCCCGTCTATCGGGCCAGGTCCTCCTGGCAATCCCAGGCTGGGCTGACGAGCACATCCTGGCCCCACAGGTGAGCAGACCAGTGGACAGAGGGGCCTGGGCACTTGGCCTGCAAGCTGGGGGACAGAGGTGGCGCCATTTCAGAACTAAGGCTGCAGACAGAACCTCCAGACCATATTAATGAAAGCAGATCTGACATCACTTGGTGATTTTAACCAAAATGTCCCTAGAGGGAAGAGAAGCAGCTCCCACAGGGAAGGACTCAGGCCCCAGGGATGCTGCCCCCTCCCGATGATTGGCCTGACAGTCACCTTCTCCACCTGGGCCCCCAGCACAGGGCCTCCCAGGTCCAGTGGGGACACTGGTCCCTGAATCCAAGCCTTCATGAACCCTCTGCCCCCAGCCCCCAATAACACACGGCATCCTGCCTCCAGCGCTGCTCACAAGACGAGGTGGAAGAGGCATAAACAAAACCACAGGCAGAGGTCAGGAAAGGTCGATTCCCTCAAAAGCTCTTAAAGGAAGGTTTTTAAGGAATAGACTAGTACAACTTTAAGAACCGGGTCAAATGTTCTCTGATTATTTTGGGAGTGGTGGAAGAAAACTGCTTGGAGCCACCGTGCTGGTGAGAAATGCCAACCGCCTGAATCATGGGCTATTAGTGATTCACAAGCCCCACAGGTTGGCAGCCTCTCGAGAGGCAGGGAAACAAGCAAACATGTGCGAGAAACCAGGTCCTTAGCTCCATTAAGGTGGCCGAGACAGGCTTACAGGGTGGAAGGGGGCGCAGACGTGGTCAGGGGCCGAGTGTCAGGCACTGGGAGACCTCCCGTGGGGGACCAGCAGTGGGAGACTCCCTGTCTGGGACAGGTCACCCTGATGGCAGCCCAGGGCACATCCACTGCTGTTCCCTCCACACAGTGGGCACCAGGTGGCCACCTGCATGCCCACCACAAACAGGGAAGAGAATCGGGGAGGGGCAGGAGGAGGCTGTTTCCAGAAGCAGTGGCAGTGGCAGCCTGCTAGTCCTGGGTGGAGGGATGGTTCCCAAGGTGCTCTCTGGCCAACACAGGTTGGGGCTGAAGGAGGGAAAGGGGGAGGGCTGGGAGAAGGTGCTTCCCTGGCCCCCCAGCTCCAGAGAGGGTAGAGGACTGCCTGCCACTCTAGACTGAGGACTGGAGACTGGAGGGGCAAGGGAGGAGAGGGGGCAGAAGCCCCCCTACAGGGCAACCATCACTATTGGATTTGGAGAGGCCTGTCACCAGCACAGGTGCGAGAACACTGACAGGAGACAGTGGTGCCCAGCGCCTCTGGGCATCCCTCTGTGCTCAGGGTGAGATCACACACGGAAAGCCCATATTTCAAATCCAGACATATAACAAAAAAGAAAAAGAAGCCGACATAAAGAATAAGACTGCTAATAAAGCAGAGAGAGGAAGAACAGACAGTGGTTAACAGAGAGACTTCCAGGATTCAAACCGTGCCATCTCCTAGTCCTTTGACTTCAGATAAGCCATTTCTGAAGCAGGGAGCACTCACAGGTTTGTGGTGCTAATTAATAAAGTCACTGGAAGGTTCTTGAACAACGGCTGTCACAAGATATGTGCTCAGTAAATGTCAGCCATCATCATCATCAACACCATCATCATCATCATCATCTACATCATCATCACCAACATCTACATCATCATCATCATCATCTACATCATCATCATTAACACCATCATCATCATCATCTACTAATCTCCCCAAAAAGCTGATTTTCCATTAGCCAAAGTAGTTCACCAAGGGAAGATATTCTGGATTACCTAAGGCCATGGCTAACTGAGGCCTAGTTCATTTACACAATGTGATGACCAAATGCATCCACTGATCCTAAATTTTTCACCTAATAACCAGTGCTAACACATTTTTATGTTTTCCCGAAGCAGGATTCAACTTTTAAAATAACAAAAGGTATTTCTCCAAGAACTTGAGAATTTCCAAGAAATGTTTTTGAAAAGATACATAAAAAGGTACAGGTGGTCTTAAAAATAATAGAGCAACCAGAAACATCACCAAAATGATGAAATTACCAACATTAGGCGTTATCTGTGTTATAAACCTAGAGACTGGACATTCTCAGTTAAAACCCACCGCCTCTGCCCACCGCAGCCAGGTGGAGGAAAGGGGTTCTCCCCCCCAGCACAGCCGTGTCAATACAAAGCCACTCATGGCCTTTGCCATGAAGTCCCCAGGCAGGAAATCTTTGCATGACATTGTCATATCCAGCCAGCCAAAACTACCTTTAGTCTTTTTCATTTGAGAAATCCTTGGGCCTGCTTTCCCTTTTTCCAGGGGAAACTTAGAACTGTTATGTTCTTCACCCCCAAAACATAAAAGGCAAAACCTCTTTTTAAATGTTGATGGAGATGTCTTCATCTGTACTTATCTGTACCCAGGTCGGAAAGCCAAGGTGGCCACTTCCTACCCCTAGTTCTGTGGTTTCTGGACTCAGCCTAATCGGTAGTTCTGCATCTTTGTTTAATTGTTTTTTTGCAATAAACAGTACATCGATGCAGGAAGAACAGACAGTGGTTAACAGAGAGACTTCCAGGATTCAAACCGTGCCATCTCCTAGTCCTTTGACTTCAGATAAGCCATTTCTGAAGCAGGGAGCACTCACAGGTTTGTGGTGCTAATTAATAAAGTCACTGGAAGGTTCTTGAACAACGGCTGTCACAAGATATGTGCTCAGTAAATGTCAGCCATCATCATCATCAACACCATCATCATCATCATCATCTACATCATCATCACCAACATCTACATCATCATCATCATCATCTACATCATCATCATTAACACCATCATCATCATCATCTACTAATCTCCCCAAAAAGCTGATTTTCCATTAGCCAAAGTAGTTCACCAAGGGAAGATATTCTGGATTACCTAAGGCCATGGCTAACTGAGGCCTAGTTCATTTACACAATGTGATGACCAAATGCATCCACTGATCCTAAATTTTTCACCTAATAACCAGTGCTAACACATTTTTATGTTTTCCCGAAGCAGGATTCAACTTTTAAAATAACAAAAGGTATTTCTCCAAGAACTTGAGAATTTCCAAGAAATGTTTTTGAAAAGATACATAAAAAGGTACAGGTGGTCTTAAAAATAATAGAGCAACCAGAAACATCACCAAAATGATGAAATTACCAACATTAGGCGTTATCTGTGTTATAAACCTAGAGACTGGACATTCTCAGTTAAAACCCACCGCCTCTGCCCACCGCAGCCAGGTGGAGGAAAGGGGTTCTCCCCCCCAGCACAGCCGTGTCAATACAAAGCCACTCATGGCCTTTGCCATGAAGTCCCCAGGCAGGAAATCTTTGCATGACATTGTCATATCCAGCCAGCCAAAACTACCTTTAGTCTTTTTCATTTGAGAAATCCTTGGGCCTGCTTTCCCTTTTTCCAGGGGAAACTTAGAACTGTTATGTTCTTCACCCCCAAAACATAAAAGGCAAAACCTCTTTTTAAATGTTGATGGAGATGTCTTCATCTGTACTTATCTGTACCCAGGTCGGAAAGCCAAGGTGGCCACTTCCTACCCCTAGTTCTGTGGTTTCTGGACTCAGCCTACTCGGGGTAGTTCTGCATCTTTTGTTTAATTCTGACTATCTTTTTTCTCTGCCAATACGTTTCTAACAGTCTACTCCTAACCATTGGGTTCTATTCTCTTTCGGTGCTCTTTTGGGAGCACCGAAGGGAAGAGTCTATATTTTTTAACTGTGCTTCTACAATTTTTCAATCTATAGCTTTAAGGCTTGATCTTTATGTCAGCAGTGAGGGGTCCAGGAAATGGTGGGTTCTGAATACTGTCCTATTCCTATCCCCCACTTTTCCTGCCCCTTTAAGGTGCAACTCAAACCCCACATCCCTTGGAAAGGCTCTCCTAGTGATCTTGGTCTGGAGCTCTCCATTGCCTCTGTGAACTGCCTTCATCAAACCCTGTTCCCTAGCAGTGAACCATGTGCAGTGTTTTCTTGGGACGTGCATTCTGTTATTTTAATATCTTGTCTGAGGTTTCACCTTAGCATACTTCTCCCTCCTTCCTCCATGCCACCTGCTCACCTCCCAGCTCCCCCTCTTCTGTGTCTGTTCAGATCTCTGCCATCCTTCAAGACCCAGATCAATGTCTCCTCCCTCTAGGAACCTTCCCTGATTCTCACAACTGCCTTCTGACTCCAGAAGCCCTGCACTGTGTGTCTTCTGGACGTGGCTTGTTTCCTGCAGTGTGGGAGGGTACCTCTGTCCAAGCGGCCTTATCCATAGCATACGACCCTCAGCACTGGCTGCACCCTGGGGACCCCTCTGAGCAGGCATCACATGCTGCATGCCGAGCATCTCCAGCGCAAATGGAGCATAGACACCAGCACACAAAACACGGCTTCATGGGTGTGGCTCTTACACACCCACCACATTTGCTTAGCCTCCATGACACCCCTCAAAACCATGCTACCCAGAGACACCCATTGACACAGACACCGCTTTCATTTGAGAAATCCCCTTGGGCCTGGCTTTCCCTTTTTCCAGGAAACTTAGAACTGTTATGTTCTTCACCCCCAAAACATAAAAGGCAAAACCTCTTTTTAAATGTTGATGGAGATGTCTTCATCTGTACTTATCTGTACCCAGGTCGGAAAGCCAAGGTGGCCACTTCCTACCCCTAGTTCTGTGGTTTCTGGACTCAGCCTACTCGGGGTAGTTCTGCATCTTTTGTTTAATTCTGACTATCTTTTTTCTCTGCCAATACGTTTCTAACAGTCTACTCCTAACCATTGGGTTCTATTCTCTTTCGGTGCTCTTTTGGGAGCACCGAAGGGAAGAGTCTATATTTTTTAACTGTGCTTCTACAATTTTTCAATCTATAGCTTTAAGGCTTGATCTTTATGTCAGCAGTGAGGGGTCCAGGAAATGGTGGGTTCTGAATACTGTCCTATTCCTATCCCCCACTTTTCCTGCCCCTTTAAGATGCAACTCAAACCCCACATCCCTTGGAAAGGCTCTCCTAGTGATCTTGGTCTGGAGCTCTCCATTGCCTCTGTGAACTGCCTTCATCAAACCCTGTTCCCTAGCAGTGAACCATGTGCAGTGTTTTCTTGGGACGTGCATTCTGTTATTTTAATATCTTGTCTGAGGTTTCACCTTAGCATACTTCTCCCTCCTTCCTCCATGCCACCTGCTCACCTCCCAGCTCCCCCTCTTCTGTGTCTGTTCAGATCTCTGCCATCCTTCAAGACCCAGATCAATGTCTCCTCCCTCTAGGAACCTTCCCTGATTCTCACAACTGCCTTCTGACTCCAGAAGCCCTGCACTGTGTGTCTTCTGGACGTGGCTTGTTTCCTGCAGTGTGGGAGGGTACCTCTGTCCAAGCGGCCTTATCCATAGCATACGACCCTCAGCACTGGCTGCACCCTGGGGACCCCTCTGAGCAGGCATCACATGCTGCATGCCGAGCATCTCCAGCGCAAATGGAGCATAGACACCAGCACACAAAACACGGCTTCATGGGTGTGGCTCTTACACACCCACCACATGTGCTTAGCCCTCCATGACACCCCTCAAAACCATGCTACCCAGAGACACCCAAACTTGGCATTGACACAGACACCATGTTGGCTCAGTCCTCAGGTCCTCGCTCAGGCTGCCCCTTCTCTGCCTGGAAATCCCTTTCCACACAGTGCCCTTCCTGTAAGACTCATCACTGCCTCTTCCAGGAAGCCTGCTCTGTATGCTCCCTTGGCCCCTCCCCCATAGGACCAGCCCCTCACGGGGTCTGCTGGTTCTTTGTCTTGCCCTCTAGCCTGCTGTGACACAGGTTTAGAGCTTTCTGAATGCCAGTCAGGATGTACCAGCTTTGCATACACAAACCACCTGGGACCTTGTGATAGGCGACTCCGATCAGTAGGTCTAGGGTGGGGCCGAGGTTTCCCAGAAGCTTGACATCCCAAGTGATGCCTATACTGTAGGTGTGCAGGCCTCCGTGAGCGAGGCCCCGGCCTAGTGCTTCTCTCCCTGGATCCCCCTCACAATCATCCTTCAAGCTACAGCACCGCCATGCCTGGGCCCACCCTGTACCGATCCAATGGGAGAATCTACGACTGGGTGCAGGAAGCAGGGCTTCATCAGCTTCTCCGGGTGATGCCCACATGCAGTTGCGGCTGAGAGTCACGCCCTGTCCTCTTTCTGAGCATCTCCCCTCTCATCACTCAGTCCCTGGTATAAAAAACACTCTCACTTCAGGAAAAGCCTCGAGATGATGATGGATGAGCGTCTCCGGCCCCACATGGCACCACTGGTGACAGGCAGACGAGAGCAAGCGGGCACAGCTGTGCTATCCTGCCTTCTCCCACACGGCCCCCTTCTCTCAACCACCTGGCTCAGCCCCACCCCAAGGCTCCTGCCCATCATCACCTGCAGTGCGGGAGCAAAGGGCTCGTGCTCAATTCAGTTGCCAGGCTGGCCACCAGGGCCTCCCAACCGACGAACCTGGGTTTGGTGAAATCCTACAGTCTTAGACTCTGAGGTTTGTTTTAATTTTATTATTTTATTAAATTACTTATAAACTATCAGTCTGTATCTATTCATCATGAGCTACAGCATTCTGTTATTACGCTAACGTTTCTTCTCCATCATGAAGGTTACTGGAAAGGGTCAAACAGAAGGTTCAGAAGGGCATACGGTACTTGAGAGCTGGTCCTTGCACAGCCCACAGAGTTGGCCATGCTGGGATATGCTTTCTGCTTTCCAGAGCCACAGCCCGTCCCTGCCATGTGAGGTGTGTAGTCGGGGCGATGGCTGATGAGCAGAGCTGGGGCACAGCCACCACAGGGAGCAGTCTCAGCCACGAGGAGGAAGCAACGCTGGCCGCAGCACCACCCACCTCGACCCTCTGGACAGAGCTGGTGAGCAGCCGCACTGCACGGGCCCCTGGCATGTGAGCCCCATGGGCGACCATCCCGGCCACCCTCAGGAGGGTGGGAAGAAGGTCAACTTCCCAGAGAGGGTGGGTCGAGGTTCAGGAAGATCAAATGGACGCTTGTGAAGAGGGATTTTCATACCTGGCCTTAGAATCCGGGCAACAGCACAAAGTACTGAAGGAGTCATATAAGACATGACAGGAGTTTATCTTCGGGACACTCATCAGCGGTAAGAAATGCTAGGCCTTGGGCTGGTACAGAGAAACGAGTCATATTCAACTGCCTGTGTGTCTTTTAGACCTGCAGGCTGCTCCCAGACTCAATCCTGAGTGCTGGAGGGAGCGGGGAATGGCAATAGCTCCAGCCACAGAGGCTGGGGTCTCCAGCGGGGCACCTGTGTGCATGCAGGTGCAGGGCTGGGCTCCCCATTCTCCTCCCGCACACTTGGACTTCAGAGAGACATACAGAGAAATCAGTCACACTTCCTGCATGGACTGATGCCTCCTAACCTCCCAGGAGATGGTGAAGTCAGTCCCCAGTTGGGTTAGAGAAATAAATGCCCAGCACAGACAGAAGTAAACTCTGTCCCCACTAATATGAGTGAAAAAAAGGCTCATTCACCATCAAAATAAAAGCTAAAAACAAGCCAGGCCTTGAGGAAAGCTGAGCTGGTAGGACTGTGAACGCCCACCAGGGAGGGGAGGCCCTGGCCTCTCAGCCAAGAGGCCCACCTGTGCCCTCTGATTTTTCATGACAGAGAACTGGAGGCGGGACAAAGCGAGGAAGGAAGGGCCTCAAAACTCCAGAGAGATGAGACATAAACTCCAAACTCCATACACTCTCCTGTGCCCAGTCGCTAAGTCGTGTCCAACTCTTTGCAACCCCATGGTGGGTAGCCCACCTGGCTCCTCTGGTGCCTGGCATTCTCCAGGCAAGAATACTAGAGTGGGTTGCCATTTCCTTCTCCACAAACTCTCCTGACTCCAACCCAAAGAACTTTTACAAAAAGGAAACAGGAAGATCCAGTCACCTGTGTAGAGAAAAGACTCGCCTGACACCAGGTGTCATGCAACAGGGCACCAATGTGGGTTTTCTATGGGACCCAGCATCCACTCTAGAATAGTGCCTGGTTTGGGGAACCTCCCACTCCACTCTTGGGAAGCTGACCCTCCCAAGCACTTTATTCCCCCAGCCAATTGACCCAGTGGAGCCAGAAGGGTCCAGGAGTTCCTCTTTTCATACCTGTAGAATCGAATAGCACAAAGTACTGAAGGAGTCATATAAGACATGACAGGAGTTTATCTTCGGGACACTCATCAGCGGTAAGAAATGCTAGGCCTTGGGCTGGTACAGAGAAACGAGTCATATTCAACTGCCTGTGTGTCTTTTAGACCTGCAGGCTGCTCCCAGACTCAATCCTGAGTGCTGGAGGGAGCGGGGAATGGCAATAGCTCCAGCCACAGAGGCTGGGGTCTCCAGCGGGGCACCTGTGTGCATGCAGGTGCAGGGCTGGGCTCCCCATTCTCCTCCCGCACACTTGGACTTCAGAGAGACATACAGAGAAATCAGTCACACTTCCTGCATGGACTGATGCCTCCTAACCTCCCAGGAGATGGTGAAGTCAGTCCCCAGTTGGGTTAGAGAAATAAATGCCCAGCACAGACAGAAGTAAACTCTGTCCCCACTAATATGAGTGAAAAAAAGGCTCATTCACCATCAAAATAAAAGCTAAAAACAAGCCAGGCCTTGAGGAAAGCTGAGCTGGTAGGACTGTGAACGCCCACCAGGGAGGGGAGGCCCTGGCCTCTCAGCCAAGAGGCCCACCTGTGCCCTCTGATTTTTCATGACAGAGAACTGGAGGCGGGACAAAGCGAGGAAGGAAGGGCCTCAAAACTCCAGAGAGATGAGACATAAACTCCAAACTCCATACACTCTCCTGTGCCCAGTCGCTAAGTCGTGTCCAACTCTTTGCAACCCCATGGTGGGTAGCCCACCTGGCTCCTCTGGTGCCTGGCATTCTCCAGGCAAGAATACTAGAGTGGGTTGCCATTTCCTTCTCCACAAACTCTCCTGACTCCAACCCAAAGAACTTTTACAAAAAGGAAACAGGAAGATCCAGTCACCTGTGTAGAGAAAAGACTCGCCTGACACCAGGTGTCATGCAACAGGGCACCAATGTGGGTTTTCTATGGGACCCAGCATCCACTCTAGAATAGTGCCTGGTTTGGGGAACCTCCCACTCCACTCTTGGGAAGCTGACCCTCCCAAGCACTTTATTCCCCCAGCCAATTGACCCAGTGGAGCCAGAAGGGTCCAGGAGTTCCTCTGGGAAAAGAGCCCCTCCTCTAACCAGGGGGTTGGGGGATGCAAGGACAAAAGCTAGAGCCGCTGGGACCCTCCTACTACAGCGGGAGCAGAGCGAGGAAGGAAGGGGTCAGAGAAGACTGGAACAGACTGCCAGCAAGCCCTTCCGGGCACCTGAACCTGCTGTGCTCAAACTAAGGACTTAGGTGAGTCATAAATGCCTCTTTTGACTTGAGACAGTCTGCGAAGGGCTTCTGTCACTTGGAAGTGAAAAAAACCTCCTAATTAATGCTTCCCTCCCCCAAATAGAGCCTGACTGTCTGGAAGTTTTCTTTATTAGTAAAGTTTAGCTTCCCCACTCGGCATTTGTTTGAATACCCTGCCAATTTAATTTTGCAGTTGTTCACCCCATGAGATTTCCAAGGAGACTGTGGAGTTAGACCTTGGGAAAGACCGGCTGGCAAGCGCTGGCTCCCCCTCCCCCACACCCTGACAGGCATTGCTTCTGTAGTTCTCAGCCTGCATCGCTCCCAGGGCTTGGCCCTCACCAGCTTGGCCCCAGAGCCAGCCCTCACTCCAGCTGGGGCTCCTCCAGGCTGTTGGGCCTGACCCCCTTTGTGGCCACTGTGGGTCCAGGCCAGGGACTGCTGAATGGACTGCTCCTCTTCACCGAGGTAACAGGGCCCTGATGAAAGGCTGGCTGAGGCAAGTCTTTCAGACGGAAAGACTCGGTAAGGCTGGCCGGAGGCTGCATAAACTCCAAACTCCATACACTCTCCTGTGCCCAGTCGCTAAGTCGTGTCCAACTCTTTGCCCCCATTGGCCCACCAGGCTCCTCTGGTGCCTGGCATTCTCCACGCAAGAATACTAGAGTGGGTTGCCATTTCCTTCTCCACAAACTCTCCTGACTCCAACCCAAAGAACTTTTACAAAAAGGAAACAGGAAGATCCAGTCACCTGTGTAGAGAAAAGACTCGCCTGACACCAGGTGTCATGCAACAGGGCACCAATGTGGGTTTTCTATGGGACCCAGCATCCACTCTAGAATAGTGCCTGGTTTGGGGAACCTCCCACTCCACTCTTGGGAAGCTGACCCTCCCAAGCACTTTATTCCCCCAGCCAATTGACCCAGTGGAGCCAGAAGGGTCCAGGAGTTCCTCTGGGAAAAGAGCCCCTCCTCTAACCAGGGGGTTGGGGGATGCAAGGACAAAAGCTAGAGCCGCTGGGACCCTCCTACTACAGCGGGAGCAGAGCGAGGAAGGAAGGGGTCAGAGAAGACTGGAACAGACTGCCAGCAAGCCCTTCCGGGCACCTGAACCTGCTGTGCTCAAACTAAGGACTTAGGTGAGTCATAAATGCCTCTTTTGACTTGAGACAGTCTGCGAAGGGCTTCTGTCACTTGCAAGTGAAGAAAACCTCCTAATTAATGCGTCCCTCCCCCAAATAGAGCCTGACTGTCTGGAAGTTTTCTTTATTAGTAAAGTTTAGCTTCCCCACTCGGCATTTGTTTGAATACCCTGCCAATTTAATTTTGCAGTTGTTCACCCCATGAGATTTCCAAGGAGACTGTGGAGTTAGACCTTGGGAAAGACCGGCTGGCAAGCGCTGGCTCCCCCTCCCCCACACCCTGACAGGCATTGCTTCTGTAGTTCTCAGCCTGCATCGCTCCCAGGGCTTGGCCCTCACCAGCTTGGCCCCAGAGCCAGCCCTCACTCCAGCTGGGGCTCCTCCAAGGGCTGTTGGGCCTGACCCCTTAGTGGCCACTGTGGGTCCAGGCCAGGGACTGCTGAATGGACTGCTCCCTCTTCACCGAGGTAACAGGGCCCTGATGAAAGGCTGGCTGAGGCAAGTCTTTCAGACGGGAAAGACTCGGTAAGGCTGGCCGGAGGCTGCACCGTGGACTTCCAACTTACACGAGTCTGAAAGAAAGCTGCTTTTAATGCGCATCAATGCAACCAGCACTGATGTTCTCTGAGTAAAGTTAAGATCAGAAGATGGCTTAGGACGTGCCGATCCAGGCCGGGCTCTGTTCCTGCTGCTCTGCCCCAGCCAGTGGTATGGACCTTGGTTCCCTCCTCTCCTCTTCAGGTCTAACCCCCCCATCTGATGACTATGACGATGTTGACGGCCAGGCCTCTGCGCACTGGCCAGGGCCAAGTCTCCAAAGCTTGCCCACTGGCCAGGGCCAAGTCTCCAAAGCTTGCCCACATCCACGACTGATTTATGCTCACAGCAACCAGGAGTGGAGGGGGCATCATGTCCTCTTGACATGGCTTGGTGGGTAAGGCACAGGCCCCTCAGTACCCAGGACTCTTGCTTCCAGATCGCTTCCCTCACTTGCAAAAGGGGTGTGTGGTGTCCACCACCTGAGGGGTGACTGCAGGCAGTGGGCAGTGGCAAAGGACTCAGCACTGCGTCTGGCAGGCAGTGAGGCAGGCTCAGTGACCACAGTCATTTTCACAAGTGGGGAACCCAGGTCCCTAAAAGTCCTTCCACTATAAGTGTCTCAGATCTGGGCCCCTCAGTCCCAGTCCTCAGTTATCAGAAAAGCCACAAGAGTTGAGGGGAGCCGCCTCAGTCATCTTAAAGATGACTCACCCCCAGGGGGCAGGAAGTGGGTGCCAAGGGCAAACGCCAGTCTGCAACCCACAGGCCTCCAGGGACACCTCTGCCCCTCTGAGGGCTCTGTGACTGTTTCATGTGAGTCGGCTGAATTCAAGTCAACATCTTGATCAACAAAGCCAGGCACCGAGAGCACCATGCTGATCTCTGGGTGGAGCGGTGGCCCTTCCAGGCTGAATCCCTGGGACAGAGGCCAGAGCCCCAGGATCTGAAGCAACTGCACCAGTTGCATCCAGACTTTCTGGGTTCAAGTCTCCTTTTGAGGTCTGTCGCTAACACGGCACCTAATCCCTAGGATCCAGAGAACTGACATGTGCAGAGCTCTTCGCCGGTTCGCAAGACACACAAATGGCAGGCAAGGGTGCAAAAGTCCCGCCACCAGGCGGTGCCTGCTCTGAGATCTGAGTTGGGCCCAGCTCCTCCTCCCCGCTCTGGCCCTGGGCACCAGGCTTGGCCACGCCGGGGCAGCTCTCTGCTGTGACAAAGCCACAGCCACTCGACGGAGGCTGCAGGGACTTTCTTGCTGCCAGTTTCAGCCTGTACTTACCTGTAGGTTGCCACCTCCAGGCTGAGACCAGTCTTCACCTGCAGGAGCTCCTGATAGTCCCGCAGCCGGTCAGCCATGGCCAAGGCGAGGGCTGCCTTCTCATCCTCCAGGCAGGCGATGTCCCTCTGAAGAGAAAAGAGAGTTTGGGGATCAGACCGGAGCTTTGCTGGGTCCAACTGAAGGTCCCAACAGCTCAGGACACAGAAAGAGATGAAAGACCTCCAATCTTATTAAAAACATAGTCATTGCAAGGATGATGTTTAAATACTGTAAAGGTATTTAAAATGAAATAAATACCTAATAAAATAAAATAAAATAAAATAAAAAATACTGTAAAGGTCTCTCACCTGTAAGGGTTTTTTTTTTTTACATCACATAAGGAAAAAGTGGCTGGGACACAGGTTTCTCTGTTCCTGCTCCCTAATAATAATGAATGCTGGTGCAGGATCTCTACTGCTCAGGCATCAGTCAGCACAGAGAAGTCAACACAGGCAAAGTAAGATGCTATTTAAAACAACCCAAGACTAGAAAGCAGGGGTTTTACTATATTTAAAACAGAGTCACTCAAACCTGAAACAGAATTTCCTGCACACTCATGAATTCCCCAATAATAAGCAGATACGGAGTTCTTTGCTTCACCTCAAAAAGCTGCTTTAAAATCATCTGGGAGAAAAGTTACGTTAATGAGACAAGAAAATATTCAGGGCACAAATGTCAGAAGGCAGACCTGGATATACACCTTTATGACTGTTCTCGTGGCACATGGTTAACCATGCTCCCAGGCACGGGTTCACCCTGACCCCGCAGCAGCTCTCCCAGCTGGTTAACTGCATCTGCCCATGTCCCTCCCTGGCTGGGAGACACTGCAGGGTGTCACCTCATGCGTCCCCCACCCCCACCGTCCCACCCTCCCCTCAGAAAAATGTCCTTTACATGCAAGCTATGCAGCAAACAATCTGGATTTGAAGTGAAACGACCAAAATACATAACCCTCCTCAAAATGTACCATTCTCAATCGACAATATATTTTAGTTAACACAATGGCTTCATTTGTACCATTTTACAGTTTTGCCCTATTCTGCATTACAGTTTTATATAACATTTTATAAGTATCAGGGGAATAATTAGCTGAACAAATAAATACTTAAGCATTGAATAAGTCCATACACTTTAACTTAGGGTGTGAAATGGGACATATCATTATTTCTGAGCGCAATTAACTCAACAGGTTAAATGCTTAGACATTTATCTTTGTGGAATTTAAAAACTGTAAGACTATTGGGAGACTGAATCTACTTTCATTTGTTATAGAATCCCTCCACCAGAGGCATGTGGCAATATGCTGATGGTCCAAAATCAATACACAATGTGTATGAAACTAAGGAATGAATGTAACTAAGAGCTCACATTTGATTTACCACCTAAAAAGATGCATGATTGGCATGCAAATAATTCTGCCTCTCATAGCAGTCCTATGTATCTAAACTAATAATTGCTGTTAGGGTCTTTCTGTCTATATAAAGTATGCTAAAACAAAAACAGAAGCCACTTAGCTTTTCAAGCAAAGGAGTAAACTTATGAAGCGCTAGGTAGTATCTGAGGGTGGATAAGTGTAAACACTCTCCAAAACTGCCATATAAAATACATAAAGAGGTTCATCAGGGCTTCCTTGGTGGTCCAGTGGGTAAGGACATCGCCTTGCAGTGCAAGGAGTGCCAGTTCGATCCCTGGCCTGGGAGGATTCCACGTGCCGCGGAGCAGCTGGACCGATGTGTCCAATTACCGAGTTGGGGCTCTGGAGTGCATGCGTCCAGAGCCGGTGCTCTGCGACCACAGAGGCCTCTGTGATGGGAGGCCCAGATGCGCCAAAGAACAGAGATGGATGAAAATAGATAAATGAAAGACCAATCGAAGTGGCCCGCCTGCTCCCCTCCCTCCCCACTCCCTCAAATAAATAAATAAATGTTTAAAAAGAAAAAGTTCATCAACAGACCATTGGCCTTGATTTAAGTGACTTCCCTGGTGGCTCAGACAGTTACAGAGTCTGCTTGCAATGCGGGCGGCCCAGGTTTGATCCCTGGGTGGGGAAGATCCCCTGGAGAAAGGCATGGCACCTGCTCCAATATTCTTGCCTGGAAAATCCCATGGACAGAGGAGCTCGGTGGGCTATAGTCCATAGAGTCACAAAGAGTTAGACAGGACTGAATGATGAACACAGAATTTAGTCACATATGACATACACATTATTCTGTAGTTAATTCTCAGTGTTAAAACATGATGTTGGGCTTCCCTGGTGGTCCAGGACACCGCCTTGCAGTGCAAGGGGCGCCGGTTCGATCCCTGGCCTGGGAAGATCCCACGTGCCACGGAGCGGCTGGGCCGATGTGTCCAATTACCGAGCCGGAGCTCTGGAGTGCATGTGCCCAGAGCCGGTGCTCTGTGACAACAGAGGCCACTGCGATGGGAGGCCCACATGGGCCAAAGAACAAAGATGGATGAAAACAGACAAATGAAAGACTAATGGAAGTGGCCCGCCTGCCCCAATCCCTCCCCACCCCCAACCCCTCTCCAAAAATACTTAAAAAAAAAACCAAAACATGATGTTCCCTCAGGTACAAGGTTACAGTATAAAATGTTCTGTAAATCCTTTCTGTGAAAAGGACTCTGTGTGAATCCATACTGGAGGAAATTATACCTGAATACTAAAATTTGATGATATACAGTAATGTTCTCTTTGCAACAAACTTCAATTATTGTTAGGGAAAAAAAAATCAGACACAGTCAGTTCTCTAACCACAAGCCTCCTAAGCAGGTCAAGCTCTCCCAGCCATGCCAAGGAGGTAACACAAAGCTTTTCTTCCTCCCAGGGGCCCAGAACAGCTCTGCACCCCATAGAATAAGAGGAGGAAAATCAAACTGTGTTTAAATTAGAGTAAGCGCAGTTCTGACCATGTTCCCATGTGAGTCAACTCTTCCTAAACTGTCAAAGGAAAACTCACTGACTTTTGGAAGTAGGAGCATAAGAATGACTGGCTCCCAACAGTCTCCACAGAAACTGTAACCAATCCTGCAGGTTGAATCAAGCATCAGTCTTGGCCTGCAGTTCTCCAGAAGTTTTCAGACCCCAGGTCAAGGCACTGGAGCCTGAGACTCAGCAGCGAGTTCTAACCCCAGCAGAAGCAGTTCTGCAGGGTGACGTAAGAGTTGGGAAGGAAGGTCACCTTCTTAGCTGCTATTTAGAGAACTTTGGGGCGGCACCACAATGGATGATGAAATGCAGGCTACGCCAGGGAAAGCATGCCACCCTCGGTGTCCAAAGAATTCACTCTCTCATAACTGAACCTGAGCAGTTCCTCGCTGAGCTCCTCGCCTAGACACAGCAGAAAGAGCTTGTAAGGGTCACCTTGATGTTGGGCTTCCCTGGTGGTCCAGGACACCGCCTTGCAGTGCAAGGGGCGCCGGTTCGATCCCTGGCCTGGGAAGATCCCACGTGCCACGGAGCGGCTGGGCCGATGTGTCCAATTACCGAGCCGGAGCTCTGGAGTGCATGTGCCCAGAGCCGGTGCTCTGTGACAACAGAGGCCACTGCGATGGGAGGCCCACATGGGCCAAAGAACAAAGATGGATGAAAACAGACAAATGAAAGACTAATGGAAGTGGCCCGCCTGCCCCAATCCCTCCCCACCCCCAACCCCTCTCCAAAAATACTTAAAAAAAAAACCAAAACATGATGTTCCCTCAGGTACAAGGTTACAGTATAAAATGTTCTGTAAATCCTTTCTGTGAAAAGGACTCTGTGTGAATCCATACTGGAGGAAATTATACCTGAATACTAAAATTTGATGATATACAGTAATGTTCTCTTTGCAACAAACTTCAATTATTGTTAGGGAAAAAAAAATCAGACACAGTCAGTTCTCTAACCACAAGCCTCCTAAGCAGGTCAAGCTCTCCCAGCCATGCCAAGGAGGTAACACAAAGCTTTTCTTCCTCCCAGGGGCCCAGAACAGCTCTGCACCCCATAGAATAAGAGGAGGAAAATCAAACTGTGTTTAAATTAGAGTAAGCGCAGTTCTGACCATGTTCCCATGTGAGTCAACTCTTCCTAAACTGTCAAAGGAAAACTCACTGACTTTTGGAAGTAGGAGCATAAGAATGACTGGCTCCCAACAGTCTCCACAGAAACTGTAACCAATCCTGCAGGTTGAATCAAGCATCAGTCTTGGCCTGCAGTTCTCCAGAAGTTTTCAGACCCCAGGTCAAGGCACTGGAGCCTGAGACTCAGCAGCGAGTTCTAACCCCAGCAGAAGCAGTTCTGCAGGGTGACGTAAGAGTTGGGAAGGAAGGTCACCTTCTTAGCTGCTATTTAGAGAACTTTGGGGCGGCACCACAATGGATGATAAAATGCAGCCTACGCCAGGGAAAGCATGCCACCCTCGGTGTCCAAAGAATTCACTCTCTCATAACTGAACCTGAGCAGTTCCTCGCTGAGCTCCTCGCCTAGACACAGCAGAAAGAGCTTGTAAGGGTCACCTTGAACCCTGGAGCTCGAGGGAATTTAAATCCAGTGACAACCGCATATAGATGCATAAGCAAAAAGCATTAATAACGACACACGGACAGGATGCTAACTATGTATTTCTAGCTCTGGCCCAGTCCACAGTCTGAGCTCCAGACTCCTCACTTTAAAGTTTCAAGACCAGGTGGTAACTCTGCAGCACTTCAAACCAAACTCTGCTCTCCTACCCAAGCCTGTCTTCTTGCATCAACCCCCTGCCTCCAGCTGCTCAGGCCCCGAGCCCTGAAGGGGACTTGATGTCTCCGCTCTCTCCCACCACATCCAAGCCATCTGCAAATCCCACAGGCTTCAGCTTTGGGTGGACTCCCGCCTCTGGCCTTCGCTGCTGCCCTGGCCCAAGCCTCCTGCATCTCCGGCCTGGATGGTGGCGAAGTCTCCAAAAGAGGGCTCCATGCCACACGTGTGGTTGGAACTACACTTACATTAACTTACAGTTTGATCTTCTTCCTCTTATTCTGTGGGGTGCAGAACTGTTCTGGGCCGCTGGGAGGAAGAGAAGCTTTGTGTTACCTCCTTGGCATGGCTGGGAGAGCTTGGCTTGCTTAGGAGGCTTGTGGTTAGGGAACTGAATGTGTCTGATTATTTTTCCTTAAACATTTTAACAATAATTAAACTTCTTTGCAAGGAAGTCTACGTGCAGGCCAGCAGCCAAGGAGATCCCACAACACAGACCACCAGCCACCTCGGCACAGAGCCCTCCAGTGGCTCCCCGTGGCCTCAGTCTAGAGTTGGAAGGGATTCTCCAGAAGTTTTCAGACCCCAGGTCAAGGCACTGGAGCCTGAGACTCAGCAGAGTTCTAACCCCAGCAGAAGCAGTTCTGCAGGGTGACGTAAGAGTTGGGAAGGAAGGTCACCTTCTTAGCTGCTATTTAGAGAACTTTGGGGCGGCACCACAATGGATGATAAAATGCAGCCTACGCCAGGGAAAGCATGCCACCCTCGGTGTCCAAAGAATTCACTCTCTCATAACTGAACCTGAGCAGTTCCTCGCTGAGCTCCTCGCCTAGACACAGCAGAAAGAGCTTGTAAGGGTCACCTTGAACCCTGGAGCTCGAGGGAATTTAAATCCAGTGACAACCGCATATAGATGCATAAGCAAAAAGCATTAATAACGACACACGGACAGGATGCTAACTATGTATTTCTAGCTCTGGCCCAGTCCACAGTCTGAGCTCCAGACTCCTCACTTTAAAGTTTCAAGACCAGGTGGTAACTCTGCAGCACTTCAAACCAAACTCTGCTCTCCTACCCAAGCCTGTCTTCTTGCATCAACCCCCTGCCTCCAGCTGCTCAGGCCCCGAGCCCTGAAGGGGACTTGATGTCTCCGCTCTCTCCCACCACATCCAAGCCATCTGCAAATCCCACAGGCTTCAGCTTTGGGTGAACTCCCGCCTCTGGCCTTCGCTGCTGCCCTGGCCCAAGCCTCCTGCATCTCCGGCCTGGATGGTGGCGAAGTCTCCAAAAGAGGGCTCCATGCCACACGTGTGGTTGAAACTACACTTACATTAACTTACAGTTTGATCTTCTTCCTCTTATTCTGTGGGGTGCAGAACTGTTCTGGGCCGCTGGGAGGAAGAGAAGCTTTGTGTTACCTCCTTGGCATGGCTGGGAGAGCTTGGCTTGCTTAGGAGGCTTGTGGTTAGGGAACTGAATGTGTCTGATTATTTTTCCTTAAACATTTTAACAATAATTAAACTTCTTTGCAAGGAAGTCTACGTGCAGGCCAGCAGCCAAGGAGATCCCACAACACAGACCACCAGCCACCTCGGCACAGAGCCCTCCAGTGGCTCCCCGTGGCCTCAGAACAGAAGCCGGGGTCCTGCAGTGGCCTCCTGCCCCCTCACCCGCTCGTCCCAGTCACACCTGCCCCTGAACACTGCTTCCACCGCCAGCCCTGGGCGGTCAAGGACTCAGTTTTGTTGTGATCACTGCCGTACCCCCAGCGCAAAACAGGCAAGCATGGCTCACCAAGTGCTCAATGGATGAACTGAACAGATGCACCCTGTGGTCTGCATTCACTACCCCTAGCTCACAACACAGAAGGGGAATGGAGACACAAACAGTGGCCATACATGAGACCAGGTGAGGCAGCTACACTAATTCCTTAACAATCAGAAGCAAGTTCTCATTCAGTCACACCTTGGGGGCTGTGGAAGCCATCCACGGTCAGCCTCAGGGCTAAGAGTGACCTTACATAAGCCAAAAAGCTCTGTGTTTATGGGGTGAGGTTGGTGCAAATCATAAACAGCTTACAGTTTTTGACTAAAGTCCCTGCCTGCAGACTGGGAGACAGACTGTAAGTGATCTGTGCTCAGTCGCTCAGTCATGACCAACTCTTTGTGACCCAACGGGACTGTAGCCCACCAGGCTCCTATGTCCATGGAACTTTCCAGACAAAAATACTGGAGTGGGCTGCTATTTTCTACTCCAGGGGATCATCCCAACCCAAGGATCAAACCCAGGTCTCTTGCATCTCCTGCACTGGGAAGTGGATTCTTTACTACTGCGCCAACTGGGAAGCTTCAAGTGATATGAACTAAAAAATGCTGGGGCGTTGGTTATCAGTTCACCAAATTTTTCTCTGGCAAATCTGAGGTGACGGGCCTACCAGAGAGGCCTAAGGCATGGAGGTCATCTGAGAAAGCCCTCTAGCAAGCATCTTTCTCCTCCAAGCTGCAGACACAGCCCAGCGCCTGGACACTGTGTGGAGGTTCCTGGTTCCAGATAGGGGTCCCCGTTAAACCACACAGGAAACATAAAACAGTAAATGAAAGACTTAACACTAAAACCATCCTGACAATACCAGCTGGAAGGATCTGGAAGCAGTTTAGGATTTTAGATTAACAGGCACTTCTGTGCTAGTCCTTAGGAAGAACACTGATCATTATTCTAGGAAAACAAACTAAATACTGGTTTAAAGTTCATCTTTAACAGAACACACAGAAGGGAGGGAATACTGCCTGGAGGTAGTTGCTCAGGCAATGGCCCCTCAGTCAAACCCAGACTTGGCTACTTACTACCTGGGTGGCCGATGGGCCTCAGTTGCATCGCCTGTAAGATGGGGCAAATATTGGTGCCCACCTCCTAAGACTGGTACGAGGACTGAGTGTAAACACACATGTGATGGATTTTGTATCTGTGGCACCCACCATACGAGAAGCTACTCTCAGTAGTGAAACTTTCATTGCAGCAAATTAGTTATATCAGGTATTATATTTTCAGTCACCTCAGGGTAAACGTCTCTAGAATTTGAAAATGTCAGGGGTTAGGGGTTAAATCAATACTCACTCTTGAACAAAATTTCTAGCGTTTTTACACTTCTTTAAAAAGAAATACTAAAACTTGGGGTTGAGTCTTTTGGAACGCAACTTGAAATATGGTCGCTTTATGATGGAGAAACAGACATGGACAGTGGACATATGGACATCGTGGGGAAAGAACAGTGGGTGGGTGGTGTAAAGAAAGTAGCATGAAGGCCTGTACTATCATAAGTGAAGTAAATAGCTATAGTCATTGCTCTGTGAGAAAAGGGGATCCTGCGGGGGTGCTGTGTGACGGCCTGGAGGGGTGGGATGGGGGGGGAAATACATATGACTAATCTGGGAAAGTACATATCTGTAAACAACAAAACTCTGTAAAAGTTAAAAGCAAAATAAAAGTTTTTTTAAAAAAAGAAATATGGTTGCTTTAAGCTAACTGGTGAAAAATTCTGGATATGGATAAGGAAATAGGTGGTACAATAAAAGCTTCACAAATTGGAACTAAAAAAAAAAAAAAAATACATGTCTTTATCAACATTTTCCTTGTCCTTTACTTTTAGGGGAAAAAAGCAAATTCCAACAAGAGAGATACCATGAACCAGGAGGGTGGGACCCTAGTTCTGGGCCAGGTGTGAGCCCAGGGAAGGCCCCTGGAGAACCTGCATCTAAGAAGCCCCACTTGACGTCACTTTAGGCCCCACCTCTCCTGGAATCAGAGGAACTCTACTTCTATCTCTTTCATCTCTGGGAGTGCACGTAAGAGTTAATGGGAAAGGAAAGGGTTCGAACAAACAAAACTGTTGCATCTGGATTTAGGTAGTTGCTCAGGCAATGGCCCCTCAGTCAAACCCAGACTTGGCTACTTACTACCTGGGTGGCCGATGGGCCTCAGTTGCATCGCCTGTAAGATGGGGCAAATATTGGTGCCCACCTCCTAAGACTGGTACGAGGACTGAGTGTAAACACACATGTGATGGATTTTGTATCTGTGGCACCCACCATACGAGAAGCTACTCTCAGTAGTGAAACTTTCATTGCAGCAAATTAGTTATATCAGGTATTATATTTTCAGTCACCTCAGGGTAAACGTCTCTAGAATTTGAAAATGTCAGGGGTTAGGGGTTAAATCAATACTCACTCTTGAACAAAATTTCTAGCGTTTTTACACTTCTTTAAAAAGAAATACTAAAACTTGGGGTTGAGTCTTTTGGAACGCAACTTGAAATATGGTCGCTTTATGATGGAGAAACAGACATGGACAGTGGACATATGGACATCGTGGGGAAAGAACAGTGGGTGGGAGGTGTAAAGAAAGTAGCATGAAGGCCTGTACTATCATAAGTGAAGTAAATAGCTATAGTCATTGCTCTGTGAGAAAAGGGGATCCTGCGGGGGTGCTGTGTGACGGCCTGGAGGGGTGGGATGGGGGGGAAATACATATGACTAATCTGGGAAAGTACATATCTGTAAACAACAAAACTCTGTAAAAGTTAAAAGCAAAATAAAAGTTTTTTTAAAAAAAGAAATATGGTTGCTTTAAGCTAACTGGTGAAAAATTCTGGATATGGATAAGGAAATAGGTGGTACAATAAAAGCTTCACAAATTGGAACTAAAAAAAAAAAAAAATACATGTCTTTATCAACATTTTCCTTGTCCTTTACTTTTAGGGGAAAAAAGCAAATTCCAACAAGAGAGATACCATGAACCAGGAGGGTGGGACCCTAGTTCTGGGCCAGGTGTGAGCCCAGGGAAGGCCCCTGGAGAACCTGCATCTAAGAAGCCCCCACTTGACGTCACTTTAGGCCCCCACCTCTCCTGGAATCAGAGGAACTCTACTTCTATCTCTTTCATCTCTGGGAGTGCACGTAAGAGTTAATGGGAAAGGAAAGGGTTCTGCAGCTAAAAAGAACACTGAAACCGGAGCTTCCAGGTCTACAATGAGCCAAGTGAGCCATGACTGCAGATGAATGGTGAGGACTGAGCCCACACCACATGCCTCAAAGAAGCCATTTCCAAACCTGCTTGCCCAGCAGCGCCCCTCAAGGTGGTAGTGTGAGTTCCACATAAAGGGGTTCACTGGGCAGGGAGCTGGGAAGACACTACTCTTTGGTTCAAAGTTCTGTGAAAGCCTACATTAAAGATCCTTGCTAAGTTTCACTCAACACAGAGCATGGGGCCCCGTGGAATGGGTGTCCCTGGCCACAATCCCTGGAAGCAGAGGGCAGAGTAAGTTCCTGAAACCAGCATGCATTTCACTAGTCCCTGTCCCCGCCCCACCCGCAACCCTGGCAGAAGGCTTCCAAAAATTATGAGGAAAAGGCGACAAACAAAACCCACCATCCAAAAGATTAAGTTCCAAACAGCTAAGCACTGCTCTGCTTTATATGATTTCCCATCCAGACTCCAGCTCTTGGAAGAGTGAGGCCCCAGTACAGGGCTGAAGACCAGAGTGGTCAGTAGATCCTTGCTGATTACGTGTGGATATCTGTGATGTCACCACCAGCCTCTATGCCACAACAGCCATGTTTACCTCTCAGCTTTTCTTCTTTAATTTTTTAAAAATTTTCATTATTTTCTTTCTTTATTTTCATCCATCTTTGTTCTTTGGCCTGTGTGGGCCTCCCATTGCAGTGGCCTCTCCCATGACAGAGCACCGGCCCTGGGCACATGTGCTTCAGACTGCCAGCTCTTAACTGGACACACTGGTCCAGCCGCTCTGCAGCACGCAGGATCCTCCCCTGCCAGGGATCGAACCGGTGCCCCCTGTCTGCACTGCAAGGCGGACTCTTTTACCCACTGGACCACCAGGAAAGCCCCCTATTTCTCAGCTTTATAAAAAGGCGCAACATCATGAGATATACATATGACTGATCTGGGATTACACATATCTGTAAACAACAAAATTCTGTAAAAACAAAAAATAAAAAAATTTTTTTAAAATAATGACAATTAAAAAAAAAAAAAGACACAGAATCATTCCAACATAAACTTTCAATTTAAAGCTGTAAATGGTTTCCTTTAAAATATTTCTGAATTTGTGTGGATGTTGTCTTAAAGTGTCATCCTAAAAACTAATGACAGCAGGATTTGGGAATATTTTCAATTCTGGCCCAAACTGGGGAGAACCAGGGCTAATCCTAGGACTGAACTGGATGTACAAAATATAAATCAGCCACAGGTGCCACCCTGTCGGTGTCAGGAGTCTGAGACTGGCTTCTCTGAAACAAGAACTATTTATATTACCTGCACTTGTAATAGCATCCTGCCATAGAGACCTGCCTTGCCACAGCTTTTACACTACCCCGGGATGGGACACCAGCTTGCACGATGAAGAAAACTCTCTCTCTCTCTCCCTCTCCGCGTTAAGATTGCTGCCCCTCCAGAGAACAAACAAGGCAGTGGCCCAGGGAGGCACAACCAGCTGCTTCCAACTGGGAAACCATTCTGGCAAAATAAAAACCGATTTGGAAAACAATTTAAGTTTGCCCCAGAGGAGTCCTGGTGCAAAGGGGCTGCCCCTTGGACGACTCCATAAGGACCTGGTATTGCCTAGAAACCTCCCAACACTGGGTCACTTCTGGGGCTTCTTGACTGACTTTAAAGTGAACTTAGTCTTCGAAGAACAGGAAATTAAAAGAGAACCTAGACCGAGGGGGTCATTGGTCAGTATGCACGCAGTCAAGCAGAGGGCTAAAGAAACTGACAACAGAACAGGGACAGGTTATCCACCAGGAGCTGCCACTTGGCACTCGCCGGCTGAGTTGAAGAACCATTGAACCGCACTCTTTTTCCAGGGCTGGCCAGATGCCTGGAGGCCCAGCTGCAGAGCAGGGCAGTCCCTTCGGCGCCTGGGACACAGGACCTTGGTACACAGCTCACAGCGCTTAAATATTGCCTGGATCTGCACTTCATGTCACGAACCAACTGTAAAAGCCTACGTGTAGGATGAGTTCCTAAGCCCCAAAGAGAGTAAAGAATGAACAATTCCCCCCACCCCTCCGAGGTCTCCTGGAGTCACTCGCAGGCTCTGGCAGGTGGTCCCTTGTGGAGTGGGAGGTGGCCGGAGCAGGAGAACAGAGGCCCGCGAGCAGTCTCCACGGGAGCCCTTGGGAGTTAGGTCCTTGTTTGCAGCGACTCGCGGACACGGCCAGCTCCTGGGGAGGGGCCGGCCCAAAGAGTACCCTGGGGACCCCACCGCTCCCCGAGGTCACAACCCGAAGGGCGCGTCCCCGCGCACGCACCTGCCGCTCCTCCGCCTGCAGCTCGTAAGCCTCGCGCACCCGCAGCAGCTCATCCTCCAGTAGCGCCCGCAGCTGCTCCAGCTCCAGCGCCTCGCGCTTCAGCGCCTCTGCCTCCTGCGCGCACAGCCGCGTCTCCTCCTCGGCCTCGCGCCGGCTTTCCTGGCTGCGCCGCAGCGCTTCCTCCAGCTCGCGCACCTCGTCCTGGTACAGCTGCACCGTCTCCCGCCACGACTCGGCCACCAGCAGCGCGTAGTCCTCGTGCACTTCCCGCAGGCGCGGCGGAGGCGCGGCGGGGCCGGCGACGCGGGCGCGGTAGCGCAGGGTCAGGCCGGCGGCGCGCTCGCGCAGCTCCCGCACGTCGCGTTCGTGGGCCGCGTCGAGGCCACAGCGCTCGGTCTCCAACCGGCCCAGAAGCGCCTCGAGGGCGGCGTGCGCGCCCAGCTGCTCCTGCAGCTCCCGCCGCTGCGCGTCCAGCTCGGCGTCCAGGCGGCCGCGGGCGGCGCGCGCCTCCTCGCCCAGCAGCTGCAGTTCCCGCAGCTCGCGTCGCATCGCGTCGCGCTCACCCTCAGCCAGAGCCGTGGTCCAGCTCAGTTCGTCCAGCTGCTGCCGCAAGCTGCGCGACTCCTCCGCAAAGCGGGCGTGCGCCTCGGCCCACAGGCCCTCCTGCCCTTGCCGGCCGCGCAGCTCCTCCTCCAGGAGCAGGTTTTCGCGCTCCAGCTCCCGCACTCGGCACACATAGTCGTACAGCCGGGCGTTGAGCTCCTGCAGCTCAGCCTTCTCGGAACCCGTCTGCAGCCGCCAGGACAGCATGGTGATGGTGTGCGGGGCTCTCCCGGCCGGCTGGTTCCCTCCTACCCTGGTCTTGTCCCCTCCGCCGCGCCGCTCCGGCCCCGCCGCTGCTTCGGAGGCCGGCAGACTAGGGCGGGAGCTGGCGAGCGGCGTCACTTAGTCAGCCGGGCGGGCGGGAGTGTGCGCGGGGCACGGTCTCCGGCCAATCAGAGCGCGGCCCGGTGCGGCCAGGGTGGTTGGACGGCGCCCCCTGCCGGAATAACTGCGGCGCTGCGCGACTGTCCTACCCAGGTATGGGGCGGTCCCCTGTCGCCGAGGGTCACATAACCGCGGGTGGAGCTCGCAGAAGGAATGCTGAGGAGGGCTCCTCGTTATTGTCCTCCATTCTCCCAGATGCACATTGATACTTGGTCATTGCTTGTCAGGCCACACAGCTGCTGTGATGTCAGCGCCCAGACTAGTCTGGAAGTCCATCAGTACCAGCATCTCTGCTGGGCCACGCTGGGGCACTAGGGCACTGGGCAGCGGCTCATGGGTGCCTGGACTTAGACTGCAGCCATCTCTTCTCAATTCTTCAACTCCGCACCCTATCAGGCCTTCTGCTGTCCCACCTCTTCCGGCTGGGCAGGGTAGGAAGGCCTTCTCAGGGACCAGCGGATCTCCAGCAGAATGGTTTGCTCCGACTCACTAGGTTTTCTTTGCCCCATTGCCCTTCAAGGTGTTGGATTTTGAAACCTAAAACTTCCCGCCTACTTACGCTTTATATCCCGTCTCTAAGAAACATCCACTATAGATTATAGCCGCCAAGTTTAGGAAAGAGTTGTAGGAGCGCCAGGAAAGAGCGGGAGGGAAAATTAAGTAACACTGGTGACTCTTTCAAAATCATACCATACTGCATCATAATTAATCCTCAAAAAAATGTAGCTCAGAAAGGTTGAGCGACTTGCCTATGGACTCACAGTTTCTACCTTTGGGTATAGAAGTATTAGGAGTTTTGACCCCAGGAGCAGACTTGAGCAAGAAAGGTCCAGCCAGAAAATAGAGGCATCAGGAACCAGCAAATGCAAGAAGTGCCCTCTAGAGTCTGAGGGAGGGAACACCGGTGGCTGGGCCTGGAGGAACCTGAGCTGCCGAATGCATCCCCGGAGGGAGCAGAAGGAAAACCCATGCCTTCCCTCCTGCTCTCCCATTTCCAGTCAGTGCTTGTCACTGTGCAACCTAGCAGTCACTGGGTCCTGGCAGTGGTATGCTGGGGCCAGATGCTAATGGCTTGCGAAAGCCAATTGTTAAATTATCAGGAGTTTTGTGAACCAGTGATTAAAAGCAATAGTTAGAAATAATAGCCAGTTATTATTAAAATTGGAATTATATATGTTTACAATTAATTACACCAAAAAAGGAAATACTTAAAAATCACTTCTGAATTATTTTACTGCCTTTTACTATTATCTGTTCTTGAAGTTATTGATGTCTAACATCCCTGTAGGATGGAAATAGCATATAACCCATGCTACTGAAGGTCTCTACTCAAGTCTCACTGATTTCTGAGTTAGCAAAGAAGTTGCCTCGTGTTAAGAATGAATTTTCTTATTTATTATTTTACCATTGTCTTTTCTGTTGCAGGAAACAAAAATATCAACTAATATTCATGTCTTGTTACACTCATTTGTCAGTTACAACCACAGATCCAATGAGGGGCATCGAGTTCTGTAAAACTCAACTAATAAATCCTGCAGGAATCCATTTTCTATATGGAATTTATGATAAGAAGTATGGTATATTTTATTATTGCTTGTAATAAAAGTGTAAAATTGGGCTTCCCTGGTGGTCCAGTGGGTAAGGACACCGCCTTGCAGTGCAAGGGGCGCCAGTTTGATCCCTGGCCTGGGAAGATCCCACGTGCTGCAGAGCGGCTGGACCAATGTGTCCAATTACCGAGCCGGAGCTCTGGAGTGCATGCGCCCAGGGCCGGTGCTCTGCGACGACAGAGGCCACTGCGATGGGAGGCCCACACAGGCCAAAGAACAAAGATGGATGAAAATAGACAAATGAAATACCAATAGAAATGGCCCGTCTGCTCCCCTCCCTCCCCACCCCACCCCCCCAAAATAAATAAAGAAATCTTTTTAAAAAAAATGTAAAATTGCCTCAATGTTGCTGCCATACAAACAAATACACTTTTATATTAACAGTTTAAAGCCAAAAGAAGTCCTGCAGTCCTCATTTTATTACTGACATTCTTCTATCCAATATAGTGGGAAATCTAAGCTGTAGGAATGAATGCATATATATTTTTATAGCTAAAAAGAAATAAAAAGAAATCATTTTTACTTTGAAGTTTTAAAATTGCCCACACATTTTTTTTTTCTAGAATTGACCCAATATAGAAGCAATTGCTCCCCACTGTGGTAAAACAATGGTTTAGATTTTTCTTTTAACCACAGCCCCCTCTGACAGGCTAAACACCTCCTGGATTATCGACCTCGCCTATTACCAATTTTCAGTGAAAGCAGAACTCAGAAATATCAGAGAACTGGAGAGAACATTACATTTTAGCCTCACTTACTGATTTCAGTAGACTCCTAGGTGCTTGTCATCAGCTATACAAATGAAAGGCAATGGAATGTCCAGTGGGTCGGTGTCTATGAGCCTCGAGCCCTGAAACAGAGCGAGAATTTTCTCGACTTCCCGGCAGGGGGCGCTGACTCAGGATGGCGAGTCCGGAGAGTTGCCAAGGCCTCTTCTGGCAAGGGTGCCCTCCTCCGCCCGCGAGGCGTCGCGGATCGTAGCGAGTTGGCGCCCCTGCAACGTTTCTCTGGAAGCCCTAAAAGCTGCGTGGGGCTGTAGGAACCAGCCTTCTTCATCGGTCCCTGGACTGGGCGGGAGAAATGGGAACAGCTGGTCTTTTCTCTACTTGGGGAACCTGGAGCCAAGTGATCAGTGGCCCATGGGCCTCCCAGGCACTGTGGACAATTGGGCGTGGAGGAGAGAACAATGAATGGATTCCCCCCTCCAACCTCCACCCATTAGAGAAAGAGAAGGCAGGCAGAAAGCCAGGCCAGAAAGGTATTCTGACTTTGCTCTCAAAAATGCATGTTGTGGGGGGCTTCCCTGGTAGCTCAGTGGCAAAGAGTTTGTTTGCCAATGCAGTAGACATGGGTTTGATCAGTGATCAGGGAAGATCCCACATGCAGTGGAGCAACTAAGCACGTGAGCCACAACTATTGATCCTGTGCTCTAGAACCTCAGAGCCGCAACTATGGAGCCCATGTGCCCTAGAGCCCAAGTTCCACAACAAGAGAAGTCACCGCAATGAGGAGACTGCTCACCTCAGCTAGAGAGTAGCCCCCACTCCCTGCAACTAAAGAAGAGCCTGTGGCAGCAGTGAAAACCCAGAATAGCCAAAATAAATAAATAAATAAATAGATTTCTTCTTCTTTTTTTTTAATGCATGTTTTAAGGGGTCAGAGGCAAATGTTAGAGAGACATCCCCGAGGAGTGGCAAAGCAGGAGGCTGGGGAGAGGTAGGTTTCCAGAGAGGTAAGAAAAGATCCCCTCATGTAAGGGGTGGGGGAGAGTGATGAAGGCCAACAATGAAAGCCCTGAAGCTCCTGGAGAGGGTCCAGAGAGGGGAGTCATGTGTCCTTCCTGGGCGGAGTCCCCCAGAGACAGCAAAACCCCAGCTCCTTTGTAGCTCCAGAAACAGGCCCTTGTGCCTGCTTCCCGTGCACCCTTGAGGAGCTAGCAGGCCCGAGGGGAAGGGCTGCAGCCTCGACCAGGAGAGCCTTTCTGAGGTGCCCAACTCCAGCGTGAGTGAGGCCAGTAGCTCAAGGACCACTCAGAAGGGGCAGAGAGCCTGAGGGAGCCCCTTTGAGGGATGGGGTGACCCCAGCAGAGCCACAGCCAGGTTTCAGATACCTCTGTGCAAATTAGAAAGAGGTAGATGAAGGAGTCCATCGGTCTGTGGCCTCGTCTGTGTGTGGTTCTGTGGTGGGAAGTGGCCCTGCGCCTACAGCCGCAGCTTAGCAAGTATAGCACAGGCTGGACTTCAGTCCCACGCAGGTACGCTTGTACAGTGGACCCATTTGACTGGCTCTGGGGGCCCACTGCCCGCGTCTTTGCCTATGTGCATGAAAACCGTGGGCTTGGACGCCAGCACAGACAGGTGACATAAGGTCAAGGTAGGTCCCAACCCCCTGTGCCCTGGACCTGTGCAGCCCCAAGGAGGTTTAGAACCTTAAAATGAAAGAGATTGAGTTTCCATCACCCTGGTAGAACTTGGTACCCTAAATAGAAAATACCTTGAGATATAGCAAAACCAAATCTTCCATGATTCCCTATACACTCAAATTTGTGACCTGGGAGGCACAACTGCCACCCTGCAGGCTTGGCCAGGTACTAGGTGAAGCGGGTGGAGGAAGGGACTATAGGGAGACAAGAGGACAGAACTTTCTCATGCCTGGCACCTACCAGCAACATGGCTATGGACATAACACCCCCTCCGAGTCATGCCCTTATCCATGTGACCGTGAATCATGCCCTTATCCGTGTGACCATGAAGACAAAATAGCACACGGAAAACCTAGACTGGACAACCAGAGCGAGTTCGTGGAGGGCCTTCGACTGCGCCAGGCACCGCGCGGAGCTTTTGTATAGATGTACTCACACCGTCAGCACAGCCACCTAGAAAGTAGGTACTAGCAGCTCTACTTCAGTGTCAAGGAAAAGGAGCCCCTGTGTGTCTGCTTGGCCAGGGTCAGGCAAGTAACAAGTGACAGAATCCGAGCTGTACTCTGTGAAGCTCATTGTGAAGTGCCTGGGAGTGCTGGTCATCCTCATGGGTGAAGTCCCAAAGCCCGGAGGTCACACAGGCTCAGGAAAGCTGGAGGAGATGCTCAGGACCCAGGGGACCGAGGCAGACAACAGGCAGCTCAGTGGGGTCCCCAGGGAGAGTGAGGCTAGCGAGTGGGAGGGAGGCATGGGCTAGTCCTTGAAACTTCCACACTCTGCTTCCTCCTTAGCAAGGTGATAATAAGTCCTTCCTCACTACAAGAAGTAAAAAATATAAGACCTCCCTGCTTGGGCATAAGCATACCTGTACTGTCCTAACAGGGGACCCCTGAGCCTCCATGTATGGTCCCTCATCCCCACACCCAGGGCTGATCCCCAGGGAGATGCTGCCTCTGAGGACCTCGGGCGAAGGCTGCTTCTGTGAAGGGGCCTCCCGGAAGGTGCTGTGGGTCCTCGTGTGTGTGAGTGTGTGTTTCCTTTTTGAATAGACTTCTCCGTTTTTCTGCATTTATCTAACTGACCATTTTTTATAAACTAGACATAATATATTTTCAAGGGTCTACTTAATATGCTTCTCATGGGCCCCTCAGCAAAAAACTCTGTGCTAAGTAGAGAAGTGCGTATATATGGCAGCTGTGAACAAATGGGTTGTTCGTTCTTTTGAATAAAAGAAAACTACTTTTAGGAAATAAGGGAATATAAGGCCTTCAGGTGATGGTGGTGGTTTAATCAAGTCGTTAAGTCTTGTCTGACTCTTCTGTGATCCCATGGATTGTAATCCGCCAGAATCCTCTGTCCGTGGGATTTCCCAAGCAAGAATAGCAGATTGCCACTTGCTTCTGCGGGGAATGTTCATGACCCAGGGATAAAACCCATGTCTCCTGCATTGCAGGCAGCTTCCTTACCGCAGAGCCACCAGGGAAGTCAAGGCCTTCGGGACGGGGCATCTTTATGCCCTACCTCATTTGGAAAACGAAATCTGGACACTCTTGCTTGGAGACCAGAGCGATTCCCTCTCCGTCGCAACTCTCCTGGCTATTTCAAGAGAGGTGATCGTTTGTTTATCACTGTTTCATAGGAGCACAGCAGGTGGTTGTTGGAGTCAAGGCTGCCTTTTTTAAAGGTGCAAAAATAGCATTTGTCGTATGAAAAAAACATGTGCAGCAACTTAACCTGCACAACCCCCCTCTCTTAATTTGGAGAACTGTGACATATACTTTACAAAGGAACTTGGGAAAGGTCCCAAGTGGCAAAGAGACATTCCCTGGTTAATCTTCTCAACAGGAACAAGACTCATGTTTCATCTTAAGAACTAAAAAAAGAAGAATCTTCCATCAAAGAACAGCATGTTTGCTGTTACTGCCCTGAACACATTTTCCACGGTGGAATCATTCAAAACCAGCTATTGGCACATCCTCTGTGCCAAGGGCAGGGATGGGCACTGAAGACACACCCCTTTCCTCATGGACTTGGGGTCCAGGGGGCCCAGAGGCTTCAGAAGAATGTTGTATTTCCTCAATGCTTCTTCGAATGTGTGTTTCCTCTTCTCTCTGCAAGATCACCAGTCACTCTTTTCTCTTCTTTTCTCTGTGTACACTTGGCTGGTCAAATCTTGTGGTTTTGAATATCAGCCATATACCAATGACCTTCAAATGTGCAGCTCAGTCCCAAATTTCTCTTCTGAACCCACTGTTCTTGGGCCAGGGCTCTGTTTAGAACTCAACTCATAGATTTCCCTACTCTTATAGGATAGTCAAGAGAATGCTCTGCATCCTTAAGTGTCAGAGTTCATTTGAACGTGGTGGTGGGTACCCAACCACTCTAGAAAGAAATGGCTATCCCTCTTTCCCCAGTGTAGATGGATGTCCTCCCTTCAGGGAAGGCCCTAGGGATCACATGTATACTTATTCATCATGGAGGTGGCCATCTCTTGATGGGATCAGTGTCTGAGAACTGACTCAGGCCTAAAAATCAAGCAACAACCTACTGTGATTGTGTGTTTATTCATCATGTTTTTGTCAGCAACCCCGTTTCTTCCCCCCAAGAACATCGTGTTCTGTGAGTCATCTCTGTAGATCCCTTGGGTCATCTCTCTTACTCCAGGTGACCATTCCTAGTGGCTGCTCATCACAGTAATTATACCCAGCTTGTTCCTGACACGTACAGGCTGCCATCTGCCCTCTGCCAGACTCATATCCAGTGGTTCTCACCACTCAGTGGTGCTCAGACTAGTGCCAGACATGACCTAGGAACTTTTTAGAAATGTACATTCCCCAGACCCAAACCCAAACCTCTGAACTGAAACCTTTGGTTAATCTTCTTCAAGTGGCAAAGAGACATTCCCTGGTTAATCTTCTCAACAGGAACAAGACTCATGTTTCATCTTAAGAACTAAAAAAAGAAGAATCTTCCATCAAAGAACAGCATGTTTGCTGTTACTGCCCTGAACACATTTTCCACGGTGGAATCATTCAAAACCAGCTATTGGCACATCCTCTGTGCCAAGGGCAGGGATGGGCACTGAAGACACACCCCTTTCCTCATGGACTTGGGGTCCAGGGGGCCCAGAGGCTTCAGAAGAATGTTGTATTTCCTCAATGCTTCTTCGAATGTGTGTTTCCTCTTCTCTCTGCAAGATCACCAGTCACTCTTTTCTCTTCTTTTCTCTGTGTACACTTGGCTGGTCAAATCTTGTGGTTTTGAATATCAGCCATATACCAATGACCTTCAAATGTGCAGCTCAGTCCCAAATTTCTCTTCTGAACCCACTGTGCTTGGGCCAGGGCTCTGTTTAGAACTCAACTCATAGATTTCCCTACTCTTATAGGATAGTCAAGAGAATGCTCTGCATCCCTAAGTGTCAGAGTTCATTTGAATGTGGTGGTGGGTACCCAACCACTCTAGAAAGAAATGGCTATCCCTCTTTCCCCAGTGTAGATGGATGTCCTCCCTTCAGGGAAGGCCCTAGGGATCACATGTATACTTATTCATCATGGAGGTGGCCATCTGTTGATGGGATCAGTGTCTGAGAACTGACTCAGGCCTAAAAATCAAGCAACAACCTACTGTGATTGTGTGTTTATTCATCATGTTTTTGTCAGCAACCCCGTTTCTTCCCCCCAAGAACATCGTGTTCTGTGAGTCATCTCTGTAGATCCCTTGGGTCATCTCTCTTACTCCAGGTGACCATTCCTAGTGGCTGCTCATCACAGTAATTATACCCAGCTTGTTTCTGACACGTACAGGCTGCCATCTGCCCTCTGCCAGACTCATATCCAGTGGTTCTCACCACTCAGTGGTGCTCAGACTAGTGCCAGACATGACCTAGGAACTTTTTAGAAATGTACATTCCCCAGACCCAAACCCAAACCTCTGAACTGAAACCTTTGGCTTCTGACAAGCTCTCTGGTTGAGTTTAATGCCTGCTAAAGTTGAGAACCTCTACTGTCCTGTTACTCCTCCAGAGAGGTCCCCATCTACTGTCAGCCTCTCCTTCTGCAAAAGAAGCCATCATAGAGCTTCTCAGGGAAGCTCTGTGCCCTCACCAGTGGGTGTCTTATCAAGTTGGTAGATGGAGTGTCCACATGGCCTCTCAAGGAACATGGCCAGCCAGATGGGTTTCAGTCTTATATTTATACAACAAATATAATTCTATCTTATATTTAAGTATATTGCTCTATAGGTCTCAGGTAGTTTGCCCTCTTCCTCCATGATCTGCTACACAAGTTTTGGTATCTGTGCTCCCTTCAATGTGGGCGCCCCAGGAGCAAACCAGCACAGTCACCAGGGCCTGTCGTAGGAGTGTGGCCCCGCCAGCAAACTCCCTGACCTGGCCGCCCAGGATGCATCAGGGGCTGCTGCTCCAGCCACTGTTGATAACCAGGCTCTGGAGCACCTTCAGTGGGTAACTCCTGTTTGTCCTGTGCAGACCCAGCATTTCCCCAGTTGACTTTTCTGAAGTTTCAACCTAAATATAGGTCTGGGGGCCAGGAGGAAGATGGTGTTCAACCGCTGAAGTCAGGGATCATCCTGGAAGGCACCTACTCCATCTGTGGCCTCTGGATAGTCTTCTTCCAGGAGGTAGGAAGGGGCTCTGTATTCCAATAGGGGGAGAAGGTCATTTCTACAGGCCCAGGGGCATCTGGAAGTCCAAAGTTCACACCTGTGGTACTCAGATACCCTTGTCCCTCATCACTGAATCCCACTCCTTCCTCATAAGGAACCTGAGTTCAACATAGGAGACTTGGCTGGTGTGAGAACTCAGTCTTGTCAGAAGCATTTGCCTCTCCTACCCTTAGAAAATACTGTGGCTGGTCTTCTATCCTCTCTGACTTGTACCTGCAGGAGAATAACCAAGTAGCTGCTCTGACTCTCATGCTTTGCTTAAAATTGCTATGGAGTAGGGCTCATGGCAACATTTTCTCTCTTAATGAACCAGAGAAAATAGCTATCTGACTTAGAAAATAGCTTAGAAAATAGCTATCTGACTCCATAGTCTTTCTACTTCCTGTTTCCTTCAAACCTCTCCAAAGCCCATGCTCTGCACCAATTCTGTTCTAATTCATTAAGGGGGAAGTCTTGGCAGTCTTTGACAGCACACCAGGAACTCTTTCTACCCCATCCAAAATGAAGTTAAGAAAACCACTTCATTTACAATGGCATTTAAAAAAAGAATAAAATATTTAGGACTAAAGCTAGTGAAAGAAGTACAAGATTTGTACCCTGAAAACTACAAAGTATTATTGAAATAGGTTAAGGAAGATTGTAGTATAATAAACAGAAAGACATCCCGTGTTCATGGATTGGAAGATTTTATACTGTTAAGAAGGCAACATGCACACCCACATAACCCATGTGCACATGTATCTATATTCATTTTTCTATCTACCCAGCAGCATTAGTGCATATGAATGCCTCCAGATTCCTCTACAAGGTTCATTCCAGCCCCACTTCTCCCTTTGCTTATCTTGAACTTCTTTCTCCAACAATAAGAAGCCTGACTTTTACTCTCTACATATGTTCATTTATTTGTTCTGTCGTAGTATACATGTAAAGTAGTTTCTCTGTAGTCTTTTTTTAAATGCTTATTTACTTGGCTGCATCAGGTCTTAGACTCTCTAGTTGTGGTGCTAGGGCTCCATTGTGGACTGATGGCTTAGTTGCTCCATGGCATGTGGGATTGGATTGAACCCATGTCTCCTGCATTTCAAGGCAGATTCTTAACCACTGAACCAGTATAGGGAAGTTCCACAATAGTCTTTTTAAAGCCCTGGTCAGATCACTCCTCTGCTCAAAATTCTCCCATATCTTCCCATTTCACTAAGAGTAAACCCTAGTCCTTAACCGCCTGTGGCCTTCAAGGCATTATGCCATTGACCCTTAGATAAATCAACCTCCTCTGCTCTGTGCTTCTGCTCCAGATACACTCCCTGCTCTGCTGCATTGGAGGCTGGGGTGATGGGAAGGAATAGACTTAAAACAGAGAAATAAGGGAACTTGCTAGGAGAACTATTCCATATCTTGACATTGGAGATGGTAACATGACTATATACTATTTGTCAAAATTCCTTGAACTTAAAATTAGTGAATCTTATTGACTATCAAATACTCCTCAACAAAGTTAATTGACAAAAAAGACCTTTATATCAAGCAATAAAATCTGTGATATCATCCACTTAAAATGTTTGCTGTTTCTCATATAGTTTTTTTCTAACATAACCATTAAGATTTTCCCTGCTTTCATCCATTTCTACCTGAAATAATGTCCCCTTTCGCCATGGTTTGTTTCCTGTGGAGAACATTGCTGGGGTTAGCGAGGATTCAGTGTAATTGGCTAAATTAGGCCACCTCTCTCTTCTCATATTGAGCAACATTGTTATCCATCAGTGGCTTTCTAACTGTTTTGGCAGTGGCTACAATGAAAAGGAAGTATAGTTTAAACTGAACACATATCCAAGTCACAGAAACAAAAGTATCAGGTTGGCCAACAGAAAAACCCAAACGAACGTTTTGGCTGGCCCAATACTACAAATTATTGTTTATCCCCTTAACATTTTAATCTTTTTTAAAATGCTGACCTGGATCTACACATTTAATGACTCATTAATGAGTCATCTAATAACTTCAAAACCCCTTATCTAAATGATGTCATCTGCAATATTAATCAGTAGCATTGGCCTGTCATTCATCAACACACAGGTTTTCTAAATATAACGGCTAATGGATCAGGTAGGAACACATACTGTAACGGACCTCTGCTGGTCATCCTCTTCAACCTCATTTTGAAAGTTCCTGACTGGATTGAACCCATGTCTCCTGCATTTCAAGGCAGATTCTTAACCACTGAACCAGTATAGGGAAGTTCCACAATAGTCTTTTTAAAGCCCTGGTCAGATCACTCCTCTGCTCAAAATTCTCCCATATCTTCCCATTTCACTAAGAGTAAACCCTAGTCCTTAACCGCCTGTGGCCTTCAAGGCATTATGCCATTGACCCTTAGATAAATCGACCTCCTCTGCTCTGTGCTTCTGCTCCAGATACACTCCCTGCCCTGCTGCATTGGAGGCTGGGGTGATGGGAAGGAATAGACTTAAAACAGAGAAATAAGGGAACTTGCTAGGAGAACTATTCCATATCTTGACATTGGAGATGGTAACATGATTATATACTATTTGTCAAAATTCCTTGAACTTAAAATTAGTGAATCTTATTGACTATCAAATACTCCTCAACAAAGTTAATTGACAAAAAAGACCTTTATACCAAGCAATAAAATCTGTGATATCATCCACTTAAAATGTTTGCTGTTTCTCATATAGTTTTTTTCTAACATAACCATTAAGATTTTCCCTGCTTTCATCCATTTCTACCTAAAATAATGTCCCCTTTCACCATGGTTTGTTTCCTGTGGAGAACATTGCTGGGGTTAGCGAGGATTCAGTGTAATTGGCTAAATTAGGCCACCTCTCTCTCTTCTCATATTGAGCAACATTGTTATCCATCAGTGGCTTTCTAACTGTTTTGGCAGTGGCTACAATGAAAAGGAAGTATAGTTTAAACTGAACACATATCCAAGTCACAGAAACAAAAGTATCAGGTTGGCCAACAGAAAAACCCAAACGAACGTTTTGGCTGGCCCAATACTACAAATTATTGTTTATCCCCTTAACATTTTAATCTTTTTTAAAATGCTGACCTGGATCTACACATTTAATGACTCATTAATGAGTCATCTAATAACTTCAAAACCCCTTATCTAAATGATGTCATCTGAAATATTAATCAGTAGCATTGGCCTGTCATTCATCAACACACAGGTTTTCTAAATATAACGGCTAATGGATCAGGTAGGAACACATACTGTAACGGACCTCTGCTGGTCATCCTCTTCAACCTCATTTTGAAAGTTCCTGACTGGAGTCAGGGAGATACAGCCTACAGCCTTAGTCTATCCTTTCCAGTCTCTTACCACCTCCTCAATAGCCGATCACTGACGTCAACTCACAGGCAGATAAACCAATGGGCAAGGAGAATTCTGCAAAACAACCGGGCATCAACTTACCAACTGTACTTAAGTTTTATTTTCCATGGAATTTGGGGATTGCTTTGATGATGTCAATTGCCATTGTCAGGAAGCTGTCTTAGACCAATTGACATTCAAGGTGGTGGTGAGGAGCCAGAGGAAGGGTATTTCTTGATAGCAAAGTATCAGCTCCACCAGTAAAAACAGGAATGGCAACTTAAGTGAGTGAAACTCTCAGAAAAACTTCCAGAGACTTCCTTTCAGCCAGCCCCAAAGTTTAGTCATCAGTAGCCAAGAAGTGATTCACAGGGAGAACCTTTGACTAATCCTGCTGTGTCTGAACGTCTAAGAGTTAGATTTGGAGTCAGCAGGTCGACTCATGACCTCTCAGCCCAGGCCCCCTTTTCATCATGCTGTCATAGTTCTACTTGGAGGTCAAGCTGAAATGTCCCCAACGTCTACATGCCTCCCCCACAGTGCCTGTGGGAGTTGGGCCTTCTCTTGAACTCTCGTGGTCATCAGTTGCAAGTCTCTGAGGAAATGTGGTCCCTTCTGGGAAATCTCATTCAGAGCATCCAGCTCCCCCCTTCGGGATCAGTTTTGGCAGTGGCTACAATGAAAAGGAAGTATAGTTTAAACTGAACACATATCCAAGTCACAGAAACAAAAGTATCAGGTTGGCCAACAGAAAAACCCAAACGAACGTTTTGGCTGGCCCAATACTACAAATTATTGTTTATCCCCTTAACATTTTAATCTTTTTTAAAATGCTGACCTGGATCTACACATTTAATGACTCATTAATGAGTCATCTAATAACTTCAAAACCCCTTATCTAAATGATGTCATCTGCAATATTAATCAGTAGCATTGGCCTGTCATTCATCAACACACAGGTTTTCTAAATATAACGGCTAATGGATCAGGTAGGAACACATACTGTAACGGACCTCTGCTGGTCATCCTCTTCAACCTCATTTTGAAAGTTCCTGACTGGAGTCAGGGAGATACAGCCTACAGCCTTAGTCTATCCTTTCCAGTCTCTTACCACCTCCTCAATAGTCGATCACTGACGTCAACTCACAGGCAGATAAACCAATGGGCAAGGAGAATTCTGCAAAACAACCGGGCATCAACTTACCAACTGTACTTAAGTTTTATTTTCCATGGAATTTGGGGATTGCTTTGATGATGTCAATTGCCATTGTCAGGAAGCTGTCTTAGACCAATTGACATTCAAGGTGGTGGTGAGGAGCCAGAGGAAGGGTATTTCTTGATAGCAAAGTATCAGCTCCACCAGTAAAAACAGGAATGGCAACTTAAGTGAGTGAAACTCTCAGAAAAACTTCCAGAGACTTCCTTTCAGCCAGCCCCAAAGTTTAGTCATCAGTAGCCAAGAAGTGATTCACAGGGAGAACCTTTGACTAATCCTGCTGTGTCTGAACGTCTAAGAGTTAGATTTGGAGTCAGCAGGTCGACTCATGACCTCTCAGCCCAGGTCCCCTTTTCATCATGCTGTCATAGTTCTACTTGGAGGTCAAGCTGAAATGTCCCCAACATCTACATGCCTCCCCCACAGTGCCTGTGGGAGTTGGGCCTTCTCTTGAACTCTCGTGGTCATCAGTTGCAAGTCTCTGAGGAAATGTGGTCCCTTCTGGGAAATCTCATTCAGAGCATCCAGCTCCACACTATTCCTGAGCAGGGATCCCAGCTGTACTCTTCACCCTGGAATCTCCACACTGCCTGGCCCAGCCTTGCTTTTAGCAAGCACCTAATAAGTCAAGTAAGTAACTGTGAAATTGAAATGTCACAAAATATAGAAAGCCTAAATTCAAGTCTTGGTTTGATCTTGGCCAGCTCACATCACCTCTTTGGGTCACAGCTTCCTGGCCATAACTGAGAGGCTCAAACAGGGTTATCTCTGAGGTCCTGTGGCAGCCAACCTCCAAGGTGGCCCCAGTGACCCCACCTCCTGTCATTTCCCCTCTCATTGTGCCTGAGAGAGTTGGTGTGACACACTCGAACTTGGATTCTAAAAGACACAGCAGCTTCCTTCTCTGTCAGTCGTTCTTGCCTTTGGATTGTTCCCTCTGGGAAAGTCTGATGCCACTCAGTACATCCTATGCAGCCCCTTGGGAAAGCTGAGGCAGTGAGGAACTGTCTCAGGCAACAGCTGTCAAGGAACAGTCCTGTGAGTGAGCTCAAAAGTCATCCTTGAGATGACAGCATCTTGACTGGACCTCATGAAAGACCTTGAGCCAGAACAATCCAGCTAAGTTGCTGTCCAATGCCTGACCCTCTGAAACTGTGGCATAATAAACATTTGTCAATTTGAGATCACCTGTGACACAGACATGGATAGCTAATACAAACCAGGTCTGTCTCTGAAATCCTATAAGCCTGCAGTACCCAAAATATATTTATCTCTTTCAGGAAAACCCTGATTTATAACAATTGTCAATCCTCCCCCATCCACCCCCAGCCAGAACCCATACAGAGAGAATACAGAATGTGTCAAAATATATTTCAGAGTTACAATATTTATTTTATTTGTGTTTGTAAGCATTTCCAGAGCTTTGTTGATTTTGCTTCACTGAACCCTTTATTTCACAAATGAAGGTGGAAATACAGATAAATTAGGTGATTGGAATAATGCAAATGTTCCTCACTTCACAACATTTGGCATCTCTTCCATGGTGAATAAGAATGAGGTACCGGCTTGCTTTGTTTTGGTTCTAGCTTGTCTTGAGAAACCTGCCATGAGCAATGTGACATGGGCAGGTATTTTCTCGGACAGCTAAGGGCACAGAAGAATCCTGGCGGTGAAGGGGGCTAAAGCAGGGTGGCCAGCAACAAAAGGGTAACCTGTAGCTTGCTAAGGCACCTCCGGAGTCCTGGCTGAAGGTCAGACGAAGAGACAGTGGGCAATAGGGCTGCCCCTCCAGCCTAGGTTAAGACTCTTGACAGGGCAACCAATGACAGGAAGTGATGTTCTATTTAGAACAAAGCCGTGGTCCCATGATAAACAAGGGGACAGGAAGTAAATTAAGGGTGCGGAAAGCTCATAAAGGAAGACCGGGTCTCCTCTGGCCATGGGCATGAGCCCAGGTCACCCCTCAGATGAAAACAAACAGCTCACGGCTTCCAGAATCTGGGTCAGTAAGTGCAGCTATGAGTCTGGAGGAGTGTAAAAAGCAGCCAAGAGGGCCAGGAGGATGCCTGACTCTGATTTAGCACACGTCTCTGTTTTACTCACTGCTGCCTCCCTAGATCTGGCGCCTCCCGGAGGAGATCATCAAAATAGATTTATTGAAAGGACAAAAGTAAATGGGAAAATGAAATGAGGAAAAGAGGCAAAGATGGGCGGGAGATGACCTGGCAGAATAGAAGCGTGTTCCTCAGGAAGCACCTGCTTCATCAAATAGAAGGCCGTTACAGCCTTGCCTTACTTAAGTAATATTGGCAATTAGAGATAGCCCTTCTGGAGCTATTAATTGCCTTTTGGATCAAAAAGATCTAAATGGTCTTATCTACTGTAGAGCACATAGAACTTTGCTCAGTGTTATGTGGCAGCCTGGATGAGAGGGGAGTTTGGGGGAGAGTAGATGCATGGATTTTTATGGCTGAGTCCTTTCACTGTTCACCTGAAACTATCACATTAATCGACTATACCCCAATACAAAATTAAAAATTTAAAGAAAAAAATGAATGGTTTTAATTGGATAGGAATTTTGGGACCTTTTGGTATTGTTACCAAATAAAGCAGGAGACTGAACCAAAAATAAAAGGTGAGAGGCCAGAGAGAGAAGCTGACGGGATACCCGGCTTGTTGGTCAAATCTTTCAGGGAAATTAAGACCCTAAGGGTACTTTGACTAGGCTGCAAGCCTACTATGGATTCAAGTAAATCTGGCTGCTTCATCAAGATCACCCAAGCAGATTCCTTGCTGCTCTCAACAGATTCATTTCAAAATCCTAGACCGCTTGTAGCTGAATACATTTTTTGCCAAACATAAGTTTTAGGATTCCCTTGTAGCTCAGCTGGTAAGGAATCCATCTGCAATGCAGGAGATTCCGTTTCAATTCCTGGATTGGAAGGTCCCCCTGTAGAAGGGATTTATTAATGGAATAAAGATGTGTTTGGGGAATGAATGACAGAAAAGACTCTCGAAATGGAAATGCTAGGGAATGGAATTCTGACAGATAAAGGAACTTTTTCATATATTCAAGAGCAACTTCTCCCCCTGATATTTACATACAACATGAGGATTAATTTTTCTGAAACTGGATCTCAGGATAGATGTGATAACAGATACAGAAGTGTCTTGTGTTCAGTAAGCTGCTGTGCGTGAGTGACAGGTAGCACAGAGTTGTGTTTATTCTTACAACTACCTGTCAGGAAGAGGAGAAGCAAAGGCCATTGATGTTTTGCAGCAACAAGACCAAGCCACAGAGCTTTTTGACTTGCTCAGTCTGACAGGAGATGTCTTGAGTCCTAAATATGCTTTTCCATGGGGACTCTCTTGAGGTTTGGCACAGGGTTCTCAAGGATGGGCAGCAGATCCAAAGAGAACTAACTCTGTACTTGTCAGGTCTCTGGTGGGCCATGGAGCAAAGATAACTTGAGATAACCCATAGACCCAGAAGTAAGTCATGCTAGACTTTGTAAAGCAGGGCACATTGTTAGGAAGCCTGCGCAGACATGACTATGGGGTCAGGGCACAAGAACCCAGGGCAGATCCCAGGGAAGGGAGTGGATAATACTTACAATAACAGCCAAACTCCCCTTCCCCAGGCCACCCACTAGGCTTTCCATGGTGCTCAGGGAAAGGTCGGCTCTGCAGAAAATAAGAAAAAACAAAGATTCAGGTTATGGTCTTAGCTTTTCTAATGATCTCAGTGTTTACAGGAGGAACAGTGGTGTAAGAGCCAGCAGATCTGGGAGAATTCTCCAGAAGGAAGAATACAGAGTTTTACCTCCCGCTCACTTAGCCCCCAGACTAGAACATATACCTCAGACTTAGTGTATTAGAAAAGCTGCTAAGAAGTTGGGAGTTGGTGGTTCTTAAAGAAGGGCTTCTGCCCTAATCCCCGGGGCTCTGCCAGGGAGGTTGGGGCATCCTGAAAGACAGACGACTGGTCTGGGAAAGAGACAAAATTCCAGAAGAAAAATATGCAGCAAATCTAGACAGAAATGCTTACAGGTAGTCTTATATGTTTCCAGGATGTCTAAGGGTGATAGGAAGAAGAGAGAGAAAGCAAACTAAGCTTGAAGGGATCAGGGAGGAAGTAGCATGTCCCAGGTCAACCTGTGATAGGCAAGCAGACAAAAGCAAAGATACCTTACCAAGGTCCCTGAAAGGCTATCTCTCCATGGTTTTCTCCACCCAACCTCACCTCACCACATGCCATACCTTACCCCCAACTCTCAGGCACCATGCAAGCCCTCTGAAATACAAGTGTAATGCTAGAAGAGGCCTAAGACCTCTCCAGATTGTTGAGACTGCATGTCCACCATGAAAAAGGCTCCAATGATCTTTTGACTTGCTCAGTCTGACAGGAGATGTCTTGAGTCCTAAATATGCTTTTCCATGGGGACTCTCTTGAGGTTTGGCACAGGGTTCTCAAGGATGGGCAGCAGATCCAAAGAGAACTAACTCTGTACTTGTCAGGTCTCTGGTGGGCCATGGAGCAAAGATAACTTGAGATAACCCATAGACCCAGAAGTAAGTCATGCTAGACTTTGTAAAGCAGGGCACATTGTTAGGAAGCCTGGGCAGACATGACTATGGGGTCAGGGCACAAGAACCCAGGGCAGATCCCAGGGAAGGGAGTGGATAATACTTACAATAACAGCCAAACTCCCCTTCCCCAGGCCACCCACTAGGCTTTCCATGGTGCTCAGGGAAAGGTCGGCTCTGCAGAAAATAAGAAAAAACAAAGATTCAGGTTATGGTCTTAGCTTTTCTAATGATCTCAGTGTTTACAGGAGGAACAGTGGTGTAAGAGCCAGCAGATCTGGGAGAATTCTCCAGAAGGAAGAATACAGAGTTTTACCTCCCGCTCACTTAGCCCCCAGACTAGAACATATACCTCAGACTTAGTGTATTAGAAAAGCTGCTAAGAAGTTGGGAGTTGGTGGTTCTTAAAGAAGGGCTTCTGCCCTAATCCCTGGGGCTCTGCCAGGGAGGTTGGGGCATCCTGAAAGACAGACGACTGGTCTGGGAAAGAGACAAAATTCCAGAAGAAAAATATGCAGCAAATCTAGACAGAAACGCTTACAGGCAGTCTTATATGTTTCCAGGATGTCTAAGGGTGATAGGAAGAAGAGAGAGAAAGCAAACTAAGCTTGAAGGGGTCAGGGAGGAAGTAGCATGTCCCAGGTCAACCTGTGATAGGCAAGCAGACAAAAGCAAAGATACCTTACCAAGGTCCCTGAAAGGCTATCTCTCCATGGTTTTCTCCACCCAACCTCACCTCACCACATGCCATACCTTACCCCCAACTCTCAGGCACCATGCAAGCCCTCTGAAATACAAGTGTAATGCTAGAAGAGGCCTAAGACCTCCCCAGATTGTTGAGACTGCATGTCCACCATGAAAAAGGCTCCAACGATCTTACAAAAAATTGAGGAAGTTACTTTTCCTACACATCTGAGTTTGTAGATTAAGAGTTGAACCTGTGGCATTATGTCAGAAGACTAGGAAACCTAGGAAATGGGCACATCTCAGTTCACAGTTGTGGTTTCAAACTGGTCCATCCAGTGATGATAAAGGTCTATCTACTTTATCCTTGTTGACTCCCCTTTTCCTTTTCCCCAGTTTTGGCAGACACCGTACTAACTCATCATGGATAGTCCTCTTCATGAGGCTGTGTCTAAACTCAGCAAAACAGAGTGTGCTCATCAAGTGTGAAATTGGCCTCATGTGTAGGGAAAGGAACAAGCTGACTGGTATTTGCCATTCTATCCCTTCTCAAATCCCAGGAGTGAGAAGGGCTGAAGAACTGAGGTATGGAGATGAAAGCAAAAGGTCTAGTTATTCAAACACATGGAGAATTTTCTGGAAGTGCAAGAGAAAACTTGTATTACTGAGTTGGGGTCTGTTCATTCCAGATGTTTGGCCACTGGACACAGGCAGTCCAAGATGGCTTCTGATTCCTGCAGTCGACACTGTCAGTCTGACGGGATAGACTGGGAGTCATCTTGGCATCATGATAGGGGTGTGGTGGGGAGGGAGTAAGCCTGAAGGTGATCAGGGATCAGAATAGACAGAAGCAAGGAAGATGAGCTGGCAGGGAGACAGGCAAGGTGGCCTCAAGGAACTAGAGTCATCTGGGGAGTAAAAATATTGTAGGGTATATTTTTTTAATGTACACTCCCACTAGAGAGAGATAAGTGAATCTTGGTTGTATTATGAAGTATCAATTTTTAAAAACTGATGTTTATTTACAATATTTTTTAGTAATACAACAAAGTTATTATATTTTTCAAGCAGCACAGCAAGGATAAAAAACCTTACCAAGGTCCCTGAAAGGCTATCTCTCCATGGTTTTCTCACCCAACCTCACCTCACCACATGCCATACCTTACCCCCAACTCTCAGGCACCATGCAAGCCCTCTGAAATACAAGTGTAATGCTAGAAGAGGCCTAAGACCTCCCCAGATTGTTGAGACTGCATGTCCACCATGAAAAAGGCTCCAACGATCTTACAAAAAATTGAGGAAGTTACTTTTCCTACACATCTGAGTTTGTAGATTAAGAGTTGAACCTGTGGCATTATGTCAGAAGACTAGGAAACCTAGGAAATGGGCACATCTCAGTTCACAGTTGTGGTTTCAAACTGGTCCATCCAGTGATGATAAAGGTCTATCTACTTTATCCTTGTTGACTCCCCTTTTCCTTTTCCCCAGTTTTGGCAGACACCGTACTAACTCATCATGGATAGTCCTCTTCATGAGGCTGTGTCTAAACTCAGCAAAACAGAGTGTGCTAATCAAGTGTGAAATTGGCCTCATGTGTAGGGAAAGGAACAAGCTGACTGGTATTTGCCATTCTATCCCTTCTCAAATCCCAGGAGTGAGAAGGGCTGAAGAACTGAGGTGTGGAGATGAAAGCAAAAGGTCTAGTTATTCAAACACATGGAGAATTTTCTGGAAGTGCAAGAGAAAACTTGTATTACTGAGTTGGGGTCTGTTCATTCCAGATGTTTGGCCACTGGACACAAGGCAGTCCAAGATGGCTTCTGATTCCTGCAGTCGACACTGTCAGTCTGACGGGATAGACTGGGAGTCATCTTGGCATCATGATAGGGGTGTGGTGGGGAGGGAGTAAGCCTGAAGGTGATCAGGGATCAGAATAGACAGAAGCAAGGAAGATGAGCTGGCAGGGAGACAGGCAAGGTGGCCTCGAGGAACTAGAGTCATTTGGGGAGTAAAAATATTGTAGGGTATTTTTTTTTAATGTACACTCCCACCAGAGAGAGATAAGTGAATCTTGGTTGTATTATGAAGTATCAATTTTTAAAAACTGATGTTTATTTACAATATTTTGTTAGAATCATGTATACAACAAAGTGATTCAGTTATATATATTTTTTTTTCAGAGTCTTTTCCATTATAGGTTACTAGAAGATAATAAGTACAGTTCCCTATACAATAAATCCTTGATGTATATCTATTTTATATATAGGGATGTGAAACTGTTAATTCCATACCCTAATTTATTCCTCCCCCTTTTCACTTTGGTTACCATAAGTTTGTTTTCTATGTCTATGAGTTTGTTTCTGTTTTATAAATTAATTCATTTGTATTATTTCTTTTTAGATTCTACATATAAGTGATACCATATTATAACTGTCTTCTTTGACTTCACTTAATACAATAATCTCTAGGTCCATACATAAAAATAAACTCAAGTGGATTAAAGACTTAAATATGAGACTGAAAAGTATAAAATGCCTAGAGGAAGACATAGTCAGAACATGCTCTGACCTAAACTGCAGCAATAACTTTTTCAGTCTGTTTCTCAGAATAATGGAAATAAAAATAAAAATAAACAAATGGGACCTACTTAAACTGAAAAGCTTTTGCAGAGCAAAGGAAACAATAAACAAATGAAAAGACAGCCCACAGATTGGGAAAAAATGTTTGCAAATGATGTGACTGACAAGGGGTTAGTCTCCAAAATTTACAAAAAGTGCATGACACTTCACAGTATCAAAACAAACAACTCAATCAAAAAAGTGGACAGAAGACCTAAACAGACATTTCTCCAAAGAAGACAAACATGGCTAAGAGACACATGAAAAGTTGGTCAACATTGCTACTTGTTAGAGAAATGCAAACAAAGCTACGATGAGGTATCACTTCACACCAGCCAGAGTGGCTATCATCAAAAACTCTACAAACAATAAATGCTGAGGGGATGTAGAGAAAAGGGAGACCTCTTACACTGTGTAAAGTGGTATAGCCACTTTGGAGAACAGTATGGAAGTTCTTTTGAAAACTAAATACAGGACTTCCCTGGTGGTCCAGCGGGTAAAGAGTCCACCTTGCAGTGCAAGGGGCACAGGTTCAGTCTCTGTCCCGAGAAGATCCCAGGTATGAATCGTTTTTGTCAATTTTTAAAAACTGATGTTTATTTACAATATTTTGTTAGAATCATGTATACAACAAAGTGATTCAGTTATATATATTTTTTTCAGAGTCTTTTCCATTATAGGTTACTAGAAGATAATAAGTACAGTTCCCTATACAATAAATCCTTGATGTATATCTATTTTATATATAGGGATGTGAAACTGTTAATTCCATACCCTAATTTATTCCTCCCCCTTTTCACTTTGGTTACCATAAGTTTGTTTTCTATGTCTATGAGTTTGTTTCTGTTTTATAAATTAATTCCTTTGTATTATTTCTTTTTAGATTCTACATATAAGTGATACCATATTATAACTGTCTTCTTTGACTTCACTTAATACAATAATCTCTAGGTCCATACATAAAAATAAACTCAAGTGGATTAAAGACTTAAATATGAGACTGAAAAGTATAAAATGCCTAGAGGAAGACATAGTCAGAACATGCTCTGACCTAAACTGCAGCAATAACTTTTTCAGTCTGTTTCTCAGAATAATGGAAATAAAAATAAAAATAAACAAATGGGACCTACTTAAACTGAAAAGCTTTTGCAGAGCAAAGGAAACAATAAACAAACGAAAAGACAGCCCACAGATTGGGAAAAAATGTTTGCAAATGATGTGACTGACAAGGGGTCAGTCTCCAAAATTTACAAAAAGTGCATGACACTTCACAGTATCAAAACAAACAACTCGATCAAAAAAGTGAACAGAAGACCTAAACAGACATTTCTCCAAAGAAGACAAACATGGCTAAGAGACACATGAAAAGTTGGTCAACATTGCTACTTGTTAGAGAAATGCAAACAAAGCTACGATGAGGTATCACTTCACACCAGCCAGAGTGGCTATCATCAAAAACTCTACAAACAATAAATGCTGAGGGGATGTAGAGAAAAGGGAGACCTCTTACACTGTGTAAAGTGGTATAGCCACTTTGGAGAACAGTATGGAAGTTCTTTTGAAAACTAAATACAGGACTTCCCTGGTGGTCCAGCGGGTAAAGAGTCCACCTTGCAGTGCAAGGGGCACAGGTTCAGTCTCTGTCCCGAGAAGATCCCAGGTGCTGTGGAGTAACTGGACAGGTGTGTCCAATTACAAGCCACCTCTCTGGAGAATATGCATATGATGGAGTCCCTTTGCTGTTCACCTAAAACTATCTTAACATTGTTTGTGAATTGGTTATACCTTGGTACAAAGTAAAAAGTTTTAAAAAATACTCTAGGTCCATCCTTGTTGCTGCAAATAGCAATATCTTATTCTTTTTTTAGGACTGAGTAATAGTCCATTGTATATCCATAACTATCCACCATATTTTCTTTATCCATTTATCTGTTGATGAATACTTAGGTTGCTTCCATGTAGTTATTGTAAATAGTGCTGTTACAAACATTCAGTGCATGTATCTTTTCTTTTTCTTTTCTTTTTTTAAAAATAACTTTATTGATCCATGAGTCTCATGTTTATTTATTTATTTTTTTAGGGATGGGTAGGGAGGGAAGGAGGCTGGTGGGCCACTTCTATTGGTCTTTCATTTATTCAGTTTCATCCATCTTTGTTCTTTGGCCCGTGTGGGCCTCCCATAGCAGTGGCCTCTGTTGTCGCAGAGCACCGGCTCTGGGTGCATGTGCTCCAGAGCTCCGGCTTGGTAATTGGACACATCAATCCAGCCGCTCCAGGGCATGTGGGATCTTCCCAGGCCAGGGATCGAACCGGCAAGGCGGTGTCCTTGCCCACTGGACCACCAGGGAAACCCCACATGTATCTTTTCAAATTAGAATTTTTATCTCATGAAATACCAATTTGGTTCATATCATTAAATCCACTAAATATCAATTTCCAGGCAACTATCTTCTCTTCTGAAGGGCATTAAATTTAGAAACACACTTATATGACAATGAGATAAAAATTACTATATATGTCAGGGCTTCCCTGATATATATATCCCTCAGGTGTAAAGAGTTTGCCTTCCAATGCAGGAGACACAAGTCTGATCCCTGATCTAGGAAGATCCTACATGCTGCAGAGCCACTAAGCCCATGAGTCTCAACTATTGAGCCTGTGCTCTAGAGCCTTGGAGCTGCAACTATTGAGCCCATGTGCCACAACTACTGAAGCCTGTAAGCCCTAGAGCCCAAGTTCCACAACAAGAGAAGTCACCACAATGAGAAGCCTACTCACCTCAACTAGAGAGTAGTCCTCACTCCTTGCAACTAGAGAAGAGCCTATGGCAGCAGTGAAAGCCCAGAATAGCCAAAAATAAATAAATGAATAAATAAATTTTTTAAAAATTTTAAATCCTTACATACATCAGATTTCCAGCTCACTGCTTTAAAAAGACATATTCTAACAAATGAAAATACATATGTAACTAATACTCTAGTTATAGAAGGCCAAGTGTAGATGCAGACAGAGAAAAGTTCATGTGTAAAACTATTAGTTCTTCTAAGATGCTCCACCAATGTCATTCTTTAGGGCCCGTTGAAATAATAGTAGCCTGTGCCTTTCATTTAGATTTATGTAGCAATCTACAGTGGAACAGATGTCTTTGTTTATGTCATACCACAGAGTTGGGAGCAATTAAAAATACTTTTCTTATGATCATTTTACCCAATTCTGCATTACTACTAATAATTTACTTTATTGATAGTAAAGGAGTCCTTAAAAGAATGGCAGAATTCTACTGGTCATTCATATTATCAACTCCTAGTACTTATAGTCAAGGGTGGAAAAGCCACCACCACCAACTGTGAGGATGGAGTGAAGATCCAAAGCAGTACTGTATATGGCTGGTAAATCAAGGAAGCATAGGATGTCCGGGAACTAAACTCAAAGGCATGACAACGTAACAGGAGAACTCAAGTCAACAAATATCCAAGACATGTGCCCCTGGGGCTAGCCTCTGATGGAGTGGCTCAAGCTTGCCTGTCTTCATAAGGTGGCTTTAGGAACTTGAGGATAGCAAAAGAAATAAATTGCTCAGCTTGGTTCTAAGTAAATTTTGAGTTTCTGAAGTAGGTTTTAATTGAAGTGTGGAAGAGCACAAACCCGCACATTCTCACAAAGTGAACACAACCTATATCAGAATCAAGATTGAGAAACAGAAGACAGCCAGCACCCAGAGATTCCCTCATCTCTCCTCCTGGGCACTGCCTTCTCCCTTCAAAGCCATAGACTGCTGTGGCCATTATGATGGAATCACACAGTACACGTTCTCATGTACCTGACTTCCTTCATTCATCTCAGCACGTAACTGGAAACAACCTAAATGCTCAACAACAGAGATAAGGAGTAAGTAAACTGTGATCTATTCATACAGGGGAATACAGCACAGTAACCTGTTGTTACCGGCAGCAACATGGACGACCTTCACAAACATAAGGTTGAGTGAAAGAAGCCAGATTCCAAAGAACATACAATCAAAAGCAAACACAATGAGCTACACGGTTAGGGGTCAGAGCTATGGTTCCCTTTGTGGATTATGAAAAAGGTAATGTCCCAGGAGATTTTCAGTATTTTAAGTTGTCACCATTATAATGAGTTAGGGTTTAGGGTTAGGGCTGAGAGCAGTGTTAGGGTTTTACATTGTCTGGATTACTGATGAGTCTGGGCATTTTTGCGTATTAGCTACCCTTTTGTGACACAGCTGGTCACGTTTCCTGCCCATTTGGCTGTGGGGCTGTGTGTCTTTTGCTCACTGTTTCATTTCTTAAACATGCCAGACACAGGTCCTCTCTTGTATCTGTGGGTGTACCTCTTCGGTCATATGCATTAAAAATCTCTTCTCCCAAACTGAGTCTTGCTTCCTCTTTTCCTTCAAGGTGGTTTTTAACAATTGAGATATAATTCACATTCCATAAAATATACCCACTTAAAACACAATTCAGTGTTCATTAATATATTCACGAGGCTATGCATCCTCTATCTAATTCCAGAACATTTTCATCAGCCCAATGAGAAACACCATTCCCACTAGCTGTCCCTTTGCACTCTCTGCTCCTGTTCTTACCAACCCCTCAACCACTTTTCTTCTGTATAGATTTGCCTCTTCTGAACACTTTGTAGAAATAGAATCAAACAGTATGTGTTTTTGTGTGTCTGACTTTCATATCTTTGCATAATGTTTTCAAGGTTCATCCATGTTGCAGCATTTGTCAGTACTTCATTCCTTTCTAGAGCTGAACACTATTCCACTGCAGCCAGCGCCCAGAGATGCCCTCATCTCTCCTCCTGGGCACTGCCTTCTCCCTTCAAGGCCATAGACTGCTGTGGCCATTATGATGGAATCACACAGTACACGTTCTCATGTACCTGACTTCCTTCATTCATCTCAGCACGTAACTGGAAACAACCTAAATGCTCAACAACAGAGATAAGGAGTAAGTAAACTGTGATCTATTCATACAGGGGAATACAGCACAGTAACCTGTTGTTACCGGCAGCAACATGGACGACCTTCACAAACATAAGGTTGAGTGAAAGAAGCCAGATTCCAAAGAACATACAATCAAAAGCAAACACAATGAGCTACACGGTTAGGGGTCAGAGCTATGGTTCCCTTTGTGGATTATGAAAAAGGTAATGTCCCAGGAGATTTTCAGTATTTTAAGTTGTCACCATTATAATGAGTTAGGGTTTAGGGTTAGGGCTGAGAGCAGTGTTAGGGTTTTACATTGTCTGGATTACTGATGAGTCTGGGCATTTTTGCGTATTAGCTACCCTTTTGTGACACAGCTGGTCACGTTTCCTGCCCATTTGGCTGTGGGGCTGTGTGTCTTTTGCTCACTGTTTCATTTCTTAAACATGTCAGACACAGGTCCTCTCTTGTATCTGTGGGTGTACCTCTTCGGTCATATGCATTAAAAATCTCTTCTCCCAAACTGAGTCTTGCTTCCTCTTTTCCTTCAAGGTGGTTTTTAACAATTGAGATATAATTCACATTCCATAAAATATACCCACTTAAAACACAATTCAGTGTTCATTAATATATTCACGAGGCTATGCATCCTCTATCTAATTCCAGAATATTTTCATCAGCCCAATGAGAAACACCATTCCCACTAGCTGTCCCTTTGCACTCTCTGTTCCTGTTCTTACCAACCCCTCAACCACTTTTCTTCTGTATAGATTTGCCTCTTCTGAACACTTTGTAGAAATAGAATCAAACAGTATGTGTTTTTGTGTGTCTGACTTTCATATCTTTGCATAATGTTTTCAAGGTTCATCCATGTTGCAGCATTTGTCAGTACTTCATTCCTTTCTAGAGCTGAACACTATTCCACTGCATGGATATAACCAGTTTTGCTTATCCATTAATTACCTGATGGATATTTGAATTGTTTCCTCTTTTTGGCTAATATAAATAATGCTGCTATGAATGTTCATGTACAAGTTTTTGTGTAAACAAATATTTTCAATTCTCTGGGATTTAAAGGTATGAGTGAAATTGCTCAGTTATATAGCCACTGGATGCATAACCTTTTGAGAAATGGCCTAACTTCTCAAAAACTTTTTTACCACTTGACATTCTCCTGATCAAGATACGAGGATTCCAATTTCTCCACATCATTGCCGACACCTACTTATCGTCTAACTTCTAGCTATGTCATTAGAGGATACGAAGTGGTATTTTCCTGTGGTTTTGGTTTGCATTTTCCTAATAACTAATGATGGGTTTCCTTGTAGCTCAACTGATACACGGGGGTCTTTTTTTTTTCTCTCTCGATTGCATTGGATCTTAGTTGAAGCATGTGAGCTTAGTCACAGTATGTTATGTGGGATCTTGGTTCCCTGACCAGGGATTGAACCTGCACCCCCTGTATTGGAACGCAGATTCTTACCCACTTGACCACCAGGGAAGTCTCTGTAAGGAGTTGTTATATGTTGATCCTATGTCCTGCAGCCTTGCTGAAGTCATTTATTATCTCTAGGAAGATTCTTTAGTTTGGATTCCTTCAGATTTTCTATGTACAAGGTCATGCCATCTGTTAAAATAATCTTTTCTTTCCCCAAATTTTTTTGAGTCTTGCTTCCTCTTTTCCTTCAAGGTGGTTTTTAACAATTGAGATATAATTCACATTCCATAAAATATACCCACTTAAAACACAATTCAGTGTTCATTAATATATTCACGAGGCTATGCATCCTCTATCTAATTCCAGAATATTTTCATCAGCCCAATGAGAAACACCATTCCCACTAGCTGTCCCTTTGCACTCTCTGTTCCTGTTCTTACCAACCCCTCAACCACTTTTCTTCTGTATAGATTTGCCTCTTCTGAACACTTTGTAGAAATAGAATCAAACAGTATGTGTTTTTGTGTGTCTGACTTTCATATCTTTGCATAATGTTTTCAAGGTTCATCCATGTTGCAGCATTTGTCAGTACTTCATTCCTTTCTAGAGCTGAACACTATTCCACTGCATGGATATAACCAGTTTTGCTTATCCATTAATTACCTGATGGATATTTGAATTGTTTCCTCTTTTTGGCTAATATAAATAATGCTGCTATGAATGTTCATGTACAAGTTTTTGTGTAAACAAATATTTTCAATTCTCTGGGATTTAAAGGTATGAGTGAAATTGCTCAGTTATATAGCCACTGGATGCATAACCTTTTGAGAAATGGCCTAACTTCTCAAAAACTTTTTTACCACTTGACATTCTCCTGATCAAGATACGAGGATTCCAATTTCTCCACATCATTGCCGACACCTACTTATCGTCTAACTTCTAGCTATGTCATTAGAGGATACGAAGTGGTATTTTCCTGTGGTTTTGGTTTGCATTTTCCTAATAACTAATGATGGGTTTCCTTGTAGCTCAACTGATACACGGGGGTCTTTTTTTTTTCTCTCTCGATTGCATTGGATCTTAGTTGAAGCATGTGAGCTTAGTCACAGTATGTTATGTGGGATCTTGGTTCCCTGACCAGGGATTGAACCTGCACCCCCTGTATTGGAACGCAGATTCTTACCCACTTGACCACCAGGGAAGTCTCTGTAAGGAGTTGTTATATGTTGATCCTATGTCCTGCAGCCTTGCTGAAGTCATTTATTATCTCTAGGAAGATTCTTTAGTTTGGATTCCTTCAGATTTTCTATGTACAAGGCCATGCCATCTGCAAAAAAAGAAAAAAAACATATAATTTTACTGCTTCCTCTCTAATATGGATGCATTTTATTTCACTATTTTCCTAATTGTACTCACTACAACTTCCAAAACAATATTAAACAGAAGTGGTGAGAGTAGACGTTCTTGGCTTGTTTTATTTTTGTTTTATTTTTTTTTTCAATTTTTGGCCTGTTGTATTATTTATTTATTTTCATCCATCTTTATTCTTTGGCATGTGTGGGCCTCCCATTGCAGTGGCCTCTCTTGTTGCAAAGCACCGGCTCTGGGTGTATTAGCTCCAGAGCGCTGGCTTGTGATTGGACACAGCGGTCCGCTCCGCAGCACATGAGAGCTTCCTGGGCCAGGGTTGGAACCCGTGCCTCTTGCACTGCAAGGCTGATTCTTACCCACTGGACCACCAGGGAAGCTCTTGGTTTGTTCTTTATCACAGCATTTCACCACTAGGTCTTTCTGCATTAAACATAATATTAGTTGTGGGATTTTTACCATTGTCCTTTATAATAATGAGGCAATTCTCTTCTTTATCCAGCTTTTTGAGTATTTTTATTACGAAAGGTGTTGGATTTTTTTCTAATGTTTTTTTCTGCGTCTATTGAAATGATCATGTTGTTTTATTTTTGATTATATCAATATGATACATTGCATTGATTGAGTTTCTTACTTTGAACCAGCAGTGTCCTTTGATAAACAAAAGTTCTTGATCTAAATATAGATGAATTTATCCTTCTTTTATTTTAGGTTTTATATGTTTTGCCTTGTATAAGAACTCTTTGTCTACCCCAAGATCACAAAGTTACTTCCCTATATATTTTTATATATTTTGTGGCTTTATCGTTCACATTAGATCCACAGTCCATCTTGAATTGATTTTTTCTGTAGAGTGTTTATAGAGATCAACATAAATTTTGTCCATATTGATTTCCAATTGACCCAGCACTGTTTATTGAAAAGATCATCCTTTCCTGTTGTTTTGATGACAAAAATGTCACTCTTGTCACAAATTGAGCCTGTGTGTATATTCTAGGCTCTCTATTCTGTTTCATTGATCATTTGTCTAATCTGGCCCCCGTGCCATGTTGTCTTCATGGTTGAGCTTTATAACCAGGCTTGATAATAGTGTAAATCCTCTATTTTGTTGTTTTTCCTCAAGGTTAGCTTGGCTATTTGGGGCACATTATATTGCTGTATAAATTTTATAGTCAACTTGGGAATTTACACACACACACACACACACACACACCCCCATACACAATCTGGAAATTTTATTGAGATTACAATGAGTCTACAGATCAATTTTTGACATTTTTAGAGAGACTGAGGATCCATTTGTGTTCATTAGTAAGGAGTCTTTTGAGCCTTGTCTTTTCTATGATTTATACAATGGAGATAAATTAAAAATAGAAATAACATTTAAAATAATTACTATATGCTAGATGCTTCAGCTTAGTGCTCAATGGGTATTATCTGACTTTATCAAAAAAATTTTGTCAGAAACTATGAGACTTCCCTGAAGAAAGCCATCACACTTCATTAAAGGCATAAAAACAGTATCTGAACAAGTTGTGAGGAACAGTATGTCATTGGATGGGGAAAAATTAATCATTATTAAAAGTGTCAGTGATTTTCAAGGAAATATTTACCTTAAGCTAATTCTATTCAGAATATCAACAATGCTTTTCTAGAGCTGTACAAAAGCATTTTAGCACTTATGTTTTTAAAAATTCTAAGTGTTTTAGAATTGATAACAAAAATCTTTACTTTCAAAAAGAGAGTATTAAGATTGTTCTATCAGATATTACTTTCCAAAATACAAATGCAAGAAAAAACAAAATGCAAATGTAATAACTTTTTTTTTTTAAGATTTATTTATTTATTTTGGGCGGGGGTTGGGTTGGGGAGGGAGGGGAGCGGGCGGGCCACTTCTATTGGTCTTTCATTTCTCCATTTTCATCCGTCTTTGTTCTTTGGCTCCTGCAGGCCTCCCATCGCGGTGGCGTCTGTTGTCGCAGAGCACCAGCTCTGGGCGCATGCGCTCCAGAGCTCCGGCTCGGTTATTGGACACATCAGTCCAGCTGCTCCACGGCACGTGGGATCCTCCCAGGCCAGGGATCAAACCGGCGCCCCTTGCACCGCAAGGCTGTGTCCTTATCCACTGGACCACCAGGGGAAGCCCTGTAATTACTTTTAAAACTATATAGTTTGGCTCACAGATAAGCTCGCAGATCAGAAGACCAGAAAGTGAAAAAAGATCTAGGTGTATATTCAAATCTGGTACATGATAAAGAGCATTTTTGCTCCGTGCAGAGAAGATGGTTTATTTAATTAATATAGTTGGCATAATTGGCTATTGATCTGAGAAAATCCCACCTCAATGATCTAGATCAATTTTTGACATTTTTAGAGAGACTGAGGATCCATTTGTGTTCATTAGTAAGGAGTCTTTTGAGCCTTGTCTTTTCTATGATTTATACAATGGAGATAAATTAAAAATAGAAATAACATTTAAAATAATTACTATATGCTAGATGCTTCAGCTTAGTGCTCAATGGGTATTATCTGACTTTATCAAAAAAATTTTGTCAGAAACTATGAGACTTCCCTGAAGAAAGCCATCACACTTCATTAAAGGCATAAAAACAGTATCTGAACAAGTTGTGAGGAACAGTATGTCATTGGATGGGGAAAAATTAATCATTATTAAAAGTGTCAGTGATTTTCAAGGAAATATTTACCTTAAGCTAATTCTATTCAGAATATCAACAATGCTTTTCTAGAGCTGTACAAAAGCATTTTAGCACTTATGTTTTTAAAAATTCTAAGTGTTTTAGAATTGATAACAAAAATCTTTACTTTCAAAAAGAGAATATTAAGATTGTTCTATCAGATATTACTTTCCAAAATACAAATGCAAGAAAAAACAAAATGCAAATGTAATAACTTTTTTTTTTTTAAGATTTATTTATTTATTTTGGGCGGGGGTTGGGTTGGGGAGGGAGGGGAGCGGGCGGGCCACTTCTATTGGTCTTTCATTTCTCCATTTTCATCCGTCTTTGTTCTTTGGCTCCTGCAGGCCTCCCATCGCGGTGGCGTCTGTTGTCGCAGAGCACCAGCTCTGGGCGCATGCGCTCCAGAGCTCCGGCTCGGTTATTGGACACATCAGTCCAGCTGCTCCACGGCACGTGGGATCCTCCCAGGCCAGGGATCAAACCGGCGCCCCTTGCACCGCAAGGCTGTGTCCTTATCCACTGGACCACCAGGGGAAGCCCTGTAATTACTTTTTAAAACTATATAGTTTGGCTCACAGATAAGCTCGCAGATCAGAAGACCAGAAAGTGAAAAAAGATCTAGGTGTATATTCAAATCTGGTACATGATAAAGAGCATTTTTGCTCCGTGCAGAGAAGATGGTTTATTTAATTAATATAGTTGGCATAATTGGCTATTGATCTGAGAAAAATCCCACCTCCAATCATGAATAGAATCATTATGAATGGATTACAACTTGAAACAAAAAATAATAGAATCAATTTAGGAGGAAATTTGCATAGTCTCAAGACTAGGAAAGGGAGAAGTACCTATGCAATCTAGGGAATCCAGAATCCATAGGAGAAAAGACTAACAAGTGGAAGTATAAAAAGTTAAAATGCAAAGACAAATTGAAGAAAGTATTTGCAACTTTCTTGACTCACAAGTGAAAGTCCATAAAATATTAATACAAGGAGCTCTTGCAACTGATTGTTTTTAAAGTTCAACCCAATAGAAACATGAGCAAAGAGTATGACTGGCAATACACAGGAAGGGAAATTAAAATGGCCAACAAAACTTGAAAAGCTCTCTAGACTCTCTACTAGACAGGAAACTTACAGTTTATACCAACATGATCACATTTTCCCCACAATTTATATTGGTAACAATTTAAGGCACATTTAGTGCTTATGAAGGCATAGAGGAAACAGACCCTCTTATACAATGCTAGCAGATGGGAGAATTGCTTCCTTTTGGTTAAGGAAGCTGACATCAGTTAAAATGTCAAATGTATATACATTGTGAATCCAGCAAATTTGTTTGGTGAATGTTAAATTTCAAAGAACCTATGTTCACAGATGGCATCTTGCAGTTATGGAAGAATAATTTAGATCTATGATATGGATTATATAGATTAAATTGAAAAAGCAAATTGAAAAGTAATATTATAGACTCTTAATAACATACAGTTAACAACAATTATTATACAGGAGGATCGATGGTAAGTGATTCACGTGGAAACATCAGGAGCAATGAGGCTGTGCCACATTGGTCCTGGTTTATTGATGTAGCCCGGAAGGGTCACAGAGCAGGTGTGTGGTGGAGTTGGTACTGGAACCCAAGTCACTGATTCACATCTGTGTTGGTAACCTGTTTGGAATTTTGCATGTTGATACCATTTTTAAATATGATCCGATTTTAGGGAAAAAGAAAAAAAAACTGTATATATGAAATATTTGTAAATGAAATGTGTGAAAGAATGCAGTAATGCATTCTTTCAGTTATGAGGATTCTCACTAGAATGCTGATTCCTGGACCTCACTCCCAGAGATTCTGATGTGATGAGCGTGGGTGTAGCCTGGGCATCAGATTTTTACAGGCTCCTTGGGTGATTTTTAATGTGTGGCAAAGTCCGAGAACCACTGGCATTGATCGCTAGGACCTGATGCCCAGCTTTGGAACAGTTTGGCCCACGGATCTGCGAAGCTATTTTTGCAATTGTCCCGTTTACCACTAGATGGGGTATTGTCCACACAACAGTAATTCAGCAACCAGGTTTCTGCAGACCTTGTTTTGGTAGAAGTGGAAAAACATCCAGGAAGCATAGAGAAATTGGGGGACCAGATCTGCAGCCAGGTATTTTGCCAGGCTTTGATCTCACGCTATATTTTGTAGTTAGCATACATCTTTGTAAAGTTCTGGGAAGAAATTCTCATCACTTTAAGCCTGATTTTCCCACAATTTATATTGGTAACAATTTAAGGCACATTTAGTGCTTATGAAGGCATAGAGGAAACAGACCCTCTTATACAATGCTAGCAGATGGGAGAATTGCTTCCTTTTGGTTAAGGAAGCTGACATCAGTTAAAATGTCAAATGTATATACATTGTGAATCCAGCAAATTTGTTTGGTGAATGTTAAATTTCAAAGAACCTATGTTCACAGATGGCATCTTGCAGTTATGGAAGAATAATTTAGATCTATGATATGGATTATATAGATTAAATTGAAAAAGCAAATTGAAAAGTAATATTATAGACTCTTAATAACATACAGTTAACAACAATTATTATACAGGAGGATCGATGGTAAGTGATTCACGTGGAAACATCAGGAGCAATGAGGCTGTGCCACATTGGTCCTGGTTTATTGATGTGGCCCGGAAGGGTCACACAGCAGGTGTGTGGTGGAGTTGGTACTGGAACCCAAGTCACTGATTCACATCTGTGATGGTAACCTGTTTGGAATTTTGCATGTTGATACCATTTTTAAACATGATCTGATTTTAGGGAAAAAGAAAAAAAAACTGTATATATGAAATATTTGTAAATGAAATGTGTGAAAGAATGCAGCAATGCATTCTTTCAGTTATGAGGATTCTCACTAGAATGCTGATTCCTGGACCTCACTCCCAGAGATTCTGATGTGATGAGCGTGGGTGTAGCCTGGGCATCAGATTTTTACAGGCTCTTTGGGTGATTTTTAATGTGTGGCAAAGTCCGAGAACCACTGGCATTGATCGCTAGGACCTGATGCCCAGCTTTGGAACAGTTTGGCCCGCGGATCTGCGAAGCTATTTTTGCAATTGTCCCGTTTACCACTAGATGGGGTATTGTCCACACAACAGTAATTCAGCAACCAGGTTTCTGCAGACCTTGTTTTGGTAGAAGTGGAAAAAACATCCAGGAAGCATAGAGAAATTGCGGGGGACCAGATCTGCAGCCAGGTATTTTGCCAGGCTTTGATCTCACGCTATATTTTGTAGTTAGCATACATCTTTGTAAAGTTCTGGGAAGAAATTCTCATCACTTTTTAAGCCTGATTTTCCTTCCAGTCAGAGAAGCAAGTTTCTTTCTCTTCTTCCAGTGTCTGTGTCTTTTCTTGGACATGACCTACCAAAGTCATTCTTCATGGAAAGGCCACACCCTCTGTTGTTTGGCTGCAAGGGTGAAATGCAATGAGGCTCTTTGGAAATCTCCTAATTAAAAGTACATAATTGATTGTGTAGTAAACAGCCCGGAGGGCAATATTTAAAACCTACTTATAGATTCAGATTAGTGGTGGGAATAAATAGGGCAATCAGGAGAAAACTGTTGAGTTAAGAAGGTTCTCATCCCCCTAACACACAAATGTCTGACTTTTCCAGAAAAAAGGTATCTCTGCGCTTAATTTTTCTCCCTTTGATCTCAAAATAAACACCAACCTGCACACTTCTTGGTCATGCACTGTTGATTCATTAAAGAGCAGTATGCTGATTTCCTGTAAATGCTTAACTCATAATGATTATGGGCAAAGTCAAGAAATGTAATTTAAGGAAAAATTTGCAATAAAATTAGCCTGAAAACGAAGTGTAATTACTGTATCAGTGTTTCCACTATTTGGAGCTTTTCCCATTGGAATTTATGAATAATGTTCTTAGTGGATGTACAATTTACGTGTTACTCCGAACAAAGAACAAGGAGGAGATGGAAGCTGGGTCCCAGAGCAGGAAATTAATGTGAAGGCCTTGAGATTTCTGTCATAGCTATCCATTCACAAAGCAATCTATAAACTATGATTCCCTGTGGACCAACCCACCAAGCTCTGTACCATAACCTATGCTAGTCAGGGTTCCCCAGTGAAACAAAACCAAAAGGGAATGTGTTTATGTAATCACATGTGTATGCGTGTGTGTGTACACATATATATGATTTATTTTAAGGAACTGACAATTTCTTAAAATAAATTTCTCCACAATATGGAAGTTGAGAAGTTCCAAGGTCTGAGGTCAGCAAACTGGAGACCCAGAATAACTGATGGCATAAATTCTAGTGCAAGTCCAAAGGCAGAAGATCATTGCCTCAGCTAGGAGACCATTAAAATGAATTCTGTCTTCTTCGGCCTTTTTTTTCCCCCTATTTGGGCCTTCAGTGGATTGGATGGAAACCCAATAGCTTTCTCAGAGTGTGTTCACAGAATTTTAGTTCCTTGGAATAGAAATTAGAAACAGTTAATACAGGCAGTTTGGTATAAAAGGATTCCAATGTTGAATAAGTTTGGAAAATCCTGAGTGAAATAGTTAAAGAGACTTCCTCTCTGTAGCGCTTGTCAAAGTTTTTAAAATGTCAGTGTGAGTATCTAAGAGGTGATACTTTGTGAAGCTTTCCAAACGTATTTAACACAGTTTCTTGTTTGGTATTAGCACCTCTCTAAATACTAGAATAGTGTTTTATAAAGTACTGTGGGGCAGAAACTGTATTTTATCTGATTTTGTACCCCAGCCTCTAGGTCAGTGCCTGACAGACAGAAGGGACCAGATGAATGTTTGAGGTTGTATTCAGTGAAATGTAATTTAAGGAAAAATTTGCAATAAAATTAGCCTGAAAACGAAGTGTAATTACTGTATCAGTGTTTCCACTATTTGGAGCTTTTCCCATTGGAATTTATGAATAATGTTCTTAGTGGATGTACAATTTACGTGTTACTCCGAACAAAGAACAAGGAGGAGATGGAAGCTGGGTCCCAGAGCAGGAAATTAATGTGAAGGCCTTGAGATTTCTGTCATAGCTATCCATTCACAAAGCAATCTATAAACTATGATTCCCTGTGGACCAACCCACCAAGCTCTGTACCATAACCTATGCTAGTCAGGGTTCCCCAGTGAAACAAAACCAAAAGGGAATGTGTTTATGTAATCACATGTGTATGCGTGTGTGTGTACACATATATATGATTTATTTTAAGGAACTGACAATTTCTTAAAATAAATTTCTCCACAATATGGAAGTTGAGAAGTTCCAAGGTCTGAGGTCAGCAAACTGGAGACCCAGAATAACTGATGGCATAAATTCTAGTGCAAGTCCAAAGGCAGAAGATCATTGCCTCAGCTAGGAGACCATTAAAATGAATTCTGTCTTCTTCGGCCTTTTTTTTCCCCCTATTTGGGCCTTCAGTGGATTGGATGGAAACCCAATAGCTTTCTCAGAGTGTGTTCACAGAATTTTAGTTCCTTGGAATAGAAATTAGAAACAGTTAATACAGGCAGTTTGGTATAAAAGGATTCCAATGTTGAATAAGTTTGGAAAATCCTGAGTGAAATAGTTAAAGAGACTTCCTCTCTGTAGCGCTTGTCAAAGTTTTTAAAATGTCAGTGTGAGTATCTAAGAGGTGATACTTTGTGAAGCTTTCCAAACGTATTTAACACAGTTTCTTGTTTGGTATTAGCACCTCTCTAAATACTAGAATAGTGTTTTATAAAGTACTGTGGGGCAGAAACTGTATTTTATCTGATTTTGTACCCCAGCCTCTAGGTCAGTGCCTGACAGACAGAAGGGACCAGATGAATGTTTGAGGTTGTATTCAATGAAATGGTGAATGATGAATTAAAGGGTAGGAGAGATGTGGCCAAACCGTAAACTAATGCTGCACATGACTAGCCTGAGACTATGGCAAGGACTTCTTAGCCCACTTCTGTGCTGTGCTGTGCTTAGTTGCTCAGTCATGTCTGACTCTTTGTGACTCTTAGGGACTGTAGCCCGGCAGGCTTCTCTGTCCATGGGATTCTGTAGGCAAGAATACTGGAGTGGGTTGCCATGCCCTCCTCCAGGGGATCTTCCCAAAGCTAGGATCAAATCAGGTCTTCCGCATTGCAGGCGGATTCTTTACCATCTGAAACACCAGGAAACCTAAGAATGCTGGAGTGGGTAGCCTTTCTCTTCTCCAGGGGATCTTCCTGACATAGGAATTGAACCAGGTTCTCCTGCATTGCAGGTGGATTCCTTACCAGCTGAGCTACCAGGGAAACCCAGCCCACTCCTAAAGGGCCAGAAAATCTGAAGAAGATTTTAGGGATGTTGCAGTCAGAACCTAAGCTCTCACCATTATGGAAGATGCCCCAGGGAAGACAAGGTGAAGCAGATGCTGCCCGTGTCCTGCCTAACTCCTCTGTTCCTTCCAACTGCGGCGTCTGAATTTCTGTCTAATGTTTTCTTTTGCTGCAAGAGCCAGCTTTGCTATCCATTCAGCCGGCCCTGGGAGCTGCTCTCGTCAATGATCAGCTGGAATTGGTGTATCAATACCCTAGCTCTCCACGCTTCATATGGGCTGACTCAGCCTCTGTGTTTCACCACTCCCAGCTCCATGGGTTAAGATCACCCGTGCAGGAAATAGTTAAAGGATTCTTCTCTCTGTAGCGCTTGTCAAAGTTTTTAAAATGTCAGTGTGAGTATCTAAGAGGTGATACTTTGTGAAGCTTTCCAAACGTATTTAACACAGTTTCTTGTTTGGTATTAGCACCTCTCTAAATACTAGAATAGTGTTTTATAAAGTACTGTGGGGCAGAAACTGTATTTTATCTGATTTTGTACCCCAGCCTCTAGGTCAGTGCCTGACAGACAGAAGGGACCAGATGAATGTTTGAGGTTGTATTCAATGAAATGGTGAATGATGAATTAAAGGGTAGGAGAGATGTGGCCAAACCGTAAACTAATGCTGCACATGACTAGCCTGAGACTATGGCAAGGACTTCTTAGCCCACTTCTGTGCTGTGCTGTGCTTAGTTGCTCAGTCATGTCTGACTCTTTGTGACTCTTAGGGACTGTAGCCCGGCAGGCTTCTCTGTCCATGGGATTCTGTAGGCAAGAATACTGGAGTGGGTTGCCATGCCCTCCTCCAGGGGATCTTCCCAAAGCTAGGATCAAATCAGGTCTTCCGCATTGCAGGCGGATTCTTTACCATCTGAAACACCAGGGAAACCTAAGAATGCTGGAGTGGGTAGCCTTTCTCTTCTCCAGGGGATCTTCCTGACATAGGAATTGAACCAGGTTCTCCTGCATTGCAGGTGGATTCCTTACCAGCTGAGCTACCAGGGAAACCCAGCCCACTCCTAAAGGGCCAGAAAATCTGAAGAAGATTTTAGGGATGTTGCAGTCAGAACCTAAGCTCTCACCATTATGGAAGATGCCCCAGGGAAGACAAGGTGAAGCAGATGCTGCCCGTGTCCTGCCTAACTCCTCTGTTCCTTCCAACTGCGGCGTCTGAATTTCTGTCTAATGTTTTCTTTTGCTGCAAGAGCCAGCTTTGCTATCCATTCAGCCGGCCCTGGGAGCTGCTCTCGTCAATGATCAGCTGGAATTGGTGTATCAATACCCTAGCTCTCCACGCTTCATATGGGCTGACTCAGCCTCTGTGTTTCACCACTCCCAGCTCCATGGGTTAAGATCCATCTGCAGTGCAGGAGATAGGAAATGTGTGTTCAGTCCCTGGGTCTGGAAGATTCCCTGGAGAAGCAAGTGGCAACCCATTCCAGTATTCTTGCCTGAAAAATTCCATGGACAGAGGAGCCTGGAGGGATATGGTCTATAGGGTGGAAAAGAGCTGGACATGACTGACTAAGCACAGAAACCTACAGCACCCAGAGCAGCAGCTTGATAAGGCCCTGGCCCAGCCCCAGCCTTGCCTTACGTCCCCACCCTGCTGCGAGAATACCAGGAAACCCCTGTCACATGTGTTATGCTACCTGCTTCTGATTCTCGTCGGCGTTCTGCTTATGAGGGACCCTGAAAATGACAGTGCTCACTTTCTATGGGCTCTTACCTGTCTTGACTCATCCTAAACGACAGGACTCAAGATCCCTGGGAATTCCCCTAAATTAAAGGGAATCCTCCTGCTGGGTCACAGCCCCGCTGATCACTTGCAGCCATCCCAGTGCATGCCCCAATCAGGCGTTCAGTGGGTTTTAAGGAGAGACTCAGGAACGCACCCTGTTCTGGACCAGGCACTGCGGGTACAAAAGTGAGAGAGACGGGCTTGGGACAAGTCCTCAGGAAGCTCCCCAGCTTTTAGGGAAGATAAACACAGATCACATTATCACACAAATCAACACACAGTGATAATCTTTAGCAAGCGCTAAAAAGTAAAACCCTTGGGTGCCATGAAGGAGAGTAACAGAAGAGCCTAATCCAACCTCAGGCTTCCCAGGGGAGCTGGACTTCCTGTTGAGACACAGAGGTGTATAGGAACTGGGTGCGGGGAAGTGGGGCGGACAGATCCGGCAGAGGCTACAGCTTATGCCAAGCCCCTGGGTCAAGGGGCGGCCTCCTTTCCATGCCAGTCATCCTGGTAGGTGGGCCTCCCTGGGTTTCAGAAGCCATTGATCCCATCCAGGGGGCAGGAGGAGAAGCAGGGCCACAGAGCTCCCTTCCTATCTCTGTGCCGAACTCTGCTGTCCTCTGGGGATCATGGAGGCTCACGGATGTCTCCCCTGCAGAGGGAGGTGTCCACCAGCTCCTCTCACTCTGAATGAGAATTGTACCCCCAGGCCCCTTAGAAATGGGCTTGCTTTGGCCAGTGAAATGTGAACAGAAGTGATAAAGTTCACTTCCTCGAGGAGGGCTTTGTGTGAGCTGAGGCACAACTGCGGGGCTCTTCCCCCTCTGCCACGGCAACTGGCAGTGTTCCAGCCGGGTCAGCTCTGTCTGTCTAGGATGGCTGTGACGCATCAGCTGACCTTCAATAGTCGTGTAGCATAAGCAAGAAATAAACCTTTGTTGCTCTAAGAGACTGCAGTTTCAGGGTTCCTGCCGTGGCATGCTCCAGTCAATCCTGATGAACAAACCCTGTGAAAACTGCTCCAGGGAAGGCCCTCGGAGCTCACCCAGGCAGGGTAGTACAGTGGTTACCATGCCATCCCTGGGACCTGTTGGCTTGCATTTGCATCCTGGCTCTGCTACCTTCGCGCTGAGATAGGGGGCAAGTTGCTAAAACTCTCCATGCCTCTGCTTCTTCATCTATAAAATAGAATCATTGTATTTACTGCATATTCTTGAGAGAATTGTGTAAGTTCACTCATGAAAAGAGCTTGGAAAATTGCCAGGCACAGAGTAAGTGCTCAATAAATATCAGCCTTAATATTAACATTTCTTTAAAAAAATAAACCGCAGGTGGCCGAGATCCTTCCTTAGGAAATTTCGCTGGCATCAGGCCTTCAGGAGAGAAGCCCTTAGAAGGTTCTACAGGCAAACTCAGATGTCTGCAAAGAGAGGCAGTGGCATCTACGTGTTTAGCTCTTTTTTTCACGTTTGATAGGGGCCCAGGTCCCAAGAAAAACTCCATAATAACAATGGTGCAGCTGCAGTGACGACAGCTGATGCTCTGCGTCTGTGCTGGGGGCGTGGGTAATAGGGTGCTGCTGAGGGAGAGGAGCATGGGAGAGCATGCCCCATCCAAAGAGGCTGCTGGGGTCATTCACAATGCAGTGCCAGTGTGCTAGATTTTCAGAGGTGTGTTTTTCTGAGTAGGAGATTTGGCTTTTAAAATGAGAACTCATTTCTTTATGGAAAGAGTGACATGGAAATCTGTGCTATCATATGTAAAAGAGATACCCATTGTGAATAAGCTGTAAGACTAAGCAAGCTTGCATGGGGGCTATGCAATAACCTGGAAGGGTGGGACGGTCGGGTGGGGGAGGACTCAGGTGGGTGGTGTCAGCCATATACCTGTGACTGATTTGGGATTATGCATAGCTGTAAACAGCAAAACTCTGTAAAAGACCATAACAATAACTTCACTGTACACCTGAAACTAATTCAACATTGTAAATCAACTATAGTCCAATTAAAAAAAAAAAACAAAAACACTGTGTAGGGCAAACACATCATATTAGGAAGTTGAAGGCAGTCTGTGGCATTCATCTCTTCCTTGGAGCAGATGTTCAAACATTTGCATCACTAAATGTTTGAGTGCTTGTTTAAATGGCTTTTCCAGAACCTAGGTAAGATCTCCCCAAAGATTCACTTCAGCTTCCACTTTCTGCAAACAGAAAATCGCTCCCATTTTTGGAATAGCAATCTTCTCAGGATCTACCACTGTCTTAAAGTCACCCAGACAGTGGTCCCTGCTTAGTCTGAGTTCAGACCAACATGAGTGATGTGAATACAAAGACTTGGGGGCAGTCTTTGGGAAAAGTAGCTCGTCTAGCCTCAACAGGGGGCAGACTGGGGGGTGCCAGTGCAAGCCAGCCCCATGTCCCCACCAGCTCCACAAGTCTCTCAGAGCTGATGTCTGGAAGGTGAAGGCTTCTGAGGCAATGTTGAGGAAGTGGTCCCACCACAGCTCAGGAGCAATGCTGCCTACCATCCACTTGTCCTTTTTAGAATCTGTCCACGTCCCTGCCTCTTCAATGGTCAGCCAGCAGCAGATGTGTGCAGTGCCGGAGAGTGGGGTGGGGGTCTTCCCACTTCTTCCCTGCTGTCCCACGTGATAGAGAAAGGTCAGAGAGTTTAGGAAGCCACCCCCCAACTCTTGCCTGTTACCCTTGGCCTGGGAAGACCTTAATTTTACATCAGTAAAGCAGCAGGATCCTTCAAAACAATTACCAGTGACTTCTGAGTTGACACCAAGCAGATCACTGAGAATTTTTTTGATGATTCAGTCTCTTCTCTGTACCGTAGGTATAATAATAGCATCTTCAGAGAGTCACATGTCACATAACTCATTAGTATCTCTAAAAGCCCGTGAGCTTCTTAGCGGGAGAGATGGCTTACTCCGCCTTGCACCACTATCTACGACCCCGATCCTGTACAAGAATGTCTGCATTTTCTGGTAACAGAATGAGTGAAATTCTTTTGAGAAATGTGCTTTATAATGCTTCACGATGATGCATTAATACTTCACACGACTGTCAGTGTTTCTCACTGCAATTTATCTTTCCATGTGGGTTTTCCCAAACAGAGATGGCAGATTTTTTTCTTTGCCGTCCGACCTCAATTATAATTCCAACCTTCGTCTGATTTCTTGCTTGCGGTCTAAACACATAGCCTCACACAAACATAGGAACAAATTGGTTTTTAATCATGTTGAAGAAGGAGAGTAGAGCGTCCTGGCTAGGTAATGCAATGTAGAGAGTCTAATGTTCTGGAAGAACAAAAAAACCTTTCTAAAGACTTCTTTCCACAGGGTCATCCTCATTCATATTAAAAGACATTTGCTGTCACTTTAAGAGATGAAGCACTGTAACATGTCTGCAACTAGTGCAGAACAAATTAATTTCTTTCAGGTGGGTTCCTGGCAGCAGCCAGGGGATGCTCTTGGTTACACCTCCGTCCTTCCAGCAGGTGCACTGGGACTAGCTCTTTCTTCTGTGGGGATCTGAAGGCATGGCAAGGGCTCATTACCTCCAAGGAGAAAGGAGCAAGGTATTCTCCCATCTCTTCCAGGAGCCCCCAGAAGCAAACGACATGGGCATTAAACACAAGATGAGGAGCTGGTTACTTCTGTATTCTTTTGTTACTCTCCCAGTATTCTTGGCCCTACACTTACAAGAGTGGGTGTATTGGCTGGAGGGGCCTGGGGATCAGACATGGGGTCCATCGACACATGTTTACTAGCCCCTGGGATGGTAAGACGTACTTGAGACACCAGGGGTCAAGAAGCCAGCCCGCTCTGGGCAATTGTCATGGGAACCAGCTGCTGGTGCTCCCCAAACATTGACTAATGAAAACACAGCAGTACAGTGCCAACCCAACTCTGAACAGTCAGATGTCTTCTCTTACTGGCTGGTGCCTGTACCTTTTGGATTATTCAATATTTTGAAAATTGCCCCTGTCCATGGGCATGGAAAAAGTTTACACGTCCCAATCATCCATGTGCATGAACTCATTAATACAGGTTTCTTTTGTAGGAACTATTGGTATGTCCCATTTCACAGGTGAGGAAACTGAGGCTCCAATGACCTCATTTGAGATCAGTCAACCAGCCAGAAAGAGAGGATTCTCCTCCATGAGGCAGGATTCCAGGCTGAGTCACTCATCTTTATGTTCCCAAATCTGTGCTTAGTAAATAGTCCCTGGATGAATGAACAAAAGATTAAATACCCAAATGGCTGTCCAAGGGCCCAAACTATTCAATTTCATGGAATAAGGGGCCTTCTGATTTCTCATATTTTGCCTCCTCTTCCAGCCCCTAAAAACTGAGTAGCTCTGAGCAAAGCAGACTGACAGGGGAGCCAAGATCACATAGCATCCTGACCTTCGCTAGGAAAGATACACCTCCTTCCCTACCATGGCCTCCATTCAAGCTCCATTCACCCTGAGGTTCTAGCAGCCCCACAGGCGGGTATGATATCAGCTCTGTCCTCACTGGCTATGTGTCCTTGACCCTGTCTCTGAGTCTCCACTTCCTCATCTGTAAAATGGAACACATAATATAGCTTACTGTGCAGACTGGATGAGCCCAGGTTTCTGTGGGGTTTAGCATGGCGATCCTGTTACAGTAACAGAGCAATTGCAGAAAATGTCTCACAGAATGTGTGTAGGGACTTCTCTGTGCTAGTTTCTCTACTGTTGGGTATTCGAAAGTTTTAGACTAATTTTTTTTTAGAATAAAGAGACCCATAACAGGTACCTCAGTGAGGCATTAGAACTTGTTTCCAAGGGAAAAGGAGGTAGAGGCCGCATGAGGGCTCTGACAAGTCTGGAAGGGATGGAGACGGTGGTGCAGAGTCATGCAGAAAAGCCAATATTTCCTCCCTGTGCACAGGAGGTTTGTCAAGTTCTCAGCAAAAAGAAGACCTGCCTCAAAGTTCCAAGCTGAATCTACTAAAGCAACAATGAAAGCCCCATTGTTGAGAATCCAGAAAAGCCAAGAGTTTGGTCATGAGAATGTCCTTATTCACCTTTTATCTCTCCAGGATTCATGTGCATTCTTCCAACCCCACCCCCTTCCCAAAGCCATTGCTCTCAGACCCCTCCTCTCAGTGACCCACAAGGCCCACGGCCCTCACCGTCAGCAGGCATAACTTTTGTTGTGAGGCACGCTCAGTGAAGCACCCAACTCCACTCGTGGTAGATGGAAATGAGGTTTATTTAGGCTGGCGCCAATGACCACCCACAAGGAACTAAGTTTCCTGCGAGGGGCCCCACTGGAGGTAAAGGGCGGTTTTTTAAAAGGCTGGTCCAATAAATGGCGCAAGACCCTTTCTCCTTTGATTGAGATTAGCCACACATGTTCATTCCCTCTTACAATCATCAGAATAGTCTAGGGGCTTCTTTGTTAATCATAGTCAGTTACAATCAACAGACAACAATCAATGATAACAGATGAATCTTTAACCAGTAACCATCAGTAAACCGTTATGCACTCCCTTTTACACGTTCTCCTTGGTTCTTTTTGACCCCCGATGTTTAATCCATTTCTGGGGTCTGTACCATCCCTGCTTGCCCAGATGGTCATTCAAATGACAGAACTTGGAGAAGGGCTCTGGGCTAGTGCTAGGTGCGGTCCGTTCTTTTTCTAGACAATGAGATTGGAGTTGGGCCACGGACTCGCTGTAAAATGGAACACATAATATAGCTTACTGTGCAGACTGGATGAGCCCAGGTTTCTGTGGGGTTTAGCATGGCGATCCTGTTACAGTAACAGAGCAATTGCAGAAAATGTCTCACAGAATGTGTGTAGGGACTTCTCTGTGCTAGTCTCTCTACTGTTGCGTATTCGAAAGTTTTAGACTAATTTTTTTTTAGAATAAAGAGACCCATAACAGGTACCTCAGTGAGGCATTAGAACTTGTTTCCAAGGGAAAAGGAGGTAGAGGCCGCATGAGGGCTCTGACAAGTCTGGAAGGGATGGAGACGGTGGTGCAGAGTCATGCAGAAAAGCCAATATTTCCTCCCTGTGCACAGGAGGTTTGTCAAGTTCTCAGCAAAAAGAAGACCTGCCTCAAAGTTCCAAGCTGAATCTACTAAAGCAACAATGAAAGCCCCATTGTTGAGAATCCAGAAAAGCCAAGAGTTTGGTCATGAGAATGTCCTTATTCACCTTTTATCTCTCCAGGATTCATGTGCATTCTTCCAACCCCACCCCCTTCCCAAAGCCATTGCTCTCAGACCCCTCCTCTCAGTGACCCACAAGGCCCACGGCCCTCACCGTCAGCAGGCATAACTTTTGTTGTGAGGCACGCTCAGTGAAGCACCCAACTCCACTCGTGGTAGATGGAAATGAGGTTTATTTAGGCTGGCGCCAATGACCACCCACAAGGAACTAAGTTTCCTGCGAGGGCCCGACTGGAGGTAAAGGGCGGTTTTTAAAGGCTGGTCCAATAAATGGCGCAAGACCCTTTCTCCTTTGATTGAGATTAGCCACACATGTTCATTCCCTCTTACAATCATCAGAATAGTCTAGGGGCTTCTTTGTTAATCATAGTCAGTTACAATCAACAGACAACAATCAATGATAACAGATGAATCTTTAACCAGTAACCATCAGTAAACCGTTATGCACTCCCTTTTACACGTTCTCCTTGGTTCTTTTTGACCCCCGATGTTTAATCCATTTCTGGGGTCTGTACCATCCCTGCTTGCCCAGATGGTCATTCAAATGACAGAACTTGGAGAAGGGCTCTGGGCTAGTGCTAGGTGCGGTCCGTTCTTTTTCTAGACAATGAGATTGGAGTTGACCACGGGACTCGCCTTGTGACATGGAGTTAGCTATGCAACTTGCTTTTGCTGATAAAACATGAGTGAAAATGAAGTGTGTCACTTCCAGGCAGGAGCTTTAAGAGCCAGCAAACCACTGGCCAAGCTCTTTCCAAGCTCTTTCTGTCATACAGTAGGCCGCATTCCAGCTACAGTTCTTGGGTCAGCCTGCATCCTGGAGTGAGGCTGACGGACGCAGGGCAGAGCCCCCAGACTCTCACCAATGAGGATGAGCATGGTTGAGAAATAAATCCTTTTGGTCTTGTGCCCCTGAGGTGTGGGCATTGTTTGTTAGCACGGCAGGACCTGACGGATGCAGACTAGATTTGGAGAGTGGAAAGGTTGTTAGAAGAAAAGCACAGGTCATGGCTAACGGTGGGTGACTGGCCGTCCCCCCGTCTGGGAGACAGAGCAGGTGGGGGTGAAGACGCACACTTTCCTGAGGGGGCCTCTTGCCACTTGGTGGAAAGCCTTCTGAGGAGGCCGTGTGGAGCACGTGACTGAACACAGCCAGGCTATGAGCCAGGATGGGAGGGGTGAGCTCTTAACTGCATTTCATCTTACCTCCGCAGCCGGTGCCACGGTTCCCTGCCCTTGGGGTGCATTCCCAGACCCACTTCAGCACCCCACTCCCCTGCCACCATGCAGGAACCTGACTGATCCTTTAAGACTCGGATTATGAGTGAAACTAGCGTGAACAGTTGTTGCCCTGTTTGTCCAAGAGTCAACCCATTTCCCTCTCTACCAATGCCTGCCACCTCTCGTGTGGTAATAAATATATACATTTGCAAATGTTTCTGGTCTGTATTTTTATAAACTCACCTAGAGAAAGATGCCAAAATTCTAAGTGTACAATTTAGCAAATTATCAGCAAGCCAAGACCCCCATAATTATCACTCAGCTGCCATGCCTTCCTCCATTTCTGGGGTCTGTACCATCCCTGCTTGCCCAGATGGTCATTCAAATGACAGAACTTGGAGAAGGGCTCTGGGCTAGTGCTAGGTGCGGTCCGTTCTTTTTCTAGACAATGAGATTGGAGTTGACCACGGGACTCGCCTTGTGACATGGAGTTAGCTATGCAACTTGCTTTTGCTGATAAAACATGAGTGAAAATGAAGTGTGTCACTTCCAGGCAGGAGCTTTAAGAGCCAGCAAACCACTGGCCAAGCTCTTTCCAAGCTCTTTCTGTCATACAGTAGGCCGCATTCCAGCTACAGTTCTTGGGTCAGCCTGCATCCTGGAGTGAGGCTGACGGACACAGGGCAGAGCCCCCAGACTCTCACCAATGAGGATGAGCATGGTTGAGAAATAAATCCTTTTGGTCTTGTGCCCCTGAGGTGTGGGCATTGTTTGTTAGCACGGCAGGACCTGACGGATGCAGACTAGATTTGGAGAGTGGAAAGGTTGTTAGAAGAAAAGCACAGGTCATGGCTAACGGTGGGTGACTGGCCGTCCCCCCGTCTGGGAGACAGAGCAGGTGGGGGTGAAGACGCACACTTTCCTGAGGGGGCCTCTTGCCACTTGGTGGAAAGCCTTCTGAGGAGGCCGTGTGGAGCACGTGACTGAACACAGCCAGGCTATGAGCCAGGATGGGAGGGGTGAGCTCTTAACTGCATTTCATCTTACCTCCGCAGCCGGTGCCACGGTTCCCTGCCCTTGGGGTGCATTCCCAGACCCACTTCAGCACCCCACTCCCCTGCCACCATGCAGGAACCTGACTGATCCTTTAAGACTCGGATTATGAGTGAAACTAGCGTGAACAGTTGTTGCCCTGTTTGTCCAAGAGTCAACCCATTTCCCTCTCTACCAATGCCTGCCACCTCTCGTGTGGTAATAAATATATACATTTGCAAATGTTTCTGGTCTGTATTTTTATAAACTCACCTAGAGAAAGATGCCAAAATTCTAAGTGTACAATTTAGCAAATTATCAGCAAGCCAAGACCCCCATAATTATCACTCAGCTGCCATGCCTTCCTCCAAGGGATCTTCCCCACTCAGGGATTGAGACCGCATTTCCTGCATTGTAGGCACATTCTTTACCCAATGAGCCCCCTGGGAAGCCCTTGGCAAGTTCTTGAAGGATGCTGCATTGGAACTTCCACTGAGGCATAGGAGCCCATGAAGGCTAGACTCCTAAGCAGTGAGCACAAAACCACTCACGTGACTCTCAAAACCAGGACTTGAGGATTTCAAAGGATTAAACAATTGCATATTAGAGAAGATCTGTAAAGAGGTTTTCTTTGGAGAAGACTGAGCTGACAGTACCCACCCACACCCAAAAGGGGAGCAGTGGAGTTGATTCTTCATTCCTTCCATCAAGACAGATGAGCTTCCAAGAGACCACATGGAGTCCTTCGCTAGAAATGGGACTCAGTGGACGGACTGCTCAAGAGATCTTAAGTACAAGAAATCAAACTCTGGTAGGACTGATTATTAATCATCTTCCTTAGAAAAAGTCTTGCCAGGTGGTGCTAGAGGTAAAGAAACCACCTGCCAATGCAGGAGATATAAGAGACATGGGTTCGAGCCCTAGGTCAAGAAGATCCCCTGGAGGGAGGGCATGGTAACCCACCCCAATATTCTTGCCTGGAGAATTCTATGGACAGAGGAGCTTGATAGGATATAGTCCATAGGGATGCAAAGAGTCGGACTCAACTCAAGCAACTTAGAAAAACTACCCAGACCAAGGATTCAGTTCAGCATAGTGCCTGGCGCACATAGGATCCTCTCTGTCCACCATAACAGCCCTTCGTAATTATTCTTGTCCTTGGACTTGAGGCATGGTAGAGGCGTAAACCCCTCCTGGAGAAGGTTGCACTGCTTCGTGACTGCTTACTGGATACTTCAGGGCTGGGTCTTGGTTCTTGGAGAGTGGCCATTACAAGTACCTCAGGGGTGCTCTCTGAGACCTGAAGGAACAGATGTAAACACCTCTTCCACAACCCACCTCTGCCTCCAAACATCTTCCCCCGCCACCTTCTTAAGTTCCATCATTCACTCTCCCTTGGGTGTTACCCTAAACGCTGCTCTTGCCCATAGAAGAGACAGCACGTTAACCTATGGATTGGTTAGCGCCTTGGATTTCTCTGGCCCACGGACACATGCCATTTTCTTTTGGGCTGCCTGGCATCTTCCTTTCCATGGTGGGCATGCCCCACCATGGGAACCCCAGTGCAGCAGGGCACATGCAGGGCTGTGCACAAATTTTGAGCCCCTGGGAAGCCCTTGGCAAGTTCTTGAAGGATGATGCATTGGAACTTCCACTGAGGCATAGGAGCCCGTGAAGGCTAGACTCCTAAGCAGTGAGCACAAAACCACTCACGTGACTCTCAAAACCAGGACTTGAGGATTTCAAAGGATTAAACAATTGCATATTAGAGAAGATCTGTAAAGAGGTTTTCTTTGGAGAAGACTGAGCTGACAGTACCCACCCACACCCAAAAGGGGAGCAGTGGAGTTGATTCTTCATTCCTTCCATCAAGACAGATGAGCTTCCAAGAGACCACATGGAGTCCTTCGCTAGAAATGGGACTCAGTGGACGGACTGCTCAAGAGATCTTAAGTACAAGAAATCAAACTCTGGTAGGACTGATTATTAATCATCTTCCTTAGAAAAAGTCTTGCCAGGTGGTGCTAGAGGTAAGAAACCACCTGCCAATGCAGGAGATATAAGAGACATGGGTTCGAGCCCTAGGTCAAGAAGATCCCCTGGAGGGAGGGCATGGTAACCCACCCCAATATTCTTGCCTGGAGAATTCTATGGACAGAGGAGCTTGATAGGATATAGTCCATAGGGATGCAAAGAGTCGGACTCAACTCAAGCAACTTAGAAAAACTACCCAGACCAAGGATTCAGTTCAGCATAGTGCCTGGCGCACATAGGATCCTCTCTGTCCACCATAACAGCCCTTCGTAATTATTCTTGTCCTTGGACTTGAGGCATGGTAGAGGCGTAAACCCCTCCTGGAGAAGGTTGCACTGCTTCGTGACTGCTTACTGGATACTTCAGGGCTGGGTCTTGGTTCTTGGAGAGTGGCCATTACAAGTACCTCAGGGGTGCTCTCTGAGACCTGAAGGAACAGATGTAAACACCTCTTCCACAACCCACCTCTGCCTCCAAACATCTTCCCCCGCCACCTTCTTAAGTTCCATCATTCACTCTCCCTTGGGTGTTACCCTAAACGCTGCTCTTGCCCATAGAAGAGACAGCACGTTAACCTATGGATTGGTTAGCGCCTTGGATTTCTCTGGCCCACGGACACATGCCATTTTCTTTTGGGCTGCCTGGCATCTTCCTTTCCATGGTGGGCATGCCCCACCATGGGAACCCCAGTGCAGCAGGGCACATGCAGGGCTGTGCTGGAGTGAGATTCACCAGCCCACCAGAGCTGAGATTCCTAAATTCTCAGGAGTCTTTTGAGCTGGGTATTAAGTGGTTGTCAGATAAAAATTGGTTATGGTGAGAATGTTGGTATCACAGAAGTCGGCAAGCTGCCACAGATGAGAGCTTTTCCCATTGGAGAACAGACTGCTAAAAATCCACTGACCCACCACTAGGCACATCTCCTAGGCTAAGCCAGTTGATCCCATCTGAGACTTTGAAGCCTGGGCAAGTGACTGAGATGAAGGGAAAGACAGAACCCACTTCCTGCAGCAGCCTCTGGCCACAGCAGGGGTGTCTACTTGGTAGGATGGCAGTGCCCGAGAAGCCCTGGCAGGACCTATTCCTTCTGCTTGATTTCCTTTGTTTCTGCCCAATTTCTAAGCTTCTTCTCCCTGCCTTCCCTTTAATTCCAAGAGTTTCCCTTTCCTGTTAAGTGACTAGAGTCAGTTCCTCCTAGAGGTCTGCCAGATACAGATAGCTAATCAAATCACCTGGCATCCAGAGGTCCCTGAAGAGGGAGAAGCAGCTGTCATTTGTGGAGTCCCTACTGTGTGCCAGGCAACAGCTATCAAACAGCCAAGTATACCATTAATTCTTCTGTGGACTGTTCCACCGTCACGAAATCATACCAATCTATTAATAAATATTTGAATCCCACAATGGGTAACCGGCTATGCGAGAAACTAAGGGACATACTGACAAAGCTGAACAATCTGCACCGCCCTTCCTGAATTTACAGTTTAGCTGGTGACACAGGAATGTGCTCACGGAGCTGAATATCTGTCTGGACACAAGTTCTCACTTGTAAGAAGCGCAGGGAGCTGTAATTTCCAATTTTAAGGATCAGGGAAGGCTTTCTGGAGAAAATGTGATTTGAGCAGAGCTTTGACCATGGTCTTGTGTGTGTGTGTGTGTGTGTGTGTGTGTGTGTGTGTGTGTGTGAAGAAATATTATTTCCTTTATCCACTTCTTTCTTTTTTTAAAAAAAAAAATAGCTTTTTTTTTTTTAATTGGAAAATCACATACATTCATCTCCCGAAAGGATTCACAACATACAGAAAACATGACCTGTGAAGTGAGCCACTTGCAGCTCCACCAGCCGCAGGTGACCACCACGGGCACTGCCACCAGCGCCCTGCTGCACAGCTGCCCGACCCGGCTGTGCATGCTGTTCTGTAAGTGGTTTTTTCAGATAAAAATTGGTTATGGTGAGAATGTTGGTATCACAGAAGTCGCAAGCTGCCACAGATGAGAGCTTTTCCCATTGGAGAACAGACTGCTAAAATCCACTGACCCACCACTAGGCACATCTCCTAGGCTAAGCCAGTTGATCCCATCTGAGACTTTGAAGCCTGGGCAAGTGACTGAGATGAAGGGAAAGACAGAACCCACTTCCTGCAGCAGCCTCTGGCCACAGCAGGGGTGTCTACTTGGTAGGATGGCAGTGCCCGAGAAGCCCTGGCAGGACCTATTCCTTCTGCTTGATTTCCTTTGTTTCTGCCCAATTTCTAAGCTTCTTCTCCCTGCCTTCCCTTTAATTCCAAGAGTTTCCCTTTCCTGTTAAGTGACTAGAGTCAGTTCCTCCTAGAGGTCTGCCAGATACAGATAGCTAATCAAATCACCTGGCATCCAGAGGTCCCTGAAGAGGGAGAAGCAGCTGTCATTTGTGGAGTCCCTACTGTGTGCCAGGCAACAGCTATCAAACAGCCAAGTATACCATTAATTCTTCTGTGGACTGTTCCACCGTCACGAAATCATACCAATCTATTAATAAATATTTGAATCCCACAATGGGTAACCGGCTATGCGAGAAACTAAGGGACATACTGACAAAGCTGAACAATCTGCACCGCCCTTCCTGAATTTACAGTTTAGCTGGTGACACAGGAATGTGCTCACGGAGCTGAATATCTGTCTGGACACAAGTTCTCACTTGTAAGAAGCGCAGGGAGCTGTAATTTCCAATTTTAAGGATCAGGAAGGCTTTCTGGAGAAAATGTGATTTGAGCAGAGCTTTGACCATGGTCTTGTGTGTGTGTGTGTGTGTGTGTGTGTGTGTGTGTGTGAAGAAATATTATTTCCTTTATCCACTTCTTTCTTTTTTTAAAAAAAAAAATAGCTTTTTTTTTTTTAATTGGAAAATCACATACATTCATCTCCCGAAAGGATTCACAACATACAGAAAACATGACCTGTGAAGTGAGCCACTTGCAGCTCCACCAGCCGCAGGTGACCACCACGGGCACTGCCACCAGCGCCCTGCTGCACAGCTGCCCGACCCGGCTGTGCATGCTGTTCTGTAAGCAGCTGTTTTGACTCAACAACATGTCATGGACATTTTTCCATGCCAATTATTCCCAATCTACATGACTATTTAAGTGGCTGGAGAGTATTCCATTATACGGATGTACTCTAAATTAATCAAATCCCCATTGATAAACATTTAGTGTTGCGGTCAAGGGCACAGACTCAGGAGCCCCACAGTCCAAGCATAAATCTTGGCTCTTTCATTCCGCAGCTGGATGATCTTGGGTGGAAAACCAACCTCTGACGGCAGGTTCCTCTTTTATAAAATAGGGGTGGTAAGAATACCCACTGCGGAGAAATGTCGTGAGTAGGTATTTGTCAAAAGTTATAACAACTTCCAATACATAGTAAGTGCTCAGTTAAGGCCAAGTGCGGCTGCGCTCATACTAGAGCTGTGACCCTCACCTGAATACATATTCCCCATTACCTACTTAGGAGAAAACTGAGAAGGGGAATGAAATAGTTAAACGGTAAACATACTTAAAATCCGGATAAACACCGCCCAGCTGCCCTCCAGAGATGTCCCCACCGTGGCAGGAGACCTGGGGTCAGTAGCAGGCGGTGAGGGAGGCGGCCACTGCCTCCTGGCCCTCTCCCCCGCACGAGTCACCAGCAAAGCGGCCAGCGAGGTCTCCTGACTTGCCCAGCCTTTTGGGTGGCATTCCGGAATACAGAGCAGGAGGGAAATTAACAGCAAGTCAGGTCTGACTCCCTTTGATTTCTAGAAGGAATACTAGAGTTGAGGCCATATTCAAAAATATAGGTCAGATCTTGGTTTCTGTGGTTACCAAACACTGTCAACCACCAGTGCCTCCCTCCCTCGGGGGCGACGCCAGGGTTCCGAGGCCTGGCAGCCGGGCCTGGCTCCCCTCGGGCTGCGCCCCGCGCCCGCCGCGCCGCGCCGCGGGCCCCGAGGGTCTGCAGCGAGCGCCGCAGGGGGCGGCCCGGGGCCCCTGCCCTCTCCTTCCTGGGGCGCGGGGAGCGACTCGGCGGTGCTGCCGGGGGTCCCCCGGGCGGCGGCCCAGCGCCCCCGCCCGCCCGGCGCCCCGCGCCCCTGGCCGCAGGGAGCGCCCCGCCTGGGCCCGGGCCGTGCCCGCCCGGAGGAGGGAGGAGGCCGGCCGCCCGGGAACAATGTGGTCGGTGTTTCGCGGACCGTCAGCCTCGTTCCCGGATCCTCCTCACCACGCCCCTTGGCCTCACCGCCACAGGCCCGGCCCGCAGAGGGAAGAGCCCCCTTATTTGGTCTTGGAAAGAAAGGGGAAAGGTTATCCTCGGATGCCTGCGGCGTTGGGTCATCGGCCCGCAGCCCGGGGCCGGCGCCCGGGAGCAGTGCGGGCTCCCGCCGGCAGGGGGCGGCGCCGGGCAGCGCCGCGCCGAGGGCCGGGTGGTAAACAAGCGCGCAGGTTCCGGCCCCGCGGCCTCGAGGTCTTTTGTGTGCACGTCGGGGCGGGGGCGGCCGGGGGCGGGAGGCGGAGGGGCGGCCGAGGCAGGAGGAAGAGCGGGAAGAGAAGAAAACAAAGCCCTTTTCTGTGCGACAGCCAGGTTTTCAGTATCGGAAAATCGGCCGCCGTTGGTGGGCGTGACTCTGCCGTGTGGGTTTCACGCGACCCCTTGGCGAGGGCGCGAGGGGGTGCGAGCTTCATGTTTACGGTCAGCGGGCGGTGGGCATGCAGATTTCTTTAGGGTCCCTAATGAGGTACCAGGTGAGTTTGGAGGTACGGGGTTGGAGGGTTCCTTTCTTTCCTCGCCCCCACCCCTTCTTTCCCTGCCGCACTCCCTTCCCTCCTTCCTGGCTCCCTTTGCCGCCTCTCGAAGGCGGAGCAGGGCACCTGCCTTCTTTTGGCCGGAGCAGGACAGAAGCAGTCTTAGCACTAAGCATAGCCAGCCCGCACTCGCCGATCCCCGTGGCTGACCCGCACACCGTGCCCACAAGCGGGACTCAGTTTACAAGGGGTTCTGAGAGGCTGAGTTCACGCGGACAGCGTGCGGCAAAGCTGGGATTTGAACCCTTGTCCTTCACGCTTCAAAGCCAAGGTTGTCCTACCTGAAGGGCACCTTACCTCACCAGAAAGAAATTGAAAGTATTAGTCTCTCAGTCGCGTCTGACTCTGCGACTCCATGGACTGTGGCCCACCAGGCTCATGGGATTCTCCAGGCAAGACTACTGGAGTGAGGTGCCATGCCCCCGGCCAGTGGATCTTCCCCACCCAGGGACAGAAAGAACCCCGGTCTCCAGCACTGCAGGCAGATTCTCTGCCTCCTCCAAATAAGGCTCCTGTAATGTTACCATTCTCCAAAGTTCTCTAAGAGAACCAGAACCTTAACATGATTTGAATTTTGTTCTTCAGCAGAACAAAGCAAAAGCCATCACCGTGTTAGGTGACTGGGGCTGGGTGGACCTGCTCCCCCAGGTGGGAAGGATACGGGAGGCCAGGGCAGCCATGGGGCCAGGGCTTCCGCTGTAATTGCTTTGGGAACGCTGTGCTTTTTCAGGGAGGCTCTGGGGCTGCAGCCCGTGACACACCTGGGAGTTCACAGAGAGCTCCAAAGAGGGGTCTGCCAGGCCAGGAAGTGGTGCTAGCTTTTGTTTTCTATTTTAGGCAAGTTGCAGGCTGCCCTTTTGTTTGGCTGAGATCCCACTCACGCCCCCAACCCCTGCCCATTGTTCCATCTGCCTGGCGAGATGGGGGGGGATGGATGGAGGCTGCAAATAATTTTCACTTAGGAGACTTGTTTCATGTTTCATGTTTCTTTATCTGGAAAGAAATTAATTTTTCAAGCCACACAATTATAGGCAACCTTTTAAAGAGTTTTGGGGAGTGACAATTTTATACTTAGTGCCAGATTTTCTTGGGAAAAAAAAAAAAGTTTGTGTGAACAAAGTTAAATCCAAGAAAAGTGTGTGGTTTTTTTTTTTTTTTTTTTCCTCTATCTCTCTCATGAAATAGTAAAAAGAAAAAACAAGGCTGCTTCTACCAATTTTGGGGGGTTTCCAGGTTTCCAAGAATTTACTTAGCTTGCTACATAGTATATTTCTTTGGAAAAACTACAGCAAGAATATCTTTCAGATCATTGCTTTCCAGTCATTGTTTTATTGGTTCCCAGATTCCATGAGAACCAGCCCTGTCTGGGTTTGCCCTGACGTTCCAGAGCCAAGGTCTCCATCCCAGGAACCAGAGTCCTTCTCGGTATCAGGAATATGGCAGCCACGGGTGTTGCCTTGTCCTTCCCAGATGTGCTGGCAAACCAGAGTGTGGTGTCTCCTCTGAGCCCTGGCTCTGCACCTCACACTGTACTTCATCCTTCCCAGCATCTCTGTCTAGTTCTGGCTGCCTGGATTCTGCTCCCTGACTATGCCTTGAGGCAGGTGGGGCCCATCTCACTGTCATCTCAGGGCTTGCCCTGTTTGGAGCACCAGTGGCATCCAGCCACCCGGAATGGACTTGGGGAACAGAGCCGTGCAGCCGTGACTGTGCTCAACCCCTGTGCCCCAGCTGTTGTGAGGATTCTTCGTATAAAGGACTTGAGGGGCAGAGCAGGGCACAGCTCCCAGGGTTGTGGGAGGATCAAATGAAATGATGACTATAAAACCCTTGGCGAGGGCCTGACGCCCGAGAGGTGCTCAATAGATGCTTGGTGAGTAGTATAATCACTACCTCTTTTTTGAGCAATCAGCTACCGGCTACAACTATGTAAGGCTCTCTACATACTCACTTGGGGTTCCCAGATGGCCCTAGTGGTAAAGAACCTGCCAGTCCGCCAGTGCAGGAGACCTGAGAGATGCTGGTTCTATCCCTGGGTTGGGATCCCCTGGAGGAGGACATGGCAATTCACTTCAGTATCCTTACCTGGAGAATCCCATGGACAGAGGAGCCTGGAGGGCTACAGTCCATAGTGTTGCAAAGAGTTGGACACAACTGAAGTGATTTAGCATGCACGCACACACATATGCACTTGAATCCCATGGAAAATCTAAGATGTTGATAAAATTGTTGCATGTACAAGTGGGTTTAGTAAATTACCTAGAGTCACACAGCTAGTATGTGGCAGGGCCAGGATCTTTCTGACTCCACAGTGTGTGCCTTTTTGATTATGGACAACCTAGGGTGAAGGAAGAAATCATGAACAGCTGTTTATGTGGTGAGCTGAAAGCTCTTTATGGGAGGAACGGTTATAACTGGCTTCTCAATATGAATAACTTGCTATCATCCTTATATCTCTGGGATGACCATGGAAGACATGTATAGATATAAGTACCAGTGGACAGCAGCCACTGTTGGGTCTCTTGATTGCCCTTTGCCTAAATTCCCAAAGCCCCATGGGTCTAAGTACTGATCAGGATTCTCTGTTTTTACAAAAGACAGAAACCCAACCCAAACTAGTTTAAGCAAAATACTGATATAATTGACTTATGAAACTGATAATGGAAAGGTTCAGCTTCAGGCATGGCTTGATCCAGGTGTTCAACCATATTATCTAGACTTGACCTTCTCAGTATCTCAGGTCTAGTTTCCTCCAGGTTGACTTAATTCTCATGTCAGCTCTCTCACTGACTTCTTTTGCCCTTCAGCAGTCAACCTCAAGTTAACTTGAGTCCTTAAAAGAAAAAAAAAAGTCATGGTTCTCTTTATTAAAAGAGGTTAGGGAATGTTGACAGGGTGGGACAGTAGATGTTCACTCCACCCTGCCTATGTAGCACTGTCAGTCAGAAAGATGATGGAGAAAAAATGTTAATAGTGAACGTTTCTGACATAAAGGACACTCATAAGTCAAACAAGCAGGGGAAAGGTAATTAGAGTTGTTTCCTGTTACAGAGAGGACACAAGAGCACCCAGGATCCTCTAGTTTCAAGTCGGGCTAGGTGACTCTAAGTGATAGAGTAAAGCCTTTGATGTCACAGGGACCTGTGCTGGGAGGTCGTTGGAAATCCTCAGTGTCCTACTGTAGCAAAATGCTTTAAAAAATATGTAATAATATAGTTATAATACACACTAAAATATTACAGTATAAATATACACACATATATGTAAAAGTATATGTGTGCACATATGTACTATTATAATGATACATAAATTAATATAAAAATGCAATGAAAAAAAGAAATACAATGAAGTCCTCCTGAACCAGCTGCACTAAAGCTCCTCACAGACCCTTAATGAGAGTCACCAGACACATAACTATAAATAAAACATTACCATCCACAGGGTGGATGCTGGGCTGTTGACTAGGTTGGTCACAAGCTGTGTGATGGTTTGTTCTTTGCACCAATCTGATGTAATTCAAACTGGTGCCTGAGTAAACTGGCAAATTATTAGATGTCACAGACCTTTGGTCACTTCTCAAACTGTCAAACTTGATTATGTTCACTAGATAAGTCCAACATACTGCTTTCCTGCCATTGAATGTGTCCTGAGCCAAGGGTGAGGCCATCAGAGCCTATACGTTCTGGCCCAAGGGTACTGCTGGGCACCCAGGAACAGGATTGGAAAGTGAAAAGGCTTTCCACCTTCTGCCTGGTGTGTGTCTCCCACCCCTAGCCTGTGCTGTCCTCTGGGCCTTGTCCCCACTCCCAGTCCTGCACTGTCCCATTACTGGGGGACAGACTCTGGACCCCATTCAGAGGAGCAAACCTCCCCTCAATGTCAATCAGGGTGTCAGTTGGTCCAGGAATACTTCAATGTCATGTCCGTCACAAGGACAAGAAGCAGGTAAAACCCACTTTAACAGAAAGTATCTCTAGAAAGCGCATTGTCTTTCCTTCTCTGACTGCCAACATTATTAGCTTCATTTTTCCACAGAAGGAACTAGGGCTTCACAGGGTGCTGCTGTCACTTGTTCCATATCACACAGAGAGGAAGAAAATGAGACCAGATTTAGTCCCAGTCCAAGTAATCCACACGTTCCCTTATCAAGTAATTATTGGGCATTGATTAGGCACCAGAGTTCTCAGGTAGCTCAGTGGTAAAGAATCTTCCTGCCAGTGCAGGAGATGCAGGAGGTGAGGGTTTGATCCCTGGGTTGGGAAAATCCCTGGAGTAGGAAATGGCAACCTATTCCAGTATTCTTGCTTGGAGAATCCTATGGACAGAGAAGCCTGCTGGGCTGCAGTCTATGGGGTCGCAAAGAGTCGGACATGATTGAGCAACTGAGCAAGTATATGTTACATTTTTTCATATACTATTATAATGATACATAAATTAATATAAAAATGCAATGAAAAAAAGAAATACAATGAAGTCCTCCTGAACCAGCTGCACTAAAGCTCCTCACAGACCCTTAATGAGAGTCACCAGACACATAACTATAAATAAAACATTACCATCCACAGGGTGGATGCTGGGCTGTTGACTAGGTTGGTCACAAGCTGTGTGATGGTTTGTTCTTTGCACCAATCTGATGTAATTCAAACTGGTGCCTGAGTAAACTGGCAAATTATTAGATGTCACAGACCTTTGGTCACTTCTCAAACTGTCAAACTTGATTATGTTCACTAGATAAGTCCAACATACTGCTTTCCTGCCATTGAATGTGTCCTGAGCCAAGGGTGAGGCCATCAGAGCCTATACGTTCTGGCCCAAGGGTACTGCTGGGCACCCAGGAACAGGATTGGAAAGTGAAAAGGCTTTCCACCTTCTGCCTGGTGTGTGTCTCCCACCCCTAGCCTGTGCTGTCCTCTGGGCCTTGTCCCCACTCCCAGTCCTGCACTGTCCCATTACTGGGGGACAGACTCTGGACCCCATTCAGAGGAGCAAACCTCCCCTCAATGTCAATCAGGGTGTCAGTTGGTCCAGGAATACTTCAATGTCATGTCCGTCACAAGGACAAGAAGCAGGTAAAACCCACTTTAACAGAAAGTATCTCTAGAAACGCATTGTCTTTCCTTCTCTGACTGCCAACATTATTAGCTTCATTTTTCCACAGAAGGAACTAGGGCTTCACAGGGTGCTGCTGTCACTTGTTCCATATCACACAGAGAGGAAGAAAATGAGACCAGATTTAGTCCCAGTCCAAGTAATCCACACGTTCCCTTATCAAGTAATTATTGGGCATTGATTAGGCACCAGAGTTCTCAGGTAGCTCAGTGGTAAAGAATCTTCCTGCCAGTGCAGGAGATGCAGGAGGTGAGGGTTTGATCCCTGGGTTGGGAAAATCCCTGGAGTAGGAAATGGCAACCTATTCCAGTATTCTTGCTTGGAGAATCCTATGGACAGAGAAGCCTGCTGGGCTGCAGTCTATGGGGTCGCAAAGAGTCGGACATGATTGAGCAACTGAGCATGCCCACAGGTGCCAGGCAGTGTGCTGGGACTTGTGGATTCCTTGAGGAGCGGAGCAGACTGCCTCGGTGAGTTTAGAATCTACCAGGAGGACAGACTTCCTAGAGTCATCAGAATTAAGTGTGGTGCAATGAAGGTGAGGTGTCCGGAGTGTGATGCTGGGAATGAGGACAGCTGTCTTCCCCTGGGTCTCCTGCAAGCTGACCTTGAGACAGGGTTTGGGTGTGAGTGGTTTATTTGGAGGTGAACATTGAGGGGGAGTGGGACAGGACAGGAAGTCCATTAAGGACACATCAGTGGGACTGACTGGACAGAGTGTAGAGGACCAGCCCCCCAGGACTGAGTGGTCATCACCAGCTCTTGTGCCTCATTGATGGAAGGGCATTTGTGAGGGTGTTGACTCCCCAGCACTTCCAGCTCGCATGGGGAGATGGCTGAATCTTCCAGCAGCCAGAGGGGATCTTCAGGCACACAGAAGTGGGTGCTGGGGACATCCCCTGTGGTCCAGTGGTTAGGACTCCATGCTGCCAATGCAGGGGGCCTGGGTTCAATTCCTGGTTGGGAACTAGATTCCACATGCTGCAGTGAAGACCCAGTGCAGCCAAATGCATAAATAAGAATATATATTTAAAAAAGAAGTGGGCACTGGAAAGAGGAAGCTGTCAACCCATAGGGACCCTTTCCAAACTCCTGGGACTGCACTGGGTGGTGCTGACAGCATCTGCTGCACTAACCCCTCTGGGGCCTGCTGAGGAAGAACTAGGGCTTCACAGGGTGCTGCTGTCACTTGTTCCATATCACACAGAGAGGAAGAAAATGAGACCAGATTTAGTCCCAGTCCAAGTAATCCACACGTTCCCTTATCAAGTAATTATTGGGCATTGATTAGGCACCAGAGTTCTCAGGTAGCTCAGTGGTAAAGAATCTTCCTGCCAGTGCAGGAGATGCAGGAGGTGAGGGTTTGATCCCTGGGTTGGGAAAATCCCTGGAGTAGGAAATGGCAACCTATTCCAGTATTCTTGCTTGGAGAATCCTATGGACAGAGAAGCCTGCTGGGCTGCAGTCTATGGGGTCGCAAAGAGTCGGACATGATTGAGCAACTGAGCATGCCCACAGGTGCCAGGCAGTGTGCTGGGACTTGTGGATTCCTTGAGGAGCGGAGCAGACTGCCTCGGTGAGTTTAGAATCTACCAGGAGGACAGACTTCCTAGAGTCATCAGAATTAAGTGTGGTGCAATGAAGGTGAGGTGTCCGGAGTGTGATGCTGGGAATGAGGACAGCTGTCTTCCCCTGGGTCTCCTGCAAGCTGACCTTGAGACAGGGTTTGGGTGTGAGTGGTTTATTTGGAGGTGAACATTGAGGGGGAGTGGGACAGGACAGGAAGTCCATTAAGGACACATCAGTGGGACTGACTGGACAGAGTGTAGAGGACCAGCCCCCCAGGACTGAGTGGTCATCACCAGCTCTTGTGCCTCATTGATGGAAGGGCATTTGTGAGGGTGTTGACTCCCCAGCACTTCCAGCTCGCATGGGGAGATGGCTGAATCTTCCAGCAGCCAGAGGGGATCTTCAGGCACACAGAAGTGGGTGCTGGGGACATCCCCTGTGGTCCAGTGGTTAGGACTCCATGCTGCCAATGCAGGGGGCCTGGGTTCAATTCCTGGTTGGGAACTAGATTCCACATGCTGCAGTGAAGACCCAGTGCAGCCAAATGCATAAATAAGAATATATATTTAAAAAAGAAGTGGGCACTGGAAAGAGGAAGCTGTCAACCCATAGGGACCCTTTCTCCAAACTCCTGGGACTGCACTGGGTGGTGCTGACAGCATCTGCTGCACTAACCCTCTGCCTGAGCTGAAGGCAAAGAGGCTGGGCCAGAGGGAACAGAACAGGCAAAAGTGCAGAGGCTGGAGGGAGCTTGAGCTCTGAGAACCAGGAGGAGGTCAGAGTGCTGACCTGCTGGTGCATGGTCTCTGGGATGAGGGAGGAGGGAGGAGGCAGGGAGCTACCTGAAGCCTGGAAAGGCTTTCAGGAGGCAGGCAGCTCACATTTTAGGGGCTCCTGACTGCAGTGTGGAGTGTGATTTGGAGAAGGTCAGTGTCACAAGATTGGGTAGGAGGTTCTTGCTGGGAGGTGGATGGTCCAGGTGACAGAACATGCTAGTAGGGCTTGCCAAGGTGATGTTGGAGGTACAGGGATTAAGGTCACTGGGACTTCTGGTCTCTGCCTCACCATCCCATATTCCCCCACACCCCCTCCACCGAGAATAGAATGTGGTGGACCCCCACTGGACCTGCTCCTGTTGACTTTCCATCCCAAGAGGAGGGTGAAGTGTATGAAGAACACCAGAAACAAACAAGGGCATTTGTTTTTCAGAGGTTATGATTTAGGGCTCCTGGGAGTGAATGCAAGACAGGAACTCTGGCAAGTGTCAGCAAACAGGACATTCACTGAGATGTTCTGAGAGCCCTGTAGGTGGAGGGATCAAGCTTGAGAAATGGACTGGGACCAAGAGGACTCCAGGCAACAGGAACGTCCCGTTCTTTCATTCCTCAAGCATTTACTGAATGCCTACTGTGTGCCATACATCATGCAATGGCTGTAGATAGTCCTCCTAAACATGACAAATGAGGGGCACATGAGAATGGTTAAGGAGGGCATGGGGATGTGTGGAGCATGGGTTCCATCTAAGACTGGGGACAGGGAAGTCCTTTCCAGTGGTGCCCTCAGAGGAACGCCCTGAGTGAACAGGGGGATGAGGCAGGCGCATCTGGGGGAAAGAACATCCCAGCAGCAGAGCAAAGGCCAGGGACGGCTATTGTGGTAAGGACAGGGGACTCTGAGTGAAACGACGAACCATGGGCAGAATTTGAAGAGGGGGCAGACGCGATCTGGTTTACACTTTGAAAGGGTCACTGACTTCTGCGTGTATCATAGAGGCCCATGGAAAATGCTGAGGTAAGAGGCTAAGGTAGGGTTCCCAGCAACAGACTATGGGGGCGAGGGAGCTGTTACAGAGGAAGTAAGAAGTGACCAGACTCAAGACTTTCTTTAGGGGCTGAGCTGACAGTACTAATGGGATTCATATTTGGAGGAAAGAGAGGAGTCAAGAGTAACAGCTAGGGTTTCTGTCAGATAAGATGCCAATTACTGAGGTGGGGAGGACTTAGAACAGCTGGGGAATTGAGAGTATACGTGTTGGTGTTGTGATAAGATGCACAAGACCTTCAGAATGATCCCTGGGGTTAGGTATTATACTCCCACTATCTCATATCTTTGTGTCCCATTCTCAAGACCCAAAGTCCTGGACCCCAACTGCATGTTCCCTAGCTGATCTCAGGCTGATAGAGAGGTCCAGCCTTTGGGCATTGGTTGCCTCCTCCCAGGGAAAGTTCACCCAAGCAACACCCTAGAAGAGAGTCAGTGATGTTAGGAATGGGGCAGGATGTTGCACGATCCAAAATGAGTGAGAACCCACTCTAAGAAGACAAGTCTGAATTTAAGGACATGGTCTGCTGGCCTGTGGAAGGGCAGTCTGGTCAAACGAGAGCCAATGTGTGCTGTGTGCTCCAAGGTCAGGGGCCAGGACCAATGAGCAGAAGCTCCAGGGAGGCAGATCTTGATGTGGTATAACACAGAAATTTCCAACACTTTTCATGATCCCCTGGTCCATTCCCTGGCACTTAACTCCTTTAAGCATCAGCTGGTCAAGCTCTTGGAGGGATCTGGAAGAGAAAGCTAAGCATAGTAGGTGACTGAACCAGGTGAGGGGCTTGAAGTGTTTTGACTGAGCACTCCCATCAGGAAAATATTTTGAGGTTGCCATCTCCAGTATCTACAGATCTATGCTCCTGCATTCCAATGTATATCATGTTCTACCATAATAATTATAACTATGCTTGCAATAAACCATCACAAAATAGACTTTTAAAAGAATGAGCAGAGCTTCCCTAGTGGTCCAGTGGGTAAGGAGTCCACCTTGCCGTGCAGGGGGCACTGGTGTGATCCCTGATCAGGGAAGATCCCACATGCTACGGAGCGGCTGGGTCAGTGTGTCCAATTACGAGCTAGCCCTCTGGAGTCCATGAGCCCAGAATCAGTGCTCTGCAGTGAAAGAGGCCACTGCAATGGGAGGCCCACACAGGCCAAAGAATGAAGATGGATGAAAAATAAATAAATATATAAACCAATAAAAGAGGCCAAAATTAAAAAAAAAAAAGAATTAGCAAAGATGAAATGAATATGTTTTAAGTTAATCTTCATTTTATTCACAAGACTAAAAATCTTTTTATCAATAAAATATTAGATTAATCATTAATATTTTAGAGCAATGTGATTGAAAATATTTCATAATCTGTTTTATGGGTTTCTCATTCTATAATGTAGGTCTTTTTCTAAATTTACTGTACTTGTATACTTGGTTTTAATATGGCTGAGTTGTACAAGGTAATTTTAAAAGATGCCTAATTCCAAGCAGCAGACAAACAGCATTGGTCATAGCTAGTAATTAGGAAATCATGATTTCCATGTTCCGCCCCAGGTATCAGTTCATTCACAAATTCTCAGTGAACTGTAGTTAACAATGCTCCTTTGATGTTAATCAGTTATTCTTGAAACAGAATTGGAAGGTATTGCAGTTTTATATTGTTTTAATGGTGATAGAAAACATAAAATTAAAAATTCACCACTGTACCTTTTAAGTGTACAGTAGAGTAATGTTAAGTACATTTACATGCTTTGCAACCAATCTCCTGAATTTTCCATCTTGCAAAACTGAAATTCTATACCCATTAAACTATAGTGCAGTTTTATATTTTAATAGTTGGGCACAAAACCCAATTAACTATTTCATTTGAAAAATCAGCATTTTGTTTCTAGATTTTAAAATAGCTACCTAGAGGAGTTTATCGAGACCACAGGTATAAACTGTTTGTAACAAAACTGAAATCACAACATGTTGGAAACAGATGTTTTAAAATGATCTCCTTGTAGTACGTTTCTTTCAAAAAGCAGTTGATTTCTACTTCCTTGTTCCAAGTGGCACCTTTCCTTGAAGATCCAGATGAAATCCATTTCTTTCTTCAATTTTCCCTGCGAGGTATCTGTACTACTGAAAGTCACTTGTCATCCCAGAAAAGGTCAGAAAATCTGAAGTATTTTTCTTTTTGTTAAAAAAGAAGTCAACACCTGTTCCTTAAGATCACCACCTGGCATTTCACCTACATCTAAAGATCTGACGACATTTAAACTCCTTTACATGAAATTAACCACAGTGATGACACCTTGAGTCACTTTCTGTACCTTTGCCTTTCACCTCTCTCCTGCAATGCTTTCCCTGGGGGGAACAGAATGAATGGTCTTCCTCTCTGGCACTAGCTCTGAAACCTGACCCTGGAACTTTTATGTATAATCAGGGGGCTTCCCTGCTGGTCCAGTGGGTGGGGGAGTCTTTGCAGTGTGGGGAGTGTAGGTTCGGTCCCTGGCCGGGGAGATCCTGCATGCCACAGAGTGGCTGGATTGGTGTGTCCAGTTACGAGCCGGCACTGTACAGCTAGAGAGGCCACTGAGATGGGAGGCCCACACAGGCCAGGGAATGAAGATGGATGAAAATGAAATAAAAAATAATAAAAAAAAACAATTAAAAAAATTTGATCAAGGCTTCCCTGGTAGCTCAGCAGTAAGTGAGGCACAAAGATGGAGCCTGTGTACCCTAGAGCCCGGGTTCCACAACAAGAGAAGTCACTGCAACAAGAAGCCTGGTCACCTAGACTAGAGAGTAGCCCTGACTCCCTGCAACTAGAGAAAAGCCTGTGGCAGCAGTGAAAACCCAGAGTAGCCAAAAATAAATAAATAAATAAATATATATTTATTTTTAAAAGGCAAAGCAAATAAAATGTCTGTGCTTTAGATATTAAAAAAAGAAATTAAGATCAATGTAACCATTCCTGCTGTGGTTACATCTACACCATTTTCCCATCAAGTGTCATCTTTAATAAAGTCATTAGGCTATTGAGACTATGTCTTCTCTGGTACATCTTTCCTTTAATAGTTTCTGAACAGCTCAAGTCTTTATGTTTTCATCACTGAAACAAAATTTAGCAAATACCACGAACTGATACATGTAAAGCAAGCCACAGTACTTTCATCCAGCTGTACAGCAAATGTCCCATATTGCATATTTTCAAATACTTGTACTTTCAAATCTTCAGCAATATTCTCTATGACTTTCAGCAGCATTTGCTAACAAATTAATGCATTTTAGTTTGTCTTTGTTTTTCTTTGTATTATTTCTGCTATTTTTATGTGAGAAGAACAAATATTCATAAATGACACGAGAGGTTTGGTTATTTGCACCAAAAAAAAAAGAGAAATAAAACTCAGAAGAGGCTTCTAAACACTTATTATTACCTCTAATAGAATATTTTAAACTTTGGATAGATTATTTTATTAAAGATTGCTGGGAAAGTTGTAGAAGTGTAAATCTGTATTCTAGATTTTGTTTGTTTACTTCCACTAAAGCACACAAGCCAACGTATACAGCACAATGAATTTTTACTTATGTATTTACCAGTATAACTGTGACCCAGATCAACATACAAAATGCCTTCTGAGTCTCAGAAAACTCCATTGTTAGATCCTGCATGCCAATGCCACGCCCACTGTACAGCTAGAGAGGCCACTGAGATGGGAGGCCCACACAGGCCAGGGAATGAAGATGGATGAAAATGAAATAAAAAATAATAAAAAAAAACAATTAAAAAAATTTGATCAAGGCTTCCCTGGTAGCTCAGCAGTAAGTGAGGCACAAAGATGGAGCCTGTGTACCCTAGAGCCCGGGTTCCACAACAAGAGAAGTCACTGCAACAAGAAGCCTGGTCACCTAGACTAGAGAGTAGCCCTGACTCCCTGCAACTAGAGAAAAGCCTGTGGCAGCAGTGAAAACCCAGAGTAGCCAAAAATAAATAAATAAATAAATATATATTTATTTTTAAAAGGCAAAGCAAATAAAATGTCTGTGCTTTAGATATTAAAAAAAGAAATTAAGATCAATGTAACCATTCCTGCTGTGGTTACATCTACACCATTTTCCCATCAAGTGTCATCTTTAATAAAGTCATTAGGCTATTGAGACTATGTCTTCTCTGGTACATCTTTCCTTTAATAGTTTCTGAACAGCTCAAGTCTTTATGTTTTCATCACTGAAACAAAATTTAGCAAATACCACGAACTGATACATGTAAAGCAAGCCACAGTACTTTCATCCAGCTGTACAGCAAATGTCCCATATTGCATATTTTCAAATACTTGTACTTTCAAATCTTCAGCAATATTCTCTATGACTTTCAGCAGCATTTGCTAACAAATTAATGCATTTTAGTTTGTCTTTGTTTTTCTTTGTATTATTTCTGCTATTTTTATGTGAGAAGAACAAATATTCATAAATGACACGAGAGGTTTGGTTATTTGCACCAAAAAAAAAAGAGAAATAAAACTCAGAAGAGGCTTCTAAACACTTATTATTACCTCTAATAGAATATTTTAAACTTTGGATAGATTATTTTATTAAAGATTGCTGGGAAAGTTGTAGAAGTGTAAATCTGTATTCTAGATTTTGTTTGTTTACTTCCACTAAAGCACACAAGCCAACGTATACAGCACAATGAATTTTTACTTATGTATTTACCAGTATAACTGTGACCCAGATCAACATACAAAATGCCTTCTGAGTCTCAGAAAACTCCATTGTTACCCTTTCCTATTAAAAAGACCCTGCAGTGGTAACTGTTGTTTTGATCTTTATCCTTTGTCTTTGCTGTGTAGTATTATTCCAATGTACACTAACAGAAATAAATGACAGTTTGCTTAAGTCTTCCAGTGGCTATTTGGTTTCCAGTATGGGGAAATTATAAAGAAAGTTGCTATAAAGTTTACTGAATAAGCTTCTAATAATTTTATTAGAAACTACCAAGCAACTTTCCTGTTTACACTTTCACCAGAAATGGATGAGTTCCATTGCCCAAATCCCCACTAACACTTGACTTTGGTCTTTTAAATTTTAATCACTCTGTTCGTATCTGTAGTTAACACATTGAATTTTAACTTGCATTTCCCTATTAAGCAATATATGGCACATATGTTAATTGATCATTTGCATATATTCTTTTGTGAAGTATTTGCTCACATATTTTGCCCATTTAAAAAAAAATGGAAAAAAAGGCTTTTACCTACAGATGTCTAAGAGGCATGTGAATAGACGTTTAACATCACTAATTATCAGAGAAATCTAAATCAAAACTACAATGAGGAGAAGCCGCAGGAACCCAGAGTGAGAAGCCACGGGAACCCAGAGCAAGAAGCTGCGGGGACCCGGAGCGAGAAGCCGCAGCACCGTGAGAAGCTGCGGAAGCGCCCGTGTCGCGGATGCTAGTATGTGAACTAATATCACGGAACACCATAGCAAACCAGACATAGAGCCTACACCCCCTAACCAATCATCAAACCAAGGATCCTCGGAGCAGAAGCCCTGATTCCAAGACCCCACACTACCAAAGAAAAAAAACAGTAAAAATTTTGACGAGAGGTTTGGTTATTTGCACCAAAAAAAAAAGAGAAATAAAACTCAGAAGAGGCTTCTAAACACTTATTATTACCTCTAATAGAATATTTTAAACTTTGGATAGATTATTTTATTAAAGATTGCTGGGAAAGTTGTAGAAGTGTAAATCTGTATTCTAGATTTTGTTTGTTTACTTCCACTAAAGCACACAAGCCAACGTATACAGCACAATGAATTTTTACTTATGTATTTACCAGTATAACTGTGACCCAGATCAACATACAAAATGCCTTCTGAGTCTCAGAAAACTCCATTGTTACCCTTTCCTATTAAAAAGACCCTGCAGTGGTAACTGTTGTTTTGATCTTTATCCTTTGTCTTTGCTGTGTAGTATTATTCCAATGTACACTAACAGAAATAAATGACAGTTTGCTTAAGTCTTCCAGTGGCTATTTGGTTTCCAGTATGGGGAAATTATAAAGAAAGTTGCTATAAAGTTTACTGAATAAGCTTCTAATAATTTTATTAGAAACTACCAAGCAACTTTCCTGTTTACACTTTCACCAGAAATGGATGAGTTCCATTGCCCAAATCCCCACTAACACTTGACTTTGGTCTTTTAAATTTTAATCACTCTGTTCGTATCTGTAGTTAACACATTGAATTTTAACTTGCATTTCCCTATTAAGCAATATATGGCACATATGTTAATTGATCATTTGCATATATTCTTTTGTGAAGTATTTGCTCACATATTTTGCCCATTTAAAAAAAAATGGAAAAAAAGGCTTTTACCTACAGATGTCTAAGAGGCATGTGAATAGACGTTTAACATCACTAATTATCAGAGAAATCTAAATCAAAACTACAATGAGGAGAAGCCGCAGGAACCCAGAGTGAGAAGCCACGGGAACCCAGAGCAAGAAGCTGCGGGGACCCGGAGCGAGAAGCCGCAGCACCGTGAGAAGCTGCGGAAGCGCCCGTGTCGCGGATGCTAGTATGTGAACTAATATCACGGAACACCATAGCAAACCAGACATAGAGCCTACACCCCCTAACCAATCATCAAACCAAGGATCCTCGGAGCAGAAGCCCTGATTCCAAGACCCCACACTACCAAAGAACATACAACACTAGAAATTATTCATCTGTAAACAAGACCTAACACCATCCAAGACACAAATCACTGAACCCTTCTAGAAGGACAGAAACCCAAAGGAAGGGAGAATTCAACCAAGAAGCCTGGTAGGGGAAAAAGAATTCAACACACACAAAGAAACAAAAATTAACCTAATAGTGAAACGTCAGAGAAACACTGCACAAATGAAGGACTAAGCTAGAGAAACACCACTTCAAATGACAGAGGAGGAGATAGACAAACTATCTGAAAGAGAATTCAGAAAAGCTATACTAATGAGGATGCAAAACACTGAAAACAGAATATTAGAGGAAATTAGTGCTTTGAGAAGACACATGCAAGAAATGAAAAATAAGCAAATGAAGACAACCAACTCAATTGCTGAACTCAAAAATACTATAGAAAGTCTCAACAGTAGAGTATCAGTGGCTGAAGAATGGATAAGTGAGCTGGAAGACAGAATGGTTGAAATAAGTGCTGAAGAACACAACAAAGCCCAAAGAATTAAAAGAACTGAGGATAGCCTCAGAGACCTATCGGACAATATCAAATGCACCAACATTAGAATTATAGGAGTTCCAGAGGAAGAAGAAGGGAAGAAAGGTTACGAAAAAATTCTTGAAGAGGTTATAGTTGAAAACTTCCCCAGCATGGGAAAGGAAATAGTCAATCAAGTCCAAGAAGCACAAAGAGTTCCATACAGGATAAACCCCAGAAGAAACACACCAAGGCACATTCTAATCAAACTAACGCAGACTAAATATAAAGACAGATTACTAAAAGCAGCTAGGAGCAAACAACAAATAACATATAAAGGAAACCCCATACGTCTAACTGCAGATCTTTCAACAGAAACCCTGCAGGCCAGAAGAGAATGGGAAGACACATTTAAATGGCTAAAGAATAACCTCCAACCAAGATTTCTCTACCCAGAAAGAATCTCATTCAGACTTGATGGTGAAGTCAAAAGCTTCATGAACAAACAAAAACTAAAAGAATTCTGTACCACAAAACCAATCCTACAACAAGTGTTAAAGGGCCTGATATAGCCAATAAATAGAGTAGGAGAAGCCTTACAAATCAAACCCCAAATTTCTAAGAAGATGACAATAGGAACATTCGCATCAATAATTACTTTGAACGTAAATGGACTAAATGCTCCAACCAAATGACACAGGCTGGCTGAATGGATCCAGAAGCAAGACCCACATATATGCTGTTTAAAAGAGACCCACTTCAGACCTAGAGACACTCATAGACTGAAAGTGAAAGGCTGGAAAAAGATATTCCATGCAAATGGAAATCAAAAGAGAGCTGGAGTAGCAATCCTCATATCAGACAAAATAGACTTTAAAGTAAAGAAGATTCTAAGAGACAAGGCAGGTCACTACATCATGATTAAGGGATCCATCCAAGAGGAAGACATAACAGTCATGAACATCTATGCACCCAACACAGGGGCACCTCAATACATAAGACAGATACTTTCAGACTTAAAAGAAGAAATCAAGAATAACACAATAATAGTAGGAGACTTTAACACTCCTCTCACACCAATGGATAGATCATCTAAACAGAAAATTAATAAAGAAACACAAGCCAATTGAAAGCTGGACCTATCGGACAATATCAAATGCACCAACATTAGAATTATAGGAGTTCCAGAGGAAGAAGAAGGGAAGAAAGGTTACGAAAAAATTCTTGAAGAGGTTATAGTTGAAAACTTCCCCAGCATGGGAAAGGAAATAGTCAATCAAGTCCAAGAAGCACAAAGAGTTCCATACAGGATAAACCCCAGAAGAAACACACCAAGGCACATTCTAATCAAACTAACACAGACTAAATATAAAGACAGATTACTAAAAGCAGCTAGGAGCAAACAACAAATAACATATAAAGGAAACCCCATACGTCTAACTGCAGATCTTTCAACAGAAACCCTGCAGGCCAGAAGAGAATGGGAAGACACATTTAAATGGCTAAAGAATAACCTCCAACCAAGATTTCTCTACCCAGAAAGAATCTCATTCAGACTTGATGGTGAAGTCAAAAGCTTCATGAACAAACAAAAACTAAAAGAATTCTGTACCACAAAACCAATCCTACAACAAGTGTTAAAGGGCCTGATATAGCCAATAAATAGAGTAGGAGAAGCCTTACAAATCAAACCCCAAATTTCTAAGAAGATGACAATAGGAACATTCGCATCAATAATTACTTTGAACGTAAATGGACTAAATGCTCCAACCAAATGACACAGGCTGGCTGAATGGATCCAGAAGCAAGACCCACATATATGCTGTTTAAAAGAGACCCACTTCAGACCTAGAGACACTCATAGACTGAAAGTGAAAGGCTGGAAAAAGATATTCCATGCAAATGGAAATCAAAAGAGAGCTGGAGTAGCAATCCTCATATCAGACAAAATAGACTTTAAAGTAAAGAAGATTCTAAGAGACAAGGCAGGTCACTACATCATGATTAAGGGATCCATCCAAGAGGAAGACATAACAGTCATGAACATCTATGCACCCAACACAGGGGCACCTCAATACATAAGACAGATACTTTCAGACTTAAAAGAAGAAATCAAGAATAACACAATAATAGTAGGAGACTTTAACACTCCTCTCACACCAATGGATAGATCATCTAAACAGAAAATTAATAAAGAAACACAAGCCTTAAATGCCACACTAGAAAAGCTGGACCTCATCGATATCTTTAGGACATTCCACCCAAAAGAAGAAGAATACACTTTCTTCTCTAGTGCTCACGGAACATTCTCCAGGATAGACCACATCTTGGGCCACAAATCTAACCTCAGTCAATTCAAGAAAACCGAAATTATATCAGCCATCTTCTTGGACCACAATGCAATGAGACTAGAGATCAACTACAGGAAAAAAACCACTAAAACACAAACACATGGCGATCAAACAACACATACCTAAAAAACCAACTGATCACTGAGGAAATCAAAGAAGAAATCAAACGATTCCTAGAAGAAAATGACAATGAACACACGACAGTGCAAAGCCTATGGGATACAGCAAAAGCAGTTCTAAGAGGGAAATTTATAGCAATACAATCCCACCCCAAGAAACTAGGAAAATATGAAGCAGATGATCTAACCCTCCGCTTAAAACAGTTGGAGAAAGAAGAACAAAAACACCCCAAAGCCAGCAGAAGAAGAGAAATCATAAGGATCAGAGCAGAAATAAATGAGAAAGAAATGAAAGAAACAATAGTAAAGATAAATAAAACAAAAAGCTGGTTCTTTGAAAAGGTAAACAAAATTGACAAGCCACTGGCCAGATTCATTAAGAAAAAGAGAGAGAAGAACCAGATCAACAAAATCAAAAATGAAAAAGGAGAAATTACAACAGATAATGCAGAAATCCAAAGGATTCTAAGAGACTATTATGAACAGGTATATGGCAAAAAACTGGAAAACCTGGAAGAAATGGACAGTTTCTTGGGGAAGATTAATCTCCCAAGACTGAGTCAGGAAGAAACAGAAACTTTGAACAGCCCAATCACAAGCTCAGAAATCGAATTTGTGATTAAAAATCTACCCAAAAATAAAAGCCCAGGGCCAGATGGCTTCACAGCCGAATTCTACCAAACATTTAAAGAAGAGCTAATGCCCGTCCTTCTAAAACTCTTCCAAACAATTACACAGGAAGGAAGACTTCCAAACACATTCTACCAGGCCACCAGCACCCTGATACCCAAACCAGGCAAAGACAAAACAAAAAAGGAAAACTATAGGCCAATTTCACTGATGAACTTAGATGCCTAGATCCTCAACAAAATCCTAGCAAACAGAATTCAACGACACATCAAAAAACTCATACATCACGATCAAGTCGGGTTCATCCTAGGCATGCAAGGATTCTTCAACATCCACAAATCAATCCATGTGATACACCATATCAACAAACTGAAAGACAAAAACCACATGATCATCTCAATAGATGCAGAAAAAGCCTTGACAAAGTACAACATCCATTTATGATAAAAACTCTTCAGAAAATGGGCATAGGGCTTCCCCTGGTGGTCCAGTGGATAAGGACACAGCCTTGCAGTGCAAGGGGCGCTGGTTCGATCCCTGGCCTGGGAAGATCCCACGTGCCGTGGAGCGGCTGGACCGATGTGTCCAATTACTGAGCCAGAGCTCCGAAGTGCATGCGCCCAGAGCCAGTGCTCTGCGACGACAGACGCTACCGCGATGGGAGGCCCACAGGAGCCAAAAGAACAAAGATGGATGAAAATAGAGAAATGAAAGACCAATAGAAGTGGCCCGCCCGCTCCTCTTCCTCCCCAACCCAACTCCCGCCCAAATTAAATAAATACATAAATCTTTAAAAAAAAAAAAAGAAAAGAAAATGGGATAGAAGGAACCTATCTCAACATAATAAAAGCCATCTATGAGAAGCCTACAGCGAACGTTATCCTTAACGGTGAAAAACTGAAAGCATTCCCTCTAAAGTCAGGAACAAGACAGGGGTGCCCACTTTCACCACTACTATTCAACATAGTCCTGGAAGTCCTAGCAACATCAATAAGAGAAGAGAAAGAAATCAAAGGAATCCAGATTGGAAAGGAAGAAGTCAAGCTCTCTCTTTTTGCAGATGACATGATATTATACATAGAAAATCCCAAAGACACGGTTACAAAGCTACTAGAGCTAATCAACGAATTCAGCAAAGTTGCAGGATACAAAGTCATCACACAAAAATCACTCGCATTCTTATGCACAAACAATGAAAAATCAGAAAATTAAATCACAGGAAGGAAGACTTCCAAACACATTCTACCAGGCCACCAGCACCCTGATACCCAAACCAGGCAAAGACAACACAAAAAAGGAAAACTATAGGCCAATTTCACTGATGAACTTAGATGCCTAGATCCTCAACAAAATCCTAGCAAACAGAATTCAACGACACATCAAAAAACTCATACATCACGATCAAGTCGGGTTCATCCTAGGCATGCAAGGATTCTTCAACATCCGCAAATCAATCCATGTGATACACCATATCAACAAACTGAAAGACAAAAACCACATGATCATCTCAATAGATGCAGAAAAAGCCTTGACAAAGTACAACATCCATTTATGATAAAAACTCTTCAGAAAATGGGCATAGGGCTTCCCCTGGTGGTCCAGTGGATAAGGACACAGCCTTGCAGTGCAAGGGGCGCTGGTTCGATCCCTGGCCTGGGAAGATCCCACGTGCCGTGGAGCGGCTGGACCGATGTGTCCAATTACTGAGCCAGAGCTCCGAAGTGCATGCGCCCAGAGCCAGTGCTCTGCGACGACAGACGCTACCGCGATGGGAGGCCCACAGGAGCCAAAAGAACAAAGATGGATGAAAATAGAGAAATGAAAGACCAATAGAAGTGGCCCGCCCGCTCCTCTTCCTCCCCAACCCAACTCCCGCCCAAATTAAATAAATACATAAATCTTTAAAAAAAAAAAAAGAAAAGAAAATGGGATAGAAGGAACCTATCTCAACATAATAAAAGCCATCTATGAGAAGCCTACAGCGAACGTTATCCTTAACGGTGAAAAACTGAAAGCATTCCCTCTAAAGTCAGGAACAAGACAGGGGTGCCCACTTTCACCACTACTATTCAACATAGTCCTGGAAGTCCTAGCAACATCAATAAGAGAAGAGAAAGAAATCAAAGGAATCCAGATTGGAAAGGAAGAAGTCAAGCTCTCTCTTTTTGCAGATGACATGATATTATACATAGAAAATCCCAAAGACACGGTTACAAAGCTACTAGAGCTAATCAACGAATTCAGCAAAGTTGCAGGATACAAAGTCATCACACAAAAATCACTCGCATTCTTATGCACAAACAATGAAAAATCAGAAAATTAAATCAAAGAGGCAATCCCCTTCACCATTGCAACCAAAAGAATCAAATATCTAGGAATAAACCTACCCAAAGAAACAAAAGAATTGTACACAGAAAATTACAAGACACTCATGAGAGAAATTAAAGAAGACTTAAACAGATGGAGAGATATTTCATGTTCCTGGATCAGAAGAATCAATGTTGTGAAAATGACCATACTACCAAATATCATCTACAGATTCAATGCAATACCTATCCAACTACCATTGACATTTTTCACAGCACTAGACCAAAGAATCACACAGTTCATATGGAAACACAGAAGACCTCGAATAGCCAAAGCAATCCTGAGAAAGAAAAATGAAGCTGGAGGAATCAGCCTCCCTAACTTCAGACTCTACTACAAAGCAACAGTCATCAAGACAGTATGGTACTGGCACAAAAACAGAAATATAGACCAATGGAACAAGATCGAGAACCCAGAGATAAACCCACACACCTATGGGTACCTTATTTTTGATAAAGGAGGCGAAACTACAAAATGGGACAAAGACAGCCTCTTCAGCAAGTGGTGCTGGGAGAATTGGACAGCTACATGCAAAAAAATGAAGTTGGAACATTCCCTGACACCATACACTAAGATCAACTCAAAATGGATTAAAGACCTCAATGTAAGACCAGAAACCATCAAACTTGTAGAGGAGAATTTAGGCAAAACCCTCAAGGACATCAATCAAAGCAAGATCTTCTCTGACCCACCTACTAGAATAGTGGAACTGAAAAGAAAAGTGAACACGTGGGACCTCATGAAGCTTCAAAGCTTTTGTACAGCAAAAGAAATTACCAAAAAGCTGAACAGACACCCCACAGAGTGGGAGAAGATCATAGCAAATGAAACAACAGACAAAGAATTAATCTCCAAAATCTACAAGCAACTCAGACAACTCAGCACAGGAAAAACGAACAACCCAATCAAAAAATGGAAAAAAGATCTAAAGAGACGCCTCTCCAAAGAGGACATACAGATGGCCCAAAAGCACATGAAACGATTCTCAACTTCGCTTATTATTAGAGAAATGCAAATTAAAACTACAATGAGATATCACCTCACACCCGTCAGAATGGCCATCATCAACAAATCTGCAGACAATAAATGCTGGAAAGGGTGCGGAGAAAAGGTAACCCTCACGCATTGCTGGTGGGAATGTAAACTGATACAGCCTCTATGGAAGACAGTATGAAGATTCCTTAAAAAACTAAAAATAGAAGCACCCTATGACCCAGCAATCCCACTATTAGGCCTATATCCTGATGAAATCAAAACTGAAAGAGGCACCTGTACCCCAATGTTCATTGCAGCTCTCTATACAATAGCCAGAACATGGAAGCAACCTAGATGTCCATCGACAAATGAATGGATACAGAAGCTTTGGTACATATATACAATGGAATACTACTCAGCTGTTAAAAGAAATGCAGAAGACTCAGTGCTAATGAGGTGGCTAGCTCTAGAACCTATCATAAAAAGTGAAGTAAGTCAAAAAGAGAAAGACAAATACAGCATACTAACACACATATATGGAATCTAGCAGGACAGTCTTGATAACACACACAGTGAACTCATGGTAAAACAGACAGAGCATAGACATATGGACATTGTTGGGAAGAAATAGGGAGGGGGAGGCATGGAGACAGTAACATGGAAACCTATACTGTCATGTGTGGAAAAGATAGCTATTGTCATTGTGCTAAGGGAATAGGGGTACCTACAATCACTTGGGGCAATGGTCTGGAGCAGGGGGGAGGGTCCAGGGATATGCATATAACTGATCTGGGAACATACATGTCTGTGAACAACAAAACTCTGTAAAATCTTAAAATAAAGAATTAAAAAAAAAAAAAACTACAGTGAGGTATCCTCTGGCACTGGTCAGAACAGCCATCATCAGAAAATCTACAAACAATACATGCTGAAGAGGGTGTGGAGAAAAGGGATGCTTCCTTCCTAAGCTGTTGGTGGGAATGTACATTTCTATAGCCACTAGAGAACAGTATGGAGCTTCCTTAAAAAACTGAAAATAGAACTACCATATAATTCAGCAGTCCCACTTTGGGTGTTTATCTGGAGAAAATCATAAAAAAGAGACATGTACCCTAATGTTCATTGGAGCACTATTTATTGAATAGCCAGGATATGGAAGCAACCTAAATGTCCATCCATGAAGGAATGGATAAAGAAGATGTGGTATAGTCTGCACGGTTGTGTCCAACTCTTTGCGGCCCCATGAATTGCAGCTGGCCAGGCTCCAATGTCTATGGAATTTTTCAGGCAAGAACACTGAAGTGGGCTGCCGTTTTCTCTGCCAGGGTATCTTCCTGACCCAGGGATTGAACCCACATCTTCTGTATCTCCTGCATTGTAGGCAGATTCTTTACCACTGAGCCACCTGGGAAGACCATCAACACTCTGTAATAACCAGTAGAATAGAATAGAGTCTAAAAAAGAGTGGAGACAGGAGTAATACAGGAGAAACTAATACAACATTGTAAATCAACTATATTCCAATAAAAAAACTTTTAAGAGAAAATTTGGTTTTTTTTCTTACTGACTTATAAGAGTTCTTTATATAGTTTGGATCTGTTCTTTGTTAGAATGTACTGCAAATATTTTATCTCACTCTACAGCTTGCTTCTGCATTTCCTTAATAGTGCCTTTTGGTAGGTAGTTTTAATTTCGATAAAACTCAATTTATGAATAATTTTATTACATGAATTGTCTTTTGTGTCCTGTTTAGGAAATCTATCCTATTTCTTGGTCATGAGGATAACCTCTGGTATTTTATAGTTTCATACTTGTCAGGTCTAGCTTATACATTTAGGGCTAGGATCCCTCTGACATTCAGTTTTTGAGGCAGGGTTCAGGGTTCTTTCCCTTTCCCCTAAGGTGGATATTCAGCTATTTCAGCACAATTTTCTGAAAAGTGACTGTTAAGTTTTGAAGTGTCAAACAAATCACAGTGACTTCATTTTACCATTAGAAAGTGTCTTCAGGAGCAATACACACTTAGGGTGATGTTCATCTTGAAGGACAGTGGCTACAAACCCCTCTTTAAAAGACTATTCTTGGAAATTATAACATTGTTTGGACATCTTCTCTGATCTCATTATCTCATCATTAAAAACTGAAAATAGAACTACCATATAATTCAGCAGTCCCACTTTGGGTGTTTATCTGGAGAAAATCATAAAAAAGAGACATGTACCCTAATGTTCATTGGAGCACTATTTATTGAATAGCCAGGATATGGAAGCAACCTAAATGTCCATCCATGAAGGAATGGATAAAGAAGATGTGGTATAGTCTGCACGGTTGTGTCCAACTCTTTGCGGCCCCATGAATTGCAGCTGGCCAGGCTCCAATGTCTATGGAATTTTTCAGGCAAGAACACTGAAGTGGGCTGCCGTTTTCTCTGCCAGGGTATCTTCCTGACCCAGGGATTGAACCCACATCTTCTGTATCTCCTGCATTGTAGGCAGATTCTTTACCACTGAGCCACCTGGGAAGACCATCAACACTCTGTAATAACCAGTAGAATAGAATAGAGTCTATAAAAGAGTGGAGACAGGAGTAATACAGGAGAAACTAATACAACATTGTAAATCAACTATATTCCAATAAAAAAACTTTTAAGAGAAAATTTGGTTTTTTTTCTTACTGACTTATAAGAGTTCTTTATATAGTTTGGATCTGTTCTTTGTTAGAATGTACTGCAAATATTTTATCTCACTCTACAGCTTGCTTCTGCATTTCCTTAATAGTGCCTTTTGGTAGGTAGTTTTAATTTCGATAAAACTCAATTTATGAATAATTTTATTACATGAATTGTCTTTTGTGTCCTGTTTAGGAAATCTATCCTATTTCTTGGTCATGAGGATAACCTCTGGTATTTTATAGTTTCATACTTGTCAGGTCTAGCTTATACATTTAGGGCTAGGATCCCTCTGACATTCAGTTTTTGAGGCAGGGTTCAGGGTTCTTTCCCTTTCCCCTAAGGTGGATATTCAGCTATTTCAGCACAATTTTCTGAAAAGTGACTGTTAAGTTTTGAAGTGTCAAACAAATCACAGTGACTTCATTTTACCATTAGAAAGTGTCTTCAGGAGCAATACACACTTAGGGTGATGTTCATCTTGAAGGACAGTGGCTACAAACCCCTCTTTAAAAGACTATTCTTGGAAATTATAACATTGTTTGGACATCTTCTCTGATCTCATTATCTCATCATTATTTTTAACTTGCATTATGACTAAGAGATCATACTAAGGGTAGGAGAGAGATCAGTTCCACAAATTTCTTTAATTTGCTCATGCTTGCATTATTATAGTATATGCTAAATATAGTATATAGTATAACATTTAAATATATTCCAAGAATCATTTAAAGCTGCTTATTCATTTTGCTAAAAATTCCCCACCTTGATTTGAGGGTTTGTCCCTTCTTCTATAAAATGTGTCAATTTTTACTGTTTATATTTTAAGGATATAATCCTAGGTTCATATGCATTTTAAATTATTGCATCTTTCTGATGAATTTAGTCTTTTATCACTGTGAAGAGATCATCCCATCTCTGCTAAGACTCTTGGCCTTAATGCATACATTATCTACTGTTAACATGGCCACATCAGCTTCTAAGAAGAAGTCATTATTCCCATCTTTCAATTTCAATTTTTGTGACCTTTTGTTTTCAATGTTTCCTTAAAAGCAGCATATGTTGAAACAGGAGGAAAAAAATCAATCTACCTTTGTCAATTAACTAAAGTACTGAACCACTTGTTTTTTATGATGTATTTGTGCTAAATTTTGCATCTTATTTTATAATTTCTGATAGTTCTATTTTTTATTAGTTACCTAGGACTGCCAGTATTAGTCTGGGTTCTCCAGAGAAAAAGAAAGAAAATAATATGTTTGTATTTTTAGTTCCTATAATGAATTGGCTCATGAAGTTATGAAGGCGGAGAGTCTAGGATTTGCAGTTAGAAACCTGGAGACCCAGGAGAAACAGTGGCATAAATTTCGGTCTGAGTCCAAGTTCAAAAGCAGGAGAAAGACCAATGTTCCAACTCAAATGCAGTCAAAGAGAAAGGAATCTTTACTACCCAGCTTTTTATTCTATTCAGACCTTTGATGGACTGGATGAGTCCCCCGACAATGGAGGGGCCAATCTGCTCTGCTTAGTCTCCTGATGTGAGTCAAGTACAAGTCTCACCCAGAAGCAGTCCCACAGAAACACGCAGAATATTTGACCAAACATCTAGTCATTCGGTAGCCCAGTCAAGTTGACACATAAAATGAGCCATCACACTCCATAACAAAGTATCACAAACTGGTTGAATGAAAGCAATAGAAATGTTTCATAGTCCTGGAGGCCAGAAGTCTGAGATTGAGGTGTTGGCAGGACCATACTCCCTCTGAGATTTCCCATGCAATCCTTCCTTGAATCTTCCTAACTTCTGGTGCTGGCTGTTGATCCTTGGCATTTCTTGGCTTGTGGCTACATCACTCAAATCTCTGCCTCTGTTGTCACACAGTCTTGTTATGTCTGTGTCTGTGTCTTTTTCCTCTTATAAGGACACCAGTTGTATTGGATTAGGACCCATGCTACTTCAGCATTACTTCATTTTAATTATATCTGCAAAGACCTTATTTCCAAATAATGTCCTAGTCACAGGTATTAGGAGTTCAGACTTCAGACAACACAACTGTTGCATGCCTCCTTTCCTCTTCTTTCTTGCCTTCTTTTGGATTAATTTCATCATTGCACATTTTCTTCTACTATGTTCAGAGTTCTATATTCTATGTCTATTATTTTAGTGGTCATTCTAAGAATTACAATATGTATACTTAAGTATAAAGTTAATTACCACTTTCACCCTTTCCAGACAATATAAGGACCTTAGACCTCTTTATCTTCACTTACCCTTCTCCCAACCTTGTGTAACATTATTACCATGTATTTAAATTTTAAATAATCTTCTAGGGGTTCCCTGGTGACTCATACAGCAGAGAATCTGCCTGCAGTACAGGAGACCAGGGCTCAATCCCTGGGTCAGGAAGATCCCCTGGATTTCTCACTGTAAAATAAAACTAAGAAGACATGGACTTCCCTGGTGGTTCCGTGGGTGGAGAGTCTGCTTTGTAGTGCAAGGGGAACCTATTCGATCTCTGGTCTGGGAGGATCCCACATGCCACGGAACAGCTGGGCCAGTGTGTCCAATTGTGAGCCAGTGCTCTGGGGTGCATGCACCCAGAGCCGTTGCTCTGCAACGAAAAGAGGTAGCTGCAGAGGGAGGCCCACACAGGCCAAAGAATAAGGATGGATGAGAATAAATAAATGAATAAATGTTTATTTTATTTTATTTTTTTATTTTTTAAAGCTCAGAAGACAGAAGGAAACATGAATCGAATGTATGACTTAATGAAAAATTTAAGCAAATGATCATACAGGTCAGAAACAAATTTTGCTGACCACCTAGAAGCACCTTGGTAAGCTCCTTCCCAATTACAACTTATAATTTTCTTGCATTTCTTTTAAAAGTAGTCTTATCAACCAAACGTGCATCCCTAGATACTATAACCTTGCATTGCCTATTACATTTTTTGATATTTCCTTCAATCAGTAAGTTCTCTTTTCATCTTTTTTTTTTTTTCTCACAGTCTTGAAGGACGTGGGCTATGTGATGAGTACTCTAGTTTCCCACAGGAGTTTTTAAAATTACAGCCCCATGGTTGAACATATTTCTCTTTCCTCTGTATTTCCAGAAGGTTGGGTGGTGGGGTCAGATCTGGGTTAGATCCCTTTGACAAGACTCTAGTTAGAGTTTGGGAAGATTATAGTGGATAAGTAGTATCCAGTTGTCACTCTTATTTTTTTTAATTAAAAAAAATTTTTATTTACTTATTTATTTTGGCTATTCTGTGTTTTCACTGCTGCTCCAGGCTCTCTCTCTCTAGTTTCAGGGAGTCAGGGCTACTCTCTAGTTGAGGTGAGCAGGTTTCTTGTTATAGTGACTGCTCTTGTTGTGGAACTCGGGCTCTAGAGCACACAGGCTTCAGGAGTTGTGGCACATGGGCTCCATAGTTGCAGCTCCAAGGCTCTAGAGCACAGGCTCCGTCGTTGTGGCTCATGGGCTTAGTTGTTCCACAGCATGTGGGATCTTCCCAGATCAGGGATCGAACTCATGTCTCCTGCATTGGCAGGCGAACTCTTTACCACTGAGCTACTAGGGATGCCCAGTTATCACTCTTCTTAATGTTAGCAGTCATTGGTGTTTGCCACCTACACCCTATGAATTTGTCGGGGGTTGCAAAATGGTGAGATATCCTATTTTTTTGTTCTTGTTATTTAATACTGCACCCAGAGCCGTTGCTCTGCAACGAAAAGAGGTAGCTGCAGAGGGAGGCCCACACAGGCCAAAGAATAAGGATGGATGAGAATAAATAAATGAATAAATGTTTATTTTATTTTATTTTTTTTATTTTTTAAAGCTCAGAAGACAGAAGGAAACATGAATCGAATGTATGACTTAATGAAAAATTTAAGCAAATGATCATACAGGTCAGAAACAAATTTTGCTGACCACCTAGAAGCACCTTGGTAAGCTCCTTCCCAATTACAACTTATAATTTTCTTGCATTTCTTTTAAAAGTAGTCTTATCAACCAAACGTGCATCCCTAGATACTATAACCTTGCATTGCCTATTACATTTTTTGATATTTCCTTCAATCAGTAAGTTCTCTTTTCATCTTTTTTTTTTTTTCTCACAGTCTTGAAGGACGTGGGCTATGTGATGAGTACTCTAGTTTCCCACAGGAGTTTTTAAAATTACAGCCCCATGGTTGAACATATTTCTCTTTCCTCTGTATTTCCAGAAGGTTGGGTGGTGGGGTCAGATCTGGGTTAGATCCCTTTGACAAGACTCTAGTTAGAGTTTGGGAAGATTATAGTGGATAAGTAGTATCCAGTTGTCACTCTTATTTTTTTTAATTAAAAAAAATTTTTATTTACTTATTTATTTTGGCTATTCTGTGTTTTCACTGCTGCTCCAGGCTCTCTCTCTCTAGTTTCAGGGAGTCAGGGCTACTCTCTAGTTGAGGTGAGCAGGTTTCTTGTTATAGTGACTGCTCTTGTTGTGGAACTCGGGCTCTAGGGCACACGGGCTTCAGTAGTTGTGGCACATGGGCTCCATAGTTGCAGCTCCGAGGCTCTAGAGCACAGGCTCCGTCGTTGTGGCTCATGGGCTTAGTTGTTCCACAGCATGTGGGATCTTCCCAGATCAGGGATCGAACTCATGTCTCCTGCATTGGCAGGCGAACTCTTTACCACTGAGCTACTAGGGATGCCCAGTTATCACTCTTCTTAATGTTAGTAGTCATTGGTGTTTGCCACCTACACCCTATGAATTTGTCGGGGGTTGCAAAATGGTGAGATATCCTATTTTTTTGTTCTTGTTATTTAATACTGTAATACTATCATAAGAAGACACTTCTCCATCTACTATCTGGTTACCCCCAGTATAGAACATATGGGAAAGGCAGGAAATCCTGAAATCTTTTCCTTTATTCAGCAGTTTTCAAGATAATTAATCAGTTTCTAGTCACCCTCTGAGGAGGACCAATTCTTTTTTTCCCTCAATATTACTATGAACTCATGAATTTAAACATTATTTTTACTGCAGCTCAAATTGCCCTAGTGGGAGCCTCTTTAGGTTGATTCCTGAGTCCTTTTGACATGAGACTAGGAGTCTTTGTGACCTGATATAAGATGTTCCATGTTCACCTCACATATTTCCTGTACCAGACCTGGATTCAGGCAAGAAATCCTGTTTCCTTTTAGTAAGGAATGGAACTTTAACACCACAACTCAGCAGTGGGAATAGTCAATGTGCTAGCTGAGTCACTGTTTTCTTTTTATTGGAACTAAACATAAACACACATAGACATTTCTGAGTTTTTTCTAATTCTGATGCATATCATTCTTTTCATGTCCTATACACAGATGTCCAAATATATGAAGATAAAATTGCACGTAAGTCAATATTGATACTTCGAGTTTAATTCAAAACAAGATTTTGTTTAACATCTCTGTTACACCCCTGTCTCCTCTCTTCTACACCATGAATCCAGATTCTCAGGAATATGAGGGATGACATAGTTAGAATTTCCCACAATTGGTCATTTATATTATCCTAAATTATATGAGCAATAAACTTCAAATAAAAATACTAATAAAAACTAAAATGCCAATATACTACTAACATGATTATTTAAAACATTAGAATAAATCTTTTGCATATGCCCTTTCCATCATAGCTCAGTTTGTTGTAGTTGGACTATATTTTGTCAGAGTCCATGACTTTCAGCCTATACTCAACCCTTTAAAGTTACTATAAATTTAGGAAGATGAGTACATCACCTGCTCTCACAGCAAAGTTTTAGTTACTTTTAAATTTAGGAAAAGATGCATTTCTTAATGTTAGCAGTCATTGGTGTTTGCCACCTACACCCTATGAATTTGTCGGGGGTTGCAAAATGGTGAGATATCCTATTTTTTTGTTCTTGTTATTTAATACTGTAATACTATCATAAGAAGACACTTCTCCATCTACTATCTGGTTACCCCCAGTATAGAACATATGGGAAAGGCAGGAAATCCTGAAATCTTTTCCTTTATTCAGCAGTTTTCAAGATAATTAATCAGTTTCTAGTCACCCTCTGAGGAGGACCAATTCTTTTTTTCCCTCAATATTACTATGAACTCATGAATTTAAACATTATTTTTACTGCAGCTCAAATTGCCCTAGTGGGAGCCTCTTTAGGTTGATTCCTGAGTCCTTTTGACATGAGACTAGGAGTCTTTGTGACCTGATATAAGATGTTCCATGTTCACCTCACATATTTCCTGTACCAGACCTGGATTCAGGCAAGAAATCCTGTTTCCTTTTAGTAAGGAATGGAACTTTAACACCACAACTCAGCAGTGGGAATAGTCAATGTGCTAGCTGAGTCACTGTTTTCTTTTTATTGGAACTAAACATAAACACACATAGACATTTCTGAGTTTTTTCTAATTCTGATGCATATCATTCTTTTCATGTCCTATACACAGATGTCCAAATATATGAAGATAAAATTGCACGTAAGTCAATATTGATACTTCGAGTTTAATTCAAAACAAGATTTTGTTTAACATCTCTGTTACACCCCTGTCTCCTCTCTTCTACACCATGAATCCAGATTCTCAGGAATATGAGGGATGACATAGTTAGAATTTCCCACAATTGGTCATTTATATTATCCTAAATTATATGAGCAATAAACTTCAAATAAAAATACTAATAAAAACTAAAATGCCAATATACTACTAACATGATTATTTAAAACATTAGAATAAATCTTTTTGCATATGCCCTTTCCATCATAGCTCAGTTTGTTGTAGTTGGACTATATTTTGTCAGAGTCCATGACTTTCAGCCTATACTCAACCCTTTAAAGCCATCACTCAGTTTTAGTTACTATAAATTTAGGAAGATGAGTACATCACCTGCTCTCACAGCTATGAAGGTTATCTTGATTGTCTGAGGCTTAGTCTTTAGTAAATACCTCACAAAATGCTCATGGGAACAATATTTACTGGGATCTTGCATGTTGATAACAGTTTGCTCTTATATTTGAAATTCAGCTTTGCCAGATATCAAATCCTGGGTGTACATTTTCACAAACACATGACTTTTTTTTTTTTTTTTTCCTGCCATGAAGTGCTACTGTCAAAAAGTCTGATGGTAATCTAATACTCTCTTAGGAAAACTTCCATTCTCTCTTTGCTGCTGCTATTAAGTCACTTCAGTCATGTCTGATTCTTTGCAACCCTATGGACTGTAGCCCACCAGGCTCCTCTGTCCTTGGGATTCTCCAGGCAAGAATACTGGAGTGAGTTGCCACACCCTCCTCCAGGGGATCTTCTCTCTTTACCGATGCTCAAATAATTTCTAATCTTTTCTTTAAAAGTTCATTAATTACAGCAGAATATTTCTAGGTGTTAGTAACATTTGGTTGATATTTATAAGTACATGGTATCTTCTATTGACATGTAATTTTTCTTTATTTTTTCACCTCATTTTACACAAGGTTTCTTGGAGTACAGTCTTTAATATTTGTTTTGTTCCCTTGCATGGCTTGCTTCTTCAGGCCTTCTATTATCCATTTGTTTAGCCTTTTTTGTTATACTTAACATTTGTCACTTTCTCCCAAATCCTTTAGATCCTTTTATTCATTTCTTTTTTATTTGAAACTTTTTTTCACCTTATGTTTCTCTGAAGGCATTATTTGTTATTAATTTTTCCTCATATTCCATCGAGTTTAGTCTTCATCCCGAAATGACTTTTTTCTTTTGTTTCTAATTATTCATTAACTATTTCTGTCACTTCCTGTCTAAGTTTTTATCATTCTGATATATTCTCATATCTTTTGATCATTTTCTTAAAATTTTTAGCTTCATGTAAAATAGGAAAAGATACTTTTATCTGTTTTGCAGGCATTACTGTTTATGTGTTTTTAATGTCTGTGTTCCTTCTTTTTTAGTTCTAACTTTGTCCAGAGTTGGACCATATTTTTATTTATTTATTTATTTTGGTGAGGGTGGGGTTGGAGGGAGGGGAGCAGGTGGGCCACTTCTATTGGTCTTTCATTTGTCCATTTTCATCCATCTTTGTTCTTTGACCCATGTGGGCCTCCCATCGCGGTGGCCTCTGTTGTCGCAGAGCACCGGCTCTGGGCGCATGCGCTCCAGAGCTCTGGCTCGGTAATTGGACACATCAGTCCAGCTGCTCCGCGGCACATGGGATCTTCCCAGGCCAGGGATTGAACTGGCACCCCTTGCACTGCAAGGCGGTGTCCTTATCCACTGAACCACCAGGGAAGCCTGAACCATATTTTTTAGTTGGTAATTTTTCGATGAAATTCATATTCCTTCTTCTCAAAGAAGAAAGCAGGGTGTTATAGATTGCACACTTCTGCTCCCCCCAATTCATATGTTGAAATTCTAGCCCCCAATGCAATGGTATCAGGATGTATGGCCTTTAGTAGATAATTAGGTCTCAAGGGCTCAACCCCCCTCTTATAAAGAGACCTCAGAAATCTCTCTCACGCTTCCATCCCCCGAGGACACTGTAAGCAGCCTGCAGCCTGGAGGAGGGCCCTGAGCAGAACTCAATCATGCTGGTCTCCTGACTTCAGCTTTCCAGCCTCCAGAACTGTGAGAGATAACTTCTTTATAAGCCACCCCACTTATGATATCTTGTTAGTAGCACTACAAGCTAAGACATGGGGTTCAGGAATTTGTTCTAACATAGAGTTCCCTCTTCCATTGCTTTTGTATGGAGTCAAAAATTAGATGGCCTACTTCTGAGATTTCCGGTCTCCGGTCCTCTCTCTTACTTCAGTTAGGGACTTCGCTTTTCTTCATTTATATTGTACTCGTCCGACTTAATTGTAATTTATCCTGCAGCACTTCCCCTAACCCACCCCCCACCCCTGGGTGGGGCCTGGAAGGAAGCCCTAGAGAGTCAGCTTTTAGAATTCATGAGCCTTATACTCATTCAGCATTGGTCCCTCTCAGCTTCAAATGTTTTTCTCAGCTGGTTTTCCAAGTTGAGATTTCAGCTGTAGATTCCAGTTGGGATCTGCTGTTCTCAGATATTTCAAATGCTACTCAGTTGCTTCCATTTCTTCTTTCCCCACAGTCTCCAACATCATGAAGATCTTGGAGCTTTTGGTGGTTCTCCATGCCCATGTCGACATTAGGGCTCGGGGGTACCCTGTCACCAGTTTTGTCCTCAGCATTGCCTGCTGTCATGGAGAGATCCACAGCCAGCAAAAAGCTGCCACGACTAGTTTTCCCTTAATCTCTGTCTCTTTTATAAACTTCACAAGACGCCATTATTACTTTATACAGTCAATATTTGCTTAGAACTAGCCACATATTTTCTAACTTACTTGGCTCTTAATTCCTTCTTTTTCTTCCTTCTGGAATCAATTTCTTTTTGCCTTTAGAGTTTCTTTCAATGGGAGTCTACTAGTGGTTAAGTCACTGTGTTTATTTATTTGTTTCTGAAAGTATGTTTATTTTTCCCTTGAAAGATACTGTCTCTGGGGACTTCCCTGGTGGTTCAGTGGCTAAGACTCTGCTTTCCCAATGCAGGGGGCCTGGGTTTGATCCCTGATCAGGGAACTAGATCCCACATACTGCAACTAAAGATTCCAAGTCCCAAAACTAAGATCCAGCACAGTCAAATAAATAAATATTTTAAAAAGGAATCATTAAAAAAAAAAAAAAAAGATACTGTCTCTGAATATGGAATCCTAGGCTGGCAGCCATTTTTTTTCATCCCATTGAAGATATTCAACCACCTCATGACTTACATTGTTAGAATCAATAAGTTAGCTGTAAGTCCGTCAATCTTTTGAAGGCAGTATATCTTTGTAGTCTGGCTTCTTTTATAAATTTCAACTTACTTTTCATGTGTTGCTGTTGTACTGTGATGTATATACACTTGCACCTCTTTTTATTTATAGCACTGAACATTCATTATTGAATCACTTATGGAGTGATTCAGTGTTGAATTGTCAGCCCATTATCTCTTCAGTTACTTCCTTGATCAAGCTCTGTTTTCTCCTTCAAGGACTCTGCTGGAATGGCTGGTGGGACCTTCTCAGTTTATCTTCCATATCTTGTAATCTCTATTCTGTATTTTCCATCCTTTTGCTTCTTTATATTGCATTCTGGAAAACGTCCTGTAACATTTCTTCCATTTTCTTAAATTCTTTCCTTGGCAATATCTAGTCTGTTTTTGTGTTCATCTACTGAGTTTCTCATTTCATTTCTGGAAATTTTCACTTGTAAAAGTCTTATTTTCTTCCTGAATCATCTAGGTCACTTTTACAGTTTTTCATTCCTTGTCTATATATTTCAGATTGTGTTTCATCTTTAAACATGGTAAGCATACTTGATTTACAATTGGTGTTTGATAGTTCCAATACATAGTCTTCAGGTGTTTCTATTTCACATTATTTTTGATTGTTCTCATCCACAGTGCTTATTTTCTTATGTACTTAATTATTCTTCATTGTGTGCTGCTTTTTTTTTTTTTGCATTAAAATTTATTTAAAGGATTAACTTGAAATCTAGAAGGAAGAAGCATTTTTTACAAGACAATTTGCATTTGTTTCTGCTGGGTCTGCCTAAAAGAAATGCAGTCTGAGATTTTTTCAGATGAAATTCACAGCAGTGTTTTGATCCTCACAAACAATGTTATTTTGCACTGCAAATCCATGCAAGAGTTGGTTCACTTCCAGAGCGCCCATAGAGAGAATATCCTTTTGGAGTCCCAGTTTATTTGGAGGAGAGTTGATTATGGTTGATTTTTGTCCCTCTTGTCCCATATGCTAGGCTCTGTCTCTCAGTCCTGTCTGACTCTTTGTGACCCCGTGGGCTGTAGCTTGTCGGGCTCCTCTGTCCATGGGATTCTCCAGGAAAGAATACTGGAGTGAGTTGCCATTTCCTTCTCCAGGGGATCTTCCAGACCCAGGGATAGAATCTGTATCTCTTACCTCTCCTGCATTGGCAGGCAGATTCTTTACCATTAGTGCCACCTGGGAAGCCATAAGAGGTGTTAAATCTAATGCTTGTATGAGCCGAGATCAGTGAACTTCTTAAGAACATGGGTTTTCAGGGCTTTACCTTTCCATCAATTTTCAATTACATGCTAATTCCTAACTAGGTTCCCAACTCCTCAATATTTGAAGACGATTTTTAAAAATCCATTTTATCTAGCATTTTTAGGTGTGAAAGTGAAAATAACCCAAATAGCTTATCAATAACACATCCGGAGATTCCATTTGTCCATTTTGTTGGAGCTAGTTTAGTTAAAACCGGATACTGTAATACAAGAAACCACTTACTCTGGTACTTAGACTGCAGTGTTTTAGGACGTGACTTCCTCTTATCCCTCAGGCTTCCTGGTACCCTGGGATGTTTGACCAAAGGAGAGCAGTAGTGTCATCCACATATTTGGTACTCATTAAAGTTAATTTCTTCCTTCATTTTCACATAAAAAATAACAAGCAAAAAATCTAGTATTTCCTTTCTATGGTCCCAAAATGTCATCTTGTGTATCCCTGTTTTGAATTTGGGTTCTGCCAACCTGGGAGTTCAGGAACTGATCTTTTTTTAGTGATGTCCAGTCTTCCCAACTCCAGCTCTTTCTTTTGCTACAGGAGTCTTGGCCAGCATGTTTAACCTTGCTTTCCAGTGTGTTTACAATATGACTTGACTAAGGATGAGCATGTCGCTTCCATGGGTGTAAAAAGGTTTTTTTTTAGTTGTGAAATGAAAGAAAAGGCTTATTCCTGGTCTTCAGGAATCTGAAAACAGATAGGTGAGGTTTGAGTGTGTTTTTTTGAGGGTTTTAACATGGGGATTTCTTAGCATCCTTCTGATGACTCTTCAGGACAGTTGTTTACGAGGCAGGTGGAAAGCTAACTCCTGTGCTACCACCATCAAGCTATTTCCCCTCCTCATGGTGCTTAGTAAGTTTCCCTCCTTAAAGCTTCTCAGATGTCAAGCATTGGTCCTAGGTTCTCGTATAGTGGACTCTTCAGTGAACCTGTGTGTAGTTTCCCCCTTCTGTGTTAGGAGGCATTAGCAGGTTAATCAGGTTAGCAGGAACTCTGGGTTCTCCCCACTCATCTATTGCTGATTTGATGGTAACTTTCAGTAAATTGTTCAAGCTGCCCAGACGTAGCTCCCACTTCCATAAGTGAAGGAGGTGGTTTGACTTGATGCTTTTCAAGACTCTAGTCCTCAAACAATGACATGGCCCATGTTCTAGGATTCTATCCTATTCCTGTGAGGGTTTCTACAATGCCTTAATTGTGTAGGAACTGAAAAATAAGAGCAACTCTGCTAGATTATTTTAATTTCTGGCAAGCTTTATGTATGTGCTAAGTCACTTCAGTCATGTCTGATTCTTTGTGACCCCATGGACTGTAGCCTGCCAGGCTTCTCTGTCCATGGGATTTTTCAGGCAAGAATACTGGAGTGGGTTGCCACTTCCTTCTCCAGAGGATCTTCCTGATCCAGGAATCAACCCCTCATCTCTTGCATCTCTTGCACTGGTAAGTCAGTTCTTTACCACCAGAACCACATGGGAAGCTCCAGGCTAAGTTTTATGTGATCAACCACTAAGATGAGGCTGAAAATGAGTGTGCTACCAGGACAAATGTCACATAGACAAGACATCTTAGAGTTCATAAAAGGAGAAAGAATTTGTCATCATGTCTTGAGTTAGCTCTCCAAATCACTTCTCTATTTTGAAAAATCTGAAATTATTTGTCAGAAATAACAGTTATATACACTTTACTAAGGTGTTACTGTTGTTGTTTAGTCACTGACTCATGCCCAACTCTTTTGTGACCTCATGGACTTTGTAGCCTGCAGGCTCCATGCTTTGTTCATGGACAAGACTACTGAAGTAGGTTGTCATTTCCTTCTCCAGGGAATCTTCCTGACCCTGGGACTAAACCCGCAAATCCTGCGTTGGCAGGTGAATTCTTTGCTATTGAGCCATCAGGGAAGTTTATCCAAGGTATTACTTAAGGTTAAAGCTGATCTTTTCCACTCCCACCAAAAGATGGTCTTTGTTTAAATTTCTTTTTCTTATCCTGTCAACGAAACAGCAGAACATTTCCCTTGCTTGCCCTTCCGGAATAAAGTCTAGACGAAAGTTTGGAGTGTGCTGTGCTTGCTCAAGAAAAAAGTAGGTGCCACACTGCGCTGCTTTTCCTTCTCTTCACATTTTCTATGATCTAGTGTTCACAACTTAAGCTTCCATTTAGAATCTGGAAGAAATTCTGTTATTTTAAGGCAATCATAAAAATTTGGAATGCTTTTCGTCTAGCTGATCTTCGGAATCTTTGGGGGAAGGAGCATCGCCAGTGGACAGACGTGGTCAGAATGCTGGTTGCCCTCAGCCTCCTGGCTGCCTCCTGGTGTCCCACCTTGGAAAGAGCTGGCACCTACCCTGCTCCCCAGCTCCCCGGGGCTGGTGGAGGGCCCTCCTTCTCCATCACCCCATGCAGCCTGGCCTTCTCCTGGGCTCCCTCCACTCCAGTCATTTTCTCTCTTCAGCACATTTTTGGATTCTCCTCCATTCCCCCCTCCTTTTTTTTTCATACCTCAGTGGGTAGACTGGTGGGTTTCCAGGATTCCTGAGAAAGGTGTCAGCCACCATCTGTTCAACTGCTTTTCAACTTGGGAACATGAGTGTTAGCTTGACATTGGTGCGAGATTGTGGTGGGACTCGGGTTCCGAGAAGGATGTTCACATCCTCTCTAGGATCCGATTTCAACAGCAGCGAAATACCAAAGCAGAGAGGGCCTGATTGGTTTGTGTCAGGGCTCTTTTGGGGGAAATCGAAACTGCAGAAGAATCTCAGAAAATAATGAAAACCAGAACTTTACTTCTGCTGCGATGGATTATCAAAGTTCATCATTTGCTTCAGATCTGTCCTACCCTCTCCGGTCTCTTTCCCTCCTCCCTGGGCCCTCCTCAGTCTAGTAAGATGTGCTGGTGTGAACTGTTCTTCTCTCTGCTCCTGTGGGCTCGCCCACCTCTCCAGCACTGTGACAGGTCACCCCAAAGAGCAAGGACAGGGACCATAGCAGGACAGAGTGCACCTGAGGTACCAGGCACTGTCTGTACCTTGTCCAGGTCTCTTGCCCAGTGTGTCTTCAACATAGGCAACAGGGCCCCAGCTGGGAGAAATCTGATACAGGGCGAGGGGCAGTGGCAGCAATGGTTAATTTTATTTCAATTTGACTAGGCCTTGGAAGGGTGGGATGGGGGGATATACATATGACTAATCTGGGATCATACATATCTGTAACAACAAAACTCTGTAAAAGTAAAATAAAAATTAAAAAAAAATTTTTTTTGACTAGGCCACTGTATGTCCAAGCATTTAGTACAGCGTTATTCTGAGTGTATCTGTGAGGGTGCTTCTTGGTGAGATTAAAACTTGAATTGGCAGACTGGGTCAATCAGATTGCACTCCTTAATGTGGATGGGCCCTATTCCATCAGTTGAAGCCCTGAATAGAACACAAAGGCTGATTTTCCTTCCTGCCAGACTACCTTGAGTTGGGAAAATTCTTTTCTTTCTTGGGATTTGAACTGAAACATCAGTTTTCTTTGTGTCTCAAGGCTTAGGACTAGAATTGCTCCATCCTGGGTCTCCTGGGCCTCCAGTTTGTGGATGACAGATCTTGGAATTTGTCATCCTCCATAATCAAAGGAACCAATTCCTTACTTTATAAATATGTGCATTTATATACTTTTGAATGAAATCACACAGAGACACGCACACACAGACACACACACACACACACACACCCTGCTGGTTCTGTTCCTCTGGGGAACCTTGATTAATACTGGACACACACACAAAAAAAGTAAAATCTTGTGTATTTGAATGGTTTGCAATCCCCACTCCAAAGGGAAACAGTACATAACAAATAAACAATATGTCTGCAGTATTAGCATTTGATGGGGGCAGAGGCAACTAGGGAAAATTGCTTTAAAAGTCTCCTTAGAGTAGAAGTAATGTTTTTTATTGAGAAATACTGCATTGGACTTTGTGTTTTCACAAGCCCCAGATACTTATCAAGTACCAAGATGTGCACTTCTGTCCTCAAAGCCCTTCCCTCCATTCTTCAACATCTGTCAACCATCAGCTGACTGGGGTTGATGGCCCCAAGCTGGCACGGTGCACGGTCAGTTCCAAGCTGTGTGTTTTCTAGTTGCTCATGGGGGTAAGATGCACCTAACTCACCTCAGGGTCTGCTTCTGTTGGAACCCAGACTAGGATCAAACACACCTGTGTGCTTAGTGTTCATAAGTAGAAGAGGGTCTAGGCATGAGAGAGTGTATCGTACCAGAAGTCCTTTGAATGGTTTTTGAAAGGACAGACTTTGGAGTCAGACTGCTGGGTTCCTCTGCCTTCTAACTGTGTGACCTTAGGCAATTTTCTTACCCTCTCTGTGCCCAAAGTTAGCGACTGTCTCTGTTGTCTGTTGTTTTTGTGGAGTATGTGGCTACTGCCAGACAGTGTACACAAGCTTTGTGTTTCTCACCAAGAGAACAGGAAAGGAAAGCAGCAGTAAAAGTTTTACTAGGACTTTCTGAACGAGAAGTCATCCATTTGTCTAAGAAGCCCCAGACATTGGGCTGTCTGGACTAAGGCATTCTTACTGTATTAATGGTCACATTACTTAGTGTCTACCCAGCATGATCCCACACCTCCACCTCTGGGATTCATGGATCTGCCCCTTCAGTAAAAGCCACAGCCAGTTCCTGCTTTATGACCCACTCGGCTTCTGAGTCCAAACAGAATTATTAAACAGGTAGGCACTGGCCTAATGTAATGAACACTATTGGGCAAGAGGCCCCTCCGGCATGAGAAAAATGTTGCATGTTTATTTTCTCTTCATGTGCAGCAACAAATGTAGGCGATGACCTTCATACAAAGTCCTAAAAGGAAAGAACTTAACCACTTTTTAGGTACCCTGAGCAGTAGGCAAGAGGAAGTTAGGACCCTTCCCTTCCATTTTTGAGCTTTCGAACAGATTTTTTGACTCTACTGTAGTTCTGATATTGGTGTGATTTATTTGTGAGCCAGAGATCCCATAACTTGATAAAATGTTTAATACCTCTATAAAAACCTACATGGTAATTTTTCTCTGTACCCAAGCTGTTCCATTTAGATTTACACTCTACATAGACTACTCATTTCAAAAATGGAATCACAACACACACAACCCTCTCCTTTCCCTGTTCACTTTGGAACTCAGATCCTAATTAAAATCCCCAATTTCCCCTGCATATATTCTTTCTGTTTCTTTCTTCTCATATGACTTTTTTCTTTCCCTCCATCCTCAGGTCACTACCTTCACCAACAGACAGTCAACCTTATCTGAAATAACAGTTCCCAAAAGAACAGGGGTCAAGTGATCTTTTTCTATAAAGGGCCATATTACAAATATTTTAGGCTTTGTGGGTTGTATGACCTTTGTTGTATCATGAAAGCAGCCACAGACAACACATAACCCAATGGATGTAGCTTTTCCCAATAAAACTTTATTTATAAAAACAGTCTGTGAGCCAGACTTGGCCCACGGGCTGGGGTTTGTGGGTCCCTGCTGCAGAACAACAAAACCAAACTAAATTAGTCATCTGCCAGATCTGCTCAATAAGGTAGGAAAAATTGGCCTCGCTTTTTAAAATGATTTTTTTATGTAAGGCTGTGTACACAAGAATTTCTATATTTACTTCTAAAGCTGCCTTGAGACACAGCCAGAGCTGTCCTGCTACATTCTCCAATTCTCCACACTTTGTCCATTGAAAGCAATAATTAGGGTCCTCGTATTCATGCCTTCATTTCATAAGAAACCACATACTGGCCACTAAGGTTACATCTGTTGGGACATTCATCAATGCTTCTTGTTTCACTTTTCTTCTTGTTGCACACAGTATAATTTTGTTTGCCACATTAGGCACAGTAACAAGGTTTTCCTCTACTACAGACACACAATCAAAAGAAAAAAAGAATACCAACTGTAGGAGCTTTGTCCAAGGCATCTGTATGGTCGCCATCAACCAGAAATACAATTTCCCTGGTTAATTTTTCCACTCTCCTGAGTCCCACTGTGCACAAAGACGTGTCATTGTGGTGACACCAATAAGACTCCATTACCATCCGCTTTCTGATCTTAGTAAACAAGTTTATTTACACTCGAGCACTGCTAAAGCGTGAAGTCAGAGAGAAAAGTTTAGGGTAGGTGGCCCTGCCTTGTTCGTTAGGGTGGCAGCTCGGACAAAATGTCCAGCACCTCGGCTGGAGGAGCTGCTTTCAGCTTCCCAGGGTTAATGAGAGTGTGGGTGTAGCCCGTTCAGAGAGGCTGGCCGCCCTTGTAATCAAGGTTGGTCACAGTTTAATTTAATGATATGTGTCATAGCTGCTTCTAGCATTTTTTCCTAACTCCTTGTTTCTTTACTCTCCCAGTACACATGAGAGGGATAAATCAGGTCTCCATGGTGACATCGGGTGGCTGATTAGCCCTCAGTTAGGTCAGAGTGTTGACATCATTAGCTATCGAGTATTACTCAAATTGACACAACCTGAGACTATGTGGCTCCAGGTGCTTACCTGAGCTTGTGAGAAAGAACATGCTTAATCATTATGTTGAAAAAACACTGTGGGCATCTGGCTACGTTTCCTTCTTCGAAAGCAGAATGCACATGCTGGGAAAACCCATCAAGAAGTTCAGGCTACTGACACAGGACTGGCTGGTGGCTCTTTGCACCAGGAAATGAGGGGCACAATTCCAGCTTCTGATGCTGTGAATGCTGGAAAACTAGATGGTGGTGGTTGCAGGCCTGGGATGGCCCCACCTGTACCGACAGAACCCCCAGCAGGGCAGAAGGAACTCATCACACCTCTCCAGCTTCCTGGTTCAATACTGGGCACTTCCTCTGGACCTCTGGCAACCATGCCAAGTTCTGCTTGCATGCTCCTTGGGACAGCCAGTGCTGAGCAATCTCATCCTCTAGGAGATGGAGAGGACCACCTGTCTGCGGTCTGTGAGCTGGACACCAGAATGGTCTTTCTTCTGATTCAGCTGGGTAGGGGTCTCGGACAAGGAGGAAACCCAACACCCACAGAGTGCTAGCCATGCTCTGAGTATGGCGATGAGAGCCTTACATCACGGCATTGCATGTCATGTAGGTTTCTTGAGAGTCTGGCAGCAGCGCAGGCAGGATAATTTCCTCCCAGCACCCTTTTCCTGGTAAGTTGGCTTTGGATAGAAGATGAACTAAAGATCTGTGTTACATTCTTCTCACCAAAGTTACAATTAGAAAGTTTTGTGTCTGGGTGGGGTTCCATTCTCAGGCATCTGAAGCCACCTCCCCATTTCTGGAGGATAAAAACCTGTTGGGTCCAAATGGTCTCAGGCTGGGAAGATTTTTTAGGAGAGGGATGGCGTGATGTCAGAATTAACAGAGAGGGACCAGGGAGACAACTTTGGAGAAAGAAAATGAGGGAGAGTGACCAGAGAGGATAGACACCTGGATGCAAATGTGAGGCAATCTCTGGACTGAATAAGAAACACTTAAGAATAGACCCTGCACCCCTTCTAGGCTCTGACAGTAAGCTCTCTTTCTGGTAATGAACCAGACCAATGCTACAGGGCTCCTTCCACCTTAGAGATGGGATCTAAGGCTCAGGGACTGAGTCTGTGGCCAAAGGCTCACTAGCCTGGGGCTGGTCACATCCTGTTGTTTCAGTCAATGAGTCCTTGGGAGGCAGCTGAGCATCCCACAAACAAGGTTTAGTAGCAAATAGGAGTTTGTGGCAGGTAAAGAGACAAGGCTTCAAGCCCCAAAGAGCTTTCTGTCCAAAAGGGGAGACACAATGAGCTGCCAAGTAATCTCTTCCTATGAGAATGATCATTTATGATCATTCTGATACTTTTATGTGCTCAGCCCTGTTCTGCATGCTTCACGAACTTTCACTCATTCACTTACAACACTGCTGTGCAGTTGGGACTGTTACTATCCCCATTTTAAAGATGAGGGAATCACGAAAAGAGGTTAAATTATGTGGACAAGCTACATACTTTGTTAAGAGACAGGGGTGGGGTTGTGAGACCCATGGATTGAGAAGGGGAATGAGAATGAAGGAGAATGGAGGTCCCCCTACCCAACCTGGCATCAAAACAGACAGAGCTCTGCAAGGCAAAAACGCTTCCATCACCTCCAAAAATTAATTACAGAGGCTTTACATGCAATACATCTGGTCCTCAAATAATAGGAATGTGTCCCATTTTGCAAATGAGAAAATTGAGTGTTGAGGGAATAAAACAAGCTTGGAAAAACTCACAAATCTAATAGTTGGCAAAGTCAAGATTCAAACTCAAATCTGTCTGATCTGTAGTTTATTTCCCTCCCCCTCCACCTCTCCAGCTATTGGCTGACTTAGAGGATGAAAAGACTCTTAACTCTTCTGGGGGTCCCATAATATCTTATTCCTGGGAGATTTCTAGAGTTATGAGCATCGATTCCCACATATGGGCCAGGCAAGATTTCTCAAGAGTTGAGGTCTAGGGACTTCGCTGGTGGTCCAGTGGGTAAACAATCCTCCTTGCAGTGAGGGGACTCTGGTTCAATCCCTGGCCTGGGAAGATCTCATGTGCCATTAAGTGGCTGGACCAGTGTGTCCAATTGCGAGCCAGCGCTCTGAAGGGCATGCGCCCAGAGCCAGTGCTCTGCTACAGAAGAGGCCACTGGAATGGGAGGTCCACACAGGCCAAAGAACAGATATGGATGAAAATAAATAAATGAAAGACCAATAAAAAGAAGTCCAAATTAAAAAAAAAAAAGAGTTAAAGTCTAATAATGGTGACCATCCAGAAGCTGATAGATAGTTAACAGTTGTTCTGGGACATTAGTACTAGTTGGGGTCATAATACCACTTAAGAGCTCACTCCAAGCTGCTATCCCCAAGGTTCTTTCCACAGTCCTCAGAAGCTAAAGAAATGCTGACATTCTTAAGGTCTGGATGTGAGGACTAGCCCATTTCACACCGTTTGTTCTAACCAAAGTACCACTAGCAAGACTGCTTTTCAACCATATGAATTGTTGAAGACTCCGTGTAAGAGTCATCCTGAAATTAGTTCATTTGTTTTTTTAGTCCAAAAGGACCAGGCAGAGTTCTAAGAATCTGCAGAGATCAGGGTTTTGAATTTGCTACTGAGAAGATCACAGGAGGAGAGGCTACTGTCATACATGCTGAATACAAGTCATCACCGTCTTGCTAATTGAGCCATCTGTCAGGTTAGTGTGGATTTTTGCAAGCCAAGGTGCCCAATACTTCTAGGCAGAAGGACCTGAAGCAACCTGGGCTAGAGGCACCAAAGTGCAGTCTGGGAGGAGTGGTATTCTGGAAGCTCTGAGGGTCAAAGCTGACAAAACTAAAATAGTCAGAAACCCCAAAGGTCAAAGTCAGATACACATGGAAACAAAAAAACAGGGGCAAAAAGATAGGAAGCCATCTAGAGGGCCAGCTAATCGTCATGCTGTCTTATAAGATTAGACTCACATGTGTTTAGCAGAAAATCCGGATTAACTAATAGAAGTTATGGGAGTTTCAAAACTCAGAGAAAGTACACAAAGTGAGGGTTGTTATACAGCCCACCTGATCCACAGTGGTCTTGAATACTAACTTAGTTAGGGTCAGTTCTAGCTGCAGTGACAGGCAGGGCCCTCAATGTTAATGTCTTAATAAAAACTGTTTCCTCTGGTCATTTAACAACCCAGTCTAGGTGTTCCTGATTTGCAGACATCTTTCCTCTATGTGGGTCCAGTGTATTATAAGCTTATTTGTTAAATAAGCCTATTTAAGAAACACATTCAATGATCAGGAGCACAGGTACCTTCCATCTGGAGGTCCTTCCCTTCCCTAAAACCTCAGAATCCTTCACATAGGGCCAGAGGACAGAGAAAGAGTTCACATAATAGGATTGTGAGAAACAAAGGAATCAATATATGCAAAACACTTAGAAGAGTGCCTGGCTCATACTAAATGTTCAGAAATAGCAACTTGGAGGAACAGGAGTGGGAAGGAAAAGAAGGTTCCTTGCAGCAGAAGGTTCCCCAAAGCATAAATTTACCAGATGTTTCTGCTTACTTTCCATTGGTTAAAACTTGGCCACATGTCACATAGCTGCAAGGGAAGCCAGTAAATGTGATTTTTATTCCTGAGACTCATATGACTAGGTAAAAATCAGGGGGTTAATACTGTGGAAGAAAAGGAGAATGGATATTGGGGGATAACTATTCCTTCTGCCACATCCACTAAGAGCCTAGACAAAGTTCATTCTTCATGGCTGCAAAGTTCCCAGGAAGTGGGGCAGAAATCCCTGGTTTAAAAGACACAAGGGCAATTGGAGGGAAAGTCCTTAGCTGAGACTGTGGAGTGACAGGCAGTTGGTGATCCCAGCCTTACTATCAGACACCCTGGCCTCATCACTGTCCCCATGAGTTCCCCATCAGAGGAACTGGGTGCCACCCATCAAGGAGTGTTTGGGAACTCAGCCACCTCCAGCACTGAAGCTAACTCACCTGGGATGGTCCCGGTATTCATCCACCTAAACACTCCCTCTTGCTCCCTTGACTCTTCCCCGTTTCCCTGGAAGGACCCCAGGTTCCTATGGCTCCTGGTTTAGCAAAAATCAGGATTAACTAATAGAAGTTATGGGAGTTTCAAAACTCAGAGAAAGTACACAAAGTGAGGGTTGTTATACAGCCCACCTGATCCACAGTGGTCTTGAATACTAACTTAGTTAGGGTCAGTTCTAGCTGCAGTGACAGGCAGGGCCCTCAATGTTAATGTCTTAATAAAAACTGTTTCCTCTGGTCATTTAACAACCCAGTCTAGGTGTTCCTGATTTGCAGACATCTTTCCTCTATGTGGGTCCAGTGTATTATAAGCTTATTTGTTAAATAAGCCTATTTAAGAAACACATTCAATGATCAGGAGCACAGGTACCTTCCATCTGGAGGTCCTTCCCTTCCCTAAAACCTCAGAATCCTTCACATAGGGCCAGAGGACAGAGAAAGAGTTCACATAATAGGATTGTGAGAAACAAAGGAATCAATATATGCAAAACACTTAGAAGAGTGCCTGGTTCATACTAAATGTTCAGAAATAGCAACTTGGAGGAACAGGAGTGGGAAGGAAAAGAAGGTTCCTTGCAGCAGAAGGTTCCCCAAAGCATAAATTTACCAGATGTTTCTGCTTACTTTCCATTGGTTAAAACTTGGCCACATGTCACATAGCTGCAAGGGAAGCCAGTAAATGTGATTTTTATTCCTGAGACTCATATGACTAGGTAAAAATCAGGGGGTTAATACTGTGGAAGAAAAGGAGAATGGATATTGGGGGATAACTATTCCTTCTGCCACATCCACTAAGAGCCTAGACAAAGTTCATTCTTCATGGCTGCAAAGTTCCCAGGAAGTGGGGCAGAAATCCCTGGTTTAAAAGACACAAGGGCAATTGGAGGGAAAGTCCTTAGCTGAGACTGTGGAGTGACAGGCAGTTGGTGATCCCAGCCTTACTATCAGACACCCTGGCCTCATCACTGTCCCCATGAGTTCCCCATCAGAGGAACTGGGTGCCACCCATCAAGGAGTGTTTGGGAACTCAGCCACCTCCAGCACTGAAGCTAACTCACCTGGGATGGTCCCGGTATTCATCCACCTAAACACTCCCTCTTGCTCCCTTGACTCTTCAGTCCCTGAGGACCCCAGGTTCCTATGGCTGCCTGGGACCATCCCCCACCTGCCCCCAGACCCATTCATGTCTGACTTGCCTAGACTGTATCCAGGCTTCCCTCACCCTCTGCACCTGGTGTTACAGGTTCAACTGAAGTCTTTCCAAATTCATATGTTTAGGTCCTAACCTGAGAATATGAGGGGCTTTTTTTGCAAAGGGGGTGGGAGGTGGGGCGGGAATTCAAGTCCTTGCAGATGTAATTAGTTAAGAGGAGGCCAGATGGAGTAGGATGGGCTCCTAAAGACTGGTGCCCTTATTAAAAGGGGAAATTTGGGCATGGCCATATGCACAGGAAAAGCACCATGGGAACACAAAGGCATAAATGGTTGGGGGGAGTGCCCATAAGCTGAGGAATGCCAAAGATTGCCAGTAAACTCCCAGAAGATGGGTAAGAGGCAGATTCTCCCTCTTAGCCCTCAAAAGAACCCACCCTGCAGACATCTCCATCTTGTTCTTCTAGCTTCCAGAACTGTGGGATGATCATTCTCTGTCGGTGAAACCCACCAGTCTGGGGTACTTGCTTGAATGAACAAATATACCTGCTTTCATACCAGCTCACCATCTGGGCTTGAGCCAGGACTTGCTCCAACCATCCTGGCCAGGCTGCCTATGCTGGTCCCAGCCCTTGACTTTCCCCATTCCAGCCCCACCCCACCAACCCCCCATCCACCCACACCCAGCTGCCCCAGGCCTCTGCCCTTGAAATTCTTCTGGCACTGCTGCCAACACAGCTGGTATTGAGTTCAGTGTTCAAGGACCCCACTGTGCTTTAAGAATTCTCCTCTTGGGCTTCCCTGGTGGTCCAGTGGGTAAGGACACCGTCTTGCACTGCAAGGGGTACTGGTTCGATCCCGGCTTGGGAAGATCCCACGTGCCACAGAGCGGCTGGACCCACATGTCCAACTACTGAGCTGGAACTCTGGAGCACATGGGCCCAGAGCTGGCGCTCTGAGACGAGAGAGGCCACTGTGATGGGAGGCCCACACAGGCCAAAGAACAAAGATGGATGGAAATGAGTAGATGAAAGACCAATAGAAGTGGCCAAAAAAAAAAAGAATTCTCCTCTCTCAAAATGGTGGACAGCCAGAGAGAGAACTCTCCTCCCCTAAGGCATTATTTGTGCAACAAAATGAAATAGAGTTGAGTGTCTTCCAGACAATCTGATTAATGCTAACAGGCACATTGAACAATTGGGCAGACTATTCTCTTTGCAGGGGCAGCAAGTTTGCAGGAAAAAGAATGAGGGGTGGTTTCTCAGTCCTCCTCTTGAGGTTGCCTGGATATGATTTTTCTTTCTTTAATCTCCCAGGTAAGCCAGATCTTCCAGGATATCTAGGCCATCAACCCATGAAGTTTCAATCACAACTTACCAAATCAGTTCTGATAACAGAAATCAGTGACTCTCATGTGGGAGACACTTAGGAAACAAGTGAAGTGAAAAGGCACACATCTAGGCTGACCATCTCCAAAAAGGAGGTCCTTTCACTGGGAAGCTCCCAGGCCATCCAAACAGAGAGGCAACCACCAGGTTCCAACTTCCCATGGCAGCCCCAACTTCAAAGATCCACTTCCCAAAGCAACCTAGGAAGTCTCATACCTACATGTTTTGATTTGAGGTTCAGAAAATATGGCTGCCATAGAACCAAGATCCATGGAGGAAGCCCCTGCTTACCAGATGGCACAGTGGAAAGTGGAGTATCTTTGCTTCCAAAGATCTGAAGAAGGGTCACAATCTGATGGATCAGCCAGGCCTGGAGGAGGGCAGCTATCCCAAAGGCCTACCTGAGCATATTCAGTCAAGAGTCTCCTCCTCCAAGTGCCATATGGTTAAAATGAGCACCAAAGGCATCCTTGATGTGGAAGAAAAGTCCTAAGTGGACAACCTTAAGAGAGGTCATCCAGAGGTCAGCTGTCAGTCCCCACTGCCCGCTCCCTATGCTGTCAAGTATGGGTGCTGAAAAAAGAGTACCAGGTCTCTGGCACTCTGTCAGCATCAAACATCAGGGAGAGTTGGGGGCACAGGTTGTGGAGGAGGATGGCCCAGGAGCTGAAAACTGGCATGGAACGTGGCATGTCCAGGGTCTTCCTTCTAGCCTGGCTCCTGCTCTGGGGAGCCATGAGGGTCTTTCTCCTCTGACTAATGTCTGCATCTCCCTAGAGTGCCCCAGCCTGCCAGCACCATGACCCCATACTCTGAGTGCCACAGGTCCAAGGTTCATGGCAAGATGTAGTCCTCAGTGCCTGGGAATCTCACTTGACACCCAGGCACTGCCCCCACAAGAGGACAGGAGAGGATAAAAGCTCCCCTTGGCACTGACCACAGTGAAGAACAAGGACCCCTGCCTCGTTTCAGAGGAAGGGAGACGAGGAACAAAGGGCGGTGGTGGGGAGGGGGATCCAGTTTGTGTTGGATCAAAGTTTTGTTTTGTTTTTTGTTTTTAATTTTCAGATGAATAATTCAGTGGCTATGCCAAGGTTGAAATATTTTTCTGTTTTCAGTAAGATGTGAGAAAAGGAAATGAATTTTAATGAAATGTTTTGGTTTACTTTATCGGAGGCTTCCAGTATCGTGGGATTCCCACGCCCTAAACAGATGTCAGCTGTTTCATCCTCTCGGCTGCAAAAGGCAAAAGGGAGCCGTGTGACTGCCCTGCTCAGCCCTCTTACATTCCCATTTCCCAGACGGGAAGAGCTACCTCCTGACATAAGGCTGGTAGAACTTTGAAGCCATGTGAACTTCAGAAGACTAAAGTTGCAAGTGATGATCACGACGTGTTCACTGAAATAGACCAACAGGTCTTCATAGGTGGGAGCCAGACAGCTGTCCCATATTCCTGAGGCCTCACACCCCTGTCCTGTCAGGTGGAGCAGGCTTTGGCAGACACCCAAGTTCTCTGAGTTGATTGCTCCCAGGAAGGACTTAAGCATCAGACGATTCTGAAAACAGGATTTAAGGGGAGGAGGAGTGATGTGGCAAGACCTCTATGGAGAAAGCAGAGCCGTCAGGTGGAGATGATGTCACAGACATCAGGGACTATGCCAGAGCATGAGCTAATTTATAGCTGCGGGCTTGGGACATGTCTGCAGCAGAAGTTTCTGAACTAAGTCAGCAACTAACAGACTCCATGGGCTCTCTTAAATGGGATTACTGATGAGATTCCTCCTAATTCAAGAAAATGCGAGACGGCCTGCTCTGGGGATGTCCAGGGTCTTCCTTCTAGCCTGGCTCCTGCTCTGGGGAGCCATGAGGGTCTTTCTCCTCTGACTAATGTCTGCATCTCCCTAGAGTGCCCCAGCCTGCCAGCACCATGACCCCATACTCTGAGTGCCACAGGTCCAAGGTTCATGGCAAGATGTAGTCCTCAGTGCCTGGGAATCTCACTTGACACCCAGGCACTGCCCCCACAAGAGGACAGGAGAGGATAAAAGCTCCCCTTGGCACTGACCACAGTGAAGAACAAGGACCCCTGCCTCGTTTCAGAGGAAGGGAGACGAGGAACAAAGGGCGGTGGTGGGGAGGGGGATCCAGTTTGTGTTGGATCAAAGTTTTGTTTTGTTTTTTGTTTTTAATTTTCAGATGAATAATTCAGTGGCTATGCCAAGGTTGAAATATTTTTCTGTTTTCAGTAAGATGTGAGAAAAGGAAATGAATTTTAATGAAATGTTTTGGTTTACTTTATCGGAGGCTTCCAGTATCGTGGGATTCCCACGCCCTAAACAGATGTCAGCTGTTTCATCCTCTCGGCTGCAAAAGGCAAAAGGGAGCCGTGTGACTGCCCTGCTCAGCCCTCTTACATTCCCATTTCCCAGACGGGAAGAGCTACCTCCTGACATAAGGCTGGTAGAACTTTGAAGCCATGTGAACTTCAGAAGACTAAAGTTGCAAGTGATGATCACGACGTGTTCACTGAAATAGACCAACAGGTCTTCATAGGTGGGAGCCAGACAGCTGTCCCATATTCCTGAGGCCTCACACCCCTGTCCTGTCAGGTGGAGCAGGCTTTGGCAGACACCCAAGTTCTCTGAGTTGATTGCTCCCAGGAAGGACTTAAGCATCAGACGATTCTGAAAACAGGATTTAAGGGGAGGAGGAGTGATGTGGCAAGACCTCTATGGAGAAAGCAGAGCCGTCAGGTGGAGATGATGTCACAGACATCAGGGACTATGCCAGAGCATGAGCTAATTTATAGCTGCGGGCTTGGGACATGTCTGCAGCAGAAGTTTCTGAACTAAGTCAGCAACTAACAGACTCCATGGGCTCTCTTAAATGGGATTACTGATGAGATTCCTCCTAATTCAAGAAAATGCCTGCCTAAAAATGAGTTGTCGTCTATAGATCAATCAAAAGAAGGACTTGTTAAAGCCTAAACACTGTGCTTGTTGGGGATGGGGGTGGGGGTAGAGAGGTAAGGGAACCAGATCCTGCCTGCAAGAGCTTATGAAAACATGCTTGTCTAGGCGGTAATTATGCACAACAAACCGAAGAAAACTCAAAGAAAGTCTGTGATCAAACTCTCCTTGCCTGGATTCTCAGCTTCCACTGTTCCTGAGGTGTCACCATGTCTAGAGACCCAAGTAAATATCTAAGAAGAGAAAAAGTTGTTGCAAAAGCACAGCCATAAAAGATGTCTGTCATCAAATGAACCTCATAATAAGTCTCTTTTCACACACTTCTCCATTTAAGGTTTCCCAATTACGTTCAATTTGTGTATCATCTTCATGCTGGTAAGAATAGAGGAAATGTCTTCATCATGGTCTTACAGGCAGCTTGGAGGGGGCACCAGAATTCACAGTGCCAGCTCCTCAGGAGCCTCTGTGCTCTGTTCTCCTGATTCATGGGGTCACAGGGAGGGGGATCTGGCAGGCAGAAAACATGAAGCACATAACTCTAATGAAAACCAAGCAGGAGACTTTCCTTTTCTTTCCTTTTTTAAATGACCATTATGGCTCCTCTCTTTTTTTAATATATATTTTTATTTAGCTATTTCTAACTGGCTGTGCTGGGCCTTTGTTGCTGCATGAGGACTTTCTTCTAATTGTGGCAAGCAGGAGATATTCTCCAGTTTTGGTGCTTGGTCTCAGTGGTTTCTCTTGTGTCAGCAAATAGGCTCCATGACATCCTGGCTTCAGCAGTTGCTCCACATGGGCTCAGTAGTTGTGGCACATGGGCCTAGTTGCCCCAAGGCATGTGGGATCTTCCCGGGCCAGGGACTGAACCAGTATCCCTTGCATTGCAAGGTGAGTATCCCAGAGCATGAGCTAATTTATAGCTGCGGGCTCGGGACATGTCTGCAGCAGAAGTTTCTGAACTAAGTCAGCAACTAACAGACTCCATGGGCTCTCTTAAATGGGATTACTGATGAGATTCCTCCTAATTCAAGAAAATGCCTGCCTAAAAATGAGTTGTCGTCTATAGATCAATCAAAAGAAGGACTTGTTAAAGCCTAAACACTGTGCTTGTTGGGGATGGGGGTGGGGGTAGAGAGGTAAGGGAACCAGATCCTGCCTGCAAGAGCTTATGAAAACATGCTTGTCTAGGCGGTAATTATGCACAACAAACCGAAGAAAACTCAAAGAAAGTCTGTGATCAAACTCTCCTTGCCTGGATTCTCAGCTTCCACTGTTCCTGAGGTGTCACCATGTCTAGAGACCCAAGTAAATATCTAAGAAGAGAAAAAGTTGTTGCAAAAGCACAGCCATAAAAGATGTCTGTCATCAAATGAACCTCATAATAAGTCTCTTTTCACACACTTCTCCATTTAAGGTTTCCCAATTACGTTCAATTTGTGTATCATCTTCATGCTGGTAAGAATAGAGGAAATGTCTTCATCATGGTCTTACAGGCAGCTTGGAGGGGGCACCAGAATTCACAGTGCCAGCTCCTCAGGAGCCTCTGTGCTCTGTTCTCCTGATTCATGGGGTCACAGGGAGGGGGATCTGGCAGGCAGAAAACATGAAGCACATAACTCTAATGAAAACCAAGCAGGAGACTTTCCTTTTCTTTCCTTTTTTAAATGACCATTATGGCTCCTCTCTTTTTTTAATATATATTTTTATTTAGCTATTTCTAACTGGCTGTGCTGGGCCTTTGTTGCTGCATGAGGACTTTCTTCTAATTGTGGCAAGCAGGAGATATTCTCCAGTTTTGGTGCTTGGTCTCAGTGGTTTCTCTTGTGTCAGCAAATAGGCTCCATGACATCCTGGCTTCAGCAGTTGCTCCACATGGGCTCAGTAGTTGTGGCACATGGGCCTAGTTGCCCCAAGGCATGTGGGATCTTCCCGGGCCAGGGACTGAACCAGTATCCCTTGCATTGCAAGGTGGACTGTTAACTGCTGGACCACCAGGGAAGTCCTTTGTTTCTTATTTTCTTTCCCCAGGTCTGACTCCCCAAGAAAGGAAAGTTCCCAAGCTTTCCTATTGGAAGGTACTGTGTTAACTATTAATATTGTACTTTCGCCAACATGGCTGATGGAAGGACGGATGCTGCTGATCATCTTGCTACTTCCTCTCTGCCTTGGGCCTCAAGTCCCACATGCCTTGGATGCTGTCTCTATGCTAAGTTGGTTCTTAAAACACACTGCCTGGGTCCTTTTCTCCATCTGCTGTGCTCAGTGTAATCCACCCACCCTACAGAGTGGCAAAGCAGAGGCCGTCATCCTATCTCAAAGCTTCCAGGGTCTTAAAGAGGATGCCAGGAACACAGCAAGAACCATGTCTGGGTCCCCAGGCTTCGCAGACACGGATATCCCTGAATATGGTAAATGGGTGAAGAACCTTGTGTAGACCTGGCTTAAATGATTTGATCAGGAAAAAAGGAACACCAGAGCCGAGGGAGAGCCCCAGTGTTCAGACAGCTGCAACAAGGGGTGAACAAATCAAGAAAAAGCAGGAGAATTTAATAGAAACCTGAAAAAGACATCTACTTCTCTATACTGCTAATAGGCAAGTTGGTTATAACGTTTCTGTGGGGAAAACAAGCTAGCAAGACAGGACAGAACAACTGCCAAAAAGAAAGACAGTGGAGGAGAACCAGTCGTCTAGATGAAACGTATTGCAAAGTCTCAATAATTAAAACAGTATGGGGGCTTCCCTGGGGGTCCAGTAGATAAAGAGTCTGCCTTGCAATGCAAGGGGCACTGGTTCGATCTCTGGCCCAGGAAGATCCCACGTGCCAAGGAGCGGCTGGACCGGTGTGTCCAATTGTGAGCCAGCACTCTGGAGCACATGTGCCCAGGGCCAGCATTCTGCAACGAGGGAGGTCACTGCAATGGGAGAGCCAGAAAGGCTGAGGAATAAAGATGGATGAAAGGAAATAAACAAAAAATCAATAAAAGAGGCCAAAATTAAAAACAAAACAAAACAAAACAAAACAAAAAACAGTATGGAAACAACCAAATAGACATACCAGCAGAATAACAGAAATAGACTCAGAGACATACACACATTTCATTTCTGGTAAAGGGCATCTCATGTCAGCGGTGGTACATGGTACCATTTTAATAACTGGTCTTAGGTCAAACGGACAAACATTTAAAAATGATGTAGCTGGACTCATACTTCACATTGTACGTGAGGATTCACTCTAAACGGTTCAAAATTTAAATGTGAACATGAGATAATAAAAACACAAAAAGAAAGCATGAACAAATTTCTTCATAACCTTGGAGTAGAAAAGGCTTGCCTATGATATAAAGAACCAAAGTTAAAGAACTTATAAAAGAATTAAAAAAAAAAGAACCAAAGTCATTTAAAAATTATTATAGAAAACCAAAAATTTCTAGAGGGGAAAAATTAGCATGGACCAAAGACAAATAAGAAATGGGCAAGGGCTTCCCTGGGGGTCCAGTAGATAAAGAGTCTGCCTTGCAATGCAAGGGGCACTGGTTCGATCTCTGGCCCAGGAAGATCCCACGTGCCAAGGAGCGGCTGGACCGGTGTGTCCAATTGTGAGCCAGCACTCTGGAGCACATGTGCCCAGGGCCAGCATTCTGCAACGAGGGAGGTCACTGCAATGGGAGAGCCAGAAAGGCTGAGGAATAAAGATGGATGAAAGGAAATAAACAAAAAATCAATAAAAGAGGCCAAAATTAAAAACAAAACAAAACAAAACAAAACAAAAAACAGTATGGAAACAACCAAATAGACATACCAGCAGAATAACAGAAATAGACTCAGAGACATACACACATTTCATTTCTGGTAAAGGGCATCTCATGTCAGCGGTGGTGCATGGTACCATTTTAATAACTGGTCTTAGGTCAAACGGACAAACATTTAAAAATGATGTAGCTGGACTCATACTTCACATTGTACGTGAGGATTCACTCTAAACGGTTCAAAATTTAAATGTGAACATGAGATAATAAAAACACAAAAAGAAAGCATGAACAAATTTCTTCATAACCTTGGAGTAGAAAAGGCTTGCCTATGATATAAAGAACCAAAGTTAAAGAACTTATAAAAGAATTAAAAAAAAAAGAACCAAAGTCATTTAAAAATTATTATAGAAAACCAAAAATTTCTAGAGGGGAAAAATTAGCATGGACCAAAGACAAATAAGAAATGGGCAAGGGCTTCCCTGGTGGTCCAGTGGGTAAGGACACCGCCTTGCAGCGCAAGGGGCGCCGGTTCGAGCCCTGGCCTGGGAAGATCCCACGTGCCGCTGAGCGGCTGGACTGATGTGTCCAATTACCGAGCTGTAACTCTGGAGCACATGTGCCCGGAGCCAGTGCTCTGCGACAACAGACGCCACCGCGATGGGAGGCCCACAGGAGCCAAAGAACAAAGCCGGATGAAAATAGAGAAATGAAAGACCAATAGAAGTGGCCCGCCCACCCTATCCCTCCCCAACCCGCCCCTCCCCCAAATAAATAAATAAATAAATAAATGTTTAAAAAAAAAAAAAAAGAAATGGGCAAAATATTTGTAATTCATATCTCCCTAAAATACAGAGCTCTTAGGAATTGAGACTATGAAAACATAAACATTTAATGGGAAATAGGCAAAGGATTTGAAAAGAGATTCACCAAAACAAAAATGGCTCTTAAATTTACGAGAAATGCTTAATGAAGGAAAGACATATTAAAGCTACACTGATACCACTTTTCACCCATCAGCTGGAAAAACCCTTGGTTTGAGAACATACTTTGCTGGTGAGGCTGAGGACAAACATAGCCAGTAGAAATACAAAATGGTTCATCTCTCCTGGAGGGCAATTTGGTGCTCAAAATCTATCAAAAGGATTAACCTTTACCCAGCAGCTCCACTTCTGGGAATTTCACCACAGCTGCACATGGGCAAAATGATCATGGAAGAGCGAGATTTACCATGGAAACATCATTTTTAAGGGAGGGAAAAGTAGAAACATCTCAGGCACCTAACAATAGGAAAGTGGTTAAATAAACCAGGGGCCATCAGGCAGCTGTTTTGAAAAAGGAGAGGCTCTTTATATTCTAGAATGAAAAGTCTTCTATAACATAGTAAGTGAGGAAAGCTACTTTTCCTGAAAGAAGGAGGTAGGTCATTAAGAATGTGTATTGTATAACAATACTGGAAGATTACTTGGGAACTAATAAGTGTTCATGGGGGACGTGGAGTAGAATAGTCAGAGATTCAGGGACTGAGACTTTTCGTGAGAGTTTGGTCCCTCAAATGAGGAGTGTCCAAAACCTTCCCAGGGAAACTAAGTAGATACATTCATAAATAAAAGCTTTTTTATTATTATTTTTAGGTAACAGAAAGAAATTCAGATGAGAAAGAACCCACCTAGCTCAATTCCTTAGCCTGAGTTCCATCCTCCATTCTGTCAAACCTCAATAAGAAATTCCAATTCTGAAGTTAGTGTTTCCTGAGAAACAAGCTACAGTTTATTTCCAAGTTTAGTTCATCTATTTGCTTAGTATAAAAGCCCAAAGCAGGTTTCCACTCAAAACAGTGAGATTACACCATGACTGTGGGAATACAGACATATATGGCTCTTTTACATCTGGCTTTATATTGTAAGTATTTAAAATAAAGCAATTCTTTATGATGTTTTAAAAAGGTGTGAGAGCTGAAGTCACTTGTCTGCTCACTCAACATATTCAAGCGTGTTTCAGATGGGTGGCATGACCAACCCGGCACACTCTGCCTCCAGCAACTAACCCTCTGTGCAGTGACAACACAGGTTCTTCATTAATTCCTTGACTGTGCTTTATCCCTCTGGTCGATGCTGTCCATGTGGCTCTCTGCCAGAAATCTTCTTCCTTTAACTGCTCCACAAATTGACTTCTACTCACCTACCAGGGTCTCAGCTCCAGAGTTGATCACACAGTGGATCTGTGGCTGCCAGGAGTGAGGATAGAGGGTGACTGCTTGATGAAATTGTTCTGAAGTTAGAGGTGATGGTCACAGAACTTTGTGAAAATACTAAGCCACTGAATTGTATAGTTTAAAGAGTGAACCTTATAGCATGTATTATATTCAATGTTTTTTTTAAAAGAACCTTCTTCAAGGAAATCTCCCTGGTTCCAGTCAGACATCTGGGGCCTCAGAGGACCCTCTGATACCTGTTGACAAAGTATCACAATTAAAAAGAGTAATTGTGTCACTGTTTATTGAATGCAGTGGTTTACTTGAGGGCAAAGTGGTAGGAGGGGTACATTGTCTATAGAGAACTTAAAAGCGATAACACCATCTAAAAGTTAATCTCTTTACTATGCCATATCTTAGCAGTTTCTAAATAATGTCAATGATAAAATATAACCATCCTTCCAAAAAAAAAGGGTTTTTTCGGTATAAGTTCTAAACAATCAGGGCTTATTATTGATATATGTGTAAGCATCAAATGAACACATTCTTATTACTTATCCTTCGGTAAACCCTGTATTCTGTGAGGAAGTTAATTCAGAGAACTGTCAATTATACCCAGTTCCCCAAAGTGACCCCAACACAGGGCTTCCTTTTGAGATAAAGATTTCACTATAATAGTCTCAAGTGGCTCAGCTGATGTTTCCAGCCCAGCACTACTACAAATACCTACCTTTAAACTATTTCAAGTTTAGTTCATCTATTTGCTTAGTATAAAAGCCCAAAGCAGGTTTCCACTCAAAACAGTGAGATTACACCATGACTGTGGGAATACAGACATATATGGCTCTTTTACATCTGGCTTTATATTGTAAGTATTTAAAATAAAGCAATTCTTTATGATGTTTTAAAAAGGTGTGAGAGCTGAAGTCACTTGTCTGCTCACTCAACATATTCAAGCGTGTTTCAGATGGGTGGCATGACCAACCCGGCACACTCTGCCTCCAGCAACTAACCCTCTGTGCAGTGACAACACAGGTTCTTCATTAATTCCTTGACTGTGCTTTATCCCTCTGGTCGATGCTGTCCATGTGGCTCTCTGCCAGAAATCTTCTTCCTTTAACTGCTCCACAAATTGACTTCTACTCACCTACCAGGGTCTCAGCTCCAGAGTTGATCACACAGTGGATCTGTGGCTGCCAGGAGTGAGGATAGAGGGTGACTGCTTGATGAAATTGTTCTGAAGTTAGAGGTGATGGTCACAGAACTTTGTGAAAATACTAAGCCACTGAATTGTATAGTTTAAAGAGTGAACCTTATAGCATGTATTATATTCAATGTTTTTTTTAAAAGAACCTTCTTCAAGGAAATCTCCCTGGTTCCAGTCAGACATCTGGGGCCTCAGAGGACCCTCTGATACCTGTTGACAAAGTATCACAATTAAAAGAGTAATTGTGTCACTGTTTATTGAATGCAGTGGTTTACTTGAGGGCAAAGTGGTAGGAGGGGTACATTGTCTATAGAGAACTTAAAAGCGATAACACCATCTAAAAGTTAATCTCTTTACTATGCCATATCTTAGCAGTTTCTAAATAATGTCAATGATAAAATATAACCATCCTTCCAAAAAAAAAGGGTTTTTTCGGTATAAGTTCTAAACAATCAGGGCTTATTATTGATATATGTGTAAGCATCAAATGAACACATTCTTATTACTTATCCTTCGGTAAACCCTGTATTCTGTGAGGAAGTTAATTCAGAGAACTGTCAATTATACCCAGTTCCCCAAAGTGACCCCAACACAGGGCTTCCTTTTGAGATAAAGATTTCACTATAATAGTCTCAAGTGGCTCAGCTGATGTTTCCAGCCCAGCACTACTACAAATACCTACCTTTAAACTATAAATTCAAGGTAGACACAGATAGGACACTGATTACAAAGATAGAAACAGAACTCTCAGTACTTCACTCCCATTGAAGTTTTTATTTGTGCTTAAAATGTAAAACAATGAAACGTTTACTTTCACTTCAATGAAACAAAATATTTTCATTTGGTGAATACGAATTTTAGCTCATACACAAAATATTTTGCTGAATTTGCTACTGAAATGTATTCTTCATTTCTAATTGTTGTTTGTTTTAAGTAAAAGAACAAGTCAAGAAAATTAAATGGTTACAGCAGTGCTACCATATGGTAGTTGCCTAACTCACACCTTTTACAGATATTATGGTTCTATTAAAATTAACTTATTAGTTACAGAATAATTATTTACATAAAATAATGTGATATGAGACTGTAACCAAAGAATCAAAGATTAACCTCAGATATAAAAACTAAATAATAATCAGATTTTTCCTTTTTTTTTTTTTTTAAACATTTATTTATTTATCTTTTGGGGGATGAGGTGGGGAGGGAGGGGGATGGGCGGGCCACTTCTATTGGTCTTTCATTTCTCTATTTTCATCCGTCTTTGTTCTTTGGCCCATGTGGGCCTTCCATCGCGGTGGCCTCTGTCGTCGCAGAGCGCCGGCTCTGGGCGCATGCGCGCCAGAGCTCCAGCACGGTAATTGGACACATCAGTCCAGCCGCTCCGCGGCACGTGGGATCTTCCCAGGCCAGGGACCGAACTGGCGCCCCTTGCACTGCAAGGCGGTGTCCTTACCCACTGGACCACCAGGGGAAGCCCCAGATCTTTCCTTTTTACACAATATCTACTGTATTTTTATTCTTTTTTACAGGCAAGATTATGCAAACAAACATTGAGTACAGGAAAATTTTCAGTGTTTGCACTTCTTTGCTGACCATTTTGTTATTCACTGATTTTATGATTATTACTGAAAGTTGAAAGTAATTTAAGTCATAGGAGGAAATTATTTTATAATCTTCCCCACTTTGTTCAATTAAATGGTGATATTCATGAAGGATATATTAATGGGATACATATGTTTTGACTGTATTCGTAAGTATTCTGAATGTATGTGAAACATATAAGGCTATCTACTTTTGAAGTACATTCATTTTCATTGAAAATATCCAAGAGAAATATTCTTCAGTGGTGGGTTGTGGTTAACTGCTAAATTTGTGAATCAAATTTTCAGTGACTTAGTCACTCACGCAGTTATCTTCACTCCTATGAGGTGGACAATGTCATCTCCACTTATCTCTATGGAAAAGTGCAGATGGAGTGAATGTGAAAGGATTAATCCAAGGACCAGTAAGAGGAGGAAAGATCTGACCCTGAAGCATCTCATGGGGCAACCCACTCTCTCAGCCGTGATACCATATTGTGCCTTTGCCCACTTACTATTATCCAGAAAATGTCATCCAATTGTACTTTCAGTAGAAATGCTGCCTCATGAAGATGGCCAAGTGGGGATACAGAACCCTGGCCCACACACTGGAGAGTCAAACTCACACTTCACCCCATCACCAAGGATTGGGATCATAAGCAGGCAACATTGCAAATGCCAAAGACCTGCCTGTAGGACAGTCCACTGGGCTTATCCTCCTCCAGGCTTAGTCATTCCTGCTCCCAGGTCTTTGCACCTACTCTTCTTCGGTTTGGCTCCCCACTCCAACTCCTGAAATAACTCTCGGACCATCTCCTAAAAGAAGCCCTCCCTAACTATCGTATGTAAAGTTACCCTCTCTGACCACTAACCAATCACTGACCATCACCCTGTTTCATTTATTTTATAGCGTTGATTTTGCTCTTCATCTGTGTCTATCTATCTACCTACCCTCTTTCTGACGTCTTCCTCTCTCTCTTCCGTTCTTCCTTCCCTTTTCAGATCACTGCCAGGGCATATAATAGGTTCCTAATAACTATTATTAAGTTATGAAAATAATGATCACATGAAAGTTAGTAATGCTGTGCTCAGAAAGATTCTGGAAAATCCGGGTGCCATGCACCATTTTGTTATTACTGATTTTATGTTATTCGAAAGTGAAGTTTAAGTCATAGGAGGAAATTATTTTATAATCTTCCCCACTTTGTTCAATTAAATGGTGATATTCATGAAGGATATATTAATGGGATACATATGTTTTGACTGTATTCGTAAGTATTCTGAATGTATGTGAAACATATAAGGCTATCTACTTTTGAAGTACATTCATTTTCATTGAAAATATCCAAGAGAAATATTCTTCAGTGGTGGGTTGTGGTTAACTGCTAAATTTGTGAATCAAATTTTCAGTGACTTAGTCACTCACGCAGTTATCTTCACTCCTATGAGGTGGACAATGTCATCTCCACTTATCTCTATGGAAAAGTGCAGATGGAGTGAATGTGAAAGGATTAATCCAAGGACCAGTAAGAGGAGGAAAGATCTGACCCTGAAGCATCTCATGGGGCAACCCACTCTCTCAGCCGTGATACCATATTGTGCCTTTGCCCACTTACTATTATCCAGAAAATGTCATCCAATTGTACTTTCAGTAGAAATGCTGCCTCATGAAGATGGCCAAGTGGGGATACAGAACCCTGGCCCACACACTGGAGAGTCAAACTCACACTTCACCCCATCACCAAGGATTGGGATCATAAGCAGGCAACATTGCAAATGCCAAAGACCTGCCTGTAGGACAGTCCACTGGGCTTATCCTCCTCCAGGCTTAGTCATTCCTGCTCCCAGGTCTTTGCACCTACTCTTCTTCGGTTTGGCTCCCCACTCCAACTCCTGAAATAACTCTCGGACCATCTCCTAAAAGAAGCCCTCCCTAACTATCGTATGTAAAGTTACCCTCTCTGACCACTAACCAATCACTGACCATCACCCTGTTTCATTTATTTTATAGCGTTGATTTTGCTCTTCATCTGTGTCTATCTATCTACCTACCCTCTTTCTGACGTCTTCCCTCTCTCTCTTCCGTTCTTCCTTCCCTTTTCAGATCACTGCCAGGGCATATAATAGGTTCCTAATAACTATTATTAAGTTATGAAAATAATGATCACATGAAAGTTAGTAATGCTGTGCTCAGAAAGATTCTGAGGTCCCACATATCCAGGCTCTGTGGGGCGGAGTCCTGTGAGAGATGAGCCATGCCTGCCTGCACAGAGTATAGGGAGGGGTAGCGCACCTGTTATGTGTGGGCCCTAGACCGCCACTGTATTCAAAGAGAGAGACAGGGTCAGGCTCTCCTCGTAAGCACCCATCAATACACTAGCACAGGCTCATTCCCTAGTGGGGCTCCTCAGCTGTCTCTCTCTGGAGATGGAGTGCTAAGCCCCTAGGGGTGTGCACCAGAGCTGGTGCTCGAGGAGGGAGGGTGTGCTGCTCTCACAGGGCACTGCTCAGATGCAAGAGGGTGACGACTTTGGTTTCACCACGATTCTCACCCTCATGGGGAGACAGGTGAGAAAGGGGTATTCAATGAGGTTCCAAGTTCATAACCCAAGACTTTCCCAGCATTCCACAGCCTGAATCTGAAAAGGAGTTCATGAAAAGGAGGCGGAAGAATTTTTAAAAATAAAAAAAGTAAAAAAAAAAAAAAACCAGCCCCAGCTGTGTCTGATTCTCTCCTTCCCCTCCCAAGTCATTAACAAAGACTGACACTGTAGTCTTTATCAAAAACTCGTGTTCCCTAAGTGGTGATACAGAATAATTATCTCAGCATGCAATCAGCACTGCGATCTTCTTCAAAGCAATTTGTGGCAAGGATATGCATTTTTAAAATAGATTAAATTTTCAAGAGCTTGCCTCCTAAACCTGGTCAGAATGTATTTACAATTCACCTGGTGAGATGATGCATCTCTCCAAGCTGGAATTCTTTCATTAGGCCTTGCTTAATTGAATCAAGCAAAGTCACTTTGGGATTGTCCCAAAAGAAAACCTTTTATCTCAAAGCAAATATGTCTTAACAAGGCCCTACAGGTAAATAAAGCCAGGTTTCCACTCATCTGAACCCTCTGCTCTTCCTTTCCAAAGCCAACCACCCGACTTCATTTGTTTTTCTTGTAAGTTAGGAAATTGCGTTTGGAGTTAACTGTTGCCAGTGAAAGCAACAAGTTGGCCTTTTTGTTTTGTTTTGTTTCCTTCCAACTGTTGAGAAATACCTTGTCGTCTTTCTTCTTTCCTTTCTCACAAATAAACTCTACATAATCTACAGTGTGCTTGCCATCAAGGGAAAGGTCACCGTATAACCAGGAGTGCCAGATTGAGTCCTGTGTTTTCACTCGGTCAGCTCTAGAATTTAGGTGTTCCCCTCACCATCCTCCCTCCCCTAAATCAACAGATGCTGATTGTTTCTCAGTCCTGAATAGAATTTAGGCTTTGGTATCTCTCCACTGCATCAAGTAAAGGTCAAAGACCTTGACGCTGCATCTCGGCAAGCCGTGCAGGAACCCAGGACCCTGCAGTGTTTACGGCGCTCGCTGTTTGCTCACAGCCAAGGGACACCTGTGCTCTCCGCCTTCGCGTGCTCCTCAGGCCCCTACGCTGGGTTAGCTTTCAAATACGGATTCAGGTTCTTGGGGTTCTGAAGGCATGGGTGAGGGCGAGGCTGCTCGCTGGGTCAGACGCTAGACTGGAGAAGCTGTGAGGGGTAATTCACATGACGGTCGTAGCTTTTAAACCTGGAGCGGCCCCTCATCCTCTAAAAGAAACCCACCAACTTCAAGAGGGGCTTGCGCGATCTGCTGCCTGCCAGCCACCATCTCAACAGCTTCTCCCGGACCCTGTGCGCCTAGTGCAAAAGAATCTAAGAATCTTTGTCTAGAAGAGTGACTTGTCTCCCCTGGCATTTTCACACGAGATTTCCTTGACTCAGCGTAAACTCCTCCGGTTCCAACAAAATCCGAGGCGGCCGGAACCGCGTTCACTCCCCGGGCACCGCCATCCACGCGGCCGTCCTGGGCTGTTGCTGCTCGTGTCGAATGGCCCTCGGGGGTGACTAACGTCGGGTGCTGATTAGACGCCTTCAACCTTACGGTAAACGAGCCCCAGCCGACTCAGAGCGAGTCACCTGACCGGTCACGTGGGCGGGAGGCCGCCCCCTGCCGTCCCCGGGACTCAGTGCAGCCCACGGTCCCCGGCTGAGGGCAGCGGTTACGGAGACGCCGGCGCGCTCGCCCCGCGGGGGACGCCGCCGCCCCAGGTCGGGGCGGCCTAGGAGCCGCAGGAACTTCTGGGGGCACCCGAGGCTTCTGCAGCACGAAAGCGCATCCAGGAAGTTTCTCTCGCAGGCAGCCGGCCCGAGGGGTCAACCCAGAAAAGACGCCCCCCATCCTAGCTCGCTGCTGGGCTCCAGAGAGCGAGCCCTCCCGCCCCCAGAGCCAGCGCGGGGCGGGGCCGGGGAGGCGGGAGAGTCGCTGTCTCTTCTGTAAACTTGTAATTGGCTCTGGCTCCTGCGGCTCGGGGCACTGCTCGCTGTTTCCAGCCAGACGGGTTGTGAGGCCCGGCAGCTTTCTCCTCCCACCGTCCCTTCTCTGCGCAAGCCCCACCCTCCGCCTTCCTCGCGTGCTAAGTCGCTTCAGTTCTGCCCGACGCTGTGCAACCCTGGTTCCTCTGCCCGCCAGGCTCCTCTGTCCGTGGGGTTCTGCAGGCAAGACTACTGGAGTGGGTTGCAGCGCCCACCTCCGGCGGATCTTCCCGACCCAGGGATCGAATCCAACCTCTAAGGTCTTCTGTAATGGCAAAGCAGGTTCTTTACCACTAGCGCCAGTTGGGAAGCCCCCACATTCCTTATACAACTACTGTAATCAGGTCGCTTAGTAGTGTTTGACTCACCACATGCACTGTAGCCCGCCAGGCTCCTCTGTCCATGGGATTTTCCAGGCAAGAATATTGGAGTGGGTTGCTATTTCTTTCTCCAGGGGATCTTCCCCACCCAGGAATCCACACTAGTCTGGAATCGACAGATTCTTTACTGTCTGAACCACCAGGGAAGCTCGCCTTCCCCAGTCTACCCCAATTTCCCTTGCTTCCCAGTCCTCCTCTTCTTAAAGGAGGGGACCTAGAAAGGCACTACTCTTTGAAAATGGTATTTGAAAATTAAATTAATGTACTTCCAGCCTGCCAAACCAGATCTTAGGAACGGCTAACTCAGGTGGAAAATGAGTGATCTAGACCAGTGGTCCTCAAACGTTCTGAGTGCGCCTTGGCGGTCCTTCGAAGGAGTGGGGTGGGGGATGTTAAACTCAAGAGTGTGGAGCACAGCGCTGTACTCAGTAGGTCTGGAGGGAGCCCGGGAATTTGCATTTCTACACGTTACCAAGTTTTGCCCCTGTTGTCCAACCACAATTACAGACAGCGATGGGACCGGAAGTTCTATTTTTTTTCCTCCATTAAAACAAGGTTTGCCAAACAGATTAACAGGGTGAACAAAATGTCAGGAGGACCAACCTCCTCTCAAGAGTGCTCTGGAATTGTAGAAGCACACGTATACAAACAAACCTGTTCATTAGAAATCATAGCATCCATTCCTGTGCACAATGAAACTCACGAGCACCTCAAATTAATAGCCAATGGTGGCTCACTCCAGGAATTTGGAAATCGAGCTTTCACATCAGGAGGTGACCTTAGGGACAGGCCCAAACCTCACCTAACAGGAGCTAAACAAAGGTCATCAAAGCAGGTAGATGTGTGTGGAGAACAGGCAAGGTCAGCATTTCTATAAGCAGGTATAACTATCTGGATACATCCAGACCTCAGTTCTACCACTGGTTAGCTGTGGATCTTAATTTTCCTTCAGTTTCCTCATCTGAGAAACCAGGGTCTATCTTGCTGGGGTATTGTGAAAACTACAGACAATGTATATGCAGCGTGTGAAAGCCACATGATTCAGATCAGGCTTGCATATACTATTGCCAGAATTGTTAATGACCAAGGCCACAGGGGGGCTTCCCTGGTGACTCTGATGGTGAAGAATTTGCCTGGAACCCAGGAGACCTGGGTTTAATCCCTGGGTTGGGAAGGTCCCTTGGGGAAGGGAATGGCTACCCACTCCAGCATTCTTGCCTGGAGAATTCCATGGACAGAGGAGCCTGGCGAGCTCATAGGGTCACAAAGAGTTGGACACCCCTGATTAACACACTAGGATTCAAATCCAACACCCCTGACTTCTAATGCAAAATAATTTTTCATCGTCCTGTGTGTAGGAAACAATATGCACACGCACACACACATACAGACACAGACACACACACATATAGGCATTTATACCTTATTTTTCTTTCCTCAAACGTTCTGAGTGCGCCTTGGCGGTCCTTCGAAGGAGTGGGGTGGGGGATGTTAAACTCAAGAGTGTGGAGCACAGCGCTGTACTCAGTAGGTCTGGAGGGAGCCCGGGAATTTGCATTTCTACACGTTACCAAGTTTTGCCCCTGTTGTCCAACCACAATTACAGACAGCGATGGGACCGGAAGTTCTATTTTTTTTCCTCCATTAAAACAAGGTTTGCCAAACAGATTAACAGGGTGAACAAAATGTCAGGAGGACCAACCTCCTCTCAAGAGTGCTCTGGAATTGTAGAAGCACACGTATACAAACAAACCTGTTCATTAGAAATCATAGCATCCATTCCTGTGCACAATGAAACTCACGAGCACCTCAAATTAATAGCCAATGGTGGCTCACTCCAGGAATTTGGAAATCGAGCTTTCACATCAGGAGGTGACCTTAGGGACAGGCCCAAACCTCACCTAACAGGAGCTAAACAAAGGTCATCAAAGCAGGTAGATGTGTGTGGAGAACAGGCAAGGTCAGCATTTCTATAAGCAGGTATAACTATCTGGATACATCCAGACCTCAGTTCTACCACTGGTTAGCTGTGGATCTTAATTTTCCTTCAGTTTCCTCATCTGAGAAACCAGGGTCTATCTTGCTGGGGTATTGTGAAAACTACAGACAATGTATATGCAGCGTGTGAAAGCCACATGATTCAGATCAGGCTTGCATATACTATTGCCAGAATTGTTAATGACCAAGGCCACAGGGGGGCTTCCCTGGTGACTCTGATGGTGAAGAATTTGCCTGGAACCCAGGAGACCTGGGTTTAATCCCTGGGTTGGGAAGGTCCCTTGGGGAAGGGAATGGCTACCCACTCCAGCATTCTTGCCTGGAGAATTCCATGGACAGAGGAGCCTGGCAAGCTCATAGGGTCACAAAGAGTTGGACACCCCTGATTAACACACTAGGATTCAAATCCAACACCCCTGACTTCTAATGCAAAATAATTTTTCATCGTCCTGTGTGTAGGAAACAATATGCACACGCACACACACATACAGACACAGACACACACACATATAGGCATTTATACCTTATTTTTCTTTGGAAAGCTTTTCCAAAGCATTTTTCCTAATGATTCCAGAAGTGAAGTAAGTGGACTTCTGGTTCTTTATGAGCCTAAGAGTGAACCAACAGTCACAGCTCAAGAACCAGGAGGATTCGAGATGCTTCTTTAGACCTTTTAGGAGCTCCTCTACAGCCTCCACCCTCTATCAGCCCAGGACAGATACTCCTAGAACCAATGGATCTTTGAAACTTCAATGTGAGGCTTAACATTGCCCCTCAAATGGGTGATATTCCTGCCTAAAGAACTCCCTCTGTATTTTCAGCAAACAAGGCTGCCGCTCACACCCCTGCACCTGCTTTTACCAAGCCCTCCTAGAGATTCTCTGTTGCTTGGAGAGTCACAGAAGGGAAAAGGATTTTGAGGTAGAGGGAAGCAGTCAAATAATCAGGGTGGATAACTGAAAATATAGAATCCAACATGGCCCAGAGTACCATTGCAGATACCTGAGCACATGGCATTCACATTCCCACATGAAACAAGATGCTAAGTTGCTAATAGCCTCCCTGGGGTTTGGTTCCCTGCTGTGATGCCTTCCAGGATGTTCACTAGTGTTTAGGTGTATTAAAATATCACAGTGTAAGCTCACACGTGAGGCATCCAATCATGCTCTAGATTTTGATGCTGAAATTCTGTAAGGAAGAAAAACTTCTTTCCCATAAAATCCAACTGCAGGTCAGTATCAACAGGCACCTCCAAATGAGATCACTGTGGCTGTGATGTCTGTGGTTTCAAAAACTGCTGGAGTGGGCTTCCCTGGTGGTCCGGTGGGTAAGGACACCGCCTTGTAGTGTAAGGGGCGCCAGTTTGATCCCTGGCCTGGGAAGATCCCATGTGCCACGGAGCGGCTGGACCAATGTGTCCAATTACCAGACCGGAGCTCTGGAGCACATGCACATGGAGCCGGTCCTCTGCGACAACAGATGCCACTGCAATGGGAGGCCCACACCGTCCAAGGAACAAAGATGGATGAAAAATGGATAAATGAAAGACCAATAGAAGTGGCCCACCCGCCCCCCTCCCTTCTCCACCCACCCCCACCAAAAAAAAGGAAAAAAAAAACCTGCTGGAGTATGTACGGAATGAGTTTTGAGCTTGAAATTTTAATTCTCCAAATTTGTCTTTTCAACATTGTTTCTTCCCCTCCCCCCCCAACCTGATTCTGATTCAGCCTTTGGTTTTATTTCATAATTGCTCTTTTCCCACCTCCACCTTAGATTTACTCAGCCTTTTAAGATCTTTAATTTCCATTTTGGTTCCCAGAGCTAGTTGGGTTATGAAACCACAAGTCTGGTTTTAAAATCCAATCAGGCATACTGAAATCGTGTGCCTAATATGTCTTCAGGTAGGTGGCATCTGTAACTAGATAGGAATCTATTTTAAATCAATATGATGTCTGAATATTTATTCTGTGTTTTCTCAAGTTATTGTCAGAGAGCGGTCACTTATTTTCTCCTTTCATCTTGATATTTTCCCTCTCAGTCCATAACTTCCTTTTTTTTTTTTTTTATTGTGTCCTTAGGTACTCTAATAGAAAGATTTTGACTTATCTAACAGTTTACAAATTCAAAGGCACAACTCATGTTTCTTAATATTGCAAGTGAAGTTTTGATTGTTTTTGTGACAATTATTGATGTATGTAATATACCCAGACCTGTTTACAGATATATCCAGAAAGGCGGTGTTGGTAGAAAACTGAAATGACTGCTCACCTGGCTCCTACAAAGCAGCAGCTTGATTGTTCCTTGTGGCTTAATCACCTGGGTGTTACAGATTTTCTTATCCAGCAAGCACACCCAGAACCGACTGTGCCAGACTCATACGTCTTCAGGAATCTGGAGATTATGGCAAGATGTGAACAGATTTGATCTGTAATGAAGCCATGATGGGAAGCAGTGCCAGGGGTTATGAAGGCCTGAGGAAGGGCACCTGATCTGCTTTTGGGAAGTGAGGGTAGTTTCTGAGTGTAAATGGCACCTCCATTGAGTGTTCGAAGGAAAACAAGAGCTTGGTGGACAGAAAAGTTGGTCAGTCAGTTAAGATGGTGTTTGAAAGCAGTTTTTATATAAATTAAGGTCTTATTTATCTACAAATAAGCAAGATTCAAAAAAAAATAGTGGAAACAGGAAGAAGTTTCTTTCACACAGAGGTGATATGGAGGCTCAGTGGTGTGCTTAACCCAAGATCCTTCTATTTATAGCATTGCAATGCATGATCTCTGGGCCCGAGATGGCTGCAGGAACTCCAGCTTCATTCTAGGTAGCATAAAGGTAGAAGCAAGGAAGACCTATTCCTTTTAAGGCAGTCTCTTGCTATACCTCAAGAGAGAGGACAAAATGGTTGGATGGCAATGGACATGCATTTGAGCAAGCTCCAGGAGGTGGTGAAGGACAGGGGAGCCTGGCATGCTGCAGTCCATGGGGTCGCAAAGAGTCGGACATGACTAAGCAACTGAACTGAACTTGCTATGCCATACTTCCCTTATACGTCAGAATGGATCACACTGTTCCACATAGCTGCAAGGGAGGCTAGGAAATGAGGTCTTTAACTGTATCTGACACTATGCTCTGGTAAAGTCAGGGTTGTTAGTAAGGAAGAAAAGGAGCTATTGGGAATAACCAGTGGTCTTGACCACAGCCATAATTGTGGGTGGAGAGTGGACTGTCTGAGCAAAGGTGGGAAGGAAAGTTTATCTTGTTTCAAGGGAGTTGATAAAGATAAGTGGGTCAGCTTAGTTTAGCATTTGGTCTGCCAAGAGATAAGGCTGGAGAAATGAACAGATGCGAGGTTGTGGGAGACCTTGTAAACCATGCCCTTGTGAGGAGCTAGAGTGCTTTCCTGAGGGCCATGGGGAGCCAATGAAGAAATGTCATCCTTGAGGTGGAGGGAGAAATGTCCTGGGAGGAGAGGGCAGGGTATCATTAAGGGACAAGACTTTTTAAAAAGGGTCTGTAATGAAGCCATGATGGGAAGCAGTGCCAGGGGTTATGAAGGCCTGAGGAAGGGCACCTGATCTGCTTTTGGGAAGTGAGGGTAGTTTCTGAGTGTAAATGGCACCTCCATTGAGTGTTCGAAGGAAAACAAGAGCTTGGTGGACAGAAAAGTTGGTCAGTCAGTTAAGATGGTGTTTGAAAGCAGTTTTTATATAAATTAAGGTCTTATTTATCTACAAATAAGCAAGATTCAAAAAAAAATAGTGGAAACAGGAAGAAGTTTCTTTCACACAGAGGTGATATGGAGGCTCAGTGGTGTGCTTAACCCAAGATCCTTCTATTTATAGCATTGCAATGCATGATCTCTGGGCCCGAGATGGCTGCAGGAACTCCAGCTTCATTCTAGGTAGCATAAAGGTAGAAGCAAGGAAGACCTATTCCTTTTAAGGCAGTCTCTTGCTATACCTCAAGAGAGAGGACAAAATGGTTGGATGGCAATGGACATGCATTTGAGCAAGCTCCAGGAGGTGGTGAAGGACAGGGGAGCCTGGCATGCTGCAGTCCATGGGGTCGCAAAGAGTCGGACATGACTAAGCAACTGAACTGAACTTGCTATGCCATACTTCCCTTATACGTCAGAATGGATCACACTGTTCCACATAGCTGCAAGGGAGGCTAGGAAATGAGGTCTTTAACTGTATCTGACACTATGCTCTGGTAAAGTCAGGGTTGTTAGTAAGGAAGAAAAGGAGCTATTGGGAATAACCAGTGGTCTTGACCACAGCCATAATTGTGGGTGGAGAGTGGACTGTCTGAGCAAAGGTGGGAAGGAAAGTTTATCTTGTTTCAAGGGAGTTGATAAAGATAAGTGGGTCAGCTTAGTTTAGCATTTGGTCTGCCAAGAGATAAGGCTGGAGAAATGAACAGATGCGAGGTTGTGGGAGACCTTGTAAACCATGCCCTTGTGAGGAGCTAGAGTGCTTTCCTGAGGGCCATGGGGAGCCAATGAAGAAATGTCATCCTTGAGGTGGAGGGAGAAATGTCCTGGGAGGAGAGGGCAGGGTATCATTAAGGGACAATGAGCTTTTCAGGAGAAGCTATGACAGACTGAACTAGGCAGTGGTATCAGAGGTAGGAAGAAGTGAGCTGATTCAGAAGATATTAGAGTGGTAAAACTGGTCCAATGGAGGTGGTAGGAGAGAAGTGGCTAAAGATGGCAGACACCCAGGAACCTGTGAGGGTAGACACGATGCCTTGAGATGACAGAGAATGCTGGAGAAGCTGGGGGGAGAAGGTGAGCTTGGTTTGGACATATGGTCCCAAATATATCGGCATACACAGTTGGGACATGATCCATTTTTTTAGCAGTGTTGTTCTGGTATAATTTATATATCATAAAATTCACCCATTTTAAGTGTACAGTTGGATGAGTTTTAGTAAATTTACATAGTTGTGCAACGATTATTCAGCTTTGGAAGTCTTCCACTGTACCAGAAATTTCCCCCATGCCCATTTATAGTCAATTCCCTCCCACACCCAGCTGCAGGGAGTCACTGATTTGCTTTCTGTCAGATCCCCTTTTAAAAATGTAAGTTCAATAAAATGTTACATGAAGTGGTTCTCTGGTGGGGAGACATGGAGCAAAGGGAGGGGAGGTCATGAGAGGAGAGGCCCCTGGGAGAGAACACAAGAATTATGAGGCTGTTCAGCCTGCACCCTCTCAAGGATTACACTCTTTTCTGCCTCTAACCCTCCCTCATAATGGGCCACTGTTAGAATAGAAGATAAGGGATATTTTTCAAATATTTTAGGGCAGAAAATGGCAGGAAACCTCTAACTTGTGTTGCTTTTTTAAATAATTAATTTATTAGATACTGTATTTTGCAATTTTCAACCAGATGTTTTGGCACTTATCTGGAGAGAAGTATTTGGTTATGTCCCAAGTAGTAAATAAGATGGTACCTGAGAACATACTTTATAGAACATACCGTCTTTCAGGACCATCCCCCGGTTTTCCCACAATCAGTGGCTAAGCAGTACTGAGACTCTAAACTCCGCTGCTGCTCCCTGGATAAAGTTTTCCAAGTGCAGTCCAGCAGTTTACAGACCGAAGGAGTGCCCCGGCCTCCCTTGATACTAGAAACATATTTTTTGGCTGTGAATAATTCCACACTTATAAGCAGACAAGATGATTGCTATTTTTAGTGGCACTGCAGCCTTATTGAAGTGGTTTGAGCACACATCGGTTTGAATGTCCCTTGGTCTTCCTCAGGAAGGCTGTTTAGTCAGGAATACTTTTTCTTAGTCCTTGACTTTCAGCTTGTTATAGATACCTAAATTCTCTCAGACTCCATTTCAATTTTATCTATCAAGATTTCTTAATTAGTTGTTAGCACTATCAATGCTATGAAGCCTTAGACTGCTGGTTTAGAAATGAGAATTACGCGGGCACTTTTTGCTCCCTTGATTGTCTCGAAGTATTAATGATTCAAAGCGGCTTTTGGATAGGACCACATCTCTAACATGTTTCCGTCCTTTAAAGAAGCTTCTCCACTGTTTTAACCTCCTCCAATATTTCTGTCACTTGCAAAGATAGGAAAAGTGATATTAAGCACTGCAGAAACCACAAGCTTTAAAAACCATCATATCAAATATTTTTCAAACTCAACGTTCCTTCTAGTCAGCAGCACTGAATTGCAGCTCATTGAAATTAGTGCACAACCTCTCTGGAGACGTGACCAAACATGGATTCCTTTATCCCACACATATGTTTGAGCACCTACTGGGTGCCAGGCCCTGTGTCGGGCATACGAGGGTCAGACCAGGACAGGACAGGGAAGGTCTCTGCTTTCTGGGGCTGGCCTTCTGGATAATTTCAAAGTAGTAAGTGAAGTAAATAGAACAAGGCGATATCTACTGAGTGACCTGGGGAAAGTCATTTTAGAACGGTGTCAAGGAGGCCTTTTAGGGGAGGTGGATTTACACTGAGGCCCAGATGAATAGAAGAGGACACCTGAGGTCAGGCTGAAGACTATTTCAGAGAGAGAGCATACACGGTGACACAGCCAGGCATGCTGAAGGTTCTTCAAGGAGGCTGGATTTCTGCAGGAGTATGATCTAGGGGAAAAGTGGTAAGTGGTGGGGTGGCCCCTCGGCAGGTTATGGGTTAGTTTATCTGTAGCCCTCAGCAAGACATTTGGATTCTAATGTAAGAGTCTTGGAAAGACGCTGCAGTGTATGCATGAAGCAGTCAAGCTGCAGGATGTCCTTTGCTTTGCAGGAAAGTCACTGGCAGTTGAGTGAAGGTGGGCCTGGGAGCAGAGTGAAGAGGAGGCAGGGGACAGGTTAGGGAGGTTTTGCATAGTGGAGGTGGGCACAGTGGTGGGTCTGAAGTGGGCGATGGTGAGGCAGGTGACAGGAACCAGTGGGAACAGGGATCTCAGTCATGGAGTGAGAGTGCTGGGACACAATGGTGGGTGGGATGTGGAGGGGCTGGTGAAAGCAAGGAATCAAATCTGATCCCATTTCTTGACTTGGACAATTGGGTAGATGGAGCTTCTGCTTACCAGGGTGGGGAGGGGGTAGAAGGAGCAGGTGTGGGGAATCAAGATTCTATTTTGTGCGTATTAAATCTGAGATATCTATAAAGTCCATCAGTGAGTCAGTCACTCATTCACTCAACTCCCCTAGAATGGGTCCTCTTCTGTTCTAGACAGCAAGCATTTATACTCAAGTCACCAAGATCAAGGAGTTAGAGTCCCTGTTTCCTAGGCATTCACAGGCTAGTAGAGGAAGAAAACATATAAGAAAAGGGTCATGATATGGCCGATATGGAAGACTTGGATTCAGTCCCTGGGTCAGAAGATACCTTGGAGGAGAAAATGGCAACCCATTCCGTATTCTTGCCTGGAGAATCCCATGGCCAGAGGAACCTGGAGGGCTACAGTCCATAGGAGTCACCAAGAGTCAGACATGACTGGGTGACTGAACACACAGCGCGTGGTGATTAGTGACATAATAGAGGTGTGCTGATGGACCCAGCTATGCCCAGCTGAAGGGGAGACCACCTCTCTTGGGAGGGGAAGCATGGTAATGCTCAGGACAGGGGAGCTCTTCGGGAGGTAGTGACAGCAACCAATGAGTTTACCAATAAAGAGGATTTTTCCGGGGCACTGGGGTGGGGTGGGATCAATAATCCAGCTCTTGGGAACAGCACTGGGAAAGTATGTGACCCTCAGGAGGAGCCATAGAAGCCCAGTTACTGGCATCTGTTTTGAATCTGAGCCAAACTGAGATAGTGACATGTACTGGAACAAATAATACATATTATATTGGCTCCAAATAAGAGCACTGTAAAAGAAAGTTTATTTTCAGCAGTGTTTCTGGAGTTGTCTTTCCATGTGTAGGGGCAACATAGAGAAGTTAGGGGACCAACCCAGAGTCACCCTAGGGGTAAGTGCCCATCCAGGAGTTTATCCCAGCAGGCTTATCTCCAGGGCCAGGCTGGTCCTCACCCCAAATGTGCCATTGTGGAAAGATTAGCAACTGAAGAAGAGAACACTGCCGAGCAGTGATCATGACTCCACTTATGTTAGCTGGGGGAAAGGCATTTAACCACAAGCATATTCATACATACATTCTGTGCATTCAATTTTTTCTAGAAGGATTTAAAAAGAAAAACTCGAGATTACCTTTGGGAAGTTGGAGAGAAAATAAAGGACAAAAAATTTCATATCCTTCTGTTTGCTGCTTGGATTTTTAAAAAAGTAAGACAGTATTAATTTACAATTAAAATATTAAAGCTAGGTAGTGCAGACAGGGGTGTGCTTGCATCCATGGTACACTTCACCACCTCTGTGGAATTTTTAGAATGCAGGGTCAGTTCCCCTCTGGGCCAGCAAGGTTAGCTGTGGGTAACAGCTGTGGGTACCCTACTAGGTAGCACGGACCTCACTTTTGGAAGCTCACTTTTGAAAATTTAGCTCCTGAATCTTTTTTGGAGGGGAAGGGGCGGGTTGGGGAGGGGAGCTGGTGGGCCACTTCTATTGGTCTTTCATTTCTCTATTTTCATCCATCTTTGTTCTTTGGCTCCTGCGGGCCTCCCATCGCGGTGGCGTCTGTTGTCGCAGAGCGCCAGTTCTGTGCGCATGCGCCCCAGAGCCCTGGCTCGATAATTGGACACATCAGTCTAGCCGCTCCGCAGCACGTGGGATCTTCCCAGGCCAGGGATCGAAGCGGCGCCCCTTGCACTACAAGGCGATGTCCTTACCCACTGGACCACCAGGGAAGCCCCCGAAGCACCCTGAATCTTCTTGCTCATAGCTCACACCAGTCTCTGTTGTCCCCAGCTTAGACATGAGGTCTAGAGAGAGGTCATCGAATTCTTTCATGCTTGCCCCAGGAGGAACATTCCTGATCATCTTGCTCTCAGGGATTGCAATACTATCTAAAAGTATTTTAGGGGTAGAAACCCCAGATACCAGGATGGCTAGAGAGTACAGGTAACCCAAGTGGGGCCTCTCCATGGAGCAAAAAGAGGAAGGGAGTGACCGAAGTCCAAACATTCCTTTTCTATATTTGCCTGACACTATCTTCTACCTGCAATGCAGGAGACGTGGGTTCAGTCCCTCAGTGGGTTAGATCCCCTAGAGGAGGAAATGGCAACTTACCCCAGTATTCTTGCCTGAAAAGTCCCATAAACAGCCCAGAGGGTCACAAAGAGTTGGACACAACTGAGCATGCACATTGGCTTGGCTATTTCAGTGTGGTAAATACCTTGATCACAGATGTGACAAGTAGGTCTCACCACAAGTACAAATCCATTCAACTGCTATTACGTTAAATTGAGACAACTTCCAAGGAAAAATCTGAGTTCTGGAGAAAAAGAAAAGGAATTAGTGGTTGATTAGTGATGTCTGCATGGACAAGGTATAGGTAACTAAGGTGTGGATGCCAGGTAGTTCTCATCTGGGCTTGAGTTCAATCTTGCCTTTGACTTTCTTTTCAAATGAGGTGAGTAATGGATTCTCTCTGCTGATATCTATCTCATTCTTCCCCCTATAGTCATAGTACCTGGTTCTTACTTCTGGAACCACACTTGCCACAGCCTGCCCCAGGCCTGAACCAGTCCCACGTGTCTACCTGTCCTTCTAGCTCACAGTCCTGAGCACAGTGGCCATATCATATACTGGTTTCCATCCCCAGTACACTCTTGTGGCATTCTGCGTATAATTGGCATACAATGTTTGTGGAATTGAAATACTTGGAATTAGATTTTGGTGGGACCCCTGCAAGAGATATAAGCAGCCTGGCAAGTCTTGAGGGATCATAGTGAGAGTGGGGAGAATCTTCAAAGAGAGGACTAAGCCAGAACACCAGCATGTAATGGATATCAATTCCACTTACCGTTTTTTGTATTAGTTTTCCATGGCTGCTGTAACAAGTTACTACAAACTCAGTGGCTTAAAACAATAGCTTTTTGTTGTTGTCTAGTCGCTAGGTTGTGTCCAACTCTTTGAGACCCCATGGACTGCAGCATGCCAGGCTTCCTTGTCCTTCACTATCTTCCAGAGTTTGCTCAAATTCAGGCTCATTGAGTCAGTGATGCTAACAATAGCTTTATTTTCTTACAACTCTACAGGTTAGAAATCCAATCTGGATCTCACTGGGCAAAGATCTAGGGCTCAGCAGAATTGTGTCCCTTCTGAGATTCTAGGGGAGGACCCTGTCTCCACCTCCTCCAGCTCCTGGAGGCCACCTGCATTCCTTGGCTTGTGGTTCCCTTCCTGTTTCAGAGGCAGCCACACATACCAGCTTCAGGTCTTTTTTAGGGTTCTCTTTTTCTGAAACCCTCTTTCACTTTTAAGGACACTTTCGATTACATTAAGCCCACTGAGATCCTTGAGGTCAGCTGATGAGCAATTTTAATTCCATCTGCAACCTTAATTTTCTTTTGCCAAGTAAAACAGAATGTTCATAGGTCTCAAGGATTAGGAAAGGGACATCTTTGGAGGAGATGTAACTCTGCCAACACCTTTTAACAAACTTAAAGACAGTTCTGAACCCCCAACTGGTGAAATTAAGGGGACATTTCAACTCACTCAGAATTGAAGCTCCCTCCTTTTGCCTCATAAAGGTCAGAGTGGCCCCCAGGGCTCCCAGGGGCATGGCAGGAGGACCACTAGATTCCTGTTCATCATAATGGCCACATCACTCAAACTGTGAAGTCCCTGCAGGAGGGCTTTCAGTATCATTGTCCAATCTGGAAACTTCAGAGAAGGAAGTCCAGCTTCCCTGACACCCCCAGAGCCTTCCCTTTCCTCCTGCCCCCATGTGAAGACTTCCAACAAAACCCGCCCAGTCAGCTGGGAGAGTTACACAACCAGATCCCTCTCCCCCAGACACACATGCTTTGAGCTTTCAATGAAGCAAAAATCCCTGAGGTAAAGACTTATAAAAAGGCCTGACTACTTGCTTGGAAAAGAGGTGGAGGAGGGAAAAACACTGAGAAGGAAACATACATTAATACCTCAGAAATGTCTCAGGCCACACCTCTTGCCCAGTTTTGCCCGGGGCCGGCTGCACACCATACATAAATGCCTCATTACAACCCCACCTGGGGCAGTCTTCCCATTTGGACTGCACCCGGCTGCTCCTCTCTAAACCCTGGGCAGGAGGCAGCCCTCCCTGTCGCTGGCTGCCATGATCTGATCGTAAATGCCCAGGCCAGGCTGGGCACGTCAGAACCTCCCAGGGGAGCTGGGGAGTGTTTACATGGCTGGCAGGGAGGCTGGCCTCAGCGTGAGAAGAGGCCTGTTTAGAGTAGAACACCCGGAAGGATTTATGGAGGGCCTGCTGCTGAAATAGAGCAGTCATTAAGGAGAGGTGAGCAGCCGTTGGAAGCGGAATATTTAGAGCAGGGTCATTGAAGCTTAGAATGCTGCCAGCTTCAGGTCTTTTTTAGGGTTCTCTTTTTCTGAAACCCTCTTTCACTTTTAAGGACACTTTCGATTACATTAAGCCCACTGAGATCCTTGAGGTCAGCTGATGAGCAATTTTAATTCCATCTGCAACCTTAATTTTCTTTTGCCAAGTAAAACAGAATGTTCATAGGTCTCAAGGATTAGGAAAGGGACATCTTTGGAGGAGATGTAACTCTGCCAACACCTTTTAACAAACTTAAAGACAGTTCTGAACCCCCAACTGGTGAAATTAAGGGGACATTTCAACTCACTCAGAATTGAAGCTCCCTCCTTTTGCCTCATAAAGGTCAGAGTGGCCCCCAGGGCTCCCAGGGGCATGGCAGGAGGACCACTAGATTCCTGTTCATCATAATGGCCACATCACTCAAACTGTGAAGTCCCTGCAGGAGGGCTTTCAGTATCATTGTCCAATCTGGAAACTTCAGAGAAGGAAGTCCAGCTTCCCTGACACCCCCAGAGCCTTCCCTTTCCTCCTGCCCCCATGTGAAGACTTCCAACAAAACCCGCCCAGTCAGCTGGGAGAGTTACACAACCAGATCCCTCTCCCCCAGACACACATGCTTTGAGCTTTCAATGAAGCAAAAATCCCTGAGGTAAAGACTTATAAAAAGGCCTGACTACTTGCTTGGAAAAGAGGTGGAGGAGGGAAAAACACTGAGAAGGAAACATACATTAATACCTCAGAAATGTCTCAGGCCACACCTCTTGCCCAGTTTTGCCCGGGGCCGGCTGCACACCATACATAAATGCCTCATTACAACCCCACCTGGGGCAGTCTTCCCATTTGGACTGCACCCGGCTGCTCCTCTCTAAACCCTGGGCAGGAGGCAGCCCTCCCTGTCGCTGGCTGCCATGATCTGATCGTAAATGCCCAGGCCAGGCTGGGCACGTCAGAACCTCCCAGGGGAGCTGGGGAGTGTTTACATGGCTGGCAGGGAGGCTGGCCTCAGCGTGAGAAGAGGCCTGTTTAGAGTAGAACACCCGGAAGGATTTATGGAGGGCCTGCTGCTGAAATAGAGCAGTCATTAAGGAGAGGTGAGCAGCCGTTGGAAGCGGGAATATTTAGTAATGACATGGGTACAAACATTGGTCAGGGAAGGCCTTCCTAGAATGTGCTGTTTTCTATTTGCTTTGTGGGGGAGGAGAGTCTGCTGCCTTTTTTGGAAAATGGGGATAAAAAGATGTGAATTTAGTACTTGTGAGAAGCAGAGGAAAGGTCTGGAAGCAGAAGTCCTTAACTCAGCCCCAGAGGCACAGGTGGGCTTGGCTGTGACCCTGGAGGCTGCTGTGAGGCCTCGGGCAGAAGCTTGCAGCGTGGACTAGCCCCGGAGACCCACATGTGCAAATCAGGCCACCCACCCCCAGAGCCTGTGAAGCACTTCTGATTTTTCCCTCTAGTTTGTACTTCATTTCACCTGCAAAGATCAGGAAGACAAGCTTTTATTCCTTCCCTTTTAGGATTTATTTTAAAATTCCTGACACTCTTGAAAGGTCTTTACGTTAGAGTCTACATCTTAGACAGATTTTTACATGTGCTCCTTGAGAGAATTTGCAAACTCTTTTTGAAGTTCTTGTCACTTTTCTACATTGACTTAGCCCCAGACATGGGTAGTTGCATTAGCAACAATTTTCTAAAAAGTATTGACTTCCTGCAATAGGAAGCCCAAGTCCAACTCCCCTTTCTTTAGGGAACATCCCTCTCACCTCTGTATGATCCTGCTGTATGTCAATCAGGGGCCTCTCATCTCCCTCCAAAACAATGGGCATGTGACCCAAGGAAGACATGGTGATTGGTCAGGAGGACCATATGACCCAGTCTTGGCCAATCATAGACCAATGTTCCTCTAGACTCAGTGGTCTAGGAAGAACGCATGACTCAAACAAGGGCAAAATGAGTGCCACTGGGAAATGGATGCACGTTCATTGGAAAAGAGATGTGCTTTCTCCTGGAGCAGTTAAGCTGGGCCACTTTACCTGGCTACAGGAAGGAGCCTGTCTAGACTAGACTAGACAAGAACAGAGCCATGGCATAGGGAAGGAGAATGAGGATGGGGTGGCAGAGGGATCAGAAGTCATTATTTGTGCCCTGGCTGAGCTTAGAGTCAGTAATGCTCTGGGGCATTTTAATTGGGTGAAATCCCCTTTAGACAGGTAACCTATTTTGAGCTGTGTCTCTGTCACTTCCAACCCAAAGTTCCTAATATATTAAGCAAATATTCTTTGTAAAATTGAAAGACATTTCATTTTCTCCAAATGAGCATTTAAAATATTGTTGACCCAGTTGTTTCCTTTACTTCTTTTTTTTTTTTAACCATTTTTTTGTTGGGGGGCACTGGGGGAGGGAGTGGGGAAGGGTGGGCCACTTCTATTGGTCTTTCATTTATCTATTTTCATCCGTCTTTGTTCTTTGGCCTGTGTGGGCCTCCCATCACAGTGGCCTCTGTGATGCGCTCCAGAGCTCTGGCTCAGTAGTTGGACACATCGGTCCAGCTGCCCCGCGGCACGTGGGATCTTCCCTGGCCAGGGATCGGACCAGCACCCCTTGCACTACAAGGTGGTGTCCTTACCCACTGGACCACCAGGGAAGCCCTGTTTCCTTTACTTCTAATGGCTCAGTCCTTTGTTTGCCATGTGCATACCTAACCACATCTTACCAAGTCCTCCTCTTCTGTTCCGTAGATGGTGAGACCAGACTGCTGGCCTGCTGGACTGCAGGCTCTTGCCTCAGCTCTCTTGGCTCGCACAGGCAGAGCAGCAGCTGGAGGCAACCACCCTGTTGCTGATGGTGAAGTGCCCATTATGAGAAGGAAGGTCTGTACCATGGCACTACTGGCGCTCCCGAAGCTGGCCCAGAATGGAGCCACGGAAGGGAAGCTAGTCACCTAGCGACAGTATGGTGTAGCGGCTGAGAGCATGTTTTGAGAAGCCAGGATAACCGCAGTCCAATCCCACATTTAATATTTACCAGCTGTGCAAGGTTGGCCCTGTTCCCTAAGTTTCCTGTGCCTCAACAACCTTATCTGTTCAATGGGGCTGATAAGGATATGGAATCCACAGGACTTCAATGAGTTGTTATTGTTACTAATTGAACTCCAGAGCCCAGAAGCAGGACTACTTAAGTCAGAGTCTCACAAAAATCTCTCATGAAATTCCCTTTCGTATCTGTGTTAATTTGGTGAGTCACCTAATGTCTCTCAGCACTTCTCCTACCTAACAACACATTCCTCATAGGAACGTGTTAAGTCTGGATGAAATCATGCTTGTAAAATGTACATAACTGTGAAGTGTACACAGTAAGCACTTAGGAGACCTCAGCTATCAGGGTGTGATGCAGTTCTTTCCCGACAAATGAAAACTGTCCTGCCTCAGCTGTCTTTGTGAAGTCCAAAGCGCTCCCCAGGGTGAGGAGTGGTGAGGGCAGCTGGGCCTGAGCCGGGAGCTGGAAGTTCTTCTCTGGGTAGGGACCCTCAAGACTTCTGAGCATGCATACAAGGATGGAGGAGCTCCCTCTTGGAGGAGATTGCTGTGGCAACTGGTTCCAAAATTTTCTATTTGCTAATTACTTATTTTAATTCAAACAGAATATCCTGGTGTCTTGCTCAATGGATTTCTTCCCTGTGTTACTCACACTCTGATTTTCCATTATACTTACTTTTTACTGTTCTTAAAAGTTATCTATTTTGAAGGGTTCAATTAAAGTATTGTATAGAAGTAAATCAATATGTTATTATGGAACTGCCTTAAAAGTCATCACATTTTTCCTTTAACCAACTGTATTTTGATTAGATATTTATTTCACAATTTAGACATTGTATAATTTAAAATATACTATAATTATTCTAAGATGACTTGGTGTATGCAGTATATCTTACTCTGTCCTTTAGAGAAATGCTGATCCTCTGGAAACAAATGATTGTTAAACTTGTTATTTGTAAAAAAAAAAAAAAAAAACAGTGGACTTTTGGGTAGTTTTACAAACAAATAAATATGAGATAAACTTGCTTGTTAACTGTTTTGGTTTTTTTCCCCCCAAGGATGAAATGTGTGAAGAATTGGTAGAAGCAATGATATTTCTAAATAATCTTAGTTGAGAAGATAGGAAATCGCAGTCTGAACACAGCCCTGAAGAAGGACGAAGAGAGGCGTGGGTGGAGAAGGCTGGGGTCCTGCACGCAGGGTGCTTGTCTGGCTGTGGCTCCCCAGGCACAGAGGGACCCTTTGCAGATCTGCCCTCAGACTTGACAGACAGGCAAACCCAGGAGTGAATGAGAGTTCCCTTCAAATAGCGCTTTTCATCCTGGAATCAAAAAGGTCTGCTCATAGCCCAGGTCAATGAGCCATGATGTGACCGCAGACAGGCAGCCACCTCTGAGACGAAACACAAACCCAGGTTCTTGCCAGAATATCCCACCCAGGGCAGGAGCGGCCCAGACACACCAGGCAACACTGCCAAGCAGCCGCGTGCCATGTTCTGATGTTTCTTAAGCTGTGCTGCATGTTTTGGACCTATAGTGCTCTGTTTATAACTTTATCCTAATCTGCCTTGTGTTTGTCTATTTCCCATCTCTCTTATTTTCTCCCCGAGCCTGGGTAGGAGGCAGATGCAGTGGTATTACCAACCCAGGCTTTAAAACCACAGGCAGAACTCAGTCTCGGCGGGGTGCCTTACCACAGAGAAGTCAACACACTTTTACTATCAATGTGTCAGAAAGTTTTAATAACCTTGCCAGGCCTCAGTTTCCTCATCTGTAAATTAATACTAGCGCCTACCTTACAAGTTTGTTATGAGAACTAAGTGAGATAAACCAGAGAACACATCCTGCATGCAGGTTGGCCCATAGTAAGTTCTTAATACATAGTAGCTATCATTGTTTGCTCATCACTGGAATGGATGTCTAGTCTTCCAAGGTTTTAAATGCCCTCCTGGGAAGACCAATAATCATTCAGTGACTAATTTGTTTCATGATATTAGGAAAATAAAACTTCTTGAAAAAAATAACTGCCGCAGCATTACAGTCCTATACCAACTTGAGGAGAGGATACTTCAGTTTGAATACAATAAGGGTCAGGCACTTAAACACATAGCAATAAAATAAACGTCAGGGATTTCCCTTATGGTTCAGTGGTTAAGTAGCCACCTTGCAATGTAGGGGATGCAGGTTCGATCCCTGGTTGAGGAACTAAGATCCCACATATCGAGGGGCAGTTAAACCCAGGTTAACTACTGAGCCGGCACACCAAAAACTAGGGTGTCTGCAAACTGCAAGATGCTGCGTGCTGCAACATAGACCTGAGACAGCCAAATAAATAAATAAGAAATAAAATAAACATCACCTTAGTGTTCCTACCCAGTAAAATGAAAAAATGGGGAAGGGGGCATATAAGTGAAATAAAGTATACTCATTTTGATCCCATGTTCTCTCCTGTGTCATGTGGGTGGTGGTCAGTTAGAGAACCCTCTCCTGAATAAAGCTTTTTTTCATTTGTTGTTCTCAGTGGAATTGCATCACAGGTGGGTAAGTTTGCCGTGCTTGTATTTCTCCCAGGATGCCTTCACATGCCTAGCAACTGGCTCTGTACCTTTCTGCTCACTCTTAAGGATTGATACTTTAAGTTACAGATCAAAAGCTTCGAGGCCAAGACATAATCAACTTTTGAATGGTCATTCAGAGCTCAGATTTCTCCCCGTCAGGCAACTGAGGACAGAGTGTCACACAGTCAGAAATCACTAAGATAAAGTCAAAATGTATGCCTGTTGTTCTGGTATCTTGTCTTTGTTAGTGTCTCTCTTGGATTTCCATTTTAATGAGAAGTCAACACACTTTTACTATCAATGTGTCAGAAAGTTTTAATAACCTTGCCAGGCCTCAGTTTCCTCATCTGTAAATTAATACTAGCGCCTACCTTACAAGTTTGTTATGAGAACTAAGTGAGATAAACCAGAGAACACATCCTGCATGCAGGTTGGCCCATAGTAAGTTCTTAATACATAGTAGCTATCATTGTTTGCTCATCACTGGAATGGATGTCTAGTCTTCCAAGGTTTTAAATGCCCTCCTGGGAAGACCAATAATCATTCAGTGACTAATTTGTTTCATGATATTAGGAAAATAAAACTTCTTGAAAAAAATAACTGCCGCAGCATTACAGTCCTATACCAACTTGAGGAGAGGATACTTCAGTTTGAATACAATAAGGGTCAGGCACTTAAACACATAGCAATAAAATAAACGTCAGGGATTTCCCTTATGGTTCAGTGGTTAAGTAGCCACCTTGCAATGTAGGGGATGCAGGTTCGATCCCTGGTTGAGGAACTAAGATCCCACATATCGAGGGGCAGTTAAACCCAGGTTAACTACTGAGCCGGCACACCAAAAACTAGGGTGTCTGCAAACTGCAAGATGCTGCGTGCTGCAACATAGACCTGAGACAGCCAAATAAATAAATAAGAAATAAAATAAACATCACCTTAGTGTTCCTACCCAGTAAAATGAAAAAATGGGGAAGGGGGCATATAAGTGAAATAAAGTATACTCATTTTGATCCCATGTTCTCTCCTGTGTCATGTGGGTGGTGGTCAGTTAGAGAACCCTCTCCTGAATAAAGCTTTTTTTCATTTGTTGTTCTCAGTGGAATTGCATCACAGGTGGGTAAGTTTGCCGTGCTTGTATTTCTCCCAGGATGCCTTCACATGCCTAGCAACTGGCTCTGTACCTTTCTGCTCACTCTTAAGGATTGATACTTTAAGTTACAGATCAAAAGCTTCGAGGCCAAGACATAATCAACTTTTGAATGGTCATTCAGAGCTCAGATTTCTCCCCGTCAGGCAACTGAGGACAGAGTGTCACACAGTCAGAAATCACTAAGATAAAGTCAAAATGTATGCCTGTTGTTCTGGTATCTTGTCTTTGTTAGTGTCTCTCTTGGATTTCCCATTTTTAATGAAGAATTACTCTTAATCATAACATGAAAGCAAATGACTTTGGTACATCTCTATTGTCCTTTTTAGTTTTTTTTTAACATCTCTCTAGAAGCATGCATGATTCATGCAGATGAAAAGAGCTTTGTGGCTTAGAAGGTAGACCATATGCCTGTCATGTGGGAGGTCCAGGTTCAATCCCCAGGTCAGGAAGTTCCCCTGGAGAAGAAATGACTTCACATGTAATATGGAGCCTGAAAATAAAAGCTGAGTGAGATACGTTTTTTCCGACCCTCCCAGACTCAAGGTAAGTAACACCTCCTTTTCAGGCATAGCGTGTGTGATGGTAGCTGATAGAACAGTGTGCTCACACACAAGCTATGGGGAGAGTGACTCCTTCCACTTACAGTTTGCAATGGGAAAATAATCAGTGCTGCTGGGCTCTTGGTCTGTCAGCTAGCTACCCTATGGTCTGGGGTGTCACAAAGCTGCCAGGCTTCCCTGGCAGATCGGTGTAATGTGGGAAATCCTAGTTTAGGTGCCAGAGAAGAGCTATGTGCAGAAAGTAGAAGCTGGGATCCTTCTAAAGAACATTTAAAGAGTAATTTTTTTTTTTTTTTGCTATGGTAGTACTATTGCTTATTATATGGTATAAATTAAATCATCTTGGTAATGATTTTTACTTGTAATAAGTCTTTTTAGCACCAATGATCTCAAACATACTGTATGTGTTTAATGATGTCCTAAGTTCTGGATTTTCATTCCTTAAGGAATTAGTGCTAGTGCTGAGTCACTTAGTCATGTCCAGCTCTTTGCAAGCCCAGGAACTGTGGTCTACCAGGCTCCTCTGCCCACAGAGGTTCCTAGGTAAGAATACTGGAGTGAGTTGCCATTTCCTCCTTCAGGGGATCATCTCAACTCAGGGACTGAACCCACATCTCCTGCATCTCCTGCATTGGAAGATGGATTCTTTATCACTGAGCCACCTGGGAGGGAGTCCCTTAAGGGATTAGATGACTATAGAACTTGTGAAAATATTTGTTGACATTTGCCAATTAAGAACTTTTTGAAAATCCTGTTGTTCTGGTATCTTGTTTCTTTGTTTAGTGTCTCTCTTGGATTTCCCATTTTTAATGAAGAATTACTCTTAATCATAACATGAAAGCAAATGACTTTGGTACATCTCTATTGTCCTTTTTAGTTTTTTTTTAACATCTCTCTAGAAGCATGCATGATTCATGCAGATGAAAAGAGCTTTGTGGCTTAGAAGGTAGACCATATGCCTGTCATGTGGGAGGTCCAGGTTCAATCCCCAGGTCAGGAAGTTCCCCTGGAGAAGAAATGACTTCACATGTAATATGGAGCCTGAAAATAAAAGCTGAGTGAGATACGTTTTTTCCGACCCTCCCAGACTCAAGGTAAGTAACACCTCCTTTTCAGGCATAGCGTGTGTGATGGTAGCTGATAGAACAGTGTGCTCACACACAAGCTATGGGGAGAGTGACTCCTTCCACTTACAGTTTGCAATGGGAAAATAATCAGTGCTGCTGGGCTCTTGGTCTGTCAGCTAGCTACCCTATGGTCTGGGGTGTCACAAAGCTGCCAGGCTTCCCTGGCAGATCGGTGTAATGTGGGAAATCCTAGTTTAGGTGCCAGAGAAGAGCTATGTGCAGAAAGTAGAAGCTGGGATCCTTCTAAAGAACATTTAAAGAGTAATTTTTTTTTTTTTTTTGCTATGGTAGTACTATTGCTTATTATATGGTATAAATTAAATCATCTTGGTAATGATTTTTACTTGTAATAAGTCTTTTTAGCACCAATGATCTCAAACATACTGTATGTGTTTAATGATGTCCTAAGTTCTGGATTTTCATTCCTTAAGGAATTAGTGCTAGTGCTGAGTCACTTAGTCATGTCCAGCTCTTTGCAAGCCCAGGAACTGTGGTCTACCAGGCTCCTCTGCCCACAGAGGTTCCTAGGTAAGAATACTGGAGTGAGTTGCCATTTCCTCCTTCAGGGGATCATCTCAACTCAGGGACTGAACCCACATCTCCTGCATCTCCTGCATTGGAAGATGGATTCTTTATCACTGAGCCACCTGGGAGGGAGTCCCTTAAGGGATTAGATGACTATAGAACTTGTGAAAATATTTGTTGACATTTGCCAATTCACAAGGGGAGCTGCAGCAATATTATTGACCACATGAAAACCAAAAGACACCAATCAATCTGCCAGAAAAACACTAATATCTATTATGCTTAATACATGCAGCTGCAGAAAGGGTTTTATAGCTCACTCCATGAAGCATGATTTTTATTTAGATCAAATGTCTTTCTTATCAATCAATTTTGCTTATTTTAGACCCCATATTTACTTGTGCACATGTAAAAAATAAAATAAAATAAAGCCACGGCTATTAACGCATTGGCCCCTTTGGCTGCAAAGAGTTTTTGCAAACAGTCAAGCGATGTTGGATTTATATCAGTGACAAGAGATGCTTCAAACAGAAAGCCAGTTAACACTAATGATAATTTAATGTTTTATCTAACACACGGAATCAAATTCCAGTTTATGGAGGTTTACTCTGTCAACAGTGAAACACTTTAAAGATCTAAATCAGAAATTCCAACACTGAAGATAAAGTTGTTTCTTTTTACAGTGGTAATAGGGTAACAGATTTTTGTGGAGCATAGAACTGTGGCTAATACATTGTTACCTCTAAATTGGAAACTTTCTAGAGCAGAAATGCATTTGGAATTGATTGCAATGTGCAGATAATTTGTCAGCACATCTAAACAAGCTGAGACATTTTATTTTCAAAATACAAGTGCCAGTTGTCTATTAATCTACCTATCTAGCTATCTACTAGAAGTTGAATGACAATTTTTGTGACTGAGATGACACTGAGTACAAAAACATACCTCAGTATGGCAGTGTGTATTTAGGCTTTTTCTTTTTTTTTTTTTCTTTTTTTGGTAGCTAACCATGAATAAAATTTCAAAAATATCAAAACCTTTGAAAACATTTTATAAATCAATCAAAGTATTCTGTAATGGAATTAAAGTTTCCCAAAGATGAGTCATCTAAATGTTGATTGCATTTTGCTTACACTTTGTTCCAAACAAATGATTCTAACAAATAAGTTGGAAATATTCAACCGAGTATTCCAAAAATGAAGCAACAACAACAACAACAAATCCGTTTTTGAAGCTTTTTAGTGAATTGCAATGATTGTAAACAATGCTTGAAGCAGGAAGCTACTGCATTCTTTTCTCCACAAAGCAAGGGGTACACAATGAGATGCCACTTCACACCCACTAAGATGGCTATCATAATCAATAAATAAATGAAAAATAATGAGTGCTGTTAAAGATGTGGAGAACTCAGAGCCTTTGTGCACGGCTGATAGCAATGTAAAATGATGCAGCTGCAGTGGAAAACAGTCTGGCAGTTCCTTAAAAAATTAAATATAGAATTACCAGATGACCCAGAAATTCCAGTCCTCGGCAAACACACAGAAGAATTGAAAACAGGTGTTCAAACACTTGTACGTCTATAGCAACACTAATCACAATAGCTAAAAGGTATAAATGATCCAAAGGTCCATCAACAGATGAATGCATAAACAAAATGCAGTATATCCATACAGTGGAATATTATTTAGTCATGAGAAGAGAATGACATACTGATGCATGCTATAAAGTGGATGAACCTTGACGACATTAGGCTAAGTGAAAGAAGCTGGAAACACCATTCAACACTGTATGATTCCATTCGTACGAAACATCCAGAAGAAGCAAATCTGTAGAGATAGGATGTAGTTACACGCTGGTCAGGGACTGAGGAGAAGGGGTGTGGGGAATAACTGCTTAATGGCAAGGTCTCTTTTTGAAGTGATGGAAATATTTTAGAACTGGATAGATGCAGTGGTTGTACAATATTGTGAGAGTAATAAATGTCACTGAATTGCGCACTTTAAAATGATGAATTTTCTTTCAATTTTTAAAAAGTGAGGAGGAACTGAACATATTAAATTAAATGATTTATATGATTTGGGGAAACGCTCCTATTTTTTACTAGGTGTTTAGTATTACACTTGATAACTGAATGGAAAATAATTGAAAAGACCTAAAATTTTGCAGCACCTAAACTTGAAGCAGTAAAAAGAAAATCATACATACAGATAATTTATTTAATTATTTTTGTCTTGTATAACTACTTGTCAAGGAAGATTCTCTGAATGAATGCAGAATCATAGTATCTGTGAAAATATTTTGACTCAAATATTTGCACATTTCAAATCCTGAAAAAATAGAATACTGTATTTAGCAGTTTGTTCTTGGTTATCAAGGAACTTGATTCCTGTAAAGAGAGTATTTTGTCCATAAAATTAGTATGATCTATAGAGAAAGCTCAATTGAAGATGTCACCAATTTCAAATTTATTGTTATAATAAATGCATAATAAATACATCTTTGAGGATGGTTTCAGTCAGTTTTATGGAGGAAAAAAGGCCATATTAAAAAAACATATGCAACAAGAGTAGCTATTCTGCTTATTTCTTTAAATTTCAGATAATCAACTTAAGGGAGTTTTTATATTTTCTTTAGTACATATATATATAAAATTTTGTTTTAGAGTAATAATTGTACCTCAAAAATAACTTTTACATAGAACTATTTTTATAATACCAACTTTATAAAAAATTATAAAATACTTGATTCAATTCTGCTCTATCTCTTCCCATCTTCCTCCCACATTGGCTAAAAAATGTGGAAAGAGAGAGGACTTCTCTGGTGGCACACTGGGTAAGAATCCACCTGCTAATGCAGGAGACATGAGTTTGGTCCCTGATCTCACATGCCACAGAGCAACTAAGCTTGTATGTCACGACTATACAGCCTGTGCCCTAGAGTCTGGGAACCTCAACTACTGAGCCCACATGCTGCAACTACTGAAGTCTGCATGCCCTAGAGCCTATACTCTGCAACAAGAGAAGCCACTGCAATGAGAAGCCCAAGCACTGCAGCTAAAGAGTATCCCCCTCCCTCTGCAACTAGAGAAAGCCTGTGTAGTAGTGAAGACCTAGCACAACCAAAAATCAGTCAATAAATATGTTTTAAAAGGAAAAGATTTATTTAAAAAAAAAAAAGAGCGAAGAAGTAAGGAGGTAGGAGAGTCTTTACTTGACTGGTTGTTTGGAGCTAACTTTCTCATGGGCACTTTCCATGGCTCTTTGAAGATTCCCTATGTTGGGAGCCTACGTTAAAGATCCCAATAAGTAGGCAATGTACATTCTTTGGCAACCACTGCCCATATGGCCCCTGCCACTGTCATCTTGTCCCTCTTGTTCTAGCTACTGGCATAATGAATGCTATTCCACCCGGTTCTCCTGTTGAATTTAGAGCAGGACTTGAAGTGGCTCCAAAAACAATGTGAATGTCCATCAATGGGAAATAGTTGAATAAGTTATGGTACACAGAGGGTTCCAGTAGTAGAGAGAGATGAGGGAAGGGTTAACTGTTAAGTGAAAAAAGCAAGGTTGGGAACAGTGTCTAAAGACTGTTACCCCCTTTGTGTCATGAAGTGTTTAGGGGATATATACACATATGTGTGTGTGTGTGTGTGTGTGTGTGTGTATTGCATTCAGTTTCAAGAAGGAACAATAGAAGGATAAGGTGAAGCAATTAAGAGGGTTCCCTGTGGAAAAAGGAAAAGTAAAGAGGGTTAAAGCATGATTATGAGCGTACCTTGGCATATAGTTATGAATCATGGGTTTAATTTACATAATCTAAAACAAAGCAGTATCAAAATGGTGCATATCAGTCACACAAAACTGACAGCAAGTGGAAATGACTTGTATCACTGTATGTTGTCTGGTGGCACAACCACTTGAAGACAAAAAATACATAAAGAGACTTTAAAACACATAATTTTGACTGTGTGAGTGGTGACGCTTGCTCAGCAATGTGAATGTACTTAATGCCTCAGAATTGTACACGTAAAAATAAGATGATAAAATGGTCTGTTTCATGTTGTGCATATTTTACCACTGCAAAAATACATATTTTTAAAAGAATTTCAGACAGCACAGAAAACTGAAAAAGGGAAAATAAAGTATCTTTAATCTTACTAGTTAAAGAAAAAGTGTGTTTCTAACTCTGTCCTCTGAAAAGGCCTAGAAGCAAAGACAAGCCAGTAGCAAGAGCACTCTTAGCACCCAAACTATGAACAATTCTCACCAAAAGGAATCTGAGTTCCTAAGAGCAATGGCTGACTCCATGTCTGTTGTAATACTAAAAGATAAACCTAGCCATGTCAGAAGGACACAAGAGAAGTCTGAATCCCTGCTAACCAAATTTAAGACAATTTTGCATCAAATAATAATGATTATTGAATAATAACCAGATAATAATAATGATTGTAACATATTGAGTGAATGCCTATTAGTGAATAATACATGTCAATGGATATGAAAAAAGGAAACACTTCATTAAACGAAAATGTCAGCTAATAGATATCGATATGTACATTTTAAATTTTAAATCACCATTGTGCAAACTCTGGTGTAGCCATTGATTCAAGCAAGTTCTTCAATGAACAGGTAAAACCATTAGGAAAAAATGTTAGGGAATTGGATATTTACATCACGTCAAAGCATCACTCTGCAGACTACTTATTTCAAAGGAAAAAATATATTTTTGTTGTGAGAGTTCTGGTGGTAACTATGTTAAATGAATGATCAAGGTTAACATCACTAAGAGTGGAACAACCAGACAGTTCCTGCCCTCTGGTGTGATGCAGTTTGAAAAAAAAAAGCAAATGTTTAAGATGTTCTTGCCAAAAAATAGCAAAAAACTAAGCTGAATGTGATCAAACATCTAGACTTCTCTTCCAGGTCATAGAAAACAAGTTCAATGACATCACAAGGAATACAAAAAAAAACAAAACAAAAACCAAAACAAAACAGAATGCTTAAAAAAAAAAACGGTGTCACCCAGCACTCATATGTATTTTGGTCTTTAAATACCATTGCCAACCACAAGAAAACAGAATCTTTGGAGAACTGGCCAAACCCAGGCTTGGGCAAAAAAGGCACAGGATGAGCTCTACTTGTTTCACGAAGCAGGGAAGTTATCAAAGTCCTTGAGAGGCACGTGAAAGGAACCCAGGAACCATTGTGAAGAGGCTCTCACTGGCCAAAGTTGGGAAATTTTGAGCACTTATAAGAATAAATCTTCAATGAAAGGAAACAAGCCAAATAAGTTCAAAATCAATGAATACACGATAATATTTTAAAAGATAGTTAATCATTATTGGATTTTGCCAGACACCAACTCATGACTCTACAACATGCTAAGTCTCTTCAGTTTTGTCTGACTCTTTGCGGCCTCATGGACTGTAGCCCACCAGGTAGGTTCCTCTGTCCATGGGATTCTCCAGGCAAGAATACCGTAGTGAGTTGCCATTCCCTTCTCCAGGAGATCTTCCCAGCCCAGAGATTGAACCCAGATCTCCTGCATTGCAGGCAGATTCTTTGCCATTTGAGTCACCAGGGAAGCCCACCTAAAGAATGATAAAGGCAAAGGATCATGCATTTATATTGTTTTTCTATTAATTTTTCTGCCTTTTTTTAAAAATAAAATTTATTTCAAAAGTACTAAATAGTCTGGAATGTTAACTTTTCACAAGTGTATTCTAGCTAACAAATACGGAAGGGAGGAGGGAATGATCACCACTTTGTATTCCCAGTGCAATAATGAACCTAGGCAATTAGTAGTCACTAAATCTACTCAGAGAAATGCTCATGGGGAATTTTTTAATCATGGATTAGGATGGCAGCACCTGGTCACACTGATCCATTCTAGTACCAGAAAGAAATAATAGGACATAGTGAAAGTCGCGCAGTCGTGTCCGACACTTTGCAACCCATGGACGAACCACAGAATTCTCCAGGCAAGAATAGTGGAGTGGGTAGCCTTTCCCTTCTCCAGGGGATCTATCCAACCAAGAGATCGAACCCAGGTTTCCCACATTGCAGGCAGATCCTTTACCATTGGAGCCACTGACCATAAGGACTCCCTTGAAGTGATGTGGCAGGAAGTATACAGCACCACCCCTTCAGTGTTCTTCCCAGAATATTCAGCCCAAATCTATTTAAGGATTTAGATCTAACCAACACTTTCCAGAAGACACAACAGGCTACAGAAGAAGATGCTAAAACAACTTGGATGCAATCAGCACAATCCAGAACATGAGAAACTCCACAGACTAATCCCAGTTTCTTCAACAAAGAAGTAGCAAAAACAACACAGAGAAGGACTTAGAGATTGAAAGAGCCTAGGAGACCTATGCATCTAATATAACGTGTGGACACTGTTTGGGTTTTAATTCAAACAAACTCACTGGAGAAAAAAATATATGATTGGGAAATTTAATATTGATCAATATTAAGGAAAATGGGAGGGAAGAAGACAGGGAGGAAGTGGGGGTTATGAACACTTGCTTCAAGTATAATCTGCAGAGATGGGATAGATCTAACAGAGCTCCTTGAGCTTCTCAAGACACACTCTGAAACCCTGAAGGGTCTCTGGGAAGGATACAACTGAGTGGGCTTGAGGAGCACCAGGACCCACCTTACCACATGAGGTCCTAGCTCCGCATGCCCACCCCAACAGGGGCCTTCCAGCCTCCCAATCATTTCCCTCATGGAATCCAAAGGATGTGCCACAAAGCCATGGTTTCAGGAGCTGTCACTTGAAGGAGCCCTGTTGAGCATTTATATTGTTTTTCTATTAATTTTTCTGCCTTTTAAAAATAAAATTTATTTCAAAAGTACTAAATAGTCTGGAATGTTAACTTTTCACAAGTGTATTCTAGCTAACAAAACGGAAGGGAGGAGGGAATGATCACCACTTTGTATTCCCAGTGCAATAATGAACCTAGGCAATTAGTAGTCACTAAATCTACTCAGAGAAATGCTCATGGGGAATTTTTTAATCATGGATTAGGATGGCAGCACCTGGTCACACTGATCCATTCTAGTACCAGAAAGAAATAATAGGACATAGTGAAAGTCGCGCAGTCGTGTCCGACACTTTGCAACCCATGGACGAACCACAGAATTCTCCAGGCAAGAATAGTGGAGTGGGTAGCCTTTCCCTTCTCCAGGGGATCTATCCAACCAAGAGATCGAACCCAGGTTTCCCACATTGCAGGCAGATCCTTTACCATTGGAGCCACTGACCATAAGGACTCCCTTGAAGTGATGTGGCAGGAAGTATACAGCACCACCCCTTCAGTGTTCTTCCCAGAATATTCAGCCCAAATCTATTTAAGGATTTAGATCTAACCAACACTTTCCAGAAGACACAACAGGCTACAGAAGAAGATGCTAAAACAACTTGGATGCAATCAGCACAATCCAGAACATGAGAAACTCCACAGACTAATCCCAGTTTCTTCAACAAAGAAGTAGCAAAAACAACACAGAGAAGGACTTAGAGATTGAAAGAGCCTAGGAGACCTATGCATCTAATATAACGTGTGGACACTGTTTGGGTTTTAATTCAAACAAACTCACTGGAGAAAAAAATATATGATTGGGAAATTTAATATTGATCAATATTAAGGAAAATGGGAGGGAAGAAGACAGGGAGGAAGTGGGGGTTATGAACACTTGCTTCAAGTATAATCTGCAGAGATGGGATAGATCTAACAGAGCTCCTTGAGCTTCTCAAGACACACTCTGAAACCCTGAAGGGTCTCTGGGAAGGATACAACTGAGTGGGCTTGAGGAGCACCAGGACCCACCTTACCACATGAGGTCCTAGCTCCGCATGCCCACCCCAACAGGGGCCTTCCAGCCTCCCAATCATTTCCCTCATGGAATCCAAAGGATGTGCCACAAAGCCATGGTTTCAGGAGCTGTCACTTGAAGGAGCCCCTGTTGAGCCCCTGAGGAAAGGAGGGCCCTATAAGGTGGTCCTATGACCATGTATTTTCATGAAATGTACAAACTGAGAGTTCAGCCACACGTGCATCAGACCCTGTCTCTCTCCACCTCAGCTCTGCCTTCCTCACACTTCCCCTTTCTGCTGGCGCTGGAATGGACACGGGGACCTAAGCAGGCAAAGACATTCAGTCTGGATTTAGGGGGACACAGGTACACATTAGGTTGGCCATCACTTCGCTGGTGTTCTGGTAGAGGAACACCTTCCAGGAATATGTCCACCTCCCACTCTGCTGATCTACCTGGCAGACAGAGACAAGAGGGAGCAGGGCCAGAGGTCATACATGATAAAAGCATGTCCTGCGTTACCTGGCAGCAAAACTCTGTGGAGACAGACTTAGAAAATGTGGCTGTCATGGAGGAAGAGACAGTTAGGGAGTTTGGGAAGGTCATGTTCACTCTGTGATACTCAAAATGGCAGTATTTTATAGCATATGGAACTCTATTTAATATTATGCGCCAGTTTGGATAAGAGGGGGATTTGAGTACACGTACATATATGGCTGAGTCTCTTCACTGTTCACCACAGCATTGTTAGTTGGCTATAGCTCAACACAAAATAAAACTTTAATGTTTGAAAGAAATCAAAATCAAAAAAATAATCTAGGAGACCTATGCATCTAATATAACGTGTGGACACTGTTTGGGTTTTAATTCAAACAAACTCACTGGAGAAAAAATATATGATTGGGAAATTTAATATTGATCAATATTAAGGAAAATGGGAGGGAAGAAGACAGGGAGGAAGTGGGGGTTATGAACACTTGCTTCAAGTATAATCTGCAGAGATGGGATAGATCTAACAGAGCTCCTTGAGCTTCTCAAGACACACTCTGAAACCCTGAAGGGTCTCTGGGAAGGATACAACTGAGTGGGCTTGAGGAGCACCAGGACCCACCTTACCACATGAGGTCCTAGCTCCGCATGCCCACCCCAACAGGGGCCTTCCAGCCTCCCAATCATTTCCCTCATGGAATCCAAAGGATGTGCCACAAAGCCATGGTTTCAGGAGCTGTCACTTGAAGGAGCCCCTGTTGAGCCCCTGAGGAAAGGAGGGCCCTATAAGGTGGTCCTATGACCATGTATTTTCATGAAATGTACAAACTGAGAGTTCAGCCACACGTGCATCAGACCCTGTCTCTCTCCACCTCAGCTCTGCCTTCCTCACACTTCCCCTTTCTGCTGGCGCTGGAATGGACACGGGGACCTAAGCAGGCAAAGACATTCAGTCTGGATTTAGGGGGACACAGGTACACATTAGGTTGGCCATCACTTCGCTGGTGTTCTGGTAGAGGAACACCTTCCAGGAATATGTCCACCTCCCACTCTGCTGATCTACCTGGCAGACAGAGACAAGAGGGAGCAGGGCCAGAGGTCATACATGATAAAAGCATGTCCTGCGTTACCTGGCAGCAAAACTCTGTGGAGACAGACTTAGAAAATGTGGCTGTCATGGAGGAAGAGACAGTTAGGGAGTTTGGGAAGGTCATGTTCACTCTGTGATACTCAAAATGGCAGTATTTTATAGCATATGGAACTCTATTTAATATTATGCGCCAGTTTGGATAAGAGGGGGATTTGAGTACACGTACATATATGGCTGAGTCTCTTCACTGTTCACCACAGCATTGTTAGTTGGCTATAGCTCAACACAAAATAAAACTTTAATGTTTGAAAGAAATCAAAATCAAAAAAAAAAAGTCTGTGGGGAATGTAAGAAGAGAGGATCAAGGTCTGAAATGCACTAGAAGCCAGTGTGGGAAATTCTCCCAAATCTTACAAATCATACACAAAACTTGATGGAGCTTATGGAGCTTTCCCCAGGTTTACCTCAATCTTTACCCGGCACATGATACCACCAGGAATGAGTTGTAAAGCTGAAGGACACATTTCACAATGAATGAGCATGACTAAAAAATACATTTTCATTCACCAACAGAGTAAGGACCATATAGCTTTCTTTAGGCCATATAAAAAAATACATCACAAAATTGTTACCATATGAAACTGTGATTAAAATGTATGCAAACAAAAGAAAGACGTTACAAAGCTAAGTCAGGAAGCTAATAAAAAAGACTGTGGGTTCTGGGGGAGGGGAGATCTTATGGTATTTGCAGCTTTAAAAAAAATCATAGTTTGTCACCATTTCTTTTCTCGTGCAAAATGAAGATTCTCTATTAAGCTTAATTTTAAATTTATAATTTTGTTCTGTTTTTCATAAAGACCACTGTTTCTTCTGCAGCATCAGGCCTACACAGTCTGGATGCCCCCCAACCCCCCTAACCAGGTGGGGTTATTGACCTAATGCTCTAAAGATGCCTCCTACTTTTGCTTGACAGTTCTGACCATGGTTTGCTGTTATACATTCCTGTTGGTGAATATTTGATTGATGTATACCTTCCCCCAGACCTTAAATTCCATAAGGACAGGGACCACTCACTTCTGGTGTTGTTCTCAGTGATAGTCCCTATATCCCTGTGCTCAGTTCAATGCCTGACACATAACAAATCCTCAATAAAATTTGTAGAATAACTTAATGAATGAATATGTAAATATGTTTTCTTTCTTTACCAATAGCAAATCATGTGTTGGTCCCTTGGTCAGAGTCTCTAATGATTTGTTTCCTAGTTCCAATGGGTGGTCTAAACCATGAGGCTGTTTAAGTATTATCTTAACATGTGTCTGGGTACCAGCTGTTTCCATTTCTCAAACTATAGTTTATTATGAATTTTTTTCATGTCTTAATGTGTCACACTGCAAGAAACTTTCCCTATTTTGCTGCTTTAAAAGAAACAATACTTCTTTGGGGTATTCTTGTATTTTCTCCCTTATATGCTAACTCTGTGCTCTTATTACTTTGAGTCTAAATGTTCTTGAAATACTATCTTAAGGTATGAAAATAAACTACATCAGAGAAATTTACTCAGAAACCTGAAGGGCTCTCAGGAGCCCCGGCACTGTTTTAATAATGGGACCACTCACTAAAATGGGAAGAGGAACACATCCTGGGTAGTTATGACGATAGGGGAGGGGAAGGAAGAGATACTATGTTTGAAAGTGCTTTCAAAACTATATTTTTTGCACATGATAGGTACTCATCATCATCATCACCAACCATCACCATGTTTTACCAGGCTTTGATGCCCACCAGTCTCCTCTGTCTATGGGATTCTCCAGGCAAGAATACTGGAGTGGGTTGCCATGCCCTTCTCCAGGGGATCTTTCAAAGCCAAGGACCAAACCCAAGTCTCCTGCATTGCAGGCAGTTTCTTTACCATCTGAGCCACCAGAGAAGCCTTTTTAAATATATAACTTAAACCACCGCAAGGTATTGACAAGAAAACCTTGGAAAAAAACAGAGTTCTGTATATTTATTCCATACAACATTTTAATGAAAACCATATTTTTGTTTAAATTAATTTTTTCCTCTCTAGAACAAGAGTATGGTAATTTTGTCTGCACTATTGCTCAATTTTTTAAGTTAAAACTGAGAGTTCTTGGGAATGATTTCCCAGAAACAATAATCCTCTGATTTCAATTCAGAGAATCCATGGTTAGTTTATCCTTTAGTAATTTTACATGAAGAAGAGGCTTGATTTCTTCCAACACTGTTTCATCTTTTGATGTCTATTACCAACTTGTGAGCTAGAATATAGAATTATTATGAAAAAGCATCCTTTGTGGAAAATGCTAACAATGGAATATAAATTTCAATCTTGTCCCTGTGTAAAGAATAGTGATGGTACAATGTGTGCATGAATGTCTGAAAACAAAGAAGCCCCTATTAACCTCCTCACCTAATGTCAGCCACAAAGGGTTTCAGAAGTGTTCATTTTTCAAACTAAAATAAGTACAGGGCTTGCCCAAGTGGAGAGTCCGCTGTCGCAAGCGGGCCCAAGGAGGCTGCCTTAAAAGAAACAATACTTCTTTGGGGTATTCTTGTATTTTCTCCCTTATATGCTAACTCTGTGCTCTTATTACTTTGAGTCTAAATGTTCTTGAAATACTATCTTAAGGTATGAAAATAAACTACATCAGAGAAATTTACTCAGAAACCTGAAGGGCTCTCAGGAGCCCCGGCACTGTTTTAATAATGGGACCACTCACTAAAATGGGAAGAGGAACACATCCTGGGTAGTTATGACGATAGGGGAGGGGAAGGAAGAGATACTATGTTTGAAAGTGCTTTCAAAACTATATTTTTTGCACATGATAGGTACTCATCATCATCATCACCAACCATCACCATGTTTTACCAGGCTTTGATGCCCACCAGTCTCCTCTGTCTATGGGATTCTCCAGGCAAGAATACTGGAGTGGGTTGCCATGCCCTTCTCCAGGGGATCTTTCAAAGCCAAGGACCAAACCCAAGTCTCCTGCATTGCAGGCAGTTTCTTTACCATCTGAGCCACCAGAGAAGCCTTTTTAAATATATAACTTAAACCACCGCAAGGTATTGACAAGAAAACCTTGGAAAAAAACAGAGTTCTGTATATTTATTCCATACAACATTTTAATGAAAACCATATTTTTGTTTAAATTAATTTTTTCCTCTCTAGAACAAGAGTATGGTAATTTTGTCTGCACTATTGCTCAATTTTTTAAGTTAAAACTGAGAGTTCTTGGGAATGATTTCCCAGAAACAATAATCCTCTGATTTCAATTCAGAGAATCCATGGTTAGTTTATCCTTTAGTAATTTTACATGAAGAAGAGGCTTGATTTCTTCCAACACTGTTTCATCTTTTGATGTCTATTACCAACTTGTGAGCTAGAATATAGAATTATTATGAAAAAGCATCCTTTGTGGAAAATGCTAACAATGGAATATAAATTTCAATCTTGTCCCTGTGTAAAGAATAGTGATGGTACAATGTGTGCATGAATGTCTGAAAACAAAGAAGCCCCTATTAACCTCCTCACCTAATGTCAGCCACAAAGGGTTTCAGAAGTGTTCATTTTTCAAACTAAAAATAAGTACAGGGCTTCCCTGTGGCCCAGTGAGTGGAGAGTCCGCTGTGCAGCGCAAGGGGTACCAATTTGATCCTTGGCCTGGGAAGATCCCACATGGTGCAGAACGGCTGGACTGGTGTGTCCAATTACAAGTCAGCTCTCTGGGGATGAAAATAAATAAATGAGAAACCAATAGAAGAGGCCAAAATTAAAAAGAAATAGTACAGTGATGCAAATTTGACCTGACAATTCCTGTTCACCTCCGAGTTTGCTTACCCATCATTAGTCATAAAATCCAATCAGGACTGGGGACATTGACAGACATCAACCATACCTCAGCTTCCCATCTCCCTCATTAAGAACGGTTGCAGAAACACAAATATTTCGCAGATATTTTATCGTTATCTGACATGAGACAAGCAAAGTTGAGCTGATGTTTTTTCCTATTTACCACTGATCTCTGTAATGTGCCGCCAGGTTACTCACACTCAGATTGACATCCACAAGGGTAAGTTACACTGTTGAAGGAAATTTAGAAATAATAGAAAAGTACATACCTTAAAATAAAAGCACTATGGCTTCACCTCCCAGAAACAGTGTCCCCTGAATATATATGTGTGTGGTGGTCTCTTCAGCCTGTTTCCTAAGCACCTGTGATGATTATTGTGTTCATGGTTGTCATCAGTCTGATTTGTAACCTGCTTTTCCCATGTGCATTGTGAATGGCACTTAATAACATTAGACCTACTCTACACATAATTTTAAATATCTACATGGTAGACAATCACAATTGTGCCATAACATAATTCAGTATTTGCTAACATTTGTGTACAACCTTGGGAAATCTTTTTATATACTCAGGATATATCCTAAAAATGGAATTTCTGGAACATAAGATATTCATGTGTGTTTTTTAAAATATTTTTTCCCTGTCATGCCTCTTTTATTTTTATATTTATTTTTGTTCATCTTCATTCACAATGGAAAAAAGTGTAAAGAATAGTGATGGTACAATGTGTGCATGAATGTCTGAAAACAAAGAAGCCCCTATTAACCTCCTCACCTAATGTCAGCCACAAAGGGTTTCAGAAGTGTTCATTTTTCAAACTAAAAATAAGTACAGGGCTTCCCTGTGGCCCAGTGAGTGGAGAGTCCGCTGTGCAGCGCAAGGGGTACCAATTTGATCCTTGGCCTGGGAAGATCCCACATGGTGCAGAACGGCTGGACTGGTGTGTCCAATTACAAGTCAGCTCTCTGGGGATGAAAATAAATAAATGAGAAACCAATAGAAGAGGCCAAAATTAAAAAGAAATAGTACAGTGATGCAAATTTGACCTGACAATTCCTGTTCACCTCCGAGTTTGCTTACCCATCATTAGTCATAAAATCCAATCAGGACTGGGGACATTGACAGACATCAACCATACCTCAGCTTCCCATCTCCCTCATTAAGAACGGTTGCAGAAACACAAATATTTCGCAGATATTTTATCGTTATCTGACATGAGACAAGCAAAGTTGAGCTGATGTTTTTTCCTATTTACCACTGATCTCTGTAATGTGCCGCCAGGTTACTCACACTCAGATTGACATCCACAAGGGTAAGTTACACTGTTGAAGGAAATTTAGAAATAATAGAAAAGTACATACCTTAAAATAAAAGCACTATGGCTTCACCTCCCAGAAACAGTGTCCCCTGAATATGTATGTGTGTGGTGGTCTCTTCAGCCTGTTTCCTAAGCACCTGTGATGATTATTGTGTTCATGGTTGTCATCAGTCTGATTTGTAACCTGCTTTTCCCATGTGCATTGTGAATGGCACTTAATAACATTAGACCTACTCTACACATAATTTTAAATATCTACATGGTAGACAATCACAATTGTGCCATAACATAATTCAGTATTTGCTAACATTTGTGTACAACCTTGGGAAATCTTTTTATATACTCAGGATATATCCTAAAAATGGAATTTCTGGAACATAAGATATTCATGTGTGTTTTTTAAAATATTTTTTCCCTGTCATGCCTCTTTTATTTTTATATTTATTTTTGTTCATCTTCATTCTTTGGTTTGTGTCGGCCTCCCACCACAATAGCCTCTCTCGTTGTAGAGCACCGGCTCTGAGTCACCCGCTCCAGAGTGCCTGCTCACAACTGGACACACCAGTGCAGCCACTCCGTGGCACATGGGATCTTCCTGGGCCAGGGATTGAACTGGCGCCCCTTGCACTACAAGGCAGACTCCTTACCCATTGGACCACTAAGGATGCCTGATGTTCATGTTTCTTAAAAGCTTTTAATAAATAGTCTTTAAATGTTTTCTAGAAGACTTTCAATAATTCAAGCCCCTGACATCCTCACCAATGTTTGCTATTATCACTAAAGCAACGCACTTAAAGACCAAAAAAATTGCTCCATTATTTAACAAACTTTTAAACTGTTTGATTACTAATGAGCTTGAAGTTTTAAAATATATATTCATATCTCTTTGTGTATACATGGTGTTTTGGGGAGAGGATCACCTCTCCATATCTACTAGGGCAAAAAGTTGTCTTTTCTTTATGGATTTGTATGAATAAACCTGGGGCTTCCCTGGTGACTCAGATGATAAAGAATATGCCTCCAATGCGGGAGACATCAGCTTGATCCCTGGGTCAGGAAGGTCCCCTGAAGAAGGAAATGGCTACCCACTCCAGTATTCTTGCCAGGAGAATTCCATGCACAGAGGAGCCTGGCAGGCTACCGCCCATGAAGTTTTTATAAACAGCAGCAAAAGACCAATTTTGTGGGCAGTAGTACAAACTGATTGGTGAGAGATTGTTATACTGTAAGAATATTATACTAACTTTATGGATAGAATGCTCACTGAGCACACACACACACACACACACACACACACACACACACGTTGCAATGGCAATCTGTAGCTGACACATCATAACTCCATCCCTAATATTTCAATATGGGGGTGTCCATGGACGAGGGCCCAACCTTTGCCTCAACCTGGACAGATTCTGTTCAGGGTACATCCTAAAAGTACTTTCAGGGACATAGCTCCAGCCCATAACTGTATTTCTGTCAAGAACATTTCCTCCTTGTGACCCTCTTCTTAAGATCAGAGGGCATCAGGCAGACCCCTCCAGGTAATAGATGGATGACTGGAAAATCTCCCCCTCAAGGCAGCCTCAATGGTCTCATTTATGAAATGGAAATAGAACGGTCCTAGGATCTCTTGCATGGATTATCATGATGACAAATGATCAGAGAGGGCTAAAGGACTTTGTGTCACATACAACGTGTATTAACTGCTTAACCAATGCTCCAACTGTGTGGAGGTGATTGAATTTTTCTTAATAGCTTAGAAGGAAAGCTTTATATTTTAGAACTAGTAACCAAAAGGAATTTTCTAGGATGACTGCACTAGCTACTCGATTGCTGATGATCCAGTTATGGATTCAAATGGAGATAATGACATCCTCCTTTTTTTTGGATAAACTCACTGACTCGTCCCTTCTGTGACCATGCCTGAAGCACCAGTGACCAAAATGAAGTTCAATCCCTTTGTGACTTCTGACTGAAGCAAGAACTGAAAAAGACATTTCAATGCACTTTCCCGCATTTGCAGGAAAATCATGTCCTCTCCCCTTTCTAACAAGCTGAGACAGAAGTGTGACGTTTGATCCATGCCCATTTGAAAGGATGATGAAGTTCAGGTTGTACGAGGGCACTACAAAGGGCAGAAAACTGGCAAAGTAGTCCAGGTTTACAGGAAGAAATACGTCATCTACACTGAACGAGTTCAGCAGGAGAAGGCTAATGGTACGACTGTTCATGTGGGCATTCACCCCAGGCTGGTGGTTAATACCAGCCTAAAACTGGACAAAGACCGCAAAAAGATCCGAGAATGTAAGGCCAAATCTCACCACGTAGGAAAGGAAAAGGGCAAATATAAGGAAGAAACCATTGAGAAGATGCAAGAATAAAGTCATCTTGTTTACAGCTCTCATTAAAAACTGTTAAAATGAAAAAGAAAAAAAAAACACTCACTGACGACCCAAAATAGTATTATTCTATTATTTTCCTGTAAGACTGGCTGGTGGGGGAGCCCAAGAGAGAAAAGAGGAAAGAAGAAAGTGAGCTGAGAGCCGGGCACCCCTGAGTGCCATTTTGGCACAATTAGGGTTAGGTAACACCCCTACTTCTCCACCCACAAACAATCCCAGCCACCTTTGCAGGACAGGAAAACCCCCAATGGCCTGGTCACCAAGCACACGCAGATCTCTCCTCTTGAAAAAAGACAGTAGATGCAGATTTCTGATACACTCCCTGTGCTTCCAATCCTATCTGAAGTTGACCCAACGTGGCAGAGCATAAGCCACATGGAATACAGAAACGAAGCCACATCCCCCACCAGAAAATGTTCGCTGCAGCCAGACAGCTGGCTAGGAGGCTGCTGTTCATGGAGGATGTGCGTGTCACTGAGGATTCCAAGGAATTTGGCTTGTTCTGGGCTCTGCCTCTCCAGCAAAATGATTTCCACTTGTTCTCTGCATTACAGGGTTTCTTGATTATGTGAAGTGGTGGTATCCCTTCCCGGCACAATTGACAACACTAATAAAAATAGATAACGTATTTTTAAAACCTACAGCAGATTGTCATGGCAATAAATAATTGTATCATGTTGCTGTCATAGCAACGAAGTCTGTGTAACAGAGACAAATCAAGCCTATATGGAATTTTTCTAAATTTAGGTGTTTGAAAAGAGTTAAAATAGCCTATAGTCATGGAGAGGTGCATTGAAAAATCCTTAACCTTCATCGGAAAAAATATTTTTGGCCATTTAAAAAAACTGAATAGCTCATTATTCCTTCATTCTCTGTAAAGTATAATTTGACTTCCCTTTTTGTTCATTATCTATACATATATATTCTTAAGAGCTTGCAGAGCAGCAAGAAACTAGAGAGAATTCTCTCTCTTTCACTCTCCTTCTTCAGAAGCAATTTGTAAGGCAGCATATCATAATTTTTGTACTTTTGCCTGGCAGCTAGTGACACAATATTAATGGAATAACAAGTCACATTAGCTAAACCACGCCAAACCAAATTAATAGCTAGTTTCCATACTCTTGGCTCCATTTTCTTAAAACGTATTTATTACTGCATGTTATCTAGTGTGTCATTAAGAATACAGACTCCCAGTGCTAACTATGATTGTTCTCTGACACAGTAAACTTTCTCACCCGACTGCAACTAACTGCTACTGAAATGAAAAATAAATGACATTGCCCAAAAAGGGGAGAATGATTTTTTTCACAGATATGTAATTATTGTGCCATTGAAAGAAATTTCCAAATCTAAAACAATTGCATGAAAAAACCCTGCAGTTTCCCACGTAACAAAACAAGAGCTCTGTTATTTAAAATTATTTTTTCTTTTCCTTGGTTTTAATGCAATAAAAATGTTTCTTTTTTTCTCTTCTGTAGAGATCTCTTCTATCCAAGTCCCCACGAGTGAGAGGCTGCCAAACAATAGGAACAGAGTCCAACTCAAAGTTCAGTTACCTACATCCTTAGTGAATTTGCAACATCACCAGACAGTGTTATTTAACTCTCTAAACTATTTGGAAACAATAACAGTTAGATCGCAAGTTTTAATTAAATGAGAGAGTACAGGCAAAGTATCTAACACATAGCAAGAGCTCAGAACTATGTTACCTGCTATTGTATTTCAAATCGAGGATTGAACTGCATATTCAGCTTTGATAAAAGACTAAAATGAGACCCTTAAACAGCTATGATATGGGGGGAAAATGAATACAAGAATCATAAGTAATATATTACAATCAATGACTCTAATGATATTAATGTTTTTCCTTACCACATGGTTTATTTTTCTCAGATGAACTTTATTAAAAGGCAACTGTCGAGAGCAAACAGAGTCTGACTTTACTGAAGGAAAGCAGGTTTCCCAGAATGACAGCATCTACTCCCCAGACATCCTTTAAACCCGAAGGAAGAGCACCAGTTCATTCCTAAAACGATATATATTCTTAAGAAGCTTCCCTTTTTGTTCATTATCTATACATATATATTCTTAAGAGCTTGCAGAGCAGCAAGAAACTAGAGAGAATTCTCTCTCTTTCACTCTCCTTCTTCAGAAGCAATTTGTAAGGCAGCATATCATAATTTTTGTACTTTTGCCTAGCAGCTAGTGACACAATATTAATGGAATAACAAGTCACATTAGCTAAACCACGCCAAACCAAATTAATAGCTAGTTTCCATACTCTTGGCTCCATTTTCTTAAAACGTATTTATTACTGCATGTTATCTAGTGTGTCATTAAGAATACAGACTCCCAGTGCTAACTATGATTGTTCTCTGACACAGTAAACTTTCTCACCCGACTGCAACTAACTGCTACTGAAATGAAAAATAAATGACATTGCCCAAAAAGGGGAGAATGATTTTTTTCACAGATATGTAATTATTGTGCCATTGAAAGAAATTTCCAAATCTAAAACAATTGCATGAAAAAACCCTGCAGTTTCCCACGTAACAAAACAAGAGCTCTGTTATTTAAAATTATTTTTTCTTTTCCTTGGTTTTAATGCAATAAAAATGTTTCTTTTTTTCTCTTCTGTAGAGATCTCTTCTAACCAAGTCCCCACGAGTGAGAGGCTGCCAAACAATAGGAACAGAGTCCAACTCAAAGTTCAGTTACCTACATCCTTAGTGAATTTGCAACATCACCAGACAGTGTTATTTAACTCTCTAAACTATTTGGAAACAATAACAGTTAGATCGCAAGTTTTAATTAAATGAGAGAGTACAGGCAAAGTATCTAACACATAGCAAGAGCTCAGAACTATGTTACCTGCTATTGTATTTCAAATCGAGGATTGAACTGCATATTCAGCTTTGATAAAAGACTAAAATGAGACCCTTAAACAGCTATGATATGGGGGGAAAATGAATACAAGAATCATAAGTAATATATTACAATCAATGACTCTAATGATATTAATGTTTTTCCTTACCACATGGTTTATTTTTCTCAGATGAACTTTATTAAAAGGCAACTGTCGAGAGCAAACAGAGTCTGACTTTACTGAAGGAAAGCAGGTTTCCCAGAATGACAGCATCTACTCCCCCAGACATCCTGGTTCCCAGGAGCAAGTGGGGCTTCCTGGAAAGCAGGAGAGCGTCCTTCAGTCTCTTCAGCCCCAGTTCTTTCCCTAAAACGTGATGGCTGTCAATAAATGTCTGTGGGAGACACCTGTGAAGGAATTGGAGCGACTATAACTTTTCTAAGACACCGAGAGTAAATATACTCCTAAGGATAAAGTGGGCAGCACAGCCTGCCCAGGAAGGAGGGCCTGGCTCCTTGAGAATTCTCCCCCAAGAGCTGAGCCCTGCCCGTCTAGGCACAGCTGTCGTGTCCTCAGCACCTGTGGGTCAGGCACCAGTGACAGCTCCATGTGTGTGCAGAGAGAAAATTTATTTGGTCATGTGATGGCTCTACTTTTCCACTTCTTAGGGGATTATTTCTTGCCTTAACTCTCTTGGGCTTTGTTTTATTTTAAAGGAACTTAAATGCCACCAAAGGATAGCCTACTTTTTGATGATATTTTACCTTCTAGTCATGCCTTTTAAAGTTACACACATTTGGAAAGTTACTGCCTTGGGAAAACTCCTCCACCAAACACACAATGATGCAAGGCTTTGTCATTTCCTCACTGCAAAACCAAACTTCATAGATTTAACAGTCTGCGTATTTAGGGCATAAATTTCAATGTATACTTTAAAGAGGGGAAATAAAGACAAAATTAACAGACATTATGTCTTATTAATGAACTGTAGATGATTTTTATTTTTCTCTTTTACCTTTTACTCCATTCCTAAAACTAATATTTTATCTGAGAAAACAACATTTTGAAGTCAAATCAGATTCCTCTGCATGAGTTTCAATTGCCGTGGCTGTAGTTGACATGAACTCATAGTGATGGCATGGGGCTAGATGAAGTCTGGGACCTCCTTCACTTTTTTGATCCTGTGGGTTCAATTCCCACAAGTATGCACACCAGCTAGGAAGAGGTGGCAGAGATTAAGTGATCCTCCTTATTACCTTAATTGCCATAATTGCTGTATTTATTGTTTGGGTGCTATCATTATTGTTATCATAGTATTACATGTGACATCTTTTAACATTTTCAAATTGTTTTCCCATTTGTTATTTTCTCCTGAAACTATAATGCGACTCTATCCATTGTACAGAAAAAGAAGACTGACTCACCCACGTCAGTCTGTGTCTTTCTAGGAAATCCAAAAGTCTTTCAGAGTTGACAGAGATTTATAAGTGGTATGTGATTTTTGTGTGTCTGTGAGAGGTGGCAGCAAATTTATCTTCCTAATTATGCTTTGCCTAGGCTAACATAAAAATTGGCTTGCGTTTTCTAAGCATTCAGCAACTGGGAACTATAGAGTGTTTTTTGATAGGGTAAACTGCCTTGAGATACAAACTTGGGTATGTTTTAAGACAAACAAAGAAAGAAGAGGGGGAACACCTGCAGCATGTGACCAAGCCTGTGTTAACATCTTTATTATATAATGACCTTAGGCAAATTGATAACAGCAACACCAAAACCTCCAATACACAAAACAGATGATACTTTCTATTTCTATATTTTCTATGAGTAGGTAAAAGAAAAAATTTCTAGTTGAAAATATAGAAATGTTTTTTTCTCAAACGTTGTATTTTTGCCCAACTCTCCAATAACCAAAGAACTTCAGTTTAAACCAAACTGGCATGAGGCATTTTCCAAAACAACCATATAAAAGATGAAGTTGTTATACTTAATCTTGGAAATTATCCTTCTTGATCATAAACTGTCAATATCTTAGGTATATATCAAGAGCCACCAAAATGTCCCATTATTCTATAGTTTTAAGACAAAATTGTTAAATACATGTATGAAATATGTAAGAAGACATTTTTGAGACATGAAAGGGGTGTCCAGCAATGTGGGAAATACTCCTGAAAAAATGTACAGTTGGAAAAGGAATGTTGCATTTATTCCATGCTTATAATGACTTAAAAATAAATATGAGAAAACAATAGAAAAGAGACTCAGATTGCAGTGAATATAGTGTTTTATACTTTTTACTCTTTTTTTTTCCTAAACAGTGATTGTGGTGATTTTTTTTCTATTTTAATTTTTATTATTTCCATCTCTTTCTCTTTCCCATGTTTTAAAGGAAAAAAGTACACAACTACGCACATCCTTACCTGGAAGATTGAGTTGGGGGCTGCTGCACTAGAAATGGGAATGGAAAGCAGGCTGGCATCTCACTCTAGGTTTAAAATGTACAATACATGCTACAGTATCAAACAAGAGTCACCTGCATTTTAAAAAAATATAGGGTAATATCTTTTTGTTTATGTTCTTATCAGGAGTACTGAGTCTCAAAAATACCTTTATTCCATTACCAGTCAGTGGCTTCTATTGAGAGTAGGTCTGAGAATGACCTATTTGACCAGAATTGCTCTTTTATAAAATGATACTTGACAATGTTGTGCTCTGGACATTTCACCCTTTCACAAGAATCTGTGTGATCAATTCCTACTTGAATTTAGTGTTAGGAATTTTTTTTTTTTAACAGAAGTGAATTAATTTGTAAGCTCTGTTAAAAAAAAAAAAAAAAAAAAAAACAACATTCTGTAGCCCCACAGCAAGGATAAGAACTCTTTTTTTCCCTGTTCTCCTGGAGTCTCCAGGGAGTTTTGAGCCAAAGTCACTGCCTATTTGACTATAATCAGCACTGAACATCTCTACCTTCTGTTTCCTTCAGGTTATCTGTGTCCTGTGGTTTTAATGCTTTGATGTTTTTTCTTGAAGTTTTCTCAGAAGTAGGTAGGTACAGAAACTGAAAATAAACAATTGAAGAAAAGGATTTTGTTATAAAACAGAACATACTAATTTTTCTATAAAGATGCAAATGATATAAACAATCAGAAAATGAGAAAATCAAAGTGTTCCTTCATGCAGATCCGTCCCCTGGAGGTAACCCAGTTTGGACTGCATCTTTTTATATCTATGAATAGACAAACTTTTTTTTTTTTTCTTAAAAAAGAAAGATATTTGAAATAGTTGTCTTTAACATTGAATTTAATGTAGTCTTCACATTTTAAACTTCTTTTTAGAAAAGTTTATTTATTTTTTTTAAACCCAAGTGTGGCACCCAGGCACGTGTGATTGTTCACAACTCCACACAAGGGACACAGGAAGGTTCAGGTGTGTTTTCCAAACCCAAAGAATCATGTTTTATGTTGCAGATGAACTGATATTTTACATCTAGATCAAGGAAGTGCCCATCCTCAAATATTTAATCAATGTCTCTCAGAGTCTAAATTGCTTAGATCTGCAAATTCAGATGAAACGCTTGGGGGAACACTAAGGGGAAGCGCTCGAATGTTTCTGTGTTTGATTGCTGTGTGTTTATCTTTTGCTTTTTCCTCTGGCAGGATGGACCTTACGTCCTGAGAGCTCAGGCATGTGACAAAAAGCAATGCTTTCCAAAGGCTGCCTCGGATAAGCTTTACCATCGTCTCTTTCCTCAACAGGAAGCTCTGACTCCTGGAAAAGAGTGGACACAACCTCTAAAACTGAACTCACTGAACTTTCTGCTTAAAAAACAGAAGAGAAATCAACTTCTTAAATTTCTTTTACTAACAGGGACGTGGTAGAATTCTTAGTGATTTTAGTTTTAGAAAACATAAAAACAACTTCACGCTTCTCATTATCAAAATTCTTGGAGTCAAGTTTGAAAGCTTAATATTTTTTAAAATTAGTTTCATAAGTACAATCAAATTACCAAAGTGTTACATACTTATTTGTCTATAAAATGACCTGAATTTTAAAAAATTCTTTTCAGAAATATTAAGGGGAATTTGACATCAGAATTACTTGTTATATTCGTGGCTTTCCTTAGATCTAGTACTTATAGGGAAAGAATGTGTTTGCAATTTGCCAAAAATGCACAACAGCATTATTTCAAATTACGGAAAATAGAAAAACCCCAAGTAGGGTAATATTTAAATGATAATTAATAATTTAAAGTTATTTTTAATGAAAAGAAAGGGTGTTATCCCTCTTAAAACAAGAAATTATCTGATATTTCATTTATTCCATCTGAAATCAGCTGGAAAAGTCTACCTGACTTACAAAAGATGCATTCATTTATTTAAACATTTATATTTTTTAGGATACTTAGTAAACAGAAGAATTTTTAAAATCGTTTGGAAGTCTAGCTAGAGACATTGCACAGGATATAACTACATAATGGGATTAGGATAACCTAATCAAGAATTTTTTATAAATTATAAGAGAATGTTAAAAATTCTTTTTAAGTACTTGTGTAAATACTGCACAATTCTCTTTCATCACAGTTTCTTTCTTATGTGATGTTCGGTATTAGTTTCAGGTTATGATCAGGAATGGTACCACCTTGCCATGATTGATGTTTATTTCCTAAATTGCTTAGATCTGCAAATTCAGATGAAACGCTTGGGGAACACTAAGGGGAAGCGCTCGAATGTTTCTGTGTTTGATTGCTGTGTGTTTATCTTTTGCTTTTTCCTCTGGCAGGATGGACCTTACGTCCTGAGAGCTCAGGCATGTGACAAAAAGCAATGCTTTCCAAAGGCTGCCTCGGATAAGCTTTACCATCGTCTCTTTCCTCAACAGGAAGCTCTGACTCCTGGAAAAGAGTGGACACAACCTCTAAAACTGAACTCACTGAACTTTCTGCTTAAAAAACAGAAGAGAAATCAACTTCTTAAATTTCTTTTACTAACAGGGACGTGGTAGAATTCTTAGTGATTTTAGTTTTAGAAAACATAAAAACAACTTCACGCTTCTCATTATCAAAATTCTTGGAGTCAAGTTTGAAAGCTTAATATTTTTTAAAATTAGTTTCATAAGTACAATCAAATTACCAAAGTGTTACATACATATTTGTCTATAAAATGACCTGAATTTTAAAAAATTCTTTTCAGAAATATTAAGGGGAATTTGACATCAGAATTACTTGTTATATTCGTGGCTTTCCTTAGATCTAGTACTTATAGGGAAAGAATGTGTTTGCAATTTGCCAAAAATGCACAACAGCATTATTTCAAATTACGGAAAATAGAAAAACCCCAAGTAGGGTAATATTTAAATGATAATTAATAATTTAAAGTTATTTTTAATGAAAAGAAAGGGTGTTATCCCTCTTAAAACAAGAAATTATCTGATATTTCATTTATTCCATCTGAAATCAGCTGGAAAAGTCTACCTGACTTACAAAAGATGCATTCATTTATTTAAACATTTATATTTTTTAGGATACTTAGTAAACAGAAGAATTTTTAAAATCGTTTGGAAGTCTAGCTAGAGACATTGCACAGGATATAACTACATAATGGGATTAGGATAACCTAATCAAGAATTTTTTATAAATTATAAGAGAATGTTAAAAATTCTTTTTAAGTACTTGTGTAAATACTGCACAATTCTCTTTCATCACAGTTTCTTTCTTATGTGATGTTCGGTATTAGTTTCAGGTTATGATCAGGAATGGTACCACCTTGCCATGATTTAGAGAAGCCTCGTCCAAACATAAAATCTGAGAACACACACACATATCTTAAAAGCAACATTTTCTTTTACACTCAAGTTTTTAAGTTTCATAGAAGACGAATTTCAAAAATACATTCGACTTTCAAAATTCAGCATATTTCACTCTGAAAAATGATATTCTTTTAGAGTGAATGGTTAAACCAATTGCAATTTATCTACACTGTGGATTACGCTCAAATAAAAAGAGAGAAACTCTTGATGCACCCAACAACTTGGATGGATCTCAAGGGAATCATGCTGTGCAGATAAGTCAGTCCATAAATTTTATATTCTATATGATTCCATTTCTATAATATTCTTGAAATGACAAAATTATAGACATGGAGGGCAGATGGGCTGTTGTCAGGGGTTCAGGAAGAGAGAGAAAGGGGTGTGTGTATATATCTGGGCAATGGAGAGATAGATTCTTGTGATGGATCCTACATCTTGTGATGATTATGGTTCTACATCTTGACTGACGTGGTACATATTTAAACCTACACACGTGATAAAGTTGTACAGAGGGCTTCCCTGGTGGTCCAGCAGGTAAACAGTCTGCTTTGCAGTACAAGGGGCACTGATTCGATCCCTGGCCCGATAAGATCCCACGTGCTGTGGAGCAGCTGGACCAGTGTGTCCAGTTAGGAGCTAGTGCTCTGGAGCACATGCACCCAGAGCAGGTGCTCTGCAACAAAAGAGGCCACTGCAATGGGAGGCCCACACAGGTCAAAGGATAAAGATGGATGAAAATAAATAAATAAACAAAAAATCAGTAAAAGAGGATCAAAAAAAAAGTTGTACAGAATGAAACACACACACACAAATGAGTTAAAGTAAAATGGAGGAAATCTGAATAAATTTGTGGATTATATCAAGGGCAGTATCTTGATCGTGATGCTGTATTATAATTTTGCAAGATATTACCATGGGGGAAACTGACAAAAAGAGTACATGGAATCTCTCTGTCTTACTTCTTGCAACTGTAGGTATCAATCTACAATTATTTCCGAATAAAAGCTGTATGGTCGTTTTTTTTTTTTTTTTTTTTTGGTAGGTTTTGCTGTTTCAGGATTGTGCCTTCTAGCCTGAATTAAAATACTGTACTGCCTCTCAGAATAAAAATGTTAGTAAGACATACGGGCTGGGAAAATACATAATATTCCCACATGTTCCACAACTTACACTCATTGTAAGGACAAAACGAATAGGGTTTCATAGGTCTGTAACTTTTTAAACAAAAGCAAGTCTGACAAACCTGAACTCAGAAAAGCTTCTGAACTCCCAGGTGATGCCATGCTTCTCCTGGTCCCACTATATGTGCAGAGAAATGCTTTCAGGCATCCCAGAACCAAGTTCTCATCTTCTTGTTCCCACAAGCTTCAGAAAGGATACATTATCTAGAACATTCTTCCCTTCTGTGAACTTGCCTCTTTCCACAGCAGGCATTTTTGTGTTTAGATGGAACTAGAATAAAAGCTTCCCCTTGCATAGCATTGTTCTCTCTTCTTGGCATGTTGTGTTCTTAGGAAGCTGGTGTTACAGCCTCGTATCCTTGCCCATCATGGTCCACAAAATGGCTGTGTCCCTCTTAAGTAGTCTTTTCTGCCCCAGGTCCCAGAAAACAACTGGAAGAGCTCTGAATGCCTTCAGTTGTGAAGCCCTTAGTTCTTCCTTGTTATGCCTTTTAACTTTGTTGGAATTCTCCGAACCAGTTGGTCTCACAGGGGGAGCGTTAACAACTCCTTGAGAAAGAAATAACTCTTGCTGTTTCTAAAGTCAAATACTTGGGCCATTAACACACTGAATAGTTTCCCTAATTCATCTCTTTCTATGTCAGAACCTGTCCAACTCTTGGCTCTGGGGTTGTTTCCACTGTCATTTACTCATGTTCTTTCTTCCTCACCCCTGCTTTTATCTCTCAGAAGGCATGCCTGCTTCCCTTTATCTTTTCACCTTCCAGCCTGTTGAGCCCACAAANAANTTGTACAGAATGAAACACACACACACAAATGAGTTAAAGTAAAATGGAGGAAATCTGAATAAATTTGTGGATTATATCAAGGGCAGTATCTTGATCGTGATGCTGTATTATAATTTTGCAAGATATTACCATGGGGGAAACTGACAAAAAGAGTACATGGAATCTCTCTGTCTTACTTCTTGCAACTGTAGGTATCAATCTACAATTATTTCCGAATAAAAGCTGTATGGTCGTTTTTTTTTTTTTTTTTTTGGTAGGTTTTGCTGTTTCAGGATTGTGCCTTCTAGCCTGAATTAAAATACTGTACTGCCTCTCAGAATAAAAATGTTAGTAAGACATACGGGCTGGGAAAATACATAATATTCCCACATGTTCCACAACTTACACTCATTGTAAGGACAAAACGAATAGGGTTTCATAGGTCTGTAACTTTTTAAACAAAAGCAAGTCTGACAAACCTGAACTCAGAAAAGCTTCTGAACTCCCAGGTGATGCCATGCTTCTCCTGGTCCCACTATATGTGCAGAGAAATGCTTTCAGGCATCCCAGAACCAAGTTCTCATCTTCTTGTTCCCACAAGCTTCAGAAAGGATACATTATCTAGAACATTCTTCCCTTCTGTGAACTTGCCTCTTTCCACAGCAGGCATTTTTGTGTTTAGATGGAACTAGAATAAAAGCTTCCCCTTGCATAGCATTGTTCTCTCTTCTTGGCATGTTGTGTTCTTAGGAAGCTGGTGTTACAGCCTCGTATCCTTGCCCATCATGGTCCACAAAATGGCTGTGTCCCTCTTAAGTAGTCTTTTCTGCCCCAGGTCCCAGAAAACAACTGGAAGAGCTCTGAATGCCTTCAGTTGTGAAGCCCTTAGTTCTTCCTTGTTATGCCTTTTAACTTTGTTGGAATTCTCCGAACCAGTTGGTCTCACAGGGGGAGCGTTAACAACTCCTTGAGAAAGAAATAACTCTTGCTGTTTCTAAAGTCAAATACTTGGGCCATTAACACACTGAATAGTTTCCCTAATTCATCTCTTTCTATGTCAGAACCTGTCCAACTCTTGGCTCTGGGGTTGTTTCCACTGTCATTTACTCATGTTCTTTCTTCCTCACCCCTGCTTTTATCTCTCAGAAGGCATGCCTGCTTCCCTTTATCTTTTCACCTTCCAGCCTGTTGAGCCCATGCATCTCCATAGTCACTAACTCAACAGGTCTCTCCAGGGAGGATGCCACCTCCTCTACCTTGTCAGAGCCGAAGCCTAGGAAACACGACTGTCCTTTGTTGTTTTCGGGGATGAACTACTGAAGGAGAGAGTTGCCAAGATCCCATGGACAAGTCGATGCAAGAAATGTTAACACTCTTTATCTATTTAGAGAAGGCACAGTTCACTCCTTCCTAGGGATATTCAGCTGTTTATCTCTGAATAAAGTCAGAGTGAACTAGAATCCTCATGGAGCTTCATAGTTCCAAGGAGACTTTGGTATACAAGAAACAAAATCATTCTGAAACTTTCCTTTCTTTGGCTTGCATACAATAATAGTTTGGGGGGAAGAAACATGTAAAACAAACAAAAAAACCCTTTCTTGATGGCATTTAAAATATGACGGAGGGAAGACTATGCTCTACTTTGTTGGTGATTCAGACCCAGCACTGCCTGCAGTGAGGTCTGAAGATGTTCATTGGTCTCCAGACTTTGTCACCTCCTTTCATATTTGTGGGTCCCGTGGCATCATGAGAAATTTTGTCAGTCATTATAGGTACATCCTACTGGAGGGGCAGTGTTGGCCACTCATTCCTCCATTTTGTTGAAGAGGCTCTCCTCTCTTGCTTCACTTGTTTCACTATCTACACCTTTGGATGGCAGTTGTGGAAAGACTGGATCAGCTAGCTGCAGAGGAGAGGAGCAGAGGAATACTTGGATCCGGCATGGAACTTTAATCCAGAACTAGACCCAGGCAGGAAGGCCGACCCCTGACTGCCTTCTCCAGCCTTTGATTCCTTCCGGCCCTCCTAGTCATCAGCCAATCCTTAAAGGTTTCCTGACTTGGTGACCCCATTCCTGTCCCACCCCCCACTCTCCTGCCAGCCTCCCCGAGCTTCATGAGAAAGCGACTGGACAGCTGAAGGTTGTATTTCATTTCCCAGCTCTATTTTCTACTCCTTATATCCATAAAATTGGAGACAACAAAACAACAACGAAAAGGGAAGTTATTTCTGATAAGATGTTGTGCATTAAAATTGGAGACAACAAAACAGTCCTTTATCTTTTCACCTTCCAGCCTGTTGAGCCCATGCATCTCCATAGTCACTAACTCAACAGGTCTCTCCAGGAGGATGCCACCTCCTCTACCTTGTCAGAGCCGAAGCCTAGGAAACACGACTGTCCTTTGTTGTTTTCGGGGATGAACTACTGAAGGAGAGAGTTGCCAAGATCCCATGGACAAGTCGATGCAAGAAATGTTAACACTCTTTATCTATTTAGAGAAGGCACAGTTCACTCCTTCCTAGGGATATTCAGCTGTTTATCTCTGAATAAAGTCAGAGTGAACTAGAATCCTCATGGAGCTTCATAGTTCCAAGGAGACTTTGGTATACAAGAAACAAAATCATTCTGAAACTTTCCTTTCTTTGGCTTGCATACAATAATAGTTTGGGGGGAAGAAACATGTAAAACAAACAAAAAAACCCTTTCTTGATGGCATTTAAAATATGACGGAGGGAAGACTATGCTCTACTTTGTTGGTGATTCAGACCCAGCACTGCCTGCAGTGAGGTCTGAAGATGTTCATTGGTCTCCAGACTTTGTCACCTCCTTTCATATTTGTGGGTCCCGTGGCATCATGAGAAATTTTGTCAGTCATTATAGGTACATCCTACTGGAGGGGCAGTGTTGGCCACTCATTCCTCCATTTTGTTGAAGAGGCTCTCCTCTCTTGCTTCACTTGTTTCACTATCTACACCTTTGGATGGCAGTTGTGGAAAGACTGGATCAGCTAGCTGCAGAGGAGAGGAGCAGAGGAATACTTGGATCCGGCATGGAACTTTAATCCAGAACTAGACCCAGGCAGGAAGGCCGACCCCTGACTGCCTTCTCCAGCCTTTGATTCCTTCCGGCCCTCCTAGTCATCAGCCAATCCTTAAAGGTTTCCTGACTTGGTGACCCCATTCCTGTCCCACCCCCCACTCTCCCTGCCAGCCTCCCTGAGCTTCATGAGAAAGCGACTGGACAGCTGAAGGTTGTATTTCATTTCCCAGCTCTATTTTCTACTCCTTATATCCATAAAATTGGAGACAACAAAACAACAACGAAAAGGGGGAAGTTATTTCTGATAAGATGTTGTGCATTTGGGGGCTAGGCATTTTGGCAACATTGGAAACGCAAACACTAGTCATCCTGGGCTTCAGAGATCAAATTGAAAGAGTCAGTTTGGTGAAACAGAACACAGGCTTCCGGTCACGTCATTTCAGTGGTCTTAGACAATCACCCCCAACCCAAGTCTCAGTTTCTCGTTTTGGAAAATAAGGAAATTGAAACACATGATTTTCAAGGTTGCTTTCTTAGCTAATATTCTTAGGAAACATAAATGAATTCTGAAGAAAAGAGATTAGACGGAGTTCCTGAGAAATGCAATGTCATTTTAAAATAATTACCAAATGTGGGTTAAATACCCACATTTTCCAAAAAAAAAAAAAAAAAAAAAAGCAGCAGATTCAGACACTAAGGGCCCTTCCATCTGAACATTACTATCCAAGGACTACCAACCACTAGGTTGCCCAGAGAAGTAAAAGAAATCACAATATGGAAGACTGTTGTTGAATATTACTGCATGATATTTTCCTCAGTTGAACATCTTTCAGGTATAAAAGTAACTGACTCAAGTCTATTATATTGATATTGTTTCAATCAGTCTCTCTCTGGTGCTAAAACTAACAATACAAACAAACTGTCCATAAAGTATGAATTGTCAAAAAAAAAATGGAAAGAAAAAAAGGTCAGTCGTGCTTCTTAAGAAAATCACATTAACCTATCATTCTAAAACAGTTTTGGCAGATCCTGACTTCCCTGGAAGCTCCAATGGTAAAAAATATGCCTACAATGCAGGAGACCCGGCTTCGAGACCTGGATCTGAAAGATCCCCTGGAGAAGGGAATGGCTCCCCACTGCAGTATTCTTGCCTGGAGAATACTATGGACAGAGGAACCTGGTGGGCTATAGTCCATGGGGTCACAAAGACTCAGACATGACTGAGTGACTAACACACACACACATCACCAGAAATGACAGATGAGTTCTGCTTTGTTCTGCAAATCTGCACATGACTGTTACCTAGATGACTAGAGAATGTACTCAGTTGCACAGTCATGTCTGGCTCTTTGTGACCCCTTGGACTGTATAGCCCACCACTCTCCTCTGTCCATGGCATTTTTTCCCAGCAAGAATATTGGAGTGGGTTGTCCTTTCCTCCTCCAGGGGATATTCCTGACCCAAGGATAGAGCCCATGTCTCCTGCATTGGCAAACGGACAGTTCACCTAGACAATTAAGTTTGGCTAAATTTTTGCTTGCCTCTAGTATTAAGTTCCAAGTAAACTTGCTTCTCCCATTATTTGGTATAAAATTTGGTTCCTATTTTAAGCAGATTTATTTTAAGCGGTGTTCCCCCACCCCCATCAATCACTGGGCATTGAGAATTCATCCAACTTACTAAGAATGATCAATAGAATGTGCTGACTTAGAGAGTGGTTGGTAAACTCAAAGAAATCTCCAAGTACAGTAGGTCATCTAAACCTTGTCCTTAGCATCAACAAGAAAGCGGTTCAGGCCAGCACTCTTGTGGGAAGAAACCTCCAGGGGACTTGTCTTAAATTCTGTTTGGATAACAATACGCATTGTTTATTGAAGATGTATATAGTTGGAATCGAACTATTTCTTTCCCCCATCTTTCAGGTATAAAAGTAACTGACTCAAGTCTATTATATTGATATTGTTTCAATCAGTCTCTCTCTGGTGCTAAAACTAACAATACAAACAAACTGTCCATAAAGTATGAATTGTCAAAAAAAAAATGGAAAGAAAAAAAGGTCAGTCGTGCTTCTTAAGAAAATCACATTAACCTATCATTCTAAAACAGTTTTGGCAGATCCTGACTTCCCTGGAAGCTCCAATGGTAAAAAATATGCCTACAATGCAGGAGACCCGGCTTCGAGACCTGGATCTGAAAGATCCCCTGGAGAAGGGAATGGCTCCCCACTGCAGTATTCTTGCCTGGAGAATACTATGGACAGAGGAACCTGGTGGGCTATAGTCCATGGGGTCACAAAGACTCAGACATGACTGAGTGACTAACACACACACACATCACCAGAAATGACAGATGAGTTCTGCTTTGTTCTGCAAATCTGCACATGACTGTTACCTAGATGACTAGAGAATGTACTCAGTTGCACAGTCATGTCTGGCTCTTTGTGACCCCTTGGACTGTATAGCCCACCACTCTCCTCTGTCCATGGCATTTTTTCCCAGCAAGAATATTGGAGTGGGTTGTCCTTTCCTCCTCCAGGGGATATTCCTGACCCAAGGATAGAGCCCATGTCTCCTGCATTGGCAAACGGACAGTTCACCTAGACAATTAAGTTTGGCTAAATTTTTGCTTGCCTCTAGTATTAAGTTCCAAGTAAACTTGCTTCTCCCATTATTTGGTATAAAATTTGGTTCCTATTTTAAGCAGATTTATTTTAAGCGGTGTTCCCCCACCCCCATCAATCACTGGGCATTGAGAATTCATCCAACTTACTAAGAATGATCAATAGAATGTGCTGACTTAGAGAGTGGTTGGTAAACTCAAAGAAATCTCCAAGTACAGTAGGTCATCTAAGCCTTGTCCTTAGCATCAACAAGAAAGCGGTTCAGGCCAGCACTCTGGTGGGAAGAAACCTCCAGGGGACTTGTCTTAAATTCTGTTTGGATAACAATACGCATTGTTTATTGAAGATGTATATATGCTTCAAAGTTTATGAACACAATCTCTTTTAATCCTCATGATAATCTTGTGAGACAGCTATAATTAGGATCTAATTTCACAGACCAAGAAGCCAGCATAGAGCAGTGCTGGATTCACACATCTACTAAGAGGCTAAGGGAGAAACAACTCAGTCTTTTGAGCTTGTTGAGCTGCTTCTCGAGTTGCTTGTCTAAATTAACGCTTCCAAAACTACACATGACTGCTAGAGGAGGGTCAGGGGCCTGGGTCCTTTTGAAAGGCTTCCAGGTGATGTTGCCACGCAGCTACTGAACAGAACCACTGGCTCAGAGCACCACTTCTCTGATGCTAACGCGCACACAAATTTCTGGGGATCTTGTGAAAATACCAATTCTGGTCCAGAGGCACTATGAGTTCTGTGCTTCTATAGCTCTCATAAATTCCCAAGAGGAAGCTGATGCTGCTGGTCCTGGACCACACTCTGAGGAGTAATTCAAAGGTCTCTTTTTAGGTGAACGGTTTTGAAAAAGCTGATAAAAGTTCTGGGAGTTCTAATCTCCCCATCTCATCTTCAAGCCATCCCTGGTGGCACCCCGACAAGAGACCCTTGAAAAATCATCCTCAGCCAATCTTCCACAGGTAGATGTCTCTCTCCCTTCCCTGTGTTAGGGGAAATAAAAGTTCATCTTTCTTATCTTGAGTCATGGAGATGCCAACTTGATACAGGAGAAATGAAAAGAACAGTCACATCAAGACACCCTCCCTAATCTGTCTCTATGCAGTTGGAGTTCTTATTAACCCGAGCAGAAGCCAACCTAGACTCAGGACTAAAGAAGCACTATTTTCTGCCACCTCAAGGACAAGTCTCTGCTTTCCAAAGGGACCCTGAGGGTGTTTTATTTTCTACCTGATTTCCAGGATCAGCACCCCTGGGGAAGGATTAGGCGCCTGGATGAAACCCAAACCCATGGAGGAATATTCCAACCCTCCTCCCTCCAACTCACCTGCCTTTAAATTAGTACTGTCTCCCTGAGAAGTACACACTGTTGTTAGAAAATAACTATTATTGTTTAACAGTAACTGAATGCATTGAGTACAGAAAAGATACAGTCAGCACCAGATGGACCTAAAATAAAAATTATACAAACAACACCAAACAGACCCACTGTGAAAGCCCGTGTGAAAGCGGATTACATAAGGCTGGGGTAGAGACGGATGGATGGATGACGGCAGGGATCGAAAGATGCTTCCAAAACAAAAACACTTTTGAGCTTGTTGAGCTGCTTCTCGAGTTGCTTGTCTAAATTAACGCTTCCAAAACTACACATGACTGCTAGAGGAGGGTCAGGGGCCTGGGTCCTTTTGAAAGGCTTCCAGGTGATGTTGCCACGCAGCTACTGAACAGAACCACTGGCTCAGAGCACCACTTCTCTGATGCTAACGCGCACACAAATTTCTGGGGATCTTGTGAAAATACCAATTCTGGTCCAGAGGCACTATGAGTTCTGTGCTTCTATAGCTCTCATAAATTCCCAAGAGGAAGCTGATGCTGCTGGTCCTGGACCACACTCTGAGGAGTAATTCAAAGGTCTCTTTTTAGGTGAACGGTTTTGAAAAAGCTGATAAAAGTTCTGGGAGTTCTAATCTCCCCATCTCATCTTCAAGCCATCCCTGGTGGCACCCCGACAAGAGACCCTTGAAAAATCATCCTCAGCCAATCTTCCACAGGTAGATGTCTCTCTCCCTTCCCTGTGTTAGGGGAAATAAAAGTTCATCTTTCTTATCTTGAGTCATGGAGATGCCAACTTGATACAGGAGAAATGAAAAGAACAGTCACATCAAGACACCCTCCCTAATCTGTCTCTATGCAGTTGGAGTTCTTATTAACCCGAGCAGAAGCCAACCTAGACTCAGGACTAAAGAAGCACTATTTTCTGCCACCTCAAGGACAAGTCTCTGCTTTCCAAAGGGACCCTGAGGGTGTTTTATTTTCTACCTGATTTCCAGGATCAGCACCCCTGGGGAAGGATTAGGCGCCTGGATGAAACCCAAACCCATGGAGGAATATTCCAACCCTCCTCCCTCCAACTCACCTGCCTTTAAATTAGTACTGTCTCCCTGAGAAGTACACACTGTTGTTAGAAAATAACTATTATTGTTTAACAGTAACTGAATGCATTGAGTACAGAAAAGATACAGTCAGCACCAGATGGACCTAAAATAAAAATTATACAAACAACACCAAACAGACCCACTGTGAAAGCCCGTGTGAAAGCGGATTACATAAGGCTGGGGTAGAGACGGATGGATGGATGACGGCAGGGATCGTAAAGATGCTTATCGTCATGACGATATCTGGGTAAAGAAGGAGCTGTAGTGTTCAATTTCAAAGTGAATGTGAAGAGTCGTGTATATATTTGAGGGCTGGTGAGACAAAGCTCAGATGCTGGAGAGCTCAAAGCATTTAGCTTTTTTCACTTCCAGAGGGATGCATGCATGATCAAGCCTGCGCGTGAGAGTCCGTGTGCAGACGTAAAAGCCAGCGATGAAGACGGAACTATTTCAAGGTAAGATGGGTCATGCCATATTTCCTTTCTTTACGCTGAAGCCTATCTAGAAGTGGATCACACACATCCAGCACCTTTGCTCTGACGCTTGGGCTCTTTCACTTGCTAAGAGCCAGCCCCAAAGTTCCTCTAGAAAGGGTCGCAGAGGGCCCCTGGGGACAGAAGGGCACTGCATACTGCTGGCCACGTTGTCAACTTCTCCAGGTCGTAAGAGAGTCCAGACGTGAGCAAGAAGGAGTCTCTTTCCAGAAGTTAAACTGTAAGTGGTTTGTTTTTCGTTTCTGCTGTTTTGTTCTAGTTGGAAGGCTACTGAAGCTTTAGATGCTAGCAAGACATAGAGGGGGCCTTGCAGCTGGATGCATCTGACACTGGGGTCGCCTAGCTGGGGCTTCCTGTGCCACATCTTCCCCCTCACCAAACCACCACCCGTCTTCTGTACATGGGACCCTGCCTTTCAGGGAAAGTCGGTTCTGTCCTGTGCCAGGACAGGTTTGAGGAAAGGCCCATCTCCCACCACGTCCTTCTGCTACAGATCCTGGGCAGGATCAGCACCCTGGGGAAGGATACGCCTGGATGAAACCCAAACCCATGGAGGAATATTCCAACCTCCTCCCTCCAACTCACCTGCCTTTAAATTAGTACTGTCTCCCTGAGAAGTACACACTGTTGTTAGAAAATAACTATTATTGTTTAACAGTAACTGAATGCATTGAGTACAGAAAAGATACAGTCAGCACCAGATGGACCTAAAATAAAAATTATACAAACAACACCAAACAGACCCACTGTGAAAGCCCGTGTGAAAGCGGATTACATAAGGCTGGGGTAGAGACGGATGGATGGATGACGGCAGGGATCGTAAAGATGCTTATCGTCATGACGATATCTGGGTAAAGAAGGAGCTGTAGTGTTCAATTTCAAAGTGAATGTGAAGAGTCGTGTATATATTTGAGGGCTGGTGAGACAAAGCTCAGATGCTGGAGAGCTCAAAGCATTTAGCTTTTTTCACTTCCAGAGGGATGCATGCATGATCAAGCCTGCGCGTGAGAGTCCGTGTGCAGACGTAAAAGCCAGCGATGAAGACGGAACTATTTCAAGGTAAGAGGGGTCATGCCATATTTCCTTTCTTTACGCTGAAGCCTATCTAGAAGTGAATCACACACATCCAGCACCTTTGCTCTGACGCTTGGGCTCTTTCACTTGCTAAGAGCCAGCCCCAAAGTTCCTCTAGAAAGGGTCGCAGAGGGCCCCTGGGGACAGAAGGGCACTGCATACTGCTGGCCACGTTGTCAACTTCTCCAGGTCGTAAGAGAGTCCAGACGTGAGCAAGAAGGAGTCTCTTTCCAGAAGTTAAACTGTAAGTGGTTTGTTTTTCGTTTCTGCTGTTTTGTTCTAGTTGGAAGGCTACTGAAGCTTTAGATGCTAGCAAGACATAGAGGGGGCCTTGCAGCTGGATGCATCTGACACTGGGGTCGCCTAGCTGGGGCTTCCTGTGCCACATCTTCCCCCTCACCAAACCACCACCCGTCTTCTGTACATGGGACCCTGCCTTTCAGGGAAAGTCGGTTCTGTCCTGTGCCAGGACAGGTTTGAGGAAAGGCCCATCTCCCACACCCAGTTTGATCAGTTCCACTTTCTTAGCACCCTGCACCACTCAGAGAATCCTGGAGCAGAATCTAGGACTCCCATGGACCAAGAGCCCGCCATGGGCAGATCGTGAAGGACTAGGGGAGCACCTGAGTACAGAGAAATGCTCCAGGGTGCCTTCTAGGAATATGATGGCACCCAGAGGAATAGCTAGGGTCCTCTGGATTCTGTAATTGCCCTGTAAACACCAAAGCAACATTTCAAAGAGTCTTAGCATCTTCCACCCACCACTGCCTTCTAAACACTCATTAAGATGACATTTTGCTCCAGAAGAGATTCCAGTTGGCATTGTGAGGTATTTCTTTTTTAAAAACTACTTAAATATCTGATGTGTGAAAAACATTGAATTAAATTTGCCATTTTGTAATTGGAACTAACATTAAGCAGGGTTTGTCAACAAGGTTTTTGCGGATATGTACATAAACGTATAGGATTTAGTGTACATATAATACCATGAGTTGAAGAAACTTATAAAAATACACAAAGTATCATACCATAAAGGAACAATTTCTTGGGTAAAAGGAAAAAAATATACTTCAGGATAAATTTTAGATTTAAAAAAAAACTTGAGACAAATGCTGGCTTTATGAAAAAACACTTTCCTCTGCTATGTGGTACAGAAGAGCCTGCTCTTATCTATCACGAATGCTCTGATGTATAATTGGTGGCTTTCCACCAGACTGTGAGCTCCACCGCATGAAGAATTGGTTGGGGGAGTCTGTTTTACTCACTGTATTGTCCCTGGCACTCAGCTCAGGACTTGGCACCACAGTAGGTTTCTAATAGTATTTGTTGAATAAACTGTAAGTGGTTTGTTTTTCGTTTCTGCTGTTTTGTTCTAGTTGGAAGGCTACTGAAGCTTTAGATGCTAGCAAGACATAGAGGGGGCCTTGCAGCTGGATGCATCTGACACTGGGGTCGCCTAGCTGGGGCTTCCTGTGCCACATCTTCCCCCTCACCAAACCACCACCCGTCTTCTGTACATGGGACCCTGCCTTTCAGGGAAAGTCGGTTCTGTCCTGTGCCAGGACAGGTTTGAGGAAAGGCCCATCTCCCACACCCAGTTTGATCAGTTCCACTTTCTTAGCACCCTGCACCACTCAGAGAATCCTGGAGCAGAATCTAGGACTCCCATGGACCAAGAGGCCGCCATGGGCAGATCGTGAAGGACTAGGGGAGCACCTGAGTACAGAGAAATGCTCCAGGGTGCCTTCTAGGAATATGATGGCACCCAGAGGAATAGCTAGGGTCCTCTGGATTCTGTAATTGCCCTGTAAACACCAAAGCAACATTTCAAAGAGTCTTAGCATCTTCCACCCACCACTGCCTTCTAAACACTCATTAAGATGACATTTTGCTCCAGAAGAGATTCCAGTTGGCATTGTGAGGTATTTCTTTTTTAAAAACTACTTAAATATCTGATGTGTGAAAAACATTGAATTAAATTTGCCATTTTGTAATTGGAACTAACATTAAGCAGGGTTTGTCAACAAGGTTTTTGCGGATATGTACATAAACGTATAGGATTTAGTGTACATATAATACCATGAGTTGAAGAAACTTATAAAAATACACAAAGTATCATACCATAAAGGAACAATTTCTTGGGTAAAAGGAAAAAAATATACTTCAGGATAAATTTTAGATTTAAAAAAAAACTTGAGACAAATGCTGGCTTTATGAAAAAACACTTTCCTCTGCTATGTGGTACAGAAGAGCCTGCTCTTATCTATCACGAATGCTCTGATGTATAATTGGTGGCTTTCCACCAGACTGTGAGCTCCACCGCATGAAGAATTGGTTGGGGGAGTCTGTTTTACTCACTGTATTGTCCCTGGCACTCAGCTCAGGACTTGGCACCACAGTAGGTTTCTAATAGTATTTGTTGAATAAACTAATTCTATACCTGACTCTTAGGAAAGTCCACTCATTACATCAAAAAGGGAGGGGAAAGCCTTAATGCTTTCAAATTGCTTTATTTAATTCTATTCAGAAAACAAAATCCTTTAACTCAACATTCCAACTTTGGTTGACCATGAAAATCTTAGTCATAGTGACGAATATTAACTGATGGCTTACCATGCTTCCCAGGCCGTATTCCTGGATCCTGACCTCTTTAGGTAGATAGGATTATCAGCATCATCCTGCTCATTTTACAGATGAGACCAGTGAGCTCAAACTGCACAAGATCACAGCAGGAAGTAGAGCCAGGATTCAAGCCCAGGCCATCTGACCCCACTTCACTGTTGATGTGGTTCTACACACCGATTCTTGGGAAAGGATCTTTCTGATTCCCCTAAACTGCATATTTTCAGTATAAAATCCAAAGCCCCCAAGCTCCCAAGACAAGATCTACTGGATTCAAACCTCAGATCAGAACATGTGACTTCAGGTAAATTACTTAATTGAATAGAAGGTAGAAAAATACCACTCTTTTAGAGATTATGTGTGCAAACTCTCAGGCCCTAAGGCAGAAAACCAATGCTTATGGAGTGCATTTTTTTAAAAAATTCTGGCCTCTTTTATTGACTCTTCATTTATTTATTTTTATCCATCTTAATTCTTCTCCCTGTGTGGGCTTCCCATAGCAGTGGCCTCTCTAGTTGCAGAGCACTGGCTCTGGGTGCATGTGCTCTAGAGCACTGGCTCATAATTGGACACAATGGTCCGGCCGCTCCATGGCATGTGGGATCTTTCCATGCCAGGGATCGAACCGGTGCCCCTTGTACTGCAAGGTGGACTCTTTACCCATTGGACCACCAGGGAAGCTCCGTGAAGTGCACTTGAGACAAATGCTGGCTTTATGAAACACTTTCCTCTGCTATGTGGTACAGAAGAGCCTGCTCTTATCTATCACGAATGCTCTGATGTATAATTGGTGGCTTTCCACCAGACTGTGAGCTCCACCGCATGAAGAATTGGTTGGGGGAGTCTGTTTTACTCACTGTATTGTCCCTGGCACTCAGCTCAGGACTTGGCACCACAGTAGGTTTCTAATAGTATTTGTTGAATAAACTAATTCTATACCTGACTCTTAGGAAAGTCCACTCATTACATCAAAAAGGGAGGGGAAAGCCTTAATGCTTTCAAATTACTTTATTTAATTCTATTCAGAAAACAAAATCCTTTAACTCAACATTCCAACTTTGGTTGACCATGAAAATCTTAGTCATAGTGACGAATATTAACTGATGGCTTACCATGCTTCCCAGGCCGTATTCCTGGATCCTGACCTCTTTAGGTAGATAGGATTATCAGCATCATCCTGCTCATTTTACAGATGAGACCAGTGAGCTCAAACTGCACAAGATCACAGCAGGAAGTAGAGCCAGGATTCAAGCCCAGGCCATCTGACCCCACTTCACTGTTGATGTGGTTCTACACACCGATTCTTGGGAAAGGATCTTTCTGATTCCCCTAAACTGCATATTTTCAGTATAAAATCCAAAGCCCCCAAGCTCCCAAGACAAGATCTACTGGATTCAAACCTCAGATCAGAACATGTGACTTCAGGTAAATTACTTAATTGAATAGAAGGTAGAAAAAATACCACTCTTTTAGAGATTATGTGTGCAAACTCTCAGGCCCTAAGGCAGAAAACCAATGCTTATGGAGTGCATTTTTTTAAAAAATTCTGGCCTCTTTTATTGACTCTTCATTTATTTATTTTTATCCATCTTAATTCTTCTCCCTGTGTGGGCTTCCCATAGCAGTGGCCTCTCTAGTTGCAGAGCACTGGCTCTGGGTGCATGTGCTCTAGAGCACTGGCTCATAATTGGACACAATGGTCCGGCCGCTCCATGGCATGTGGGATCTTTCCATGCCAGGGATCGAACCGGTGCCCCTTGTACTGCAAGGTGGACTCTTTACCCATTGGACCACCAGGGAAGCTCCGTGAAGTGCATTTTACATTACTGTTGTAGTGAAGAGAACACAGGGTTCCCTGGTAGGCTTTTCCCTTCTTCCTTCTTCATACATTCAGGGGAGGAGGATGGATTTTCTATCCACGTCATGGAGATGAGAGATATTTATGGATAAATAAAGGCATTTACCAACAGGAAGCAAGGAGAAAGGCATGGAGTCCATGATCTACGTAAATACAGATAGCGTATATGCTGGCAGATTTTTTGCCTAGAAGCTGGGGTGCTGCAAAACAAACATTTCTTATTTATAGCCTAGGACGGACAGGCTGCAGGCTTGGCAACTGTGCTTGCCTCTTACTGCTCAGAGCAATGGGGCCTTCAGATCAAGTCCCAAGTTTTCAATGACAATCCACACCAAGTTTTAGATGTAACATTCCAAGGGTCCCTATGTCATGAACTAAATATGAGAAGTTCAAAAAAAAAAAAAAATGCAATGGAATTTAATTTCCCGAGGGATCAGGACCTTTTGTGAGTAACTGAGTACCTTGGGTGAATACAATGTGCACACATGTGTAGCAGAGGGCTTTAAGGGGGAGGGCAGAGCCGAGGCCTCCTTTAAAAAAATGTTAAATACAATTCTGAGAACAAATAGACCCCTATATTCCCAGAGCTGGAAAGATTGGGCATACAGGTATGTTTACAAAGACTAGGCTCCCTGGAAAGGTTTTAAAGACTAAAAAATTTTTTTCAATGGGAAATAATGCCTTCCTCTCCCTATCCCCCTCCTCCTTCCCTTTCCCCCCCTTCTTTTCCTGCTTGGCTGTCTGTCTCTGCTCCTGCACACATGCACACATGCACACTCACACACACTGTACCACCCAGGACTCCATCCTCAAAGCTGCTGGCTGGCTCCTGTGGGTGGTCACTCCCCAAAGAATGTGGTCTTCTGGGTTCCCCTGTAGGAGGCCTCCGGTTTTCTCTCTTGGCCTCTGGCCTGCTTTCTGCAGGTCGCTCTTACTCTCACTTTCTCTCCATTGAAGTTCTTTCCTGCTTTACACAGACAGCCTGAAAGCCTACAAATTTGAAACTTCCACACTGTTTCCATAGTAAACACACAATGCATTATTTAATTTCTTCTCAAACTACAAAAATATTTCCTTAAAAACAATTGTAACAGGAACTTGGCTACATTTTGCAATGGGAAATAACAAAGTGGCCAAGGAAAACCTCAATAAAAACTGTGGGAGAGCACACAAATTAGTCCTTTCATTTACATTTTTGTTTCCTTACAAAAACCTTCCCCTTCATAACTTTCATATTAGGACTGAAAACCAACAGACAGAAATCATTTTGAAATAGCAAGTGAGCCAAATAGAAATTACAGACAGGTCTAGATAATTTGAGCTGTTTCTGTCTTACTTTTCCCTTTATTTAAAATACTATGTTGTTAAGACATTTCAAAGACAACTAATAGAATGGAAGAAACTATCTGGAAATCATGTTTGATAATGGGCTTCCCGGTGGCTCAGACAGTAAAGAATCTGGAATACGTAAAGAGTTCTTATAACTCAATGACAAAGAGACAATTTCATTTGAAAATGGGCAAAAGATTTGAACAGACATTTCTCCAAAGACAGACTTATTGGTCAATAAGTGCATAAAAAGATGATCAACATAATTATCCATCAAGAAAACGCAAATCCAAACCATAATGAGGTCCCACTTCATCTTCTCTTGGATGGCCGTAATGAAAAAAGACAGACAGTAGCAAGTCCAGAGAGTTCGTGGAGAAGTTGGGGTCCTGATACAGTGCTGCTGGGAGTGTAAAACTGTGTGCTCACTTTGCAAAATAGGTTGGCAGTTCTTCAAAATGTTAAACATAGAATTGCCTTACAACCCAGCAATTCCACTCCTAGGTATTTACCCAAGAGGAGTGACATCTCCACCCACGCAAAAGCAGGCATGTTCATAGCAGCATTACTCATAAGCACGGAAAAGTGAAAACAACCCAGGTGTTCATCAACCCATGAATAAATAAAATGTGGTCTAAATAAAATGTGAACATCATTCGGCCATGAAAAGGAAAGATATATGCTACAATGTGGGTAAACCCTGAAAACAGTGAAAGAAGTCATTTACAAAAGAACTCATATTATCATATGATTCCATTTATGTGAAATGTCAAGAATAAACACATCCATAAAGATAGAAAGCAGATTTGTGTTTGCCTAGGGCTGGGGGTGGGGAAATGGGGGTGCCTGCTGATGGGTACAGAGTTTCTTTGGGGATGATAAAAATGGTCTCAGATTAGATACTAGGAGATGGTTGCACAACTCTATGAATGCACTATCCCATTAAATCATACACTTCAAATGGGTGAATTGTATAGTATATAAATTATATTTGAATAAATGCATTTAAGCTATAAAATTAATGCCATGTTGACATTTCATGACTCTGCACTAAATACCTTAATTTATCATTTTGTTCATAACACATCCTGGTGTACCTGTTAAGCTGTTTCTGTCCCTAATGGCAGAAACAATATTGTATTTTGACGTTAAATTTGAAAGAAATGACAAATGGCTAGAGTTAACCTTTTCCACTCTTCTCAATATAAATACTAGGAAATGCCATCAGACAAAGTACAGAATTCATTTTCTTTGGATAGCAATATAGGATATATTTTTCAAAGTCTTTCTCTCTGAAGAATGCTAAGCATTTTTAAAAGGCAATTCTTTTGAAAATTAAAATCCCTTAAGTGTTTATCCATCAAGAAAACGCAACCAAACCATAATGAGGTCCCACTTCATCTTCTCTTGGATGGCCGTAATGAAAAAAGACAGACAGTAGCAAGTCCAGAGAGTTCGTGGAGAAGTTGGGGTCCTGATACAGTGCTGCTGGGAGTGTAAAACTGTGTGCTCACTTTGCAAAATAGGTTGGCAGTTCTTCAAAATGTTAAACATAGAATTGCCTTACAACCCAGCAATTCCACTCCTAGGTATTTACCCAAGAGGAGTGACATCTCCACCCACGCAAAAGCAGGCATGTTCATAGCAGCATTACTCATAAGCACGGAAAAGTGAAAACAACCCAGGTGTTCATCAACCCATGAATAAATAAAATGTGGTCTAAATAAAATGTGAACATCATTCGGCCATGAAAAGGAAAGATATATGCTACAATGTGGGTAAACCCTGAAAACAGTGAAAGAAGTCATTTACAAAAGAACTCATATTATCATATGATTCCATTTATGTGAAATGTCAAGAATAAACACATCCATAAAGATAGAAAGCAGATTTGTGTTTGCCTAGGGCTGGGGGTGGGGAAATGGGGGTGCCTGCTGATGGGTACAGAGTTTCTTTGGGGATGATAAAAATGGTCTCAGATTAGATACTAGGAGATGGTTGCACAACTCTATGAATGCACTATCCCATTAAATCATACACTTCAAATGGGTGAATTGTATAGTATATAAATTATATTTGAATAAATGCATTTAAGCTATAAAATTAATGCCATGTTGACATTTCATGACTCTGCACTAAATACCTTAATTTATCATTTTGTTCATAACACATCCTGGTGTACCTGTTAAGCTGTTTCTGTCCCTAATGGCAGAAACAATATTGTATTTTGACGTTAAATTTGAAAGAAATGACAAATGGCTAGAGTTAACCTTTTCCACTCTTCTCAATATAAATACTAGGAAATGCCATCAGACAAAGTACAGAATTCATTTTCTTTGGATAGCAATATAGGATATATTTTTCAAAGTCTTTCTCTCTGAAGAATGCTAAGCATTTTTTAAAAGGCAATTCTTTTGAAAATTAGAAATGTCCCTTAAGTGTTTTTCCAAAGTTTCCAAAGTTTGCAAATAAACATGCCCTAACAATTCTTTTACTTTCTCAGGTGTCAGATACATATTTTAAATGGAGGTTTACTTGTGCTGTTACTTACCCACCTTACTCCCTGGGGCCTTGCATGCAGGTGGTGCCTCATGAGTGTTTGTTAGGAAAGCCTATGGCAAAGAGCCACCTGCCACACAGGGTGGTTCCGCTCTCTCCACTGGATTTACAGAGAGAATACTGAATGGTTTTCATGCACTTGCTCTAAGAGTGAGAGAGACCCTGTCTTGTCCTGGTCTTTCTATAGATCTTAAATCAGGATACACTCATCTGTGGCACATCTCGCATATGCAAGGGTGTGTGGCACATGATTCTCAGGGATACAATAGGAGGAAAGGGGTCCCCAGCCCCATGGCACCCTCAGTTTGTGTGAGGAAGACGTGGGGTTGCACGGATACAACAGGAGCCGGGCACGAATCCATGTGGGATGGGCGTCCAGAGCAGCCTGGAACTGAGGGAAGGCAGCAGAGGGGACAAGGCTTGAAGGAAGACTTTCTAGGCAAGAGGGATGTCAGGGATAAAATGCAGAACTGAAAAGGGAAAGACAGATCTGGGAGAAGAGCTTGACCTCTCAGAGAAGCGACAAACTCCCTTTTCAACACTGGAAAGGCATGCAGGGGGAGTCAAGGGCCTGGTAAGATACAGACTTGGGGGAGTAGCGGCGTTGGCTGCTGGTTCTGAGGGATGCCTCTCTAGGCATGCTCGCTTCGAGTTGGGGATGTGAAAGTACCCATGTAAGAGGAATGCCCTACACCCAGCGGTGGGTGGTTCTGCAGGGCAGGGGCTGCAGAGGATCAGTAATTCAGGTCTAAAGCGCTGAGTGCATGCTCACTGCTCTCATATAGGGTCACAACACACGGTGCATTATGAAAACATCTCATCATGGTCGAAATAGAAACAAAGTTTCTACAGCTGTTGGGAAGTTTAGGAGGGGCTTGAGAACACATATATGGCACCTCATGCATGACATGTTTACAGCAGCAAAGACTCAGAGGCTGCAGGCAGCAATAATTCCATCTTCTAGAGATGCCAGGAAGGACAAGAAAGTTAGCCAGCATCCTGGCCTTTGTTTCTCTCACCCCTTGACCAGGGTACCTCCTATGTGAGTTTCCAGTAGGTACTTCAACTATTGAGTAGGTGAGTTTCTTGGGGTGGGAAAGGACCCCCTTGAGGTACAAAAGATCTTGAGGACAGCCTTCTTCCTCATTCATTTGTCACTGGAAGAAAGTATTGCTTCCTCCTGCAGTTGGAATAGTTCAGTGCTTGTCACACAGTGATCGACAAAGGAGCTTCTCATCACCACTGAAAGTCATATGAGGTCATAAAGATGGTTTGGGAGCTAGAACCATGGTTGAGGGGGAGCATATCTCTGATCCCCACTACAATGCCCTGTCTAAACCCCTCCTCCTCTGGAACTTCCCCCATCTCCACCCCCCACCAGCCAAGATGGCCACTCTTCTTTCTAGTTTCTTGGAAGCTGGCCCTTCCTTCTCTCACGACCCTGACCAGAGTGGCTCCTAATTGCCAGTCTTTCCTGTGACCAGAAGGCAGAAGCTGCCCAGCCATCATCTTTGTGTTTCTAGCTTTTAGCACCACACCCAGCAAATGGCGACCTCCCAATAAATGTTTGCTGAGTAAAAACCCAACTGTTTCTTTGGTTGTTACCTAATGGTAATTCCATGTGGAAAGGTCACCACTGAAATCTTTTGCCTTTACATTTTACTTTCTTTTTGTACATAGTCTTATTTTCTTCTTGGTCCTCACTGGGGTCTACCCGGGCAGAAGAGCCTGGTGACTAGCCAGGCACCTGAGCCCTTGGCTGTGGCCTTTGAGAGAATAGAAAGTGTGTCATGGTACTTCCCTGGCACTTCAATGGTTAAGACTCCATGTTTCCATGGAGGTGCGGGTTTGATCCCTGGTCAGGAAACTATGATCCCACATGCTACATAATGAGGCCAAAAAAAAAAAAAAAAAACATGTCAGGACTTATGGGGACCCAAAGATCATCTTGTCTGACTTCTTAGTTTTCTGGATAAGAAAACAGGACTCTGCCAAACAACCTTGATTTAACCCCCCGATCCCTTACCAGGTCTTATAGTGGGATCTTTCCATATAGAGAAGTAGATAGAAATGGATTTCTTTAACTGATGATCACTTCTAGAATCAGAAGACTTTGGTTTGAGTCCAGCTCTCCTTCAAGTTTGAACAAGTCAGATAAATTTCCAACTGCAGTCTGTTCATTTAGAAAATGGAGAAGAAATAACATTATAATGTCTTCACCACAGAACCATTGTGAGACATTTTATCTGAAGGCTCTTTGAAATGTGTAAACATCTTATAGTGTTTGTTATTGCTACTTTTGTCCCTGTTCTCAAGGGAGTCCAAGACTGTCTGAAAAGGAAGAATGTATGTTCCAGTGTGACAGTAACTTTTATAAATGTGGAAAGAGTATTAAGGATGGGAACCCCGAGGATGCCTGGGGTCCTTTGATTTGTAAAGACTTCCTGAGAGTGGGGCTGGTCTCACACCCGAGTTGCCAGGTGGTGGCTGGTCTGCTTGCAAAGAAGTCAAGGCAAGGAGTTCTCAGACTCTGGGGCCGTGCAAGGGATTCCCAGCATGTCCTCCTGGTAAGGCCCAGAGGTCCTCCTCACACAGAAGAAGAGTTGTAGCCATTGCCTCGGTGCCTACCTGCAAGAATGGACTAGGGAGCTCAGGACACCAACTCTGTGAGGTTCTTGAATATTAACAGGAGCTTTTAAAGGATGCATTCTACAAATCAGGACATGAGTCGAATTAAGGAAGTCAGGAGAGTTTAGAGGGCCTCAGAAGGCTGCAAAAATGTTTCCTTCCAGTCATGCTGGCCCTTGCAGTTCATCTTATCCCTCCAGGACAAGAACAGTCTAGGTCAAGTGTCTGGGGCTGAGGTCAACTCTGTTTCCCATTGACATTCCCTTGGCCAGCTTTTCCTACTCTGCTGGAAAGAGAACAGCAAGGTCCCCCTCTGTCACCACCATGGGTGACAACCAGGTGAGAAAACAAGAGTGGTTATTTATGAAGGAGGTCATGGCCCCAGGGGGCCAGCGAACCCCTCTACTCCCACCTCCCACCATCCCCTCATTGGGAAAATATACAGACTCACAGGATCCAGGCCCTTCCCCTTGGCTCCCGAGTGTTTATTTCCCCTCATGAATCAGCTGCCCATTATTCTCAAGCATGCCTCGTTTATGAATTCACAGCTTCAGTGGCTGAGATGTACAGTCAGTTTTCAGGGTTTATCACCTATCCTTCAAGTGTTCTTACAGGTTCCTTTCTTTGACTCATATGCTCTTTAATTTTACATCATGGAAAAAATTAGACATGACCCCAGAGAATGAAGACTGCCATCTCATCCCTGGCTCAGCATCCTGCTGGCAGAACAAAAGAGGACTCTGTTCTCCTTGTATCTACTTTTATATAACCGTCTGCAGCAGTTTCCCCCAGATCCACAAGGCACACAGCTCAGCTCAGCTCCTCCACAACAGATCCAGCTGTGGTCCATCGTGTGCCTGCCCTGGAGAAACAGCAGTGACTTAAAGGGACAAAAATGCCTGCCCTCACTGAGCTTCCCTTCTGGGAACTCAGGAATAAAGCTAATGGAAGCATCACCATTAATTTCAGCTGCTAATGGTTCAGAACTATCCTTCAAGGGCTTTTTGTTAATGTCTTCCTTTAAACCATAATGATTTAAAAAGGTAATAAATTCTATTCTCTCTACTTTTCTGTATATTTGAAAATTGTAATAACAAAATAATTTTAAGTGCCTAGATGGGGCCATTGCCTCGGTGCCTACCTGCAAGAATGGACTAGGGAGCTCAGGACACCAACTCTGTGAGGTTCTTGAATATTAACAGGAGCTTTTAAAGGATGCATTCTACAAATCAGGACATGAGTCGAATTAAGGAAGTCAGGAGAGTTTAGAGGGCCTCAGAAGGCTGCAAAAATGTTTCCTTCCAGTCATGCTGGCCCTTGCAGTTCATCTTATCCCTCCAGGACAAGAACAGTCTAGGTCAAGTGTCTGGGGCTGAGGTCAACTCTGTTTCCCATTGACATTCCCTTGGCCAGCTTTTCCTACTCTGCTGGAAAGAGAACAGCAAGGTCCCCCTCTGTCACCACCATGGGTGACAACCAGGTGAGAAAACAAGAGTGGTTATTTATGAAGGAGGTCATGGCCCCAGGGGGCCAGCGAACCCCTCTACTCCCACCTCCCACCATCCCCTCATTGGGAAAATATACAGACTCACAGGATCCAGGCCCTTCCCCTTGGCTCCTGAGTGTTTATTTCCCCTCATGAATCAGCTGCCCATTATTCTCAAGCATGCCTCGTTTATGAATTCACAGCTTCAGTGGCTGAGATGTACAGTCAGTTTTCAGGGTTTATCACCTATCCTTCAAGTGTTCTTACAGGTTCCTTTCTTTGACTCATATGCTCTTTAATTTTACATCATGGAAAAAATTAGACATGACCCCAGAGAATGAAGACTGCCATCTCATCCCTGGCTCAGCATCCTGCTGGCAGAACAAAAGAGGACTCTGTTCTCCTTGTATCTACTTTTATATAACCGTCTGCAGCAGTTTCCCCCAGATCCACAAGGCACACAGCTCAGCTCAGCTCCTCCACAACAGATCCAGCTGTGGTCCATCGTGTGCCTGCCCTGGAGAAACAGCAGTGACTTAAAGGGACAAAAATGCCTGCCCTCACTGAGCTTCCCTTCTGGGAACTCAGGGAATAAAGCTAATGGAAGCATCACCATTAATTTCAGCTGCTAATGGTTCAGAACTATCCTTCAAGGGCTTTTTGTTAATGTCTTCCTTTAAACCATAATGATTTAAAAAGGTAATAAATTCTATTCTCTCTACTTTTCTGTATATTTGAAAATTGTAATAACAAAATAATTTTAAGTAATACAGACACCTGTGTCCGCTCCACCTGTGCCTGTTAACAAGGGAAGACTGTTTCCCCTCCTTTGTCCTGCATGGGCTTCCAGAGTGAGCCTGCGCCTGTGTGAGCATATTTCTGAGCCTGCTTGGTTTCCTACCTGTGATTCTTAAGATGCTGGCCCCTTGGATATGACTGCAGGCTGAGCCCCATCCCCACTGCCCCACTGCAGGTGACCTGGGTGGAAGAGGTAGGGAGCCTCTGCTCCATGAGAATTTGGCTGGTGCCTGAGACCTGGCCCAGCGTTGAGAAGACCAATGTAAGCTCCTCCCCCACTGTCTGGATACGGTCTGAACACAGAACGATCAGCTCCTTGAGCCAGGTTTTCTTTTTGGTGATGGGTGTGTGACACTCTGCCTGGTCTCATGAAGGTCATTGTGGGGTCAAGTGGGTTGGGACAGAGTTTTACGTGCAGTGCCTTTGTGTGGCAGAAAATGGCCCTAGATCAAAGGTGCTCATCCTTGGTAGTATATTAGAATCAACTGGGGGAAAAAAAAATATATGCACTGTATATATGTGTGTGTATGTGTGTGTGTACACATTTATGTATATACATATACACACACCTCGATGCCCGACCTGGGTCAATTAAGTCCCCCTCCCTGGAGCAGGAGCCCAGCACTGGCAGTTACAAAGCTGTCCAGGTGGTCCCAAGAGGCATCTGGGCTGTGGGCCAGGACCCAGGACTACAGGGGCCCTGGGCAGTTTGTAGAGGAGCTAGCATAGTCAGGGATGGAGATTAAATTGCCATGGAGCTGTTTTAGCAAAGTCTCAGCAGTTTCCCCAGATCCACAAGGCACACAGCTCAGCTCAGCTCCTCCACAACAGATCCAGCTGTGGTCCATCGTGTGCCTGCCCTGGAGAAACAGCAGTGACTTAAAGGGACAAAAATGCCTGCCCTCACTGAGCTTCCCTTCTGGGAACTCAGGGAATAAAGCTAATGGAAGCATCACCATTAATTTCAGCTGCTAATGGTTCAGAACTATCCTTCAAGGGCTTTTTGTTAATGTCTTCCTTTAAACCATAATGATTTAAAAAGGTAATAAATTCTATTCTCTCTACTTTTCTGTATATTTGAAAATTGTAATAACAAAATAATTTTAAGTAATACAGACACCTGTGTCCGCTCCACCTGTGCCTGTTAACAAGGGAAGACTGTTTCCCCTCCTTTGTCCTGCATGGGCTTCCAGAGTGAGCCTGCGCCTGTGTGAGCATATTTCTGAGCCTGCTTGGTTTCCTACCTGTGATTCTTAAGATGCTGGCCCCTTGGATATGACTGCAGGCTGAGCCCCATCCCCACTGCCCCACTGCAGGTGACCTGGGTGGAAGAGGTAGGGAGCCTCTGCTCCATGAGAATTTGGCTGGTGCCTGAGACCTGGCCCAGCGTTGAGAAGACCAATGTAAGCTCCTCCCCCACTGTCTGGATACGGTCTGAACACAGAACGATCAGCTCCTTGAGCCAGGTTTTCTTTTTGGTGATGGGTGTGTGACACTCTGCCTGGTCTCATGAAGGTCATTGTGGGGTCAAGTGGGTTGGGACAGAGTTTTACGTGCAGTGCCTTTGTGTGGCAGAAAATGGCCCTAGATCAAAGGTGCTCATCCTTGGTAGTATATTAGAATCAACTGGGGGAAAAAAAAATATATGCACTGTATATATGTGTGTGTATGTGTGTGTGTACACATTTATGTATATACATATACACACACCTCGATGCCCGACCTGGGTCAATTAAGTCCCCCTCCCTGGAGCAGGAGCCCAGCACTGGCAGTTACAAAGCTGTCCAGGTGGTCCCAAGAGGCATCTGGGCTGTGGGCCAGGACCCAGGACTACAGGGGCCCTGGGCAGTTTGTAGAGGAGCTAGCATAGTCAGGGATGGAGATTAAATTGCCATGGGTGAGCTGTTTTTGCAATGCCAGTTTAGGGTGACATGGTTGTCACAAGGTTTGTGTTTCATGGAAATTTGGACCCAAAGGGTTCCCCGAGGATGTGAAACCAGGCACTGCTCATGGTTGTGGGTAGGTATGACTGGAAGGGGCTGGATACTGGTAACAGACAGAGGGACATTAAGCTTGCCGTAAACTGACTGAGTATTTTGCCCCAAATGGGTTGTACTCTGATAGAAGCAGTCAGAAATTACACACATACACACACACACACCTCACACGCCTCACACAGATTGCTACAAAAAGTTTACCTCCTAGCTGATTAGATTTTGAGCCCTTTGGTGTTTTCATTTGTCCTTTAATACAGTGTTCGAATATTTTACTGAGTAGGCATTCCTTTATAAAAATTATAAAATTTTAAAAAGATGGTTGATGGAGAAGAAAGATAGGGCACAGAGAGAGGCAGAGGGGAGAGACAATGTATCATTTGTCCAGATAGCTCTGCTGGTGTCTCACTCCTTGCAAAGCAAACAGGAATTTCTTAGGAAACGCTCGTACGCTAGCGAGTCATCCAGCCTGGTCCCTGGCGATGGCCTTCAGTCCTCATCTTGAGTGTCCTTCCCACATGCCAGTATGTCCTGATCTCTGCTCCCAGGCTTTCTGAACAGTGGTTACTGGGACCTTTCCTGAACTTGGCCAAGGCAAGGGCCTGTTTCTATGTAAACCTAGAACATAGAGGGCTCGCAGAGGGTATCTGCTCAGGCCTCTCTCTGGAGCACTGGGAGTCCAGGCACACACTCCCTCTGTTGGAAGGAGGCCGTCACTGGGCACAGGCTTGAATTCCCTTGCGCCCCTTAAAATCACCCCTCCTAGCCAAAAGTAGGGAAGGCAGAGATGCTATCAACCAACCCATACAATCTGATAGCATGACAAAGTGGCAGTAATCATCTTGTCGAGAAGGTGCCCTAAATAGTTTTTTTTTTTTTAAAGATTTATTTTTTTATTTATTTGGGGCGGGGGTGGGGTGGGGGAGGGAGGGGAGCGGGCGGGCCACTTCTATTGGTCCTTCATTTCTCCATTTTCATCCGTCTTTGTTCTTTGGCTCCTGTGGGCCTCCCATCGCGGTGGGTAAGAACACCGCCTTGCAGTGCAAGGGGCGCCAATTCAATCCCTGGCCTGGGAAGATCCCACGTGCCGTGGAGCGGCTGGACCGATGTGTCCAATCACTGAGCCAAAGCTCTGGAACCCAAATGGTTTTATTTAATTATTGTCGGTGACTTTTTTGTGATTGACTGGTTGATAGAAAGGAAAGAAAGTGCAGTAGCTTTGTTATTATCTGTCAGTATGTTCTATAAACTCAAAAAAAAAATTTTTTTTTAAATACACCATTGACCATTGCCCTGTAAACAGTGACGAGGCCCCCTTTCAAGGAGAATTGTCTACAGCTGTGTCAACAGCAGTTGCATGTTCCCTACCCAGCAGTGTGACTGCCCCAGACAGCTTGAGAAACAGATATAAAAATCCCTGCGTCCAGTCCGAGAGTGGCAATGGGCTTCTCCTGTCTCCCTCGGGGTCAGAATCCAATCAGGTGGTGAAGACCCAGGCTCCCATTTTGCCTGTAGCTGCCCAGAAGGTTGAACAAGATGGGCAGAACACAGGGTCTGCAGGATAGGACCCCTGACTCTTCACCCCAATCAAGGGCACGCTGATACAAGGAATCCTGTGCAGAAGTGGCTTCTTCATGCCACATTTGGTTCCTGTGGCTGGGCTTTTCAACCCCACTGAGATGGTAATTCTTACAGGGTCTTGAGCAGGACCTAACTTGGCCAAGGCAAGGGCCTGTTTCTATGTAAACCTAGAACATAGAGGGCTCGCAGAGGGTATCTGCTCAGGCCTCTCTCTGGAGCACTGGGAGTCCAGGCACACACTCCCTCTGTTGGAAGGAGGCCGTCACTGGGCACAGGCTTGAATTCCCTTGCGCCCCTTAAAATCACCCCTCCTAGCCAAAAGTAGGGAAGGCAGAGATGCTATCAACCAACCCATACAATCTGATAGCATGACAAAGTGGCAGTAATCATCTTGTCGAGAAGGTGCCCTAAATAGTTTTTTTTTTTTTTAAAGATTTATTTATTTATTTATTTTGGGCGGGGGTCGGGTTGGGGAGGGAGGGGAGCGGGCGGGCCAATTCTATTGGTCCTTCATTTCTCCATTTTCATCCGTCTTTGTTCTTTGGCTCCTGTGGGCCTCCCATCGCGGTGGGTAAGAACACCGCCTTGCAGTGCAAGGGGCGCCAATTCAATCCCTGGCCTGGGAAGATCCCACGTGCCGTGGAGCGGCTGGACCGATGTGTCCAATCACTGAGCCAAAGCTCTGGAACCCAAATGGTTTTATTTAATTATTGTCGGTGACTTTTTTGTGATTGACTGGTTGATAGAAAGGAAAGAAAGTGCAGTAGCTTTGTTATTATCTGTCAGTATGTTCTATAAACTCAAAAAAATTTTTTAAATACACCATTGACCATTGCCCTGTAAACAGTGACGAGGCCCCCTTTCAAGGAGAATTGTCTACAGCTGTGTCAACAGCAGTTGCATGTTCCCTACCCAGCAGTGTGACTGCCCCAGACAGCTTGAGAAACAGATATAAAAATCCCTGCGTCCAGTCCGAGAGTGGCAATGGGCTTCTCCTGTCTCCCTCGGGGTCAGAATCCAATCAGGTGGTGAAGACCCAGGCTCCCATTTTGCCTGTAGCTGCCCAGAAGGTTGAACAAGATGGGCAGAACACAGGGTCTGCAGGATAGGACCCCTGACTCTTCACCCCAATCAAGGGCACGCTGATACAAGGAATCCTGTGCAGAAGTGGCTTTCTCTTCATGCCACATTTGGTTCCTGTGGCTGGGCTTTTCAACCCCACTGAGATGGTACCATCTCATTCCTTCTGGGTGACTGCAGTTAAGCAGTAGCAAATTAAGAGAGGACCCAGTTCAAGTGCAGACTCTGTTACCTTGAGCAAACTTGGGTCTTGAACCTTTATCTCTGAAATGGGAATAACCCATGGGAGGACAGTTTCCTCTGGAGGTCCATGGGAGGATTCCATGAGCTGAGCCAAGTGGAGGTGCCTGCAGCTGGTAAATCTCAGGGCAGCTCAAGGTGGTTTTGATATGTCAACAAACTTACTCCCTGTTCTACCCCATCTTCTGTTGTCCATGCAACCCTGGCTGCCACGTTTTTGTAGTGCTCCTCCTGACTCAAGGACTTCCCTGGTGGCTCAGATGGTAAAGAGTCTGCTTGCAATGCAGGAGACTGGGGTTCAATCCCTGGGACCAGAAGATCCCCTGGAGAAGGAAATGACAAACCACTCTAGTATTCTTGCCTGGAAAATCCTATGAATGGAGGAACCTGATGGACTACAGTCCATGGGGTCACACAGAGTCAGACACGACTGAGTGACTAAAGTTTTCCTGACTCAGGAATGCCCAAGGGGAGGCTTTACTGGGTTAGAGGCACAGAGAGATGGTACCAGACTACTTGTTTACATGCTTCTTATTGGCCTTGTCACAATAGTGTGTCAGCTCCATGAAGGCAGATCATGTGTACATTGCTATCACTCAGCAGCCAGCTTGGCACCTAACACAGTGACGAGGCCCCTTTCAGGGAGAATTGTCTACAGCTGTGTCAACAGCAGTTGCACGTTCCCTACCCAGCAGTGTGACTGCCCCAGACAGCTTGAGAAACAGATATAAAAATCCCTGCGTCCAGTCCGAGAGTGGCAATGGGCTTCTCCTGTCTCCCTCGGGGTCAGAATCCAATCAGGTGGTGAAGACCCAGGCTCCCATTTTGCCTGTAGCTGCCCAGAAGGTTGAACAAGATGGGCAGAACACAGGGTCTGCAGGATAGGACCCCTGACTCTTCACCCCAATCAAGGGCACGCTGATACAAGGAATCCTGTGCAGAAGTGGCTTTCTCTTCATGCCACATTTGGTTCCTGTGGCTGGGCTTTTCAACCCCACTGAGATGGTACCATCTCATTCCTTCTGGGTGACTGCAGTTAAGCAGTAGCAAATTAAGAGAGGACCCAGTTCAAGTGCAGACTCTGTTACCTTGAGCAAACTTGGGTCTTGAACCTTTATCTCTGAAATGGGAATAACCCATGGGAGGACAGTTTCCTCTGGAGGTCCATGGGAGGATTCCATGAGCTGAGCCAAGTGGAGGTGCCTGCAGCTGGTAAATCTCAGGGCAGCTCAAGGTGGTTTTGATATGTCAACAAACTTACTCCCTGTTCTACCCCATCTTCTGTTGTCCATGCAACCCTGGCTGCCACGTTTTTGTAGTGCTCCTCCTGACTCAAGGACTTCCCTGGTGGCTCAGATGGTAAAGAGTCTGCTTGCAATGCAGGAGACTGGGGTTCAATCCCTGGGACCAGAAGATCCCCTGGAGAAGGAAATGACAAACCACTCTAGTATTCTTGCCTGGAAAATCCTATGAATGGAGGAACCTGATGGACTACAGTCCATGGGGTCACACAGAGTCAGACACGACTGAGTGACTAAAGTTTTCCTGACTCAGGAATGCCCAAGGGGAGGCTTTACTGGGTTAGAGGCACAGAGAGATGGTACCAGACTACTTGTTTACATGCTTCTTATTGGCCTTGTCACAATAGTGTGTCAGCTCCATGAAGGCAGATCATGTGTACATTGCTATCACTCAGCAGCTAGCATGGCACCTAGACACATCCCCTTACCAACATTACAGATCATCAGCATCATCTGAATACCACCAGTGACACACAGAATCAGCATATTATCAATTATATATAACAGAAAATAATTTCGATGATATAATGATGTCAATTACATAATACTATTATGTAATTAATATTAACATTCAATATTACTTATTAATACATCAATTTCATAAACTATACCCCCCACCTCCATTAAGGAAGAGCTCCTAGGTCCAAGAGAGAACTTTGTATCAGCTGTGCTTGAAGGGTTGCTGCCCTTTGCTACTTGTCGCTGGAACACTGAACTGCAGACTTTCCTGCTTTATAGCACCCTATTGGTTCACAGCCCAATCAATCACTGGGCTTGCCCCCCCCCCCAATGTCTGACTGAGCTGGATGCTACACTTTACTTCTCATGGAAATCTTGAAGCTTTCAGAGCATCCCTAGGAGCCTTTCCTTCTCTCTTAGTAATTTTTTGATGAACACCATAGAACCTTCCTACTCTGTGAGGATTGCCCAAAGCCTTATTTTTTAAACCTGTGCTGATCTTGACCCCATGTATGTTGAAAGATGGGTTCTCCTGCTGGAGAACCTGCTACACCTGGGAGGTGGGGTCGGAAATTCCATCAAGACTTCCTTTAGTTGAAGCTCCGCCCTCAGACTTTATCTCAGAATTTCTTTCTTCCTGTAGGAAGCTCTGGGAGCCAGATCCATTGGACCTAGCATGAAATGGGAGGCATTGTGCCTGCCTGGAATATAGTAAGTGTGCATCATATTTTTGTTGAATGGTGAAATACATAGTAAATGTGATTTGTTCTTTCCAGAACATGGTACTCAATAGGAAGGTGATAGAGCATGTCAGAAATAGGAAAAATGAGGTTGAGGCTGGGCCTGGAGTAAGAGGAGTCAGGAGACTACCTGTTGGAAATCACAGGGGACAGCAAGGAGCTGGGGACAGAGCCAGACGTCAATCAACTGGAGACCAGGGCTCAGTGAACTAGCTCTTTTTGTGTCCTGTGTCTCTGTTCCTTTTATTTTCTTATAATTTTTAGTACATTTCCTTGCAAAAATGCCTTCATTCTGTGATCTCAGGTCTAGGAGCTGTGATGAGGCAAAGGCAAAGGAGAGGCGGGAGCCCTGTGTGGGAAGGGCTGTGACCACCTGGCCCTCTCTGTCCAGACAGCCCTGTGCTTCGCCTGGCAACAAACCTGCTGTGTAGTTAAGGTGAGCTACAGAGAGTTTATTGAAGCTGGTGGGGAGTAAACACTCAAAGGGAGCTCACCAGGACAGCTCTCCCCTCCTTTGCCAGTGGACAGCCCCTGGACCAGCAGTTTCTGCAGCAGGAAATGACAGCCAGGATTCTCTGGGTGGGGTGGGCGTTTCTTAAATACAGGGTTCAAGATGAGAGCAAAAGAGCCATTGCTACCCAGGACGTCTCAGGGTCATTTCTCCCATGTAGTTGGCTGAATAATGGCTTTCAAAGACATACAGTTCTAACCACTGGAAATTTGCATTGTCAAAGGGTTTGTGTAGATGTGATTGATGAAATGAAGGATTTTGAGACAATTGAGCCCTAAATGCAATCACATGGGAAATTAGAAATGGGAGGCTGAAGGAGATTTGACACCAATGAAAGAGGAGGAGCAGTGTGAACAGAGAGGTGGGGAGCAGGGGCTGCAGCCACCAGACCACAAATGCCAGCAGCCATGGGAAGATGTAGCGAGAGAGTCCCCCTTCGAGCCTGCAGGCAGATCATGGCCTTTGGACACCTTAATTGAGACCCAGTGGTACTGGTTTCGGGTTTTTGGCCTCCAGGAGAAAACCTTTCTGTTGTTTCAGCCATGGGAAACCAGGACGATGGGTTCATTTGAGACCAAATTACAAGTTTCTTGAAGGCTTGTGACTCTGTCTGATTTGTTCCATGTTTAATGTCTGGTCCCCAAATGATCCTGGGCCTTGGTACACACTCAGTAAATATTTGTGGAATAAATGTTGGACGTTCATGAATCTCCAAGTGGAGGGCAATAATTTGTGGTGCTTCCCAAACGTATTTATTAAAAGAACCCTTTTTCAAGAAACAGCTTTGGGGACAAGGGTTGTTCACTTTGGGAAATACCGATTGCTTTTCTGCTGAATCTTCAGAGAGATGTGGAAGGAGGCACTGAAATAGTACATTGTATGCACCTGGCTCCTCGGCGGGTGACCACGTTTTCCCCCTGGGAATGGCCAGCCTTTTACAGAGTGGCCCATAGTCGGTGGGTGATGGGAGAGGCTTGTGGCTGTGGATCTCAGATTGTGAGGAAAATATTTATGGGAGTGAACGGCTCCGATCACACATTTGTATTAACAAAAACGTGATGCTTTGAAATGTTTAAATGCTACACAGGCACTATTTATAGATCCTCCGTTGAAAAGGAAAGGCAGTCAGAAATGTCATGCTTGCTCAGCTTTACAGTAATAACACTATTTACTGCAGGGATACAAATAGGAATGCTAGCAATATTTAGAAATGGCATCCAGCTTCCTGTTTCCAGTGCATACTAACGCAGTGTTTTGTGTGTCAACTGCAAATTATCAATTACGGCTCTCCTGAAGGGGCTGGCTTCCTATCTGTGCCCAAGAATGAGAGAAGACCTTACTCTCTTTGCCATCTCAGCATGTTTATTTCAGACTTTAAAAAAAAAAAAAAAAAAACGCCGCAGTGATAGTACTCAATTTGTGGGCACTTTGGTTGCTGGGGTGGTGGTGGGTGCCCCTCTTTCTCACAATGACACACAGTGAGGGGGAACTGCTTCCTCTGGGCATATGTTGTTTGGAATCTACTGACAAGGTGCACTCCTGGGTTTCCCCACAAAGCTAAGAACAGAAGCAGCATATGACCCAGCAATCCCACTATTAGGCTTACACCCTAATGAAATCAAAATTGAAAGAGACACCTGTACTCCAATGTTCACTGCAGGACATTAGACAATAGCTAGACCATGGAAACAGCCTAAATGTCCATCGACAAATGAATGGATAAAGAAGGTCTGGTACATATACACAATGGAATACTTCTCAGCTGCAAAAAAAAAAAAAAAAATGTAGAAGAATCAGTCCTAATGAAGTAGATGGATCTAGAACCTATTATACAAAGGGAAGTGAGTCAAAAAAGAAAGACAAACACAGTATAGTAATACATATATATGGGACCTAGTAAGTTCATACTGATAAACACACATGCAGGGCATCGATGGAAAAATAATCATACAGAACAGACTTATGGACATTGGGGAGAGGGAAGAGTGGGTGAGAAATATGGAAAGGGTAACATGGAACCCTATACTACCATATATAAAAGAGAGAACTATTGTCAATGCACTGTGGGACTCAGGGATCTTACATGGGGACTATGCAATGACCTGGAGGAGTCGGATGGGGTAGGGGGTGGGGAAATGGGATTATACATATCTGTAAACAACAAAACTCTGTAAAAGCAAAAAAAAGATGAACTCCTGGGAAGAAGGTTAAGAAACAGGGATGAACGGTGAATGATCTGGACAAAAGGTAGGCGTTCGTGGTGGTGAAAGCAATTCCAGTGTCTGTTTAAGAAAGATTTTGTTGTTCTTGTTCAGGGGAGTTGTTTTTCTCCCAAGAAAATGTAATGGTATAAACATATTCTAAGAGGCTCTGTAAGAGAGGGAATTACATACCCAGATGGAAGGAGGTTGCTGAGAAGCAGAATTCTATTTAAATGATTAGCAATGAAAGGTCAAACTTGAGAAGTCAAAAAGATGTCTAAGAGAGCTTTTTCACTCTGAGCTCACAGGATTCAAAGAATGAACATTGTTGTCATGTTTGTCTTCCTCTCCAATAGTTTAGAACACTTAGTTATGTTCTGTGATCAAGGTCAATCACAATAATAGACAAGGTAGCTTGCATTCTTCCCGGGGGCTCAGTTGGTGAAGTCTATCCCTAGGAAAGAACAGTGTTCTCAATAGATGATGGAGTAGATGGTGGAGTGTTCTGCTAGGTAACTCTTCTCTTTTAAGATGACTGATTTACCAGTGAAAATCTAGAAACTCTTAAGTGAGTGTATAAAAGCTTGAGAGAGAAAGAGATGAACCTTCTTCAGAGCTAAACACTTTAAACGTATGAGAAAACCTTATTCAACACACATTGTCGATAGCAGGAAAACCATTAAAGTTGCTGTCTCTCCAATAAAGAAGAATAACAAGAATCACAGCCAGGGGATAGCCAACCTTCATTCTCAGATGGAGAGAACGAACCCTGAACCTGGTTGCAGTTTAAAAAACACAAAAGTAGTGATTGCTTTAAACAGAACAATCTAGAACAAACTAGAAGCTGAGAGGGGCAGGAGTAGGAGTGGGGTAGGGTGGAGAGACAGCGCTCCAAAATATTGAGTTGTTCAAATGAAAGATAAGCTGGAAAATCAAGTGTTAAAGAAAGATTTAACTCTCCGGGAATATCATGAAAGAAAAAAAAAATGCAAGGGACCTCGTTGAAAGTATGGTTCTCCAAAACTGACAATGAGGCGGCTCATGGCCAATGGTTAGTAATTGACAGGCATGGCTGATGCTCTTACTCCTAAGGAAACAATTGGAGCCCCAGACCATCATTTCAGCTGTGAGAGAATAGAGTTTCCAGAAAGGATTAAAGAGCTGAGGCTGGAAGCTGAAACAGTGTTGAGTGTGCACTTGATTTCATAGGTATTTAAAGTATTCCACATCTCATTCCAAAAAAGAATCTCTGCTGTGTGGGGCAGTTACATAACGGGCAAGCTATAAATAAAGAAAGAATTAGTTCAATCGATGTGCAACTAAACGAACAGAGCTCGGGATAACGGAACCCTCACTAGAGGTCAACCCCTTGACACCCTCAGCAACTCTTCCAGGGTCTCAGGTTTTAGGAGAGGAGTTCTCCGGGGCACAGCTGTAGTCTTGAGTTCTGAAGTCTGTGCTCCTCCCAGCAGGGAAGGGCCCACGGAGTCTGACAAGCAAAGAAAAGCAACCAGCTCCTAACTAAAATTCCCAGGACCGAGAATGCCACGGTGTAGTCTCTCTCAGTGTTCATTGTGAGATAAATACAAGTCATTATTCTGCTCATGTTCTTATTTGAAATGTCATCAAGACTGGCGATTTTCTGCTCTGAAAAAGTGCTTTAGATTAGGATGTGATCAAATGTAGCAGTTCAGAGAGGAATCTTTCCAAAGGCAGTGGAAAACTACCGTGTTCCTAAAAAGAAAAGAGGGGGAAAAGTAGACAGAAAAAAAAAAAAAAGAGGAGATCCTTGTAGATTATCTACTAGATTGGAGAGCAGAAAACTCTTCATAGAACCCCGAACCTTATGCCTCATCTTCAAGTAGCATTTCCAGCATCAGGGCAGTAAACAATCAGCATCAATGAGAGAAAAGCACAAAAATTTTAAAAAATGAGTTGTCTCTGATATACAAGCTGTAAGGAATTGAAAAGGGAGAGAGGACAGTGAAAACTTTAAAGTGTCAGATTTTTCTCAACAGTTACTAATATATATTTATAAAACTATGAATATCTGTAGAAACTTAAATATGACTCCTGAGTGAAGAGACAAGAAAAGAAATATGAGCAAAAATAGATAGTAAGAAAAATAAAAATGGGGGCCCCTGACAATGAGGCGGCTCATGGCCAATGGTTAGTAATTGACAGGCATGGCTGATGCTCTTACTCCTAAGGAAACAATTGGAGCCCCAGACCATCATTTCAACTGTGAGAGAATAGAGTTTCCAGAAAGGATTAAAGAGCTGAGGCTGGAAGCTGAAACAGTGTTGAGTGTGCACTTGATTTCATAGGTATTTAAAGTATTCCACATCTCATTCCAAAAAAGAATCTCTGCTGTGTGGGGCAGTTACATAACGGGCAAGCTATAAATAAAGAAAGAATTAGTTCAATCGATGTGCAACTAAACGAACAGAGCTCGGGATAACGGAACCCTCACTAGAGGTCAACCCCTTGACACCCTCAGCAACTCTTCCAGGGTCTCAGGTTTTAGGAGAGGAGTTCTCCGGGGCACAGCTGTAGTCTTGAGTTCTGAAGTCTGTGCTCCTCCCAGCAGGGAAGGGCCCACGGAGTCTGACAAGCAAAGAAAAGCAACCAGCTCCTAACTAAAATTCCCAGGACCGAGAATGCCACGGTGTAGTCTCTCTCAGTGTTCATTGTGAGATAAATACAAGTCATTATTCTGCTCATGTTCTTATTTGAAATGTCATCAAGACTGGCGATTTTCTGCTCTGAAAAAGTGCTTTAGATTAGGATGTGATCAAATGTAGCAGTTCAGAGAGGAACCTTTCCAAAGGCAGTGGAAAACTACCGTGTTCCTAAAAAGAAAAGAGGGGGAAAAGTAGACAGAAAAAAAAAAAAAAGAGGAGATCCTTGTAGATTATCTACTAGATTGGAGAGCAGAAAACTCTTCATAGAACCCCGAACCTTATGCCTCATCTTCAAGTAGCATTTCCAGCATCAGGGCAGTAAACAATCAGCATCAATGAGAGAAAAGCACAAAAATTTTAAAAAATGAGTTGTCTCTGATATACAAGCTGTAAGGAATTGAAAAGGGAGAGAGGACAGTGAAAACTTTAAAGTGTCAGATTTTTCTCAACAGTTACTAATATATATTTATAAAACTATGAATATCTGTAGAAACTTAAATATGACTCCTGAGTGAAGAGACAAGAAAAGAAATATGAGCAAAAATAGATAGTAAGAAAAATAAAATATGATCACAAAGGTTTAAATATAACTGTTATAAGAAGATATGCCTATGGGTTACATTTCCCTATTTAAAAAATTTCAAGTTATATTTAAGAAAAAATCCAAGAATATTCCACTTAAAAGACAAAGAAAATTAGATGTGGAAAGAATAAAAATAATTTGTTGAGTCAGAAAAATATCAAACATGTTAGAAAGCAGAATACAAAGAAAAATGATGAAGGAATAAAAATGAATTTATGATATGACAGTGTAAGGCAATATAATCGTTGAACGTGTTAAGTTTTATATGAACTAAAACACATTGCAACAAAGTATGTGAAAGAAATTTAAAATTACAAGAGGAAGTTGAAATAAAAATTATAGCAGAAATTCTTAGTCATAACAATAGACAAAGTAGGGATAAAAAGAAGTAATTTGCAAACTACAATTAATAAGTGAATAATTGAAAGAAGAATTTTATGATGCAAATTAAAAGAAAAAACACAGAATATGGAAAGCTTTCACAGGAAAAAAATTTAACAGGAAATTTTAATAAAGGAAAAATACCTTAAATGTTAATATTTTATTTTAAAATTTAAAAATAGCAATACCAATGAAAGATTTTAAATATCACCTGGCCAGGGGAAAGATACAATAACAAATTATTGTAAAATATGGAAAACAAAGGCAGTACCTATCAAATCATTGAACTGAAAGGTAAGATATATTTAGAGAAAACACACTTTTTAAGAGATCTTTATTAATAAGAAAAGCAAAATTTCAAAAACTAGAAATATACTTCTAATAAAAGAACCAAGTAAAAACCTCCAAGTGAAAAAATCCATGCAGAAGTAAGCAAATGGGACAAGAAATATTCTCTGAAATACTATAGCAGATGTTTCTCACTTTGAAAGTAAAAAAAAATTTTTTTAATTTACTGGAAAATTCAATGAGAAAATAAGTTTAAACAGAAAAAATTTAAAAACAATTAAATGAGACTTAAAATCATTAGGGAATATCTTGTCCATTTACAGTGTTGATGCATTTCAATACTAAAGAAAAATGGATGATTTTACGAAAGTTACAGAATTTTAGATGATACAATAAGAGGTTGAGAATGTGGATAGACCAATTGCTAGGGAAGAAATGAAGACTGTTAGCCAAGAAATGGATTTCCTTGCTATAATGATACATAAATAAACTGTAAATTTTTTCAGATTTTCTAATAAAAATTAGTACATATCATAAAAAAATTAAGTTCAGTATTTCTTAGCTTATTCTAGCAGAAAAAAAGATAACCTGTTCTTAAACCTGATTATACTACAAAAAAATCTTTCTTTAAACAAAGTTCTTATAAATATGAAAATATCTGTAATTATAATATGATCTTATTTTTTTAAGTATTTTTAACACGAACAGGTAAAGTTTATCATAAAAACATGTCCAGTTTCATGCAAGTAAAATTGTGAATAAAATACACAATTTAAGTAACTTCGGGAACAAAATTCATATGGCCTTAATAAAAGATTAAAATATATGGTAAAATTCTATGCTTTTTTTGGTAAAAATTTAAGAAGAGAAATCAGAAAATATATTCTTTAACAAACCATATTTCTAAAACCTACCAGTTCATTACAGAGAAATGTTTGAAGCATTCTGTTCAAAAACAGGCAAAAACAAAGATGTTTTTTATTAAAATTATTTAGCATATCTTTGGAGAGTCTTGTTATCCTAACAATGCTTCCAAAATGCACTAACCAATCAATAAAATGAAAAACAGGATTTTAATTTGAACCTGAAGAAACTAAGGATTCTAACTAAAAGTACTGAAAATAAAAAGATAGTTCATGAAAATGTTCAGATGAAGATGAACTCCACAGATCTCCAAAGTCTTTCTAGTGAAAAGTCACAGGTAACTGGGAATCAATTTGAGACAGCCCCATTCATCACACTAGCAAAAATATATAATCTTTCAGAATCACCCTAACTCAAGACATGCAAACAAAACTAGAAAACACTAATTTTAAAAAGGCGATATACAGGGGAAAAAAAACTGTTCTACATTGGGTGATTGAATATAAAAAAGACTATATTTTCCCATTGTAAATTTTTAGATCTGATTTACCTTCGATTAAATCTATAAAAATACTTCCCAAAGTATAACAAAAATGGTTCCAGTTTTTGTCTCAAAAATAAATATGCATGATTGGTAAATACAATTTTAAACAGATTTGTCCTCATAAAATACTGAAAAAATGAAATAAAAGGCATGCTTATTGAAAATTTTCAGAAAGCATGTGATAGGATAAATTAGAAAATAAAAATCATTATGGTTTTGGTTTAAAAACAAAAACAAACTTAAACTCAACAGACAATGTAGGAGCAATCTCATATAAGAGCCTCATAAATGATAACTATTAACAAAGCAAATGGAGAGGTAGTGATTATTTAATAAATGCTTTGGGAATAATTTGAAATCAAAATGAAGGAAAAATTAACTCTGACCTAGACTTCATAATAAATAGTGAATGGGAGTAAATGGTAAATTAATAATGATAATAATAAAAGAAATCTAGGAGAAAACAGAATAGGACTGTGTGTGAAAATAATTCTGATGATTCAAGCAACAAAGGAAGTAGGTTGATATAATTTAATTTCTAAAAGTCTTCTATAGATAATAAAATATTAGAAATGAATGATAGACAAACGTTTCTTATTTAAAATAGATCAAAACTTTTTATAAGTTTATTAAAACAGAACCAAGCATCAGTGCTCAAGAGACAAATGTTTGAAGAAAATGGATGATTTAAATAAAATGAAACACCAATAGGAAATTAACCTCTGGTGAACCAACCACCTTTTCTAAAATCTAAAGAAATTCAAATTAAATCAATGTGTCATCATTTCACATCCATAAAACTAAAGTGAATGACAAAATTCACTGCTAGCTGGGCTTTGGGGAAACAGAGAACTCTTATATGTGGATGATAATAAGATTTGGTTTGTTTTCTCTGGTGACAAAAAGTCACAGGTAACTGGGAATCAATTTGAGACAGCCCCATTCATCACACTAGCAAAAATATATAATCTTTCAGAATCACCCTAACTCAAGACATGCAAACAAAACTAGAAAACACTAATTTTAAAAAGGCGATATACAGGGGAAAAAAAACTGTTCTACATTGGGTGATTGAATATAAAAAAGACTATATTTTCCCATTGTAAATTTTTAGATCTGATTTACCTTCGATTAAATCTATAAAAATACTTCCCAAAGTATAACAAAAATGGTTCCAGTTTTTGTCTCAAAAATAAATATGCATGATTGGTAAATACAATTTTAAACAGATTTGTCCTCATAAAATACTGAAAAAAAATAAAATAAAAGGCATGCTTATTGAAAATTTTCAGAAAGCATGTGATAGGATAAATTAGAAAATAAAAATCATTATGGTTTTGGTTTAAAAACAAAAACAAACTTAAACTCAACAGACAATGTAGGAGCAATCTCATATAAGAGCCTCATAAATGATAACTATTAACAAAGCAAATGGAGAGGTAGTGATTATTTAATAAATGCTTTGGGAATAATTTGAAATCAAAATGAAGGAAAAATTAACTCTGACCTAGACTTCATAATAAATAGTGAATGGGAGTAAATGGTAAATTAATAATGATAATAATAAAAGAAATCTAGGAGAAAACAGAATAGGACTGTGTGTGAAAATAATTCTGATGATTCAAGCAACAAAGGAAGTAGGTTGATATAATTTAATTTCTAAAAGTCTTCTATAGATAATAAAATATTAGAAATGAATGATAGACAAACGTTTCTTATTTAAAATAGATCAAAACTTTTTATAAGTTTATTAAAACAGAACCAAGCATCAGTGCTCAAGAGACAAATGTTTGAAGAAAATGGATGATTTAAATAAAATGAAACACCAATAGGAAATTAACCTCTGGTGAACCAACCACCTTTTCTAAAATCTAAAGAAATTCAAATTAAATCAATGTGTCATCATTTCACATCCATAAAACTAAAGTGAATGACAAAATTCACTGCTAGCTGGGCTTTGGGGAAACAGAGAACTCTTATATGTGGATGATAATAAGATTTGGTTTGTTTTCTCTGGGAAAAAAATACCTTGACAATGTATATCACAAACAAAAAATTCTCCCACTCAGAAAAATTTACCTCTCAGAATTTATCCTAGTTAAATTAATTTTTTAAACAATCATGTGCAATTGTTTAAATTTTTTAAACATTGAAAACAGTTTAATTGTATAGGTACAGGGAATAGTTAATGTTGAAACGAACTCTCATGGTGATTAGGTCTGGACTGAGTGAGTATCCCACCAAACCACACAGGATGTTGTATGATAAAAGAATTATTCTACTGAAGAAAGTTTGAAAGTTACTCCTTTCCAAGAAAACAGAAAAATTTACAGGTGATTGCATATATTAAAAAAAAATTGTAAAAAACAAAAGTGAAAAAGGAGAACATGAAAGTATATAAAAATATACATACCTATGGATAATGGTGTGAAATCTATTAATAGAGGGATAAAAGTCAGAAAAAAAGCTTAATATACTTGAAGATTTAATCAAGTGAGGTGGAGAGTGTTTAAAATTGTTTTACTAGTAAATAAAATTTAAAAAAAAATAAAAATCTTAGGCTGGAAAATAGAAAAGGAAAAAATGTCTGCCTAAAGCCTGAGCCATACAGAAATCATGTGATTTTTGGTGGTCATTTTTCAGATCACATCTTAACAAGACCGGTACTGAAATCAGAAGTACATTTACCATATTAGGGAGGACAAAGCAAAAAAAAATTATCTCAGATCAAAGATCTTTTGTACCTCTCTAATTCAATCCCTGGGGGCCTTTTTACTTGAGCAAAAATTGTTCAAAGAAGAATTATGTGTTACTCAAGCAATCTGAAAGCCAAATCTCTTTTGACTTATTGATCCAATGTCTGTATTGTTATTTCTGGTATCAATTAACATAATATTTAGTTAAATATCTTTGTGATATTTTGTTTTAAAAATAAAACAAAAACATTTCAATCAATAACAGAGACATTCTACTTTCTTATTAAAGTTCTGTGTGTTGTAAAAATATATTTTAAGTATTTGTATACTTTTTAATAACAGATTGTTTAGGATAAATGGAAACTTTAAAAAACAAACACCATTCAAACTTTTTATTCTTAGAGCATCTACAACATTGCCATACAACATCTCTGTGTATTTTAACCCCCTACTTTCAGAAAGGGAAAACAAAATTTTATGTTCTTTTCAGAAGGGTCATTTGAATGGAAACTCTCTCTGAAATTACTTCTTTATTCTCTTTGCATTTGGACATGATACTTTCATATCAGAAAAGTCACAGATCTGACAGAGAGGCTTCGTTTTTGGAAAAGCACCTTGGGAGAATCCTCAGGACCTGAGGCTAGAAGTCCTTGAGGTGAGTTGCTATTTTGTCCAGATTTCTGGGGACCCTGACGACCATGTGCGCCCCACCAATTTCACACATTAGTTCTGAGGCTCAGAACAAATTTTTTAAAACTAGGTAACACATGTCAAAATTCTGGTGCTACACAAATCGAAGTTACTGCTTTACTAGTACCTGAAGACAATATATTTTTGATTTTAAAATTTTAGTGTAGTTCAAGAATTGAGCACGCAGTCTAAAGTCTCACCGTGTTCTGGGCAATAGCGTTGTCCATCCGTCCTGTCCTCTCATCCTGCACCCCCAAGAGAGAAGGCACATTCTCTGAGAGAAAGCACAACCCCCTTCTACTGCCTGCTGGCCTCCTAGGCAGATCCCAGAATTCTCAGCACTCCCCAGTCTCCACTGGCTTCAGGTGGAGTTCTGTGGCAAGGCAATTTTGCTTTAGAAAGACCTTACCTCTTCCTGCCCATCTTTGAGTTGTATTTACACCTTCAGTGTTTCCTCTTCCTTTTGTCCCAGACTGCTCCACCTCTGACCCTCATAGTTTCACTAGAGATGCATCTCAAAGAATGAATGATGCTGTCCCTGAGGGAGTGGGTGAGGAAAAGCATTTCATGGCCAAAGGAAAGACAGGAGCAAAGATAAAGAAACTGGAAAGTGAGGACTCAGGGGAACTGAGACAGGAGCTGAAAGAAAAAAAGAACTGGAAGTGAGGACTCTTAAATTTGATTTTTTTAAAAACAAAAACATTTCAATCAATAACAGAGACATTCTACTTTCTTATTAAAGTTCTGTGTGTTGTAAAAATATATTTTAAGTATTTGTATACTTTTTAATAACAGATTGTTTAGGATAAATGGAAACTTTAAAAAACAAACACCATTCAAACTTTTTATTCTTAGAGCATCTACAACATTGCCATACAACATCTCTGTGTATTTTAACCCCCTACTTTCAGAAAGGGAAAACAAAATTTTATGTTCTTTTCAGAAGGGTCATTTGAATGGAAACTCTCTCTGAAATTACTTCTTTATTCTCTTTGCATTTGGACATGATACTTTCATATCAGAAAAGTCACAGATCTGACAGAGAGGCTTCGTTTTTGGAAAAGCACCTTGGGAGAATCCTCAGGACCTGAGGCTAGAAGTCCTTGAGGTGAGTTGCTATTTTGTCCAGATTTCTGGGGACCCTGACGACCATGTGCGCCCTACCAATTTCACACATTAGTTCTGAGGCTCAGAACAAATTTTTTAAAAAACTAGGTAACACATGTCAAAATTCTGGTGCTACACAAATCGAAGTTACTGCTTTACTAGTACCTGAAGACAATATATTTTTGATTTTAAAATTTTAGTGTAGTTCAAGAATTGAGCACGCAGTCTAAAGTCTCACCGTGTTCTGGGCAATAGCGTTGTCCATCCGTCCTGTCCTCTCATCCTGCACTCCCAAGAGAGAAGGCACATTCTCTGAGAGAAAGCACAACCCCCTTCTACTGCCTGCTGGCCTCCTAGGCAGATCCCAGAATTCTCAGCACTCCCCAGTCTCCACTGGCTTCAGGTGGAGTTCTGTGGCAAGGCAATTTTGCTTTAGAAAGACCTTACCTCTTCCTGCCCATCTTTGAGTTGTATTTACACCTTCAGTGTTTCCTCTTCCTTTTGTCCCAGACTGCTCCACCTCTGACCCTCATAGTTTCACTAGAGATGCATCTCAAAGAATGAATGATGCTGTCCCTGAGGGAGTGGGTGAGGAAAAGCATTTCATGGCCAAAGGAAAGACAGGAGCAAAGATAAAGAAACTGGAAAGTGAGGACTCAGGCTGGAAGGCTGATGAGCTCTGAGGCAGGACTGGAGGTGGTCTTCGATGGTGGGCAGGCAACACCACCCATAACTTCCAAGGCAAGCAGAGCCCTAAGGTTGTCTCCATCCAGGTTAGAGTGGCAGAGAATGGTTAATCATTCTAACGTACCAGATCTCTATTGATTTTTTAACCTATAAAAGTTACCTTTTTTTCTCTTTTCTGAACTAATACCATCCTTAGCCTAGTATTTTTAGAATTGCATCATTTCTATGGAATTTATTCTTATTAATTTCTAAGAAAGTTCATCAGTTCTCACTGTTGGTGAGGATGCAATAAAATCACAAAAATTCCTGAAAGGCAAATTAATAGTGTATGTGCATCAGGTGATATATTTTTTTTTAGTTCATATTCTTTGACCCAGTAATTTTGCTTTGAAGAATTTATCCTAAGGAAATAATGAAATGGTCATAAAATATATGACAAAAATGCCCACTGCAAAATTATTTAAAACTGGAAAAGTACTGAAAACACATTATATACCCAACAAGGCTTTGATTGGTTTAAATAAGTTAAGATTCACAGATAAGAATGGATTTTATCCACTGTTACCACATTCACTGGGAAAAGTCTGCTTCTGTACTGGGTGATGCTGGGTATGCATCTGCATGCACATCTCTATGACCAGGAAAAAAAAATGCACAAGTCATTGTTCACGTTCATCATCACTGCATGTGGAAATGACAGGTGGCTTTAATTTTATGTGGGTTTATAGGGTTTCCAGGTTTTCTTAAATAAGTATTTGTTGCTTTATTCGGGGAGGGGTTTGAAGAAATTGTCTTTTAAAACTTTCTTTTATTATAGTAAAATATACATACCATATTTTGCCATTTTGACTATTTTTAAGTGTACACGTTAGTGACATTAATTACATCCACATGCTATCTAATTATCATCACTATTTCCAAAGCCTCTGCATGTTCTCCAAACAGAAACTCTGTATCCTTGAAATAATAACTCCTTCTTCCCCTCTCCTCCCAGTCTCTGATAACCTCTAATCTGTTTTCCGACTCTGTGAATTTCCTTCTTTTAGGTATTTTACATAAGTAGACTCATGCAATATTTTTCCTTTTGTATCTGATGTATTTCACTTAGTATGTTTTCAAGGTTCATCCATGTTGCATTGTGTGTCAGGATTTCCTTCCTTTTAAAGGCTAAGGAATGTTGTATTGCTTATCCATTCATCTGTTGATGGAAATGTGGATTGTTTCCACCTTTCGGCCATTGTGAATAATGCTGGTATACAAACATTTGTTCAAGACCCCTGCTTTCGATTCTTTGGGTTTGTACCCACAGGGGTGTTGCTAACTTATATGATAATTCTGTGATTAATTTTTGAGGAAACTGCTACTTTTTTATCAGAAAAAAAGGCATTTTAAATCTCAATGGAACTCAGCTTTTAGTAATATAGCACAAGAAAGGACAATTTGATGCTGATATCTCTTAATTGTAAAATTGAATGCTTCAAAATGTTCTGGGTTTGACATGTGCCCACACCAGCTAGAAGCCTATGCCAGCTTTAGAAAATGTCAATATAAATTTAATTTATCCAAATATCCGTAAGAGCTCTACATACGCCAAGTATTTCAAGGCTAGACGCTAAAAGAAACTTTGTGAAAACTAACTCTTTTTGGAATGCTTCAAGTTGCAAAATCACCCCTGAGAAAACCACATCATTTACTTTATTGCAATCTTTTGCCAACACTTAGATCTTTTCCTCACATTTCCACACACGAAATTTTCAGTTCCAGGCAAACTCTAAGCTGTTTTCTTTCTATTTAGGTATCTAATTAAAAAAAAATCAGAATGTCACTTTTAAATTTTAGTCTAAAAGGAAATTCTGTTTAAGGAAATTTTTTTTAGGTAACTTGTCAGAAAAGCATGATTGATTGCTTATGACTTGAATAGTTTAACAATGAGAATCATGGAATTTAATAAAGTATACTGTTTTCTCACGGGTTTAAGACATCTACAAAGAATCCAATTCAAACATGATATTTAACCTTCCCAAAGTTTTCCAACAGAAATCTTTTCTAATTGACCTGGCAAATGAAGTAAATGAAGCAAATCTGGCCCACAGTTTTCAGGACAGGGATTATCTCCTGTCTGCTTTGAAAATGCTTATGTATACAGAAAAGGTTCTAGAAACAGGAGAATGGTAACGTGTGGAGAGAACAAGAATCTTTACAAACATCTGAATTTCAAATTTTCTGGTTGTACAACCTAATTGTATAATATAAAACCACAGTTACCTAGGATGTATATCCAGTATAAACCATACACTGCATGTGAATTATGCTTTTTGGAAAATTTACCAAAAGGGACCCCAAATTGCCTTGTTCAAGACCCTGCTTTCGATTCTTTGGGTTTGTACCCACAGGGGTGTTGCTAACTTATATGATAATTCTGTGATTAATTTTTGAGGAAACTGCTACTTTTTTATCAGAAAAAAAGGCATTTTAAATCTCAATGGAACTCAGCTTTTAGTAATATAGCACAAGAAAGGACAATTTGATGCTGATATCTCTTAATTGTAAAATTGAATGCTTCAAAATGTTCTGGGTTTGACATGTGCCCACACCAGCTAGAAGCCTATGCCAGCTTTAGAAAATGTCAATATAAATTTAATTTATCCAAATATCCGTAAGAGCTCTACATACGCCAAGTATTTCAAGGCTAGACGCTAAAAGAAACTTTGTGAAAACTAACTCTTTTTGGAATGCTTCAAGTTGCAAAATCACCCCTGAGAAAACCACATCATTTACTTTATTGCAATCTTTTGCCAACACTTAGATCTTTTCCTCACATTTCCACACACGAAATTTTCAGTTCCAGGCAAACTCTAAGCTGTTTTCTTTCTATTTAGGTATCTAATTAAAAAAAAATCAGAATGTCACTTTTAAATTTTAGTCTAAAAGGAAATTCTGTTTAAGGAAATTTTTCTTAGGTAACTTGTCAGAAAAGCATGATTGATTGCTTATGACTTGAATAGTTTAACAATGAGAATCATGGAATTTAATAAAGTATACTGTTTTCTCACGGGTTTAAGACATCTACAAAGAATCCAATTCAAACATGATATTTAACCTTCCCAAAGTTTTCCAACAGAAATCTTTTCTAATTGACCTGGCAAATGAAGTAAATGAAGCAAATCTGGCCCACAGTTTTCAGGACAGGGATTATCTCCTGTCTGCTTTGAAAATGCTTATGTATACAGAAAAGGTTCTAGAAACAGGAGAATGGTAACGTGTGGAGAGAACAAGAATCTTTACAAACATCTGAATTTCAAATTTTCTGGTTGTACAACCTAATTGTATAATATAAAACCACAGTTACCTAGGATGTATTCCAGAAAAAAATCCAGTGTTTTTATGGTGAAACAGACATATGCAAAAAAATAAAAAAATAGGGAGGGAACATATGTATACCTGTGACTGATTTCATGCTGATGTTTGGCACTAAACAACACAACTCTGTAAATCTATTATCCTTAAATTAAAAAAAAAAAAATAGAAATATGGAGAGTGGTACATTGAGAGGGGAATGTAAAGGTAGAAATTTAATAGGCAAAGGAATCACAGGATGCATAAAGAATTCCTATAAACTAATAAGAAAAAGGCAAACATTTCAGCTTAAAAAGTGACAAAGTGTTGAACTGGTAATAACTGGGGAAGGAAAGCAGAATAGCCAATAAGCATATAAAAATATGCTTGACTTCACTAGGAACCGAGGAAGTGCAAACTAAAACAACCATGAGAAAGCATTTTGTACCCATGATGTGGCTAAAGGTCAAGTTTAACAACATCAGGCAGCAGCACTGAGGCAGGGAGATCAGGACGCTCCTCTCCTGATGGAAATGTAAATCGATGAGGTCACTCCACAGGGCAATTTGGGAAAATCTAGAATAGTTGAACATGTACACCTCCTGTGACCCAGCAATTCTACTGTTAGGTATGTACTCCGGAGAACCTATATTTGCACTTAAGGAAACAAGCGCAAATTCCTCTACTAAAAATAAAAAGTTTTATGGGGAAAGCAGGGTTGGGGAAGACCACTCAAAACTATGGAATGTGTCATGCAAGAACTAACAAAAACAAAATATTTAAAAATAATCATGATAAAAATGCAGGACCGTTAATACACTGCTGGCATTTGCTCTTGGAATCCTAGATGTCTCTCCTTCCAGGCTCTTTCCTTCCTGGACAGGTAAGTTTGGCTGTCCTCTAGCAGAAAGCATTTTCATAAAAATTCAAAATATGACTCTGAGCATAGCCTTCGTCATTATTCCATGGTTTTAATATGGGGTGGATGGTGGAGAAGCTTCTGATTTCTTCATCTGCACTCCTGTCATTATCCACCCTGAAGGAAGATATTTCTGCAGATTTTCAGCTTAGGTCTGTACTCATTGCTAAGACTTTTCAAGTGTTTCAAAATAGTAACATGTTGGGAAAAATCACACATGAGCCAGTATGATCTTCATGTTCTACCAACATCCTTCCTCTATTTGCAAAGGTGTACTTAGTAATTTGTACAAAATGTAACCCAAGTTGTAATGTGGATGTTCATTACAGCCTTGTTTGTCAGGGCAGGGGACCCCAAGTGCCTCTCATTTGGGAACAGATAAGGAAAGCATGATGTATATAAATCATGCAGTGTTACATAATAATTATGGCAAATGTGTGTCAACATAGGCTTCCCAGGTGGTTCAGTGGTAGAAGAATCTTCCTGCCAATGCAGGAGACTTGTAGAAGACACAGGTGTGATCCCTGGGTCAGGAAGATCCACTCCAGTAGGAAATTGGCTACGTGCTCCAGTATTCTTGCCTGGAAAATTTGATAGACAGAGGAGCCTGGCAGGCTATATTGTCCTTGGGGTCACAAAGAGTCGGACAAGACTGAACACATACATACATATGTACGTGTGCCAACATAACCTGTGATATTGAACACATATATTAACCTTAAAAAAGCAATCTACAGAAAAAGTTATGTTTTAAATCATGTAGACTAATACTAGGATTACTTGTAATAAATGTATAGATCAGAAGGATACATACCAAAATAATGATCGTCACTTTCTCTGCTGTAGGCAGGAAGAGAATTAAACCAGAGAATAAAACCATTTGTAAGTTTTATTTATTTTAGGCAAACAAAGATCTCAAGCAAAACTGAGGAAATGTTATCTCATTTGCTGTAAATCCTGGCTCGTGGGTAATGTGTCTTTTGAAAACTCTTCTCCTTTTCTTTTTTCTGCATTAAAAATTCCATCAATTAAAAAAGTGGGAATTCAGCTCAGTTTAGCAGACATTTTGCTGATGTACACATACCCTTGAGGAACACTGAAGAAAGGCGTGGCACAACTCTGCCAGCAATTTCTTTGCGACGAGTGAGGTTGGTAAGAAGGATCTGAGGGTGTTGAGATGAACAACCAAAGAAAAACCCCATGGCTGGGACACAGAGCAGCTTGTTTCCCAGAGATGTGAGGCTTGGCGGACAGAGTACTGTCAAGGGAGAGTTCTATTTTTAAGGGAAGACCTATTGTAGAAATGCAAGTTATTGGGGCGTGGGGAGGGTTGTTTTGTTTTTTAACTCCTTTGCAAATGAAAACTCAAGTACAGGAGACACAGGAACCTAACGGGGTAGTCAGAAATGGCACAGGAAACCCTAATCCTATCCATCTAAACTGTTACTGTAATGAGACCAAATTCAAATTCACCCATGGAAAAATATTAATTCTCCTTTGCTAAAATTCATTTTGTAAGGAGTATATAAGGAAATATTCTCTATGGCTGCTTAAGGCAGAACTTGTAACACTGTAACATGACCATTTTGAGAACCCTCCTACCTCTCCATCTGTGATGGTGGCCTTGGTGACCACCATTGCTGTGAAGTAAGGAATGGGAGGTGGTACATCAAGTGCAATGCCAAGCCTAAGCAAGCACTCAGCAAAATAAGTCCTCTTCCTCCTCTTCTAGAAGAATCTACTTCTATACAAGTGATGTATATGTTGCACTAATTACAGATGGTCGTTACCTGTTCTTTGATGTAAAATTTCTTTCACAGCAATTTGTTATCCCAGTAAAACTTATTTTTATAATTTTAAAAGGAATAAAAGATGCAGTCCATTTAAAAGTCTGCATTTCAAATACTTTCCTCATTCTCACAATTTTCTTATATCACAGAGCAATCAACTTGTAGCTCAAAGAATGTTCACACAGGGCCTTAGGTGTTCTTGAACCCCAGAAATTGCAAAATTGTATGCTTGAATAGAGGCAGATTAATGTCCACAGCTCTTATCGTATGAACCCCTATCCCAACCACAGCTGTTATAATAGGTATTTTACTCTATCCCAGCTTTGCAATTCTGTGCAAAATGTAACATTTCCTGTCTACATTTATGATAATAAAAATGGCTAAGGAGAGGGATGGGAGTTAAAAAAAAGACAGAATAAATCAGTACATCAAGAGAAGAGCCTGGTGAACACCAACCACTCCCTGATCTGCGGTGCATTGAAAAGCAAGAAGCAAGCAGCAGCCCAGTGACAGCAGGTCCATGATGAGCAGGTGGATGGGACAATATTTGTAAAAACTGTCAACATGTCGTCCTTTTTTCTGTTGCATACATTTTTTTCTCCTGTCATGAACCAAGAGGAAATGTTGAATGAGAATTTACATTAAAAAACGTCTCTATTACAAATGTCAACGTTTGGAGACTGAGGAAACATCTCTGAGCTCCAAGTCTTGCAGATCCAGGGAGGGGAGCTCTGGTTCCTGTGGAAAACATGCAGACCCTTGTCCCTCTCTTCACTGTCACCCCCACAGGCTGTTGTTCGTAGAACAAAGCAAAGGGCCGGTGTGCCCTTCTCCCCGGGTCCCTCAGTGATGACTCCGGTGCCTATTCTTGATTGCGGTCTTTGGAGATTCTGCAGAAGTACTCACCTATTCCCTGTGCTTAAAGTCTGGAGACTTCTGACTGACTTATTCATCTGGTCACATCACCACCCCCTTTTTCTTCTTGGGCTTGACCAATTTCCCCTGGGCAGAGCAGGACAGCTTTTGGGGGCCTCAAAAATTTCCTCCTCTGGTAACAGGATGTAGTTGTTACTTCTGCAGGCAGGGCCCAGTCGGCCTCCGTCTCTATCCATTGACCTGAGGTTCTTTCCTCCTTGACACTCACTCTCCACTTCACTGGCATCCACAGGGTGTAGTTTCTTTGGGGATATCTTATAACAAACAGCGATTTTCAACCTTTTTTTTGACACAGTGAAATTATTCTTTCCAAATGAACTGTTGAGTTAAAATCCAACCTATAAAACACCTTGAAGCAGAAAACAGAGCTTGGAGGGGAACTGTTGTATTGTGACTGACTGAGCTTCTTAGCCAGGGAGAGACCCTAAAGCATCCCATGAATCCCAGGAACAAAACTGAGAAGCACATGCTTGACAGAAGGAAACAGAGACATCACTGGTCACTTACCCTGTTGAGTTTCTTGATTGCAAAGAGCAAAATTCAACTCTAGGCCCCTTGACCAGTGAAAGAATTCATCGAAAATCTACTGCATAGCTGAGGATTATAAGGAAGGCTGGGAGAAACAGGCTCAAAATAAAAAAAAAAGAAATAAAAATTTAAAAAGATTTTAAAAAAAGAAATAAAGAGTCTAGAGCAACTGAGCTTCTTAGAAGAAGGTCATGCACGAACATACAGTTTATATACCCCACAATTCCAGGGTGCAGACTGCCAGACTTGTAGAGTGTACGACCTGCAGAGCCGTCCATGACGATCCTAAGCAAGGCCCTTGGGGGTTTCTTGGGAATTGATGTTCAGGTAGTAGGCAGCCCAGAGCAACAATGTCATTCCTGCTTCTGTGCACCGAGTGCTTTATCTAATTCAGTTTATTTCATTCTCTCCACAGGTTTCAGAACATCATATAAATCACTGGGGACCTGTATAAAATGCAGATGTCTAGGTTTTGCCCTCTGGGATTCTATCTGATAATAAAAGTTCTGGGTGGCAGCCAGGAAAGTGCCATTTTACAAGAACTTCAGCTGATTCTCACGGGGGTGGTACAGAAAATACCCTTGGAGAAACACTGGACATGGTGGACATGCCAGATTGTACCTAGATGGGGCAACTTTCACCTACCCAAGATCACACAGCTGGCAACTTGCAAAGAAGGGGTTTGAGCCCAAACCCTTCTGGCTCCAAAGCATGTACACTTTTCATTATACTCAGGTATTGTTTCTTCGTACCTGCTTCCAAAACTCTGGTTTCCTAATGTTCCAAATGTCACTTCATATGCTTCTTTAAAGTGATTTTATTAAAAATAAAACATTTATTTTAAAAGAAAAAACATGTGCTTCCATAAATAGAAAATCAGTGTCATCTGTTACTTGCTGTAAATGGAAGTTGACTATAAATGTCACAGATCCCAGGCCCACACCTGGAAGGCAGGAGCTTTGCTGATCCTGAAAACAGCCGGTCTCAAACAATGCAGCCTCCACAATGAGACCACTTGTTCACCCCTCCCTACTGACAAACAAGCAAATGAACTTGACATTCATATCATACACACAAAGTTTCCTTAACTTGAGGTGCACATATGGGCTCGGAGGTCAAGTTTCACCACTGTGGGATAACTTTTTCATGCTGCTTGAGTTATGTGAATGTCTTCCTGGGTTGAGGATCCACAGCCCTCATGAATCACAAAGGAATCCCTTATTCAAAAGAAACTGCTGTTGGGTACAATTGTTTCCATTCTTGTGTTACTCCATGGCTCCCATCCTATAACATTCTCTCTTTACCTAGGTTGTTTTTCTCTAGTTTATATACCCCACAATTCCAGGGTGCAGACTGCCAGACTTGTAGAGTGTACGACCTGCAGAGCCGTCCATGACGATCCTAAGCAAGGCCCTTGGGGGTTTCTTGGGAATTGATGTTCAGGTAGTAGGCAGCCCAGAGCAACAATGTCATTCCTGCTTCTGTGCACCGAGTGCTTTATCTAATTCAGTTTATTTCATTCTCTCCACAGGTTTCAGAACATCATATAAATCACTGGGGACCTGTATAAAATGCAGATGTCTAGGTTTTGCCCTCTGGGATTCTATCTGATAATAAAAGTTCTGGGTGGCAGCCAGGAAAGTGCCATTTTACAAGAACTTCAGCTGATTCTCACGGGGGTGGTACAGAAAATACCCTTGGAGAAACACTGGACATGGTGGACATGCCAGATTGTACCTAGATGGGGCAACTTTCACCTACCCAAGATCACACAGCTGGCAACTTGCAAAGAAGGGGTTTGAGCCCAAACCCTTCTGGCTCCAAAGCATGTACACTTTTCATTATACTCAGGTATTGTTTCTTCGTACCTGCTTCCAAAACTCTGGTTTCCTAATGTTCCAAATGTCACTTCATATGCTTCTTTAAAGTGATTTTATTAAAAATAAAACATTTATTTTAAAAGAAAAAACATGTGCTTCCATAAATAGAAAATCAGTGTCATCTGTTACTTGCTGTAAATGGAAGTTGACTATAAATGTCACAGATCCCAGGCCCACACCTGGAAGGCAGGAGCTTTGCTGATCCTGAAAACAGCCGGTCTCAAACAATGCAGCCTCCACAATGAGACCACTTGTTCACCCCTCCCTACTGACAAACAAGCAAATGAACTTGACATTCATATCATACACACAAAGTTTCCTTAACTTGAGGTGCACATATGGGCTCGGAGGTCAAGTTTCACCACTGTGGGATAACTTTTTCATGCTGCTTGAGTTATGTGAATGTCTTCCTGGGTTGAGGATCCACAGCCCTCATGAATCACAAAGGAATCCCTTATTCAAAAGAAACTGCTGTTGGGTACAATTGTTTCCATTCTTGTGTTACTCCATGGCTCCCATCCTATAACATTCTCTCTTACCTAGTTGTCAATATCCCTCCAAGGTGTGCTTTGGTCATTTTCATTCTTCTGGAGCAGGACTTGTTTTGAAAGGACATTTTGCCCATGCTTCCAAGACTGTCCCCTGGAAAGGTAGCTCCAATGGGAGGAGGTCTATGCCCTGAATGGATCATGACATGAAATATCTTCTCCTTCAGACATCTGCTCTGTAATCAATCTGCACCTTTGGTCTGGATGATGTAATAAGTCTTAGCATTTTCCTATAGCTTTTATTCTTTAAAAAGTTATAAATGGAGCAATAGATAAGTGGATGGCAGATGGCAAGAGCCAGGTTTCTCACTATTGGAGAAGGAGCAAGAGGAGGAGGTCAGAATAACCCATGTGCTAATGGATTAGACTTGGAGACTCAGTAGGAGGCTCTAATATTAGTTCTTGTTTGGTTTAATCTAGACACAGGTACATGTAAATACACAAGTTAGTACATGCACACACACACACACACACACACACACATTTCCTTGTTCTTTCAGCTGAGGGGACCTGGGAGCAATGATACCCCAGTAGCAACAAACACACTCCGTCCCCATATTTTGGTTTCAAATAGACTTCTCCAGCAGAAGGAACCAGACGTCATGGGGGAAATGATTGCTTCTAGGACTGGGGAGGAGATACAGACTCTGAGCCTGGAGTATCTCTGAAGTGCCAGAAAATAAGGAGGAGCTGAAAAGAAAGAAAGAAAAAAAACCCAAAACCCTCTGAGAACAAACAAAATACAATGATGGGGGCATGTCAAAGGTCAAAGAGACCCAGAAACCAATTGAAAGAACTCCCAGTTACCAAAGTTGGAACAAATTGAGCAAAACAAAATAAGTTGGATTGGATTATAACCACAAATATGAAATACATATACACGAGTGCATACTGACACAAATAATGACTAAAGAAATAAATGAGGAAAACAAACTATTCTCCCATACAGAAGAACTCCAAATAACTTATGAAGAAACTCCACCATGAAGGAAGGAGTGCATAACTTATCACTCATTAAGCATAGTGACTTTTTTCAAAAAGGAGATTGTAGACAGAGAGGAAGTGAAGGAGTAGCAATGGAGAACATTGATGAATTCTCCCTCAAAGAGGTGATCAAGGCTAACATCAACAGCAATGTCAGGTTGACTATCATATCTTTGATGTATCAGAAAACTGGCACTTCATAGTCTTCCTCTCCCAAACACATGATCCTTGTCTGATCATGAAAAAAACACCAGACAGTCTCCAGATGAGGGACATTAGACAAAACACGTGACCAGGACTTTTCAAAGTTGTCAGGGTTATTAGAAACAAGCAAAGTCAGCGAAGATCTCACAGCCAAGAGAAGCCGAAGAAAACGTAACACCCAAGTGTGCTATGGGACCCTAGAGAGGATGCTGGAACAGAAAGTAAACATGAAGGGGAAACCGGGGAATATCCTAACGAAGAATGCACTGTAGCCAATAATGATACATCAGTACTGGTTCATTACTTGGGACAAATGTACAATACCAGTGTAAAGACTGCTAATAATAGAGAAAGTTGAGTTTGGGGTGTACAGGAACCCTCTAGACTCTTGGCAAAAATTCAATTTAAACTGTTCTAAATTTAAAAATTTAGTTAAGAAAAGAAAAATGAAAATTATGAAATAATTCCAGTGTAAAGAAAAGTTCAGAAAATAATTGAATAGACACATCAGCTAATAAAAATTGATAGATACCCATCAGCTAGGTTTCACAGACACTAGCATTTTGCCCCATTTGTTTTTTCAACAAAGATAATGGTGGGTTTCCCTGGTGACTCAGTGGTAAAGAATCTGCCTGTCAGTGCAGGAGACACGGGTTTGATCCCTCATCCCAGAAGATCCCACACAAATGACAGCAACTAAGCCCGTGAGATACAACTATGGAGCTTGTGCTCTAGAACCCGGGGACCACACCAACTGAAGCCCACACACCATAGAGTCTGTGCCCTGTGACAGAAGAGGCCACTGCCATAAGAAGCCTACATACCACATCTAGAGAGTAGCCCCCACTCTCTGCAACCAGAGAAGAAAAGCCTGTGCAGCAATGAAGACCCAGAACAGCCAAAAAAATTAGTAAATAAAATTAAACAAATTTAAAAAGTAATTATTTAATTAAAATTAATTATTAATAAAATAAAAATTCATGTTACCAATATACTTGAGTACTCTCTATCCTTTTCCTATCTCCTCACTCCCAGAAATAATGTCTGAAGTTATTTATCAGTTCCATGCATATTTTATACTTAGTCTACATGTGTCCATTTCCATTAACAAGATATGTTATTATTTCTGTGTTAATAGTTGCACAGACAGTAGTATGTAGTTATTTAACTTTTGCAAATTGCTCCTTCATACAATACTGATGGTTAGATCTATGCTGATCACTATCACTAATACCTAGTTTATTCATTTTGACCTCTGCATACTATCCTATTGTAAAAATAATGCGGCATTTTTCTTCCTTCTCCTGAGGTACTTTTTTTACTGTTGAAAATAATGTTCATATGAACATTCTTATATGTGTCTTCTTAGGTCAAAAGTTTTTAGGATAGCCTGTATATGACGGCATTGTTGGGTTGTAGGGTGGATACCCTAGGGATATTGCCATGTTGCTCTCCAAAGGAGATGTAGTGATTCATCTTCCTGGTGGCAGTGATGGAGAATTCGATTCTGCCATTCATCCCTGTGAACAGTGAGGTATGTATGTGTGTATATATTATCCCAGCTGGTACGGTCCAATTTTTCATTTTGTCAACTAGGTCGCTGAGTGTATTTTCATGTTGGCTGTTCTGGTTTCTTCTATGAATCACAGACACTAGCATTTTGCCCCATTTGTTTTTTCAACAAAGATAATGGTGGGTTTCCCTGGTGACTCAGTGGTAAAGAATCTGCCTGTCAGTGCAGGAGACACGGGTTTGATCCCTCATCCCAGAAGATCCCACACAAATGACAGCAACTAAGCCCGTGAGATACAACTATGGAGCTTGTGCTCTAGAACCCGGGGACCACACCAACTGAAGCCCACACACCATAGAGTCTGTGCCCTGTGACAGAAGAGGCCACTGCCATAAGAAGCCTACATACCACATCTAGAGAGTAGCCCCCACTCTCTGCAACCAGAGAAGAAAAGCCTGTGCAGCAATGAAGACCCAGAACAGCCAAAAAAATTAGTAAATAAAATTAAACAAATTTAAAAAGTAATTATTTAATTAAAATTAATTATTAATAAAATAAAAATTCATGTTACCAATATACTTGAGTACTCTCTATCCTTTTCCTATCTCCTCACTCCCAGAAATAATGTCTGAAGTTATTTATCAGTTCCATGCATATTTTATACTTAGTCTACATGTGTCCATTTCCATTAACAAGATATGTTATTATTTCTGTGTTAATAGTTGCACAGACAGTAGTATGTAGTTATTTAACTTTTGCAAATTGCTCCTTCATACAATACTGATGGTTAGATCTATGCTGATCACTATCACTAATACCTAGTTTATTCATTTTGACCTCTGCATACTATCCTATTGTAAAAATAATGCGGCATTTTTCTTCCTTCTCCTGAGGTACTTTTTTTACTGTTGAAAATAATGTTCATATGAACATTCTTATATGTGTCTTCTTAGGTCAAAAGTTTTTAGGATAGCCTGTATATGACGGCATTGTTGGGTTGTAGGGTGGATACCCTAGGGATATTGCCATGTTGCTCTCCAAAGGAGATGTAGTGATTCATCTTCCTGGTGGCAGTGATGGAGAATTCGATTCTGCCATTCATCCCTGTGAACAGTGAGGTATGTATGTGTGTATATATTATCCCAGCTGGTACGGTCCAATTTTTCATTTTGTCAACTAGGTCGCTGAGTGTATTTTCATGTTGGCTGTTCTGGTTTCTTCTATGAATTGCCTGTTTATAGCTATTGCCTTTTGTGGGGTACTGAGTGGCATATATATATATGAATATATATTTAATTTGTTACAAAGGTAATACCGGATTCTCTGGTATCTTAACACAGTGATGTACTGGAGCAGGCTCAGAGGGTCTCGCAAAAGCCAGTTGTACCTATTCAGAACTCTGTGCTCAGTGACCTCATACTGGCGGCTTAAATTAGCTGTGGGGGGGCTTCCCTGGTGGTCCAGTGGGTAAAGAGTCCCCCTTGCAGTGCTAGGGGCACAGGTTCGATCCCTGGCCTGAGAAGATCTCACTTGCAGCGGAGCAGCTGGATGGGTGTGTCCAATTATGCGCCAGTGCTCTGGAGCGCATGCGCCCAGAGCCAGTGCTCTGCAATGAGAGGCCACTGCAATGGGAGACCCACACAAGCCAAAGAATAAAGATGGGTGAAAATAAACAAATAAATAAAACAATAGAAGAGGCCAAAATTAAAAAAAAAAAAAAAAAAAGCCAGGGTGGAATATTTACTCAAGGAAAATGCCAAGTTCTAAAAACCAGGGCTCCTGCTCCCAGCTCTGACACAGGCTGTTGGATGCCACAGCACACAGGTTATCTTAACCTCTTCCAGACTCCCACTGGCTTCTAGTATCTCCTCAATAGGGTTGGTTTGAGAGCGATCCTTGACCTCCTAACTTGAGGTTCCAGCTTATTGGAACTGGGTCTTGGGTCCAGTTTCTAGTTCAGGAGTTATTTCATTAGAGTTTTTTTTTCTTGGGTTCCAGTTTCTAAAAAAAATTATTCTTAGTCAATTTTTATTTGTCAACTAGGTCGGCTGTAGGTTGTTGGGTTGTAGGGTGGATACCCTAGGGATATTGCCATGTTGCTCTCCAAAGGAGATGTAGTGATTCATCTTCCTGGTGGCAGTGATGGAGAATTCGATTCTGCCATTCATCCCTGTGAACAGTGAGGTATGTATGTGTGTATATATTATCCCAGCTGGTACGGTCCAATTTTTCATTTTGTCAACTAGGTCGCTGAGTGTATTTTCATGTTGGCTGTTCTGGTTTCTTCTATGAATTGCCTGTTTATAGCTATTGCCTTTTGTGGGGTACTGAGTGGCATATATATATATGAATATATATTTAATTTGTTACAAAGGTAATACCGGATTCTCTGGTATCTTAACACAGTGATGTACTGGAGCAGGCTCAGAGGGTCTCGCAAAAGCCAGTTGTACCTATTCAGAACTCTGTGCTCAGTGACCTCATACTGGCGGCTTAAATTAGCTGTGGGGGGGCTTCCCTGGTGGTCCAGTGGGTAAAGAGTCCCCCTTGCAGTGCTAGGGGCACAGGTTCGATCCCTGGCCTGAGAAGATCTCACTTGCAGCGGAGCAGCTGGATGGGTGTGTCCAATTATGCGCCAGTGCTCTGGAGCGCATGCGCCCAGAGCCAGTGCTCTGCAATGAGAGGCCACTGCAATGGGAGACCCACACAAGCCAAAGAATAAAGATGGGTGAAAATAAACAAATAAATAAAACAATAGAAGAGGCCAAAATTAAAAAAAAAAAAAAAAAAAGCCAGGGTGGAATATTTACTCAAGGAAAATGCCAAGTTCTAAAAACCAGGGCTCCTGCTCCCAGCTCTGACACAGGCTGTTGGATGCCACAGCACACAGGTTATCTTAACCTCTTCCAGACTCCCACTGGCTTCTAGTATCTCCTCAATAGGGTTGGTTTGAGAGCGATCCTTGACCTCCTAACTTGAGGTTCCAGCTTATTGGAACTGGGTCTTGGGTCCAGTTTCTAGTTCAGGAGTTATTTCATTAGAGTTTCTATAATATAAAATACAAATAATATCCTATTAAATAAATACATCTTCAACTTTGAAGCTGTTCACTATCCATTTAAAGAAAAGGCAGGTCCATTCAGTGACCATAATACACAAGTATCCAAGCCCAGAAGTAGAATCAAAATGTCCAGTGATCCTGGTATCGGAAAGGACCTCAGATGCTACCCTGCTGGCCTCTCAACGAGTCCAGTGCATCTTTGGACAGTTTACCCAGTAGGTGTGGATCCAGTCTCTGCACACCAGCAACACTGAGCTCTTTCCCACACGAGGCGGTACTACAAGCAGGGCCTGCAAGATAATGCTAGTTATTTGTTTCTACTGGAAAAGATGAAACATTCTTAAAAAGAATGGATTCCTTCCCATTGGGCTAGTTCTGCCCATTGGAGTTACCTGGGTCAAGTCTAAGAATCATTTTCCAAGCGTAGGAAAACAGATGTCACATAAAACTTAATGTCTGTATGTCTTGATCACTCCCCACAGGACAGAGGAGGCGACCCTTTCCCATTCTTGCCCTGTGCCTATATAGAGTTCTCTTGCTGATCTATGGTCCTTCACTTGTGTGTGTGTGCGTGCTTAGTCACTCAGTCATGTCTGGCTCTTTCACAAGCCCATGAACTGTGGCTTGCCAGGATCCTCTGTTCATGGAATTCTCCAGGCAAGAATACTGGAGTGGGTTGCCATTTACTCCTCCAGAGGATCTTCCTGACCCAGGGATCGAACCTGGATCTCCTGTACTGCAGGTGGACTCTTTACCATCTGAGCTATGAGGGAAGCCTCCACAGACAGACATAAACAACCCGATTCTCCAGATGTGGTGTGCACACTGCATGGCAGGAGACAGCCACATACCTTTAAGGTCTCATTTGTTTGTAGCATGTCTGCGAGGCCAGCAACAGAATTCGATACTATTAAGGAGACTGACACACTGATCTTGCTAAAGTTATTTCATTAGAGTTTCTATAATATAAAATACAAATAATATCCTATTAAATAAATACATCTTCAACTTTGAAGCTGTTCACTATCCATTTAAAGAAAAGGCAGGTCCATTCAGTGACCATAATACACAAGTATCCAAGCCCAGAAGTAGAATCAAAATGTCCAGTGATCCTGGTATCGGAAAGGACCTCAGATGCTACCCTGCTGGCCTCTCAACGAGTCCAGTGCATCTTTGGACAGTTTACCCAGTAGGTGTGTATCCAGTCTCTGCACACCAGCAACACTGAGCTCTTTCCCACACGAGGCGGTACTACAAGCAGGGCCTGCAAGATAATGCTAGTTATTTGTTTCTACTGGAAAAGATGAAACATTCTTAAAAAGAATGGATTCCTTCCCATTGGGCTAGTTCTGCCCATTGGAGTTACCTGGGTCAAGTCTAAGAATCATTTTCCAAGCGTAGGAAAACAGATGTCACATAAAACTTAATGTCTGTATGTCTTGATCACTCCCCACAGGACAGAGGAGGCGACCCTTTCCCATTCTTGCCCTGTGCCTATATAGAGTTCTCTTGCTGATCTATGGTCCTTCACTTGTGTGTGTGTGCGTGCTTAGTCACTCAGTCATGTCTGGCTCTTTCACAAGCCCATGAACTGTGGCTTGCCAGGATCCTCTGTTCATGGAATTCTCCAGGCAAGAATACTGGAGTGGGTTGCCATTTACTCCTCCAGAGGATCTTCCTGACCCAGGGATCGAACCTGGATCTCCTGTACTGCAGGTGGACTCTTTACCATCTGAGCTATGAGGGAAGCCTCCACAGACAGACATAAACAACCCGATTCTCCAGATGTGGTGTGCACACTGCATGGCAGGAGACAGCCACATACCTTTAAGGTCTCATTTGTTTGTAGCATGTCTGCGAGGCCAGCAACAGAATTCGATACTATTAAGGAGCCTGACACACTGATCTTGCTAAAATTATTTCTTTTACTGAAGAAATGCACAAATACATCCTATAGAATAACCCTCCACTATAACTTAATATCCAGAAGAGAACATTTTGTGGGAACATTCTCAATGATCATTTAGGGGATTATTCCTTTTGTGGGTCACCTGTGGGTGCCTGCTACAGCTGTTGCTGCGGTGAAATTTTTACTTGTCTTTTCATACTTATATTCTTGGAATATATATGGGAATTTAGAACTCATGGAAAAAAAGTGTTCTGCTCTAAGAAACCCTAATATGTGAAAAATCTGCATTAATAAAACACATTAGGAAACAATTATTCCTTGAGTCCGGGTTCTGTTGCCTGTGCCTTAATTCATAGATTATTAATTACTTGATAAAGAAAGTAACAGCAGGAGCTATTCTCTGGAATGCCAAGGTACCACTCTCAGCTAGAAACCAAAGAAAGAAATCATGGTATTTTCAGAAGCATAAAGGTCTACTCCAATATGATCATTTCACAGAGGAGCAAACAGAGGCATAGCGATCCGCAGTCATACAGCTTTGCAGAGTGGGGCAGGGCATACTGTTGATAAAATATCTCAGAGCTGGTGGCGTTAATCAGAGTGAAGAGAAATGTTGATTTAACTACACTTTTCAAGTACTTCTAAGATGCATTTCAAAAATGAAGAAGCATCTTTTGTGGCCCCTGGCAGCCAAGGATCCTTAAGATTGAAACTGGAGGAATAAAGACAGCACACCCATCTCAGAGATCCAGTGAAACAGGAAAGTGAAAAAAGATGGAGCCAGAAAAGGGCTCCTGGTGTAGCCACAGATGACCAGCAGGAGTCAAACACTCCCTCCTCCTGGAGCTAGTGCCCGTTTGTGGAAGGCTGGACAGCCGCAGAAGCCTTCCGGTCTCCGCCTTGGGTCCTTGGTGAGCACAAGGGTGCCCGTCCCTCCTGGCTCAGGCCTGTGTTTTCCAGGAACTTCCCTTACTGATGTTTCACCAGAGCGTGGTTCTGGAAGTAGTCACAAAGAGTTGTTCCTCTGTCCCAGTCCAAATGTTTTCTGAAACCTCCACGTTGCTTTTAAAGTATTATGGAGGAATGTAGCACTTGCGAACCCGTGAGCTGGCTATCTGTGTGCCTCTGAAATAGAATAATCCTCCACTATAACTTAATATCCAGAAGAGAACATTTTGTGGGAACATTCTCAATGATCATTTAGGGGATTATTCCTTTTGTGGGTCACCTGTGGGTGCCTGCTACAGCTGTTGCTGCGGTGAAATTTTTACTTGTCTTTTCATACTTATATTCTTGGAATATATATGGGAATTTAGAACTCATGGAAAAAAAGTGTTCTGCTCTAAGAAACCCTAATATGTGAAAAATCTGCATTAATAAAACACATTAGGAAACAATTATTCCTTGAGTCCGGGTTCTGTTGCCTGTGCCTTAATTCATAGATTATTAATTACTTGATAAAGAAAGTAACAGCAGGAGCTATTCTCTGGAATGCCAAGGTACCACTCTCAGCTAGAAACCAAAGAAAGAAATCATGGTATTTTCAGAAGCATAAAGGTCTACTCCAATATGATCATTTCACAGAGGAGCAAACAGAGGCATAGCGATCCGCAGTCATACAGCTTTGCAGAGTGGGGCAGGGCATACTGTTGATAAAATATCTCAGAGCTGGTGGCGTTAATCAGAGTGAAGAGAAATGTTGATTTAACTACACTTTTCAAGTACTTCTAAGATGCATTTCAAAAATGAAGAAGCATCTTTTGTGGCCCCTGGCAGCCAAGGATCCTTAAGATTGAAACTGGAGGAATAAAGACAGCACACCCATCTCAGAGATCCAGTGAAACAGGAAAGTGAAAAAAGATGGAGCCAGAAAAGGGCTCCTGGTGTAGCCACAGATGACCAGCAGGAGTCAAACACTCCCTCCTCCTGGAGCTAGTGCCCGTTTGTGGAAGGCTGGACAGCCGCAGAAGCCTTCCGGTCTCCGCCTTGGGTCCTTGGTGAGCACAAGGGTGCCCGTCCCTCCTGGCTCAGGCCTGTGTTTTCCAGGAACTTCCCTTACTGATGTTTCACCAGAGCGTGGTTCTGGAAGTAGTCACAAAGAGTTGTTCCTCTGTCCCAGTCCAAATGTTTTCTGAAACCTCCACGTTGCTTTTAAAGTATTATGGAGGAATGTAGCACTTGCGAACCCGTGAGCTGGCTATCTGTGTGCCTCTGAAATAGAAAATCTTCTCAGATTGAGTGTAAACAGACTTTAAGCAGGCTGTGGCTGTGCAGGGACTGGAACCAGCTAGAGATCCCAGGTCTCTTTTCTGCCTCTGGGTTACCCTGTGGAGACCCCTTAGTGGTTTTCCCTGCTAAAACCCTGTGTAGGGGACCTCTGGCAGATGTATCTCTGAAAGTGTATTTATTTGTAGAGACAGCTGTGGGCACGGAGGTTGGAGATGAGCTCTACTAACACATAATAGCAAAAATGGAAAGCATTGTGCTAAGCTTTTTTAGAACAGCTGCAAAATTTCTAAATTACATAATGCACTCTTTAAAACTTAAAATTCAGATATAATTACACACATGAAGTGCATCCATCTTGAGTGTACAGTTTGATGTGTTCTTGATGAATGCATACACTACCCTGATTTTGAGGCTTATCTATGCTTTCGTATGTATTAATAGTTCTTTCTTTTTTTTTGGTAAGCAGTATTGTGCTAAATGCATATATCACAATTTGTTTGTCCTTTTCCCTTTTGACGTAAGTTTGGGTTGCTTCCAGTGTTATGCTATTATGAATAAAGCAACTATCAACATTCCCATAGAGGTCTCTTTGTGGATATATTTTCATTTCTTTGGGTTAAATAACTAGGGATAGAATTGCTGGATCATGAGTTAAGGGTGTGTTTCTTTAACCTCATAGGAAACAGCCAGACAGTCTACATAATGCACTCTTAATTAAGGAACCCTATTACTTATGATCTGAATTCTCTGACAATTTTTGTTTCATGATTTGTTTTTGTCTTGAATTGCACTGATAAGATATGGATACCTAGCCTTTGAAATAAATCCTTAAGGGTAAGACCGTGATTAACTATACAATTCCAGTGGTTCTTTAATGCTTCTGATTGGTTTATACAGTTTGGAATCTGGAAGAGTCACATTGGAAACCTTGGATGATCGTTCATGAACCTCTCCCATACTGTTAAGATTTTCTTTAATATTTTATACACATAGAAATATGTGTAACATATTGTTACATAGTCCAAATTTTAACCTAGGAAGATTTGGAGATGTAGCACTTGCGAACCCGTGAGCTGGCTATCTGTGTGCCTCTGAAATAGAAAATCTTCTCAGATTGAGTGTAAACAGACTTTAAGCAGGCTGTGGCTGTGCAGGGACTGGAACCAGCTAGAGATCCCAGGTCTCTTTTCTGCCTCTGGGTTACCCTGTGGAGACCCCTTAGTGGTTTTCCCTGCTAAAACCCTGTGTAGGGGACCTCTGGCAGATGTATCTCTGAAAGTGTATTTATTTGTAGAGACAGCTGTGGGCACGGAGGTTGGAGATGAGCTCTACTAACACATAATAGCAAAAATGGAAAGCATTGTGCTAAGCTTTTTTAGAACAGCTGCAAAATTTCTAAATTACATAATGCACTCTTTAAAACTTAAAATTCAGATATAATTACACACATGAAGTGCATCCATCTTGAGTGTACAGTTTGATGTGTTCTTGATGAATGCATACACTACCCTGATTTTGAGGCTTATCTATGCTTTCGTATGTATTAATAGTTCTTTCTTTTTTTTTGGTAAGCAGTATTGTGCTAAATGCATATATCACAATTTGTTTGTCCTTTTCCCTTTTGACGTAAGTTTGGGTTGCTTCCAGTGTTATGCTATTATGAATAAAGCAACTATCAACATTCCCATAGAGGTCTCTTTGTGGATATATTTTCATTTCTTTGGGTTAAATAACTAGGGATAGAATTGCTGGATCATGAGTTAAGGGTGTGTTTCTTTAACCTCATAGGAAACAGCCAGACAGTCTACATAATGCACTCTTAATTAAGGAACCCTATTACTTATGATCTGAATTCTCTGACAATTTTTGTTTCATGATTTGTTTTTGTCTTGAATTGCACTGATAAGATATGGATACCTAGCCTTTGAAATAAATCCTTAAGGGTAAGACCGTGATTAACTATACAATTCCAGTGGTTCTTTAATGCTTCTGATTGGTTTATACAGTTTGGAATCTGGAAGAGTCACATTGGAAACCTTGGATGATCGTTCATGAACCTCTCCCATACTGTTAAGATTTTCTTTAATATTTTATACACATAGAAATATGTGTAACATATGTGTTACTTATAAGTATAATTATAAAATGGGAATCTGTAAATCTACCACTCCATCCAGAGATGAACATGTTTTCAAGAGCACTGCCTTTGGGGTTCTCCCCACTTCCTCCGAGAAGGAAGGAATGTTCCTGGATGTTGTGCTCTTCACGACTCCTCTTGCTAAGACAACAACAAAGCAAAACAAAACAAAACAAAAATATTTTATCTTGTGTTTCATTATTTTGCTTTAAGATTTGCCTCATAGTTTTTGTTTTCCCTGCTTCTAAGAGCTTTGTCAAATGGCATTGTGTGTATAGTTTTTCAGCACTTGCATTTCTTGACCTACCATTGTGTCTCAAAGTTCTCCTCCTGTGGTATGTGGCTGTAGTTTACATTTCTTTCTGGGAATATATCACAATACACTGTATTATTTGTCAACTGTCATTTGTTCTGCTTCTCATATTTTTCACTTGGTATAGATTACATGTAGTGGGAGAACCTGGTACATTTAGCGCAGTAATTTGAGATATAACTCTTTTTAAGTAAACAGCTTTTATTAAGTGAAAATGAGCAACCAGCTTCAGTTCCAAAATAAGGGAAATTTATAAGATACCTGGGGAAAACTGCATAAAACAAAATGTGGGACACACTGGCAGTGCAGCTGTAAAGACTCCAATTAACGTTTTACCACGTGATTTTATTTCCAAGGTTGAAAAAATAAGTTTGACTTTGGTATATAGAATGTAATAGTTGAAGAAAATACAAATCACCTTCTTTGTGTAATCAAGATAGAGTTGAAAGACAACCTAAATTTTGATTCTCTTTGTTTAAATATTAAGGTATATGATTAAAAATATCTAACTTGACTGTCTAAAATATTTGATCTTATTGACTTCTTAGTATTTCAGCATAAAACATGTTTTAAAAATCCTAAAGGGTAAACTGATTCCAAAAGTGGTTCTTTAATGCTTCTGATTGGTTTATACAGTTTGGAATCTGGAAGAGTCACATTGGAAACCTTGGATGATCGTTCATGAACCTCTCCCATACTGTTAAGATTTTCTTTAATATTTTATACACATAGAAATATGTGTAACATATGTGTTACTTATAAGTATAATTATAAAATGGGAATCTGTAAATCTACCACTCCATCCAGAGATGAACATGTTTTCAAGAGCACTGCCTTTGGGGTTCTCCCCACTTCCTCCGAGAAGGAAGGAATGTTCCTGGATGTTGTGCTCTTCACGACTCCTCTTGCTAAGACAACAACAAAGCAAAACAAAACAAAACAAAAATATTTTATCTTGTGTTTCATTATTTTGCTTTAAGATTTGCCTCATAGTTTTTTTTTTCCCCTGCTTCTAAGAGCTTTGTCAAATGGCATTGTGTGTATAGTTTTTCAGCACTTGCATTTCTTGACCTACCATTGTGTCTCAAAGTTCTCCTCCTGTGGTATGTGGCTGTAGTTTACATTTCTTTCTGGGAATATATCACAATACACTGTATTATTTGTCAACTGTCATTTGTTCTGCTTCTCATATTTTTCACTTGGTATAGATTACATGTAGTGGGAGAACCTGGTACATTTAGCGCAGTAATTTGAGATATAACTCTTTTTAAGTAAACAGCTTTTATTAAGTGAAAATGAGCAACCAGCTTCAGTTCCAAAATAAGGGAAATTTATAAGATACCTGGGGAAAACTGCATAAAACAAAATGTGGGACACACTGGCAGTGCAGCTGTAAAGACTCCAATTAACGTTTTACCACGTGATTTTATTTCCAAGGTTGAAAAAATAAGTTTGACTTTGGTATATAGAATGTAATAGTTGAAGAAAATACAAATCACCTTCTTTGTGTAATCAAGATAGAGTTGAAAGACAACCTAAATTTTGATTCTCTTTGTTTAAATATTAAGGTATATGATTAAAAATATCTAACTTGACTGTCTAAAATATTTGATCTTATTGACTTCTTAGTATTTCAGCATAAAACATGTTTTAAAAAATCACAACTGAAAACTCATTCTGGTTAAAAGGAAAAAACCTCTACAAGTTAAATAACTGTATGCATTTCTCTTGATTCCATGTACCCCTTTATGTTCTCAGGGACAACTAAATAAATTTACCAATACTAACAATACATTGTACAGTATTTAAAGATTTTATATTAGCATCATTCCTTTAAAAAGGCAACTCTAAACGTTTATCTTAATTTAGAAGTATGTATTGCAAAATTTTGAATAGTAATATAATGAAAATGATATTAATATTCCTTTACATTTAATTGCAAAATCAATCTGTAGACATCAAGATCAACCTCATGTAGGGCATTGTCCGAAGAAATATTTAAAAATACATAAAAAACAAGTATTGAAATTATTCATATGCAACGTCTATTTTAAAATGGTACATGCTAAATTTAATTTTCCTTTTAAAGATTCTAATTTCTCTCTTTGTTAATATCCAGGAATATCTAAAACTGGAGCATTTTAAAATTAAACTGAATTTCAGTTAAACAAAACAATCCCATAAGAACGACTTTCTTAAGTAAAAAAAAGATTTATTTTCCTGTATCCAATGACTCACTGAATTGGGCTAAAAATTTCCAACAGAAAAAATGATCTAGGGAATAAATATAGGAGGAAAAGAACTAGGTTTCCATTATAATGGCTTTTGACTTGTTTTCAGCTGTTAATTTAAAAAAATATTTACGAATGATGAGATGCATAATGTAACGCAGAAATAATTTACAATTAAAGTTGAAGCTTCAAAATAGGTTAAGCGGGAAGCATAAAACAAAATGTGGGACACACTGGCAGTGCAGCTGTAAAGACTCCAATTAACGTTTTACCACGTGATTTTATTTCCAAGGTTGAAAAAATAAGTTTGACTTTGGTATATAGAATGTAATAGTTGAAGAAAATACAAATCACCTTCTTTGTGTAATCAAGATAGAGTTGAAAGACAACCTAAATTTTGATTCTCTTTGTTTAAATATTAAGGTATATGATTAAAAATATCTAACTTGACTGTCTAAAATATTTGATCTTATTGACTTCTTAGTATTTCAGCATAAAACATGTTTTAAAAAATCACAACTGAAAACTCATTCTGGTTAAAAGGAAAAAACCTCTACAAGTTAAATAACTGTATGCATTTCTCTTGATTCCATGTACCCCTTTATGTTCTCAGGGACAACTAAATAAATTTACCAATACTAACAATACATTGTACAGTATTTAAAGATTTTATATTAGCATCATTCCTTTAAAAAGGCAACTCTAAACGTTTATCTTAATTTAGAAGTATGTATTGCAAAATTTTGAATAGTAATATAATGAAAATGATATTAATATTCCTTTACATTTAATTGCAAAATCAATCTGTAGACATCAAGATCAACCTCATGTAGGGCATTGTCCGAAGAAATATTTAAAAATACATAAAAAACAAGTATTGAAATTATTCATATGCAACGTCTATTTTAAAATGGTACATGCTAAATTTAATTTTCCTTTTAAAGATTCTAATTTCTCTCTTTGTTAATATCCAGGAATATCTAAAACTGGAGCATTTTAAAATTAAACTGAATTTCAGTTAAACAAAACAATCCCATAAGAACGACTTTCTTAAGTAAAAAAAAGATTTATTTTCCTGTATCCAATGACTCACTGAATTGGGCTAAAAATTTCCAACAGAAAAAATGATCTAGGGAATAAATATAGGAGGAAAAGAACTAGGTTTCCATTATAATGGCTTTTGACTTGTTTTCAGCTGTTAATTTAAAAAAATATTTACGAATGATGAGATGCATAATGTAACGCAGAAATAATTTACAATTAGGGTAAGAAAGGAAACATATTTTCCTTTAGAACAGATTCGCTCTTACCAGACAGCCTGACTATGAGACAAGCGCTTCTACTCCATCTCGACATCCACAACTCTTTTATTAGCCATCTTCTTTTTATTTATTATTGACATCAATTAGCCTGAGTCATGAAGTCGGACCACATTAAAGGCGACATGTGGTCCAATCACTATTTTTCAAAGTCCACGTATTTCAAACTCCTCTCTCTAGACATTGCTGGGTTGTTTCCCGCTTGGAGGACCTGGCTTCCGCAGCATTTACTCATTAGATGGCAGTCCTAGGACCGTCTCTTTGGGGAAACCTCTCCTTGGGCACACTCAAGAAAACCACAGAGGAGACTGGGCTGGCGATAGTTTCTAGTCATTTACAGAGCAAAGGACGCAAGAGAGACGCGCCCGGGAGGACCCGAGGCAGGTGCGGGTGGGTTCCCGCAGTGACCACCCATCCGGCTGTGGGCGGCGTGTTCGCGCGTCGCGAATCCAACCGGGAGACCCGTCTCGACCCTGGCCCCCAACCTCTTCTTCTGAGACCTTTGGGACACGCCCCCTAGTCTCCGCGGCCCCTGCAGCCCCGCACCGTGCACGCGCCTGGCCGCTCCCCGCAGCCACCCACGTGGTGGAGCCAGGAGAGGCGCGAGTCTGCGGGGATCTCCCCGGACCCGCCGCGGGTCTCTGAGGCCCGGCTAGCGCTACCCAGCCTGACCGGCCCCCAGTCCGGGCCCCCATATTTCCTCTCCCGGAGGGAGGAAGGCGACACTCGGCGGGCCAGCCCTCCGCGGCGCCTGCCGCGCCCCCTGGCGGCTGCCTCGGGGACGCGCCCCGGGCACGCGGGGCAGCCTGTCTGGGCCCCCCTTCCCAGTTCGGGGCCCCAGCGGGCCGTCTCCCTTTGCTCCTGGGGCCGAGCCACGCGGGCCGCGCCCTTCCCCCTAGCTGCCCTCGAGTCCTCGAACTGTGGGCTCCTCTGTGGCGACGCCGCAATCTCCCCAGCCTTGCGCGAAAGTGCCCGCTTAGTAGCCTGGGGGTCTCCTTTCTCTCAGGTATGCCCCTCCCGCCACATTCGAGCTTTCCAGCAGGCTGCGAAAAAATGCCGCGTGCACACACTTATTTATTTTGCAACAGCTGCAAGAAACAATGAAGCTTTTCAAGAACAGGAGAAACGCGCTTTCCAGCATTGCTGTTGTTGTTTTCAATGAACCTCTCGGGCCCCGCACTCCCCGCCCACCGCGCCCCAGCCCCTCCTCCCTTCCTTCCTAGCTCCTCCGCCAAGCCCCGACCGGCGCCGGGGGCATTGTTTTTGGAGTCTTTCGGGAGGGGAGGGCGCGTGCAGGGTGGCCGGCGCAGTGCGGGTGGGGGCGAGAGCGTGGGAGTGCGCGCGCGTGAGGCAGTGCACGCGCGCGTGTGCACGCGCGGGCGGGGGGTGGGGGCGGTGCTTCGCAGCTTCGCATCCCACGCCCGGGCTCCGCTCCGCACGTCCCGGAGATCCTGGGCTCCGGCTCTTGGCGCGCACCGGCCTGGGCCGGGCCCTCCGCGTGCCGGGGCTGCGGCTGTGGCCGCTCCAGTGCGCGCGCGGGCGCGTGTGCGCGGCCCCGAGAGCGCGCGCGCGAGCCCCCAGTGTGTGGCAGCGGCGGCGGCAGCGGCGCGGCGAGGCTGAGGCTCTTGTTTACCAGCATTAACTCCGCTGAGCGGAAAAAAAAAAAAAAAAAAAGGAAAAAAACCCGAGGAGGAGCGAGCGCACCAGGCGAACTCGAGAGGCGGGCGAGGGAGAGGGACGCCGCCAGCGAGCCTGGCCCCGGCGCGCCCGTGCCTGGAGCTTGCAGACCCTCGGCCCCGCTCCCCGGGCCCTCCACGCCCCTCCCGCGCGAGGGGAGCTCCACGGCGCGCCGCGCGCCGCGGCTTTGACCTTCAGCGAGCCGGAGCCCCCGCGCAGAGCCGGCGGCGGGCGGGGGCCGGGCGGGGGCCGGCGCGGGGCGGGCGGCGGCGGCGCGGAGCCCGGGCGGCGCGGCGGGAGTGCTGAGCGCGGCGCGGCCGGCCCGCCGCTTTGTGTGTGTCCTGGATTTGGGAAGGAGCTCGCGGCGGCGGCGGCGGCGCTGAGGGAGGAGGCGGCGGCGAGCGGAGCCCGGAGGAGGAGGAGGAGGAGGGGGAGCCGCTCATTCATTTTTACTCCGCATTTCTGCCCCCGGCCGGCCTCACCCGCGACCCGGACTTCGGGGCAGTCTTGCGAACTGCGTCGCGCCCTCCCGCCGCGGAGGTTCGGGCGTCGGACAGCCTCCCCCTCTGTCTGGGGTCGGGTTTGTTTTTCTTCGCCAAGACGGATTTGGGCTTTGCTGTTGTTGTTTTCAATGAACCTCTGGGCCCTGCACTCCGCCCACCGCGCCCCAGCCCCTCCTCCCTTCCTTCCTAGCTCCTCCGCCAAGCCCCGACCGGCGCCGGGGGCATTGTTTTTGGAGTCTTTCGGGAGGGGAGGGCGCGTGCAGGGTGGCCGGCGCAGTGCGGGTGGGGGCGAGAGCGTGGGAGTGCGCGCGCGTGAGGCAGTGCACGCGCGCGTGTGCACGCGCGGGCGGGGGGTGGGGGCGGTGCTTCGCAGCTTCGCATCCCACGCCCGGGCTCCGCTCCGCACGTCCCGGAGATCCTGGGCTCCGGCTCTTGGCGCGCACCGGCCTGGGCCGGGCCCTCCGCGTGCCGGGGCTGCGGCTGTGGCCGCTCCAGTGCGCGCGCGGGCGCGTGTGCGCGGCCCCGAGAGCGCGCGCGCGAGCCCCCAGTGTGTGGCAGCGGCGGCGGCAGCGGCGCGGCGAGGCTGAGGCTCTTGTTTACCAGCATTAACTCCGCTGAGCGGAAAAAAAAAAAAAAAAAAAGGAAAAAAACCCGAGGAGGAGCGAGCGCACCAGGCGAACTCGAGAGGCGGGCGAGGGAGAGGGACGCCGCCAGCGAGCCTGGCCCCGGCGCGCCCGTGCCTGGAGCTTGCAGACCCTCGGCCCCGCTCCCCGGGCCCTCCACGCCCCTCCCGCGCGAGGGGAGCTCCACGGCGCGCCGCGCGCCGCGGCTTTGACCTTCAGCGAGCCGGAGCCCCCGCGCAGAGCCGGCGGCGGGCGGGGGCCGGGCGGGGGCCGGCGCGGGGCGGGCGGCGGCGGCGCGGAGCCCGGGCGGCGCGGCGGGAGTGCTGAGCGCGGCGCGGCCGGCCCGCCGCTTTGTGTGTGTCCTGGATTTGGGAAGGAGCTCGCGGCGGCGGCGGCGGCGCTGAGGGAGGAGGCGGCGGCGAGCGGAGCCCGGAGGAGGAGGAGGAGGAGGGGGAGCCGCTCATTCATTTTTACTCCGCATTTCTGCCCCCGGCCGGCCTCACCCGCGACCCGGACTTCGGGGCAGTCTTGCGAACTGCGTCGCGCCCTCCCGCCGCGGAGGTTCGGGCGTCGGACAGCCTCCCCCTCTGTCTGGGGTCGGGTTTGTTTTTCTTCGCCAAGACGGATTTGGGCTTTGCCCCCTTTCTTTGCAGTTTTTCCTCCCTCCTGTCTCTTTGGGTTTGAAAATGGAGGCCGACGACGCAGACAGCCCGCCCCGGCGCGCCTCGGGATCCCGACTCCGCCGAGCCCTGGGCCGCGGCTGCCGGCGCTGAGGGGCCGCCCCGTGCCGCCGTCCGCGCAGTCCTGCGGACCCCGGCCGGCGCCGCCTTTGGAGTACTGTTGCCGTCACCCTAGTTTTTGGAGGGGGGGGTGAAGACCGAGTTTGAGACTTTTTTCTTTTCCTCCCCCCCTTTTTTTTGAGAAAGGGGAATTTCGTCCCAAATCAAAGGAATGAAGTCTAGCTCCGGAGGAGGGTCCCCGACCTCGCTGTGGGGACTCCTGTTTTTCTCCGCCGCGCTCTCGCTCTGGCCCACGAGTGGAGAAAGTGAGTATGTGCCCGCCGCCCGCGGCCACTGCGGGAACTTTTCCTCCGAGGGGCTGCGCCCTGTTTGCGAAACCCGAGTTGCCACGGTCGCAGCTGTCGGGCTCCCGGGCTCTGCAGCCGCGGGGCGGGGCGCCGAGGGGCTCGGCCGGAAGGCCAGAGGGACCCCGGGGCCCGACTCGTTCATTGGGGGCCCGGCGGGCCCTGGTTCAGCGCATCCCAGCGCGGGAAGGGCCTCGGTGGCTTTCTCTTTCGCTGTCCGGAGAGCCCTGCCCGGGCCCGGCTGTTTCGGCAGCGCTCACGCCCCGGCGGTCAGCGGCTGGGCCAGGTGCTGGGGCTCCAGCGGCGAAGTTCGCGTCCGGCCCCCCGCACCTCGAGCCACTCCCGCCCCTCCCGGCGCGCGGGGCCCTACACGCGGCGCTGGTCCCCGCGCAGCGCGCAGGCGGCGGTGACAGCTCGCGTGGCGCCCTCGCGGCTGGGGCAGATTCGGCGCCCGGCGGCGGGAGCTGGCGGCCCACCAGCCCCGGGGGTGCGAAGTGCCCAGGGGGAGGTGCCCGGCGGAGAGGCTCCGCAACCCCAACATTGCAGCGGGACCCCCCCCCCCAACCGGTCGCCCAACGCGCTTTGCCCCTTGGGCTCTCTGGGTTCCTAGCTTTCCCTGTCGCTTTCGCCGGATCCACGGCGGATCGGGCTGCTCAGTGCGGCTCGGGGGTGCAAGGAGCGTTTCCGCTTAGATCTCCCACCCGTCCACGCAGCACCCTGAGAAGGTGCGAAGTCTGGGGCTCTGCGTCAGTCGGGCTCTTCCGGAGAGCGCGTCCGGAGGGTTGGGGGACCTTCTCCCAGTTTCTAGCGGCCCGCGGGCGCTCTCCTCCTCCTGGCGGGGTTAGGGGGTGGCAGGGCAGCATCCGAGTGTGCGGGAGTGGGCGTGTTTTTGGAGGACCGAGTTTGAGACTTTTTTCTTTTCCTCCCCCCCTTTTTTTTGAGAAAGGGGAATTTCGTCCCAAATCAAAGGAATGAAGTCTAGCTCCGGAGGAGGGTCCCCGACCTCGCTGTGGGGACTCCTGTTTTTCTCCGCCGCGCTCTCGCTCTGGCCCACGAGTGGAGAAAGTGAGTATGTGCCCGCCGCCCGCGGCCACTGCGGGAACTTTTCCTCCGAGGGGCTGCGCCCTGTTTGCGAAACCCGAGTTGCCACGGTCGCAGCTGTCGGGCTCCCGGGCTCTGCAGCCGCGGGGCGGGGCGCCGAGGGGCTCGGCCGGAAGGCCAGAGGGACCCCGGGGCCCGACTCGTTCATTGGGGGCCCGGCGGGCCCTGGTTCAGCGCATCCCAGCGCGGGAAGGGCCTCGGTGGCTTTCTCTTTCGCTGTCCGGAGAGCCCTGCCCGGGCCCGGCTGTTTCGGCAGCGCTCACGCCCCGGCGGTCAGCGGCTGGGCCAGGTGCTGGGGCTCCAGCGGCGAAGTTCGCGTCCGGCCCCCCGCACCTCGAGCCACTCCCGCCCCTCCCGGCGCGCGGGGCCCCCCTACACGCGGCGCTGGTCCCCGCGCAGCGCGCAGGCGGCGGTGACAGCTCGCGTGGCGCCCTCGCGGCTGGGGCAGATTCGGCGCCCGGCGGCGGGAGCTGGCGGCCCACCAGCCCCGGGGGTGCGAAGTGCCCAGGGGGAGGTGCCCGGCGGAGAGGCTCCGCAACCCCAACATTGCAGCGGGACCCCCCCCCCCAACCGGTCGCCCAACGCGCTTTGCCCCTTGGGCTCTCTGGGTTCCTAGCTTTCCCTGTCGCTTTCGCCGGATCCACGGCGGATCGGGCTGCTCAGTGCGGCTCGGGGGTGCAAGGAGCGTTTCCGCTTAGATCTCCCACCCGTCCACGCAGCACCCTGAGAAGGTGCGAAGTCTGGGGCTCTGCGTCAGTCGGGCTCTTCCGGAGAGCGCGTCCGGAGGGTTGGGGGACCTTCTCCCAGTTTCTAGCGGCCCGCGGGCGCTCTCCTCCTCCTGGCGGGGTTAGGGGGTGGCAGGGCAGCATCCGAGTGTGCGGGAGTGGGCGTGTGGTCGGAGCCGACGTGCATTTCCACACACGTGCTCGCAACGCGGGGCTGGAGCTGCAGCCACACGGCCGCTCGGGGACGCCGAGATGCCTGGCCCCGGCGAGAGGTGCCCTGCGTCGTGGTTTAAGGCGCGCCAGGATCTGCAGCGGCCGGAGTGCGGAGGAGGGTGTTTTGCTTTGCGAGCGCGCTGCCCTGGCCTCGGTTTTGTGGCCAGAGTTGTGTTGCACGCCCTCCACCACCTCCTCCAGCCCCGCACTTCCTTTGTACATAGTTAATAAGCAATATCGCTCCACACACTGTCGCTTGCAATCTGATAGCTTTTGTTTTGGTAGAGTCGGGTAGGGGTAGGGAAGTGCGGGGAGGGAAGGAGGGAGAGAGGAGAACTTAGGGCCCCGCGGTGTGTGGAGGGGGGAAAGGAGGGGGGTTCTGCTCTTCTCCAAACATTAAAGTGAGGCTTACTGGTATATTCGCTATGGCAGGGTAACTCGAACACGATTAAAGTTTAAATGCAGTCACAGAACAGGGGCCGGGAACTGCGAGGGCGTGTTGGTGAGTAATGTTTGCTAGGGTATGCAGGTGGTGCCAGTTAACTTTGCAAAATCACGACTGAGCCTCGAAGACTGAGGGGGAGAATCAGGAGGGGCGGGGGCTGCCTGGCCACCTCGTAGAAAGACGATTCGTATAAACAAACCCTTCTTAAACGTTTTGGGAGAAATGAGCCCATGACGGAGTAAGTAGGTTTTTATAGAATTAGCGTGTTTACTGCGTGGAGTAAGACTTACATTGAGTTCGGACCTTCCACACATCTGAGCTCTCCTGTTCTTTGTTTTCTAAACTTTCCGCACGCCGGATTGGGCGGCAGACTTTCGGCTCTCTTTTAAGGTTCACAGATGGTGTTTGGGGACACTGAGGAGGGCTTCTAGTCTTTGAGAGCTAAATATAGTTTAGGTGACGTGGGAGAGTTAATCTTTTTTATTACTGCATGTTGTCGAACTGTGTCCTGTCTGTAGTTTTATTGTTTAATCTTAGTAAGTTCTGAGACATTCACAAACAGCAGGGTTGGCCTTGTTTCTCCGATGCAGGACTCTCGGATTTTAAAATAGGATGTCTTGTTTGGAGTTCTTGATGAAAAATATTCTTTGTGAAAGGTGTTTTGTTTTGTTTTTGAGAAAACACGCTGGAGGGGAAGGGGCGTTTTAACTACTTTTATAATACAAGATGCCAAAACTTTGCTCAAGGATTGGTTTCTGAAAACTTGATGGATGGCCACAAGGCTATTTGTGATTATGGTTTGTTGAAGGTCTCACTACCTGCCCCTCCCTACAGCGTGCAAGTTTTCAGAAGTCAACTCTCTGCTCAGCATGTGTTCAGTTCTTAGTCCAAAAGGTGCTAGAAGGCTTACTTCGGATAGAAATAAACCATTAAGTCCTATCAGAGACAAGCATCCTTTTTGACTGTTTAGTATACTATAATAAAGATTGGGGTGCTGTTGGTTAATACTGTATTGGCCTATTTAGGGATTAGTGTTTTCTCTCAGTGTGAGATAGCAGTGGGAGTTTTCTTTCTTCTTCTTCTTCTTTTTTATCCTTTGACTTAGAAAATGTGGAAGTGTTGAAGTAGAAAAAGTTATACAGATTTTTGTTTCAAAGTACTGTGAACAAAACATCTGGAAAGGGGAGCCTTGAAAGTTAGGAGTACTAGGCAAAGAATATGATGTTTTGCTTTAAAAAAAAACATTCAGTGTGCACTTTAAAGGAATTGTGGCCATCTCATTAAAAAGCTTCAGTCATCTTTCTACCCCAGGAACAGTCATAACCTATTGTCAGGGAAATGTAGGTATGTGAGAGATTGGTGTTTAAAGAAGTTGCTGTTTTATTACCAGGAGAAGAATCCAGAATAAGAAGTTTGGAAAGAACCTAAATAGCAAATTATAGTTTAGCCTTCTTAGAGGGAAATAGCCAGTAAACTGTACTTTTGTGGAGGAGTGGGGCGTCGGTTTGAAGTTGAAAAGGTTATATGTTTGATTTGTCAGAAGGATTAGAAAAGTTCAATATTAAGAAATAAAGTTGACTGGAAGAACCTTAAAAACAACACACTTAGTGAAAAAAGTCAGTCACTAAAGGGTAGGTTGGGGGACACTGAGGAGGGCTTCTAGTCTTTGAGAGCTAAATATAGTTTAGGTGACGTGGGAGAGTTAATCTTTTTTATTACTGCATGTTGTCGAACTGTGTCCTGTCTGTAGTTTTATTGTTTAATCTTAGTAAGTTCTGAGACATTCACAAACAGCAGGGTTGGCCTTGTTTCTCCGATGCAGGACTCTCGGATTTTAAAATAGGATGTCTTGTTTGGAGTTCTTGATGAAAAATATTCTTTGTGAAAGGTGTTTTGTTTTGTTTTGAGAAAACACGCTGGAGGGGAAGGGGCGTTTTAACTACTTTTATCATACAAGATGCCAAAACTTTGCTCAAGGATTGGTTTCTGAAAACTTGATGGATGGCCACAAGGCTATTTGTGATTATGGTTTGTTGAAGGTCTCACTACCTGCCCCTCCCTACAGCGTGCAAGTTTTCAGAAGTCAACTCTCTGCTCAGCATGTGTTCAGTTCTTAGTCCAAAAGGTGCTAGAAGGCTTACTTCGGATAGAAATAAACCATTAAGTCCTATCAGAGACAAGCATCCTTTTTGACTGTTTAGTATACTATAATAAAGATTGGGGTGCTGTTGGTTAATACTGTATTGGCCTATTTAGGGATTAGTGTTTTCTCTCAGTGTGAGATAGCAGTGGGAGTTTTCTTTCTTCTTCTTCTTCTTTTATCCTTTGACTTAGAAAATGTGGAAGTGTTGAAGTAGAAAAAGTTATACAGATTTTTGTTTCAAAGTACTGTGAACAAAACATCTGGAAAGGGGAGCCTTGAAAGTTAGGAGTACTAGGCAAAGAATATGATGTTTTGCTTTAAAAAAAAACATTCAGTGTGCACTTTAAAGGAATTGTGGCCATCTCATTAAAAAGCTTCAGTCATCTTTCTACCCCAGGAACAGTCATAACCTATTGTCAGGGAAATGTAGGTATGTGAGAGATTGGTGTTTAAAGAAGTTGCTGTTTTATTACCAGGAGAAGAATCCAGAATAAGAAGTTTGGAAAGAACCTAAATAGCAAATTATAGTTTAGCCTTCTTAGAGGGAAATAGCCAGTAAACTGTACTTTTGTGGAGGAGTGGGGCGTCGGTTTGAAGTTGAAAAGGTTATATGTTTGATTTGTCAGAAGGATTAGAAAAGTTCAATATTAAGAAATAAAGTTGACTGGAAGAACCTTAAAAACAACACACTTAGTGAAAAAAGTCAGTCACTAAAGACCATGTATTGTATGATTCCATGTATATGAAGTCCAGCATAAGCAAATCCATAGAGACAGAAAGTAGATCAGTGGTTGCCTAGGACTGGGGGGGTGAGGTGAGGCGTCTTCTTATTGGTACTGGTTTCTTTTTGGGGTGATGAACATAGTCTAAATTTAGACTGTGGTAATGGTTGCACAACTTTCTGAAAATACTAAAAACCATTGAATTGTATACTTTAAATTAGTGATTTTTATGGTATCTGAATTATATCCCAGCAAAGTGGTTTTTCTTTAAAGAAGCACATTAAGGTTGAAAAGAATGCATCATGTTACTTTGAACATAGAATCTGTTGATTCAAATTATTAAGCAATTTTGTCCAACAGAATCTGTTGATTCAAATTATTAAGCAATTTTGTCCAGCAGGGTTGTTGTCTCCCGCTTTTTTAACTTACGGAGTTTTTCAGACCTTTGAACTATAAACTGATCACTGAAGCTATAACAGAAGAGATTCAGTGCCATGGGAGAAAAGGACAGACAGGAAAAAAGAACCTTGATTAGAAATAGCTCACATGAAGGATTAAGGGGTTGGGTTAAAGGAAATGCAAGTGCTAGTAGTGAAAGTCAGGTTTGTGACTGTAAAATGCCTAACTGAATATGAAACGATATTGGTCTTTCCAAGATTAGAGTTTAGGAGCTGGATCTGATGGCATTTGGTATTCCAGTTTTCTTACATATTTTTTCCAACAAAGAAATAATGTAATGTTTTAAGATGAAAAGAAATTTTCACTGTCTCTTTTGATATCCCATATTAACAATCCTCATAGTGAGTAAGAACTTTAAACATTTTTTTCTCATTAAAAGCTTCAGTCATCTTTCTACCCCAGGAACAGTCATAACCTATTGTCAGGAAATGTAGGTATGTGAGAGATTGGTGTTTAAAGAAGTTGCTGTTTTATTACCAGGAGAAGAATCCAGAATAAGAAGTTTGGAAAGAACCTAAATAGCAAATTATAGTTTAGCCTTCTTAGAGGGAAATAGCCAGTAAACTGTACTTTTGTGGAGGAGTGGGGCGTCGGTTTGAAGTTGAAAAGGTTATATGTTTGATTTGTCAGAAGGATTAGAAAAGTTCAATATTAAGAAATAAAGTTGACTGGAAGAACCTTAAAAACAACACACTTAGTGAAAAAAGTCAGTCACTAAAGACCATGTATTGTATGATTCCATGTATATGAAGTCCAGCATAAGCAAATCCATAGAGACAGAAAGTAGATCAGTGGTTGCCTAGGACTGGGGGGGTGAGGTGAGGCGTCTTCTTATTGGTACTGGTTTCTTTTTGGGGTGATGAACATAGTCTAAATTTAGACTGTGGTAATGGTTGCACAACTTTCTGAAAATACTAAAAACCATTGAATTGTATACTTTAAATTAGTGATTTTTATGGTATCTGAATTATATCCCAGCAAAGTGGTTTTTCTTTAAAGAAGCACATTAAGGTTGAAAAGAATGCATCATGTTACTTTGAACATAGAATCTGTTGATTCAAATTATTAAGCAATTTTGTCCAACAGAATCTGTTGATTCAAATTATTAAGCAATTTTGTCCAGCAGGGTTGTTGTCTCTCTCTTTTTTAACTTACGGAGTTTTTCAGACCTTTGAACTATAAACTGATCACTGAAGCTATAACAGAAGAGATTCAGTGCCATGGGAGAAAAGGACAGACAGGAAAAAAGAACCTTGATTAGAAATAGCTCACATGAAGGATTAAGGGGTTGGGTTAAAGGAAATGCAAGTGCTAGTAGTGAAAGTCAGGTTTGTGACTGTAAAATGCCTAACTGAATATGAAACGATATTGGTCTTTCCAAGATTAGAGTTTAGGAGCTGGATCTGATGGCATTTGGTATTCCAGTTTTCTTACATATTTTTTCCAACAAAGAAATAATGTAATGTTTTAAGATGAAAAGAAATTTTCACTGTCTCTTTTGATATCCCATATTAACAATCCTCATAGTAAAAACTGAGTAAGAACTGCTCATTGTAATACAGCGGGCTTTTTTTTTCTTCTTCGTCTTCTTTTCTGTTGCTTGTTTTATTTCTTAAGTAGTTGCAGAGTCTGAGCAGGAAAGAGAATCTTTGTAGGATGCAGCAGTTTTCTCAGGCATACTGTAATTTTTTTTTTTAATTAAAATTTCTTATCAAACAAAAGATTTTAAAACATAGCAAAGCTGTTTTTATTTTCAAACTGTTCTGCCTTTATCCGTACTTACCTTGGCCTTTTAATAGGAAAAGACATAAAGAATAATTGTTGTTTACATTTCTTTTTGGTCTTTGTCTAAGGCTTAGTTTACTAATAAAAATGTTGCCTTTTCTTCTTATTGTTGCAAGATCAGGGCAGTAATGAATATCAACTGTATCATTTTCACTTGTTGCCTTAGAGTTTTGCCAAGGAGAGCCCTCAAGGGACAGTAGCTTCCTTTTAAATGTGGTTTCATTTGTTTTGTAAGAATGTGCTATAAGAAGCCACTGAATCAGCCAGCACTTATTGAGCACCTGCTGTATGGAAGTTGGACCCTACATTAAGTGTTGTCTGCACAGGAAGAGAATTGCAGTTTTGTCCCTAGGACATTTTACATGATCCTGCATGAAACAAAATTTCTTGAAAATTCAGATCTTTTTCAAACACAGCACAGGGTACTCAGTACTGAAACAACATTGTAAAGGCACTTTAAAAACATTTCTATAGACTTAAGATAGGAAGCCGAGCAGTGTTATTGATTTTCTGAAGGTTTAGGCAGCAGGGTTGGCCTTATTAATACCTTCCCTCCCATTGTGTTGTTGCTGGCAGGCTGTGATACACACGACTGTTGCCCATCTCGATCAGCTGTGCTGCCTTCTTAACAACATTGGTTTGACAATTGTGATTCAAAATGGAGAACATGCCAGTATCTGAATAGGAGTTACAGATGTGCACGTCAGTTTTGTGTGACACGTTTTGAGTTGTAAGGAAGATGGGACTTATTTTAAATCTTTTCTGGATTTATGCATTGCTTAGTTAGCTTTCTGGAATCCTTTAAGGAACTTTCATAATTATGTCTGTAGCGTGAAGAATTTCAATCTGGGTCTCTTTTGATATCCCATATTAACAATCCTCATAGTAAAAACTGAGTAAGAACTGCTCATTGTAATACAGCGGGCTTTTTTTTTCTTCTTCGTCTTCTTTTCTGTTGCTTGTTTTATTTCTTAAGTAGTTGCAGAGTCTGAGCAGGAAAGAGAATCTTTGTAGGATGCAGCAGTTTTCTCAGGCATACTGTAATTTTTTTTTTTAATTAAAATTTCTTATCAAACAAAAGATTTTAAAACATAGCAAAGCTGTTTTTATTTTCAAACTGTTCTGCCTTTATCCGTACTTACCTTGGCCTTTTAATAGGAAAAGACATAAAGAATAATTGTTGTTTACATTTCTTTTTGGTCTTTGTCTAAGGCTTAGTTTACTAATAAAAATGTTGCCTTTTCTTCTTATTGTTGCAAGATCAGGGCAGTAATGAATATCAACTGTATCATTTTCACTTGTTGCCTTAGAGTTTTGCCAAGGAGAGCCCTCAAGGGACAGTAGCTTCCTTTTAAATGTGGTTTCATTTGTTTTGTAAGAATGTGCTATAAGAAGCCACTGAATCAGCCAGCACTTATTGAGCACCTGCTGTATGGAAGTTGGACCCTACATTAAGTGTTGTCTGCACAGGAAGAGAATTGCAGTTTTGTCCCTAGGACATTTTACATGATCCTGCATGAAACAAAATTTCTTGAAAATTCAGATTTTTTTCAAACACAGCACAGGGTACTCAGTACTGAAACAACATTGTAAAGGCACTTTAAAAACATTTCTATAGACTTAAGATAGGAAGCCGAGCAGTGTTATTGATTTTCTGAAGGTTTAGGCAGCAGGGTTGGCCTTATTAATACCTTCCCTCCCATTGTGTTGTTGCTGGCAGGCTGTGATACACACGACTGTTGCCCATCTCGATCAGCTGTGCTGCCTTCTTAACAACATTGGTTTGACAATTGTGATTCAAAATGGAGAACATGCCAGTATCTGAATAGGAGTTACAGATGTGCACGTCAGTTTTGTGTGACACGTTTTGAGTTGTAAGGAAGATGGGACTTATTTTAAATCTTTTCTGGATTTATGCATTGCTTAGTTAGCTTTCTGGAATCCTTTAAGGAACTTTCATAATTATAAGTCCTTGTTTAATTTAGCATATTTTGGTGTTTTTAAAAGCATGAGATTGAGGAGACAATTCAATTCTGAAATGTCTTTTCAATTGTAAAATGTCCAAGCCGTGTTTCTGTACAAGTTGTGATTTTTTTTTTTTTTTTTGATTTGTTTTCAAAACTCATTTAAAAATCAACCCTAGGGGTTTCCCTGGTAGCTCAGTGGTAAAGAGTTCTCCCAATGCAGGAGACACGGGTTCAGTCCCTGATCTGGGGAGATCCCACATGCTGTGGAGCAACTTAAGCCTGTGAACCACAACTATGGAGCCTGTGCTCTAGAGCCTCGGAGATGCAACTGCTAAGCCCATGTGCCACAACTACTGAAGCCCGCGTGCCCTAGAGCCTGAGTTCCATGACAAGAAAAGTCATTGCAACAAGAAGCCTGCTCACCTCAACTAGAGAGTAGCCCTCACTCCCTGCAACAAGAGAAGAGTCTGAAAATGCAGAATAGCCAAGAGTTAATAACTAAATAAAATTAAAAAAACAAAAAATCAACCCTAGATCATAGAGGAGGGATGTGTGCCCGTGGGCCAGCTTGCTTTGAACTACTGTTCTTAGCCAGCTTACGACAGGTGCTGAGTCCAAGGATGCACGCCTCTCAATTGTACTAAATATATAATAGTTGCACACGTGGTTGGGATATGGTTTCTTGAGTTCTCTGTCTGAGCTGTTCTGAAGGAAAATTCTGAACACTTGAAGGCAACAAGTTGAATTATGAATGAAGCACTCTGACTTCTCCTTGAAAATGGTGTTTGGCATCCAGTTATCAAGAGGACCTTTTTCCAGTTATTTGTAAAGGAATGATTTGGCTTAAACTCTATGGCAGGGGTGAGGGTAGCAGGGACAAGAGTCCCCACGTTTTTGCACATAGAGACCTGTTGACATTTGGGGAAGATTCTCTGTATTTGGAAACATTAAAGCTTTGAAATGTGTCACACTTACCCCAACCTCCAAGGATCTGGAAAGAACTGGTTGTTCTAAAGAAAGGGCATATGGTTGGTATAAAATGGCTGGTAAACAGAAGACCTTTAAAAACAAGTTAAGTTGTTATCTCAACAGATGCATATTCCCTGGGCATGAGAAAGCTTGTTTCTTTTGTTAAATTGTTTAGGTTATATCTGACTCAAAATATTAACAATATCTTTGATTTTGAAACGTTTAAACTGTGAAGACTAAATTGTTTTCTATTTTTTTTTAAATCATCAGTTCTACTCATGTTGTCATGTCCCAAATACCAGTTTTAAAGATTCCCCTGCTTTTTCATGTATGCCAGCTTCATTTAGGACTTATGAAATTGATTAATTTCAAAATCTGAAAGGAATATTTATATTTCTTGAACTGAGAAATAGTTTTTTTCTCTTTCCCTCTTTTCCTCAATAAATACATCTTGAGTACTTATGGAACTCAGTTCTTTTAAGTGTAAACATTTGTTCTGATGTGATAAATTAGCCTACATGTATTTTTTAAAGATATGAATCAAGCCATAGAAATTGGGCTCCCCTGATGGGCTCAGTGGGTGAAGAGCTAGCTTGCAGTGCTGGAAACACAGGGGGCATGGGTCCAGTCCTTGGGTCGGGAAAACCCCCTGGAGAAGGGAATGGCAACTCACTCCAGTATTTGCCTCAAAAATTCCATGGACAGAGGAGTCTGACAGGCTACAGTCCAAAGGGTTGCAGAAAGTCGAACAAGACTGAGCGACTAAGCACAGACAGAAGTTACTTTCTATGTTTGTGTAAAACACCAAAGAAACAAACCAGTAAGCAAGGCTTTCATTTTTCTTTCTTTTTTTCTTCCCTGGACTAGAGGAATTTTTAACCTATAGTTGTTATTTGTATTTTATTGGAACACAACAGAAAACTAGTTTCTTTTATGATGAGAGATGGATGCCCTGATTACAGTAGCATTTGTGGGGTATTGTTGGTGATGTTCACAACAGGGAAAGGTAGGCAGCGATGCTGGGGGCCGTCTTTGTTTTCATGTTTGTCCTCTCTCTGGTTAGAGCGGGGATGGCGCCTTGGTCGGGTGCTGGGGGTGTGTGCATGGCACTGAGTGTCCCACCTGTGGTGACTGAGGGTCTTAAAGGCCGCACGTTCTTGTTTGAGATAGGCTGGTGGCTGACCACCTAGGGAAAGTGCGCATGGAAGATGAGTGTTGCCAGATGCTGCAGAGATAGCCGTGCCTGCTTTAAATTGTTCATATAGCGATAGTCTGGGAGTCTTAAAAAATATTCTTTATAATGTAAACATTTTTATTTTAAAGATTTGAGAAAGTATTCTATTGTTAATCTACTCCTAGTCCAGAAAGTTCTTGGGGTTTGAAACTTTACACTACTCCTCAGCCTCTTAGCCCCCTTACCAAGGCAGGCATCTGCTTTAGTAATAGTTATATAATAAAAAAGACCACTTGTTCAAAATTATGTGTATGTCCATCCATTCATCCAAATTCTGGCAGTTTCAAATACATTATTGTTATTGTTTACTTTTGTATGGCTACTTTTTTTTTTTTTTAACTTAGCACTAGCTTTCTTTAAACTGGCTTTGGAATTATTTGTCAGTTTGGTAATTCATGTATTTGCATACTGCTTTGTAAATTACGCTCGACATGGGAGAACAGATATGTTGACAATTTTAAAATGTAAATGTTTTAGAGAGCAGAACTTTAAAATTTTCCTGAGATAGTTGGGATGCCTACTTTCAGCTTGCCCTTTCACATAAAATATAGTCAGTGGTTTGTCTTTATAAAATCAATTATTAGAAATACATGTTTGACTGAGTAAATGAGACAGTGCTAATTTGAGTTAAGCAAATTTAGTTAATAGCAGGGAGAAGTCTGATGATGATTAGGGATAGATGAGTTTATAACAGTTTTTCTCAAATTGAAAGTATCCTGGTGCCCTTTAATAACCTTCTGGAGAAAATTGGGAAGCACAGAAAAAAAGACCAGGTGAGAGCTGCATGATCTTGCTTGTATCAGCTGGCAAGAGGTTTCTTAAGTCATTGGCTCTTCATTATATTTAGATTGTAAAGTCCTCAGCGATTGTGCTCGCATAATCATCATTGTCCTATGTTTATCCTCCCCATCTCATTTTCCAGGGTCTCACAGTCGTGGGGTAATACCTACCAGTAGCTCAGATTCTGAACTTGAAGCGAAACACAGATTGTTGTGAAAACAAATGATCAAAGAGACCAGAGACAGAGGAAGATGTGCTGTTCAACTTTCTTAGTTCTGTTGTCTGATTTCTGTGGACAATGAATTCACGGAATACATGAGGTCACAACAGGTTATAGTTTAATCACAGGAAATTCTTTTGTTATCCCTGCTTTACTTGGTCAAGCTCATGTATTTGGGATCTTCTGTCTAACATGACCTCAGTAGATTTTCAACAAGTGTTGGATCAGGATGGAATTCCTAGTTACGTTTCAGTTCATCAGCCCTTTTCTGGGGAGACTTGTTTATTGGATGTTTTCTTTCTCCCGCACTGAGTCACTTGAAATTGTTCACATTTGCCCATTTCTGGCTCCACCCTGGTCCCGTCCAGACCTGTGTGGACTCTTGGAGGAGACGCTTGGTTGGCCCCTGGGCTGGGCACTCTGACTCCAGCGCCCTCAGCGCCATGCTGCTTGAATGGGCTCGCCAGCCCCAAATCCTCAGCGTGTGCCTTTTGTGGTGCTTTCTCACGGTCCAGGAATCAAGCCCAAGGGCCCATCTCTGGCTGTAGTCCGCCCTTATGGAGACTTTGCTATGGGAATCCTGTGTGAATTCCTAGGACTCTCTAGCGATAGACTCTAGCTCTGTATAAGTAAGTAAACACCTTCATGTCTCCATCTGTGTTTGTGGCCTGGAGTGTTTTTCCTTTTACTGGGATTTCTGTCCCCTCCCCAAAAAGTGGAAAATGCTGCTCTAGAGCAGGAGGTCACCTGGTTCCAGTTGCTCCCTCCCTGCTGATCAGTTCCTCAGAAATGTAGAGACTTAAAGTAGTGGGTGCGGGGAATTTTCTCCTTTCTCATTCAATGCCAAAGTAAAACCATCTTCTAATATATTTAGAAAATAAAGGTCAGAAAAATCTTGCTTGTATCAGCTGGCAAGAGGTTTCTTAAGTCACTGGCTCTTCATTATATTTAGATTGTAAAGTCCTCAGCGATTGTGCTCGCATAATCATCATTGTCCTATGTTTATCCTCCCCATCTCATTTTCCAGGGTCTCACAGTCGTGGGGTAATACCTACCAGTAGCTCAGATTCTGAACTTGAAGCGAAACACAGATTGTTGTGAAAACAAATGATCAAAGAGACCAGAGACAGAGGAAGATGTGCTGTTCAACTTTCTTAGTTCTGTTGTCTGATTTCTGTGGACAATGAATTCACGGAATACATGAGGTCACAACAGGTTATAGTTTAATCACAGGAAATTCTTTTGTTATCCCTGCTTTACTTGGTCAAGCTCATGTATTTGGGATCTTCTGTCTAACATGACCTCAGTAGATTTTCAACAAGTGTTGGATCAGGATGGAATTCCTAGTTACGTTTCAGTTCATCAGCCCTTTTCTGGGGAGACTTGTTTATTGGATGTTTTCTTTCTCCCGCACTGAGTCACTTGAAATTGTTCACATTTGCCCATTTCTGGCTCCACCCTGGTCCCGTCCAGACCTGTGTGGACTCTTGGAGGAGACGCTTGGTTGGCCCCTGGGCTGGGCACTCTGACTCCAGCGCCCTCAGCGCCATGCTGCTTGAATGGGCTCGCCAGCCCCAAATCCTCAGCGTGTGCCTTTTGTGGTGCTTTCTCACGGTCCAGGAATCAAGCCCAAGGGCCCATCTCTGGCTGTAGTCCGCCCTTATGGAGACTTTGCTATGGGAATCCTGTGTGAATTCCTAGGACTCTCTAGCGATAGACTCTAGCTCTGTATAAGTAAGTAAACACCTTCATGTCTCCATCTGTGTTTGTGGCCTGGAGTGTTTTTCCTTTTTACTGCGCATTTCTGTCCCCCTCCCCCCAAAAAAGTGGAAAATGCTGCTCTAGAGCAGGAGGTCACCTGGTTCCAGTTGCTCCCTCCCTGCTGATCAGTTCCTCAGAAATGTAGAGACTTAAAGTAGTGGGTGCGGGGGAATTTTCTCCTTTTCTCATTCAATGCCAAAGTAAAACCATCTTCTAATATATTTAGAAAATAAAGGTCAGAAAAATTGGGGTTGGACTCTTTTTTCATTAAAAAAAAATCTCTAGGTTTAAGATCTGTGAAATAGGGACAGTACTCTAACTGTGTAAAGATGATACACTAAGTCAGGGAATTCCTGTTCCCCAGATACCTTCCTATGATTTTAGTTCATCTGAAGTGCCATCCTTTCATTTCTAACAAATTCCGTTTCCTTCATGAAGCTTTTCTTGATTGCCCTCATTTCTGTAGACCTGACTTCTCCCTTATTCCTTTTGACATTTTGCCCAGTGCTGTGCTGGTTAACAGTGGTTTATTTTGTCTGGCACCTAAACTGTTGTTATTTTGTGAGGCTGGAGAGGGCAATGCAGTCGAAGGGCTTGGATTTGAATCTCAGCTGCCCGGTAGCTAAAGTATCAAGCAAACTGTTTAATCTTCCCATGCATCAGTTTTCCTCATCTGTAAAATTATAGTTCTAATAGAACCTATTCCAGACATTTATTCTTAAAAGCAAAGTGAACTAAAACATGTGTCAAATATGTAGAACAGAGGCTGGCATATGCTAAGTCCTCCGACTTTAGTTTGCTGCTGCTCTAATGGACACGGCATCCTTGAACAGAGTTGTTGTTTGGATAGTGCCAGAAACGTAGGATACACTTTGACATTGGCACCCCCAACCCCTTGTTCTTTAGATGTGATGTAGAGCTTGGCACATAGTAGGTGCTCAATTAATGTTCTGTAATAAAGCTTTATTTTGCTCAGGTGCTTAACAGGATTGCAGTTTGCTTATTCAACGGAGTTTTGTGATTTTATCTTTTTTCGTTAGACAGTGGCTGCTGCCTGCAGTGCACCATCCATTTCAGAGATCTGTTTGTTATGCTTCTCTCTTAATCATTTGTCGGTTTCTGCTAGTGCCCAAGAAGTGTCCAGGGTGCACTTTGTCCGCCTCACTAATGCATAGGCGCCATCTAGTGGCCAGAAAGGAAATTCAGTCTCTTCCATGTCTAAGGATGAAGATAGAGATCCCCCTCTGCCACTCCTAAGATTTTACTGTCTGGCTTGGTTCCTGGGAACCCAGTTGCAGGAAAATGTGGAGACTGCAGGCTTCTCTAGGACCCGTTGGGAAGTGGTTTTGAATTAAGATTGCTTTACTGCATCGGTGAGCCAGCTTGAGAGAGTTTGAGTCTCCCTAAGTGATGTAGGCAACCTTGACAAAGTTGTTGTATCTACTGTGCCATTTACAGTTTGGGATTTAAGATGTTTTTACATCTTAAAATGTTTTAAGATGTTTTAGGACCTTAATAAATGACTACTTTTGATATTTCTTTCAAGGTTAGAGACTTTAAAAAGTCTATTGCTTCATTTTGAAAAGAGAAGCAAGATTTACTTCCCATTGTTCTATTTAAAATATGTACTAAGCCTTTAATTATCATTCTTATATGTGTCCCCTTGGGCATTTTTATGTAGTTCAGGTGCTCACCAGCCAGAAATCCTAATAGAGAATAGTAACAAATACTTTCGTTGCTGGCATTGGGTCTCACATTGGTTGTATTTTGTTAGACATTTTTCTGTATTTGGTTTTATACTTTTTGGGTATTTTCAGAATCCGCTGTCTCACTTCTTTAATTGAGGCTACACTAAGTTAGTGGATCAGTGGCTCATTTTGAAAGTTTTGGATGCATCTATGTGTGATTGCCTTTTGTTACTTTTAATTTGGAAGTCACCGGTGTGGCTGTCTGAAAGAAGACTGCAACTTGCCATCATCTGAGACGTTTTGAACAACAGCTCCGGCGGGAGCCCCGCTGCCAAGGGGCTCTTAGCAACTGTGGTACCTCCTGTAGCGCAGCTGGTTTACCTGTTTGCCCTCTGGCAAACTCCTTTCAGAATGAGCTATAGCTGCCCCTCTCCAGTGGCCTTGATCTGGCATGCTGGATGCTCCTGTAGCTCTCTTTATATCCCGTTAGTGTATCATGCCAAATGGTTTTGCCCCATTGGTCGGGGAGGGGAATGGTACCTCGGTCATCCTTGAATTCCCAAGGACGTGGTCCAGAGCCTGTCACGTGGGAAGACCTCCACAAACAGAAGACTTCTTAGAGGGACAAACTCCAATCCCCACACCCTCTTCACTTTGAAGCAGTCCTTACAACAAGTTTATTTTCATCTTGTCATGATCACTGCCAGCCAAAACATTTTATCAGGCCTGTTACAACTACTACATAGAACTTGAAAGCAGTACAGTATACCTTTAAAATTATTGTTCCATCAGGCTTTTTAGCTCAGCAGGTAAAGAATCTGACTGCAATGCAGGAGACCCCAGTTCGGTTCCTGAATGGGGAAGATTCCCCTGGAGAGGGGATAGGCTACCCCCTCCAGGATTCTTGGGCTTCCCTGGTGACTCAGATGGTAAAGAATCTGCCTGCAGTGTGGGAGAGCTGGGTTTGGTCCCCTGGAGAAGTGAACGGCTGCCCACTCTGGTATTGGCTGGAGAATTCCATGGCTCCCCCCTGGGGTCACAGAGTTGGACACGGCTGTACTTTCACTTTGTACACAGAGGTGAATGAAAATCTGAGGACCCCTGGAAAGATCAGTCCTGTGTCGAGGCTGCCTCATCCCTCCGGGGGGGAGACGGATTTCCTAATAGAGAATAGTAACAAATACTTTCGTTGCTGGCATTGGGTCTCACATTGGTTGTATTTTGTTAGACATTTTTCTGTATTTGGTTTTATACTTTTTGGGTATTTTCAGAATCGCTGTCTCACTTCTTTAATTGAGGCTACACTAAGTTAGTGGATCAGTGGCTCATTTTGAAAGTTTTGGATGCATCTATGTGTGATTGCCTTTTGTTACTTTTAATTTGGAAGTCACCGGTGTGGCTGTCTGAAAGAAGACTGCAACTTGCCATCATCTGAGACGTTTTGAACAACAGCTCCGGCGGGAGCCCCGCTGCCAAGGGGCTCTTAGCAACTGTGGTACCTCCTGTAGCGCAGCTGGTTTACCTGTTTGCCCTCTGGCAAACCCCTTTCAGAATGAGCTATAGCTGCCCCTCTCCAGTGGCCTTGATCTGGCATGCTGGATGCTCCTGTAGCTCTCTTTATATCCCGTTAGTGTATCATGCCAAATGGTTTTGCCCCATTGGTCGGGGAGGGGAATGGTACCTCGGTCATCCTTGAATTCCCAAGGACGTGGTCCAGAGCCTGTCACGTGGGAAGACCTCCACAAACAGAAGACTTCTTAGAGGGACAAACTCCAATCCCCACACCCTCTTCACTTTGAAGCAGTCCTTACAACAAGTTTATTTTCATCTTGTCATGATCACTGCCAGCCAAAACATTTTATCAGGCCTGTTACAACTACTACATAGAACTTGAAAGCAGTACAGTATACCTTTAAAATTATTGTTCCATCAGGCTTTTTAGCTCAGCAGGTAAAGAATCTGACTGCAATGCAGGAGACCCCAGTTCGGTTCCTGAATGGGGAAGATTCCCCTGGAGAGGGGATAGGCTACCCCCTCCAGGATTCTTGGGCTTCCCTGGTGACTCAGATGGTAAAGAATCTGCCTGCAGTGTGGGAGAGCTGGGTTTGGTCCCCTGGAGAAGTGAACGGCTGCCCACTCTGGTATTGGCTGGAGAATTCCATGGCTCCCCCCTGGGGTCACAGAGTTGGACACGGCTGTACTTTCACTTTGTACACAGAGGTGAATGAAAATCTGAGGACCCCTGGAAAGATCAGTCCTGTGTCGAGGCTGCCTCATCCCTCCGGAGGGAGACCTTGTTCCAGAAGTTCCTACGGATGTTCAGTTGCTCAGTTGTGACCGACTCTTTGTGACCCGGGAGCTGTAACCTGCCAAGCTCCTCTGTCCATGGAATTCTCCAGCCAAGAATACTGGAGTGGTATATTGTTTTCTCCTCCAGGGCCTCTTCCTGATAGAGGGATTAAACCTGCGTCTCCTGCATTGCAGGCAGATTCTTCACCACTGAGCCACCAGGGAAGCTCGTCTAGGGTTTAATGAATCACTTACCAGCACTAACAGTGTCAGAGATGGCCTCCAGACTGCGTGGAGCTGGGCACCTGGCTGGAGGCGGGCAGTTAGCCTGGCTTCTGCTGTGTGGTGTGCCAGGCTTGGCTCCGAGCAGGGGAGCGAGGCAGGGGACCTGGGGGGCCGCCCCCCTCAGCCGCTGCCGACCACTCACACTGTTCCCTCTGAACTCCAGCGAATGCCTCGGCTGTTTCTCATGGCATTTCCAGTCCTCAGATGCCAAGACACAACGTAGAGAGAGAGGGAGTTCTTAGGAAGGTCTGGTTGGACAACCATTTGCTTCTGTTTTTTGTATTGTTTTCTTGATGAGGCCAGTAAATGTTTGCACTGGCTCCTGGTGGGGACAGTAGCAAATCTTAAATGCTTGGGTCGCTTAAGGGCTCCCTCGCCTTCAGGGCTGTGGACAAGGCCTTTGATGGGGCCACTGAAGGTGAAGCCTGCTCCCTGCACACTTGTAAGGTGGGATATTTCTTACGGAAAACAGAAACAGAATCATTTGAACCTGACCCATTAATTTCAAGCACAACATGTAAAAGAGTGTTGAACAGGGTAGATATGAGCTCTGCAGGGTAAACCATCCCAGCGCCCGCCTGTGAAGCCCTTCCCTGCAGGCAGCCCTCCCCTCCAGGATTCTTGGGCTTCCTGGTGACTCAGATGGTAAAGAATCTGCCTGCAGTGTGGGAGAGCTGGGTTTGGTCCCCTGGAGAAGTGAACGGCTGCCCACTCTGGTATTGGCTGGAGAATTCCATGGCTCCCCCCTGGGGTCACAGAGTTGGACACGGCTGTACTTTCACTTTGTACACAGAGGTGAATGAAAATCTGAGGACCCCTGGAAAGATCAGTCCTGTGTCGAGGCTGCCTCATCCCTCCGGAGGGAGACCTTGTTCCAGAAGTTCCTACGGATGTTCAGTTGCTCAGTTGTGACCGACTCTTTGTGACCCGGGAGCTGTAACCTGCCAAGCTCCTCTGTCCATGGAATTCTCCAGCCAAGAATACTGGAGTGGTATATTGTTTTCTCCTCCAGGGCCTCTTCCTGATAGAGGGATTAAACCTGCGTCTCCTGCATTGCAGGCAGATTCTTCACCACTGAGCCACCGGGGAAGCTCGTCTAGGGTTTAATGAATCACTTACCAGCACTAACAGTGTCAGAGATGGCCTCCAGACTGCGTGGAGCTGGGCACCTGGCTGGAGGCGGGCAGTTAGCCTGGCTTCTGCTGTGTGGTGTGCCAGGCTTGGCTCCGAGCAGGGGAGCGAGGCAGGGGACCTGGGGGGCCGCCCCCCTCAGCCGCTGCCGACCACTCACACTGTTCCCTCTGAACTCCAGCGAATGCCTCGGCTGTTTCTCATGGCATTTCCAGTCCTCAGATGCCAAGACACAACGTAGAGAGAGAGGGAGTTCTTAGGAAGGTCTGGTTGGACAACCATTTGCTTCTGTTTTTTGTATTGTTTTCTTGATGAGGCCAGTAAATGTTTGCACTGGCTCCTGGTGGGGACAGTAGCAAATCTTAAATGCTTGGGTCGCTTAAGGGCTCCCTCGCCTTCAGGGCTGTGGACAAGGCCTTTGATGGGGCCACTGAAGGTGAAGCCTGCTCCCTGCACACTTGTAAGGTGGGATATTTCTTACGGAAAACAGAAACAGAATCATTTGAACCTGACCCATTAATTTCAAGCACAACATGTAAAAGAGTGTTGAACAGGGTAGATATGAGCTCTGCAGGGTAAACCATCCCAGCGCCCGCCTGTGAAGCCCTTCCCTGCAGGCAGCCCTCGACCTCCCTCTCTCAGCCAGAGGCAGATGTTGGAGCCTCACTGTCCTCGTGGTAGTTTGTCGTGACAAGAGGAGGAGAAAGTATCAGCTTGTAGAAAGCATCCAACAGGTGCACGTTTCTCTCTGTCTCTTCTCCACCGACCCCGGTGACCCTGCCAGATCCCCACACCCGTCACACACATACAGGGCAGCAGACCCCTGCCTTCTCCTCAGCACTTCCCACATGCCCACCGCTGGAGGATTGAGCTCATTTCCTATAGTTGCAGTGAAGTTTTGAACTGAAACGTGTGGGCTGCAGGGGTGAGGGTGTCTAGCTGCTGAAGAGCACAGGAGGCTGTGGGGATCTTCTGACTTCAGTGCTCCTTGAATCTTTGACTCTCAGGATCCTGGGGGCAGGGCTCCCGGTGGGGCATGGCCCATGGAGTTTGGGGCAGGCAGGAGAGGCAAGCTTACCCCCGGAGAGGATTTCCAATGCTTTTGAGCATCAGGGTATTCCTGGGGGAGAGATTGTGAGGGAGGCCGCTCTGGCCTCTTGCCAGGGTCCCCAGTGAACCAGTGACGGGCTAGCTGAGGGAAACCCAGGAGGAAGCAGATAACACGGCCGAGCCCTCCAGAAACATGCTTCTGGAGGAGCATCGGGGTGCCTGGGAAGGGTGAGGACCAGGCTGGAGCTGGGGAGCCACCTAGCCTCCAGAGGCACTCCTCTCCTCTGAAAGTAGACGTGAAACCTCTTCAGGTGAGCTTGTGCGTTCATTGCGGGGCACTGCTTTCCAGGGGAACCCAGCCCAGCGATGGCCCTGAGCCTCCTCCAAGCTTGCGTCGTGGGCCCTGGCCCTGGCCTGCGGAGGCAGGGGTGAGCGGGGCTGGCCCCCTTAGGGCGCTGGCTGAGCTCGTGGAGGCGGCGGTGGGGAGGGGCTTCCAGGTCACAGCGTGCCTCCATCTGGAGTGTGAGGGCTGGTTTGTTTGAAAGGGGGTGCCAGCCCCGCGTCCAGGTCTGGGCTTTGCCACTGGGACTTTCAGCGCTTATTGTGGTCTTCACTCGATTGGGAACCGGCAGAGCAGCCCTCGCTGGTGCTTCTCAGGGGTGGTGCAGGTGGATTCCTCTGCCCTTCCTGCAGCTGTTTCCACTGGACAGATAACCTGAACAATGTGCCCGTTCAGAGGCCTCCTGAAGGGCCTGGAGTCTGGGGCTACTTTCCTGCTATCAGCGTTGTGACTTCCGAAGTTTAGATCCCTTTTCACCTGCAGGAGCAAGCAGCGGCTGAGCGACCCCAAGTTGGTGTGCCTCAGTCGACACGCGGGCCTTCTGCCACGTCCAGCCTGCTCTTTTCCCAGTCCTGTGGGACGCCCAGGTTCCACCCCGTCCTCTTTCCGAAAACTGAAACGTGTGGGCTGCAGGGGTGAGGGTGTCTAGCTGCTGAAGAGCACAGGAGGCTGTGGGGGTCCTCTGACTTCAGTGGTTGTTGAATCTTTGACTGTCAGGATGCATGGGGCGGGGCACGCGGTGGGGCATGGCCCATGGAGTTTGGGGCAGGCAGGAGAGGCAAGCTTACCCCCGGAGAGGATTTCCAATGCTTTTGAGCATCAGGGTATTCCTGGGGGAGAGATTGTGAGGGAGGCCGCTCTGGCCTCTTGCCAGGGTCCCCAGTGAACCAGTGACGGGCTAGCTGAGGGAAACCCAGGAGGAAGCAGATAACACGGCCGAGCCCTCCAGAAACATGCTTCTGGAGGAGCATCGGGGTGCCTGGGAAGGGTGAGGACCAGGCTGGAGCTGGGGAGCCACCTAGCCTCCAGAGGCACTCCTCTCCTCTGAAAGTAGACGTGAAACCTCTTCAGGTGAGCTTGTGCGTTCATTGCGGGGCACTGCTTTCCAGGGGAACCCAGCCCAGCGATGGCCCTGAGCCTCCTCCAAGCTTGCGTCGTGGGCCCTGGCCCTGGCCTGCGGAGGCAGGGGTGAGCGGGGCTGGCCCCCTTAGGGCGCTGGCTGAGCTCGTGGAGGCGGCGGTGGGGAGGGGCTTCCAGGTCACAGCGTGCCTCCATCTGGAGTGTGAGGGCTGGTTTGTTTGAAAGGGGGTGCCAGCCCCGCGTCCAGGTCTGGGCTTTGCCACTGGGACTTTCAGCGCTTATTGTGGTCTTCACTCGATTGGGAACCGGCAGAGCAGCCCTCGCTGGTGCTTCTCAGGGGTGGTGCAGGTGGATTCCTCTGCCCTTCCTGCAGCTGTTTCCACTGGACAGATAACCTGAACAATGTGCCCGTTCCAGAGGCCTCCTGAAGGGCCTGGAGTCTGGGGCTACTTTCCTGCTATCAGCGTTGTGACTTCCGAAGTTTAGATCCCTTTTCACCTGCAGGAGCAAGCAGCGGCTGAGCGACCCCAAGTTGGTGTGCCTCAGTCGACACGCGGGCCTTCTGCCACGTCCAGCCTGCTCTTTTCCCAGTCCTGTGGGACGCCCAGGTTCCCTTACGGCTCCCGGGCTCTAACTCCAGTGAGACATCTGCTGATGGGCGGTACTGGGGCTCCTTGTTTTCCTTCTGGGTCCTGATTTTCTCACCTGTAAGATGGGGTTGGTGACTGGCACCCATTTCAGAGGACAAATCTAAGTGGTTCCTGGGCGAAGACGCAGCCATTCCTTTGAATGGAGTGCCTGTCATCCGAGCTAGGGGGTTTGTCTTTTTATTGTTGTTGAGAATGGAGAAAACACCCATTACAAGTTGTCTGCTTCCTTAAAAAATGATCAGTGCACTCCTGTAAGTGTGGATTCTGATGTTCGACTTTTGGCATCATTTGCCTTCTCTCACCTTTACGTTAAGACTAGCTTCAGTCGTTCAGTTGGGGTAGGGGGTTTCATGAGTGCTCTCTCCACCTTTTCGCCTTTGGGGATGAAAGGGACCTTCCTCCCTTCTGTTCCTCTCTCTCCTTATTGCCCTTTCTGCCTTGGGGGAAGAACGTGGATGTTCTCCACCCTGAGAGGCAGTTATTTGACCCCCAAGCCAGCCCAGGCCAATGGTGAGGCATTCCCCGGACCCTGGAGCCAATACTGCCCTGTGCTGTCTTCCTTCCTCAGGAGTCACTCAGGGGATCAGGGGTCAGGCGGCCCCCTGGGGAGGAAGCAGATCTGCATGAGAAGCAGGGGCGGGGGGCGCTTCCCTGGTGGTCCAGTGGGTAAGGACACCGCCTTGCAGTGCAAGGGGCGCTGGTTTGATCCCTGGCCTGGGAAGATCCCACGTGCCGCGGAGCGGCTGGACTGATGTGTCCAATGACCGAGCCGGAGCTCTGGGGCGCATGCGCTCAGAGCCGGCGCTCTGTGACAACAGAGGCCACCGCGATGGGAGGCCCACACGGGCCAAAGAACAAAGACGGATGAAAATAGAGAAATGGAAGACCAATAGAAGTGGCCCGCCCCCCGCCCTCCCCAACCCGACCCCCGCCCCAAAAATAAATAAATAAGTAAATCTTTAAAAAAAAAAAGAAAAGAAGTGGCCCATCCACCCCACTTCCTCCCCTCCCCCCCCCAAAAAAAGAGAAGTGAGGTGAGTGTCCTCTCCCTGCCCACATTTGGGACATAGGGTTCAAAACACATGAATCTCCTAATCCAAAAAAAAACAAAAAACAATTAAAATATTTAAAACTGAGAGTGTGGAAAAAATGAGAACCTGTGGCCCTTATAGGTCGAGGGCTATTTTCGGGAATGGGAGTCCCAGAACCTGGGGCCCCGGCTGCCAGAGAAGGTCTCAGCTAGAGGGTGAGGAGCCAGACACAGAAATGGTGCCTGGTTAGTAAGGACTTTGCCTCTTCTAGGACAGGGAGAAGAAATGGGCTTCTTGTTCTGCTCCCTTGGATTGTTGGGGGTCTCTGCTTCGTAGGATGGGGATCCAGACTTAGTCCTGCTCCAGGAGCGTGTTAGGTGGGCTTGGGTGGTCTCGCTATGGGCTGTCGCCTGTGGTGGTGTTTCCAAGAGATGTGTTTTGAATCCAGACCACTTAGTCAGCCAACCTGATGAATCACTTCACGGTAAGACAGTTCTCGTCTTAGGGGGAGGAGTTCGTTCCTTTGGTTTACATCTTATTCCTTGAGGCCAATAAGGACTCTAAAAGAGGCTCCACCCGTGAGTCATTAGGGAAATTGAAATCAAAAGCACAATGAGATACTAGTTCACACCCATGAAGAGGGCTGTTATCAAAAAATCGAAAATAACAAGTGTAGGCAAGGATGTGAAGGAACCATAGCCATTGTGCATTGCGGGTGGGAAAGTAAACGGTGCAGTCACTGCGAAAAACAGTGTGGAGGTCCCTTGAAAAATTAAGCATAGAATTGCAGTCTGACCAGCCATTCTACATTAGCTTATAACCCAAAGAATTGATCACAGGGAGTTAGAGATATTTGCACACCCATGTTCATAGCAGCAAGTAATTGTTTGCAATAGCCAAAATGTGGACATGTCCCTCAGCTAAACAAAATGTGGCCCATATAAGCAATGGAATATTATGGAGCCTTGAAAAGGAAGGAGATTCTGACACCTGCTACAAGAGGGATGAGCCTAGAGGACATCGTGTGAAGTGAAATAAGCCAGCCACAAATCAACCAATTCCATACGATCCATGTGGATGAGGTCCCTACAGTTGGTGCACTTACAGTGGCACTAAGTAGAATGGTGGGACCCAGGAGCCGGGAGGATGGGAATCCGTGTCTGATGGGTTTGGAGATGCAGTTATGCAAGATGGAAAGAGTTCCATCAATGGATGGTGGCGATGTTTGTGTAACAGTGTGATTGAATGTGCCTAGTGACACTGAGCTGTGCACGTGAAGGTGGCTCCAGCGGGCCCCCTGGTGGCTTCATGGTGAGGAACCCACGTGCCGTGCAGGAGACCTGGGTTCGATCCCTGTGTCGGGAAGATCCCCTGGAGGAGGGCATAGCAACCCCCTCCAGTGTTCTTGCCTGGAGGATCCCACGGGCGGAGGAGCCTGGGGGCTACAGTCCATGAGGTGCACTCAAGCTTGTGACTAAACACCAAATTGTGTTTATTTTAGCACAATTTCAAACAATCTTATCTCGTGAGTACATGCCCTGTTGATTAGCAGGAGAGAATAAGACAGCCCCTGCCCATAAAGGCCACTGTGGAGGAGGCAAGCCACAGATGTCACAGGTGCCAGGGGAGCACAACAGAGGGTGTGGAAGGTCAAGGGAAGCCGCACCAGAAGCCGTGGATTTGGCTGCATCACCAGGGGTGGGTTTGTTTTCCACAATGAGAGAGTACCCCAGATCATGTTTTCCTTTCAGGGAAAGCAAGTCAGGAGTCAGACTCTCGTGGCATCTAGTCACAAATGAAATTTATTACTAATCAGCCATGTGACGTGTAATTGCTTTTTCATTTTCTTATTTTTCCAGAAGAGAGATTTGTTTAGATATTTGGTTCCCTCCCTGATTAGACTAGAAGTTTTTCATTTACTTTGACAGCTCAATTTCTTCCAGCACATGGACTTCCCCATGGCACAGGGAGCCCTGAAGGAAAGGGCTTGACCTCTGCAAGCGCAAGTGGGAGCGTCTCCCAAGCAGAAGAGCTGGCACCTTCATGTGCAGACCAGGAAATGGGGGCCCTGAGGGTGTGTGCTTGAGGGCCCAGGGCATGTGCTGCACCCGCAGGCCAGGCCTGCCTGCCCGCCACCCGCAGGTGCTCTCTGCGCTTGCTTCTTTGTTCTGTGTTGTCGCCCTCTAGTTGAACCAAGAGCCCAGGCTCAGGCCTAGACCTGCTGGATTCCAGCCAGCCCAGGAGGTAGGCTAGCCTGTCGGGCTGTGAAAGGTGTTTTCTCCACCCTGCTCAGTTGGGCAGCTTCTAGCTGTGGGCCCTGTGGGAGGAATCTCGCTGCTGACAGCTCAGCCAGGTTTGGAAGTTGGACCAGTCTTTCCCCTGAATCTCAGAAGGAAGCCCGAGTGACCCCTCTTGTCTTCCCTTAGGCTGATGTTGGCAGGAGATAAGAGGGTGATGAACCCCTTCCCCAGCTTGGCAGTGAGCTCTTACAGAGTTGGAGGGATGTCTGCATCAGCTCAGGCTTTTATAACAAATTGTCATAGACTGGGGGTTACATAATAGACACTTGTTTCCCATAGTTCTGGAGGCTGGAAGTCCAAGATCAAGGTGTTGGCAGATCCAGTGACTGATGAGTGCCGACTTCCTGATTTGCAGATGGCTATCTTCATGTGAGGTCTTCACGTGGAGGGGAGAGGGGAAGCGGAAGGAAGAGGCGGGCATGCTCTGGTCTTACCCTCTTCTTACAGGGATGCTCAGCCCACGTGGGGCCCTGCTCCCATGACCTCACTGACACTGTTCCACCGGGGCTAGGGCTTCAGTAAATGAATTTTCTGGGGACACAGACATGCATTCCATAACGATGGAGTAATATACTTCTATATAAAAGTTCTTGGCCAGTTTTGAGAGTTGGTTTCAGGTTAGTTTGGGAAAACAATGTGAAACCTAGCATCTAAAAGTGTATGCTTTTAAGATGGCCCTGAGCACATCTGCCTTCTGATGCTTTGGCCAGACACTTGATATGTACAGTTAGTCTTCAGGGCACCTGATTGCTTTTCTTAGAGTGAATGCTGCTTGAGAGGAATGCAGTTATTGGGAAATCTCACATGGCCCCACTTCCGCTAGTTTTGGACAAGGAAGTTGCTGCCTTTAAACTCTGCAGTAGCTCCTACCGGGGAATTGTATTCCGGGATGGCTTGACTTGGAGGTTTTGAAAGCTCGGTTCCTGGGTGAAGACTCACCTTTCAGATGTATGGGGTGCAGCTCAAGGCCCTCATCTTTAACTCCCCCCTCCCCGGGTCTGTTTTGTAAACCTGACTCCAGCACTGGTGGGGGAGGGTGTGGGGCGGTCCATGCTGAGGACAGCCTTGTGCATGGCTGTCTGAGCGGAGCTTCCTCTCAGCCCATCCTCAAGCCTGAATGGCTGGGGAGGTGACTTAGTTGTTTATAAATGTGAACTGTTTACAAGTCATACTTGCTGTTTTTAATATGACCCTGCTGTTACGTTGTTTTGTTTCTGTTCACAGCTGAGTTTCAAGCCGGGTAGGATTTAAGGGTGAGTCACTTCCATGATGGTAAAATCAGTATCGATCAAGCCTTCCTGTTAATCCTGCGAGCAGTTTAGAGACGGATGGAGGACACTGTAAGGCTTCTGCCAGGAGACTCCCTGTGCCTGTGGGCTGCTGCCTCAGGGCGGGGCTTCCTCAGGTCCTCAGGGCTCAGTTAGCCCCTTTAATCTGCTGATCCGAATCCTGCCAGTGACTTCCATTTTGCTTCTTGGATCCTCTGCTGCCTGAAAATGGGACATGTTTAACTGAAGGGGATACAGCCACATGTGAGCAGGGGTGTGTTTAAGTGAAGGGGACCCAAGCAAGTGAAGGGGATACAAGTCCGTATGAGCTTTTGCCCTCCACCCAGAACTCCACTCTGACCACTGTTTGAGTGTTTGGTGAGTGTGTGGCAGTTATTTGTGAGGGATTTGAGATCCTTTTCTTACCACCCTGGACTCTGAATTGAAGTCCAGTTTGCCACCTTTTACTTGGCTTGGTCAGAAAGTTGCCCTGAGGATGGTGTGTGCATGGTAGCTGTGGATTCTTAGGGCTGGAAGGGTAGAGGAAGATTGAGGGTTGGCTGGCTGTTTCTGGGGCTTCGGACCACACCTCCCACAGGGCAGCAGGTGAAGCACTCACACCCACCTTCCTTCTGTCCTCTCAGCAGCCCCGCCAGGTAGGTGTGGAATCCCGGGCTCAGTGTCCCAGCTTCGAGCCCTGAGTGTGGTCCTGGCGGCCGCCTGCCTGGCGAGGAAGCTGCGTGCGGCCTGGAGGGTGCTCTGACTCCTGGGGGCCCAGGGGGTCCTAGTCGCTCCTGTCAGCGCTCTCTCCCGTGTCAGGCCGCCCCAGGCACCTGTGGGAGCAGAGAGGGCCCATAGGATGTGGCTGCTGTGAGCAGCGGAGTGGAAGGATTTGGCGATGCTTTTCTTGCAGAGGTGAGGAGGTGCATAGGCAGATTGAGGGCCCTGAAGAGGCTGAGCTGAACTCCATGGAGAGAATCTGGCTTGGTAAGAGTTGGTAAGAGACAAATTGGAGGATCTGGATGTTCAGGGATGTTCCAGAAGTAGGTAGGTGTCAGAGAAGCGGTCCCACCTTGGAAGAGCGTCCTGTGTGGCTGAGGCGATGTGGCGCACACAGCGCGGGGAGCAGATCAGAATGAGCAGGGGTGAGAGGGCTGTAGAGACCCTGGAGGCTCCTGGAGGCGGTGCTGAGGGGACCAGGACTTTACTAGGCATGGGGGTGTGCTTAGCCGTGTGTGGTGGGGCCTGAGGACAGGCCGGAGAGGAGGAGGGTGTGTGGAGGGGTAGCGGAGGATGAGGCTGGGCGGATTGGGGTTGGTGTTGGGGATCCTCAGACGCCAGGCTGAGGGATGTGGTTGACTCTCAAGTGTAAAGACAGTTAATTAAAACTGGTTCTCTTACTTGGGTGAGTTAAACTCATATACCAGCAGCCACTGGTCTTTGTGAAATAGCCCAGGGCCTTTTTGGGGAGACGGTGACGAATGCCTGGCAGGGGAGATGGGAGAGGCCGGTCCCCGATGTGACCAGGCAGGCCACCACACTGCACCTCCTGGGTGTGGGTGCCTGATTCGATGTGACAGGTTTATGCATTTCAGTGCCGGACAGAGGCCTCTCGAGTTATCACATCTGATAGGAATAAGTAGAAATGTCCATTCTTTTTTTCGTTGCTTTGTACAAGATTGACATTTTTGTAAATAAATGTCATCGCACGCAACCTTCCAGTGGAGGTGGTATGTCTAACTCTTGTAGAAGATAATTGGGAATGGTTTCCAAGTCTTGGCAGTTTTCTGGTCTTCGGACTGTGAGGACTTTGGAGTGGGAAGGCATTCTGATCATGTCGTGGGAGGAGGATGAGACCGTGCGCCCCTTTCCCTCCATCAGCGTAGTGGGCTCCTGTGCAGGCTGTTGTCGAGGTCCTGTGCAGACAGCGAGCCCTGCACTGGTGCTGGAGCTCCTTAGAAACAGGAGCGGGAGTGACGCGCCCTCAGGTCTTAGATCTGAAAGCATTCAACAGCTTTGTTCTATAGGCCTTTATCTATCCAGTAGAGTTTTTTTTTCTTTTTTTCTTTCTTTCCTGAAAACAGAAGTGACCATCGTTACTCATCAACTGCATAGGCAGATTGAGGGCCCTGAAGAGGCTGAGCTGAACTCCATGGAGAGAATCTGGCTTGGTAAGAGTTGGTAAGAGACAAATTGGAGGATCTGGATGTTCAGGGATGTTCCAGAAGTAGGTAGGTGTCAGAGAAGCGGTCCCACCTTGGAAGAGCGTCCTGTGTGGCTGAGGCGATGTGGCGCACACAGCGCGGGGAGCAGATCAGAATGAGCAGGGGTGAGAGGGCTGTAGAGACCCTGGAGGCTCCTGGAGGCGGTGCTGAGGGGACCAGGACTTTACTAGGCATGGGGGTGTGCTTAGCCGTGTGTGGTGGGGCCTGAGGACAGGCCGGAGAGGAGGAGGGTGTGTGGAGGGGTAGCGGAGGATGAGGCTGGGGGCGGATTGGGGTTGGTGTTGGGGATCCTCAGACGCCAGGCTGAGGGATGTGGTTGACTCTCAAGTGTAAAGACAGTTAATTAAAACTGGTTCTCTTACTTGGGTGAGTTAAACTCATATACCAGCAGCCACTGGTCTTTGTGAAATAGCCCAGGGCCTTTTTGGGGAGACGGTGACGAATGCCTGGCAGGGGAGATGGGAGAGGCCGGTCCCCGATGTGACCAGGCAGGCCACCACACTGCACCTCCTGGGTGTGGGTGCCTGATTCGATGTGACAGGTTTATGCATTTCAGTGCCGGACAGAGGCCTCTCGAGTTATCACATCTGATAGGAATAAGTAGAAATGTCCATTCTTTTTTTCGTTGCTTTGTACAAGATTGACATTTTTGTAAATAAATGTCATCGCACGCAACCTTCCAGTGGAGGTGGTATGTCTAACTCTTGTAGAAGATAATTGGGAATGGTTTCCAAGTCTTGGCAGTTTTCTGGTCTTCGGACTGTGAGGACTTTGGAGTGGGAAGGCATTCTGATCATGTCGTGGGAGGAGGATGAGACCGTGCGCCCCTTTCCCTCCATCAGCGTAGTGGGCTCCTGTGCAGGCTGTTGTCGAGGTCCTGTGCAGACAGCGAGCCCTGCACTGGTGCTGGAGCTCCTTAGAAACAGGAGCGGGAGTGACGCGCCCTCAGGTCTTAGATCTGAAAGCATTCAACAGCTTTGTTCTATAGGCCTTTATCTATCCAGTAGAGTTTTTTTTTCTTTTTTTCTTTCTTTCCTGAAAACAGAAGTGACCATCGTTACTCATCAACTGGAGGATGTTTTGAGATGTGAAATATTTAGTCCTGAATCTGTTGTAGGCTCCACACTGAGAGGGAATGAGGGGGCTGAAGCATGGGGCCAGCTGTCTGTGCCCACTGGGACCTCTCGCCCCCTTCTCCTTTGTAAACAAAACTCCACTTGTAGACAGTTCCTGCTGAACCTTTCATTACGGGGCAAGGTATGGGTGGTAGTTTGGGCATGAAGCCAGCGGTTAGGGGCTCACTCACTGGTTAATTTTGCCTGGCCTTTCTTTCTCAAGTCTTGGTTCTTTTAAGATTCAGAAAAGAATGGAGAATGCCTAAGATTTCTGAAATTCCTGGCCCTGGAGACTTGATGACATGAAAGAGACAGAATTTTCAGGCTGGCCATTTCAGCATCAACCATTTCCCACTTCCTGATTCATAGCTTCCAGGATTTGTAATGCCTGTGGACATTTCTCTCTCTCTCTCTCTCGATGAAAAGCAGCCATTGAATGAAAAAATAAATAGCAAAATCCCCGTCCCAGAAGTTCCACTTCCTGTTGTTGTACTACCGAGCTCTGAAAAATAGCTTTGCAAGTTTAGGCTTTTGTTTGGGCTGTTACAAAGGAATTCTTGAGATCTTTTCTCGGATGAAAATGCAGCCATTGAATGAAAAATAGCTATGAGTTACACATCGGGATGTAGTGTCCATTCTTTTTCGTTTTAAACTCTTCCAGTGGAGGTGGTATGTCTAACTCTTGTAGAAGATAATTGGGAATGGTTTCCAAGTCTTGGCAGTTTTCTGGTCTTCGGACTGTGAGGACTTTGGAGTGGGAAGGCATTCTGATCATGTCGTGGGAGGAGGATGAGACCGTGCGCCCCTTTCCCTCCATCAGCGTAGTGGGCTCCTGTGCAGGCTGTTGTCGAGGTCCTGTGCAGACAGCGAGCCCTGCACTGGTGCTGGAGCTCCTTAGAAACAGGAGCGGGAGTGACGCGCCCTCAGGTCTTAGATCTGAAAGCATTCAACAGCTTTGTTCTATAGGCCTTTATCTATCCAGTAGAGTTTTTTTCTTTTTTTCTTTCTTTCCTGAAAACAGAAGTGACCATCGTTACTCATCAACTGGAGGATGTTTTGAGATGTGAAATATTTAGTCCTGAATCTGTTGTAGGCTCCACACTGAGAGGGAATGAGGGGGCTGAAGCATGGGGCCAGCTGTCTGTGCCCACTGGGACCTCTCGCCCCCTTCTCCTTTGTAAACAAAACTCCACTTGTAGACAGTTCCTGCTGAACCTTTCATTACGGGGCAAGGTATGGGTGGTAGTTTGGGCATGAAGCCAGCGGTTAGGGGCTCACTCACTGGTTAATTTTGCCTGGCCTTTCTTTCTCAAGTCTTGGTTCTTTTAAGATTCAGAAAAGAATGGAGAATGCCTAAGATTTCTGAAATTCCTGGCCCTGGAGACTTGATGACATGAAAGAGACAGAATTTTCAGGCTGGCCATTTCAGCATCAACCATTTCCCACTTCCTGATTCATAGCTTCCAGGATTTGTAATGCCTGTGGACATTTCTCTCTCTCTCTCTCGATGAAAAGCAGCCATTGAATGAAAAAATAAATAGCAAAATCCCCGTCCCAGAAGTTCCACTTCCTGTTGTTGTACTACCGAGCTCTGAAAAATAGCTTTGCAAGTTTAGGCTTTTGTTTGGGCTGTTACAAAGGAATTCTTGAGATCTTTTTGTTTGGACAGGCTGTATGAAGGCGATAAGTTAAAAGAACTTCAGTTTAATCAGCCCAGAAGTGCACAGGTGAAATTTTAGGTTCCCTTTTAGCTTTATGGTTGTATGCGTGTGTGTATGTGTGTGTGCATGTGTGTGTATAACCCAAACAGCAGTGAGATAGCCAGAGCATACAGACATTGGCAACAATGCACTTGCTTCCCTCAGAATGTTAATGCTTATTTTTGAAAGACTTACTGAGGTACAAATCACACTTACTGAATATAAGAGGAGCAGGGATATTTATAAATCTTGCAACAAGGGAGAAGATCCAAAGTAATCAAGAAAATGATGGAATGTCAGACTTCACCTTTTCCCACCAACCCTTTTCATTAAATGAAAGTGTGGATCAGCCAAAGTGTCTTGAGTTCAAATTCTTCTGTGCTATGAATTTTATTCCTCCTGTTTGAAAGTTCTGATCTAATTTGTGATAAGAGTCACACGTTTTGAGAAAACGAAGAACCTTTTCAGCTTTAAGGAATGATATCTTGGCCACTGAAGTGGTCCTGATTGTGTTAACTGATTCTGGTCCCAGAATCATTTCATGTGCAGTGGATGGACCCCCGCCCACCCCACCGCCTGCCCCATATCCAGGTGTCCAGAAGTTGAAGCAGGATATCTGCTGATACTTGATTGGGGCTTTCATGAGGATCAGTGAAAGGGGTGGGAAGGGGGGGATATACATATGACTAATCTGGGAACATACGTATCTGTAAACAACAAAACTCTGTAAAAGTTAAAAGCAAAATAAAGGTTTAAAAAAAAAAAAAGATCAGTGAAAACGTTTCTGGGTAGGATTCCTTATGTCCAGTTCCCATTGTGTAGCTCAGAACCTGTTCTTTGCAAATGCTGTGCTGTGTTTGCATCTAGGAGTACCCCCACAGGGCTGTTGTTTGCTCTCTGTGGGGTTATGGTACTGTCTGTTTGGAGGGCAAGTGGTTTTGCACAAACTCATTAACCAATACATTCATGGAACAGTCCATCTTCTGGGGGACTCTTCCTAGAGACCATAGGCAGGGTACGTTTAGGCTTTTTGTTTGGGCTGTTACAAAGGAATTCTTGAGATCTTTTTGTTTGGACAGGCTGTATGAAGGCGATAAGTTAAAAGAACTTCAGTTTAATCAGCCCAGAAGTGCACAGGTGAAATTTTAGGTTCCCTTTTAGCTTTATGGTTGTATGCGTGTGTGTATGTGTGTGTGCATGTGTGTGTATAACCCAAACAGCAGTGAGATAGCCAGAGCATACAGACATTGGCAACAATGCACTTGCTTCCCTCAGAATGTTAATGCTTATTTTTGAAAGACTTACTGAGGTACAAATCACACTTACTGAATATAAGAGGAGCAGGGATATTTATAAATCTTGCAACAAGGGAGAAGATCCAAAGTAATCAAGAAAATGATGGAATGTCAGACTTCACCTTTTCCCACCAACCCTTTTCATTAAATGAAAGTGTGGATCAGCCAAAGTGTCTTGAGTTCAAATTCTTCTGTGCTATGAATTTTATTCCTCCTGTTTGAAAGTTCTGATCTAATTTGTGATAAGAGTCACACGTTTTGAGAAAACGAAGAACCTTTTCAGCTTTAAGGAATGATATCTTGGCCACTGAAGTGGTCCTGATTGTGTTAACTGATTCTGGTCCCAGAATCATTTCATGTGCAGTGGATGGACCCCCGCCCACCCCACCGCCTGCCCCATATCCAGGTGTCCAGAAGTTGAAGCAGGATATCTGCTGATACTTGATTGGGGCTTTCATGAGGATCAGTGAAAGGGGTGGGAAGGGGGGGATATACATATGACTAATCTGGGAACATACGTATCTGTAAACAACAAAACTCTGTAAAAGTTAAAAGCAAAATAAAGGTTTAAAAAAAAAAAAAGATCAGTGAAAACGTTTCTGGGTAGGATTCCTTATGTCCAGTTCCCATTGTGTAGCTCAGAACCTGTTCTTTGCAAATGCTGTGCTGTGTTTGCATCTAGGAGTACCCCCACAGGGCTGTTGTTTGCTCTCTGTGGGGTTATGGTACTGTCTGTTTGGAGGGCAAGTGGTTTTGCACAAACTCATTAACCAATACATTCATGGAACAGTCCATCTTCTGGGGGACTCTTCCTAGAGACCATAGGCAGGAAATGTCTTTCCTCAACTGCCCAGCCAGTGGGGATTACAGTTCTCTTTAGTTTTGTGTGTGTGTGGGGGGGCTATCTCAACAATAAATAAAATGGGAAAAAATGCTCAATCCCTGGATATGACTTTTAGTTTTTAGGTTTCTTTTTTTTTAAACACAGAGACCTTTGGACTCTTAGTAACCTTACACATCATCCTTGGAAACATAATGAAATAAACACAAAGAACTTTGACTCTTGGTAACCTTACACATCATGTTTGGAAACATTTATAACGAAATAGGTGGTAACTGCTGATTCTCCCATGGGTTAGACACTCCTGCCTCACCTATGGCCAAGGAAGTCGAAATCTTTCCCATTTCTGCTGATGGTGTATAGAGAACTTCTGGGAGCAGGGTGCTCTGAATTAGCAGATGGAGTGACTGCTTTTTAAAATCACTGTTCATTCTTTGAAGTAGTTAATGTGCACATACCTAATAAGCACCCACTATGTGTTGGGCTCTGCCAATTGGTTTTGCATTTCGTGTATTGAAGGCCAGCAGCTTCTCTCTGGAAACCTAGTGAGCACCCTTTTCTCTTCAACCAGTGAATTTTCTGTTGTCGTTGCAGTTTCTCTAAAAACTTTGTATGAACTGTGGAGTCATGTTTCTCTCGTCTGGAGAAGGCTGTGCTGGGGGTCACAGACAAGTTTAATTGGCACAGTGAGTTGGTGGTGGTCTCTGAGTGGTCAGAATGTTAATGCTGTCTACAGCAAACCTAAATGTTTGGGGGAGAGTGAATTTTAGACGTTCGTTACAATAATGACTGATTCTTGTATTGAGACAGGATTTGTTACCAAATCGTAATTACACATACTAAAAGGACAAAATGGTGGTCATGATTGTTTTAACGTAAAATTTTGGAAAGAGAAACTGAAGGCTCCATGAAAGCAAGAATTGTGCTCACGGTACACAATTGTGTAGCCAATGCTTCTGGGGACTCTTTTGCTCTCTGTGGGGTTATGGTACTGTCTGTTTGGAGGGCAAGTGGTTTTGCACAAACTCATTAACCAATACATTCATGGAACAGTCCATCTTCTGGGGGACTCTTCCTAGAGACCATAGGCAGGAAATGTCTTTCCTCAACTGCCCAGCCAGTGGGGATTACAGTTCTCTTTAGTTTTGTGTGTGTGTGGGGGGGCTATCTCAACAATAAATAAAATGGGAAAAAATGCTCAATCCCTGGATATGACTTTTAGTTTTTAGGTTTCTTTTTTTTTAAACACAGAGACCTTTGGACTCTTAGTAACCTTACACATCATCCTTGGAAACATAATGAAATAAACACAAAGAACTTTGACTCTTGGTAACCTTACACATCATGTTTGGAAACATTTATAACGAAATAGGTGGTAACTGCTGATTCTCCCATGGGTTAGACACTCCTGCCTCACCTATGGCCAAGGAAGTCGAAATCTTTCCCATTTCTGCTGATGGTGTATAGAGAACTTCTGGGAGCAGGGTGCTCTGAATTAGCAGATGGAGTGACTGCTTTTTAAAATCACTGTTCATTCTTTGAAGTAGTTAATGTGCACATACCTAATAAGCACCCACTATGTGTTGGGCTCTGCCAATTGGTTTTGCATTTCGTGTATTGAAGGCCAGCAGCTTCTCTCTGGAAACCTAGTGAGCACCCTTTTCTCTTCAACCAGTGAATTTTCTGTTGTCGTTGCAGTTTCTCTAAAAACTTTGTATGAACTGTGGAGTCATGTTTCTCTCGTCTGGAGAAGGCTGTGCTGGGGGTCACAGACAAGTTTAATTGGCACAGTGAGTTGGTGGTGGTCTCTGAGTGGTCAGAATGTTAATGCTGTCTACAGCAAACCTAAATGTTTGGGGGAGAGTGAATTTTAGACGTGCGTTACAATAATGACTGATTCTTGTATTGAGACAGGATTTGTTACCAAATCGTAATTACACATACTAAAAGGACAAAATGGTGGTCATGATTGTTTTAACGTAAAATTTTGGAAAGAGAAACTGAAGGCTCCATGAAAGCAAGAATTGTGCTCACTGTTGGGTCCATGGGACTTGGCACATCTTGAGTATTATGAGAAGAAAAGAAACGTAGGCCAGAAGGTTCTCAGATGACAACCCAGGCAAAGCTTCCTGCCTCCTTCCACATACCGCTCTCTCAGTAGAGCCCATTGCCTGCTGTAGACATGCCCTGCAGTCTAGACAGTTCAGGTAGCTGTGAAAATTGCTTCAACAATCCTGTGTGCATATGGCAGTACAGCCATTTCACATTTTTGACCTGTTTAAAGATAATGTGCTGCTATGATGAACAATGAACCTTTAATTAGGGGCAAATTTGCCTGCCACCTTGTACTACAATTATTACATTTATTGCTTTTTTCAAATCATAATAGTAATAAATGGTTAGTAGGAGAAAATTGGAAACTATCATAAGAAAAAAAGGAAAATAAAAATCATCTGTAGTCAATCAGTGTAGCGGTAACCATTGCCAATAGATTGTTGTAATTTCCTGGAGTCTTTTTTTTATCCCCCTCAACTTACATGTGTACCTATATATTAAAAAAAAAACCAAAATGGGTGTTTACTGTTCACGTATTTTTATCTTCATTTTCCCTGCTTAGCATCACATAGTGAACTTTTGTCTGTTGCGTAATCTGGAATATAGTCTTTAGTTAAATAAAATTGTATAATTGCTAAATTTAAGCATTTTATAATTTTTGCCTTTAAAAATAATGTAATAAAATCATGTGTACTATTGTTGACATACTATTATTGTGATTTCTTTGGGTTAGACTCCTAAAAGTTGAAAGAATGTAATACTTGGAATTTTTTAAATGTGTAAACTTTTGATCCTAAATATTGCCAGATTGCTTTCCAGAATACGGCTAGTTTAAGCTCCAGCAACAGGGCCCAGCACCCGTGAATTTCATCAGTATAATTGAGCCTTGCAGTTTTAGCATTTAAAAATTTTAATCTCACTGCTTTAATATCCTTTTAAAAACTATTTATGAGATATTTTTCCCCATTTTTGATTGTTTTGTTTTGTTTTTTTTTGGATCAGTTCACTTTTATAGATTTGTGTAGATCTTTCTTTTTAAGGATATTTTACCTTGAGCAAGATGTGTTACCCTATGTTCTCTGTATTGCAGACAGTTCTCCTAGTTTGCCTTTTGCTTGTTTGTTTCTTCACTTGTTGAAACATACAGTGTTTCATTTTAATATAGATTAACAGTCTCTTTCTTACAGTGTTTAATCCTTTTGCTTAGAAAACCCTCCTAAAAATGAAATAGTCTATTGGATTTCGGTTGTGATTGTTAATAAGTCAATTTGGAAGAAAACGACATTTCCAAATATTTGGACTTCTCAGTCAAGGACATTTCATGTCTCTATTTATTCGACTTCTGTTCATCTGTAAAGAAATCATAGAAAGTCATAGGGTTTATCCTTTTCCTTTTGGATTATTCCTAGGTAATTAACCCGTCTGTTGCTACTGTGGGAGGACTCTATTTTCCTTTATATCTTTTAACTGGCTTGTGTGAGAAAAGCTGTGGAATTTTGTGTATTTATTTTGTATTTACCCAATTCATTAATGCTGTTTTACAGTTTTTTGTTTTTTTTTTTCAGTTGATTCTCCTGATTTTTCTATGCAGAAAAATGGTAACCAGGAAGGGTAACTTTGTCTTGAGGTTTTTCAGTAGTTAACTCTGTTTCAGTTATGTATCATTTAGGAAGATAAATGGCAACATAGTGAACTTTTGTCTGTTGCGTAATCTGGAATATAGTCTTTAGTTAAATAAAATTGTATAATTGCTAAATTTAAGCATTTTATAATTTTTGCCTTTAAAAATAATGTAATAAAATCATGTGTACTATTGTTGACATACTATTATTGTGATTTCTTTGGGTTAGACTCCTAAAAGTTGAAAGAATGTAATACTTGGAATTTTTTAAATGTGTAAACTTTTGATCCTAAATATTGCCAGATTGCTTTCCAGAATACGGCTAGTTTAAGCTCCAGCAACAGGGCCCAGCACCCGTGAATTTCATCAGTATAATTGAGCCTTGCAGTTTTAGCATTTAAAAATTTTAATCTCACTGCTTTAATATCCTTTTAAAAACTATTTATGAGATATTTTTCCCCATTTTTGATTGTTTTGTTTTGTTTTTTTTTGGATCAGTTCACTTTTATAGATTTGTGTAGATCTTTCTTTTTAAGGATATTTTACCTTGAGCAAGATGTGTTACCCTATGTTCTCTGTATTGCAGACAGTTCTCCTAGTTTGCCTTTTGCTTGTTTGTTTCTTCACTTGTTGAAACATACAGTGTTTCATTTTAATATAGATTAACAGTCTCTTTCTTACAGTGTTTAATCCTTTTGCTTAGAAAACCCTCCTAAAAATGAAATAGTCTATTGGATTTCGGTTGTGATTGTTAATAAGTCAATTTGGAAGAAAACGACATTTCCAAATATTTGGACTTCTCAGTCAAGGACATTTCATGTCTCTATTTATTCGACTTCTGTTCATCTGTAAAGAAATCATAGAAAGTCATAGGGTTTATCCTTTTCCTTTTGGATTATTCCTAGGTAATTAACCCGTCTGTTGCTACTGTGGGAGGACTCTATTTTCCTTTATATCTTTTAACTGGCTTGTGTGAGAAAAGCTGTGGAATTTTGTGTATTTATTTTGTATTTACCCAATTCATTAATGCTGTTTTACAGTTTTTTGTTTTTTTTTTTCAGTTGATTCTCCTGATTTTTCTATGCAGAAAAATGGTAACCAGGAAGGGTAACTTTGTCTTGAGGTTTTTCAGTAGTTAACTCTGTTTCAGTTATGTATCATTTAGGAAGATAAATGGCAACATTTGAGGGTTGCTTTTTCTCCAGTTTAAGAAGTCTAGGGGGAAGCTAGAGAAGGAAATGGCAATCCACTCCAGTATTCTTGCCTGGAATATTCCATGGATAGAGAAACCTGGTGAGCTACAGTCTATGGGGTCTCAAATGTGTGTGTGTGTGTGTGTGTGTGTGTGTGTGTGTGCATGCATGGCTTCCCTAATGGCTCAGTGGTGAGAAGTCTGCCTGCAATACAGGAGACCTGGGTTCCATCCCTGGATTGGGAAGATCCCCCTGGAGGAGGGCATGACAACCCACTCTAGTATTCTTGTCTGGAGAATTCCGTGGATGGAGGAGCCTGGCGGGCTGCAGTGCATGGGGTCACACAGAGTCAAACATGACTGAAGTAACTCAGCAGCAGCAGACGGAAGCAGTCTGTGGCCACTGCAGTCTGCTCCAGGAGGGCATGGAGGACCACAGTCCAGGCTTCTGTGTCTCCATCCATCCACGTATCTGGTCCTCGAGTTACAAGACGGCTCCTGTGCCTCCAGACATCACATCTGAGTTGCAGGGAGGGGGATGAGTATATCAAGACACAGGACAGGAGGGCAGAATGACCTGCCAGCAAGCCTTGCTTAGCCAGTGGTCCCTTCCTCGCGTGGGCACCCCTGACCAGAAGGTGGGAGGCAGTTAGTGCTGTTCTGGGGTTGGGTCAGCCAAGCATGAGTGTTGACTGCAGGGGCTTATTGCGTTGGCTGGCTCATCTGAATAATATGAAATGCTGATTATGAAGGTGTTTGCCCTTTTGAGGTTATATTAATAGTAATGGTGTTCTTCAGTAGGCATGCTGTCTTGTGGTTTAAGAGAGGTTTTCATCATGTTGAAGAACTATCTGTCTCGTTTTCCTGGGGATGGGTGTTGAACGTTATCAGATGTTGTTCTGGCATCCATTTAGACTCCGAGGTGGTAGTGGTTATACCTGTTAAGGTGATGTGGAAATTGATTACCTGGTTGTAATTCCTCAAGTTCCTGAGATATTTTTGATTATGGTGGGTGACTGTTTAGATTCCTAACTTAATTTGGTTTGCTTACATTGCATCAAAACTTTTAAATGAGATAATTTTGTGGTTCTGTTCGTGCACTCTCTTTTCCTGATTTTGCCATCAGGTGTATGCTAGCTTTGTAAAATGAATCGCTAGTGATTTTTCTTTTCACCTTCTCGGCGACAGTTGTTACAGTATCAATACAGTGTCCTTTGAAGGCTTGAAAGAGCTCACTTATTAAACAGTTGGAGATGGATTCCTTTAAAAACGGGTTGTTCTTTCAACCTTGGTTTCCTCAGTGTATATGCCCAGCGGTGGGACCCCTGGGTCACACAGTGGTTCCAGTCCTGGTTCCCTGAGGTCTCCATGCTCTCCTCCCCAGTGGCTGGATCAGTGCACACTCCCACCAGCAGCGCAAGGGGGTTCCCTCCCCGCCACACCCTCCCCAGCATTCTCTGTCTGCAGGCCTTTCAGTGATGGCCACTCTGACTTGTGCAAGGTGACATCTCACCTCAGTTTTGATTTGCATTTCTCCAATGATGAGCAATGTCGAGCATCATTTCACGTGTTTGCTGGCCGTCTCTGCATCTTCCTTGGAGCAATGCCTGCCTAGGTCTTCCTCCCACCCCTTGGTTGGGTTGTTTATTCTTTTGGTGCTGAGCTCAGACCTGAGCTGCCTGCACATTTCTGAAATTAAGTCTTTGCTGGTCGCTTCATCTGCCGTCGTTCTCTCCCATTCTGAAGGTTGGCCCTCCATCCCTTCATAGCCGCTTTTGCTGCGCAAAAGCTTCTAAGCTCAACCAGGTCCCAATTGTTCACCTCTGTCTCTATTTCCATCTCTCTAAGAGACGAGTCATAGAAGACGCTGCCCTGATCCATGTCATTGAGCTTTCCGCCCATGCCCTTCTCCAAGAGTTCCATGGTTTCTGGTCTTACAGTTAGGTCCCCAATCCACCCCATTGCTCGTTGCAGCTTATTTACAATAGCTGGAACATGGAAGCAACCTACATGTCCATCAACAGATGAATGGATAAAGAAGCTGTGGTACATATATACAATGGAATGTTACTCAGCCATGAAGAGAAATGCATTTGAGTCAGTTCTGGTTGGGTGGATGAATCTAGAGCCTGTTGTACAGAGTAACGTGTGTCAGAGAGAGAAAGATAAATATTGTATACTAACATGTATATATGGAATCTAGAAAGATGGTGCTGATTAATATGCGGAGCAGCAGTGGAGAGGCGGACATGGAGAGCAGTCTTATGGACATTGGGGTGAGGGAGGGGAATATGCTGTGGAGCTAAGGGATCTCACACAGGGGCTCTGCGGTGACATGGAGGGGTGGGATGGGGAGGGAGATGGAGGAAGTTCGGGGTGGGGGGCATATGTAGACCTATGGTGGATTCAGGTCGATTTTGGCAGTAAACAATAAAACTCTGTAAAAAATAAATGCAAGAGAAGGACAAATATAGTATAATAACATATATATGGAGTCTAGAAAAATGGTACTGAGAAATGCATGTGCAGAACAGTGATGGAGAAACAGACACAGAGAACAGACCTATGGACACTGGGAGGAGGGAGAAGTGGGTGAGAGGCATGGAAAGAGTAACATGGAAACCTGCCTCCCATATGTAAGAGAGGACCATTGTGAATGTGCTGTAAGACTAAGGGAACTTGCATGGAGTCTATGCAACAACCTGGAGGGGTGGGATGGGGAAGGAGCCGGAGGGGGATTCAGGTGGGAGGGGTCAAGGGTATACCTGTGGCTGATTCAGGTTTATGTATAGCTGTAAACAACAAAACTCTGTAAAAGTAAAATAAAAACAATTTAAAAAATGGGTTGTTCTGTTACAGCTTTAAAAAATTTTTCCATGGCTATCAGTCTGTCCAGGTTTCTGTTTGTTTTTTAATTAATTCTGGTAAGTTAAAAATTTCTAACAAATCCGTCTCATCACATTTAAAAATTAGTTGTCTGTAGAATTTTCTTTATGGTGTTATTTCTTCTGAATCTGTTTTCCTCATTTCTATTTTTAGTAAGTTTTTCTGTGAGACCTTCCAGAGCTTGCTTTGTTTTGTGCCTCCTTCATCCCACAAAGAACCAGAGTGAATTACTTCCCATGGTCTTAAGTTGGTCCCAAACACCCATTGCTCGTTGCAGCTTATTTACAATAGCTGGAACATGGAAGCAACCTACATGATCAACAGATGAATGGATAAAGAAGCTGTGGTACATATATACAATGGAATGTTACTCAGCCATGAAGAGAAATGCATTTGAGTCAGTTCTGGTTGGGTGGATGAATCTAGAGCCTGTTGTACAGAGTAACGTGTGTCAGAGAGAGAAAGATAAATATTGTATACTAACATGTATATATGGAATCTAGAAAGATGGTGCTGATTAATATGCGGAGCAGCAGTGGAGAGGCGGACATGGAGAGCAGTCTTATGGACATTGGGGTGAGGGAGGGGAATATGCTGTGGAGCTAAGGGATCTCACACAGGGGCTCTGCGGTGACATGGAGGGGTGGGATGGGGAGGGAGATGGAGGAAGTTCGGGGTGGGGGGCATATGTAGACCTATGGTGGATTCAGGTCGATGTGTGGCAGTAAACAATAAAACTCTGTAAAAAATAAATGCAAGAGAAGGACAAATATAGTATAATAACATATATATGGAGTCTAGAAAAATGGTACTGAGAAATGCATGTGCAGAACAGTGATGGAGAAACAGACACAGAGAACAGACCTATGGACACTGGGAGGAGGGAGAAGTGGGTGAGAGGCATGGAAAGAGTAACATGGAAACCTGCCTCCCATATGTAAGAGAGGACCATTGTGAATGTGCTGTAAGACTAAGGGAACTTGCATGGAGTCTATGCAACAACCTGGAGGGGTGGGATGGGGAAGGAGCCGGAGGGGGATTCAGGTGGGAGGGGTCAAGGGTATACCTGTGGCTGATTCAGGTTTATGTATAGCTGTAAACAACAAAACTCTGTAAAAGTAAAATAAAAACAATTTAAAAAATGGGTTGTTCTGTTACAGCTTTAAAAAATTTTTCCATGGCTATCAGTCTGTCCAGGTTTCTGTTTGTTTTTTAATTAATTCTGGTAAGTTAAAAATTTCTAACAAATCCGTCTCATCACATTTAAAAATTAGTTGTCTGTAGAATTTTCTTTATGGCGTTATTTCTTCTGAATCTGTTTTCCTCATTTCTATTTTTAGTAACTTCTGTCTTTTGTTCCTGATTGAGACCTTCCAGAGCTTGCTTTGTTTTGTGCCTCCCTTCATCCCACAAAGAACCAGAGTGAATTACTTCCCTCTTAAAGCTTCCTTAGTATTTTGCTTATGCTAGGATTTTGTCTCTTTGCATGTCTGCCTTGCTTTATAGACCAGGAGCTGATAGCTCCTTGAGGCCGAGTGCCTTGTCTCCTTTCTCTGCTCTGTACTTGGTTCACAGTCTAGCTGGCATGGGACACACACCTGCTTGTTTAATTCTTGCTTTGCGTCCATAATCGGCTGTTAGTGTTGTGATAAGGGAGATGTCCATTGTAATCTCTGCAGTGGGTGTTGTATTGACCTTGTAGGCTCTATGGAGAAGAACATGCTGGCATACTTGGGACCATCCCACGGGGCAGCCCCTTGATCCACCTCCAAGTCGAGGTCACGTTGTAATTTGTGGGGTATTTGGGGAGCTCCAGAGGGCAGGTGATTCCTGGCTGCAGAGGTGGAGCAGCATCACCCTGGGTGATGTTCTGTGATTATAGGAGGGACGGCTTGGATCCTTTCAGGCTCATGCTCCAGCCTCAAGTCTGTGTAAGTGAGACTCTGTTTAATTTGAAAATTCTGCCTATTCTGATTTAGACCTGTATCAAGCCAAGATTCTTGAATTTAGGATTTCTCACATGTCATTGGAATTATTGCCTGGTCCGTGTAATCATGAGGAGATTGTCCTTATTCAGCATGGGCGGGGTGTGGAGCAGGAGAGATGGACTCTGATTTCTCCGGGCCATGTGACGTTGATCTGGAATTTTGATGGAGCCTGGTACTCTTTCTTTTGAGCTGGGTGATTGTCCACGTAGCAGAGAGAATAGAAAGGCGTTGGCTCCTGCGGTTGTCCTGGGTTCCAGGATCTCTCTTGTGAATGACAGGGTGGATAAATAAAAACAATTTAAAAAATGGGTTGTTCTGTTACAGCTTTAAAAAATTTTTCCATGGCTATCAGTCTGTCCAGGTTTCTGTTTGTTTTTTAATTAATTCTGGTAAGTTAAAAATTTCTAACAAATCCGTCTCATCACATTTAAAAATTAGTTGTCTGTAGAATTTTCTTTATGGCGTTATTTCTTCTGAATCTGTTTTCCTCATTTCTATTTTTAGTAACTTCTGTCTTTTGTTCCTGATTGAGACCTTCCAGAGCTTGCTTTGTTTTGTGCCTCCCTTCATCCCACAAAGAACCAGAGTGAATTACTTCCCTCTTAAAGCTTCCTTAGTATTTTGCTTATGCTAGGATTTTGTCTCTTTGCATGTCTGCCTTGCTGATAGACCAGGAGCTGATAGCTCCTTGAGGCCGAGTGCCTTGTCTCCTTTCTCTGCTCTGTACTTGGTTCACAGTCTAGCTGGCATGGGACACACACCTGCTTGTTTAATTCTTGCTTTGCGTCCATAATCGGCTGTTAGTGTTGTGATAAGGGAGATGTCCATTGTAATCTCTGCAGTGGGTGTTGTATTGACCTTGTAGGCTCTATGGAGAAGAACATGCTGGCATACTTGGGACCATCCCACGGGGCAGCCCCTTGATCCACCTCCAAGTCGAGGTCACGTTGTAATTTGTGGGGTATTTGGGGAGCTCCAGAGGGCAGGTGATTCCTGGCTGCAGAGGTGGAGCAGCATCACCCTGGGTGATGTTCTGTGATTATAGGAGGGACGGCTTGGATCCTTTCAGGCTCATGCTCCAGCCTCAAGTCTGTGTAAGTGAGACTCTGTTTAATTTGAAAATTCTGCCTATTCTGATTTAGACCTGTATCAAGCCAAGATTCTTGAATTTAGGATTTCTCACATGTCATTGGAATTATTGCCTGGTCCGTGTAATCATGAGGAGATTGTCCTTATTCAGCATGGGCGGGGTGTGGAGCAGGAGAGATGGACTCTGATTTCTCCGGGCCATGTGACGTTGATCTGGAATTTTGATGGAGCCTGGTACTCTTTCTTTTGAGCTGGGTGATTGTCCACGTAGCAGAGAGAATAGAAAGGCGTTGGCTCCCCTTGCGGTTGTCCTGGGTTCCAGGATCCTCTGGGCAGGAATGGTAAGTGAATGACAGGGTGGATACGTGAGCAACCTGCGTCCTGGAGACCCCCCAGGGGGCTGCTGTTGCCATCGGGTCACAGAGAGCATTAGGTAGTGATCGAGTTTGATGTGATTTTGAGTAACTCCCATCTCCCAAATAATACCAGGGGCTCTTGCATTTACACAAGTGATCTGAGTTGTTTTCCAGGAAGGGCTGGAAACATTCTAGGAGAAATGTTGGCTGAGGGTATTCCTGCTGGGTGAGCTGGTGTTCCATTTAGGGTCTGAGGAGACCAGCCTTCACATGGAAAAAGTATGTCTGTGCTCTTGGATTATTTTTTGGTTTTGTGAGGAAAAATGTCAAATATAAGAGGAGTCTTTAAATAGCTGATTCAGAAATGTTAGAGGTTTAATCAAAGCACTCGTCTACATTTTCCCTTAGGGACATAGAAACTAACATCTTTCTCTGGATTGCTTTTAAAATTTATGTTCGATGACTTATTTGGGGGTCTCAGGTGCGATGGGTAGGGACACTGAACTTCTCTTGCTGTGCATTTTGCTTCAAGTGGGCTGTTGGGCAGCCCTGCCTCTTTCCTGTCACTGACCTCCTTGCCTGCCACTGCAGCTCACATGCAGTCCATGGTCCTGGGGTGGTGGCTTTATCTTTCTCTCCCTGCATGTAGCAGACCTTCTTTAAGAGCAGGGAACCTGTTCTTTGTTTCCTGAGGGTCTGGCAGAATGGCTGGCACATAGTAGGTCATCATTAACACAGGTGGCATTGGGTTGACATTACAAGGGTTTCAGAGGATCTGATTAGTTTGACTTCAAAGGGAGATCAGACACCTTTTCACGGGTACACCTCGGTGATTCCTCAAGTGATCTAGGTGTTTACTTTAGGATTTAAAAAGTAAAGTGTTCCATTTAGTAAACTAAGTCTTTCACAATCTGATGTTATCCGGTTCTGTTGAATCTCTTCCCCGTCCGGGATTTGAGGGCTGTTCCTGCTTACAAAACAGGAAGGTGACAGGTCGGTCCCCTGGCTTCTGCATAGGGATGTGTGCTGCTGTGGGCACTGCCCAGCTGGGTTACAACTTGTTTACTGCCGTCAGTTTTTAGGGGATGAGGTAATCTTGGCTCGGCTTAGCTTCATATACAATCGTTTTGTTTGTTGAGGAAATTGTTGTCTATTGAAGTTTTTAAGATGTTAGGGATGTTATGAACTTCAATCAAGTGGGTATCCTCTTATATAAGTGCATCTGACAAGCCAATTTCACAAGTACATCTCATCAGTCACAGTTGGATGGAAAGGTTTATTGTTTAATAGTTTTTTGTTCTGTGTGTGCTTTAAGTACGGAAGGGAAATCTCTATATAGAAACCAAATGGTTTCAGAGGCCAAGAAATGGCACGAAGGCATGAGTGTTTAGAAATCTGGACGTAATTTCTCATTTCTTTTATTCTCTTTCTTCTTGATCTCTGGGACACCAAGACAGCTGTTAATTGAACTCCTTGTTCAAAATATCGAGATGTAATGAAATGCAAGTGCTGTGACCACCTGGTGGGTGTGGAGCCCCAGAATAGCTCTGCACGCTGATGAGGCCACTTAGACAGATAGCAATCTTTTTCACTTGCAAGTGGGCTGTTGGGCAGCCCTGCCTCTTTCCTGTCACTGACCTCCTTGCCTGCCACTGCAGCTCACATGCAGTCCATGGTCCTGGGGTGGTGGCTTTATCTTTCTCTCCCTGCATGTAGCAGACCTTCTTTAAGAGCAGGGAACCTGTTCTTTGTTTCCTGAGGGTCTGGCAGAATGGCTGGCACATAGTAGGTCATCATTAACACAGGTGGCATTGGGTTGACATTACAAGGGTTTCAGAGGATCTGATTAGTTTGACTTCAAAGGGAGATCAGACACCTTTTCACGGGTACACCTCGGTGATTCCTCAAGTGATCTAGGTGTTTACTTTAGGATTTAAAAAGTAAAGTGTTCCATTTAGTAAACTAAGTCTTTCACAATCTGATGTTATCCGGTTCTGTTGAATCTCTTCCCCGTCCGGGATTTGAGGGCTGTTCCTGCTTACAAAACAGGAAGGTGACAGGTCGGTCCCCTGGCTTCTGCATAGGGATGTGTGCTGCTGTGGGCACTGCCCAGCTGGGTTACAACTTGTTTACTGCCATCAGTTTTTAGGGGATGAGGTAATCTTGGCTCGGCTTAGCTTCATATACAATCGTTTTGTTTGTTGAGGAAATTGTTGTCTATTGAAGTTTTTAAGATGTTAGGGATGTTATGAACTTCAATCAAGTGGGTATCCTCTTATATAAGTGCATCTGACAAGCCAATTTCACAAGTACATCTCATCAGTCACAGTTGGATGGAAAGGTTTATTGTTTAATAGTTTTTTGTTCTGTGTGTGCTTTAAGTACGGAAGGGAAATCTCTATATAGAAACCAAATGGTTTCAGAGGCCAAGAAATGGCACGAAGGCATGAGTGTTTAGAAATCTGGACGTAATTTCTCATTTCTTTTATTCTCTTTCTTCTTGATCTCTGGGACACCAAGACAGCTGTTAATTGAACTCCTTGTTCAAAATATCGAGATGTAATGAAATGCAAGTGCTGTGACCACCTGGTGGGTGTGGAGCCCCAGAATAGCTCTGCACGCTGATGAGGCCACTTGGAGCAGCATCTTTACCAGCTTGGCCTCTTAGCTGAGCCAAGTGCTTTGTTCACTTGCAAATAGAGCTGCCCAGCCCTTAGCCAGTTGTTAAATCACTTTGGATGTGTTGACAGTCTCCAGAAAGTCACAACTTAGAAAATAGTTTAAACTTGAAAACAAGGTAAGGAAATGATCTCCTAGGGAGACAACTTCTGCCTAAAAAATGAAAGCTTTAAAGACACAAATTCTATGTTATAAACAACTTGTAATTTTGATTGTTTTCAGTTGTAGCTCCAGCAGCCTCTACGATAGATCTTAAATATGTTTATCACAGCTGGAAAAATGTTTTATTGTCATCTTTGTTTATCATAATATGCCACCTACTCTGGTTGTGTCTTCCTTTAGCTCTGCTTCTTTGTTTTAATAGAAGGGGGGCAGATGAATGTAAACGATACCTAGAAATTGAAACAGGAGAAAACACACACACACACAATGTATTCAGCCAGTGCTCTTTCCAGGTTATAGCTAGACGTCAGCTGGCAGCCTCCAAGCTGTGGTTTATTGAATAATACTTAATACTTAGCACAGCCCTTAGTGAAGATCTTTTTATGGCCTTTTCTGAATGTTTTACAAACATAACCAAAGCTTGCCCAGATGAGAACAGGAAGTTTTTTTATTTTCCTTTTCAAAACGAGCGAATGTGGCCATTGGGATGCTACCGTTTAGTGACCAGGAAGAGAATTGTGCTTGGAAGAGTCCCTTCCATGTGCTGAGTGCGGGCATGGGGTTGGGTCTTGGTAAATCTGGGCTTGCATTCCACCCAGTGTCAATATTTAGTGACTGATTCGCAGCACATTCATGCAGCCCCCTGAGCTTCTGGATGTTTGGTCCCCCCATATGCATTTCACATATACATTTTTTTCTTCCTTTCCTTATCCTCCAGACCTGAGGTCTTTCCTATATAATTTTCCATAGCTTTGATTTTTTGCACTGCCACTCTACAGATCACTGGGTACCATTTGTTAACATAATTTGAAAATTGCAAATTCATTTTACTAATATCTTAGGCCAAGTGTCATGAGGAAAGTCACTTTTACGGCCCCAAATCATATTACAAAGCTAAATGGAAACCAGTTTTAGATTATTTTCATTTATCCGTTTCTTTGCCATTCCAGCCAGTGTATACTGGCTCATCTGGGCACACACTGACTTAAACCTGATGCTTTGGGTGGGAGGAGAGGGGAGAGAGTGTGTGAACCACAGTTAGCAGCTGATTTTATATTCGTTATTCATTTGCCTGGGGTTGTCTGAGACCTGCTACTCCTCAGACCTGGGCTGGGTGTACCCTTGTGAGAGAGAGAAAATAAATACAGTCTCTTGCACCTAGGGGCTCATAGTCCAGTAGCGAGTGAGCACCTAGACCCACGGGAGATGGAAGTTGCCAGGGTCCAATGGCTGCGCAGAGAGGGAAGGGTCAAGTTGGCCCCAAAGTGAGTGTTGAAGGCTGGTGTCGAGAAAATGAGTGTTTTGTCAGAAGGAGCTCCTGGGAAGCCTGTGTCCCCAGTGTCCTGGAGTTTGGGAACCTAAGGTGGCTCTGTGTATTGTCCTTGGAGGGGAAGTCCAGGAGCTTCAGATGTGGGCACGGTCAGATCACAAGGGCTCTCAGCAGCCATTCCAGGGAGGTTGGCTTTTATCTGGAAGGCACAGGGAGCCTTTGAAGGACTTGGAATAGAAGAATGGGCATTTTAGGAAGACCGCTATGGTGGCAGGTAGGGGGTGTGCCACCGTCTGTCAGGTGCTGTGCGGGCATCGTAGAAGAGGTGGCAGTGGCGGCTGCCAGGGCTTGGCATCCATGCTGTTCGGCTCCAGGACTGTCATTGTGTGATGGTTAGGTTTGGACACAGGAAGAAAGCTCTGAAAAATTATAGCTGCAGAGCTCTGTCTCATTTTGGCTTTGCCCTGTCTGGCGTCACCAGGAAGGCAGAAGCCACTCATCTCTCAGCTGGAGATAAAGCTCCTCACGATCCCTGCCCCAGCCAGGGATGTGGTTTGAGCAAGGGTGAGGACGGCATGGTGCTCTGGCCTGGAGACGTTTGCTTGTGGAGCTGTGGCAGGTGCCATCCCAGGATGAAACGAGGGCTGCTGGAGAGGGCACTGGGTCCCACTGGGGCGGACTCAGCCTGCCTGCTTGGTATCAGGAGGACGGGGTGGCTGTGGCTGGGCTGCCAATCTGGTCTCTGGTGACCTAAGCATGGATTCTTGCTTCAGGAGCAGAGTGCAGGGTTTGGGTTGTGACTCCAGCCCTGGCCTAGGTTCATAGCGAACAGCTGTGCAGAGCCCTTGGTCAGGCTGTCGATGCAGAGGGATACCGGCGGGTGTTATGACACCACTATTTTGTATGTGTACCCTTGTGCAGAGGTGGCACATAGCACATGTGGGCATGACGTTGTAACCTTTTTCGGGGGGGAGGTGCAAGGCTTACCTCTGCTGGGTGGGCTGCTGGTTCTCTAGAAACACTTCTGCTGGACGTCACGAGATGAGGGCTTCCTTTCTGCCCTGCCACCAGTGAATGCAGGAATTTGTTTTCCCTACCCCTCGATTGATTCATCTGTGAAGTGGTGTTATATCAGATAAATGCTTAAGGCCCAAGAGTGCTTGTTTAGTGATCTGTGACTCAGGAGACCCAAAGAGGAGGCTCAGAGCTTTTCTTGAAATTGCACACAGTCTTCCTGGAGTTTGGGAACCTAAGGTGGCTCTGTGTATTGTCCTTGGAGGGGAAGTCCAGGAGCTTCAGATGTGGGCACGGTCAGATCACAAGGGCTCTCAGCAGCCATTCCAGGGAGGTTGGCTTTTATCTGGAAGGCACAGGGAGCCTTTGAAGGACTTGGAATAGAAGAATGGGCATTTTAGGAAGACCGCTATGGTGGCAGGTAGGGGGTGTGCCACCGTCTGTCAGGTGCTGTGCGGGCATCGTAGAAGAGGTGGCAGTGGCGGCTGCCAGGGCTTGGCATCCATGCTGTTCGGCTCCAGGACTGTCATTGTGTGATGGTTAGGTTTGGACACAGGAAGAAAGCTCTGAAAAATTATAGCTGCAGAGCTCTGTCTCATTTTGGCTTTGCCCTGTCTGGCGTCACCAGGAAGGCAGAAGCCACTCATCTCTCAGCTGGAGATAAAGCTCCTCACGATCCCTGCCCCAGCCAGGGATGTGGTTTGAGCAAGGGTGAGGACGGCATGGTGCTCTGGCCTGGAGACGTTTGCTTGTGGAGCTGTGGCAGGTGCCATCCCAGGATGAAACGAGGGCTGCTGGAGAGGGCACTGGGTCCCACTGGGGCGGACTCAGCCTGCCTGCTTGGTATCAGGAGGACGGGGTGGCTGTGGCTGGGCTGCCAATCTGGTCTCTGGTGACCTAAGCATGGATTCTTGCTTCAGGAGCAGAGTGCAGGGTTTGGGTTGTGACTCCAGCCCTGGCCTAGGTTCATAGCGAACAGCTGTGCAGAGCCCTTGGTCAGGCTGTCGATGCAGAGGGATACCGGCGGGTGTTATGACACCACTATTTTGTATGTGTACCCTTGTGCAGAGGTGGCACATAGCACATGTGGGCATGACGTTGTAACCTTTTTCGGGGGGGAGGTGCAAGGCTTACCTCTGCTGGGTGGGCTGCTGGTTCTCTAGAAGCACTTCTGCTGGACGTCACGAGATGAGGGCTTCCTTTCTGCCCTGCCACCAGTGAATGCAGGAATTTGTTTTCCCTACCCCTCGATTGATTCATCTGTGAAGTGGTGTTATATCAGATAAATGCTTAAGGCCCAAGAGTGCTTGTTTAGTGATCTGTGACTCAGGAGACCCAAAGAGGAGGCTCAGAGCTTTTCTTGAAATTGCACACAGTCTTCCTGAGTATAATTTTTTGGAGAAAAGATCCTGGTTTATAGCAGGACGAGACCCTGATCCTAAAAAAGAAACCAGCCTTAGAGGCTCCCTCTAATTTAATTCCCTGTGCTTCCAGGCATCAGCATCTGCCTTTGACGGCCCCTCCATGGACTGACCAGCCTGCCTCGTGCCCACCCCTTTGCCATGGAGAGGGGTGACTTTGGCTTGCCCAGTTGTCAGTATCCGATGAGCAGAAACGCAGCCAGTGTTAGCAAAATTAAATCACTCCAGAAAAAAGAAAAATCAATGTTAGTGAAATTAAGTCACTTGATCTTAAAAGCAACTTGGAATAACAATTTTTCATATTTATTGTGCTGTTTCCTCCCTCTAAATGTCTCACAGTTCTTTCTGTCTGTTTGCTTTTGATGTCCTTTCAAAGAGCAGCAGCTTTGGGCAGTTGCAGTAGGTTTCTGGATGCTCCAGTTGGGGACCCAGGGGTTTGTCCTGAGTTGATTAACCAGAAAGTATTAGTCCAAAATATTCAAATCCGTTTACTGCAGGAGGAGACCTTGTATAGTTTGAAGATGATTTGGGAGTAGGGTGAAGATCTTGCCACACTTTCCTGTTGTTATGGGTATCAATTACCACATTCTCTCAACTCTGCCAGGATGGTACAGGGAAGAACAGTGTCCACACCCTGTTGGTCAGAGAGATTCTGTGACCAGCGGTCCAGCCAATGGGTGAGCGAGGGTTGGGGGCCACGGCCAGGTGTTTCCCCTGGCCTTGCACAGTCACCAGGCAGAGGAGTGGGGTGTCTGGCTCCAAAGGCAGAATTACAAGATGCTTGTCAGATCCTTTGGGTGTGGCTTAGGGCTTAGGAGCTGGAACAAGTGGGGAATGAACTGTGAGGATTTCTTGTCATTTTGATGATGATTATTATTTTAAAACACATGCTTCTGGTAAAACACTTAAACAGAAGGTAAGGAGCAAAAATGCCCAGCTCCTCATCTCCACTCCTCTCCTTCCTCCTTCCAGTCTATTTCCCAAAGGTGAGCTTCTCAGATACTACACGGAGCTAACATATCATGTCCTGCATGTTTTTTAAAGATAAAAATGTGCAGTTTATGGGTTTTCAAGGTAATGTATCTCAGATGGCTTCCTGGGGGCCAAAAGACCTACTTTGTTTTTAAAATGATTTTGCATGTACATGTAATATATGAACATGTGCTCCTTGTAAAAATGAGAACAACCCGCGTCAGAGTGTAAAGGTGATCGCATTCCGTCTCCTCTCTCTGGAGTCTCTGAATCCACTCAGAGCCCTGCCCCTGGAAGTAACCCCGGCTCACAGCTCAGCCTGTCTCCTCCAGGCTGTCTCTCCCGTGTGTTTGTCCACCTGTTGCAGAGGCAGAAGTACAAGAATGTTAGTGTTCTGTCTTCAACTTGGAATAACAATTTCATATTTATTGTGCTGTTTCCTCCCTCTAAATGTCTCACAGTTCTTTCTGTCTGTTTGCTTTTGATGTCCTTTCAAAGAGCAGCAGCTTTGGGCAGTTGCAGTAGGTTTCTGGATGCTCCAGTTGGGGACCCAGGGGTTTGTCCTGAGTTGATTAACCAGAAAGTATTAGTCCAAAATATTCAAATCCGTTTACTGCAGGAGGAGACCTTGTATAGTTTGAAGATGATTTGGGAGTAGGGTGAAGATCTTGCCACACTTTCCTGTTGTTATGGGTATCAATTACCACATTCTCTCAACTCTGCCAGGATGGTACAGGGAAGAACAGTGTCCACACCCTGTTGGTCAGAGAGATTCTGTGACCAGCGGTCCAGCCAATGGGTGAGCGAGGGTTGGGGGCCACGGCCAGGTGTTTCCCCTGGCCTTGCACAGTCACCAGGCAGAGGAGTGGGGTGTCTGGCTCCAAAGGCAGAATTACAAGATGCTTGTCAGATCCTTTGGGTGTGGCTTAGGGCTTAGGAGCTGGAACAAGTGGGGAATGAACTGTGAGGATTTCTTGTCATTTTGATGATGATTATTATTTTAAAACACATGCTTCTGGTAAAACACTTAAACAGAAGGTAAGGAGCAAAAATGCCCAGCTCCTCATCTCCACTCCTCTCCTTCCTCCTTCCAGTCTATTTCCCAAAGGTGAGCTTCTCAGATACTACACGGAGCTAACATATCATGTCCTGCATGTTTTTTAAAGATAAAAATGTGCAGTTTATGGGTTTTCAAGGTAATGTATCTCAGATGGCTTCCTGGGGGCCAAAAGACCTACTTTGTTTTTAAAATGATTTTGCATGTACATGTAATATATGAACATGTGCTCCTTGTAAAAATGAGAACAACCCGCGTCAGAGTGTAAAGGTGATCGCATTCCGTCTCCTCTCTCTGGAGTCTCTGAATCCACTCAGAGCCCTGCCCCTGGAAGTAACCACGGCTCACAGCTCAGCCTGTCTCCTCCAGGCTGTCTCTCCCGTGTGTTTGTCCACCTGTTGGCAGATGAGGAGGGAAGCAGCTGCAGAGCGACACTGATAGTTAAACAAAAGCAGCTGGGACTTCCCTGATGGTCAGCTGGGGAAGAGCCCACCTTCCATTGCAGGGGATGTGAGCTCCATCCCTGGTCGGAGAGTTAGGGTCCGATGTGCCATGAGGCACCTGGCCCATGTGCCACAACTAGAGAGTCTGTGCACCACCAGGGAAGATCCCGCATGATGCACCGAAGACCTGGCCCGGTCAGGTAACTAAAGAAACAAATAAAAATCAACGACAGAAAACGTAAATGGGATCCTTGTTGCCCCACGTGTCTGCCCCTGCCTCTTCTTGATGTGAGCTTGTTCTGGTAGAATAGTTTCAGGTTGTGAGAAAGCTGCCGCGACAGGGCAGCGCCGCTCTCCACCCCTTAGCAGCATCCCCGGCCCACATCCCACGCCGCCCTGGTGCGTGTGCCGCCGCTCAGGAGCTGGCGTTTCCACATCGTTTTCCATCGTCATGTTTCTTAATGAAACTCAACCGTTGTTTCAGATTCCACCCGTCTACCCTGAGCTTCTTTTCTGTCCCAGGATCCCAGGCAGTACCCTGCACTCATCCATTTAGGTGTGGGGTGTTGGTCACCCCCTCTGGTTGTGACGGTTTCTCTGACCTTCCTCTCTCTTGATGGCTGGGACTGTTTTGAGGAACCCCAGCCAGGTTTTATGCAGAGTGTCCCTCCATTTGGGTTCATCTGATGGCTTTCCTGTGGTTAGACTGGGTCCTGGGTTTGGGGAGGGGAAGGCCTCAGAGGTGAGGGTGCGGCGGAGCCAGGGAACGGGCCGTTGACATGACCTGCCCTCGGCAATGTTAACCTTGACTGCTTGGCTGAAGCGGCGTTTATTGAACTTCTCTGTTGTAAAGAGGATTAAAAAATCAGCCGCGTATTGATACTCTGTTCTTTTGAATTGGTCCATATTGATCGTGGTAAGGAGACCTTGCAGTTTCTTTCTTTATTATTATTGTTATTTTTGGCTGCACCACCAGATCTTAGTTGCCTGACCAGGGATCCAGCCCATGCCCCCTGTAGTGGAAATGCAGAATCTTATCCACTGGACCACCAGGAAAGTTCAGTGGTTTCTTGCAAAGATGGACGTTTACGTTGTTTCCTCGTATTTGATTTTAAAGCTAAGAGTCTGGGGAATGCTTTTCATTTGTCTCTCTGCCCCATCTTACATGAGGGATGGGTCTTCAGAAGAGGAGCTCCTGGGTCAAAGAGCTTCGGGGATTTGAACGTTTGGCTGGATGGTACCCTTCAAAATGGCTACACACTTATCAAAAGTAGGACAGTCTGGGTCCCTGTCCTCACTCAAGCTTGGTGTCGGGAGTTCTGTCATTGTTGCCGTTCTGATAAGGTGAAATGTTTTGGTTCTCATTTGTCAAATTATGATGCCCTGGAGGTCTTATTGTAGATGGATGACCATGAATACTGGACTCTTCAGGAACATTTGGGAAACCAAGCTCTGCTAGAAATGCAAACATGATAGAGACCTCTCCTCCAGGAATCAGAATATTTTTCTGAAACCGTTCCCACAGACCCCAGCATTTAAAAGTGGCCAACAGTGTTCTCCATACACGTTACTCCAAGTTTGTTGTTATCCATCTGATACATTGGTGAGAGCAGCTGCCTGATGGTGTGGGGGTTTTGATGGGGAGAAGTACGTCTTGCCCTGAGGACCAGGGGGCCCGGGGTGAGGGAGGCCTGGTGGCTGCAGGAGTGTGTGAGCAGTGAGAGGATTCCGGGTCCTTGGTCTCCAGGGTCGTTGTATGTCGCCCAGGCTTTGGCACAGGTGCCTTTGGCCCATGTCTGCTCTCCTAGAGCAAGGAGGCAGGGCCGTGTTCCCTAATCCCAGGGCTGGTGAAGCCGCAGGCCTGCCCCTGCCTCCAGCCCTGCTGCCTGGTCCCATGAGAACACCCTGTTCTTACTGCCCCCTGACTTGCTGCCCACCAGCCCCGGCCTCAGCACCATGACCAGGAGACCTGTTAAGCCTCCGAGGCTTGGTCTGGACTGCACAGAGTGCCGTAGGCACAGGGCAGGTGGGGCTGGCCATCAACACGCTGGTGCTGACCCTGCCCGAGTGGAGCCTTCTTTTTTTTTTTTTTTTAAAGATTTATTTATTTATTTACTTTGGGCGGGGTTGGGGAGGGAGGGGAGTGGGCGGGCCATTTCTATTGGTCTTTCAGTTCTTTATTTTCATCCGTCTTTGTTCTTTGGCTCCTGTGGGCCTCCCATCGCAGTGGCGTCTGTTGTCGCAGAGCACCAGCTCTGGGCGCATGCGCTCCAGAGCTCTGGCTCGGTAATTGGACACATCAGTCCAGCCGCTCCGTGGCACGTGGGATCTTCCCAGGCCAGGGATCGAACCGGCGCCCCTTGCACTGCAAGGCGGTGTCCTTATCCACTGGACCACCAGGGGAAGCCCCCGAGTGGAGCCTTCTGCACGTACCAGACGACAGGATTTACTAGTTGTGGAGACTTGAGGCTTTTGTTTAGACGTTTTTCCTCCCTGGTGGAACAGCTTCATTTTAATCCTGTGCTTAGAGCTTGGTTCCGCACAGCCTGTGAACATGGCTGCTCTCCAGGAAGCTCTGCCTCCAGCCACATGGGGACGCAGGGAACACGGCCACAGAGGCCTCCCCCTCCCTGGGCTTTGTGTGTCCTTTGATGGAGGATCATCTGTTTTCTGTGTTTCCCTGCTGTCCGGGTAGCATTCTCAGAGGCAACTTTGTGCGTTGTCCTAAAGAGGAGACATGGGAGAAAGTTTGGACTCTCTCAAGCACCCAAGGAGACCACCCAGCAGCACCCGTCTCGTTTCTGGTTTCCATTAGGAAATGTGCCAATTATCCAGGACCAAGGAGCTCTTGAAGATCATTGCTCTGCACTGCCGTACTTTCATGTTTTCAGGTGTTTGTTTTATTTAAAGCATAATTGTTCTTGTCTGTACCATGCTGCTGGCTTTTAAGCATATGACCACTGTGCAGCTGGGTATAAGGGTGCAAGGAGACTGGCGTTTGGAGGGCTGTGCAAGGGATGACCCTACTATATCGTCTTCCAGGCTGTTCCAGACTCTCTAGTCCTCCACGGCAGCCCAGCAGGTGGGCATGCTTGTCGCCCCTTCACCAACGAGAAGGAGCCTTGGGCAGGCTGAAGGCCCCCGGGTGTACTGCTGGGTGGCTTTGTGAATAGCTGCCACCTTCTTGGAGGGAGGGGAGGTGGCAGCCTGGTGTCCCCCCCCCCCCGCCGACCCCTTGGAACTGCAGCCTGCAGCCCCTCCCTCCCCCGGCTCAGCCCCCCGAGCCCACTCTCCTGAACGCTGTGGGTGAGAGGGACACAGACGCTGTGGCTGCATGTGACCCCTTGCACCTCACTAAGTGGTTTTCTTTAATTTTCACAATAAATATGTGCTTTGCATTAGTTAGAAGTGAGATTAAACATTGTGTCTCTTTGGAAAGAAAAGTCTGAATATGTGTGTGAATAGCTGCGACTCTATGGGCTGTGCCCACCAGGCTACTCTCTCCATGGCATTCTCCAGGCAATAATACTAGAGTGGATCAAACCCAAGTTCTTTCTAGCTCGTGCATTGGCTGGTGGGTTCTTTACCACTAGCACCACCTGGGAAGTATAGCATGAGGCTATAAGCATAATACAGATCTTTAAAATCAAATTAGGAACATTTTGAAGAAAAATAATTTTAAAACTTTTTTTTGGGTGCTGGGGTATAACTGATCTACAGTGTTGTAAGAGTTTCAGGTGAACAGCAAAGGGACTCAGCCGTACAGACACATGTGTGCATTCTTCCCCAAACTCCCTTCCCATCCAGGCTGCCACATAACACTGAACAGAGTTCTATGTAGGTCCTTGTTACCTGTTTTAAATATAGCAGTGTGTACTTGTGCATCCCAGACCCCCTAACCTATCCTTTGCCCCCATCCTCCCCCTCACATACCCCCAAAACGTAAGTTTGTTCTCTAAGACTGAGTCTTTCTGTTTTGTATGTAAGTTCACTTGTATCTTTAAAAAAAAAAAAACAAAAACAAACTAAGTGGTTTGCTTTAACAGGCAAGTGTTACTCAGTTTCTCAGAGTTCTCTGGGTACTTGAGGATTATATTGTTCTCAACCAGAACTTGTAGAGTTTAAAAAGAAAAAAAAACAAACAAACAAAAAAAACAAAACAAGCTTCTCAACTGCTGTGAAAGAACATACAGATTTCCCGATTGGGTAGTAACTCTGTCAACATGAGGCATCTTGGTGTGATCTGAATTTCAGCACCAAATGAAGAGTGTATATGCTGAGGTCAAGAGGACTCTGTGACTTGCAGAGGAAAGTTGGACCTGTTTTTGAATAGAATTGTTATAAAGAGCAGCTGGTATATGGAAGGAAAACTATTTGAGAATTGAGATAAAGGTGGGTATGTGATTTCATGGGAACTCGGGGGGCTATGAGCAGTGATTGTCTGATGGAGCTGAAATCGTGTCTTCCAAGTTTGTGAGCTCCACTTCTATCCTCCAGGGAAAATTTTGCCTGTGCAGGAAGAGTTCTTGAAGTTGGACAGGAGCATGTTTGTTTTCTGTCTCTCTCTCTTTTTTTTTCCCCATGGCTTGTGAACAAAAACAAGAATTTGATGTTCTGCAGTGAAATTAACTTGTGGCAACAGTGTATGCTTTTCCATGGAATATAAGGTCAAACAGTAGCCATTTTCCCGCATGGCAGGGTTTTATGCCTTCACACGTGGGTTGAGGTATCTGTAAGGCTCTTACATGAGAAGTCAGGGCTTTGAGGGTGACAGAGGTGTCTCCCCTCCGAGCCTGGTCAGATGGCTCTCTAGGTACTGGCGCTGTGGGAGGGCCTCTCTTCTGCTGACAAGCTCTGGACTCTGTCTCTCAGAAGGAATTTTCTGCTCAGAATTGTGTGAGGGAATCCGTATTTTAGCCTCAGCTCTGGTGCCTAGCGTCAGACTGATCCTGGTGGGTCATCTGTTGGTCAGTGAACAGGATAAATGTCACCCCCACAAGAGTTACCAGCAGGAAGTTATATGAAGCTTATAAAATCTCTGAAATGTACAGGTTCACAGAAATCTTCTTCAGCTCTTCAGGGAGCCCGTTCTGCTGTGTTTTCTTATACGTAACCCAAAGCCTTTCCGCTATGTTGGTTCTGTATTCTGCATTTCCCTCGCTCCTCATCTTCACCCAGAGCCCGGCCAGCTCTCCTGCCCTGGACCCTCTCGTGTTTGCTCTCTGCAGCCGTTCCCCATGAGGTAGGTTTCAGGTCCCGGTCCTTCTGGCTGTCACTGAGCTACTCTCCCATTATCTGTCTTCTCTTTTAAACAGTGAAAACAGAAACCTCATTTTGGGGGCCTCTCTTCTAGCCCCTTACTTTACAAAGTATCCATGAGTATAGTCTAAGACTGCCTGGCTTTTTTTTTTTTTTTCCCCTTTGGCAGCTACAACGCCCCATCATCACATACAGAAATTATATCCAATTAAATCTCCTAAGTCTTTTTCACACCTCCTACATTTGTGCATTTCTTTTTTTGCACCCGAGTGTCCAAATAACATTATTTCCTCTCTATTGCAATTCCAATCTGTTGATCTTTTTAACTCATGACTCTATCATCCAATGTATTTGCCATCTCTCCTGGAAACTTGTTATCCTTGATTCGATAAACATTTTATCCGTGCCATCACTCAAGTAATTGATGAAAATGTTGAAATATACAGAAAGAGCCTTGTGGCCTTCAACTGGAGACCTTCTTTGGGCCAATCGTGGGTCAGCACATTGGTGGGTGAATTGTGCATTTACCAAGCTGTTCAAATGTCTTTTGTGCTGTTTCACCTTGTGGACAGGATATGATGAGGTTTTTAACAAGGTGCTGTAGATGAGGTCTTGTGTCCCCACAGTCTACCAATTTAGAAAGTCTTCAGGCCAGGCAGGAAAAAAAGTACACAATTTCCAAGTCCCTGTGACTTACGATGGTTTATGTTTTATGATCCATGGCTTCACTTGGCAGCGTCTTTTTCTTCTGTTTCTGCCTTTGGATGTCCCTGGTGGCTCCTGCCTACTATGTAGGAGACCTGGGTTTGATTCCTGAGTCGGGAAAATCCCCTGGAGAAGGGAATGGCACCTCACTCCAGTATTCTTGCCTGTAGAATTCCATGGACAGAGGAGCCTGGTGGGCCACAGTCCGTGGGGGTCACAGCTGGGCACGACTGAGTGACTCTCCATCACGGGGAGGGGATGTTCCTGGAGTGCCTTGGATATGGGGGTGTCATCTGGAGCACGGGGGGATTGAACGGCCTGGGGAAAAGGCGTTTAACTGATCTTTGGGGAGCCAAGGCCTGGCGGTGCCCTGGGTGAGGGTGTCCTTTCCTGGTAGGATGTGGGGTGTGTCTTCCTGGAGGCTGCTGTCCAGGCCCTCATGGCATGGAGAAGTCCCGAATGCAGAGGGCAACCGTCAAGCCTCCCTAAGTGAAGGAGTCAGGGACGCGACTGGCCTCCAGCTGCTCTGGTAGTAAAGCTAAAGCAGAGGACCCGCCCATCCACCACCCGGGACCAAGGAGGGCCCAGTGCGAAGGAGAGCAGGTCCAGCCACAGCTCTGCCACAGACGGGTGGGCATTTACAAATAAGCTGCCAAGCCAGGTATGGCAGGGGGTGGAGGTGCTGTGCCCAGTACAGCTGGAGACCTCAAGGCACAAACTGGGGCTTCCGTAAGAGACCTCCATGGAAATGGGCTCTAAGCACACAAGGCAGGTGTAAGTGGACTGACAGGGGGACATCCGTGCACACCTCTGTACAAGTGTGCAGAAGCTGGAAGCCCCACCTGCAGGCCCCACTTATGCAAACTAAACCATGGCGAGCCTTGCCCTCAGAGGTGATTCAGGGGCAGAATTCCCATGCGGTGGTGTGCTGTTAAGGGACCTTGTGGACAGGATATGATGAGGTTTTAACAAGGTGCTGTAGATGAGGTCTTGTGTCCCACAGTCTACCAATTTAGAAAGTCTTCAGGCCAGGCAGGAAAAAAAGTACACAATTTCCAAGTCCCTGTGACTTACGATGGTTTATGTTTTATGATCCATGGCTTCACTTGGCAGCGTCTTTTTCTTCTGTTTCTGCCTTTGGATGTCCCTGGTGGCTCCTGCCTACTATGTAGGAGACCTGGGTTTGATTCCTGAGTCGGGAAAATCCCCTGGAGAAGGGAATGGCACCTCACTCCAGTATTCTTGCCTGTAGAATTCCATGGACAGAGGAGCCTGGTGGGCCACAGTCCGTGGGGGTCACAGCTGGGCACGACTGAGTGACTCTCCCTCACTGGGAGGGAATGTTCCTGTAGTGCCTTGGATATTGGGCTGTCATCTGGAGCACAGTGGGATTGACCTGCCTGGGAAAAAGGTGTTTAACTGATCTTTGGGGAGCCAAGGCCTGGCGGTGCCCTGGGTGAGGGTGTCCTTTCCTGGTAGGATGTGGGGTGTGTCTTCCTGGAGGCTGCTGTCCAGGCCCTCATGGCATGGAGAAGTCCCGAATGCAGAGGGCAACCGTCAAGCCTCCCTAAGTGAAGGAGTCAGGGACGCGACTGGCCTCCAGCTGCTCTGGTAGTAAAGCTAAAGCAGAGGACCCGCCCATCCACCACCCGGGACCAAGGAGGGCCCAGTGCGAAGGAGAGCAGGTCCAGCCACAGCTCTGCCACAGACGGGTGGGCATTTACAAATAAGCTGCCAAGCCAGGTATGGCAGGGGGTGGAGGTGCTGTGCCCAGTACAGCTGGAGACCTCAAGGCACAAACTGGGGCTTCCGTAAGAGACCTCCATGGAAATGGGCTCTAAGCACACAAGGCAGGTGTAAGTGGACTGACAGGGGGACATCCGTGCACACCTCTGTACAAGTGTGCAGAAGCTGGAAGCCCCACCTGCAGGCCCCACTTATGCAAACTAAACCATGGCGAGCCTTGCCCTCAGAGGTGATTCAGGGGCAGAATTCTCATGCTAGTTCATCCATTTTCTAACTTTCACTGTTCCAGGTTGTTTCCTATAGCCAGATACATCCATCCTCCATGCAGCCCTTTGCTTGGACGTGTGGTGTGGTGAGCACGAGGGAAGCCCACCACACCCCAGCCTGTGCCCCCACCCTAGCTCCTTCCCCTCAGTCCTCATGCCCACCCTGCCAGGGCCTTTCCACTTTCTGCAGCTTTGGAGTTTGTGTCTCTGCTTTAGCACCTCCAGGTCCACCTCAGGGCGTCTGAGCTGGTGTCCTGGCCTGTCTGTGTGACGGTTCTGTCACAGGTGTGCAGTGACTCCTTGGACACTGCAGGGCTGTTTTCTTGCTCTGAATGCGTGTCCAGGCTGTGGTGCTGGCTGTGTCAGGCCCGTTGCAGGCAGCCCTGGCCTATGCCCTGGGGGTGTAGAGTGGGCAGTTTTAGGGCCCTTTGGGACTGGCTGCTCTGTGAAGGCAGGAGCGTGTTGGTTTTGTTCACTGCCGACTCCCCGGCACCTAGAAAGTACATGTTAGCAGTACCTGTTGGGAGGCGTTTTGTAAGTGTTGGAAGAATGACTGTATCTAGTCCTGTACTCTCATCTGAATTAGGAGGAAACTGGACCACAGCAGGGAAGGGCCCAGCTAAGGTCAAGTGGTGGGTAATCAGTGATGGAACCAAGAGTTATGGGTCCCTGGTCCCTGAGGACCGACCCAGTGCCTCTCCCTCCCATCAAGGGATAAAAAGCCTCAGCAATTCAAGGGGTTGACCTTCAATGCCACATTCATGAAAAAGCACCTAATGGTGTGAGGGGAGCAAATGTAGGAGAGTTCTGCACTTGGTTGTTAGTTTGTTTAGGTAACTAGCTAATGGAAAGAGTACACTGAAGGTCCCTGAAGGGAGCTGGAGCATCGTAGAGCCAAGTAAAAGTCTTTGGAAACAAGGATGGAGGCTCTAATGGAATGATACGTATTCTTCCAAAGCCAGGGAGATAGAATGGGGGCCACAAGGGTGACTTACATTTAGAAGGCTTGTGCTTTTCTGAGTAGCAAATCTGAAATCCTAAGGGAGAAGGAAGAGGAGACAGACAGATATACATTTTCCAGGTCAGGCTGCAACATGTCTGCTTCCCTCTGCTTGGCCCCGCCCCACACCTCCAGCAGAGCCTGGCTGCACAGATTCAGGGTTCAGAGGCTGGGGTGCTGACCCACCTGCACAGCAGTGTGCCGGGGTAGTGGCGAGGCTCCCACGGGGCCTGTGGGGACCTGAGCAGGTGACTAGGACCAAGGGACTGTCATCCCTGTGTGCTGCCTCTTCAGAAAGGTAACCAGGTGACAGAACTGGAAATAAGTAGAGAGAATGGGAGGCTCTCATAAAGGAACTTTGGAAATAGACTTAGAAAAAATATTGGGCTTTCAATATTTTAATTTGGAATAACCTGTCAGAGCAGACAAAGTTGTTTTTAATGAAGACCCAGAGAAACAGTTGGTGCGCCTCCGTTGAAGCAAATACAGCTTCCTTCTCTACCAGTCTGTCTGTCTCCAGATGCTTTATGCGACAGGGATGCTGAGACTCGTATTCCTCCAGTCTTTAATTCCCAGTAAAGTTTCCATTTCTTCACTGGCAGGCAGGATGTCAACATTTTACCCATCTCTGTAACTTCCCTGCCACATTGTAGTGCTCTGTTTCTATGTTCAGAGCCTTTAGGACTACATTTTATCTGTGCATAGGTTTTTAGGTTGTGTTTTTATATGTATGGGAGACATGTCTCTTATGAGGGGGTACTGAACCTGTTCATTGCACATTTAAAATTATACTTAATTTTTAATTTCTGTTCCCAGAGTCACCTGTGTAATGCAATCCCTAATAGTCTTAAGATGGCCTTTAGTTACTGAACATGTCAGGTGGCTGGGGCTGCAGTCTGTGTAAAATATAAATGTACATACCCAATGTAAATACATCCTCATTGATACATGAAGATAAAAGGCTTACCACGAATTGTATCTGTTTACATTTACACAGGAAATTCCACTTTAACAAACTTTGGAGTGTCAGTAGTGTTTGTTATCACAACATGGTCTTTTTTCTTTTCCTCTTCTGAGTTTTTGGTTAGTTGCTGTCTACTGAGGAGAAACAGGTCGAAAGAAGCCCACGTCCCCACTTCCCTGAGCACATGGAGAGTGTGCTGAGGTCTTGACTTGGGGAAGGGGTTGCAGATTCAACAACCACAGAAGGGCACCCCACCTCCACCCGCTTTTTCTTCAGTTTTGCAGTGCTTCCTGCATTGTGTCGATGAGGAGCTTGTGGGGATTTTCTGGTGAAGATCATATTAAGAGCTACAGGTGCACAGGCATGTCCTGCATCTCATAGCAGGTGTGGTCGGTGGGAAGGATCGTGATATGTGAGGGGGGGTTCAAGGGTTATTTTCTGGGCCACTGGATCTCTCAGGGTGGTACCCAGGCAAGTAGGGTCAGCATCACCCAGGGCACTTAGTAGGAATGCCATTTTTCAGGCCTCTGCGTGCTCTGTTTTCCTAAGCCCTCCAGGTGGTCCTGATGCGTGCTCCAGGTCTTGAATTCTGTCCTTCGGCCTGCAAAATGAAGCTGACCTGCTCAGCACTTGTCTCAGTCTGCTTTCTAGCATCTGCTCTGCTAGTTCCCTTGTTCTCTTCCTTGTCTCACAGATTGTACCCCTGGGGATCCCCTGAACTGCCACCAGCTACCTCCAGGTGTGAGCTCACCTTTCAGATTGTCCTTAGGGATCCACTCTTCCTAGAAAGCTTCCTGATCTCCCCAGAAGTGGGAGTCATGGCCCTCCAGCGTGTTCATCAACTATTAAAACTTTTTTTTTTTTAAAGATTTATCTATTTACTTATTTTTGGTGGGGGTGGGGAGGGAGGGGAGCAGGCGGGTCACTTCTATTGGTCTTTCATTTGTCCATTTTCATCCATCTTTGTTCTTTGGCTCCTGTGGGCCTCCCATCGCGGTGGCCTCTGTTGTCGCAGAGCACCCGCTCTGGGCGCATGCGCTCTAGAACCCGGGCTTGGTAATTGGACACATCGGTCCAGCTGCTCCGCGGCACGTGGGATCTTACCAGGCCAGGGATGGAACCGGCGGCCCTTGCACTGCAAGGCGGTGTCCTTACCCACTGGACCACCAGGGAAGCCCTATTAAAACTTTTATCTTGTTTTATTTGCCACTGGTTCGAGAGGTGGTTGCTCTGTTTCCTTATACAAAACTCAGTTACACATGAGTCCTCTCCTGATTCAGCGTGGCATTCTCAGAGTGACAGGATCTGGAGGGAGTTTTGTAGTACTAAGTGATTGGTTCCAGAGAGTTTGTTTTAAGGGAGGGAGAGAACTCTTATCCTGGGCTTCTGGCTAAGACAAAAGATTCTGTTTGTGGGATTTTACCACCAGAACCAGAGATGACAGCTGGTTCATGAGCAGGTTTTTCTTTCGTTATTTGCCTCTAGACCTGCAGGAAAGCGATACTAATTATACTTCTTGATGTCTTTTATTTCCAAGTACAGCCAAGACTGTCCCATATTTTTAAAGAAAAGCTGATCAAAGTGGAGAACACTTTAATTAGATAACTACCTGTGCTGTTCTTAATGGAGTTGGTGTTAATGGAGCTGATCCATGATTTTGCTCGTTTCTCCCCTTTGCTGTATATTAATAATGTTCAGATTGGGGCAACACAATGGATGAATATTTTTATTAGTGCTTAATTAATGTAGGAGTGTTGCCTCAAGCTTATCACTGTCCACAGGAATACAGGAGCCCTCATCTGATCCTGTGACAGGTTGTGTGGGGTAGATTGTGCAGATGTGGAAAATGAGGCTTAGAGATGGGAGAGGTGTGACCCATTAAGGTAGGGGCCAGGCAGTAGAACACTCGGGGGCTCATACCTGAGTTGCCCCGGTTTTCTTTTTCTAGGATCCAGGATTGTGTTTAATGCAGAGCATATAATAGCATTGGAATTGAATTTCTTGTGTAGCTCTTCCAAATACTTAGATGCACAGCTTTCTGGGGTTTTCTCAACTAAATGCTTTTCATTAGCCCTTCTTATATGAGCACTTTGTAGGGATTTATTTTTCAAAGATATATAGTTTGCTTAAGCCATTCACTCAAGTCCCTAGAGCAGAAATTCTGCCTTTTGATATTTTAAAAATACCTAGGAATTTGGGGGCAATCGTATTTCTTTCAGGGGAAAGACAATTTAAAATGGTACCTTCAGGGCTTCCCTGATAGTCCAGTGGGTAAAGAGTCCACCTTGCAGTACAAAGGGCACCGGTTCCATCCCTGGCCCAGGAAGATCCCACGCGCCATGGAGCGGCTGGACCAGTGTGTCCAATTACGAGCCAGTGCTCTGGAGTGCATGCACCGAGGGCCAGTGCTCTGCAATGAGAGAGGCCACTGCAATGGCAGGCTCACACAGGCCAAAGCATAAAGATGGATGAAAATAAATAAGTAAATAAAAACAATAAAAGAGGTCAAAATTTTTTTTAAAAAAATTTTATCTTCAGTTTAGTCCAGTTGCTTACTCATGTCTGACTCTTTGCGACGCGATGGACTGTACCACACCAGGCTTCCCTGTCCTTCCCCATCTCCCAGAGCTTGCTGAAACATGTCTGTTGACTCAGTGAGGCTATCCAATCCTCTCATCCTCCGTCGCCCCCTTCTCCTCCTGCCCTCAGTCTTTCCCAGCATCAGGGTCTCTTTCAATGAGTCAACTCTTTGCATCAGATGGCCAAAGTATTGGAGCTTTAGCTTCAGCATCAGACCTTCCAGTGCATATTCAGAGTTAATTTCCTGGGGGAAGTGAATTCTACCCACACCCTCGCCAGCCCTGGCCTGCCTGCCAGCCAGTCTCCTTTCCAGCAAGGTGGCCACCACTCGAGTTGGCCCTACGGTTTTTTGCATGTGGAAAATGAGGCTTAGAGATGGAGAGGTGTGACCCATTAAGGTAGGGGCCAGGCAGTAGAACACTGGGGCTCATACCTGAGTTGCCCGGTTTTCTTTTTCTAGGATCCAGGATTGTGTTTAATGCAGAGCATATAATAGCATTGGAATTGAATTTCTTGTGTAGCTCTTCCAAATACTTAGATGCACAGCTTTCTGGGGTTTTCTCAACTAAATGCTTTTCATTAGCCCTTCTTATATGAGCACTTTGTAGGGATTTATTTTTCAAAGATGTATAGTTTGCTTAAGCCATTCACTCAAGTCCCTAGAGCAGAAATTCTGCCTTTTGATATTTTAAAAATACCTAGGAATTTGGGGGCAATCGTATTTCTTTCAGGGGAAAGACAATTTAAAATGGTACCTTCAGGGCTTCCCTGATAGTCCAGTGGGTAAAGAGTCCACCTTGCAGTACAAAGGGCACCGGTTTCATCCCTGGCCCAGGAAGATCCCATATGTGGCGGAGCGGCTGGACCAGTGTGTCCAATTACGAGCCAGTGCTCTGGAGTGCATGCACCCGGAGCCAGTGCTCTGCAACGAGGGAGGCCACTGCAATGGGAGGCCCACACAGGCCAAAGAATAAAGATGAATGAAAATAAATAAGTAAATAAAAACAATAAAAGAGGTCAAAATTTTTTTTAAAAAAATTTTATCTTCAGTTTAGTCCAGTTGCTTACTCATGTCTGACTCTTTGCGACGCGATGGACTGCACCACACCAGGCTTCCCTGTCCTTCCCCATCTCCCAGAGCTTGCTGAAACATGTCTGTTGACTCAGTGAGGCTATCCAATCCTCTCATCCTCCGTCGCCCCCTTCTCCTCCTGCCCTCAGTCTTTCCCAGCATCAGGGTCTCTTTCAATGAGTCAACTCTTTGCATCAGATGGCCAAAGTATTGGAGCTTTAGCTTCAGCATCAGACCTTCCAGTGCATATTCAGAGTTAATTTCCTGGGGGAAGTGAATTCTACCCCACACCCCTCGCCAGCCCTGGCCTGCCTGCCAGCCAGTCTCCTTTCCAGCAAGGTGGCCACCACTGCTGGTCCCTTCTGTTGTCTCCCTTGCCCTCTCCGCTGCTTCCTCTAAGTGCTGTCGGTCTTCCTCTGCCATTGCTGTTCACAGGCTTCGGGGTTGCTGCCCAGGCCCCTGTCCCTACCTTTCAGCTACGTTCTTTCTCTTTGCTTCCTGCTTGCCTTTGATTCTGTGAGCTTCGATAATTCTTTACAGGCCAACCTGTGTTTTCACATGCTAGTGAGTTTCCTAAGGTTTGCGAGTTCTCTGACTCTCTGTCTCTTTGAAAAGGAAAAAGTCGTGTTTTACCATTTCCTTTTAATCACCCATGAGTAGTGGCAAGGGTGTGCCTTTCCTTCCTACCCAGTGTGGAGCATTCACTCCCTCAAAGCTTTTATTATCTCATGGCACAAATGAAGCATCTTGTATTCTCTTTCCTGTTTGTGGCTTATGCCTCTGGACACTGTGCTATCATTCATGGTCCAGCTGGATTTCCCTTCTTTGGTTCCTATCACTAAACACCCCAAAGAGCGACAGTGTCACTCATGGAGTCCAAAACAGCTGGTGGCCGAGTCCTGCCTTGCATTTTGTGGCTCAGGCTTGTCGTTTCTTCAGGAATAAGTCGGCAGTTTTTTCCTAATTTTTTCCCTTTACTTTTATAAATGAGGGAAAAGGGGCCAGTGTGAGGCAGATCTTTCATTTGAAGAAGCTCTTGGTTTCTCTATACAGAGTGAGTGGCCTATACTGGCTGTGGAAGGGAGCCAGGATACAGAGTAAACGGATTCTTCCTAGTGTCTCTTTGGAGGCCATAGGAAGTTTCAGCCAACTTTAGTTTTTTGGTCTTTATTATCTTTCCTGGGTACTGAATTTTCTGGTCTGTTGGAAATGATAGCAAGCAAATTGATGTTCACATTGCTAATATCATCAATATATAAATATCAATAGGGCTTCCCCTGGTGGCTCAGGGGTAAAGAATCTCTTGCAATGCAGGAGACCTGGGTTTGATCCCTGAGTCAGGAAACCCCCCTGGAACAGGGCATGGCAACCTACCTCAGTATTCTTGCCTGGTGAATCCCTTGGGCAAAGGAGCCTGGTGTGCTACAGTCTTTAGGGTCGCAAAGAGCCGGACATGACTGAAATGGTTTAGCATGCACGCATACATGAATATCAATACGAATATAACAATACTAGATTGCATCCAAATACTCCTCTTTAAAAACTTCTGTTAATATTTAGCAAACTGATGTACTTAATTTATAATGGCATGGAAAGAGTATGAATGTTTAAACTGGCCATTGTTGTTTAGTGGCTAAGTTGTGTCTGCCCTTTGCGACCCTATGGACTGCAGCACACTCGGCTCATCTGTCCTTCACCATCTCACGGAATTTGCCCAAATTCATTTCCATTGACTCAGTGATGCCATCCAACCATCTCATCGTCTGCTGCCCCTTTCTCCTTTTGCCTTTAATTTTTTCCTAACATCGGGATCTTTTCCAGTGAGGCAGCTCTTCACATCAGGTGGCCAAAGTATTGGAGCTTCAACTTCATCAGTCCTTCAAATGAATATTCAGGGTTGATTTCCTTTAGGATTGACTGGTTTGATGTCCAAGAGGCTGTCAAGAGTCTTCTCCAAAACCACAATTCAAAAGCACCAATTCTCCGGCACTCAGCCTTAGGAAGAAATAAATAGTACAAAAGAAAAAGGACTTTCACATTGAGTCATGGCCCAAAGCTGGGTGGTGTGTCTTGGTTTGGAGAGTCCTCTGGGGCTGGATGAAAACCTTGTTCTTGCCATTTCACCTCAGACTGATTTAACTCATGGTGGGGGTGAGGCGACGCAGGACATGAGGCATCCTGAGTCCCAATCGGGCAGCAGGTCTTTGCTGCAGCTACTGTGGGCTTGACGTGAGGCCTGGGAGACAAAGCAGGAAACGCACAGGGCAGAGCCTCTGCTTTCAGTGGGGGTGATGGACAGTGACCACTCAGCTAAACACAGCCTTTCAGGTACTGAGACTTTGCAGACATCAAAAGTGCTCTGAGATTGATGAAACAGAGAAGTGAGGGAGGGGGATGAGTGGGGGGCTGGTGAAGCTACAGTGTTTGGCCACAGCTCTGAGGACATTTGAATGGAGTGCTCGGGATGGGAAGGAGGCAGCCCTGTGATGGAGGTGCTGTGGGGGGCAGACTGTGGACAGCAGGGAGCAAGGGCTGGAGCTTGGGGGCTGAGTGAGAACTTATTCCAGAAGGGGGCAGGGCCGGCCTGGGTGTGGGGGCTGGATCCTAAGGAAACTGTCCGCATTGTCCAGGCTGGGGATGGCAGTGGCGCAGGTCAGACTGAGAGCCTTGGGTGGAGGCCGATGGACCTGGAGACAGGCACTCCCTATGTGTGTGTGTTAAGCATGTGTGGGCTGCACACGGGTGCTGTTTCAGGCTCCAGAGATGGAACTGTGGGCTAAGGAGAAAATCACTTCCTGTCCTCCTGGAGCTGCTGTTGCGGTGGGAGTGGTCAGTGTGAGAAGAAAGAATGGGGCTTGGTCCTGAGGAGGGTGGACTCGCCCTGGCAGGGGGTGAGGGAGTGGATGGTGTGGTTGTGGGCTAAAGAAAGGGGGCATTGTGGCGGGAAGAGCATCTGAAATGCTCAGCTTCCCACAGGCTTGGGAGCTGCAGCCAGGCAGGTGGAGACATTATTGACATTAAAATATGATGCAAACATAAGTTTAAGGTGATTGGGTACATGTATACATGACAGAATGATCACCAATGTCAGGCCCGTTAGCACCTCCATCCTCTCACAGAAATACGGTTTCTGTGTGTGTCTGTTCAGGTCAGGATGGTCACCCCCAGCCCCATTGGGAAGCTTGTATCCTGGAACCAGCATCTCTCTCAACCCCCGGAAGCCACCATTTTACTCAATTGCTATGAGTCTGGCTTTTTTAGGTTCTACATGCAAGTGAGAACATCGTGTTTGTCTTTCTCTGTTTGACGTTTCAGTAAGCATGACGCCCAGGAGGAAACATTGCTGGACTGGATACCAGGTGGCTTGGGATGGATAGGGGGCAGAATCAGGAATGACTCTTAGGTGTTTGATGTGAGCAGTTCAGGGAATGGGACTGTCGGTGACCATATATGGAAGCTTGGAGGTGAAGTGGGGTGGGAGGAGGACATGAGTTACTAGACCCCTATGTGGAGCCATGGGGTGGGCAAGGAGATACTCAACTGCTGAGCTCCAAGCTCTGGGCCCACGAAGCAAGAAGCCCTTTGCCCACGTGAGATAACAGAGTCGGGGAGGCTGAGGACAGAGGCCAACACTTAGAGGTCAGGTTGAAGAGGAAGGGCAGACGGTGGGCAAGTAGGATTAGAGGGTCCTGGAGAAGGAGGCAAGGGCAGGAGACTCAAGTAAGCTGCGGACTGGAACTGTCCTTGACTTTGATAATGTCACTGCTGGCTTTGCTCAGCTGTATCGTGACCAGGGCGGATGCTTGGCAGGAGTGGGTTGGAGGTTACCACTTGGTGGGGGTGCTCAGAGCTGGGACTTTCCGAAAGCCTCGGGTTCCATTTGGCTGTGAGGAGGCTGGTGTCTTGCCTAGGTGATCTTACGTGACTCCTTGCGTGGAATTCCTCACTCTCCAGGCAGCTGTGGATGACGCAGCATGAGGTCATCCATTGACCTCAGCGGCTCATCCAGCCGCTGAGAGCGGAGCTGGAGACGGAGCACACTGAGGCCTCGGAGCTCCCGGCACGGCCTGCGTCCGACTGCGGGTGTTCTCAGTGTGTGGTTTCTCCTGTGCTCTTCTCTCTGACGAGCTTCATTTTCTCATAGCTAAAGGAGGAAGTGGGTCAAATGAAGCTTCCAGTTCTAGGTTCTCACAAGACGCATGTTCCTCTGCCTGGGCTCCCCTGCTTCTCCCTCCCCGACCTGTGGCTGTAGCCCCCCAATGGATTTTCTTCTACTCCACGTTCCCTCGTCTACTCTGCTCTGATTCTGTGTGGCCCTAGGTCACTGGATTAATTCTCCAAGAAATCACCTTGCTCAGGCTTCTCTCTCACCCAGGAGTGTTGAGAGGGGCTTCTTGCCTGAGATGAACGTGCCTATCCCCACCTCTGACTTGAACTCTGCTGGACTGCTTTCCTCTGCACTCCCCTGCACCCCTGGTCATCAGATTGGCCGCCCCTTGACTGTAGCTTGTTCTTCCTTTCTTCTCTGGCCTCTGGAATGGTGGTGGTTTAGTCGCTAAGTCGTGTACAACTCTCGTGGCCCTATGGACTATAGCCCGCCAGGCTTCTCTGATCATGGAATTCTCTAGACAAGAATACTGGAGTGGGTTGCCGTTTCTTTCTCCAGGGGATTTTCCTGACCCAGGAATTGAACCCAGGTCTTCTGTGTGGCAGGCAGATGCTTTACTGACTGAGCTAGAGGAAAGCCCCTGGAATGTTACATTCAGTTTTAAATCCCGCCCGGCCCTCAGGGGTTGGTGTGTGTGAGCGTGCCCCGTGGCGCCGTGATAGGAAAGACCATCTCTGTGGGAAGCTCAAGGCGAGCCCTGTCCACCCATCTTGTTAGTTCCACTTCCATCTGGCGCAGGCTTGCCGTGTGCACACACCACCCGCCTCCTGCTTCCCCGACGGTCAGCGCTCGCTTCCAACACCAGTCTCCTCCGAGGCTGCTTTGTGTCTCCTGTGGTGCCACGTGTGTCGGGTGCCTCACGATTTGACAAATCACATCAATCAGAAAATTTCACTTTATCCGAGGAGCTGTAATGGGAGGTTTGGGAATTACTACATTTTAAGAGAGAATAGTCACCAAGGGTTTTGATGTGTGGATCTAGAATTTTAAAAGTTAGAGAAGTTTCCAGTATTGAGGCTATATTATCAAAAGCCTTTCTAATCTGCAGATGTCTTGGCCCAGACTGTCTACTTCTAGGAATTTATCCTAAGAAAGTAGTTTTGAATCTCGGCAGAGAATGTCCACTGGCGTGTTGTTTGTGATGTGAGGGAAAATGGAGGTAACCTAGAAACATCCGCCAGTAGGGTACTGGTTTAAAAAGAAATGAACTCACGGGCATGCTCTTGTGTTACTGTTACTTTCTCCTTCATAAAATGGTGATGTAGAAGGGCATTGACTTGGTCAAATGTCCATATGAAATGAAGGATGTATGTTTGAAACATTATATTATTGTCCGATTTCCTTTACTTTAAATTTACAAGGAAAGGATACATGGCAACCCACTCCAGTATTCTTGCCTGGAGAATCCTGTGGACAGAGGAGCCCGGCGGGCTGCAGTCCATAGGGCCGCACAGAGTCCGACACGACTGAAGTGACTTAGCATGCACGCACACAGTGATCTCTTTGGATATTGAGATTATTGATGATAGTTACTCTCTCTTTGTTGTCTCTCACCTAACCTTTCTGCAGAACGTGTATTTCTCAGTTACAAAAACCCTTTATTCAAATTGGAATTGCATACTTCTTTTTTTTATTACTAATGTATTTTTATTTGACCTTACAGAGTCTCGCTGTTTACTGCCATACATAAACCCGAATCAGCCATAGGTGTACACATGACCCCTCCCACTTGGGCTTCCCCCATCTCCCTCCCCATCCCACCCATCCAGGTTGTTACAGAGCCCCTGTGTAAACTCCCTTGGTCTTACAGCAGATTCACATTGTTGTCTCTTTTACATATGGTAATGTAGGTTTCCATGTTTACTCTTTCCAAACATCTTGCCCATTCCTCCCTGCTCCCCCAGTGTCCGCAAGTCTGTTCTCCATGTCTGTTTCTGCATTGCTGCTCTGCACATGCATTTATCAGTACCATCTCTCTAGATTCCGTATGTGTGTATTAGTATACTATATTTATTCTTCTGTTTCTGACTTGTTTCACTCTGTACAATAGGTGCCAGGTTCGTGTAAATCACAGGCTCTCATCTCACTGCTAAGCTCGCCTTTCTGTCCACATTCATGCTGTGTTGGGAAGAGCCCAAGGCCACCTGCCTACGTCAGATGGAAGTAGGAAATGTGGGAGCGTGCTTCCTGGGGTCCCTTCCTTCCAGGTCACCATGACTCTTCTCCAGTGTACGCTGCGTGGTGTCCTTGAGGCCGGTGCAGCCGTGGGCTGTCGTCCCTTGGCTGTGGAGCTATTTGTTCAGGTGCAGGGCACTGGCATTTGGCGCCAGGGGTGGGGCGTGTGTGGCCTGGCAGCTGCCAGGCAGGCCTGGGGTGCAGCCTTGACCCGCTCCTGTGTGGCCCTGGGCTCTGAGCACGTCGATGAGAGGGGGAAGGCATCTTCTGGGGACAGTGGGTGTGCTGCATTCTCTGATCCATGCTTGGTGCATCCCGAAGGAGAGCTGGCCGCTGAGCTCCCCAGAGAGTCCACCTGTAGCCCACTCTTACGGCAGTGGGTGGGGAAGAAGGGGGTCTTATTTCTTTAATAATAGCATAGGTTTCCTGGAAACTGGCCGTATTGTGGGTTGGGGAATGGTTTGTGAAAAGTGTTTTCCTTGTAACTGAGGCCCCATGCTGCCCTCCCCTCTTGTCTCCCTGCAGTCTGCGGGCCAGGCATCGACATCCGCAACGACTATCAGCAGCTGAAGCGCCTGGAGAACTGCACAGTCATCGAGGGCTACCTCCACATCCTGCTCATTTCCAAGGCTGAGGACTACCGCAGCTACCGCTTCCCCAAGCTCACGGTCATCACCGAGTACCTGCTGCTATTCCGCGTGGCCGGCCTTGAGAGCCTTGGCGACCTCTTCCCCAACCTCACAGTCATCCGGGGCTGGAAGCTCTTCTACAACTACGCCCTGGTCATCTTCGAGATGACCAACCTCAAGGACATCGGGCTCTACAACCTGCGGAACATCACCCGCGGGGCCATCCGGATCGAGAAGAATGCCGACCTCTGCTACCTCTCCACAGTGGACTGGTCCCTGATCCTGGACGCCGTGTCCAATAACTACATCGTGGGGAACAAGCCCCCGAAGGAGTGTGGGGACCTGTGCCCAGGAACAATGGAGGAGAAGCCGCTGTGCGAGAAGACGACCATCAACAATGAATACAACTACCGCTGCTGGACCACAAACCGCTGCCAGAAAAGTAAGAGGAGGCTCTGCCCTTGGCTCCCCTCCTGCCTCTCTCCCCTGACCCCCAGCGCCCTGGCCCTTCCTCCTCTTTTGAACGCGTGTTTCCACCAGGCGGGTGCGGCTGTGTTGCCCTTAGGAACTTCCTTTTGGATCTGGGAACTGGTGGGTGCAGGCCGTTCTTGCGGCTGTCAGACCATCCCAGTGACACACTAGAAACCATCCACTGTACTCCTGGGCTGGAGGCTGGCGGAACTTCTGCTTTGAATTTCTGATGGGAAAGGTGACCTGGTGTGCTTGGAAGTGCCTAAACCCTGGGAGTCAGGGGCTGCGAATGTATCAGTTCTCTGATCCATGCTTGGTGCATCCCGAAGGAGAGCTGGCCGCTGATCCCAGAGAGTCCACCTGTAGCCCACTCTTACGGCAGTGGGTGGGGAAGAAGGGGGTCTTATTTCTTTAATAATAGCATAGGTTTCCTGGAAACTGGCCGTATTGTGGGTTGGGGAATGGTTTGTGAAAAGTGTTTTCCTTGTAACTGAGGCCCCATGCTGCCCTCCCCTCTTGTCTCCCTGCAGTCTGCGGGCCAGGCATCGACATCCGCAACGACTATCAGCAGCTGAAGCGCCTGGAGAACTGCACAGTCATCGAGGGCTACCTCCACATCCTGCTCATTTCCAAGGCTGAGGACTACCGCAGCTACCGCTTCCCCAAGCTCACGGTCATCACCGAGTACCTGCTGCTATTCCGCGTGGCCGGCCTTGAGAGCCTTGGCGACCTCTTCCCCAACCTCACAGTCATCCGGGGCTGGAAGCTCTTCTACAACTACGCCCTGGTCATCTTCGAGATGACCAACCTCAAGGACATCGGGCTCTACAACCTGCGGAACATCACCCGCGGGGCCATCCGGATCGAGAAGAATGCCGACCTCTGCTACCTCTCCACAGTGGACTGGTCCCTGATCCTGGACGCCGTGTCCAATAACTACATCGTGGGGAACAAGCCCCCGAAGGAGTGTGGGGACCTGTGCCCAGGAACAATGGAGGAGAAGCCGCTGTGCGAGAAGACGACCATCAACAATGAATACAACTACCGCTGCTGGACCACAAACCGCTGCCAGAAAAGTAAGAGGAGGCTCTGCCCTTGGCTCCCCTCCTGCCTCTCTCCCCTGACCCCCAGCGCCCTGGCCCTTCCTCCTCTTTTGAACGCGTGTTTCCACCAGGCGGGTGCGGCTGTGTTGCCCTTAGGAACTTCCTTTTGGATCTGGGAACTGGTGGGTGCAGGCCGTTCTTGCGGCTGTCAGACCATCCCAGTGACACACTAGAAACCATCCACTGTACTCCTGGGCTGGAGGCTGGCGGAACTTCTGCTTTGAATTTCTGATGGGAAAGGTGACCTGGTGTGCTTGGAAGTGCCTAAACCCTGGGAGTCAGGGGCTGCGAATGTATCAGTTCTTTTATCCTTTGCATGAAAGGATGTTTTTTTGGTGAGGCAGGGTCTCCTTAGCACGAATATACCTGGAATATTGTGGAATAAAGGAAAAGTAAAGACTACTCCACCTCCTGTGAAAGTGGTGACCTGCACCCTGTCCTTGGTCCTTAATGATGAAGCTACAGGGCTTGGGTGTCCTGGTGTATGGCGTGTCGCCAGGGCAGTGCTGGCAGGGGGCCCCTGGACTAGTTCCCAGGAGTCCAGGTTCAGGAGTACCAGCTATGGCAGGTAGCTGTACACCGAGCTCATTTCTACACCCCAGACTTCTGCTTCTATCTTAAGAATTGTGCAAATCTTGTGAAATCACTTAGTGAAAGAACTTAGAAATGTGTTTCCTGCTCTTGGGGGTCAGGTAGTGGTATTTGGAAGCTTCTCTTTTTATTTATCTGCTGTGTGCAATTTCCTTTGAGTATAACAGAACGGACTGTAATCCATGCCTCGAGCACTGAGTTGTTGTGTATTGAAATATGACTCTGGGGCCTTTGTCTTCTTGCCTTCAGCAGTGTTTAGGTCTGTTGGCCAGGAGGGTTCCCCTCGCTGGCTGGAAGGCAGAGGGGTAGCTATAAATAGCCATTTAATGGTTGGCCCAGTTAGAGACCCAAGGAGCCCATGTACTCCAGCTGGTCACGGAGAGCCAAGAATCCCAAATTGGTAGGCTTGCCTAAACCATGACGTGTGTAAGATAAACAAACCGAAGGCCAGACCCCACAGGTAGCCTTGTTTCAGTTCCCTCCTAGCCAGGGTGGAAGCAGGGAAAGGATGCTCTGACTCAGCACATGTGTCCATGCTCTCTCTCATTCCATCAGCGGGTTCAGGAAGGGAGGGGTCCCACTGGCTGCAGCCAGGACCCTGGCGAGCTGAGAACAGCGTCGGGCCACTTGGAGAATCCCTGTTGGCTAAAGCTGGGGAAAATGCTGTGCTAAAGTCACATTTGTGATTGATTAAAACACTACCCTATCATTAGGTTACCGCTGGTTCTGAGGAAACAGCACAAAATATTTTCAAGTAGTCTTGACATTTAAAAATTTTATTTTAAAAGGAAAAGTCATCATCAAATGAGGTGTCACGTGTCATGGAGAGATGTTGGATGTGGTATAAGGGGTCTGCGTGACCTTGGATGAGCCAGCCTTTCTGGGCTGTAGTTGGACATTTAGCATGCTCCATTGGGCAGCCCCGTGTTATTCCTTAGTGGTGGTGAAATGTGTGTGCAAAACTGTTTTGGAAACTCATAAGGTCTGTGCAGAAGGGAGGTGTTACTTTAAAAGTCGTTAGGTGAGCGCTTGTTCAGTGAATCAGCCGGCGTTTATGTAGGTCTCACTGTGGATCTTGGGCTGTTTCTGGCCAGCTGCTTCTTGATGGTCTGGAGCAGGGGCGAGGCATGAGTTCTGGGCCCAAGTCTAGTAACTGTGACTGGAAATGAGCAAGTAATTAAACCTTGGCCCAGCCCTCCGCTTCTTCCTCTGTGAAGTGGGATAGCCCCATGACTTCCTCATAGGGCTGTTAGAAGATTAGAAAGAGAAAGGAAAAACTGCGTGAGAAAGGATCAGGGGGTGGGAGGGCACACATTGGCCCCTGGAGCTGCTACATCTGATGCTGATAGGCCTGCTGGCTGGATACCCTATTCTCCAAGGCCACACCCTGCAGCCTTCTCCCAGGCCAGTGTCTCAGGCCTGCTGATGTTTTTTTGTGATTTCATAATGGAGTACTTATTTAAAGGTCTTCCCCAGTGGCTTAGATAGTAAAGAATCCACTTGCAGTGTGGGAGACCTGCGTTTGATCCCTGGATTGGGAAGATCCCCTGGAGGAGGGCATGGTAACCCACTCAAGTATTCTTGCCTGGAGAATCCCCGTGGGCAGAGGAGCCTGGTGGGCTACAGTCTATGGGGTTGCAAAGAGTCAGACACAACTGAGTGACTGAGCACATACATTTATTTAAAATTAACAGCGGCATTCAGGGTAATTATCTTCCCTTCAGTTCGTCCTGAAAACTCAAGCGTTGGCAGGTTTCTTGGGGATTTTCTAGTAGAATCGAAACTTTCCTTCCACATAGGTTCCCTTCTGCCCAGTGCTGTCCTGTAGGATAGCCACTAGCCACACGTGTCTTGTCTAGTACTTGAACCATGGCCTTTCCGAACTGAGATTTTTTTAAAGTATGAAATACACAGTGGATTTCAGAGCATGGTATGGGGGAAAACAAAGACATGTCATCAATACTGTGTATATTGATGACACGTTAAAATGGTGATTTAGATCTATGAGATGAAGTAAAATGTTCCTATCATTAGTTTCACCTGTTTCTTTTACTTTTTGATGTGGGCAGCCCCGTGTTATTCCTTAGTGGTGGTGAAATGTGTGTGCAAAACTGTTTTGGAAACTCATAAGGTCTGTGCAGAAGGGAGGTGTTACTTTAAAAGTCGTTAGGTGAGCGCTTGTTCAGTGAATCAGCCGGCGTTTATGTAGGTCTCACTGTGGATCTTGGGCTGTTTCTGGCCAGCTGCTTCTTGATGGTCTGGAGCAGGGGCGAGGCATGAGTTCTGGGCCCAAGTCTAGTAACTGTGACTGGAAATGAGCAAGTAATTAAACCTTGGCCCAGCCCTCCGCTTCTTCCTCTGTGAAGTGGGATAGCCCCATGACTTCCTCATAGGGCTGTTAGAAGATTAGAAAGAGAAAGGAAAAACTGCGTGAGAAAGGATCAGGGGGTGGGAGGGCACACATTGGCCCCTGGAGCTGCTACATCTGATGCTGATAGGCCTGCTGGCTGGATACCCTATTCTCCAAGGCCACACCCTGCAGCCTTCTCCCAGGCCAGTGTCTCAGGCCTGCTGATGTTTTTTTGTGATTTCATAATGGAGTACTTATTTAAAGGTCTTCCCCAGTGGCTTAGATAGTAAAGAATCCACTTGCAGTGTGGGAGACCTGCGTTTGATCCCTGGATTGGGAAGATCCCCTGGAGGAGGGCATGGTAACCCACTCAAGTATTCTTGCCTGGAGAATCCCCGTGGGCAGAGGAGCCTGGTGGGCTACAGTCTATGGGGTTGCAAAGAGTCAGACACAACTGAGTGACTGAGCACATACATTTATTTAAAATTAACAGCGGCATTCAGGGTAATTATCTTCCCTTCAGTTCGTCCTGAAAACTCAAGCGTTGGCAGGTTTCTTGGGGATTTTCTAGTAGAATCGAAACTTTCCTTCCACATAGGTTCCCTTCTGCCCAGTGCTGTCCTGTAGGATAGCCACTAGCCACACGTGTCTTGTCTAGTACTTGAACCATGGCCTTTCCGAACTGAGATTTTTTTTTTTAAAGTATGAAATACACAGTGGATTTCAGAGCATGGTATGGGGGAAAACAAAGACATGTCATCAATACTGTGTATATTGATGACACGTTAAAATGGTGATTTAGATCTATGAGATGAAGTAAAATGTTCCTATCATTAGTTTCACCTGTTTCTTTTACTTTTTGATGTGACTCCTAGAAAGTTTGAAGTCATGGATGGAGCTTGCTTTCTGATTCTTTTGACGAGTGCTGCCTTGGAGCATGTTGTGAGAGGCCTGGGTTCTTGCCCACAAAGGTCATCTCTCTGGCTGAGCAGTGCAGTGCTATGGCTCTCCACGCCTCTGCAGCCAGAGCATGGAGGGCGGTCAAGGAGTAAGGTGGAGGGCATTGAATCCAAACAGAATGTCCACCTTGGGGTCCACGTTAGTGTTGATTATGTGTTCATTCATGCCCTACTCTTTGTGACCCTATGGACTGTAGCCCGCCAGGTACCCCTGTCCGTGGGATTCTCCAAGCAAGAATACTGGAGTGGGTTGCCGTTTCCTCCTCCAGGAGATCTTCCCAACCCAGGGATCGAACCCTGGTCTCCAGCATTGGCAGGAGGATTCTTTACCACTGAACCACCAGGGAAGCCCACGTTAGTGTTAAGATGGCCGTTTAAGAAGATAAAGCACGGGAGAATCCCATTCTTCCCAGGGCTGGCGACTGACGGAGGGGGAATATCTGGAACGATGTGTCAAGTCAAGGATATGTGTGAAATTCTTGACATAACAGAGAAACACTCAATTATGAGGTGCTGATAGGCAGTTTTTACCTGATGCTCCTTTAAACTCCCTCTGTGATCAGGATTCTGCACGGCAGGTGGCTTCATCAAAACAGAAGGACATTTTTCCCTTTCAATTTTGAGAGGTGGCATTTATTTAAAATTAACAGCGGCATTCGTTTTCAGGTCCTGAAAACTCAAGCGTTGGCAGGTTTCTTGGGGATTTTCTAGTAGAATCGAAACTTTCCTTCCACATAGGTTCCCTTCTGCCCAGTGCTGTCCTGTAGGATAGCCACTAGCCACACGTGTCTTGTCTAGTACTTGAACCATGGCCTTTCCGAACTGAGATTTTTTTTTTTAAAGTATGAAATACACAGTGGATTTCAGAGCATGGTATGGGGGAAAACAAAGACATGTCATCAATACTGTGTATATTGATGACACGTTAAAATGGTGATTTAGATCTATGAGATGAAGTAAAATGTTCCTATCATTAGTTTCACCTGTTTCTTTTACTTTTTGATGTGACTCCTAGAAAGTTTGAAGTCATGGATGGAGCTTGCTTTCTGATTCTTTTGACGAGTGCTGCCTTGGAGCATGTTGTGAGAGGCCTGGGTTCTTGCCCACAAAGGTCATCTCTCTGGCTGAGCAGTGCAGTGCTATGGCTCTCCACGCCTCTGCAGCCAGAGCATGGAGGGCGGTCAAGGAGTAAGGTGGAGGGCATTGAATCCAAACAGAATGTCCACCTTGGGGTCCACGTTAGTGTTGATTATGTGTTCATTCATGCCCTACTCTTTGTGACCCTATGGACTGTAGCCCGCCAGGTACCCCTGTCCGTGGGATTCTCCAAGCAAGAATACTGGAGTGGGTTGCCGTTTCCTCCTCCAGGAGATCTTCCCAACCCAGGGATCGAACCCTGGTCTCCAGCATTGGCAGGAGGATTCTTTACCACTGAACCACCAGGGAAGCCCACGTTAGTGTTAAGATGGCCGTTTAAGAAGATAAAGCACGGGAGAATCCCATTCTTCCCAGGGCTGGCGACTGACGGAGGGGGAATATCTGGAACGATGTGTCAAGTCAAGGATATGTGTGAAATTCTTGACATAACAGAGAAACACTCAATTATGAGGTGCTGATAGGCAGTTTTTACCTGATGCGCTCCTTTAAACTCCCTCTGTGATCAGGATTCTGCACGGGCAGGTGGCTTCATCAACAGCCCTACTATGAAAGGTACTACCTTGCGGGTTCTCTTTCTACGTCTGTATTTCTGTTGTCTTACAATTTTGAGAGGTGGTTTTATGTTGGCTTGAGTTATTCATGCCTGGAAAGGGATTGACCGTGAAACAAAAGCTGGCTTTTTCCCTTCCGTGAACGTATAACAGGTGTCCCCTGGGGGGCAGCACTGTCAGCTCCTCCTTCCTTGCCTGTGGGCGTCACGGAGTCTTCTCTTACCCGTGCCTGCGCTCTTTTCTGGCTCCCCTTCTGGGTCCAGTCTTTTGTAGCTGTTCTCCAGAGGACGCCCTGGGACCTCTGTCCACTGTCCTGTGCCTCTGGAATATCCCACTCACTGCTTCAGCGTCCTCCGGCCTGCATCCAGCTTCCAAAAACCGCCTCCAGCTCAGCCCTCGCTGTGAGTCCTCAACCCCACCCGCAGTCCCGTCTGGACCCCCACGGGCATTTCAGTGTCTGATGGTCTTCCTGGCTCCTCACTCCTATCCCAGGCGTCTCCCCGTTTCCCTTCTGCATGGGCCGTGCTCTTGCTCTCCAGACTCCATTTCAGACACCTGGGCACCGTTGGGATGTTTCCTTCTCCAGCTGGACAAGTGCTTTCTGTCCGAGAGTGTCAGCCCAGTCTGCCTTTCCGTGCTCCCCCCTCCGCTCGTTCAGTGGCCCAGCGCCTCCCCATCGGCCCTGCCTCTCTACCGCCACCCCATGACCTTCCCCACATGCACACACACTGACCGAGAGACTGTGGTTCCTGAAATCCTGCGTGGGAGCCTGTGAAACCCCAGGAAGCGGGCCTGGCCCCGGGAGCCTGTGAAACCCCAGGAAGCGGGCCTGGACCCTGGCTTTGTGCCCGTGAGTCCTTGGCCCCTGACCACAGAGCTCTTCCCTGCTGAGCTGCTGATGGCCCACTGCTGGAGGACTGAAGGCTTGGTGGACTTCAGAGTGGGCCCTTCCCGAGGTGGAGAAGCCTCTCTCCGCCTCTGAGAGAGTTCTGGGTGTGGCCTGCAAGGCTTGGCCAGCATGGCTGTCCCCAGGGGTGATTCTGCACGGGCAGGTGGCTTCATCAACAGCCCTACTATGAAAGGTACTACCTTGCGGGTTCTCTTTCTACGTCTGTATTTCTGTTGTCTTACAATTTTGAGAGGTGGTTTTATGTTGGCTTGAGTTATTCATGCCTGGAAAGGGATTGACCGTGAAACAAAAGCTGGCTTTTTCCCTTCCGTGAACGTATAACAGGTGTCCCCTGGGGGGCAGCACTGTCAGCTCCTCCTTCCTTGCCTGTGGGCGTCACGGAGTCTTCTCTTACCCGTGCCTGCGCTCTTTTCTGGCTCCCCTTCTGGGTCCAGTCTTTTGTAGCTGTTCTCCAGAGGACGCCCTGGGACCTCTGTCCACTGTCCTGTGCCTCTGGAATATCCCACTCACTGCTTCAGCGTCCTCCGGCCTGCATCCAGCTTCCAAAAACCGCCTCCAGCTCAGCCCTCGCTGTGAGTCCTCAACCCCACCCGCAGTCCCGTCTGGACCCCCACGGGCATTTCAGTATCTGATGGTCTTCCTGGCTCCTCACTCCTATCCCAGGCGTCTCCCCGTTTCCCTTCTGCATGGGCCGTGCTCTTGCTCTCCAGACTCCATTTCAGACACCTGGGCACCGTTGGGATGTTTCCTTCTCCAGCTGGACAAGTGCTTTCTGTCCGAGAGTGTCAGCCCAGTCTGCCTTTCCGTGCTCCCCCCTCCGCTCGTTCAGTGGCCCAGCGCCTCCCCATCGGCCCTGCCTCTCTACCGCCACCCCATGACCTTCCCCACATGCACACACACTGACCGAGAGACTGTGGTTCCTGAAATCCTGCGTGGGAGCCTGTGAAACCCCAGGAAGCGGGCCTGGCCCCGGGGAGCCTGTGAAACCCCAGGAAGCGGGCCTGGACCCTGGCTTTGTGCCCGTGAGTCCTTGGCCCCTGACCACAGAGCTCTTCCCTGCTGAGCTGCTGATGGCCCACTGCTGGAGGACTGAAGGCTTGGTGGACTTCAGAGTGGGCCCTTCCCGAGGTGGAGAAGCCTCTCTCCGCCTCTGAGAGAGTTCTGGGTGTGGCCTGCAAGGCTTGGCCAGCATGGCTGTCCCCCCAGGGGTGAGCACGCACCTGCTTTGTGAAAGATGGATTGTCAGGAGGATACACGCTCCCCCTTGTGCAGAGAGCCGTGTGGAGTAACGGTGCTCAGGGAGCCAGAAGCCTTGAAGATTATGAAAGACGGGTGTCTTCTGTGTAATTTTCACAGCTGTTGCTCCTTGGGAGTTGTTCAGACCATCCTCTTCTCACAGCCTCTCCTCTGCCCTGGTCAGAGTGATTCAAAGCCAGGGATCATGGGAAAGGGTGGGAAGCATCTTGGAAGTTGAAACCTGGTCTGAGATGCTGTCCATTTCTTCTCTGGAGGTTGGCCACGTCCAGGGAGGGAACAGGCACCTGAGGTTCTCTCCCTGCCCAGTGCGAAGCCCTAACCGTGTGTGGCATTTGCTTGCCTTGACGTTTTCTGGTGCGAGATTCCAGGTATTGGTCCCTCCGCCAACAGGAAAAAAAAAATCTGTAAACTTACTGCTGAACTTAGTCTCCCTGTACTTTTTAACTGCTTAAGGTGAACCGCCTGTGGTCCCCTGGGATCACCGCGCTGCCTGTGAGCAGGCGCGAGGGTTCTGCCAGGGACTCCACCAAGCTGGCGCGTGGGGCTGTGCTGGAAGCTGGCTTCCTGGGTGGCACCGCCTCACTTCAGTAAAAAGGGTGCTGACTGGGACCAGCGGCCCTGGAGCTTGATGCCTTTCCTACCACCTTCAGGATGAGAAACCAGGAAAACAGATGGGCTCCTTCACCTGAGGAGACAGGAAATGGCTCCTTTTATTGACAAAAGGAACCCATTTCACGGTAGTCTCACTGAGGGGGTCAGGTGGTGTAAAAGAGGTAATTCTATATTTCCCCCCACGCAGGTTCTCGTGTTTTTGTTTATCAGATGCTCCTGATGAGGGTAGTGTTGCGTGAGGGTGGACTTGCCCCTCTTCTTCTCTTGTTTATGTGGACGTGTCAGGCCTGATGGTGAAAGTGAAGGTGTTATTTAGTGCCTGCTGGATTGAGATGAGGTGGGGGACCCCAGGTGGATGATATGCATAGTTTCACCTTTATTCTTCTTCTTCCTTTTCAAGCTTCTTTCTTCTGTGAAATGCTGGGTAGTCCTTTGCCACAGTGGGCCAGGGGAGAGGCCTGTGTGTGCACATGGGGCTAGGGGAAGCCTGAGTGTCCTGGAGGCAGGACAGGCTGTCCAGTGGGCTCCAGCTTGCGTTTTGGTTGGAACTTGTCTCTCTTCCCCTGGAAGGCCCCTGCTCTGGTCAGCTGTGCTCAGTGTGGGGGTTTCTTTATTTAGAAGGGGGTCACATGCCCCTGGGCCTCTTTTCTCTGCCTTTTATAGTCACACGTGGAGATGGCAGTTCTTCTCCCTGAGGGTGAGACCCTGTTACCAAGATGGAGAGGCAGTTTGTGTCCCTGGGACCCTCTCCGCCCTAGTCTTGGTGCCTTGTCGTTGAAAGGCTCCATTCTTGGCCAGATATCACCTAGTTAAGGTGTCCCTCGCCTAAGCTTCCTTCAGATGTTTGGGTAATTTTTTTTTTAATTGGGATCTCATCTTAGAGATGAAAAAACTTTCCAGTTATGTCTTCCAGGGTGCTTTCTGCAATTCTAGGTCTTTGGAAGATATTCTGGAGTCCCTACCAATTTCATCAGTTAAGCCTACGTATGAGACTGTTCTGGTTTCTTCGTACTCCTGAAAAGCCTTTCTTTTGTTGCATTAATGTTTCTATCTCGCTTTCCTCACGTGCTTGCACCAGCATGGCACTCTCACCTGGAGCGAGGAAGCCGAGGGATGGGTGGGCCCGTGGCTCATCCTGTCCTGAACTGCAGTGCTCTGCTTGAATGCAGAGGGTGGGTTAGGACGTGGGTCTGCCTCTCAGTGGAGCTGGGAGACAGGAAATGGCTCCTTTTATTGACAAAAGGAACCCATTTCACGGTAGTCTCACTGAGGGGGTCAGGTGGTGTAAAAGAGGTAATTCTATATTTCCCCCCACGCAGGTTCTCGTGTTTTTGTTTATCAGATGCTCCTGATGAGGGTAGTGTTGCGTGAGGGTGGACTTGCCCCTCTTCTTCTCTTGTTTATGTGGACGTGTCAGGCCTGATGGTGAAAGTGAAGGTGTTATTTAGTGCCTGCTGGATTGAGATGAGGTGGGGGACCCCAGGTGGATGATATGCATAGTTTCACCTTTATTCTTCTTCTTCCTTTTCAAGCTTCTTTCTTCTGTGAAATGCTGGGTAGTCCTTTGCCACAGTGGGCCAGGGGAGAGGCCTGTGTGTGCACATGGGGCTAGGGGAAGCCTGAGTGTCCTGGAGGCAGGACAGGCTGTCCAGTGGGCTCCAGCTTGCGTTTTGGTTGGAACTTGTCTCTCTTCCCCTGGAAGGCCCCTGCTCTGGTCAGCTGTGCTCAGTGAGGGGGATTCTTTATTTAGAAGGGGGTCACATGCCCCTGGGCCTCTTTTCTCTGCCTTTTATAGTCACACGTGGAGATGGCAGTTCTTCTCCCTGAGGGTGAGACCCTGTTACCAAGATGGAGAGGCAGTTTGTGTCCCTGGGACCCTCTCCGCCCTAGTCTTGGTGCCTTGTCGTTGAAAGGCTCCATTCTTGGCCAGATATCACCTAGTTAAGGTGTCCCTCGCCTAAGCTTCCTTCAGATGTTTGGGTAATTTTTTTTTTAATAGGGATCTCATCTTAGAGATGAAAAAGCTTTCCAGTTATGTCTTCCAGGGTGCTTTCTGCAATTCTAGGTCTTTGGAAGATATTCTGGAGTCCCTACCAATTTCATCAGTTAAGCCTACGTATGAGACTGTTCTGGTTTCTTCGTACTCCTGAAAAGCCTTTCTTTTGTTGCATTAATGTTTCTATCTCGCTTTCCTCACGTGCTTGCACCAGCATGGCACTCTCACCTGGAGCGAGGAAGCCGAGGGATGGGTGGGCCCGTGGCTCATCCTGTCCTGAACTGCAGTGCTCTGCTTGAATGCAGAGGGTGGGTTAGGACGTAGGTCTGCCTCTCAGTGGAGCTGGGAGCCATGATTTGGGAACACACCTTCTCCTATGACGTGGTGTGACCCCGTGACTCAGGCCATACAAGGTGTGGTCTCTGACACTGTCCTGGGATGGAAGATGCCCCCCAACTTGGAGAAAGTGGGAGACAGCCAGGGTGTTCTGGGAACATGGGGGAGAGAGATAGGATCTCTGTCTGCAACACAGAGGATATTAAACAGGATCGTCCTCTGTTTATCACTGGGCCTCACTTGGGAATCTGGATTTAAGAAATGTAGAGATCTCTCATGAGGAAGAAGGAGCCCCAGGTGGAAATCCAAACTCTAGACAGTCCTGGGTTCTGCCACTGGGCGGACACAGCCTGAGCGAGACGCTGTCGTGAGGGCTGGTGCTAATGGGCTGTCTTCTCAGCCTCTGGAGGAGGGCTCCCTGGCCGCCCTGCAGCAGGAGGTGTGGGCCGCGCCTTTTCAGAGCTCAGGGCAGACAGCGGTCGTCTCAGGTCAGAGAGGCATAGGGGTTTCTGGGGCTGCGTAGACAGGGAGGCTCAGCGGCGCGGTTGCTCTTCGGCAGTTCCCAGGGTATCGTGTTGCTGGCCAGGGCCTCACTCCTGGTTTCCCCAGTGCGATCATCCCTGACAAGGTCGTGGAGGCAGCCGTGACCATCACGTGCCTGCCGCCCTCCCCCGACTGGGCTTCGGGCGTGTTTGCGCAGACCTGTACCTGGAAGATGAGGCTTTTCACCATGGACCATCATGGCGTTTAAGATTGATATTGGCAAGAATATACAATTTTGTGCAAAATGGGACTTTAAAAAAACAAACTTCATTCCGGTGTGGACAAATGGCATCGTATGAGCAGTCTGTGAATCGAGAGGATTCCGTAAGTTAGCCTCTATGCTCAGGCGCTGGGGTGGGCTGGCCCCCAAAGGGGGAGGTTTGGACTCTGTAAAGTGCTAGACAGAGTGTCCAGCACATAGTAGGTTCTCAGGAAATGGTAGCAGTCGCGGTCAATTTATAGGAAGCCGAGGGATGGGTGGGCCCGTGGCTCATCCTGTCCTGAACTGCAGTGCTCTGCTTGAATGCAGAGGGTGGGTTAGGCTGGGTCTGCCTCTCAGTGGAGCTGGGAGCCATGATTTGGGAACACACCTTCTCCTATGACGTGGTGTGACCCCGTGACTCAGGCCATACAAGGTGTGGTCTCTGACACTGTCCTGGGATGGAAGATGCCCCCCAACTTGGAGAAAGTGGGAGACAGCCAGGGTGTTCTGGGAACATGGGGGAGAGAGATAGGATCTCTGTCTGCAACACAGAGGATATTAAACAGGATCGTCCTCTGTTTATCACTGGGCCTCACTTGGGAATCTGGATTTAAGAAATGTAGAGATCTCTCATGAGGAAGAAGGAGCCCCAGGTGGAAATCCAAACTCTAGACAGTCCTGGGTTCTGCCACTGGGCGGACACAGCCTGAGCGAGACGCTGTCGTGAGGGCTGGTGCTAATGGGCTGTCTTCTCAGCCTCTGGAGGAGGGCTCCCTGGCCGCCCTGCAGCAGGAGGTGTGGGCCGCGCCTTTTCAGAGCTCAGGGCAGACAGCGGTCGTCTCAGGTCAGAGAGGCATAGGGGTTTCTGGGGCTGCGTAGACAGGGAGGCTCAGCGGCGCGGTTGCTCTTCGGCAGTTCCCAGGGTATCGTGTTGCTGGCCAGGGCCTCACTCCTGGTTTCCCCAGTGCGATCATCCCTGACAAGGTCGTGGAGGCAGCCGTGACCATCACGTGCCTGCCGCCCTCCCCCGACTGGGCTTCGGGCGTGTTTGCGCAGACCTGCACCTGGAAGATGAGGCTTTTCACCATGGACCATCATGGCGTTTAAGATTGATATTGGCAAGAATATACAATTTTGTGCAAAATGGGACTTTAAAAAAACAAACTTCATTCCGGTGTGGACAAATGGCATCGTATGAGCAGTCTGTGAATCGAGAGGATTCCGTAAGTTAGCCTCTATGCTCAGGCGCTGGGGTGGGCTGCCAGGCCCATCTTCCATCTGTGAAGAAGTGGTGAGCAGGTTTGGACTCTGTAAAGTGCTAGACAGAGTGTCCAGCACATAGTAGGTTCTCAGGAAATGGTAGCAGTCGCGGTCCTTTTTCAAAATTAAATACCTCAGAACTACCTCTGAGAGCATTTGTAGTGCTGAGCGTTAAACTGGAGCAACTGTGTGTGTTCACTGCCGTGTCTAATACAGTCTTTCTCTGTTGCTTTTTCTAAATTGCAGAAATCCAGTGATCATAAATAGCCTGGCACGGTATAGGAGTAGTTCTTGGTAATTTCATCTAAATTGTTCATCCTGAGTCTGTCCAGATAAGGTATCTTGAAAGAACATTCAGTGAGGTACATATGTCTGTATGGGGAGGCCAGTAGGGCCTCTGCAATTACTGGTAAACTGTATTTATTTGGTTATCAAACCCTATGAGTTTATCCCACTTGCGGGCTTAGTACTGGGGAGAATTAAAAACATCAACCACAAGATTCTTGTTTGATACTAACATTAAATATTACCTTTTTAAAATGTGTTTTCCACAGAGAACAGCAAAGAGGGTTAGAATAAGCCAGTTTGGGACGAAGATAACAAGGATGCACACTTTTATTTGTGACAACCGCAGGGCTCCAGAGTAAAGGTAGCTCCCCATCTGCTCCCCGCCGAAGCGTGTGTCTGCTTATTCCCTTCTTTGGGCAGTACTGGCTCTGTGTGTGTGTACACGCGCGTGCGTGAGCATACCACTGTGTTCTCCCACCCGGCTCCTCCTGCTTGGGCTGTTTTGTTTTGTTTCCATTCCCTCCTCTCACCCCAGTGCAGGAAACAAACACTGGCTCTCTCTGCCCTCCCTTAGATCTTCCTTCCGTTTGAGGGGATCAGGTGGGTGGGAAAATGTTGTGCAGGAATGTCAGGCCCTCTCCCGGAAGCCTGGCTTCAATTTCAGCTCATTATGGAACAGAAGTCGCTTGTTGTTTCTCTGCTTTGGTCCCCTGGCCCTCTTTCCTTTCTTTGTGCCATTTTTCACGGCATCCATGTGGGATGGGAACAGAGGCTGTGTGTCGGGGGACTCTGTATGAAGGCTGGGCAGACGGGCAGACCTGTGCAGAGCTGCCTCCTGCCTGTTTCTGCAGGTCCTAATGAAGGCACTTGGTGAAGGTGGTCAGGGTGCTGGGGCTGGTGCAGGGGGGTCTGGCTGCCCTGAGTGCGGGACCCAGGCTGGGTGGCCCCGGGCCCCGAGCTGTCTATGCCTGGCGCCCCGCAGGAGCAGGGCCCAGCTGCGAGGTGCCGCCATCTGCCCTTGGCAGCAGATCTATGGACCAAGACTACCATTCTGGATTTCCGGATAGATGCAAAGTGCTTGGATGGTTTTTAGCAGCTGCTGAGACTGGGGAGTTGGGCTTAGTAGTGAAAAGGGGCAAAAAGAAAGAAAATTGGGAAGCATAGAGCCTACAATACAAAAAAAGGCAAGAGGAAGGTTGCTATTATTAGCAACACTTCCTGGACAGCCAAAGTGTTCAAATTAAGGTGTTTTTCTTTTTAACCCCAGAAGGTATTAGCAGTAATATGGAGCCAAATGGAAACTAGTCAGATTCCCTGGGTCCCGAAAAGGCAAGCTTTGTTCCTAGCGGTTCCCAGTATGATATTTCTATCCTAATTTCCTGGCCTCCGAATGGCCCCTTCTGTCTTGCTAAGTCAATGATATTATTTGGGTCTTTGCTCCTCAGATTATAGGATGCATTTTTGTTCTCTTCCTCCATGGATAGAAATGATTGGATTATTTTGTAATGCACTGATACTCTTTTAGAAGCCTTTGCATAACTGTGTCGAAGAAGCTCTGGACCAGGTTTTCAAGCAAGGTTGCAGAAATGTACCTCATGCTCCCTTCCACTCATGAGGGAAGACAGAGCGGCCCAGATGTGGGACAGGGCATCTTGCACTCCCTCCTTGTAACTTCACTAAGGGCTAGGTGCACCGTCTGAGTGGCACAATTTAGGGGATGTGGCATTGTCTCTGGAGATCACTGGGCTTCCTGCCCTCCCCGCTCCTTGGTCAGTCCCCCGCTCCCTGGTCCTTGGCCACCCCCTCATTCAGCCTGTCCTTTGACATTCATCATGGGAGTTGAGACTCACAGAATCTTGACACCATTGTTGCTTATGAATAGAATTCCAAGAATGTATCATTTTTTTCAAAAGAATGCTTCTTTAGCGCAACAAATATTTCTTGTTTGCTAAGAAAAATATCCTTGGAAAAGTCATTGGATGCCCAAGATGGGCAACAAGGAGGGGGGTAAGCTTCTGGGTGTGCTTAAATAAAGCAGCATTTTATTGGGAGGCAATTGATAAAACAGCCAGTGCCAACTTAACAGACTGTCATTTTAAGATAAATTTGTTGTGCAGGATTAATTTGATTTTATGTTTTAGAGATGACAGCTCTCCAGGCCCTGCTGTGCCCGTTACCAGTCAGAGGAAAGGTTGGGCTGCAGTCACAGCTTCAGTGACCTTCAGGCTAATGCTGTGGAGTTGGGGACTTCAGACCCTCAACTTGACTTGGTCTTATGGGAATGTTTAGGCTGTTTGTGTAAATGCAACTCCGTCTGGTTGGATACTGTTGTCCTAATTCATGAAGAGCCTTGGAGGCTAGAGAGCAGCCACTGAAGTTGTGTAAGGAGGGATTAAATGGTGAGGAGAGATGGTGATCAAAATGGTGTTCAGACCCTGCCTCTGGTAGTACATAAACAGGGAGCAGTTTTGGTGACTGGTTTATGAAAGTGTAAAGCTTGGACTTTCATATGTCAACTCTTCAACCTTCAATCTTAAGCTCTTCCACAATTATCAAAATAAAAGCAAACCTCTTGTCGGCATTGTCTCATCTCTGAAGCCAGGTTGGAGAGGCAGGTTGTGAGTCATCAAAAGCCAGAAGGAGTAGGGCTACTCCCCACCACCCCGGCTCAGGATCAGATGAAATTTGCATGGAAATTGTGAACGCATAAGCATCACTGTTTATTTGCAGAATGTACTGACCAGACTCTGCTGCCACCGCTTACCTGAGTGACTCAGTGCCAACCCTTCCCCTCCCTGCTCCCCGATGTCCTTATCTTTTAAACTAAGTGAGCTCAGTTCTGCTTCCCTGTTGGAGAGGAAGATGCTGGGAACCTGGGATGGAGCTGATGACCCTGGAATTCAGGAAACACTGCTAGAGAATGAAAATATGTGTTCTAGACTCACCATGATGTGAGACAATTGAACTCTTTTGGAATGGATCCTAAAACAGGCTCACGGTGGGCTGCTCACAGTGGGCTGCAATTAGCGGGCTCTGACAAGCTCACAGCGAGGTAGCAGATAGAGCATAAGCTAATGAAGCAGCTCAGTGAGAGGGCAGAAGGAGAGAAAAGTGGTTAGACAGGACATTAAGAGTAGGAGATTCAGTAGAATTTATGTTGTCCTGTGTCTTTGATGTGACTTTTTCTGGTCTGGCTTTTGGCTGTTACCAAAGTGAATTATTCAGACTGTCATTTTAAGATAAATTTGTTGTGCAGGATTAATTTGATTTTATGTTTTAGAGATGACAGCTCTCCAGGCCCTGCTGTGCCCGTTACCAGTCAGAGGAAAGGTTGGGCTGCAGTCACAGCTTCAGTGACCTTCAGGCTAATGCTGTGGAGTTGGGGACTTCAGACCCTCAACTTGACTTGGTCTTATGGGAATGTTTAGGCTGTTTGTGTAAATGCAACTCCGTCTGGTTGGATACTGTTGTCCTAATTCATGAAGAGCCTTGGAGGCTAGAGAGCAGCCACTGAAGTTGTGTAAGGAGGGATTAAATGGTGAGGAGAGATGGTGATCAAAATGGTGTTCAGACCCTGCCTCTGGTAGTACATAAACAGGGAGCAGTTTTGGTGACTGGTTTATGAAAGTGTAAAGCTTGGACTTTCATATGTCAACTCTTCAACCTTCAATCTTAAGCTCTTCCACAATTATCAAAATAAAAGCAAACCTCTTGTCGGCATTGTCTCATCTCTGAAGCCAGGTTGGAGAGGCAGGTTGTGAGTCATCAAAAGCCAGAAGGAGTAGGGCTACTCCCCACCACCCCGGCTCAGGATCAGATGAAATTTGCATGGAAATTGTGAACGCATAAGCATCACTGTTTATTTGCAGAATGTACTGACCAGACTCTGCTGCCACCGCTTACCTGAGTGACTCAGTGCCAACCCTTCCCCTCCCTGCTCCCCGATGTCCTTATCTTTTAAACTAAGTGAGCTCAGTTCTGCTTCCCTGTTGGAGAGGAAGATGCTGGGAACCTGGGATGGAGCTGATGACCCTGGAATTCAGGAAACACTGCTAGAGAATGAAAATATGTGTTCTAGACTCACCATGATGTGAGACAATTGAACTCTTTTGGAATGGATCCTAAAACAGGCTCACGGTGGGCTGCTCACAGTGGGCTGCAATTAGCGGGCTCTGACAAGCTCACAGCGAGGTAGCAGATAGAGCATAAGCTAATGAAGCAGCTCAGTGAGAGGGCAGGAGAGAAAAGTGGTTAGACAGGACATTAAGAGTAGGAGATTCAGTAGAATTTATGTTGTCCTGTGTCTTTGATGTGACTTTTTCTGGTCTGGCTTTTGGCTGTTACCAAAGTGAATTATTCACAAGTACTTTAAGAAACACCAACCTAATGTGGTTATGTTGAATGAACTTAAATCCATTAAAATCATTATTTTCAACTAAAGTAAGCTTTTCCTCAGCTGATGGCCCCGTTGGGTGTTTCCTGCTCTTGTGGCCAGTGGCTGATGTCTGCCATGATACTGCCGAGGTACTGTGGTCTCAGAAGCTCTTTTGGAGTGATCAGCGTGGAACTGCAGTGCTTTCCGAGCAGTCTGGGAGCTGGCTGTGTTTCGCTGTGCACCGTGGTCCTAGCCGTCTGGCTGTGGTGCGTGTGCATGGCGAGCTTCCGCTGGATAGACTCTGTCTGCCATGGTCACACTCTTCGTGGTCACTGCAGAACCATCGTCCACTGCATCGTCATGGGTTGGCTTGTGTTTGCTCTTCCAGGAAACCTCCCCGGGTCTCCCTTGTGGAGGCTCACTGACCCGCGAGGTGCACGTGCCAGCCTTGAGTCTCTGCCCTGCTCCCGGTCAGTGATGATTCCTCTCTGATCTCTAGCAGTGGTTTCAGAAGGCTGTGTTTACTTGTCACTTGTCTCTTTCTCCAAATAGATGATGAACCGCTATGGGTTCTGAGTGTGCTCTGTTTATAAGTCTTGGTTCTCCAGCCTCACAGCCCGGGTGGGAGGAAGGCATGGAGGACATATTCTGTGGAAATTCACCTCTCTCAGAGGCCTGACCCTGCCGAGCATTTGCATCTGAGTGGGCCGGTTCTCATGAAGACTAGGGAGCTGGCCATGAGGAATGGAGGTGCCCGGGACCCACAGACCAAGGGCTCCTCACTCTTGGTGTCGTGCAGGGGTGGGAGTAAGTCCCTGTCAGAGTTTTGGGCCCTTGGCACCAATCTTGGCTCATGAGAGGCCCATACCTGATAGGTAATGGGATTTTATTAATATAAAAGGATTTATAAAATATTTTAGGATAATAAACGTGGTTCTAGTTGGAATGAATTAACTATCAGTGGAGTTTGAAAGCAGCTGAGTGAGTGCCAGGGTGTAAGAGGAGGTGAACACACAAGGTTTGGGAGGTTTTTAACCTCTGGTGAGTTAGAAGTTGTCTAGGGTCTTTTTCTCCTACTATTCTTGTTAACATAAATTCAGTCTCATTTTCACAAGTACTTAAGAAACACCAACCTAATGTGGTTATGTTGAATGAACTTAAATCCATTAAAATCATTATTTTCAACTAAAGTAAGCTTTTCCTCAGCTGATGGCCCCGTTGGGTGTTTCCTGCTCTTGTGGCCAGTGGCTGATGTCTGCCATGATACTGCCGAGGTACTGTGGTCTCAGAAGCTCTTTTGGAGTGATCAGCGTGGAACTGCAGTGCTTTCCGAGCAGTCTGGGAGCTGGCTGTGTTTCGCTGTGCACCGTGGTCCTAGCCGTCTGGCTGTGGTGCGTGTGCATGGCGAGCTTCCGCTGGATAGACTCTGTCTGCCATGGTCACACTCTTCGTGGTCACTGCAGAACCATCGTCCACTGCATCGTCATGGGTTGGCTTGTGTTTGCTCTTCCAGGAAACCTCCCCGGGTCTCCCTTGTGGAGGCTCACTGACCCGCGAGGTGCACGTGCCAGCCTTGAGTCTCTGCCCTGCTCCCGGTCAGTGATGATTCCTCTCTGATCTCTAGCAGTGGTTTCAGAAGGCTGTGTTTACTTGTCACTTGTCTCTTTCTCCAAATAGATGATGAACCGCTATGGGTTCTGAGTGTGCTCTGTTTATAAATCTTGGTTCTCCAGCCTCACAGCCCGGGTGGGAGGAAGGCATGGAGGACATATTCTGTGGAAATTCACCTCTCTCAGAGGCCTGACCCTGCCGAGCATTTGCATCTGAGTGGGCCGGTTCTCATGAAGACTAGGGAGCTGGCCATGAGGAATGGAGGTGCCCGGGACCCACAGACCAAGGGCTCCTCACTCTTGGTGTCGTGCAGGGGTGGGAGTAAGTCCCTGTCAGAGTTTTGGGCCCTTGGCACCAATCTTGGCTCATGAGAGGCCCATACCTGATAGGTAATGGGATTTTATTAATATAAAAGGATTTATAAAATATTTTAGGATAATAAACGTGGTTCTAGTTGGAATGAATTAACTATCAGTGGAGTTTGAAAGCAGCTGAGTGAGTGCCAGGGTGTAAGAGGAGGTGAACACACAAGGTTTGGGAGGTTTTTAACCTCTGGTAAGTTAGAAGTTGTCTAGGGTCTTTTTCTCCTACTATTCTTGTTAACATAAATTCAGTCTCATTAATGAGGTGAAAGGGAGTATATTATGTGTATCTTATTCCTGTGGTAATGGAGAATGGCAAAAAGGTACGGTTTATAAGGAATGTCTGATGTAGGTCCTGATGCGTCTGTGTGGGTTTTGACACTTGTTACATGGCCAGTATTCCCATTGTTTCCATCTGTCAGCCCACTGAGGGCTCGTTCCATGCCAGGCAGTATGAGATGATAGAAACTTAGTATTTCATCTTGAAATAAGACCCAAGCACATGGCATTCCAGAGACACACATACCACTTATGCCATGTGATGAGACACTCCAAGGTTTTTGCCTGAAGAGAAGGAGAGGCGGCAAGTGCTCAGGGCTTGAAGTGGGTAGAGCTCCATATTTGGAGCTTTGCATGGGAAGAACATTTGCCTCCAGTGAGATGGAGGCCTTTCCTGCAGAGCATGCCCCCTTGCTTGGTACTCTTTGCCTAGCACTATGCAGACGGCCCTCAACCCGTGAATGGGTTGCACTTCAGAACCTGAAAGGTGTGTGGAATATGGAGGGTACTATTTCTCAGCAACAGAAGTCTGAGTGGTGGTCAAGGTCCCAGCCGGTGGCCCAGCCCCAAGCCTGTTTAGCTGAGATGCCATTTGCATGAAACGACTGCTCATAGTTTGGTTCTTGGAAGAGACTTAAACTGAGCTTTATCCCAGAAGGTGGTGCCTTTGCTGACTGATGGATGAGGCAGGGGTGGGGATGGGGAGCTGGTGGTTTCCATTTTATATGATTAGAAAATAAAAATATCCATCCCCGAGGGCTCAGCACAGCCCAGGTGGTCCGGCCTGGGGGACGAGGCTGGGTGTGCCGTGGGAGCAGGAGCTGGCACTCGGCACTCCGGCGTGCCGCTCAGCTGGGTGGGCGGATTCCAGGTTGAACCCAGGACATGTCCGCCAGAAGGTGCAGTATTTGCCCTTGTAAGACTCGAGTTGTTTTCCATGTGGTGGACTTTTGGTTCCTGATGCATGTCATGATGTTGATGAAGTGTGGATTTGTGACCCATGTCTGGATTAGCGGCCCTGCTCCACCACCAAGGCCACCAAGCAAATTTTATTACACAAGGTCAGGAAAGTGTCTGACAGTGTGTGGAACCAACACAGGCCCAGGACAGTTCAGTTCCTCTTTTATTTCCCTCTTTGGACCTCGTGTGTAGTGGTGCTGATTTAGGTTTTGTATCACGTGCCTTGTTGTGAACTGTTCTTTGGAAATTGTGACAACAAAAGGGTCTCAGACAGCCTCCTTCCTCTCTCCTGTATCTCCGTCTTCCAGTCAGAGAAAAACTCAGTGTATGATCTTTGGCCTAGAGAAACATTAAATCTATGTTAAATATGCAGACATGAATGGGCAAAGGAAGGATTTGTAGCAGAGGATCTGCTGAAACAAATAAGTCATGTAAATCGGCAGAGAGAAATGTGAAATTGATTTCATCTTTTCAGCTCCTGGTACTTACTGCAAAAATGAAGTAGTGGGAACAGGTTGTCATCTGAAGTAATAGAAAGATGAGGGAGTTTGGAGGCTGGCTGGGGTTTTTCTGCCTGCTGATCGAGTGACTTGGATTACAGACTGTCCTAGCTACAGAATTTTCCTCGAGGTGGTGGTTCATTTCTCAGCAACAGAAGTCTGAGTGGTGGTCAAGGTCCCAGCCGGTGGCCCAGCCCCAAGCCTGTTTAGCTGAGATGCCATTTGCATGAAACGACTGCTCATAGTTTGGTTCTTGGAAGAGACTTAAACTGAGCTTTATCCCAGAAGGTGGTGCCTTTGCTGACTGATGGATGAGGCAGGGGTGGGGATGGGGAGCTGGTGGTTTCCATTTTATATGATTAGAAAATAAAAATATCCATCCCCGAGGGCTCAGCACAGCCCAGGTGGTCCGGCCTGGGGACGAGGCTGGGTGTGCCGTGGGAGCAGGAGCTGGCACTCGGCACTCCGGCGTGCCGCTCAGCTGGGTGGGCGGATTCCAGGTTGAACCCAGGACATGTCCGCCAGAAGGTGCAGTATTTGCCCTTGTAAGACTCGAGTTGTTTTCCATGTGGTGGACTTTTGGTTCCTGATGCATGTCATGATGTTGATGAAGTGTGGATTTGTGACCCATGTCTGGATTAGCGGCCCTGCTCCACCACCAAGGCCACCAAGCAAATTTTATTACACAAGGTCAGGAAAGTGTCTGACAGTGTGTGGAACCAACACAGGCCCAGGACAGTTCAGTTCCTCTTTTATTTCCCTCTTTGGACCTCGTGTGTAGTGGTGCTGATTTAGGTTTTGTATCACGTGCCTTGTTGTGAACTGTTCTTTGGAAATTGTGACAACAAAAGGGTCTCAGACAGCCTCCTTCCTCTCTCCTGTATCTCCGTCTTCCAGTCAGAGAAAAACTCAGTGTATGATCTTTGGCCTAGAGAAACATTAAATCTATGTTAAATATGCAGACATGAATGGGCAAAGGAAGGATTTGTAGCAGAGGATCTGCTGAAACAAATAAGTCATGTAAATCGGCAGAGAGAAATGTGAAATTGATTTCATCTTTTCAGCTCCTGGTACTTACTGCAAAAATGAAGTAGTGGGAACAGGTTGTCATCTGAAGTAATAGAAAGATGAGGGAGTTTGGAGGCTGGCTGGGGTTTTTCTGCCTGCTGATCGAGTGACTTGGATTACAGACTGTAAAAGGGAAGACGTTTGAGGAGAGCGGTTCCGTTTAGGATGGATCATGACACTCCCTGCTTTCTAAGCAGCCTCTGTTCCAGAGGGAAAGAAGCTGAAATCCCCAGGCCTGGAAGATATTGGATAACAGCTCATTAAACTCTTGTCGTAAGCCTTCATTTAGCGTCGTGGGAAAACTCACAGTATCTGAATTATGAAACCACTTAGATTTTTAAAAAATGCACATGGTTAACATTTTTTTGTTTATTAAGTGAAACAGTAGATTGAAACTGAATGGATTTGAGTCTCTTATCCTGTGTTGTATGCTCTGAAGACCAAGGTTTCCCAGCATTGTTATCATGATGGTGAGAGCACACTGAATAAGCAGGTTGGAAAAGCTTTGGAGCCATTTAGGTCCATCCTAAACAGTTACTTGAGTCAGTGATTAATATTTTGAGAAAATGGGAAGAATTAAGCAAGTTTATCCTTCTTCTAGGATTTTGTTTTGTTATTTAAGGTGATACTAAGTTAATTTTTGAGTCAATGGACGAAAGCAGGTGACAGTGAACTGTTCATATGATGCATCACCCTCCAGCACACCCCAGATTATTCCTTGAATATCCCTTACAAGATTGATTTTTAAGGAGGCTCAATGCTCCGGATTTACACGACAAGGCCCTGGAAATGAGAGCATCCTGGGAGGGAGCGGCCGTCTCCCCAGCTGTCTCCCCAGGTAGGTCAGTGACTTGAGGGTTGTCTTCGAGGCACTGGGATGGTTCTGAAGCAGACACCACCAGTACAGGCTGAAGAGGCTGGCTCAGGGAGCTGCTGCACGGCTGTGTGGATCTCGCTTAGCGATCGTCAGGTCTGACCCCTGCCTTGGTTCAAGAATCACGTCTCCCAGGACCTCTGCATGGGCCTTCACATGTATCTGCCCATTTTCACTCTGTGTTACAGTCATCATGGTGAGCCTCTCCGGGGCCTACTTCTTCATTTTCCCATGGAGCTGAGGCCTCTGTCGTAGATGGAGCCTTGACATTTTTCCTTGTATCTGAAGGTAGGCTTGCCAGGCCTTCTAGCTGAGAAGGCGTCCGGATTAAACCAGATAACTGTGACGGCTCCAGAGTGCTTTGCCCTCGCAGAACATGGTCTGGTTTAGGATGTGAGAAGGGTTTTTCCTGCAGGGGAGAGGCAGCAGGGGGCTGACACCCCGGGTCTCACCCTGAGGACCCTTCAGCCCTGCCTGGGTATCTACGGATTCGGTTATTCCAGGGTGAGGTGCTATTAAAACAGAACCAAAGTCACTGGTCCTGGAATAGCTAGAAGTTCAATTAGGACTTTGTGTCCCATGAGGACTCTCTAGGAACCAGTATCACACCTGCTCAATTCCCTGAAAAGTCACAGCAAATTAGAGAAATTTCGACTTGGAAGACCAGGTTTCCAGCATTGTTATCATGATGGTGAGAGCACACTGAATAAGCAGGTTGGAAAAGCTTTGGAGCCATTTAGGTCCATCCTAAACAGTTACTTGAGTCAGTGATTAATATTTTGAGAAAATGGGAAGAATTAAGCAAGTTTATCCTTCTTCTAGGATTTTGTTTTGTTATTTAAGGTGATACTAAGTTAATTTTTGAGTCAATGGACGAAAGCAGGTGACAGTGAACTGTTCATATGATGCATCACCCTCCAGCACACCCCAGATTATTCCTTGAATATCCCTTACAAGATTGATTTTTAAGGAGGCTCAATGCTCCGGATTTACACGACAAGGCCCTGGAAATGAGAGCATCCTGGGAGGGAGCGGCCGTCTCCCCAGCTGTCTCCCCAGGTAGGTCAGTGACTTGAGGGTTGTCTTCGAGGCACTGGGATGGTTCTGAAGCAGACACCACCAGTACAGGCTGAAGAGGCTGGCTCAGGGAGCTGCTGCACGGCTGTGTGGATCTCGCTTAGCGATCGTCAGGTCTGACCCCTGCCTTGGTTCAAGAATCACGTCTCCCAGGACCTCTGCATGGGCCTTCACATGTATCTGCCCATTTTCACTCTGTGTTACAGTCATCATGGTGAGCCTCTCCGGGGCCTACTTCTTCATTTTCCCATGGAGCTGAGGCCTCTGTCGTAGATGGAGCCTTGACATTTTTCCTTGTATCTGAAGGTAGGCTTGCCAGGCCTTCTAGCTGAGAAGGCGTCCGGATTAAACCAGATAACTGTGACGGCTCCAGAGTGCTTTGCCCTCGCAGAACATGGTCTGGTTTAGGATGTGAGAAGGGTTTTTCCTGCAGGGGAGAGGCAGCAGGGGGCTGACACCCCGGGTCTCACCCTGAGGACCCTTCAGCCCTGCCTGGGTATCTACGGATTCGGTTATTCCAGGGTGAGGTGCTATTAAAACAGAACCAAAGTCACTGGTCCTGGAATAGCTAGAAGTTCAATTAGGACTTTGTGTCCCATGAGGACTCTCTAGGAACCAGTATCACACACCCTGCTCAATTCCCCTGAAAAGTCACAGCAAATTAGAGGGAAATTTCGACTTGGAAAAGATCTAGAAGGTTAAGCCAACGCCACACCCACGGCTCCAAGGGTCAAGCTCTTTTAGAACCCTGGGCGCCCCCTGTCCACCGTCTCCGGCAGCACACTCCCTCCTCCCTCTGTGGTCATTCGCCCTGCTCCCCTTCCACTCTCGAGGGCTCTGGGCCTGATGAGAGGGTGGGTACGTACTCTAGGCCACAGCAATCCATTGTAATGGTGCCAGGAGAAAGGTATTCGCCTGATGGGAGAAGCAGAGCTGCAGCATCTTATTCAGTCTGAACCTCTGTCTCCTTATTTAGTCTCGTTCCATGATCCAGTGTTTTACAAATACAAAAAAAAAAAAATTCACATCTAAACCCCAGGCATCTAGCAATTTTGACAAAAGAGCATTTTTGCTAATCTCCGTTAAAGCTCTTCTATGCCTGTGAGATCCTCCTCCATTCAGAGGTTTTGCAGATTAGAGCCCCACCATGATTCTCCCGCTGGAGGAGGGCATGGCAGTCCACTCCAGTATTCTTGCCTGGAGTATCCCATGGACAGAAGAGCCTGGTGGGCTAGAGTCCATGGAGTCATGAGAGTCGGACATAACTTAGCAACTAAACCACCATGCTTCTCCTGAAATGAACCGTTGATTTAACCCTGGGGTGTGGACCCTGGTGGGTAGGGGGGTCGGCTCAGAGTGGAGGTTTTCTGTGTCTTTATCTATGTACAGGTGAACCCCCCGCCATCCCTCTGGCATTAGAAAGGACAGTGTTTATGATCACAGCAGGCATTCATGGAGGGGTTACCACATGCCAGGCATGTCTCTAGGAGTCTCCTTCAGTCTTTGTCAAAGCCTGTAGGGTGTACATAGACACTCCCTGTGCCCCTTTTTTGTGAAAGAGGAAACTGAGGCAGAGAGCCGTGACGTAACACATGTGCGTCTTCATGCAGCTAAGCAGCCAACCCGGAATCAGGCCTGCCTTTGTCTGATGCCACAGCTTGTGATTCTCCCCGTCCCACCACGCCGCTTTTCTGGGAGCTGCCATGTGGCTCCTGGTGAACATGCACCCGGCAGAGACTGGTTGGCCTGATGAGTCCTGTAGAAGGCTAGGCTCCACGATGGGCCCAGTCTTGCTGTCCTGCTCCAGCCAGGGACCTTCAGGGCCCAACTGCAAAGCGAAGGTGGTAAGGGCTCTGCTAGCGCAGCCCCCTACCTCCTTTCCCTCCCCGCTCAGCTTTACCTGGTCAGGAAGTGTAGGAGTAAAGATAAAGGGAAGACAAAAACAAAGAGACGGAAGCCTAGTCAAAATACAGATGCTTCATTATGAAACAACTTGTTCCTGAATTTTAACACTTTGTGTCTCAGACTTGACTCCCCTGTCCCCTCTCCTTAGGTTGGATTAATTTTTACATTGATGGATTATTTTCACCTGGGGAGCAGAACTTTGATGCTGATCAGTGATCCGGTACCTTTGTTGGGCTGATTTGCAACTGGAAGAAATTTTCCCTGCTTTAATCTTATAAAAAATAACTTTCAACAAGTGGATGCTTTAGCTCTGGTGAAGGGCAACTGGTGATAAAGGAAGAAGGGAATGTGGTTTGAAACTATTTGTCTTTTAAAAAGACGTCCTACAAGGAGGCATGTGAAGTGTCGGGAAATGTTTTCTTGAAATCCTCCCTTCGATTGCCAATTTCACCATGAACTAGTCTCCTGAACAACCAGTTGGCCATGCAGTGAGTGCTACCTTTCTTTTTTGTTTTTTGTTTTTCTAATTTCTTTTATTTATTGGGCCAGTCAAACCTGTTGCCTGTCCAGCATTTAATTCTGCTTCCCGGGAGCAAACAACCATCATTCACTGAAGAGTTTTACTCAGCGATAAAGGGGCACCCTGAAATTCTGTTCTATGATCGCTCAGCGAAGCCCTTTGGGGTGGGGGAAGGGGCCGTCGCTGGGGCTCGGGTGCCTTCTGCAGAGGGGACTCCTGTCCATCCTGCACTGGGCTGGGGGCAGAGCTCGGGTTTTCTTTCCGGGAAGGGACCTTAGGCCGCTTCCTCCGCCCACCCGCCTGCCCGCCAGTCCTCCTGTCCCTCCGGCTGGGCTGGGCAGCAGCGGATTCCTGTGCACTTAGTCACCAACTCCCGGCTGCGGGAGGATGGGGAGACAGTGGAGGCTGCTGTCACCCCGAAGGAATGCCCGCTGCCGGCCGGAAAAGGTCTCCTGCAGGCGGCGAGGCCCAGGGAAGCCCCCTCCTCTTCTTTCTGTTGCTGGAGGAGCCAGCGCTGGGCTCCCTGTAGGTGACTTCTCAACTCACTTTTTAAATGTGTAGTTTTGTTTTGCGCATTCCTGGGTCTGTAAACACACTCATGGCTATTCAAGATAGGCATTTTAGTGAAAAGTGATGAAATCCTCCCTGCTGGATCACCCATTCTTTGGTCTATCTGGGAAAGGCTGGCCAGGTTTGGTGAGGGTGGCAGTGGTCAGATCTGAGGCTTCAGTCCGAGCAGTCCCCTGCCGCAGGGCTTCCCTCAAGATCTCTGTTCTTGGGACAGCAGAACAAGGATAAGAGGTGGCCCCCCGCCCTCCCTGGGCTGGCCCTTTGAGCCTGTCTTCCTGGTCCCCCTGAGCCAGTTGCTGGGCGAGACCCCAGCGTGTGGACAGTGGCTCTCTCTCTGAGCAGCTTTTTAAGTGACTTCCTTTACTCTAGTGGGGAAGCCACCACGATTATCCTGTGTCCAGAAAGCTCCTTCTAGTCGTAGGTCGTAGAATCACAGATCCAGCCAAGAGAGTCTTGGCTCTGTCAGCTTCTGGTGTGGACACCTTGGTCAGAAGCTTCCCTCGCTGTGGCTTCTGTGAGCCGGGGACTGGCTTCCTTCCCGGGTTGGCTGGTGTAGGGGTAAGGGCAGGGCTCAGATGCTTTTATTCCCATGGGCGTAATCGTTACAAGATGAGAGGATCACAAGGTGGGCACAAAATATTGCGCATTGAATGCTTCAGATCCATATGTATGCATGGAGTAAGATTCTCACCTCACAGCTGCTTTTTGAAAAGTTAGATCTTCAATGCTGATATGCATGCAGTGTAAAAAGGTGGAGGCCATTGTAGGCCGTGTGATCATCCAGGTCTGCCTTTGGAAGGAGCATATATCTGGTAAATGCTGCTACAATCATGAAATAATTTTCCAAAAGAAGCCCCAGACCATGATCAGCACCTGCCTTCTTTGGGAAAAGGTTAGAGATGCAGGGTGACCCCCACTGTGCATCTTGTGCCAAAGCACCCTGTGATCTTCTGACCACGGGCACTTATTTTCATTCTTTTTGAAGGTCAGTTGATATTAGCTGGATGATAGGGTTATGGTCTGTTTTTTATTTTGTTACACTTCTTTGCATCAATTTAAAAAAATAACTATTTTTGTTTGTTTGTTTCTTTTTAGGTAGATTTCCCCCCTCCCCATGTCTGACGGTCCCTCTGAGAGTGCAGGCTCTGTGTGAGGCCTTAGCAATGTCTCTAGCTTTCCGGAGACAGTAGCTGGGGACCTTCTTGCAGCTCCTACCAAGAATCGGGCTTTCTCGGGAACGGAAGCCTGAGATTCACCTTCATCCTCTAGAAGAGCCCAAACAGTAGGCACTGGCAGAGGCCTCGGTTCAAAATGCCCTTGGGACGGGGTGTGTATGTGTGTGTGTGTTTCCTTGGTAAATGGCCTTGGAAATGCTGTGTACTTTTGGCAGGCTTAGATAAGGTGTTCCCTGCGTAACCCTTGGAAAGAACAATTTTCACTTGTAACACCCTGTTTCTGGAGGTTCATAATTTTGTAATTAAAAATTTATGGGATCCCAAGGGCCCAGTTAACGGGTGTCTGGTCTTAACAGCCCAGGTAAAAACAGAATTTGTGTCAGTGTTTCCTTGAATTTCTCAAATACAGTTTTTTGTAAGTGCCTCCTACTGGTTGCTTGTATTGAATGTTTTGTTGATGAAAGAGTACACGATTATGTAATGGAAGGAATGTTTAAAACCAGGAGACCTCACATTCTCACGTCTGAATGCATCACTGCTTCACGGTCATGACCTCGGGCAGGTCACTGTGATTGCCTCTCTCGGAAACACGAGAAGATGTCAGGCCCCATGGGTGTTTCACAGGGTTTTTGACCAGATTCACAGTGAGACGTAGATGTGCATCCTAGCCCCAGGACTAAGAAAAGATTAGCTAAAATAAATGTTTCCAAAACACTTCTTATCTGATGCCGTGCTCACCATGCCTACCTCAGAAGTACCATGGTATCTTCTCATTTGACTCTAACGCAGGGAAGAGATGCATTCAGCAGATTCTGAGAGCCAGCACTGGTGGCAGCTCAGGGTTTGAAAAGCACGTGATTCAGGTCTTCTCTAGCTCTGGTTTTGAGTATGTTGTCTCTGAGGTGAGAATCCTGATCTTGTGTTCAGCTTTCTGTTTTCTTATGAAAATAAGGAGGGAAGAGCATTACTTGTTTCTTAAGACTACCCCCTGAGAATGGGAGGGTTATAAGAATTTGAGTCTGTGTTCCCAGGGGAAGGATGTATTTCATTGTCCACCCACAAGCATTTCTAAATGTCTTGTATACTTAGTGTCACTTCCTATTTTGTAAAATACCTTAAAGTCAGTTATTGAAGTAACAAAAATAATGGCAAATTTGATACCTTCCTGTTTTTCCTCATATTACTGTAACCCATACCAAAAACAAAATCAAAGAATGTATCACATCATCGTAATCACCCGTGAATTATTTTATACCGAAGGCTTTTTGTTAGAAAGGAGCTTGATTCAGGGAAAGAGCAGACAATGTTTGAGTGCTTATTATGGACTGGGTGTTCTTTTTGTTAACTCACACTTGCAAATAACCCCATTAGCTAAGTTCTTGCCAAGCTGTGTAGGACATGTGAAATCATTAGATGAATTTTGAAAATAACTCAGTCTGTTCTGAAAGGCTCTACGCAATCCTGCGGACTGGTGCCTGGTAACTTTTGACGGCCATTTTAAAATGTTACCACAGTGATGATTCTTCTGGAATCTCAAGCCATTTAAAGTACCGTGGCTAACTCTGGGCCATGTGCCGTGAAAATAGATGTCATGGGTTGTATGAATCCTTTCTCAACATCATAGTCTACACCAACCGAAGCAACATGCTAGCTGACCCAGAACACTTATTAGGGGCTCGTTACCCCACTGCCTTTCTTCTCAATGCAAGTCATCTATCCACGTAATCATTAACCTGTTGGAATGAATGGCATTTTAAAAATGGTTCAATTTCTCCCTCATTTGACTTCAGTTATTTTGCCCCTTGCTTTCTCTCTCAGTGAATTTTTCAAAAGTTGGGTTATGACCAAAGATTCACACCGTTGATACTGCCCCGAAGACAGGCTTGTTTGATGGTGTCCAGCACTCCTTGGTCTTGTGGCTGGACTTTGGCCTCCTCCCCGCCACCCCCACCCGCCGTGGCAACTCTCTGGGGAGGCTCAAGACTTGGCACCAGCCATGTCCTGTTTCCTGGAATGTTCTGTGGGCACCTCAGTGGACAGAGCACCCTTTCAGCTGTGCACTGCCCCTTTTGCTCCTGACCCTAGGGTAATAATTACAAGAGTCTATATTAGTCCCTTCTCAAGTTAGAGGAATACCGGTTGGAGACTCATAAATAGTGATCGGGTGGACAGTTTGCGAGGCAAACCGCTGGAGAGTGTGGTCAGCCTGGACAGTTGACAGCATGTTTACACACAGTTGTGTTGTTGGTTCTGCATGTGGACTGGAGTTACTGGCACTGTTGAGGGCAGTGGTGGTCACTCTTCGCTGCCCCAAGGGGATGGCACTTGGCCTGTGTGTATATTTTGCAGACACAGTTCTTGCCTCCAAGCTCTCAGAACCGTGCCTGCAGCACCCAGGTACAGCCCACTTTGGCTGGCCAATGTCCTCTGCCAGGCACTGAGCTCAGCTCTGGGGACCCGAAGATGAGGGGGAGCCGCTGCTGTCCTGCTGGAGCCTCATCCAGCGGCAGAGACTGACATGTTACTAAACCACAAATCACGAGACGTGGATCTTACCGTGACTGTGTATGAGGTGTCATGGGAGCCTCAGAAGGGGCTGGTTGGGTGAAGGGGTCAGGGATGGGTCACAGGTGAGCAGGGCCTCAGCCAATGCAGAGAAAGGTGCTAGGTACCAGAGCTTGTGGGGCAAGGTAAATAAAGGCAGCGTGGGCATAAAGCGGAGAGGCCGATTGCCTCAAAGAATGAGGTGGAGAGACTGGCAGAAAACAGGTGGGCCAGTTGGTCTACCTGTTGGAAGAGACTGAACCTGGTGGTGGCTGAGAAGCAGGGGAGTGCCAGGAGTGGGGGTTTGTGTTCAGTGCAGGGTCTCTGATGGTCACTGAGGGGAGGGAGAGAAGCTGGGCAGACTTGGTGGGTGGAGAGTGAGCACAGCAGAGGGTGCCAGAGACCTCCTGGAGAAAGATTTATTGGCAGGACCTAGTGGAGGATGAGGATGATGGGGACAGCAGAAGGAAAGCATAGTGCCGAAGGAGGACCAGAGACCAGCTGGAGGAGCTGCATGATCCCTGGAGCCCTTGACCAGCATAGAGGAAGACAGGGTCGGGGTCAAAACTTGCAGGGAGGGAGGGAGCATGTTTACAGTTTCCACCTGGTAAGTTTGGGGTGCTTGTGATGTGAGCAGGTGGACCCATCTAGGAGGTTTCTGGAAACACCAGTATGTCTGGAGAGAGACAGAGAGAGGGAGAGCAGTAGACGTTCTTCTGGGACTCCTCCCAGGACTTTGGAAGGGTGTGTGGGGTGAGAAGAAGAGAGTTCTCAGGCCCAGTTTTCAGGATAAATGTTCATCTTTTAAACATTTCATGAAAAAAGAATAGCTGATATGCAGAAGGATGTCTGTGCATCAGCAAGCACCTGGCGTCCTGCCCGGAGAACTCGGTGACCTGTGTCACAGCAGGACTGCCCCTGACCTGGGGACTGGCCCAGTGCAGCCCTGGGTCTCCAGGGGAGGAGGCTGTTCTGGAGGACCCAGGTTCTTCCTTTGGCTGGCCAATGTCCTCTGCCAGGCACTGAGCTCAGCTCTGGGGACCCGAAGATGAGGGGGAGCCGCTGCTGTCCTGCTGGAGCCTCATCCAGCGGCAGAGACTGACATGTTACTAAACCACAAATCACGAGACGTGGATCTTACCGTGACTGTGTATGAGGTGTCATGGGAGCCTCAGAAGGGGCTGGTTGGGTGAAGGGGTCAGGGATGGGTCACAGGTGAGCAGGGCCTCAGCCAATGCAGAGAAAGGTGCTAGGTACCAGAGCTTGTGGGGCAAGGTAAATAAAGGCAGCGTGGGCATAAAGCGGAGAGGCCGATTGCCTCAAAGAATGAGGTGGAGAGACTGGCAGAAAACAGGTGGGCCAGTTGGTCTACCTGTTGGAAGAGACTGAACCTGGTGGTGGCTGAGAAGCAGGGGAGTGCCAGGAGTGGGGGTTTGTGTTCAGTGCAGGGTCTCTGATGGTCACTGAGGGGAGGGAGAGAAGCTGGGCAGACTTGGTGGGTGGAGAGTGAGCACAGCAGAGGGTGCCAGAGACCTCCTGGAGAAAGATTTATTGGCAGGACCTAGTGGAGGATGAGGATGATGGGGACAGCAGAAGGAAAGCATAGTGCGAAGGAGGACCAGAGACCAGCTGGAGGAGCTGCATGATCCCTGGAGCCCTTGACCAGCATAGAGGAAGACAGGGTCGGGGTCAAAACTTGCAGGGAGGGAGGGAGCATGTTTACAGTTTCCACCTGGTAAGTTTGGGGTGCTTGTGATGTGAGCAGGTGGACCCATCTAGGAGGTTTCTGGAAACACCAGTATGTCTGGAGAGAGACAGAGAGAGGGAGAGCAGTAGACGTTCTTCTGGGACTCCTCCCAGGACTTTGGAAGGGTGTGTGGGGTGAGAAGAAGAGAGTTCTCAGGCCCAGTTTTCAGGATAAATGTTCATCTTTTAAACATTTCATGAAAAAAGAATAGCTGATATGCAGAAGGATGTCTGTGCATCAGCAAGCACCTGGCGTCCTGCCCGGAGGGGAACTCGGTGACCTGTGTCACAGCAGGACTGCCCCCCTGACCTGGGGACTGGCCCAGTGCAGCCCTGGGTCTCCAGGGGAGGAGGCTGTTCTGGAGGACCCAGGTTCTTCCTGGCGGGTTTCACAAGGACAGACGGAGGCACCACAGAGAAAACTTGGCTCAGCCCCAGGAGGCCCAGTGGAGGCCACATGTGTCTAGAAGGGAAATTCCTCCAAGGCCACTGACCCTTCAGAGGAGCCAGGCCTTCCCTGTGGTGGCCTTTGCCCTGGCACCATCCCTTGAGAGAGAATCCTCAGGACAAAGAGTTCTGAGCATAACTGCTTGGTAGAGGTGAGAAGAGATGGGACCCTCCGCCTCGCTCAGCAAGATTTAACAAGATCTGGAGGTAAGACAGGGATGGCTGCCCGTGAGCTACTCCTGGATCCAGAATCACCCGATAAGAACCCCAGACAGTGACAAGAAAGGCATCTTTGGAAGGCAGAACCTAGGGGCTTATCTGGTGTGCCTCTGACCACCTCTTCCTTTCGCTTTCTCACAAGTCTTTTGTCCACGTCACTTAGGGCATTTGATCTCCTGTCGGGTAGGACCATAAGGGGACTGATATTACACACCCTGCACGTCCTCTACAAACGAGAGGGAAGAGTTCCCGAGCAGCAGGTAACACTAGCGTGCCCCGGGGGACCCTCAGATGCCGCTGAGTGTGTTGCCCTCCTAAATGGAAGCATGTGCCTCCGGTTCATGTAAACTGCACTACTGTTGTTTCCATTGAGGTTTGCTGTACCATCATTTCTTTGGATTGTATATTTTCCAGCCGGGCATAATAACAGGAATTCTCCTTCAGCTCTTTTCCTCAGTCTTCTCGTCTCCACCTGGTAAGTTTGGGGTGCTTGTGATGTGAGCAGGTGGACCCATCTAGGAGGTTTCTGGAAACACCAGTATGTCTGGAGAGAGACAGAGAGAGGGAGAGCAGTAGACGTTCTTCTGGGACTCCTCCCAGGACTTTGGAAGGGTGTGTGGGGTGAGAAGAAGAGAGTTCTCAGGCCCAGTTTTCAGGATAAATGTTCATCTTTTAAACATTTCATGAAAAAAGAATAGCTGATATGCAGAAGGATGTCTGTGCATCAGCAAGCACCTGGCGTCCTGCCCGGAGGGGAACTCGGTGACCTGTGTCACAGCAGGACTGCCCCCCTGACCTGGGGACTGGCCCAGTGCAGCCCTGGGTCTCCAGGGGAGGAGGCTGTTCTGGAGGACCCAGGTTCTTCCTGGCGGGTTTCACAAGGACAGACGGAGGCACCACAGAGAAAACTTGGCTCAGCCCCAGGAGGCCCAGTGGAGGCCACATGTGTCTAGAAGGGAAATTCCTCCAAGGCCACTGACCCTTCAGAGGAGCCAGGCCTTCCCTGTGGTGGCCTTTGCCCTGGCACCATCCCTTGAGAGAGAATCCTCAGGACAAAGAGTTCTGAGCATAACTGCTTGGTAGAGGTGAGAAGAGATGGGACCCTCCGCCTCGCTCAGCAAGATTTAACAAGATCTGGAGGTAAGACAGGGATGGCTGCCCGTGAGCTACTCCTGGATCCAGAATCACCCGATAAGAACCCCAGACAGTGACAAGAAAGGCATCTTTGGAAGGCAGAACCTAGGGGCTTATCTGGTGTGCCTCTGACCACCTCTTCCTTTCGCTTTCTCACAAGTCTTTTGTCCACGTCACTTAGGGCATTTGATCTCCTGTCGGGTAGGACCATAAGGGGACTGATATTACACACCCTGCACGTCCTCTACAAACGAGAGGGAAGAGTTCCCGAGCAGCAGGTAACACTAGCCTGCCCCGGGGGACCCTCAGATGCCGATGAGTGTGTTGCCCTCCCTAAATGGAAGCATGTGCCTCCGGTTCATGTAAACTGCACTACTGTTGTTTCCATTGAGGTTTCTGCTGTACCATCATTTCTTTGGATTGTATATTTTCCAGCCGGGCATAATAACAGGAATTCTCCTTCAGCTCTTTTCCTCAGTCCTGTTAAACTACAGTCACAGGACATGACAGTTTTTATTCAGCCTTTTTGTGTGTGTGTGGGTGGGTTGGGGAGGGAGGGGGGCGGGCGGGCCACTTCCATTTTTTTTTTTTTCCCACTGGTCTTTCATTTATCTATTTTCATCCATCTTTGTTCTTTGGCCCGTGTGGGCCTCCCATCGCAGTGGCCTCTGTTGTCACAGAGCACCGGCTCTGAGCGCATGCGCTCCAGAGCTCCGGCTCAGTGATTGGACACATCGGTCCAGCCGCTCCGCGGCACTTGGGATCTTCCCAGGCCAGGGATTGAACCGGTGCCCCTTGCACTGCAAGGCGGTGTCCTTACCCACTGGACCACCAGGGAAGCCCTCAGCCTTTTTTTTTAATGTTTAAAATACTTAGCTGTAAATGCGTCCTTTTTGTATGTCAAAGTAGGTCAGCCTCAATCAAGTCTCCGTATTTCTCATTGTGCTTTTTTTTCTTGACGTGTAAGCCCAAGGAGAGAAAGTCACCTGTTTCTGCCCTCTGGCTCACCTGGTGCTGCCCAGAGGGCTGCGTGGAGTTTGCGTGCAGGGAGGCCTTGTAAAGGTGGCATAGACTTGGCAGTAAACTAACTGACCCCACACCTGTGTCACTTCAGGTTTGGTCAAGCACCAGCTGAGCTACGTAAAACTTAAACAGAGGTGTGAGCTTGATAAATCAGTGTGTGTTTTGGACTAATTGGTGATCACCATTCTGAACATTAACTGCCCTTGCATGCCAGGAGACTGATTGTGTGTAACCTTTGAATACCTCCTTGAGTTTGGACTAATTGGGGGGGCTCTATTTTTGGTGTGCCTCTGACCACCTCTTCCTTTCGCTTTCTCACAAGTCTTTTGTCCACGTCACTTAGGGCATTTGATCTCCTGTCGGGTAGGACCATAAGGGGACTGATATTACACACCCTGCACGTCCTCTACAAACGAGAGGGAAGAGTTCCCGAGCAGCAGGTAACACTAGCCTGCCCCGGGGGACCCTCAGATGCCGATGAGTGTGTTGCCCTCCTAAATGGAAGCATGTGCCTCCGGTTCATGTAAACTGCACTACTGTTGTTTCCATTGAGGTTTCTGCTGTACCATCATTTCTTTGGATTGTATATTTTCCAGCCGGGCATAATAACAGGAATTCTCCTTCAGCTCTTTTCCTCAGTCCTGTTAAACTACAGTCACAGGACATGACAGTTTTTATTCAGCCTTTTTGTGTGTGGCGGGGGGGGTTGGGGAGGGAGGGGGGCGGGCGGGCCACTTCCATTTTTTTTTTTTTCCCACTGGTCTTTCATTTATCTATTTTCATCCATCTTTGTTCTTTGGCCCGTGTGGGCCTCCCATCGCAGTGGCCTCTGTTGTCACAGAGCACCGGCTCTGAGCGCATGCGCTCCAGAGCTCCGGCTCAGTGATTGGACACATCGGTCCAGCCGCTCCGCGGCACTTGGGATCTTCCCAGGCCAGGGATTGAACCGGTGCCCCTTGCACTGCAAGGCGGTGTCCTTACCCACTGGACCACCAGGGAAGCCCTCAGCCTTTTTTTTTAATGTTTAAAATACTTAGCTGTAAATGCGTCCTTTTTGTATGTCAAAGTAGGTCAGCCTCAATCAAGTCTCCGTATTTCTCATTGTGCTTTTTTTTCTTGACGTGTAAGCCCAAGGAGAGAAAGTCACCTGTTTCTGCCCTCTGGCTCACCTGGTGCTGCCCAGAGGGCTGCGTGGAGTTTGCGTGCAGGGAGGCCTTGTAAAGGTGGCATAGACTTGGCAGTAAACTAACTGACCCCACACCTGTGTCACTTCAGGTTTGGTCAAGCACCAGCTGAGCTACGTAAAACTTAAACAGAGGTGTGAGCTTGATAAATCAGTGTGTGTTTTGGACTAATTGGTGATCACCATTCTGAACATTAACTGCCCTTGCATGCCAGGAGACTGATTGTGTGTAACCTTTGAATACCTCCTTGAGTTTGGATGAGAACTAAATTCGTATGGTCCCTTTGTATTTTAAACGATTTGTGGGGAGGCACAAATCACTTTCTTCTAAGGGCAAGTTTTGCGTTGTTTAGTTATTATGGTGGTAGTTCTGAATTTGGCATTTCCTGTCCCTGCTGAGACGAATGTATAAGTTAAACTTGAAAAATAAAAATCTATATGACCTAAATGTGAAAACCAGTCCTGAGAAAGGACTTGGTAACTCTCTACTCCACTTCCTGCACTTAAAAGAACATGTACCGGTAGCAGTCTTCTTTCTTCCTGTCTCGGTTCTTGATGACATCTGAGATGCTGGCGCGTCCTCCTGGCTGTGGGGATTGGACCCTGGCTGTGCTCCTGTGGCTCCCAAGGTTGGGGGAGATGGGGTGCTCTCATGCCATGGCTCCTGCTGCGGCCATTCCCCGTCCCTCCAAGATCAGGGACGGCTCTTTAACCTCATGGGAAATGTGTTGTATGGAAACAAAAAATGTAGTTTCATTTTCAAGGGAAAACCCATTTCAACTGGTTAATGCAAAAAACAAAAAAAGCATTTTCATCTCACTTAATGAAAAAGTCTGAGAATGGATCAGGCTTTAGGAGAGCCCTTTGGCAACCTCCCCCTCCCTCCTCGCCTGCCTGCACACTGGCTTCACCGTAGGATACATGTGGTGGCCAGAGGGTTGTTTGCGTCTTCAGCCCTGCATCCACCCAGCTTTGAGTTTGGTGCCCAAGTGTCTGTTCTCATGGCACAGACTCATTTTCTCATGTCTCGGTTGGCTGAGTTAGACCCAGGTCCCTGCCCTCCACCAGTGTGTTCCAGGGAATGGATGCTTTGATGGGCCAGCCCAGGCCACATAGTCCCTAAGCCTCCACGGAGCCTGGAGGACAAGGTGATCCCCCAGAGGCAAGTGTGGATGTTTGGATCAGAAGAAAGAAGGTCAAGAAGCAACACCCACCCACTGTAGATGGGCAGTATGAGGTTTACAGAAGAGCATTTCAGTGTGTGAACAGGTTGGAGTTACTTCAAAGGCAAACAGGACTTTGGTTTCTTTCTCAGTGAGTTTAGAGAGGGAGACCCTCTTTCTTCATGAGATGCTCACTGTGGGGCAGAGACACAGAGACACTCTAGCTGCTCCCTCCTCCCGCTCCTCCCCACACTCCACCCAAAGCACTCTGCTCCGGAGGAGGGGCTTGAGCCATTGCTGTGTTGTCAGAATGGCACGGAACAGGCACATCAAATTAAAAACTTATTTTTTTCCCTTACCAAAATGGTTTCCTGTACAGTACTCCCCTGAGGGGGGACTGCAAGTAGTTACTCATCCATTCCATTGATCTATTGTTTTTATTAAAGAGAAAAAAAAGAATCCAACCATCAGAGGAAGTGCAGCCCGCTGCCTCAAGAGGGGAGATGATGGGAGATGATATTTTGATTACATTAATCCATATCCTGTTAGTCCCTTTGCTTCTGTCGCTGCCACTGGTGAAGTTACTAATGTGAACTAATTACATTTGCTCTGAAAAGCCAGAATTTTTAATGCGTCTCTGCAAGAAAGGTTAATATTATCAACTTAACAGCATGAATGAAACACTGTGAGTATTGAACTCGAACTGTCCAGAAAGCTTGAATCATAAAAACCCAGTGGCTTTGTTTGTAACTCACTGGATAAACAGATGTTGGTGAAAGATGGTTCGTACTTGTTTTTTCTCTTTAGTCTGACAGGGTGCTGGACGGGCAATTCTGGATGTGGTCTGTTCATGGGGCACGTGGGACATAGCAGACCACGTAGCAAAAGATGCTCCCTTCTTTTAAAAGTCTGGCAAGGGGACTGCATGTGCCTTTCTGATCCTTGGGGTATTTTCAAAGAGAAAAGCAGATCACCTCACCTCCCAGTACTAACAGCCTTCCTGTTTGTGAATTACCAAGACCTAGAGCACAGTATACCTGACATGTCAGTCCCTTCTCTAGAACTAGCCAGTCCCTCCAGGCAGCAATTTGGAGAGCAGGGTGTTTGAGGAGGGGCACTCCCCTCCAGGGATTTGACTGGTCCAGCCTAGTGCCCCTACACGTGGTCCCTACAGGGCTCTGTGTGCCCCTCTTCCCTGCTTTCCTCTGACTGCCGCAGTGGTGCACAGTGAGAAGGGGCACAGCCCGTGGCAGCTCAGTGCCCTCTGTATCTTGGACACAGTCAGGCGTCTTTCTCTCCAGGCAACACGTTGAAGTTTTTGACAGGTGACACTTTGGTGCACCATGTCATTCAGCACACTCTGCTCCGGAGGAGGGCTTGAGCCATTGCTGTGTTGTCAGAATGGCACGGAACAGGCACATCAAATTAAAAACTTATTTTTTCCCTTACCAAAATGGTTTCCTGTACAGTACTCCCTGAGGGACTGCAAGTACTTACTCATCCATTCCATTGATCTATTGTTTTTATTAAAGAGAAAAAAAAGAATCCAACCATCAGAGGAAGTGCAGCCCGCTGCCTCAAGAGGGGAGATGATGGGAGATGATATTTTGATTACATTAATCCATATCCTGTTAGTCCCTTTGCTTCTGTCGCTGCCACTGGTGAAGTTACTAATGTGAACTAATTACATTTGCTCTGAAAAGCCAGAATTTTTAATGCGTCTCTGCAAGAAAGGTTAATATTATCAACTTAACAGCATGAATGAAACACTGTGAGTATTGAACTCGAACTGTCCAGAAAGCTTGAATCATAAAAACCCAGTGGCTTTGTTTGTAACTCACTGGATAAACAGATGTTGGTGAAAGATGGTTCGTACTTGTTTTTTCTCTTTAGTCTGACAGGGTGCTGGACGGGCAATTCTGGATGTGGTCTGTTCATGGGGCACGTGGGACATAGCAGACCACGTAGCAAAAGATGCTCCCTTCTTTTAAAAGTCTGGCAAGGGGACTGCATGTGCCTTTCTGATCCTTGGGGTATTTTCAAAGAGAAAAGCAGATCACCTCACCTCCCAGTACTAACAGCCTTCCTGTTTGTGAATTACCAAGACCTAGAGCACAGTATACCTGACATGTCAGTCCCTTCTCTAGAACTAGCCAGTCCCTCCAGGCAGCAATTTGGAGAGCAGGGTGTTTGAGGAGGGGCACTCCCCTCCAGGGATTTGACTGGTCCAGCCTAGTGCCCCTACACGTGGTCCCTACAGGGCTCTGTGTGCCCCTCTTCCCTGCTTTCCTCTGACTGCCGCAGTGGTGCACAGTGAGAAGGGGCACAGCCCGTGGCAGCTCAGTGCCCTCTGTATCTTGGACACAGTCAGGCGTCTTTCTCTCCAGGCAACACGTTGAAGTTTTTGACAGGTGACACTTTGGTGACCAGTTGGTTCCTTGATGTCATTCAGTGATTAGGAACAGAGAGAGGATTTGTTCTGCTGAGAAGGTGGCTATCTCTGACCTGAGAGGGGTGGTAGAGTCACTTGATGGGAGCTGAAAGTCTGGTAAGAGCTCAGGATGAGATCTGTCAGATAAATTCCAAATGGTCCTTGGCTACGTTTTTCAATTGGAATTTTTTGGAAAAATCATTTTTAAAAGAATAAAACAAATGATTTTGTCTTCTTTCCTCTCCCCTTCTCACCAGTATCTTAGGATGAAGAGAAGCAGGCTTTAGAAATACTTTTTTTTTTTTCCATCATGTATTTGTCAGCAGTCTGAGCCTGTTGCGATTCATGTTGGCCACCCTTGACCCAACGTCCACTCTGAAGCAGCTGGATGGTGTTAGAATAGGAGAGGGAGGGGGGCTTCCCTGGTGGTCCAGTGGGTAAAGAGTTCACCTTGTAGTGCGGGGGGCACCGGTTTCATCCCTGGCCCAGGAAGATCCCACGTGCTGAGGAGCGGCTGGGCCTATGTGTCCATTAAATAGCCAGCGTTCTGGAGTGCCTGCACCCAGAGCCAGTGCTCTGCAGTGACAGAGGCCACTGCGATGGGAGCCCACACATGCCAAAGAATAAAGATGGATGAAAAATAAATGAAGACGTAGAGGCAAAAAGAAAGAAAGAGAGAAAGGCTATAATTGTAAAAGAAAAAAAATAAAAAAGGAAGAGGAGGTCTTGGGGCATGTGGACAGGGAGGGGCTGGAGGTTCTAGAACTTCCTCTGACCTTCTCTCTGGCTCCCCAGAGAGCCTGGACCCAGCGCTCAAGGGTTTGTGGTGTTTGTGGGTCTGACAGGGAGAAGCCGCCCAGGCCCCTGATGTCTGTGGTGGGTGCGGAAGGGCTTTCTGGGCCTAGTCTGAGCTCCTCCAGGGCTGCTGACGATGGCTGTCACTCTGAGTCCCGCGACTGCCCTTGTCACTCAGGTGTGTCTGCATTGCTGGTTCACTGTGTCTGGACTGGAATCCTGCGACAGTCCACCTGGGTTATATCTAAATTTGGTCAAGGGAGTCCGACGATAGAAAATGATGACGGAGGCGGCAGTTGCCCTGACTCAAGTGACACGTGGCTTACTCCTCAGTGTGGTCCCATTGTAAGGCCTGGGGAGAGGCCAGCTGATGAAGCGCTTTAAAATGACCGATGGGATGGCCTATCCTGTTCAGAAAGGCTTGTCTAAGCTGCTGGTACCCAAGGCCCTTCTCTCAGATACTCTCTGTCCGTGCAGATGCCCTGCTGGATGTGGCTGAGGGCTCTCCCTAGCTGCCAGCACATGGCTCAGACCTGATAAGTATCAGAGAGACTGTTGATGATTGTGTGATCATTTTCTTTACATTCCAGGTATTGTACGTGAGCTGGAAAGTCACCCCACAGAACGTCAGTCCTGATTCGGGCATTTTTAGGCAGCTGTGGCTTTTTTGAGCCCAAGTCACAGTCCATTCCCATTCCTCATCCTCCTATTCAGGGTTTAGGTGGATAAATTTCAGTTTCATTTTCAGGGGAATTTCTCCCCTAAGGTTTAAAGAGACCAAGATGACTGGCAATTCACACTGATTCTTGAATACCTGATAATGTCCTGCATTCTCTTGAATCCTACTGTATAGTTTGCCCAGTGCTCTCACTGGATCCTCCCACTAGGGAGGGCATGATTAACTCCAGTTTACATTCTGGATGAATGTGGTCGAGTGTCGTTGCCCCGACTTCTTAAGTGGTTAAATGCGAGCCCTCACCACCCTTCCAATGCCAGGATGTTTACGCTTATATCCCGAAACACGAACAAAGCAAAACTAATTAAGAACCAGGTCTAGATGACCTTTTGTCCTACTTAAAATTCAAAGTTTACATTGCTTTAAAAAAGTTAGTCTCAGCTCTGAGTGTGGGAATGCCATGCTCACTGCTTTTAGTCTGTGGTGTCCCATCTGCGGGTGTGCTCCGCGTTTTAGAACTGACCTTGATTCATGCTTGACTCAGGAGCTATGCAGAACATCCAGGAAATGGTGATGGCTGATCTTGGCCATTCCTGGCTTTGTGAACTTGGCGCTCACATGCTGTGCTGTCTGGGTGACCAGGGAAGGTTCAATGTGAGAGAATCTGCTGCTCTCCTGCTTGTCAACAGCCCTCTTAGTGACTCTTATGCATGCATGTTATTTTTCCATCATTTTCTTCATGGCACCCTGGGACTCTCTCAGAGTTGGAGTATAATGGTGGGTATTCATCATAAACAAAATTATAAATTGATACAACATTCAGTTCACTTGCTTAGTCATGTTCAACTCTTTTCAACCGAAGCACACCAGGCTTCCCTGTCCTTCACCAACTCCCAGAGCTTGCTCAAACTCATGTCCATGGACTCAGTGATGCCATTCAGCTGTCTCATCCTCTGTCGTCCCCTTCTGCTTTTGCCTTCTATTTTCCCCAACATCAGACATTATGTCTTTTGATACCAAGTGGCATTTGCTTGGTGCTTCATCAAACCCTCTCTTAAAAATGTGTGTCTTGAACCTGTATTCCCTACAAGAGATTATTATGAAAACAGAAAATAGTCTGAAGAAAGGGTACCTTTGCTAAAAGACCATATGGGCATCATGACTGGAGATGATCTGAGGGAGAGGACTGTGCCTGGTGCTCATCCAGTCCTCTCTGCTCTGTGTGTTTCAGGGACAAGGTTTAACCTTGTCCTCTGTGAAGACCTCAGTCCTAGAGAACAAACCTAAGACCGTACTTACACGGTATCACTTCTATTTGAAGTATTTTGGCTTCCCTATGTACTTCAGAAAGTCAGAGCACTATGGCTCAATGTTCTATTAAGTTTGGGGTTGGTTTGCTTGATGCTTGAAACTATGTTAGCTTTCCTGTGTTTGTTGGGCTTGTGAGGTAGTTTTGCTGTAATCTACACACCTTGTGGAGGTGATGAATTCACCGTGGGATACCTGCAGTTTTCAGAGACTCTTCTTTCCAGTTTTTCTTTTAGAGACTGTCAGGGCTGTGGTTAGGAAGATGATACATGAGGCCAAGAGTAAATGAAGGCTAAAAAAGCATTGAACAGGTCAAGAATCTGAATCTTTGAAGAAGAAAAAAACAATAAACAAGAAACCCAAACAAGTCAGAACACAGTCTCGAAGCATAAGCCATCAAAACCGGGGTTCTGCATTCACTGTAGCCTGGCTGCCAAGCCACAGTGAGAGCCGAAAAGGCTTTTGTGGTTGGTTATGTGTGACGGCGAAATCCATGCGTCTGAGAAAGGGGGGATTTCTCTTTTGGAGGAGAAAAGGCCGACAGGGAAATGTTTTATTTTGAGATGTCTTATTTACAGTGACTATGCGGCTTGTGCTCTGTGGGCCAGAGCTTTGGTTGGTGGTGTTTGGAAGGCAGAGTAGTGGAGGATGTTAATGTCTGTGCCGTGGAGCCTCCATGAGGGCTACATGTGCGAAAACATTCTAGAATTCACAGTTTAGACAAAGGGTTGATTTAGGAATTTCTCCTTCCTACTCCTTGGCATCCCCAAGTGCCTCTTCCCTCTTTCCTTGGTAGGAACCTGAATCGGTTCTCTAAAGAGATGGAGCAAAAATTAATTATCTAGGGAAACCTCCTGTTTGTATTCCACGGAAATAATCTTCCTGGTTGGCACGTCTCAGAATATCTACTGTCCCCAAACAGTCCTTCCTGAGCAGAAATCATCAAAGGATGGTATTTAATACGGCTTCACCTTTCTTATTGAAAATGTTTTATGTGCTCTAGTTCACAGTCTGACTTCACATTTCTAGACTCCATATTTTAGAATAACCATCTTGGGTAAGTAGTAAGCAGAAACTGTGGTGTTGACCTGCATTTGCTTTCTGTTAAACTGCCTCCACTGTAGGGCTTTTCAAGGACTTTAGTGTGGTTTTCCTGAGCATTAGGAGTACCCAGGAATCCACACTCTAACAAAAGAAAAAGAACAAATCTTGGCTTTTCTGTTTATGTTATTATTATTCAATCGGTAAGTCATGTCTGACTCTTTGCAATTCCATGAACTGTAACGTGCCAGGCTTCCCTGTCCTCCACTCTCTCGGAGTTTGCTCAGATTCCTATCTGTTGAGTCAGTGATCCCATCCAACCGTCTCATCCTCTGTCATCCTCTTTTCTCCTGCCCTTAATCTTCCCAGCATCAGGATCTTTTCCAGTGAGTTGTCTCTTCTCATCAGGTGGCCAAAGTATTGGAGCTTCAGCTTCAGCATCATTCCTTTCAATGAAGATTCAAGGTTGATTTCTGTTTACATTACTTCCTAAAACTTTTAGATACCACATAGGGAAGTGCTTTTCTTCCCGGGTTAAATAAAAGAGAAAAATACAAATACTGTATGATATCACTTATATGTGGAATCTAGGAAATAAAACAAACTAGTGAAAATTAAAAAAAAAAATGAAGCAGACTCATGGATACAGTGAACAAATGAGTGGTTACCAGTGACAGGGGAGGAACAACATAGGGCTGGGAGTAGGAGGTACAAAATGCTGGGTATGAGATAGTCTGTAAAGATGCATTATACAACACAGGGGGAATATAGACGATGTTTCTTACTAAGTATAAATGGAAATTAACCTTTAAATTGTATAAAAACTTTAAAATTAAATTAATTTTCTAATAATTTTCTAAATCAAATTTTTAAAAAGAGTATGATTTAGAACTTTTGAAAATAAATATATATGATTGCACAGGTGAAAATCAATTTGTTTTGAGAACAGAAAAAAAAAAAAAAAAGACTTCCTTCCTGGATTACTTTAGCCGTCCAGTTGTCCTGCCTGGTTTGCTCATTTCCTTCTTCAGAAACAAGAGGCTGTATATTGCCTTTTATCAGGTACCCAGGGATGATGTGGGAGAATAGCAGAGTCTGAGCAAAAGCATTCCCTCATGAAGAAGAAACTTCATGGGATCACTGAGCCAACAGATAGGAATCTGAGCAAACTCCAAGGGAGTGGAGGACAGGGAAGCCTAGCAAGCTTCCTCTCCAGCTGCCGAAGGGCTCTGGAGGTGTCTAGTGGCCCCGTGCTGGAGAGCAGGCACCCTCCTGTACCTGCTGACACTGCCAGTCCATCACTACATCCTAGTCCTGCAGCTCTGCCCTTTCTGTGGAGTCGTTTCACTTGGACTAGAGGGACTCTGAGTTGTTGGATGGTCCCAGGAAACATTGTGAAGGATTGTCGTAAAGAAACCAAATCAGGTCTTAGTCTAAAGCTTTCCATAAGTGGGTTTAAAGGCATAGCCCCATCGTTTGCTTCCTCCATATGGATTTTTATGTGGTTAGTAACACAATTCTATACATTTGTCTAAATGTCTGTGATGTTTTCATGTTCGTATGGGTCGTAGTCATTCCTTTCAATGAAGATTACCACCAAATTTAGGGAAGTGCTTTTCTTCCCGGGTTAAATAAAAGAGAAAAATACAAATACTGTATGATATCACTTATATGTGGAATCTAGGAAATAAAACAAACTAGTGAAAATTAAAAAAAAAAATGAAGCAGACTCATGGATACAGTGAACAAATGAGTGGTTACCAGTGACAGGGGAGGAACAACATAGGGCTGGGAGTAGGAGGTACAAAATGCTGGGTATGAGATAGTCTGTAAAGATGCATTATACAACACAGGGGGAATATAGACGATGTTTCTTACTAAGTATAAATGGAAATTAACCTTTAAATTGTATAAAAACTTTAAAATTAAATTAATTTTCTAATAATTTTCTAAATCAAATTTTTAAAAAGAGTATGATTTAGAACTTTTGAAAATAAATATATATGATTGCACAGGTGAAAATCAATTTGTTTTGAGAACAGAAAAAAAAAAAAAAAAAGACTTCCTTCCTGGATTACTTTAGCCGTCCAGTTGTCCTGCCTGGTTTGCTCATTTCCTTCTTCAGAAACAAGAGGCTGTATATTGCCTTTTATCAGGTACCCAGGGATGATGTGGGAGAATAGCAGAGTCTGAGCAAAAGCATTCCCTCATGAAGAAGAAACTTCATGGGATCACTGAGCCAACAGATAGGAATCTGAGCAAACTCCAAGGGAGTGGAGGACAGGGAAGCCTAGCAAGCTTCCTCTCCAGCTGCCGAAGGGCTCTGGAGGTGTCTAGTGGCCCCGTGCTGGAGAGCAGGCACCCTCCTGTACCTGCTGACACTGCCAGTCCATCACTACACCCCTAGTCCTGCAGCTCTGCCCTTTCTGTGGAGTCGTTTCACTTGGACTAGAGGGACTCTGAGTTGTTGGATGGTCCCAGGAAACATTGTGAAGGATTGTCGTAAAGAAACCAAATCAGGTCTTAGTCTAAAGCTTTCCATAAGTGGGTTTAAAGGCATAGCCCCATCGTTTGCTTCCTCCATATGGATTTTTATGTGGTTAGTAACACAATTCTATACATTTGTCTAAATGTCTGTGATGTTTTCATGTTCGTATGGGTACGTAGATACACACTTGTGTTCCCGACAGACTTCCAGCGATTTGGCAGGGACTGAGAGGCCTAATTTACAGCAACTCCGAGCAGTCGAGTAAGGGGGGCAGACAGTGAGCTGGTGTGAGTGGTGGACCTTAGGGCTTTATGAACCACTCTGTCCTTGGAAAGCGGAGGCCGTAAGCACTCTCTTCCTCAGCGGGGTCCTGAAGTGGTTCACCCTCCTCTCATCTGTGTAGGAAGCAGTCTCTTCAGAGGCCGGATCTTCTTCCCGAGGAGTGCGTTCAGCTGTCCCTCACATGCATCCTGTGAAACACCAGTTAAAATTAGCCCAGGCCTGGGGTGTGGCCAACGTGGAGCCAAGTTTAAAACAGATCGGTTTGTGGACACACGAGGACTTTAGCGACCCGTGAGAACAAGCCCACCGGAACCGGTGCTACTCTTGGTCATTGTCAGAGTGGGCAGGAGCAGCCGCTGAGATACTTGAAGGGACATGGGGGCTAGCTCCTGGGCATCTGGGGGCCTGGCACTGTGGAGGTGTCATAAACATTTCAGAAGGGATTAAAGATAATTTTGTAGCATTAACTCTAGGCGAATGTGACTTTATCTGAACCAGTTCCAGCCAGAACTCCTGTGATACATGATTAGCCTAAGATTTTCTGAAGTTCAAATGTTCAGAGTCATTTTATTTATTTATTTTTCTAAAAAGAAGTATTGATCATTTGGGATTATTTGAAAATAATATTATTTTCACTTGTTACAAAATTAAGCTTACCTGTATGATGAATCCCTTAAGGAAACATGTATTAAGTTAATTATGTCCTGCAGCATCCAAAGTCCTGCAGCTCTGCCCTTTCTGTGGAGTCGTTTCACTTGGACTAGAGGGACTCTGAGTTGTTGGATGGTCCCAGGAAACATTGTGAAGGATTGTCGTAAAGAAACCAAATCAGGTCTTAGTCTAAAGCTTTCCATAAGTGGGTTTAAAGGCATAGCCCCATCGTTTGCTTCCTCCATATGGATTTTTATGTGGTTAGTAACACAATTCTATACATTTGTCTAAGTGTCTGTGATGTTTTCATGTTCGTATGGGTCGTAGATACACACTTGTGTTCCCGACAGACTTCCAGCGATTTGGCAGGGACTGAGAGGCCTAATTTACAGCAACTCCGAGCAGTCGAGTAAGGGGGGCAGACAGTGAGCTGGTGTGAGTGGTGGACCTTAGGGCTTTATGAACCACTCTGTCCTTGGAAAGCGGAGGCCGTAAGCACTCTCTTCCTCAGCGGGGTCCTGAAGTGGTTCACCCTCCTCTCATCTGTGTAGGAAGCAGTCTCTTCAGAGGCCGGATCTTCTTCCCGAGGAGTGCGTTCAGCTGTCCCTCACATGCATCCTGTGAAACACCAGTTAAAATTAGCCCAGGCCTGGGGTGTGGCCAACGTGGAGCCAAGTTTAAAACAGATCGGTTTGTGGACACACGAGGACTTTAGCGACCCGTGAGAACAAGCCCACCGGAACCGGTGCTACTCTTGGTCATTGTCAGAGTGGGCAGGAGCAGCCGCTGAGATACTTGAAGGGACATGGGGGCTAGCTCCTGGGCATCTGGGGGCCTGGCACTGTGGAGGTGTCATAAACATTTCAGAAGGGATTAAAGATAATTTTGTAGCATTAACTCTAGGCGAATGTGACTTTATCTGAACCAGTTCCAGCCAGAACTCCTGTGATACATGATTAGCCTAAGATTTTCTGAAGTTCAAATGTTCAGAGTCATTTTATTTATTTATTTTTCTAAAAAGAAGTATTGATCATTTGGGATTATTTGAAAATAATATTATTTTCACTTGTTACAAAAATTAAGCTTACCTGTATGATGAATCCCTTAAGGAAACATGTATTAAGTTAATTATGATTTCATGGTAAATAGGTTATTTTTAGACTTTTTTTTTATTGCCCCTTCTTCTAGTAACTGGCACTTCTTATGTCTGCCTTTTGAAAATAAAGTCCAGATTAAATGGATATAAACATAAGGCAGGTGAGATGGAAATTCATTTCTGTTTTTATAATTTGCTGCTGATAAGATTTAGAAGCATAAACACAACAGAGTTTCCATGACGCAGATGTATCATCAAGTTCTTACAATGTTCTTTGAGGTAACTAGGATTTTCATGTCATTTGGAGGCGGGCAGGCCAGTGACTCATTCATCCCTTCTTTCACTGGTTCATTCATTATGTAAACACATCCTGGATGCTCATTGGGCACAGGAGTCATCTGCATACGTCGGTGCCTGCCCACGTGGACTGCCTATGATAGGGAGACACCTCCATCACACCAGCCACAATCAAACACACACGTACATCCCAAGACCCCTGTGGATACCTGAAACTGACCCCTATATATACTCTGTTTTTTCCTATATGTATATACCTGTGGTCAGGTTTATCAGGCAGAGTAAGAGATTAACAGCAATAACTAATAATAACAGAACAATTATAACAGTAGACTGTAATAAAAATTATGTACATGTGATCTTTCTCTCAGAATACCTTAGTGTTCAAAATGAGTGCTTTCCCGTCTTGTCACACACTGGCCATGACTTTTGCAGTCTGAGGTGCAATAGCAAAACTAGCATCCATTTCTTTTGCCTCCTCACAATTTCCTGGATACAGGACTCATTCTTACCATAGATCTTAACAACCCCAGCATATGGTTCTTTTTTAAGTCTGGAGCTTTCACTTTTTCACTTAAAGGAAGCATTTGGCAGCTTTTCTTTGGCACATCCGAGTTGCCAGCATCGCTTTTCTTGCCCTTCAGGGCCTTTATTAAGTAAAATAAGGCTCACTGGAACACGAGTCCTGCCATATTATTGATCTGCTAACCAAGACAGCAATTGGGTGACTGATGGATGGATATGCTGGACAAAAGGTGGACGCCCACCTGGGCTGCCCAGAGCAGAAAGGTGTGCTGTCCCATCAGGCTACACATAACAGCATGCAACTTAAAACTTATTAGTTGTTCATTTCTGGAGGTTTCCATTTACTATTTTCAGACTGTGGTTGACTGAGGGTGACCAAAACCACAGACAATGAAGTTGTTGATAAGAGGGGACTATTGTGGAACATGACGTCTGTGATAAGGGCCTCCAAGGCCAGATGTGGTACTCTGAGGCTGAGGGGAAGGGCGTGCCCAGGGCTCATGGTGGGAATGGAGGATGGGGGCGTCTTTTGATCAAGGGCCATCCAAGGCCATGGAGTATTGGTGACATACGTTTTTTGGCAGGATTTCCAGGGGCCTGACTCATTCATCCCTTCTTTCACTGGTTCATTCATTATGTAAACACATCCTGGATGCTCATTGGGCACAGGAGTCATCTGCATACGTCGGTGCCTGCCCACGTGGACTGCCTATGATAGGGAGACACCTCCATCACACCAGCCACAATCAAACACACACGTACATCCCAAGACCCCTGTGGATACCTGAAACTGACCCCTATATATACTCTGTTTTTTCCTATATGTATATACCTGTGGTCAGGTTTATCAGGCAGAGTAAGAGATTAACAGCAATAACTAATAATAACAGAACAATTATAACAGTAGACTGTAATAAAAATTATGTACATGTGATCTTTCTCTCAGAATACCTTAGTGTTCAAAATGAGTGCTTTCCCGTCTTGTCACACACTGGCCATGACTTTTGCAGTCTGAGGTGCAATAGCAAAACTAGCATCCATTTCTTTTGCCTCCTCACAATTTCCTGGATACAGGACTCATTCTTACCATAGATCTTAACAACCCCAGCATATGGTTCTTTTTTAAGTCTGGAGCTTTCACTTTTTCACTTAAAGGAAGCATTTGGCAGCTTTTCTTTGGCACATCCGAGTTGCCAGCATCGCTTTTCTTGCCCTTCAGGGCCTTTATTAAGTAAAATAAGGCTCACTGGAACACGAGTCCTGCCATATTATTGATCTGCTAACCAAGACAGCAATTGGGTGACTGATGGATGGATATGCTGGACAAAAGGTGGACGCCCACCTGGGCTGCCCAGAGCAGAAAGGTGTGCTGTCCCATCAGGCTACACATAACAGCATGCAACTTAAAACTTATTAGTTGTTCATTTCTGGAGGTTTCCATTTACTATTTTCAGACTGTGGTTGACTGAGGGTGACCAAAACCACAGACAATGAAGTTGTTGATAAGAGGGGACTATTGTGGAACATGACGTCTGTGATAAGGGCCTCCAAGGCCAGATGTGGTACTCTGAGGCTGAGAGGGAGAGGGAAGGACGTGCCCAGGGCTCATGGTGGGAATGGAGGATAGGGGCAGGGCCAGTCGAGATCTTTGTGATCACAGCGTGAGCAGTGAGACGTCAGATGTGGGGTGTGCATGTGGGTGAGAGTGAGGCAGCAACATGGAGCATATTGTGTGAAGAATCACCCTGGTGCCCGCTGCAGAGATAGGAGGGCAGGCATATTAGGAAGCTCTTGAAGGAGCCACGGCAGAGCAGGTGGTCTTGGGCCAGGGGCAGCGCTACGCAGAGGGCAGGACAGCAAGTGGCCCAGACTCCGCTGGGCAGGCGAGCGAGCAGAAATCAAGGAAAGTGTGTGGGGTGCTGGCCTGCCTGGTGACTGCAGCCGTGCCTGGCCCTAAGCCGGGCCACGCCGGAGGAATCAGGCGGCCAGGATGATGAGTGTGAGCCTGACTTTGCAGGTAGTGAGTCTGAGGCTCCTCTAAGGCAAACAGGCATTTGGCATGTGGACCTTGAACTGGAGGGGTCTCCGAGCAAGGTCTGGCCTGGCAGCTTCTTTGGGAAGTCATTGGGGTGGAGGTGGCGCCTGAAAGCAGAAACCCAGTTACAGTACCGGGGCTGGGTTGCGGGATGAGGAGGCTGTGCTAGGGCTGGAGCCTGGCGACATACCGGTGGTTGGGGACCAGGTGGGGACCACCAGTCTGTCAAGGAGAATGAGTTGTCCAACACAGGAAAGAGAGGGGATGTGTGACCTGGGGGAGCAGGTCCTGGTGTGGTTCATCGAAGGTGCCCAAAGCCACAACTGAGGAAGGCAAAGAGGTCCGTCCACTGGGTCTTACCACAGGGAGGCCTTTGAGGAGGTGGCCTGAGAGCTGAGGCCGGGGTGTGGTTGGAGGGGAAGTGGATGGCGGGGAGGCAAGGACACAGAGAAGGGCGGCTGTGCCTCGGTCAGGAAGGGTGGCAGCCGGGGACGGGGGAGACGTTGAGTGTGGAGTTTGATTTTTGGCTGTGGCATGTGGAATTCCCTTACCAGGGGTCAAACCTGTACCCTCTGCAGTGGTGTCCTAACCACTGGACCACCAGAGAATTCCCCACGGAGTTTGTTTTCTCTAAAGCCTGGAGTCCAGGGCTGGTCCTGCTGAGAAGGAAGGGGGTCAGTGAAGGAGGAGAGGAAAGCCCCAGCCCCGGGGCATCTCCCAAGGACAGATGGAGGGCTTTGCCTCAGATAAGAGAAAGGACAGATGGTCCCTCAAAAGGGACAATGGTACTGACTATTGCCTGTTTTATGCCATAAGACGGCATTTACTAGGACCTTTCTGCATGTTTTCTCATTCCATCCTTAGCCCTGTGACTAGAAGCTGCCATGACCTGCTCCCAGAGGAGGTTGCTGAGTCCTGGGGAGGCTTCAGGACTGTGCCCATAGTTCCCCAGGAAGGACGTGACCTAGGGCAGGACATGACCCCGGGCCCTTCCTTTCAATGAGCCAACAGCCCTGGCGAGGAGCTGGGATGCAGTGGCAGCCTTGGGCTGGGTGTAATGGCAACTGTGCTGTGACGTTTTTACCCAGTAAAAGTTGGCAAGAGAAACAAATGCAAAAATTGACAAGAACTTGATGCTTTAGGGGATGGTTGCATTTATTTGAATGATTTTTTAAAAAAAGTTGACACTGGGTGGAGGTGGCGCCTGAAAGCAGAAACCCAGTACAGACGGGGCTGGGTTGCGGGATGAGGAGGCTGTGCTAGGGCTGGAGCCTGGCGACATACCGGTGGTTGGGGACCAGGTGGGGACCACCAGTCTGTCAAGGAGAATGAGTTGTCCAACACAGGAAAGAGAGGGGATGTGTGACCTGGGGGAGCAGGTCCTGGTGTGGTTCATCGAAGGTGCCCAAAGCCACAACTGAGGAAGGCAAAGAGGTCCGTCCACTGGGTCTTACCACAGGGAGGCCTTTGAGGAGGTGGCCTGAGAGCTGAGGCCGGGGTGTGGTTGGAGGGGAAGTGGATGGCGGGGAGGCAAGGACACAGAGAAGGGCGGCTGTGCCTCGGTCAGGAAGGGTGGCAGCCGGGGACGGGGGAGACGTTGAGTGTGGAGTTTGATTTTTGGCTGTGGCATGTGGAATTCCCTTACCAGGGGTCAAACCTGTACCCTCTGCAGTGGTGTCCTAACCACTGGACCACCAGAGAATTCCCCACGGAGTTTGTTTTCTCTAAAGCCTGGAGTCCAGGGCTGGTCCTGCTGAGAAGGAAGGGGGTCAGTGAAGGAGGAGAGGAAAGCCCCAGCCCGGGACATCTCCCAAGGACAGATGGAGGGATTTGCCTCAGATAAGAGAAAGGACAGATGGTCCCTCAAAAGGGACAATGGTACTGACTATTGCCTGTTTTATGCCATAAGACGGCATTTACTAGGACCTTTCTGCATGTTTTCTCATTCCATCCTTAGCCCTGTGACTAGAAGCTGCCATGACCTGCTCCCAGAGGAGGTTGCTGAGTCCTGGGGAGGCTTCAGGACTGTGCCCATAGTTCCCCAGGAAGGACGTGACCTAGGGCAGGACATGACCCCGGGCCCTTCCTTTCAATGAGCCAACAGCCCTGGCGAGGAGCTGGGATGCAGTGGCAGCCTTGGGCTGGGTGTAATGGCAACTGTGCTGTGACGTTTTTACCCAGTAAAAGTTGGCAAGAGAAACAAATGCAAAAATTGACAAGAACTTGATGCTTTAGGGGATGGTTGCATTTATTTGAATGATTAGTTCTCATCCTAGTAATATTAACCGGTATCAGGATGGGGAGGCGAGGCACTCTTACAGGAAAAGAGCAGTATCTGTGTATTGACTGACTTGACTGAGCTCTCCACTCATTATTGGTGTTAATTTATACTTAGTTAACTCTTGGTATTATGAAATGATGGCCATGCATTTATTATAAAATGGTACCAGTTGCTCTTTCTTGGAATGCACACATCAGCCCACTGGCTGCATTGAGCATTTGCCTACGTGACCCCTGTTTGGCCCCCTGGCCCCCTCGTGGTTTGTGTGTCGCCACTAACACCTGCTGCAGGTTAGAAGGCTGGAGGCACTCAGAGCTCAAGGCAGGGCCAGCTGGAGCTCCTCAGAGGCAGGGCTGTCTCTCCCTGCAGGTTATTCTCTCTCCTTTCCCTTGAAATGAGAGGAGACTTGGGAACTGGCCACTATGCGGGCAAGAGAACTGTGCTTCTCTTTGGTCCTGTTACCATGTCCTGAAGATAAAGAAGAAAAAAGAAGTCCCTGAGGAACTGCAGATGCTGTGTGAACCATGTTAGGCTGAGACTCCTGGAAGCTGTTCAAACTCCTCTTTGGAGAAACTTCTGTTTTCTCTTCCTTTCCTGTTCCTGCTCTAAAATCTGAAAGCTTGTCCAACAACCTCTATTGTCAAGACTTTGGGAAAACAGCAACTCTTACACATTGCTGTTGTGAATGCAAAATAGCCCAGTTCTCGTGGAAGAAACTTGGCGGCAGTATCTATGAAAGTTATGTAAATACAAGTAACCTTTGACCCACAAGTCCTACTTCTGGGAATTTATCATATGACACACCTGCACACAGACAATTGCAGCATTGTTTGTGATGGTAGTAACTGGGAACAGTCCATGTGTCCTTCAGTAGGAGACTGGTTAATAAACTAAGATACAAACACAGAACGAAGTATACTGTAGCTTAAAGAAGCACAAAGACACTCTTTTCTCTGTGTGGCTAAATCTCCAGGGTATTAACTGAAAAACACAAGGCTTTCCCTTTTGTAAAATTAAGGAGTGGAAAATAAGACTGTATCTTTGCTGTTGCTTGTATTTATATGGACTAACACCAGAAGGAAAACCAAGAAAGTGACTAATGTGAGGACCCCTGGGGGCAGATGGGGAACAAACCAGGTAGGGACAGGGTGGAAGTGACGCATTTTAATGTACATTTTAAAATTATTTTCGATTTTGTCTTGTGCTTATATGTGTATGCATGCTCAGTTGTGTCTGACTCTTTGCAACCCCATGGACTGTAGTCTACTAGCCTCCTCTGTCCATGGGATTTTCCGGACAAGAATACTGGAGTGGGGTGCCATTTACCCCTCCAGGGGATCTTCCCAACCCTGGGATGGAACCTGGGTCTCCTGGATCTCCTGCATTGCAGGCAGATTCTTTACTGGTAAGCCATTAGAGAAGCCTGCAACTTGTGCTTGTATTATGTATCAAAACTTAAAAAAAAGGGCTTCCTTGGTGGTATAGTGGGTAAAGAGTCTGCCCTGCAGTGCAAGGGGCACCGGTTCGATTCCTGGCCTGGGGAGATACCACATGCCACAGAGTAGCTGGACTGGCGTGTCCAATTATGAGCCAGCGCTCTGGAGCGCATGTGCCCGTAGCCGGTGCCCTGCAACGAGAGAGGCCACTGTGATGGGAGGCCCACACAGGCCAAAGAATAAAGATGGATGAAAATAAACAAATGAAAAGCCAATTAAAAAATGAGACCAAAATTAAAACAAAACAAAACCTACTGTGGTAGAGTACCTGCTCAGGTAGAGGGAGTCTGGAACTCTCTCTGCATTGATTTTGGATGACATTCCCTCTTGCAGAAAGATGGGAGTGACAGAGGCAAGTTCCTGCCCCTTGGCTAGATTTCCTTATTCTGTAAGGTACATGTCATTTGAGTGGTTGCCTCAGGACGCTTCTCAGAAATCACCTTGGCATTCCTTGCTGCCAGGAGCGTTTCTCCAATGATCCATACCTTTCTAACCTCACCTGCACCAGTGGAGGAGAAACGTGTGCATTTCTTAGTTTGTAGAAAGGGATAGTATTTCCAGATAGCATCTTTGTCTTCTTTAGGCTTCCTTCTCCTTATCATTCAACTCAAAAGATCTGCTGATCAGATATACTCCCAGGTTTCACAAGAACTTACTTTCTGATTGTTCTGTTTTGCTCTTAATTGAAGATTTAGGCCTTAGGTGTATGTGGTAAGAATTCAAAGGACCATATGGATGTGTCTCCTTAGTTATTTCCTTGACCCTTTTGGGGCACATGAATGGTGTTGACTTTTTCACTAATAACGATTGGTGAAAAAATCCTTTTTGAACGCTAGTTTGGAACATTGTATCTCTTGAGTTGATTCTAAGTACACACACTGTCTCTCTCTGTCTTTTATGTATTTATTTTTGCTGCCACCTCATGGCTTGGACTTTTACTCCCCCAACTAGGGACTGAACCTGGGCCCTGGAAGTGAAAATGCTGAGCCCTAACCACTGGACCACCAGGGAATTTCCTGATCCTAAGCTCTCTTGATGGATGAAATGTAATCACCAGGTTCATGGATCATGATGATTAAGTTTTCAAAATGCTGAGCCCTAACCAGCTGCAGTGCAAGGCACCGGTTCGATCCCTGGCCTGGGGAGATACCACATGCCACAGAGTAGCTGGACTGGCGTGTCCAATTATGAGCCAGCGCTCTGGAGCGCATGTGCCCGTAGCCGGTGCCCTGCAACGAGAGAGGCCACTGTGATGGGAGGCCCACACAGGCCAAAGAATAAAGATGGATGAAAATAAACAAATGAAAAGCCAATTAAAAAATGAGACCAAAATTAAAACAAAACAAAACCTACTGTGGTAGAGTACCTGCTCAGGTAGAGGGAGTCTGGAACTCTCTCTGCATTGATTTTGGATGACATTCCCTCTTGCAGAAAGATGGGAGTGACAGAGGCAAGTTCCTGCCCCTTGGCTAGATTTCCTTATTCTGTAAGGTACATGTCATTTGAGTGGTTGCCTCAGGACGCTTCTCAGAAATCACCTTGGCATTCCTTGCTGCCAGGAGCGTTTCTCCAATGATCCATACCTTTCTAACCTCACCTGCACCAGTGGAGGAGAAACGTGTGCATTTCTTAGTTTGTAGAAAGGGATAGTATTTCCAGATAGCATCTTTGTCTTCTTTAGGCTTCCTTCTCCTTATCATTCAACTCAAAAGATCTGCTGATCAGATATACTCCCAGGTTTCACAAGAACTTACTTTCTGATTGTTCTGTTTTGCTCTTAATTGAAGATTTAGGCCTTAGGTGTATGTGGTAAGAATTCAAAGGACCATATGGATGTGTCTCCTTAGTTATTTCCTTGACCCTTTTGGGGCACATGAATGGTGTTGACTTTTTCACTAATAACGATTGGTGAAAAAATCCTTTTTGAACGCTAGTTTGGAACATTGTATCTCTTGAGTTGATTCTAAGTACACACACTGTCTCTCTCTGTCTTTTATGTATTTATTTTTGCTGCCACCTCATGGCTTGCGGACTTTTACTCCCCCAACTAGGGACTGAACCTGGGCCCTGGAAGTGAAAATGCTGAGCCCTAACCACTGGACCACCAGGGAATTTCCTGATCCTAAGCTCTCTTGATGGATGAAATGTAATCACCAGGTTCATGGATCATGATGATTAAGTTTTCAAGCTATCAGCTGTTTAACTGTCTAATGCCTAGGGTTGCGAAGATAATATAAATTCAAACTAATGTAAATTCTAGCTGGGGCTCAGCAGCTTACGCTTTGAATTACAGCTCTACTGTTTGCCCTTTATAACCACCCTTTAACCATTCTGGTTGTAATCAGAGCAAGTCGCTTTGGTGGTAAGTCGAATAAGGGCTAGTTTGCATCTTAAATTCCTTCTGGCAGCTCAATCTTATGAGAGGTATATGAGCATGAGAACCATGCTGTGTGGTCCTGGAGGGATGCGGGCAGAGGCTTGGTAGTGATGAGAAGGGGATTTTGAGATTTTAAAAAAGAGCGGCTCCAAACTGCAACCCTGGACAGAGAGTCGACGGGTGGGCTGCCCTCTGTGGTTAGGGCTTTTGAGGGATCCCTTTGGGTTCTGCTGCTTCTCTCCAGAGAAACAGTACTGTGATCAACCAGGGTCCGCCGTGTTGCCACCCATGGGAGTGGGTATTACTAGTTTATTGGAAAAATGGCTCCTAGTCTTTCTTACTGTCCAGTCACTCAGTCATGTCCAACTCCTGGTGACTCCATGGACTGCAGCATGCCAGGCTTCCCTGTCCTTCACCCTCTCCTGGAGTTTGCTCAGATTCATGTCCATTGACTCAGTGATGCCATCCAACCGTGTCTTCCTCTGTCAGCCCCTTCTGCTCCTGCCCTCCATCTTTCCTAGCATCAGGGTCTTTTCCAGTGAGTTGCTTCTTCATGTCAGGTGGCCAAAACTTCAGCTTCATCATCAATCTTCCCACTGAATATTTAGGATGGATTTCCTTAAAGATTGATTGGTTTGATCTCCTGGCTGTCCAGGGGACTCTCAAGAGTGTTCTCCAGCACCAGACTGATTCCGTATTGACTCTTAAAGATGTCACCTGTAATAGTTGCTTTAGTAGCAGAATGCTTCACTTGTAGTGTTTTGGGGTGTTGTAGAGTGTTGTGGGTAGGGGAGTTAGGCCAAATATGTTTGAAATATATTTGTAGGAGAGAAATGTTTGCTTATTGATGATTAAGTTTTCAAGCTATCAGCTGTTTAACTGTCTAATGCCTAGGGTTGCGAAGATAATATAAATTCAAACTAATGTAAATTCTAGCTGGGGCTCAGCAGCTTACGCTTTGAATTACAGCTCTACTGTTTGCCCTTTATAACCACCCTTTAACCATTCTGGTTGTAATCAGAGCAAGTCGCTTTGGTGGTAAGTCGAATAAGGGCTAGTTTGCATCTTAAATTCCTTCTGGCAGCTCAATCTTATGAGAGGTATATGAGCACGAGAACCATGCTGTGTGGTCCTGGAGGGATGCGGGCAGAGGCTTGGTAGTGATGAGAAGGGGATTTTGAGATTTTAAAAAAGAGCGGCTCCAAACTGCAACCCTGGACAGAGAGTCGACGGGTGGGCTGCCCTCTGTGGTTAGGGCTTTTGAGGGATCCCTTTGGGTTCTGCTGCTTCTCCCAGAGAAACAGTACTGTGATCAACCAGGGTCCGCCGTGTTGCCACCCATGGGAGTGGGTATTACTAGTTTATTGGAAAAATGGCTCCTAGTCTTTCTTACTGTCCAGTCACTCAGTCATGTCCAACTCCTGGTGACTCCATGGACTGCAGCATGCCAGGCTTCCCTGTCCTTCACCCTCTCCTGGAGTTTGCTCAGATTCATGTCCATTGACTCAGTGATGCCATCCAACCGTGTCTTCCTCTGTCAGCCCCTTCTGCTCCTGCCCTCCATCTTTCCTAGCATCAGGGTCTTTTCCAGTGAGTTGCTTCTTCATGTCAGGTGGCCAAAACTTCAGCTTCATCATCAATCTTCCCACTGAATATTTAGGATGGATTTCCTTAAAGATTGATTGGTTTGATCTCCTGGCTGTCCAGGGGACTCTCAAGAGTGTTCTCCAGCACCAGACTGATTCCGTATTGACTCTTAAAGATGTCACCTGTAATAGTTGCTTTAGTAGCAGAATGCTTCACTTGTAGTGTTTTGGGGTGTTGTAGAGTGTTGTGGGTAGGGGAGTTAGGCCAAATATGTTTGAAATATATTTGTAGGAGAGAAATGTTTGCTTATTGAATCATTCTAAGGCTAAGAATACCCCTTCCTTGATTTTGATTTGATTTGCTTACTACTACCAGGGTGTGATTCTTACATGACCACAGTATTCTTTCACATATGTACTTCTACATGGCCTTTCTTTGTCCTTCAAGTGTAATATATCCTCAATGATAATATATATAAAATTATCCTCGGTGATCAGTGATAATACATAGAATGTGTGTGCAAATCATCTTTTCCTATTGACTTTCATTGTAAAATCTGAAAACTGTAGGATCTAAAACAAATCCCATTTATAACTCCTAATATTCACTTGAATCCCTGGTAAGTTAGCAGTAAAGAATTTGCCTGAGATGCAGGAGACCACCTGCAGTACAGGAGGTGGGGTTCGATCCATGGGTCAGGAGGATCCCCTGGGAAAGGAAATGGCTACCCACTTTAGTATTCTTGCCTGGGAAATCCCGTAGACGGAGGCACCTACAATCCATGGGGCCACCAGAGTTGGACACGACTAAACCGTTTAAACCACCATCAGTATTCACTTGTAGGGTCTGCTTGCCTTTTTCAGTGTTCAGAGTGTTTTAAAACCTTTTCCTTTGTAAGGAGAATTGGCTTGTTGGCCATTAGTCTATGTTTTGGTGTCTTCACTGCAAACATTTAGTTAATTGCTTTTATTCTTTTGCTCTCCTCATAGAACTTGATTTTTGGCAGCTACAGTGGCTACTCTAGGAATTACTGGAATTAAGAGCCAGAGTGAGATGCTGTTTAAGTTCCATTTAGGCTGAGTGGGTGTGCCCACACTCGTCAGCCCCTTCTGCTCCTGCCCTCCATCTTTCCTAGCATCAGGGTCTTTTCCAGTGAGTTGCTTCTTCATGTCAGGTGGCCAAAACTTCAGCTTCATCATCAATCTTCCCACTGAATATTTAGGATGGATTTCCTTAAAGATTGATTGGTTTGATCTCCTGGCTGTCCAGGGGACTCTCAAGAGTGTTCTCCAGCACCAGACTGATTCCGTATTGACTCTTAAAGATGTCACCTGTAATAGTTGCTTTAGTAGCAGAATGCTTCACTTGTAGTGTTTTGGGGTGTTGTAGAGTGTTGTGGGTAGGGGAGTTAGGCCAAATATGTTTGAAATATATTTGTAGGAGAGAAATGTTTGCTTATTGAATCATTCTAAGGCTAAGAATACCCCTTCCTTGATTTTGATTTGATTTGCTTACTACTACCAGGGTGTGATTCTTACATGACCACAGTATTCTTTCACATATGTACTTCTACATGGCCTTTCTTTGTCCTTCAAGTGTAATATATCCTCAATGATAATATATATAAAATTATCCTCGGTGATCAGTGATAATACATAGAATGTGTGTGCAAATCATCTTTTCCTATTGACTTTCATTGTAAAATCTGAAAACTGTAGGATCTAAAACAAATCCCATTTATAACTCCTAATATTCACTTGAATCCCTGGTAAGTTAGCAGTAAAGAATTTGCCTGAGATGCAGGAGACCACCTGCAGTACAGGAGGTGGGGTTCGATCCATGGGTCAGGAGGATCCCCTGGAAAAGGAAATGGCTACCCACTTTAGTATTCTTGCCTGGGAAATCCCGTAGACGGAGGCACCTACAATCCATGGGGCCACCAGAGTTGGACACGACTAAACCGTTTAAACCACCATCAGTATTCACTTGTAGGGTCTGCTTGCCTTTTTCAGTGTTCAGAGTGTTTTAAAACCTTTTCCTTTGTAAGGAGAATTGGCTTGTTGGCCATTAGTCTATGTTTTGGTGTCTTCACTGCAAACATTTAGTTAATTGCTTTTATTCTTTTGCTCTCCTCATAGAACTTGATTTTTGGCAGCTACAGTGGCTACTCTAGGAATTACTGGAATTAAGAGCCAGAGTGAGATGCTGTTTAAGTTCCATTTAGGCTGAGTGGGTGTGCCCACACTTCCATGTGGGGTGTCTCTAGGCTCCGTGCTGCCAGGTCGGACTTGGGAGAAGGCCCTTTGGGTGCATCTCTTTTCTTTCAATGAGATCCCGAAGGGGCAGTGGTGAAGTTCTTCCTGAAAGTGAAAATCGCTCAGTCATGTCCGACTTTTTGCAACCCATGGACAAGCCATGAAATTCTCCAGGCAAGAATCCTGGAGTGGGTAGCCTGTCTCTTCTCTTGGAGATCTTCCTAATCCAGGAATTGAACCAGGGTCTCCTGCATTGCAGGCAGATTCTTTATCAACTGAGCCACGGGGGCAGCCCTTAATTATTCAACAAGTGCTTGTTGTTCGTTCCTGGAGGTTACGATTGCTTCTTTTTTCTCCAGTTGCTGGGTTTAGGTAGGATACATGTTGAAGCAGCATAATTTAATAGGTTATTGAGCACTTCTCTGAAACTCTTCATCTGTAAGATGGAATAATGCCACCTTCCCACTTGCTCAGATACCCCAGGTCAACATGCTGGGAGCTAATAGTCTAAAGGTTGATCTCAGTTGCTCTAATTTCATTCTGAGTCTGCTTTGCACCTGGCAAGAGAGATGGATGCTCTACTTTGTGATGCGCTCCTCCTTGGGACACCCTTCTTGTTATTCATGCTTTAGAAACTATACTAGTATTCACCAAGAACTACAAAGAAGTCATCTTATTATATAAATACTTCCAATTTACCTATTTTTAAAATTTAGGGTTTTTTTTTTTTTTAACTTATATATAACCAAGGGGAAATGCTGTCTTTTCAAATGTGGAGGTAAGAGTTCAAACTATTTGTCAAAAATCTGTATTTCTGTTTGTTCTTGGTGACATGGAGTGATTTGGGTCACTGTGACATTCAATAAGGTGTGGTTAGAAAATACATCTAGCAGGTAATCTGAGAGCTGGATAACTAGTAACACAGCTGAGAAATTTCATCAGGACTCACTGATTAATTTCTTAAGCACCTCTTGTCCAGTTTGCCTTTAATTTTCATTTTTCTAAGTTTTCATTAGCAACTGTGGCCTCACTCATTATTTAATAATGAATGGCTACAAATTGTTTGTGTGTTTTCATAATTATAATGTGATAGCAATCATCTACCGGAAGAGCTGACACTGTAATGACATAAAGTCAGTAACAATTATGCCTAACAGGAAAATTAATTATGTAACCCTATCATCCCCCACTTTGCCTAGGAGACTAGACTTGGCTGTGACTAGGCTGGCCCAGGCAGGGGACAGCATAGGCCACACTTCTGATGTCCCTGGATTACCTCGTCCACCATCATGTTCACTCCGTCACCTGGGAGAATCATTTGATTTAGATTTTTTAAATAAATATTTTCAGGCCTTTGCTTTTCTGCTTAAAAAGTGAGAGAGACAGAGAAAGAAGGAGAGAGAGAAATACCTGCTTCTGCTTGGTTTATTCTTCCCATTGTTTAGTGCATAAAGGTCTTTGCTGGATTTTTATCCAATAGTGGCCATCCTTTCTTTTCATCTTTCCTTACCTGTGAGAGTGACTTAACTGTAACATCTGACCTAAGGCGCCCCTTCCTCCAGCACACAGAGCAGCTGCAAGTCCAAGATGTAGGCTGGGACTGGACAGGCAGAGGGGTCCTCAGGTGAATCTGGAGCACCCAGCCCTGCTTCTCTTGGGGTTCCAAGCTGGCCGGTCCTGCAGCCCGCACTGTCCTTTGAGGTGCTGTGGGCCTCAGACAAGGTGGATGATCTCCCAGGTCAGGTACACGTAGTCTGAGAGGAACCCTCACATTTGCCTCGTCCAGCCTCACATCTTCCAGTTGTAACAGCCACGATTTGTAGGGTTCCCTGGTGGTCCAGTGGGTAAAGAGTCTGCCTTGCAGTGCAAGGGGCACCGGTTCAATCCTTGGCCCCAGAAGATCCCATGTGCGGCAGAGCGGCTGGACTGATGTGTCCAATTACACGCCAGCACTCTGGAGCACATGCACCCAGAGCTGGTGCTCTGCTACAGGAGAGGCCACTGCAATGGGAGGCCCACACAGGCCAAAGAATAAAGACGGATGAAAATAAATAAATAAAAATAGCAATAAAAGAGGCCAAAATTATAAAAACAACAACACGATTCCACCATGGGTCGAGATGGAACCACAACCCTTGTCTTCTGAGGCTAGGATGATATTCTTTCTATCACACCTTAGTCCTACTTTGTTCTGTTTCTAAAAACAGCTTAAAACTACTCGGTCTCTAGGGATAAGTTAGTCTGTAAGCTGAAGAATTTAGAAAAACTTGAGAAGAGTCAAGCCTCCTAAGTTCTTCCCTGATAGCAGTCTGATCCATTTCCCTCTAGGTTTTTAAAGCATATTTTACCATAGTTGAGCCGCTTCTAGTAGCTGTGTATATCCTGGAATTTCAAAGTTTATTATTGTCATGAAGTTATTCTAAGCCCTATTTTTAATGGCAATGTAGCATTCTGTGAGATGAAGGTGTCAGAGTGTACTTAACTACTCCCCAGTGTTGGCGTTTGCACTGGTCCAGTTTTTCACAATTTTCCGTGAGGCTGCTGTGAGCACTGCCATACCTAAATCCTCGTCCTTTACTTGACACACACTCCTTAGGATGCATCCTCTGAAATTGGATTTCTGAGGAAAGGTGTGAACTTAAGGCTCTCTCCTGGTTGCTTCCCAGATGGCCTATGCCAGTTAACACTCTGCTTGGGCTTCTAAATCCCGAGTGTGAGACGGTCACGATTGTTTTCTGAGGAGTACCTACCCCACAAATAAGAAAACCACGAGAAGACAGACTAGCACCATTGTTTTGGATGTGTGCTGCCACTCGGATGGACTCGTCCTACCCCTCTCCCTCCAGCCTGAGTCCCTCTCACTCTCGACGATCGGCATCCACAATATGCCCTCTTTACTGTTGGTATTACACATCTGTTTTGTCAGTCTCTGTCCATGTTTGTTCACATGGCAATCAGAGCCTCAGGCTGTGTCCTTCTGGGGTCTTCCCTGCCCATTTGTGTACAGTTTCAGTTCTTAGTGGACTGAGTCAAGGTGAGCCCAGGCCCATTAGGACAGCTCCCCGCGCCCTGGCCTCGTCACTGGCTCCTCCACGTCTCCCACCCCAGGTGTTAGTCAGCGACAGAGTTAGAGCTTTCAACTAAACATTCACTTGCAGACTTTTTTGTTTTTCTTTTTTTAAACTGAAGTACAGGTGATTTGTTTTTATCTTTTTGCATTTGTGGACTTGAGACATTCATGATATTTTCTGAACCCCAAACCAGGTCATTTTGTATAAAATTAGGACACGTAACTGTGAAAACTCAGGGGATGAGTTAGCCGTCTTAGCCAATGGGCTCTGCTGTCTGTGGAACTGTCTTGCTTTAAATCCATTTTTAAGGAATGAATTGTTTATCAGTGAAACCATACTTAAATCTTATCCCATAAATATATTTACACATGAATAATATAGCTCAAACTAGTGATTATATATAATTAAATTTACTTTGAGTTATCCTAAATGATACATAATTGGATTTTAATTAAAATGTATTATTTCAATCAATAGCAAACTTTGCAGTTATTGATTACTCCAGTGTTGGCGTTTGCACTGGTCCAGTTTTCACAATTTTCCGTGAGGCTGCTGTGAGCACTGCCATACCTAAATCCTCGTCCTTTACTTGACACACACTCCTTAGGATGCATCCTCTGAAATTGGATTTCTGAGGAAAGGTGTGAACTTAAGGCTCTCTCCTGGTTGCTTCCCAGATGGCCTATGCCAGTTAACACTCTGCTTGGGCTTCTAAATCCCGAGTGTGAGACGGTCACGATTGTTTTCTGAGGAGTACCTACCCCACAAATAAGAAAACCACGAGAAGACAGACTAGCACCATTGTTTTGGATGTGTGCTGCCACTCGGATGGACTCGTCCTACCCCTCTCCCTCCAGCCTGAGTCCCTCTCACTCTCGACGATCGGCATCCACAATATGCCCTCTTTACTGTTGGTATTACACATCTGTTTTGTCAGTCTCTGTCCATGTTTGTTCACATGGCAATCAGAGCCTCAGGCTGTGTCCTTCTGGGGTCTTCCCTGCCCATTTGTGTACAGTTTCAGTTCTTAGTGGACTGAGTCAAGGTGAGCCCAGGCCCATTAGGACAGCTCCCCGCGCCCTGGCCTCGTCACTGGCTCCTCCACGTCTCCCACCCCAGGTGTTAGTCAGCGACAGAGTTAGAGCTTTCAACTAAACATTCACTTGCAGACTTTTTTGTTTTTCTTTTTTTAAACTGAAGTACAGGTGATTTGTTTTTATCTTTTTGCATTTGTGGACTTGAGACATTCATGATATTTTCTGAACCCCAAACCAGGTCATTTTGTATAAAATTAGGACACGTAACTGTGAAAACTCAGGGGATGAGTTAGCCGTCTTAGCCAATGGGCTCTGCTGTCTGTGGAACTGTCTTGCTTTAAATCCATTTTTAAGGAATGAATTGTTTATCAGTGAAACCATACTTAAATCTTATCCCATAAATATATTTACACATGAATAATATAGCTCAAACTAGTGATTATATATAATTAAATTTACTTTGAGTTATCCTAAATGATACATAATTGGATTTTAATTAAAATGTATTATTTCAATCAATAGCAAACTTTCAAAAAGAAAAACCTATGATCATAATAAATAAAACAGTTCCTCAGATGAGTTGAGGGACTGAATATGTTTGGGACTGGAAAATTGGATACATTTTGATGTAAATTCCTAGAGGAATGTAGAGTTTCTTTTTCCAAGTATGTTTATAAAGTTAATAGTTAATTTTACATAAAAAGTAGATTTTGAATCATTTCATTTAGTTTTTCACTTATCATCTGGGAGGGGATTGTGAGGAATTCCCTGTTAGTGAAACCATGGTGAATTATGTTTCTTACAGATGGTTTTTGTTCCTTTTTGTGATATTGTTTGGATCATGAAACAAGTATCTTGGAAAATGTGAGATGCAAAAATTTGAGTTGGGGGATCTCTGCATGCCATTTCTTCTGTAATAGAGAAAGAATACTTTAGGCTAAGCGGAGATGTTTCTTTCCTTTGCCCTTGGCTGTGACTTTGTTGCAAGGAGCTTGTGAGTCTTTCTTCTTCAGGACAGGGTCTGCTTCTTGACACTGCAGTGTGCCCCACCCTCTTGGCTCGGCTCCTTTTCCAGGGAAGCCCAGTTTTTCTTTTCTGGAAGAACTTAAACATATTTTAACACTCAGGTAGCCTCCCTTCCCTGTTGCTACTTTTTGCTTCTCCATATTTTGTTCTTGAATACTGTCTTACAAAATATGGGACTGATATCAAGATGGGGAAGGGACCAGGTCTCAGCATTGCCCTTTCCCTTTCCTGCTTTTCATGGTCCCTGATTAATCCGGTTGGAAACAGTAGCGGTGGTTTCTTCCTGAGGTTTTCCTTCTGCATCCCACTTGGGATTTGGATGCAGAGGGTTCTACCCGCGCTTCCTTTGTCCTCTTCGCGCTTCCTTTGTCCTCTTCTTATTATCCGGAAGCGTCTGAAGTGACCTGGCTGCTGTCCTGCAGTCTCCCTGTGAACGTTGGAGAGAAGCTGCTGCTTTTTAAATAGCAGTGAAGTTCAAGGCTGCTGGTGTGGTCATGATCCACTTCCCGGGTCACTGAGGACTGCCAACATTTTCGGGTCACTTTTGACTCACTTTAACTGGCAGTGGTGGTAACACTGAAAGGACATCTGAACAAAACCCTGGCTATACTTGGAAGCAGCAAAAGCGGGGGATTTAGGTACAGCCAGGCAGCCCTTGGAAACCCACAGGGAGGATTATATAGTTGCTCATTTCTGTCTTGGTTTTTGAGAGGAACGAGCTAATTGAAGGAATGAGCTAATAAAAAGACACTAGTGGGGCTTCCCCTGGTGGTCCAGTGGGTAAGGACACCGCCTTGCAGTGCAAGGGGCGCCGGTTCGATCCCTGGCCTGGGAAGATCCCATGCACTGCGGAGTGACTGGACTGATGTGTCCAATTACCGAGTCAGAGCTCTGGGGCGCATGCGCCCAGAGCTGGCGCTCTGCAACGACAGAGGCCACCACACGTGATGGGAGGCCCAGACGTGCCAAGGAACAAAGACGGATGAAAATAGATAGACGAAAAGACCAATGGAAGTGGCCCGCCTGCCCCCCTCCCTCCCCACCCCACCCCCCAAAAAGATTAAAAAAAGACACTAGTGATGATGAGTTTTTGCAGGTCAGAGTAGACACCTGACTCTCTTAACAAATCAAAGAGAGATGAGAGAAATTGCAGGGCTTCACAGATGGTAAATTTGCTGCCGATGCAGGAGTTGCAGGTTCCATCCCTGGGTTGGAAAGATCCCCTGGAGAAGGAAATGGAAACCCACTAGAGAATTCCATGAACAGAGGAGCTTGGCAGGCTACGGTTCATGAAGTCGCAAAAGAGACATGACTAAGCATGTACACACCCCCATTTTACAGATGAGGAAACAGGCTCTGGGAGGCTAAGGAACTTGCTAATACGTAAAGTCAGAATTCAGACATAGAGGTGAATCTGAGGCCCCCTGCTATAAGATACTCCCTTCCTAACTTGCCAAGAAATGAAAATATGCAGAGAATCTCTTTTCCAAATTGTGTGTGTCTGAAACGTGCTTTGTGTCATCAAAACAAAATTTTTGGGGGGGTAGGGGAAGATACCTTTAAAGGTTTCTTTAAAAGAATAAAGATAATTAGAAAGTGGTACACATGAAAGGTAAAATATGTGTGTGTGTATATATATATGTGTATACACATATATATAAATAAATAAATATGTGTATATATATATATATATATATATATATATAAAACACATCTCCGGTGTGTTCTTTCTCTGGGTATATGAAAATATGCACATTTGCATAGTATAATTTGGGGTTTTCATAAAAATGAGATCATCTATTAATGTAAAGAATATTATAAAAATAGTATTTCTGTAGTGTTTTTGTAGATTTTTCTTAAAATATGGATGTCACTTTAGGTCAGTTGCATTTACTGAAATGAGTTAAAATCATCACAGTTGCCAATATGCATGTACTATAATGTAGTCAGCTATCTTGTGCTGGTGGACATGTTGCTTCTTGCTTGTTTTTGCCCCATGTTTTGTTTTGCTACTGAAACAGAATTACAATGAATTCATTCCTGTGTATATCCTTGTTTGCTGGTACTTTTGTTTCTGTGGGAAAGGGCATTGCTACCTTGCTCATGATTTCAGTAAAAATAGTTCAGTGTTTTAAGTATTGAATATGCCTTTATTAAATTTTGATAAATGTAATTGATCAGATTTAAGTAGTATGTATCCATTCTTTTTTTTTTAAGTTTTTATTGAAAGAAGTTGATGCATTTTATTAAATGCCTTTTTGGCATGATATAATTATAAGCTTTTGCCTTTATTTTGTAGTGTAATAAATTACATTGATTAGATTTCCCAGTATTGAATCATCTTTGCATTCCTGGAATAAACCCTGATTTGTTATGGTGTGGTATTTCTTTCATGTGTTCTGAAATTTGATTCGCTAATACCTCATTCAATTAACTGCAATCTTAAAGGAATTTGGAGTGGAAACCCACTAGAGAATCTGAGGCCCCTGCTATAAGATACTCCCTTCCTAACTTGCCAAGAAATTTGAAAATTTTTTCCCCCCAAGAAAAAATTCTCTTTTCCAAATTGTGTGTGTCTGAAACGTGCTTTGTGTCATCAAAACAAAATGTTTGGGGGGGTAGGGGAAGATACCTTTAAAGGTTTCTTTAAAAGAATAAAGATAATTAGAAAGTGGTACACATGAAAGGTAAAATATGTGTGTGTGTATATATATATATGTGTATACACATATATATAAATAAATAAATATGTGTATATATATATATATATATATATATAAAACACATCTCCGGTGTGTTCTTTCTCTGGGTATATGAAAATATGCACATTTGCATAGTATAATTTGGGGTTTTCATAAAAATGAGATCATCTATTAATGTAAAGAATATTATAAAAATAGTATTTCTGTAGTGTTTTTGTAGATTTTTCTTAAAATATGGATGTCACTTTAGGTCAGTTGCATTTACTGAAATGAGTTAAAATCATCACAGTTGCCAATATGCATGTACTATAATGTAGTCAGCTATCTTGTGCTGGTGGACATGTTGCTTCTTGCTTGTTTTGCCCCATGTTTTGTTTTGCTACTGAAACAGAATTACAATGAATTCATTCCTGTGTATATCCTTGTTTGCTGGTACTTTTGTTTCTGTGGGAAAGGGCATTGCTACCTTGCTCATGATTTCAGTAAAAATAGTTCAGTGTTTTAAGTATTGAATATGCCTTTATTAAATTTTGATAAATGTAATTGATCAGATTTAAGTAGTATGTATCCATTCTTTTTTTTTTAAGTTTTTATTGAAAGAAGTTGATGCATTTTATTAAATGCCTTTTTGGCATGATATAATTATAAGCTTTTGCCTTTATTTTGTAGTGTAATAAATTACATTGATTAGATTTCCCAGTATTGAATCATCTTTGCATTCCTGGAATAAACCCTGATTTGTTATGGTGTGGTATTTCTTTCATGTGTTCTGAAATTTGATTCGCTAATACCTCATTCAATTAACTGCAATCTTAAGATGGGAGTGGAATTTCTTTTTATTTGCAGTGTATCAGGTACTGATGTTAAAATTTTGTTCTTAAAATGATTTAAGAAGAATCTCCTTTTCTAAAGTCTGAAAGCATTTGCATCATAGAGGAAATACCTAATTTTAAAATATTATGGGGCTTCCCTGGTGGTCCAGTGGGTAAGGACACCGCCTTGCAGGGCAAGGCGCTGGTTCGATCCTGGCCTGGGAAGATCCCACGTGCCCTGGAGTGGCTGGACTGATGTGTCCAATTACCGAGCTGGAGCTCTGGGGCACATGCACTCAGAGCTGGTGCTCTGTGACAACAGAGGCTGCCGTGATGGGAGGCCCACACTGGCTGAAGAACAAAGATGGATGAAAATGGACAAATGAAAGACCAATAGAAGTGGCCCGCCTGCTTCTCTCCCTCCCACCCACCACCCCCCTCAAATAAATAAATCAATAAATCTTTAAATAAATAAATAAATAAATAAAATATTATGGAAAAATCAACTTGAAAACCATGTGGGCTTGGTATCTCCCCAACCCAGCCCAAATCTTTTAAAGCACGTTCTTTAATTTTTCAGAAGATATTGCAGTTATTCTGTTTATCTCTTTACCTTTTTCTCTGGAGTTTTGATATTTCCTACCTGTTAGGAGATTAGTTTGCCTAAATTTAAGTTTGTTGCACAGAGCTGTACATAACCATTCCTCCTTACATATTTTTGCTTTTGGATTTTTCCCCCCTTAATCAAGCTTGCTGAGAACTTCCCTTTTTGGTTAAGTATTGAATATGCCTTTATTAAATTTTGATAAATGTAATTGATCAGATTTAAGTAGTATGTATCCATTCTTTTTTTTTTAAGTTTTTATTGAAAGAAGTTGATGCATTTTATTAAATGCCTTTTTGGCATGATATAATTATAAGCTTTTGCCTTTATTTTGTAGTGTAATAAATTACATTGATTAGATTTCCCAGTATTGAATCATCTTTGCATTCCTGGAATAAACCCTGATTTGTTATGGTGTGGTATTTCTTTCATGTGTTCTGAAATTTGATTCGCTAATACCTCATTCAATTAACTGCAATCTTAAGATGGGAGTGGAATTTCTTTTTATTTGCAGTGTATCAGGTACTGATGTTAAAATTTTGTTCTTAAAATGATTTAAGAAGAATCTCCTTTTCTAAAGTCTGAAAGCATTTGCATCATAGAGGAAATACCTAATTTTAAAATATTATGGGGCTTCCCTGGTGGTCCAGTGGGTAAGGACACCGCCTTGCAGGGCAAGGGGCGCTGGTTCGATCCCTGGCCTGGGAAGATCCCACGTGCCGCGGAGTGGCTGGACTGATGTGTCCAATTACCGAGCTGGAGCTCTGGGGCACATGCACTCAGAGCTGGTGCTCTGTGACAACAGAGGCTGCCGTGATGGGAGGCCCACACTGGCTGAAGAACAAAGATGGATGAAAATGGACAAATGAAAGACCAATAGAAGTGGCCCGCCTGCTTCTCTCCCTCCCCACCCCACCACCCCCCTCAAATAAATAAATCAATAAATCTTTAAATAAATAAATAAATAAATAAAATATTATGGAAAAATCAACTTGAAAACCATGTGGGCTTGGTATCTCCCCAACCCAGCCCAAATCTTTTAAAGCACGTTCTTTAATTTTTCAGAAGATATTGCAGTTATTCTGTTTATCTCTTTACCTTTTTCTCTGGAGTTTTGATATTTCCTACCTGTTAGGAGATTAGTTTGCCTAAATTTAAGTTTGTTGCACAGAGCTGTACATAACCATTCCTCCTTACATATTTTTGCTTTTGGATTTTTCCCCCCTTAATCAAGCTTGCTGAGAACTTCCCTTGGTTAAGATAGTGAAGAATCCACCTGCAGTTTCAGGGGACCAGGGTTCAATCCCAGGGGTGGAGAAGGTCATGGCTACTCACTCCGTTATTCTTGCTTGGGAAATCCCATAGATAGAAGAGCCTGGTGGGCTACAGTCCATGGGGTTGCCAAGTGTCAGACACATTTTTTCCCCTGAATCAAATTTGTTAAAGGTTTATATATTTTATTCTCTTTCAAGACCTAGGTATATTAAGTTTATGTTGAATATTTTTAATTTAATTTAATAATATATTTTTTTAATTTAACATTTTTTATTATTATTTATCCTTTTTTGGGGGGTGGGGAGGGAGGGGGATGGGCGGGCCACTTCTATTGGTCTTTCATTTGTCCATTTTCATCCGTCTTTGTTCTTTGAGTCCTGTGGGCCTCCTATCGCGGTGGCCTCTGTTGTCGCAGAGCACCGGCTCTGGGTGCATGCGCCCCAGAGCTCTGACTCAGTGATTGGACACATCAGTCCAGTCGCTCTGCAGCACGTGGGATCTTCCCAGGCCAGGGATCGAACCGGTGCCCCTTACACTGCAAGGTGGTGTCCTTACCCACTGGACCACCAGGGGAAGCCCTGTATGTAATCTTTACTAATTCACTTTTACTATCCTTTCTGACCTAAGTTTTTTAACTTGAATGCCTGTCTCATTTTACTTTTAGTCTTCTTAAAATAATGACATTTAAGGTTATAAATGTTCTTTAAGAATAGCTTTGGAGAGCTTCCCTGGTGGTCCAGTGGGTAAGGACACCGCCATACAGTGCAAGGGGTGCCAGTTCGATTCCTGTCCTGGGAAGATCCCACGTGCCACGTAGCGGCTGGACCAATGTGTCCAACTACCGAGCCAGCACTCTGGAGCACATGGGCCTAGAGCTGGTGCTCTGCAACGAGAGAGGCCACTGTGATGGGAGGCCCATACAGGCCAAAGAACAAAGATGGATGAAAACAAATGAATGAAAGACCAATAGAAGTGGCCAAAAAAAAAAGAGAAATACTTTGGAATTAATTTGGGCTAATTTCCTTCTAAAAACAACTGCATATACTATATTTAAAAAATAAAAACAAAGTAATCACAAATAGAATCTCAAAACAAAACAAAAGAATAACTTTAATTGTGTACCGTTGGTTTTAGAGCTCTATCTGCTTTTTGTTATTTTCTAGATGGTTCATAATTAAAATATTTACTTACCTTTTGATCCTGAGATTACTTAGAATCATGTCATTAAATTTTCTTTTGATGTTTTGTTACCATCTCTGAATATAGCTCTGAAGTCCCTACGTTAGGAGATTAAGTTCACTTGTGTCCAAGCACATGACCCATTTTTAATTGTTCATAGATGTAAAAAAATTACATCCTTGGTAAAATGCACAGCTTTCATTTCTATATTTAGTAACTCAGACTTACTGATTACATTATATTCGAGCCTCCAAATCTGTGTTTTTTTTCACTCTCAAGTTGAGAGATATGTTAAAGTGTCTTTTATAATTTTTAAGCTCTCATATTTCTAAGTGCTTTTGCTTAATGAATTCACCTGCCATTTTGTTTGATGCATAAAGATATCTAATTCTTTTTTTGCCCCAGATTCCTTATTTATTTTTATGTAATATCTTGCTTTCTCAAGTTGATACTTATGGCCTTGAATTCTTCTTTATTTGCTTTTTATGTTTCCATCCTCGCTTTTCTTTGATTTGTATTTCCTTGTTACACCTTTGTTCAGCTCTTCAGTTTTGAACTCTTTATCACTTAGTTTTGGGCAAATTCCATGTTTTGTTGTTGTTTTAAATAGAGCCAGATTTTTGCAATCCAAAGTGATAGTTTTGTCCTTGGACAGGAGAATTCTGCCTTGTCTATTGTGATAACTGACCCATTTTGCTTTATCACTTTCATCTTGCTGAGCGGTTGCCCCTTAGTTTACTTTGTTTTGTTTTTCTCAGTTCTTGTGTTAGTTTAACACAACTTTTAAATTTACAAAGGAATTGCTGTTTTCAGTCCTGCCAGAGCCAGGCAGTGAAAAGTGAAACTTTGCCCTAGCAGCATGAAGTCACTGATCGTCCACCAGGATGTGCAGGTGCTGAGCTCCTGTGGCCCCGAAACCGCACCGCCTGGGTGTGTCCTCCACATCTCTTACCCTTTGTTCTTAGTCTTTGCTTCTTAATGTCTATGTTTCTTCTGTTTAATCTTCCGGAACATTAATTTGATCCTCCAGAGCAATAGATATTTTCTCTTCATTTTTTAAAAATTTATTTTATTGTTGTAAGAAACACTTGAGGTGAGATTTACCCTTTTACAGATTGAAGTATACAGTACAGTATTGTGACTGTAGGTACAGTGTTTTAAAACAGGTCTTTAGAGTTTAGTCACATTGTTTAACTGAGATTTTATGCCTTTCCTGTTAAGCTTTTTTCGTTGGTTTTTTTTTTTAATTAATTAATTAATTAATTTATTTTGGGCGGGGGTCGGGTTGGGGAGGGAGGGGAGCGGGCGGGCCACTGCTATTGGTCTTTCATTTCTCTATTTTCTTTTCTTTCTTTTTTTTTTTTTAAAGATTTATTTATTTATTTATTTTGGGGGGGGGGATTGGGTTGGGGAGGGAGGGGAGCGGGCGGGCCACTTCTATTGGTCTTTCATTTCTCTATTTTCATCCATCTTTGTTCTTTGGCTCCTGTGGGCTTCCCATTGCGGTGGCATCTGTTGTCGCAGAGCACCGGCTCTGGGCGCATGCGCTCCAGAGCTCCGGTTCAGTGATTGGACACATCAGTCCAGCCGCTCCGCGGCACGTGGGATTTTCCCAGGCCAGGGATCGAACCGGCACCCCTTGTACTGCATGGCGGTGTCCTTACCCACTGGACCACCAGGGGAAGCCCTGTTTTGTTTTGTTTTGTTTTGTTTTTTTAATTAGAAAGTCTTTAAGCTACAATTGCATCTCTCTGCATGTTCTCATCACTTTTTCATTTGACTTTTCCTTTGCTTCATTAGTTTTACTTAAGCAGGTGGCACAGTTCCGCTTGGCCACCCTCCCTCCGCCCCTTGTCCCACCCACTGCTTCTAGCTGCCCTCAGCAGCCGCACAGGTCCCAGATGGGTCACGCAGCTGGTGGCCAAATAGGAAGTGAGCGAACAGGTAGCCTATGCCGTATTCTCTGTCCCCGGTGTCCCTGGCCACAAGGCTTCCCTTGGGTTTCAGTGAGTCCCAGAGCCCTTTTCTCTTCCCGTGGACCCTCAGAGACACTGACCATGAAGAATCACAGCTGTTCTCTCTTCTAGAGATATCCTTCCTCCACCCCTCTTTGCCTGCAAGCTTTATAGATTGTTGTGTTGTTACTTCTGGAAGGGACCTGGCAGGGAGGCCAGGCCACGTCTGTTCACTCAGGCCACCATCTTCCCCAAGAGAATATGTCAGAGTAGAAATGTATTTCCTCTGTGTCTTGTGAGATGGAAGTAGACAAAAAAGATGTGCATAGCTGCATTTGGAAGCAGCTCTTAAGAGTGATAAAGCACCAATGGGCAGGCTTGCCTTTAATTTAACTGTATGAAATTAGGATGCTTCTATGAAGGAGAGACAACATGGTATGTTTGTCTTATGCAAAGGACTCTATTTCTTACCCTTATCCCTAGTGCCTTCTTACCCACATCACTCAGTACAGAGAACAAGACATCCTACTAGTGGGGTGATTGACATCAGTTACACACCTATAATTGTACACACACACACACATCCTGAGGGAAAAGTGGATTTCCTCTCTTCGCAGCTGGAAAACTTGAGGCAAATACATAACCAGCTTGGGCCAAATTGGGTGGTGTTACTGTCTGCATCTCAGGGTAGGTGTTAATGGCTTATATTCACAGGCTATTTATATAAAGCGACACTGGGGTGTCCCAGAAAGGACTGCAGTGTTCTGTTAAGACCACGTATGCTTCCTTTTAACGAGTTTCGTCTTTGGAATTAAGTGTTTTTCTGTTTTTCGATATCTTAAAATATACATGCCCACGTGCCTCCAGGATTTGGTCTACTGTGGGAAAGGCCTTCCCTTGCATCACAGGACGAGGGCCCCCTGTGTGGTCCATTTGGTGAACGCACAGATTATTGCAGCGAGATGCTATAGAAATAGCTTCACGTGCTTGTAAAATTGCCAACACCAGTAAGAACCTGGAAATTGTTGCTATGCATGTATGTCAGAAGATTTCTTAACCACTTCCATACTGAATTTTAAATAACTATTTTAAAAGAAATTTCAAGTTTTGTAGGTATCTGAGGCAGTATTCAGATAAAGTGGACTATTTTCACAGCGTCTTTAGACCCTTGGGTACGTGTTCTGTTGGAAGTGTCTGTGTGTCAGGTCTCAAAGTTAAACTGCCTGTAACCTGCAAGCTTTATAGATTGTTGTGTTGTTACTTCTGGAAGGGACCTGGCAGGGAGGCCAGGCCACGTCTGTTCACTCAGGCCACCATCTTCCCCAAGAGAATATGTCAGAGTAGAAATGTATTTCCTCTGTGTCTTGTGAGATGGAAGTAGACAAAAGATGTGCATAGCTGCATTTGGAAGCAGCTCTTAAGAGTGATAAAGCACCAATGGGCAGGCTTGCCTTTAATTTAACTGTATGAAATTAGGATGCTTCTATGAAGGAGAGACAACATGGTATGTTTGTCTTATGCAAAGGACTCTATTTCTTACCCTTATCCCTAGTGCCTTCTTACCCACATCACTCAGTACAGAGAACAAGACATCCTACTAGTGGGGTGATTGACATCAGTTACACACCTATAATTGTACACACACACACACATCCTGAGGGAAAAGTGGATTTCCTCTCTTCGCAGCTGGAAAACTTGAGGCAAATACATAACCAGCTTGGGCCAAATTGGGTGGTGTTACTGTCTGCATCTCAGGGTAGGTGTTAATGGCTTATATTCACAGGCTATTTATATAAAGCGACACTGGGGTGTCCCAGAAAGGACTGCAGTGTTCTGTTAAGACCACGTATGCTTCCTTTTAACGAGTTTCGTCTTTGGAATTAAGTGTTTTTCTGTTTTTCGATATCTTAAAATATACATGCCCACGTGCCTCCAAGATTTGGTCTACTGTGGGAAAGGCCTTCCCTTGCATCACAGGACGAGGGCCCCCTGTGTGGTCCATTTGGTGAACGCACAGATTATTGCAGCGAGATGCTATAGAAATAGCTTCACGTGCTTGTAAAATTGCCAACACCAGTAAGAACCTGGAAATTGTTGCTATGCATGTATGTCAGAAGATTTCTTAACCACTTCCATACTGAATTTTAAATAACTATTTTAAAAGAAATTTCAAGTTTTGTAGGTATCTGAGGCAGTATTCAGATAAAGTGGACTATTTTCACAGCGTCTTTAGACCCTTGGGTACGTGTTCTGTTGGAAGTGTCTGTGTGTCAGGTCTCAAAGTTAAACTGCCTGTAACCTGCAAATAGGTGTCTGCACTGGCCATCTGAGGTTAAACCACACTGCTGACTCGCTAGGTTACTGAATGTTGCTAGCTTTTCATTCCTCAAACAGCTTAGCTGCCTGTCCCAAAGCGCTTTGAGACTTTCTTCCTGTCTAAGTTGACCAGTATTTGTAGACAGGGCCCATGCCTTTGCTGCCACCTTTACTTGTTTTTTGCAAGAGAGCACCATCATTTTTCTCTCTTTCAATGAAACATTAAGGTCCATTTACATAGTGATAAATACAGTAATTACTGCAGTGATGGCATTCTGCCTAAGTCATCTCAAAAACTGAATGCAAAATCTTTTTAATAGTCGCATAATGGTCTCTTGAAGTGTTACAGATTTTTATAATGATAACTGTGATACAAATGCCATTATTTACTGGAGACTTGAACACTGACCATTTCCATGGGTCCTCGTGCATCTCCCACGGAACTGGGCTCACATCACTGCAGACGTGTGTGTGCTGGCTCCTGCGATGGGTATCTTCCAGGGTCGCCCTCTCCTGGGAGAAGGAGGCTGGCCTGCTACCATCTTGTGATGCCCAGCCTAGCTAGTCCAGTTCCTGGTTGCCATGGAGGAGGTTTTAGGATATCTTCTTTTCTGGCAAAAGAGAGTTTCTGTTTTAGGAGCTCTTAGGCACTGCCTGGTGTAGAGAGCATTATGTAAGAAGTTATATTCTTTCTGTTTTCTGATTGCCCACCATTTGATATGGACCAAAGAAAGAACACTTCAGTGATGAAAGGGAGAGGAAACTGTTGCTCTGCTCTTTTCTTGCAGGTATCCTTTGCTTCTTGATGTCTCAGTTATTTTGACATTTTAAAGGAACATATATTCAAAACAGTCTCTTTGTGGCACATGCAAAGCGAATTAGAGCTGAGCTGAGCACAGAGCTGTATGGATGGTCACCGTCTGGGGAGAGTCTGGTGCCGTGAGGCCAGTGGTCAGGTGGCACACCCTGTGGTGGGGAATCTGCAGCTCTATGAGGAAAGTGCCCATGGCTCTGTGTGTCAGGTCTCAAAGTTAAACTGCCTGTAACCTGCAAATAGGTGTCTGCACTGGCCATCTGAGGTTAAACCACACTGCTGACTCGCTAGGTTACTGAATGTTGCTAGCTTTTCATTCCTCAAACAGCTTAGCTGCCTGTCCCAAAGCGCTTTGAGACTTTCTTCCTGTCTAAGTTGACCAGTATTTGTAGACAGGGCCCATGCCTTTGCTGCCACCTTTACTTGTTTTTTGCAAGAGAGCACCATCATTTTTCTCTCTTTCAATGAAACATTAAGGTCCATTTACATAGTGATAAATACAGTAATTACTGCAGTGATGGCATTCTGCCTAAGTCATCTCAAAAACTGAATGCAAAATCTTTTTAATAGTCGCATAATGGTCTCTTGAAGTGTTACAGATTTTTATAATGATAACTGTGATACAAATGCCATTATTTACTGGAGACTTGAACACTGACCATTTCCATGGGTCCTCGTGCATCTCCCACGGAACTGGGCTCACATCACTGCAGACGTGTGTGTGCTGGCTCCTGCGATGGGTATCTTCCAGGGTCGCCCTCTCCTGGGAGAAGGAGGCTGGCCTGCTACCATCTTGTGATGCCCAGCCTAGCTAGTCCAGTTCCTGGTTGCCATGGAGGAGGTTTTAGGATATCTTCTTTTCTGGCAAAAGAGAGTTTCTGTTTTAGGAGCTCTTAGGCACTGCCTGGTGTAGAGAGCATTATGTAAGAAGTTATATTCTTTCTGTTTTCTGATTGCCCACCATTTGATATGGACCAAAGAAAGAACACTTCAGTGATGAAAGGGAGAGGAAACTGTTGCTCTGCTCTTTTCTTGCAGGTATCCTTTGCTTCTTGATGTCTCAGTTATTTTGACATTTTAAAGGAACATATATTCAAAACAGTCTCTTTGTGGCACATGCAAAGCGAATTAGAGCTGAGCTGAGCACAGAGCTGTATGGATGGTCACCGTCTGGGGAGAGTCTGGTGCCGTGAGGCCAGTGGTCAGGTGGCACACCCTGTGGTGGGGAATCTGCAGCTCTATGAGGAAAGTGCCCATGGCTCTGAGTTCTAGAGTGTTCTCCTGTGGGAAAGCCTTTAAGGGTGAGGTTTATATGTCTGTTATTGGCCACCATTGGCTTTGATGGCTTGGGTCTAAGAGAGTCACTCCCTGTGGTCTTCCTGTCACCTGACAGCTTTCTAGCTCTTGCTAAGTCCCAGGTGCATTTCAGGGACAGAGAGAGACTGGAGAAGAGGAAAAGGGGCCTAAGAAGCCCTGGGAAGCTGAGGTGGAAGGGGTAGCATTCAGAACAGGCAGAGAAGTGATACCACCCATAGTTCACAGAGTAGTGATGCCCTCCTGATTCAACTTCATAGCTGGTCCGGGACTGGCTGCCTGGGTAAACAGGCCAGAGACAGGGGCACAGGCTAGACATGCTCCTCGCCGCAGGCTTGGAGCGCCCCTCCAGCTCTGCAGGGCCATCCTTTTCCTGTTGAGCTTTGAAGTGGAGCCCTCTCATCACACTCCTACGCGACAGTCCAGTGGTCTCATTCCTGGCTTGAGCTCTTGCCCCCTCCCGACAGGCCTTTCCTCCTGGGCGATCCTGAGGGTCCCATTGAGCCCCATGTCCTCTGTGGTGACTGGCGTGGATGCGTCTTTTCCACAGACACTTAGTGGCCACCTGTCCCTGCCAGGGCCCACGCTGGTCCTGCTTTCAGGGTGCGGATGGTTTAGTGGGACACACAGAGAAAGCTTCTGTCTTAACAGAAGCCTTAACACAGCCTTTGATTCCTTACCTGTTTTATCAGCCAGGCTGGCCTTCCTATCATTTCTCTCCTGTCTGGAGCCTGTCTAAGGCATGTGGCACTTTCATACAGAGACCACAGTGTGCCTGTGTCCACCATTCATAATGATCCCACTGACCAGTTTGACATTGTCAACAATTCTTGCGTGGGCATGGTGACAGTGACATTTGCATAAAGGAATGTGAAGTATATCCTGGAAACTCAGGACGTTTTTACCTCCTAAATGTATGCCTTTTTGTATCATTTTGATGTTTGAACCGTATGGCTATATCACCTATTCCAAAAAAGTTTTAAATTAAAAAAGTACATCTTTCAAAAATGCACACCTTCCAAAAGCTAACTTTGCTCTTATGGATATTATATTCATTCAAATATATAAATTAAATTGAAAAGAAGAGTACCCATTTGAGAGAAAATGAAAACCAATGTATTTATGTATAAATGAAGCTTTGCCGTTTCATTATTGTTGACATTTTTTGCTGTTCATCTAACAGAGTCTAGTTAAGGAAAATCTCCATTTTTTTTCTTTCTGATTTTGTTTTTCTCAGTGTATTCAAATCTTTCTCCATTCTGTGTGTTAATTTTCAGTGTTGTGAGTTCAGATGTGAATTAGGGGCCACAAATGATCTTGGAAAGGAGACAGACATCCATAGGGGCCGTGGTTTGTTGGCTTGTTTGTTTTTAGCAACAGTTGACATTGTACAACCAGCATGGCTGGGACTCCTGTCTTGTATGTTTACAAACAGCGCTGTGTCATTGTCAGCCTCGGGTGGAACAGGTGCTCCCTTGTCTGTAAGGCGCTTGTGACTGTGTTCATCGGAAGCGTCCTCCCACCTGGGAAGGATGCAGTGTCCCTTTGGAAATCCCTGGGTCTTAGTCTTATCCAAGGTATAATCTTAAATTCGGGTGCACACTTGCTTGTGAAAGCTGAGCAAAGGGTGTTTTAACCTCTTTTGTGCCGTCATTTTGAATGTTTGGGCTGGAAAGTCCCTTGGAGACCACCTGACTGAGTCAGGCCTGCCTATTTATGCTGTTTCCAGACTGCTTGGTCATCCACATGTGCCTGCAAATAACATACAAGTTTTTATTTTTATTTTTTTCAATAACATCTTTACTGAGATACTAGTCACATGCCATACAGTCCCATTTGAGCACAATTCAGTGACTTTTACCTTCACAGTTGTACAACTATCACCACGATTAAATTTTTAAGCATATACTACATTATGATTTCATGTATGTATGTGTACATTGAAATGGTTACTGCAACCAAGGAAATTAACACATCTATTACCTCACAGAGTTATGTGCGCCTTTTGGGGGTGCTGTTTTTTTTTTTTTGGTGATGAGAACACTTAAGTTCTAGCAAATTTTCTCCTAGCAAATTTTTCAGTATTATATAATACAGTGTTATTAACTGTAGTCACTGTGTGGTGCATTAGATCCTCAGAATTTATTCATTTTATAAAAAAAAAGTTTGTGTCTTTCGACCGGCATCTCATCTTCCCCACCCCACAACTCTTGGCAGATGTGTCTGGCTCTATGAGCTTGACTTTCTAGATTCTACATGTATAAGTGAGATTGTGTAGTATTTGTGTTTCTCTGTTCAGCTTATTTTATGTAGCATAATGTCTATCAGGTTCATCCATGTTATCACAGATGACAGAATTTCCTTCCTTTTTATAACTAAATAGTATTATATGTGTGTACATGTGTGTGTATACCTGTATATGTATATATATGTGTGTGTATGCACACACACATACATGTGATAGACAGATAGCTTGGGCTTTCCAGGAGTCGCAAATGGTAAAGAACCTGCCTACCAATGCAGGAAATGTAAGAGACTCAGGTTCTGCTCCTAAAGAGGGAAGATCCCCTGGAGGAGGGCATGGCAACTCGTACCAGTATTCTTGCCTGGAGAATCCTGTGGACACAGGAACCTGGCAGGCAACAGTCTATAGGGCTGCCTAGAGTCGGGTATGACTGAATTGACTTAGCACACATGCATAGCAATAGCTCACATCTTCTTTTTCTATTCATTTATCAATAGATAGTTAAGGTGGATATAGGTAACTTGACTATTGTAACCAATGCTACAGTGAACATTGGTACACTCTCCGTAATGAGAAGCCTGTGGCACTGGCATACGCTTCTAGAGTATTCCCTAGCAGTGAGGCCATTCCATCCAGTGTGACCCTGTTAACATGTGAGAATGTCTTATTTTAAAGCATTTTTCCTCTCGTGGGTCCCATAGGAGTGATCCTTGCAATGTGCATGTTTCAGGTAGGGGTACATCTTCAGCTTTTTTATTCTTCTGGGGAACATAATTGTTGCTAATGAGAACGCCTGGCATTGCATCGGATTTGTTCTTGCTGTTGCTGTATTAGCAATAAATAGGTACTCAGCGTGCAAATTTAACACCTTTTCCTTTAGCCCACACCTCCTCACTGTAGGATCAGCTTTGCGTTACTGAGTAGAGCTTTTAATTACATGGGGTTTTTCTGTCCTAAATGGATGTAACTTTTCTCCTTATTAATCACAAAAAGTCACCAAGAATATTACAACTTATAATTGGGAAGAATATTCACAAATAGTCTTTTTTTTCTCTCTCTCTTTTGTTACACTACTTTTATTACAAGATAAGAAAAAAGAGGACTTCTGGAAGCAAAGATAATTATTCATTTGCTAAAAGTTGCTCTAGTGTTTACAGCAAAGGAATACATACAGGAGAATGCTAGGAACTTACTGAATAAGAGAAATTAGATTTCATAACAAATACAAACTTTAGCAACAGAGAAAGGGGACAGTTTATAAATATTGTAAAGAGGTTTTAGAAATAATAGAACAGTAGCAAATACTAAACCAGTTTAACCAATCTCTAGTGTATTTTTTTAATGTTTTTAAATTGAAGGATAATTGCTTTGCTGAGTTTTGTTGTTTTCTGCCAAACATCAGTATGAATCAGCTGTAGATACACATACGTTCCCTCCCTCTTGAACTTCCCCCCATCTCCCTCTCCATTCCCACCCCTCCAGGTTGTTACAGGTCCCCTGTTTGAGTTCCCTGAGTCTTATAGGAAATTCCCATTTGTTATCTATTTTACGTATGGTAATGTAAATTTCCACATTACTCCTTCCGTACATCTCACCTCTCCTCCTCCCACCTCCAGTGTCCATAGTCCTGTTCTCTAATTGAGTATCTAGGGGGTAACTTGACTATTGTGCTACAGTGAACATTGGTACACTCTCCGTAATGAGAAGCCTGTGGCACTGGCATACGCTTCTAGAGTATTCCCTAGCAGTGAGGCCATTCCATCCAGTGTGACCCTGTTAACATGTGAGAATGTCTTATTTTAAAGCATTTTTCCTCTCGTGGGTCCCATAGGAGTGATCCTTGCAATGTGCATGTTTCAGGTAGGGGTACATCTTCAGCTTTTTTATTCTTCTGGGGAACATAATTGTTGCTAATGAGAACGCCTGGCATTGCATCGGATTTGTTCTTGCTGTTGCTGTATTAGCAATAAATAGGTACTCAGCGTGCAAATTTAACACCTTTTCCTTTAGCCCACACCTCCTCACTGTAGGATCAGCTTTGCGTTACTGAGTAGAGCTTTTAATTACATGGGGTTTTTCTGTCCTAAATGGATGTAACTTTTCTCCTTATTAATCACAAAAAGTCACCAAGAATATTACAACTTATAATTGGGAAGAATATTCACAAATAGTCTTTTTTTTCTCTCTCTCTTTTGTTACACTACTTTTATTACAAGATAAGAAAAAAGAGGACTTCTGGAAGCAAAGATAATTATTCATTTGCTAAAAGTTGCTCTAGTGTTTACAGCAAAGGAATACATACAGGAGAATGCTAGGAACTTACTGAATAAGAGAAATTAGATTTCATAACAAATACAAACTTTAGCAACAGAGAAAGGGGACAGTTTATAAATATTGTAAAGAGGTTTTAGAAATAATAGAACAGTAGCAAATACTAAACCAGTTTAACCAATCTCTAGTGTATTTTTTTTAATGTTTTTAAATTGAAGGATAATTGCTTTGCTGAGTTTTGTTGTTTTCTGCCAAACATCAGTATGAATCAGCTGTAGATACACATACGTTCCCTCCCTCTTGAACTTCCCCCCATCTCCCTCTCCATTCCCACCCCTCCAGGTTGTTACAGGTCCCCTGTTTGAGTTCCCTGAGTCTTATAGGAAATTCCCATTTGTTATCTATTTTACGTATGGTAATGTAAATTTCCACATTACTCCTTCCGTACATCTCACCCTCTCCTCCCTCCCCACCTCCAGTGTCCATAAGTCTGTTCTCTATGTCTGTCCCTCCATTGCTATGCTGCAAATAAATTTATCAGTAGCCGTCTTTCTAGATTCCATATATGTGTGTTAGTATATGGAAACTAAAATTGAAAAAGACACATGTACCCCGTTGTTCACTGCAGCGCTATTTACAATAGCTAGAACATGGAAGCAACCTAGGTGTCCATCAATAGGTAAATGGATAAAGAAGCTGTGGTGCATATATATAGTGGAATATTACTTGGCCGTAAAAAGGAATGAATTTGAGTCAGTTCTAATGAGATACATAAATTAGAACCTATTATATAGAGTGAAGTAAGTCAGAAAGAAAAGGACAAATAGCATTTTTTTGTTTTTTTGGCCACTTCTATTGGTCTTTCATTTATTTATTTTCATCCATCTTTGTTCTTTGGCCTGTGTGGGCCTCCCATCGCAGTGGCCTCTCTCATTGCAGAGCACTGTTTCTGGGCTCATGTGCTCCAGAGCTCCAGCTCAGTAGTTGGACACATTGGTCCAGCTGCTCCGCGGCATGTGGGATCTTCCCAGGACAGGGATCAAACCAGTGCCTCTTGCACTGTAAGGTGATGTCCTTACCCATTGGACCACCAGGGAAGCCCCAAGCATATTTTTTTAATGACACGGTTTCAGTGATAATTCTTTATATTGTCTTTGAATTCACAGCTCCAGTGAGGTGCCATGTTTCAAAGCCATCGAGATTCTGTTTTAAGACTTTTTGATGTATGTAGTGGGACATTTGCTTCTTTTAAAGTTTATTATTATTTTTTATTGAAGTAAAATTCATATAACTTAAGATTAGTTCTTGAAAAGTGAACACTTCAGGGCTTCCCTGGTGGTCCAGTGGGTGGAGAATCCACCTTGAGGTACAGGGGGCACCGGTTTGATGCCTGGCCCAGGAGAATCCCACGTGCTGTGGAGCTGCTGGATCCGTGTGTCCAATTAGGAGCCAGCACTCTGGAGCATGTGTGCTCAGAGCTGGTGCTCAGGAAATTCCCATTTGTTATCTATTTTACGATGGTAATGTAAATTTCCACATTACTCCTTCCGTACATCTCACCCTCTCCTCCTCCCCACCTCCAGTGTCCATAAGTCTGTTCTCTATGTCTGTCCCTCCATTGCTATGCTGCAAATAAATTTATCAGTAGCCGTCTTTCTAGATTCCATATATGTGTGTTAGTATATGGAAACTAAAATTGAAAAAGACACATGTACCCCGTTGTTCACTGCAGCGCTATTTACAATAGCTAGAACATGGAAGCAACCTAGGTGTCCATCAATAGGTAAATGGATAAAGAAGCTGTGGTGCATATATATAGTGGAATATTACTTGGCCGTAAAAAGGAATGAATTTGAGTCAGTTCTAATGAGATACATAAATTAGAACCTATTATATAGAGTGAAGTAAGTCAGAAAGAAAAGGACAAATAGCATTTTTTTGTTTTTTTGGCCACTTCTATTGGTCTTTCATTTATTTATTTTCATCCATCTTTATTCTTTGGCCTGCGTGGGCCTCCCATTACAGTAGCCTCTCTCCTTGCAGAGCACTGGCTCCGGGCACATGCGTTCCAGAGCTCTAGCTGGTGATTGGACACATTGGTCCAGCTGCTCCGCAGCATGTGGGATCTTCCCAGGCCTGGGATGGAACCAGTGCCCCTTGCACTGTAAGGTGATGTCCTTACCCATTGGACCACCAGGGAAGCCCCAAGCATATTTTTTTAATGACACGGTTTCAGTGATAATTCTTTATATTGTCTTTGAATTCACAGCTCCAGTGAGGTGCCATGTTTCAAAGCCATCGAGATTCTGTTTTAAGACTTTTTGATGTATGTAGTGGGACATTTGCTTCTTTTAAAGTTTATTATTATTTTTTATTGAAGTAAAATTCATATAACTTAAGATTAGTTCTTGAAAAGTGAACACTTCAGGGCTTCCCTGGTGGTCCAGTGGGTGGAGAATCCACCTTGAGGTACAGGGGGCACCGGTTTGATGCCTGGCCCAGGAGAATCCCACGTGCTGTGGAGCTGCTGGACCAGTGTGTCTAATTAGGAGCCAGCACTCTGGAGCATGTGTGCTCAGAGCTGGTGCTCAGCGGCGAGAGGGGGCTAAAGAATAAAGATGGATGAAAATAAATATTAAAAAAAAAAAGTAATAAAAAAGGCATGATGGGGAGAAAAAAGTGAACAATTCAGTGACATTTAGTTCATCACAATGTTGTGCAACCCTCATCTCTGTCTACTTCTGAAGCATTCCCTGTTCCCGCCAGGCCCTCACAGCTGCTGTTCTGTTTCCCTGTGCTGGGTGTTTTCTGTGGGTGGCAGCATACAGTGTGAGACCTGCTCTTTCTGGCTTAGTGCATCCATGTTGTAACAAGTATTGATGCTTCATTCCTTTTTTAAAAAAAAAAAAAAAAAAAAGTCGACATTGTAATCTTAAGGGTTTTTTTTGGGGGGGGGGGGTCAGGTTGGGGAGGGAGGGGAGCAGGCGGGCCACTTCTATTGGTCTTTCATTTCTCTATTTTCATCCGTCTTTGTTCCTTGGCTCCTGCGGGCCTCCCATCGCGGTGGCGTCTGTTGCTGCAGAGCGCCAGCTCTGGGCGCATGCACTCCAGAGCTCCGGCTCGGTGATTGGACACATCGGTCCAGCCGCTCCGCGGCACGTGGGATCTTCCCAGGCCAGGGATCAAACTGGCACCCCCTTGCACTGCAAGGCAGTGTCCTTATCCACTGGACCACCAGGGAAGCCCAATCTTAAGGTTTTTAATTGTAATTTTCTTGTAATCTCTTTTTTGGTTTAGTTCATCTTTTTTTATTGAGGTATAGTCAACATATTAGTTTCAGGTGTACAGCATATGCATCTGATTATTTGTATACGTTAGAAAGTGATCACTGTAGTAAGTCTGGTTATCATCCATCACACATAGTTATCAGCTGTTTTATTCTCATGATGAGAATTTTTAAGATTTAGTCTCGTAGCAGCTTTCAAATATGCAATACAGTATTATTAATTGTGGTATTTGCTGTACTGTGCATCTCTTTTTGAAGTAAAATTCATATAACTTAAGTTTCTTGAAAAGTGAACACTTCAGGGCTTCCCTGGTGGTCCAGTGGGTGGAGAATCCACCTTGAGGTACAGGGGGCACCGGTTTGATGCCTGGCCCAGGAGAATCCCACGTGCTGTGGAGCTGCTGGACCAGTGTGTCTAATTAGGAGCCAGCACTCTGGAGCATGTGTGCTCAGAGCTGGTGCTCAGCGGCGAGAGGGGGCTAAAGAATAAAGATGGATGAAAATAAATATTATAAAAAAGAAATAAAAAAGGCATGATGGGGAGAAAAAAGTGAACAATTCAGTGACATTTAGTTCATCACAATGTTGTGCAACCCTCATCTCTGTCTACTTCTGAAGCATTCCCTGTTCCCGCCAGGCCCTCACAGCTGCTGTTCTGTTTCCCTGTGCTGGGTGTTTTCTGTGGGTGGCAGCATACAGTGTGAGACCTGCTCTTTCTGGCTTAGTGCATCCATGTTGTAACAAGTATTGATGCTTCATTCCTTTTTTAAAAAAAAAAAAAGTCGACATTGTAATCTTAAGGGTTTTTGGGGGTGGGGTCAGGTTGGGGAGGGAGGGGAGCGGGCGGGCCACTTCCATTGGTCTTTCATTTCTCCATTTTCATCCGTCTTTGTTCCTTGGCTCCTGCGGGCCTCCCATCGCGGTGGCGTCTGTTGCTGCAGAGCGCCAGCTCTGGGCGCATGCACTCCAGAGCTCCGGCTCGGTGATTGGACACATCGGTCCAGCCGCTCCGCGGCACGTGGGATCTTCCCAGGCCAGGGATCGAAACGGTGCCCCTTACACTGCAAGGCAGTGTCCTTATCCACTGGACCACCAGGGAAGCCCAATCTTAAGGTTTTTAATTGTAATTTTCTTGTAATCTCTTTTTTGGTTTAGTTCATCTTTTTTTATTGAGGTATAGTCAACATATTAGTTTCAGGTGTACAGCATATGCATCTGATTATTTGTATACGTTAGAAAGTGATCACTGTAGTAAGTCTGGTTATCATCCATCACACATAGTTATCAGCTGTTTTATTCTCATGATGAGAATTTTTAAGATTTAGTCTCGTAGCAGCTTTCAAATATGCAATACAGTATTATTAACTGTGGTCATTGCTGTACTGTGCATCTCTTTTTAATGACTGAATAATGCCACATTGAATGGATATTCTGCAGTGTCCCTCTTGCCCCAGAAGATTTGCTCTCTACGGCATAAAACGAGGACTTAACATCTCAGTCTTTGTTCTGGGGTGGATACAAAGTTAGTGTATTCTTTCTCTCTTTCAAAAATTAGACAGTCATGGCAACATTTCTTATTTAGAGACAGATAGTTAGAATGTGTCTGAACAATAGAAATGAAAGGGCTTTAACAAGAAAACATACCATGGGTAGATGACATGTGTTTCTGTGGTTCAGGCCAATCTTACCTTGATTTAGAGGGGCTGTATTCTTTACAATGCTCTAGCATTGCAGACATTTCCTCCCTAGCTTGACAGCTTACTCCTCAGCCAGCATGTGTCATGAGTCAGCTGTGTACCGGGCACCACCCTCAAGGACGCTCTTCAAGTTCATGGTCCAGCTGGTCCAGCAGGGAGAACACAGGTGGTAAATGTGGCTGTGTTCATGATGAGCATCCCATGGTAGGCATGCCGATGGCCCACATGGAAGAAGGCTCCCAGTCCTGCACAGTGGCTGGTGGGGCTGGGGAACCGGGCTGGGACAGGAAGAAGGAAAGGTGTTAGATGTTGAGTCCACGGCCGGAAGCAGCAAGTGCAGACATGGTGGGAAAGGTCAGGGACGAGAGAGAGGTCGAACCATGGGCAGGCACAGGGCACTCCCAGGACCAGGTAGGGATTCTTTGTTTTTCAGTCACTGGGATACCTGGGAGGGTTTTCCATGGCACCAGAATTCCTCTAGTTCATTCTTTCTAAGACTTAAATATTTCAGTACTGATAAACCATCCATCACCCAAGTGATGAACTGAACCATGCAAAGCTTTCCTAGTCCCTGGAAGTCCTTATCCCCTCTGGTCTGGCTTCGCTGAGTGCAAGTCCACTCTTTGGCTCTCTTTCTTCTGATCCCTACTCCAGCTTTTCCTAGACTTTCTGCTTAACGAATTTATATCTTAAGAAAATAAGGATAAAGAAGGTATTCTGAAAGTTCCAATGTAATGAATAGTTAATCATAACTTTCATCCACTGACAGAGAAAAGCTAACCATCACATACCATGTTCTCAAGGGTCATCACTTTTTTTGTAGTTGTGGGAGTGGACTTGGTGGTTTTCTCTCTTTTTCTAAGGGTCATTTTTACTATATCTTCATGTATCTAAATATTTGAATTGGTGGCAGAATAGCTCATTTCTTGCTTATTCCACTCTCTATGGTTCTACAAGGACCTATCTGTATGTTTCTGTTTAAGTCCTCTTTTTAAAAATTCCGCAGTGTTAACCTCTGCCAAATTGGGTGCACTTAACGATAGTGGGTAGGAAACAAACCTACTGACTTATTCTTGTAGGCATCAGAAGCAGCATCACTGTAAAGTGTGTTGTTGTGATCGTCTTGTACCTACAATTCTGTACTAACTTGCTCCTTTGTTAATTCAGATTATTCAACAGGTTACTTAAGCAGGTGAGAAATTTATACTTTTATTTGTAGAAAGACTCCATCTCATCTAGTCAGTCACTTTATTCCAGGGCTGCATGATATAAGAGTGGGCTTCATCCAGGTGTGCCCTTGATCCCTAGCCTCCCAGGATGGCCACTGAGCTACCGGAAACCCAGAGGAGTGTTTATGCTGGGGCTTCACTGGTGGCTAGAGTGAGCTAAGAGTGGGCCCTTGGGGGGGAACCGGGCTGGGACAGGAAGAAGGAAAGGTGTTAGATGTTGAGTCCACGGCCGGAAGCAGCAAGTGCAGACATGGTGGGAAAGGTCAGGGACGAGAGAGGTCGAACCATGGGCAGGCACAGGGCACTCCCAGGACCAGGTAGGGATTCTTTGTTTTTCAGTCACTGGGATACCTGGGAGGGTTTTCCATGGCACCAGAATTCCTCTAGTTCATTCTTTCTAAGACTTAAATATTTCAGTACTGATAAACCATCCATCACCCAAGTGATGAACTGAACCATGCAAAGCTTTCCTAGTCCCTGGAAGTCCTTATCCCCTCTGGTCTGGCTTCGCTGAGTGCAAGTCCACTCTTTGGCTCTCTTTCTTCTGATCCCTACTCCAGCTTTTCCTAGACTTTCTGCTTAACGAATTTATATCTTAAGAAAATAAGGATAAAGAAGGTATTCTGAAAGTTCCAATGTAATGAATAGTTAATCATAACTTTCATCCACTGACAGAGAAAAGCTAACCATCACATACCATGTTCTCAAGGGTCATCACTTTTTTTGTAGTTGTGGGAGTAGACTTGGTGGTTTTCTCTCTTTTTCTAAGGGTCATTTTTACTATATCTTCATGTATCTAAATATTTGAATTGGTGGCAGAATAGCTCATTTCTTGCTTATTCCACTCTCTATGGTTCTACAAGGACCTATCTGTATGTTTCTGTTTAAGTCCTCTTTTTAAAAATTCCGCAGTGTTAACCTCTGCCAAATTGGGTGCACTTAACGATAGTGGGTAGGAAACAAACCTACTGACTTATTCTTGTAGGCATCAGAAGCAGCATCACTGTAAAGTGTGTTGTTGTGATCGTCTTGTACCTACAATTCTGTACTAACTTGCTCCTTTGTTAATTCAGATTATTCAACAGGTTACTTAAGCAGGTGAGAAATTTATACTTTTATTTGTAGAAAGACTCCATCTCATCTAGTCAGTCACTTTATTCCAGGGCTGCATGATATAAGAGTGGGCTTCATCCAGGTGTGCCCTTGATCCCTAGCCTCCCAGGATGGCCACTGAGCTACTGGAAACCCAGAGGAGTGTTCTTCATGGACCAATGGGGCTTCACTGGTGGCTCAGATGGTAAAGAGCGTAATGCAGAAAACCTGGGTTTGATCCCTGGGTTGGCAAGATCCCTTGGAGAAGGGAATAGTTACCCACACTAGTATTCTTTTCTGGAGAATTCCATGGACAGAGGAGCCTGGCAGTCTAGAGTCCATTGAGTCACAAAAAGTTGGACACAACCGAGGGATTTTCACTTCATTTCAGTTTTCCTCTCTACATTGTGTTTATTTTGTGTTCTCTAGATCATTAGGTGTAAATAGTTCATTTTTACACGCCTGTATTTGGCTCTTCATGTGACCTCTTAATAAGCACAGTAGGGGAAGAACCATCTTGGTAGTATCGTATTTAATAGTTAAGAGGAAGCACCTTTTCCTAGCTTGAATTTTTCTATTCCATCTTTCTTTTTCAGGTAAGCTCTAATTCTCTGCTCTGGTTTTATTTGAAAGTGGTGTTTTTGTCAGGGTTGCTCCCACTGTGAAGTAAGGAAGGGGATGTCAGTGCATGAGGCATAAGCCATAATTATCTGGTTGGGGCATGGCTTGTATTGTCTGCCTCTTCATGAAATTTTGAAAAATTGAGACCAAAAGTGAGGTTCCTTTTTCCCCTCTAAAAGCAGATTTCAAATAAAAATGTAGGGGGCACAGTTCTGAGGGCATTAGCCCACTGCTACTCCCTTTGCCTGGTAATAAAACGGTTCTTTTCTACTTCACCTCTCACCAAATTTTTTTAAAAAAAATGTAATGAAAAGGTTTTATGACAGTTTCAAATAACCCAGAACATATTTTTTTAATTGTTGATCTGCAACCATTTGCAAGTGTAACAGTTTCATAGGTAGGTTTTACCTTGATATGTTTTTAGAAATGATGGAATTTAATATATTAAAATCTGTGGCTGTTAGTTAAAGCAGGTTGTCACAGAATAGTGAGCGTGAACAGAATGTCATACTTGCTCTCAGGCTCATTTCCTCTAGGCAGCCAGGGTCCCAGCTGGTGGGGCCACACTTCATGCTGGTGCTATAAGGCCAGGGAGAGGTGGCCCGCTCAGATCCTTAGCATTGCTTGAATATTTGTGTGTTTGTGTGGGAGTGATGCTTTCCTGGGAATGCTGCTGAATAACAGGAATTCCCAGAGTTCCTCAGCTTGCAGTCTGCAGCTGAATGGTTTCTGCCTTCTAGCAATGAGGGAAAAATTCAGGTTATTGGGAAGACAGCCAGACTCAGAGTTAGAAAACCACCCTGCTGAAGGAGAGAGTGGACTCTTTGGAAATTCATGGGTCCTTTTCCCACACAGGCCACCCTTAGGACCTCGGATGAGCTCATTTTTCCAGGAAATTGGATGGAGGTCTCCTGATACCTTCAGCTGCACTGAGGTTCTCCTTTTATTCCCTGTAACTTTGATTTCAGTTGATATGTAGTCTCTCCAAAAAGTATTCATCAGATGCCCTTTTCACACTGTGGCATTGGGCAAGAGGTATGAGATTTTAAGGTAAAAGCAGCCATTCTAATGGGCTGCTGTAAGCTTACATATTGATACGTTTAGCCAGTGTGAAGTACTAACCCATTTGACTTCTGTTGCAAAAAATATAGTCTACCTTACCTCTTCTGGTAACTCTTGGACACCGAGGATATCAAAATAGCCAGCAAGAGCTTTATGCTTGTGAATAAATATTTTGCTTAGTTTTGTGAAAACTTTTAAACAGAAAGACTTAATATTTTCTTTGTAAGCAAAACAGCTTGAAAAGTAGCATTTCTCTGCTTTTAGGATTTTGTTTTTAAAACTTTTTTAAAAATGTAATGAAAAGGTTTTATGACAGTTTCAAATAACCCAGAACATATTTTTTTAATTGTTGATCTGCAACCATTTGCAAGTGTAACAGTTTCATAGGTAGGTTTTACCTTGATATGTTTTTAGAAATGATGGAATTTAATATATTAAAATCTGTGGCTGTTAGTTAAAGCAGGTTGTCACAGAATAGTGAGCGTGAACAGAATGTCATACTTGCTCTCAGGCTCATTTCCTCTAGGCAGCCAGGGTCCCAGCTGGTGGGGCCACACTTCATGCTGGTGCTATAAGGCCAGGGAGAGGTGGCCCGCTCAGATCCTTAGCATTGCTTGAATATTTGTGTGTTTGTGTGGGAGTGATGCTTTCCTGGGAATGCTGCTGAATAACAGGAATTCCCAGAGTTCCTCAGCTTGCAGTCTGCAGCTGAATGGTTTCTGCCTTCTAGCAATGAGGGAAAAATTCAGGTTATTGGGAAGACAGCCAGACTCAGAGTTAGAAAACCACCCTGCTGAAGGAGAGAGTGGACTCTTTGGAAATTCATGGGTCCTTTTCCCACACAGGCCACCCTTAGGACCTCGGATGAGCTCATTTTTCCAGGAAATTGGATGGAGGTCTCCTGATACCTTCAGCTGCACTGAGGTTCTCCTTTTATTCCCTGTAACTTTGATTTCAGTTGATATGTAGTCTCTCCAAAAAGTATTCATCAGATGCCCTTTTCACACTGTGGCATTGGGCAAGAGGTATGAGATTTTAAGGTAAAAGCAGCCATTCTAATGGGCTGCTGTAAGCTTACATATTGATACGTTTAGCCAGTGTGAAGTACTAACCCATTTGACTTCTGTTGCAAAAAATATAGTCTACCTTACCTCTTCTGGTAACTCTTGGACACCGAGGATATCAAAATAGCCAGCAAGAGCTTTATGCTTGTGAATAAATATTTTGCTTAGTTTTGTGAAAACTTTTAAACAGAAAGACTTAATATTTTCTTTGTAAGCAAAAACAGCTTCGAAAAGTAGCATTTCTCTGCTTTTATGGTCTGCATCTTGTGGCTGATTTGTCTCTCAAAGAATAGGCTTTGTGTAATATTGTTTAAATCACTCAAACCCTTTGAAATGTTGCCAGACTCACCTGTCTTTGCTCTAACAAGTTATAAGATGTCTGAAAATGAGTTGAAGGTAGCTCGTATTCTCACATTTTCTGCTGATTCCCTTCTGTTGTTTTTCTGGATAAGTTCCTGGAACTGGGCTCCTAGGTCCACTCTCAGCAGCCTCCTGTGCCCCAGTCTGCCTGTGAGCACGGACTGTGCACAGGGAAAGTGGGGAGAGGCTCTGCCCTGTTCCTTTCTTTTAAATTTGGTAAGAAGCATGTCCCAGCGTATCAGATACTGTCAGAATCACAGCATGTTGCACTAGTAATTAAAACCAGGGCACAAATTGAAGGAGAAATGATGTTTTACTGATTGCTGGCCTTTGTGAAAAAGGTTTGATTAGATCAGGATACGAAGGGGGCTTCCTGGCACCTTCAGTCACCAGCACTGACTTGGGTATTTCTGCATCTCATTTTGCTTGGAAATTGATGAGTCTCTACCACCTTCTGACAAATGTGCCAGCAGCTCAGCTCTTACATGCATTCAGCATGGCCGTTTTGTTTCAAAACTTACACATCATGGAACATGCTCGAAGGCTTTCCCAGGCACCGTTTTTTCAAAATAGGACTTAAGGTTCTTGCCCCTTCTGTCCTGGAACATGTTGCCCTAGCCTTTCTTGGTCTTCTTTCCCCTGAGGCTCTCTGGGTGCAAGCGGGCCGTTAGCTGCCGCTCAGATCCTTCTCCTCCCAGTTGTCTCCGGGCTCTGTCTTTGGTGGCATCTAACTTGGAGCTCCTCTCAGACATTGAATTTGGGGTCTCTACCACGTCGGTGGACTTTCTACTTTGGAGGTGATGGTGAGTCACCACAGGCTGACCAGATCTCCTTCTGCTGGAATTAGAAGGTAAGGGAAGAGAGGTTTGGGTAGATTTTTATCCCAAGGACCTTTGAACTGGGGACTGCAGGGGTAGGTTCAGGATATAAGCGTCCGTGAAACTGTGAAATATTGTGCCACAATTTGTCTGTGTGTACCCTCTTCTCAGCTGAGGAGTTTCTTGCAATGATTAGATTCTACAAAGTTTCTAAACCTTTAGAAACCCCGGTCGATAAGAAGGTTCCAGTTGTGTCTTAGTCTCCACGGCAGTCTCTTGGAGACTGGCTCCCTCTGGCTTAATCCTGTGGGTGGAGCTTTAAGTGGGGTTGTTGATGAGAGTGAGGTCTCTGTTGTTTGATGAGGTGCTGCTCTCCCTCTAATGGAGTCTTCAGTGAGAGAGGTGGGGTGGGATGGATGTTTCTTTTGACTCCATCCATCCATTTGTTGAGTATCTTTCTATCCAGGTGCTTGATGGGGAGATCAGGAAGGGACTGATCTGTAGACCTTCTGCTCCTGCTGCAGTGCTGTCCTGTGGTAGGATAGTCAATATTTAGTCTGAAGAACAAATCTAAGCAAGATTTCCCTGCACGCTACCCTGCTATGTTGTTGTTTAGTTGCTAAGTTGTATCCGACTTGAACTGCAGCATGCCAGGCTTCCCTGTGCTTCACTGTCTCCTGGAGCTTGCTCAAACTCATGCCCGTTGAGTCGGTGATGCCCTCCAACCATCTCATCCTTTGTTGCCCTCTTCTCCTCCTGCCCTCAATTTTCCCAGCATCAGGGTCTTTTCCAATGAGTTGGCTCTTTACATAAGATTGACCAAAGTCTTAGAGCTTCAGCTTCAGCATCAGTCCTTCCAATGAATATTCAAGGTTGATTTCCTTTAGGATTAACCAGTTTGACCTCCTTGCTCTCCAAGGGATTCTCAAGTGACTTCTTCAGCACCACAGTTCAAAAGCGTCATTTCTTTGACAGGCAGCCTTCTTTATGGTCCAACTGTCACATCTGTATGTGACTACTGGAAAAACCATAGCTTTGACTATATAGACCTTTGTGGGCAAAGTCCCTGCCCCTTTGTCTGCAATACTTCCCTCTGTCTGTCCCCACGACCATTACCTGGGGGCTTCCCAATTCCTCCACATGGAGCAAATGCATGTGCAGATGTGTGTGCTTACATGAGCTACTTGTGTGTTTGTCTTGACAAGGGACAAGAAAAACAGCGTAGTGAAAGATGAGGCAGTTGGTCTGGGCCAGATGGTGCCCCTAGAGGGAATGTCAGTGGGGCCTGGATGCATCCCAGAAAGTATAGCTCTCAGGCCAGGGCTCCAGCTGCCCAAGAAGTTCATTTGCAAATAGCATGACTTACGTAAGAGATAAGGCTTTTGTTCGGAAGGAACAGGTACCAGGATAAGGGAGAGGACGAAAATTAAGGGCCTCGTTGCCTTTGGTTTCGATTGTTTGCTTGTTTGTTGAGTTTCTGGCACTTGTAGATCCCAGGGTGTTCTTTGTTAACCAGCAGCATGCCTATCAGGTTACAGAAGTTCAGGACAACTTTCCCTCTTTCCGTTCCTCCTTCCTTCTCCTTCTCTGCCTACGTTTTTTTTTTTTTTTTTTTTTTGTAAGTAGGCAGTAAGGCATTTAATTTTTTAACAGCATGGGAATTGCTTAAATGTCCTCCCCTCTAGTGGTGTATTTGTAGCAGCTTAGGTGCAGAAAGAGCAGTTTGCACAGCTGAGCTCTCAAATGAACACGCTGCTCCTGTTCTTCACATGCTTGCCTTGAGGGCTTGTCCACTGAGGCCCCCAGACTGTGGATAAACATAGAATTTGAGTTGAACTAAAAGCATGATTTTTTTCCCTTTAAGATATAACCCCATGGCAACTGTGGAATAATTTGAAAATTTCTGTAAAGATGAAACAAGTGTTGGACGATTTGTTTTCTGACTTCCAAAATTTGTGAAATAAACCTTTAAACATTGTTATTAAAATTTGCTGTTTTCCATATGCGAATGTTTCTTACAGTTGACTTATTAATCCTTTCTAGCCTCTGGAAAATGAGAATCTTTTTGAAGGTGGCTGGTAGTTTTGTTGTACTTTTTTTTTTTTTTTTGACTTATGGATTGTCAGGCTCTGTTTCATGGACCTACATTGAACAAGCTGTTCTGAACACAAGAAAGGTGTATGAAGAATTAAATGGGGGAAGACTTCAGAAGGTGCTTTAGAGATGGGCACGATAGGGAGGGGAGTGTAGACCCAGAGTAGTAGTCACAATTTATGTTCTTCTTTCCGTGGCATGTGAATGAAGGTCATGTGCAGTGCCTGCTGTTCTCAAGATTGTGTCTGCTGTTGAGTGAGGGGATGTTGACTCCGTCTTCTTCCCCTGAGGGGAGAGCCTTTGCTACCCCTTGGTTCAAAGTGCTCCTTGCATTATATATGCACAGATGTAGGTCCTAACCTCAGAATTAGAGAATCTTGTCTCTCGTTTGCAGGCTTCTCTTTCTGAATAAATAGTGGTTAGGATCAGATCAGAGATGGATAAGAAAGTTAAAAAATTGTTCACACTGTTTATCATCTTCTCCCCTGCCTACAATACACAGATATTTCGTGCTGTTGTTGTTGCCATACTAGGTAAGTAGCTCCAGTTTCAGAAGCTCTCGGCCCAACCCCGAATCATGTGTTCCTATCTGTAATGCCAGGGTCTGTGCAAAGCTTGAGGCTCCAAGCGACTGGCATTTTCTAAAGGATAAATGTGGCTGCTGTTGGCCTGAAAGTTCAACTTTATAAACACACATAATTAAGGAAGATTAAGGCACCTGTACACTCTTGCTTGATCATAAGGGACGAATCAAATCCCTGAGGGGGAAAGAGAAATGATAATACTACGTAGCTTAATATTTGAATCAAAAAGTTCTTAAGAAGTATGTGAACCACTCACACAAGGGTTGTCGTGGAGTGTTGCTCAAGCCATGAGGTGCCTTGAGGGACCAACAAGCATTTCCTTCTGCTCACAGCACCCAGAGTTTCCTTTGAGGACCTATCTGTACTGTGTAGTAGGGACACGCTTTTGGATGACATCTTAAACTTGGTATAAGGGGGTCAGAGCTTCTTCCTGTCCCCAAAGATACACTGTCACATGGGCCCACATTATAATTATAATTAGTAGGAGGAATTTCCTGGCCATCAATAGTAGTACAACCTGAGCTGACCCATTAGAATACTACTCAGGACTTTGGTGGTCTGAGAAGCAGCGCGCTACAGCGGCACCCTGCCGCTGGGCTGGCCCCGCCTTGTGATCACACGGGAAGCCAGCAGGGAGAACAGGGATGGGCAGGAAGAATCAGTGAAATGTGGATAGAAGCCCAGAGTAAACGGTGCCTGAAACCCACCCTGTTTCTGTATGTTTCAGTTTTCTGCAAATCTTCTTTATTGTATAATCCCCTTAAATCAATTATTTTTATTCCTTCGGAGCTGATTGTTGGTCAATTGCCAACTGGGAAATAGCTGAAGAATGAGGCTATGGGTTAGATATAATACCGTGACAAAACAGAGAGGATCTGAAAAGAGGAGAGTCGTTCACTAAAGTTTTGTGACTCCTCCAAAACTTGGGTTTTAGTTCCCTCCCCTCCGTGTCTTCTTAGGAATGTTGTGTCTTAAGTCACATTGGCCACAGTGCCATCGTGGCTCTCTCATGGTTCAGGTTGGAATTCATGGGTTTGCATGTGGGGCCAGAATACGGGGCAGAGATGAAAAATCAAAGAACATCTCACACTTTTCCCACAAAGGATTGAAGAACTTGTTTACCACAGATCACATGAGAACTCTCTGTTGCATGAGAGCAATGTCTGTGTTTTCAGCCATAGGAAATACAGAGCTTGACTATAGAGCTTAGGTTTTTTCAACTGATAATTGTCTCTTTAAGAAGAAATAGAGAATATTATTCAGTCTTCAAAAGGAAAATTCCATTACACACTATCATATGGATGAACCTTGAGGGCATTGTGCTGAAGGAAATGAGCTAGTCACAAAAAAAGAAAAATAGTGTTTGATTCTGAGGGTAATGAAATTAGAAGCAGAGAGTAGAAGATGGGTTGGCAGGGTATGGGGGGAGCAGAGAGTGGGGAATTAGTGTTTACTGGGTACAAGGATTCAGTGTTTTGAGAGGAATTGCTGTCTGGAAATGAGTGGTGATTCTTGATGGTTAGTCAACAATTTTGAAATACTGAACAGCACTGAAACGTGCATTTACAACTGGTTAAGATGGTAACTTGTATCGGTTATATGTGTTTTGTTGTTGTTGAGTCGCTAAGTTGTGTCTGATTCCTTTGCAACCCCATGGGCAGTAGCCTTCCAGGCTCTTTGCCCGAGAGATTTGTCCATGTGTATTTTACCACAGTTAAAAAAAAGAAAAATGTGCTGAGCTGGGTGTTGGATATTAGATCAGAAAATAGGAGGTGGGGTCTCATTTGCTCCTTTTGTGGCTCAGGGTGCCTGGAGCTGAGCTCTCATGCCTACTGGCTGTTCCTGGGTGTGAGTCCTGACTCCAGTTGGGGGCTGTGTGATTGCTGCTCTGCCTTAACCCCAGATTCCTCCTGGGGAAGATAGGTGGATAAGAGCTGAGGCATTTGCATCAAGCCTGTGATGGTGCAAAGACCCCTGGAAGCCGTTAGTGCAGGCGACGCCTGGCATGTCCAGGGCCAGGCTTCAGGCTTGCTGTCCTGCTGTGCTATGGCCCTCTCCACACCTGTGGCAGGTGTCTCTCATGTGCTGCCCTGTCTCTGTTTTATCAGTCATCGATCCGTAGGTAGCCCTGATCTTGTTTGCTTATTGTAATCAGTGGGGAGCTTTTTAAATCTAGAGCCAGGCTACTTTCCCCCCCGAGATTAGTCAGATCACCACTTGAGATAGGACAGGGCATTACTATTCCGCTCCCCCCCCAGGTTGATTGAGGTATAGTTGACAAAATTACAGATATTTAAAGTACACAAGGTGATGATTTGATGTTCTTGTGTATCGGAAAGGGTTCCTACCGTCAAGTTAATTAACATATCCATCATTTGACATAGTTACCTTATTTTTTTTTGGTAAGAAAACTTACAGTCTGTTCTCTTAACACGCTTCATTTACACCCTACACCGTAGTCCCTATGTTATGCATTGATCCTCAGAACTTATTCATCTTAGAACTGGAAGTTGGAATGCTGTTACCAGCCTCTTCCCATCTCTGTCACACCCCCAGCTCTTGACAACCATCATTCTACTATCTATTTTTCTTAATTCGACACTTTCTTTCAGATGGCACATGTTAGTGATACCCTGAAGGATTTGCCTTTCTCTGAGCTTTGTCCAGCTTGTTTTACTTAGCATGGGAATCTCGAGGCTCATCCATGTTGTCATAAATGCAAGATTTCCTTCCCTTTTTTATGGTGGAGAAATGCTGCCTTGTGTGTGCATGCACACTACCTCTTCTTGATGCATTCCTCTGTAGGTGGAGGTAGGCTGTTTCTGTGTCTTGTCAGTTGTGAACGATGCTGCATGGGACGTGGGGTGCAGACAGCTGTCTGAGATGATGGCTTTATTTCCTTTGGGTCTTTGCTCAGAGGTGGGATTCCTGGATCGTATGGTGGTTCGACTTCTAATGTTTTCAGGAACCTCCCTACTGTTTTCTGTGGTGCTGCACCGAGTTCCGTCCCACCGGCAGTCTGTAGGGGTTCCCTTTTTTCACATCCTCGCCAGCAGTTGTTGTCTCTTGTCTTTCCCATGGTAGCCATCCCCGCAGGTGCAAGATGACGTCTCGTCGTGGGTCTGCTTTGGATTTTTCTGGTGGTCAACTGAGGTGAGGGCGCCCAGGTGAACACTGTGTGCCAACAAGCCCCAGGATGCTGCCCTGGACGGCGTCCTCCTCCTCGTGTCTCAGCCGGGTGTTCTGTTACGGCTGCACCTCAGTTATGGACGGGTGGACTTCTTTGAGGGGAAATGCTGGGAAAGGTCCTTTGCCCCATCTGAGATCTAAGGGAGAGTGATGCCCATGAGCCCCACCTGAGGCTGGGCAGGGGGCGGCTGGGGACGGATCCTAGCCCCATGCTGTGGTTCTGAGACCCGTCCCCTGTGCGGCTGGCGAAGCCTCACCTGCTGGGCCTTTACACCCCTACCCCACCCTCAGGGCTTTTGACTCAGCAGGTCTCCTACGAGATCTCCCGTGACCCTGTGGACTGCTGGAGAACCACTGGCCTGTTGAACAAATTCATGCAAATGAGGGAGGTGTGTTGTGGGGAGAAGAGTATTGGGGGTTGAAAGAGTATTTGCTTGAATATGGAGCGAGCGTTTGCCAGGAATACAGCCTTCTTTCCAGCTTTAATCACATGTGAGCGAGCGTTTGCCCATCGGGAGCTTTGGACTGGCTTTGGTTTCCTCTTTGTGGTGATTCTACTATCTATTTTTCTTAATTCGACACTTTCTTTCAGATGGCACATGTTAGTGATACCCTGAAGGATTTGCCTTTCTCTGAGCTTTGTCCAGCTTGTTTTACTTAGCATGGGGATCTCGAGGCTCATCCATGTTGTCATAAATGCAAGATTTCCTTCCCTTTTTTATGGTGGAGAAATGCTGCCTTGTGTGTGCATGCACACTACCTCTTCTTGATGCATTCCTCTGTAGGTGGAGGTAGGCTGTTTCTGTGTCTTGTCAGTTGTGAACGATGCTGCATGGGACGTGGGGTGCAGACAGCTGTCTGAGATGATGGCTTTATTTCCTTTGGGTCTTTGCTCAGAGGTGGGATTCCTGGATCGTATGGTGGTTCGACTTCTAATGTTTTCAGGAACCTCCCTACTGTTTTCTGTGGTGCTGCACCGAGTTCCGTCCCACCGGCAGTCTGTAGGGGTTCCCTTTTTTCACATCCTCGCCAGCAGTTGTTGTCTCTTGTCTTTCCCATGGTAGCCATCCCCGCAGGTGCAAGATGACGTCTCGTCGTGGGTCTGCTTTGGATTTTTCTGGTGGTCAACTGAGGTGAGGGCGCCCAGGTGAACACTGTGTGCCAACAAGCCCCAGGATGCTGCCCTGGACGGCGTCCTCCTCCTCGTGTCTCAGCCGGGTGTTCTGTTACGGCTGCACCTCAGTTATGGACGGGTGGACTTCTTTGAGGGGAAATGCTGGGAAAGGTCCTTTGCCCCATCTGAGATCTAAGGGAGAGTGATGCCCATGAGCCCCACCTGAGGCTGGGCAGGGGGCGGCTGGGGACGGATCCTAGCCCCATGCTGTGGTTCTGAGACCCGTCCCCTGTGCGGCTGGCGAAGCCTCACCTGCTGGGCCTTTACACCCCTACCCCACCCTCAGGGCTTTTGACTCAGCAGGTCTCCTACGAGATCTCCCGTGACCCTGTGGACTGCTGGAGAACCACTGGCCTGTTGAACAAATTCATGCAAATGAGGGAGGTGTGTTGTGGGGAGAAGAGTATTGGGGGTTGAAAGAGTATTTGCTTGAATATGGAGCGAGCGTTTGCCAGGAATACAGCCTTCTTTCCAGCTTTAATCACATGTAGACTTGCTGAGTCGCGTGTAATTGCCCATCCTTGAGGCAGCTTTGGACTGGCTTTGGTTTCCTCTTTGTGGTGATTTTCCTTAAACTCCTGAGTGGAGGGTGGATAGGGCAAGAGAACAACAGCAGCGACCGAAGGCATGTCAGTTATGAGCAGAGCTGCCTTCTAAGTACTTGACTTCAGAAGCCGTAACGTCAGGAGCCCCCTCTGCCCCGGCCCAGGGTTGAGTCAGGGGCCACCCCACCTGGCCCAGATAATGATGCCACCTCTCAGCTCACCTGAGGCCACATCCGTGAGCAAGAAGAGGGCTCTGTCTTGTTGCAAGAATGTTTGCAAGCTGGTTGCTTGGCCCGTGTCTGGATGTTAGTCCACAGAAAAGCCTGAAAGAGACCCTGGTCTTCAGTGCCATGACCTTGAGTGGTCTTTCCTGTCAGGTGGCTGGCTCGGGGCTCCAGTCACCTCAAGCATGCGTCCAGCCTGCCGTCATTTCTGCGGTGGATGCAGGTGCTTAGGAAAATTCCTCACCGAAGGGCTTTCGGGATTGACAAGCTCTCGCTGCTTCTGTGACCTTGCGCGGTGTCTGGTTTCACAGAAGGCTTTGTTTCTGGGTTCTCGTGGCTGCGTTCAGCCTGGCCCTGTAATCACAGGGCGCCAGGGAGGGCTGCGGTCTGCTCCCTGGGGTGCGCTCACATACCGTGTCAGCCCACGTGTGTCACCGGGGCCACAGGGGGCCTGGGGGACCCTGTCGAGAAGTGCACTCAGTTCCTGATCATGGCCTTCCTTTGAATCTTGCATGTGCCCCAAAAGGAGACATTCCTTTGAACTGCTCAGTGTGGTTTGTTTGAAACGGGCCATCCCTTAATTTCACGTGACCCTGGAGCTGGGTAGGGTAGGTTCACATGCTTTTCCACAGTCTAGAAGCTGTTAGCTCTCAGCTTTCAAAGAGGGAAGACTTTGCCTTTAATTCAACGGAAGGGTTGGGGAGTTTGGGAAAGGTAAGGGAATGGGGAAGCTGTTAGGAACTGAAGTATTGGCCAAGGGGCCAGCCTCATGGTCCGTGTCAGAAGTCTTCAGTGTCCTGTGCAAGGAAGAGATGGTGACCAGAGCGGGTCCTCGGGGTGCAGATTTCATGGCATCTCTGCCTGCACATGTCAGTAATGGAAAGAGCACCTAAGGAATGAAGAACGTCGCAGCCATCTCCCAGAGTCAGAGGATGGCGTGGTGGACAGAAGGGCGACGCTGGCAGGAAGCTGACAGCTCGTGGAGAGAGCGGCCTTTAGCTTAAGGAGGACGCAGATGCTCACCCTGGACTTGGAGAGAAACAGCTTGGAGCAGCTGCATTTATTTTCTGAAAAGTAGAGTAAGCTCACTGTCAGGATCCCATATGGAGATGGTTACCGAAGGACCTAGAAGAAGACAGACAGGGGACTGGGGAAGCGGACAGGACCGAGACCCTGCATGCTGGTGTGTTTTGGTGGGGGTGGGTCTTTTGTCATTTATTGAGCACCTACAGCATGCCAGGTGGAGTGTCCTGCAGTGATACTTGCAGAACTCAGTCAGACCAGCTCTGGACCAGTTTGCGGAGGGAAAAGAGAGAAGAAATGGGCAGTCACAGCTCTCTTCTGGGAATATAGGAGGGGAGCAGTGGACATCATGACCAGCTTCGCCTGCCGGCTATGAAGGGCTTCACAGAGTGGGGGTCTGCTCGAGGGCTCAGCCCTCTGTGCTGTGTGACATCTGGTTGTCTTAACTAATGGGGGACAGAGAACCTGTAAGGCCTGTTCAGTCTGCCTGTGTCAACAGTTTTAGCATCTGGAAAATTAAGAGTACCTCAGTCCTTTGGCTCCTCTCTCATAATCCTTGACCCTAAGGGATGCAATCCTTGATCCTTGGTGTATTGGTTTCTAATCCCTCATTTTACTATTCCTTATTCATGACCTGCATCCCTATTGCAGGTCATCTGGCCCCACCCCTCTAGGTCACAGGTGAGAAAACTGAGATCCGGCCTGAGGCCACGACTGAGTTTGTCACGTGGTGCAGAAGCCCAGTGGGCACAGGGGCTCAGCCTCATGGTCCGTGTCAGAAGTCTTCAGTGTCCTGTGCAAGGAAGAGATGGTGACCAGAGCGGGTCCTCGGGGTGCAGATTTCGTGGCATCTCTGCCTGCACATGTCAGTAATGGAAAGAGCACCTAAGGAATGAAGAACGTCGCAGCCATCTCCCAGAGTCAGAGGATGGCGTGGTGGACAGAAGGCGACGCTGGCAGGAAGCTGACAGCTCGTGGAGAGCGGCCTTTAGCTTAAGGAGGACGCAGATGCTCACCCTGGACTTGGAGAGAAACAGCTTGGAGCAGCTGCATTTATTTTCTGAAAAGTAGAGTAAGCTCACTGTCAGGATCCCATATGGAGATGGTTACCGAAGGACCTAGAAGAAGACAGACAGGGGACTGGGGAAGCGGACAGGACCGAGACCCTGCATGCTGGTGTGTTTTGGTGGGGGTGGGTCTTTTGTCATTTATTGAGCACCTACAGCATGCCAGGTGGAGTGTCCTGCAGTGATACTTGCAGAACTCAGTCAGACCAGCTCTGGACCAGTTTGCGGAGGGAAAAGAGAGAAGAAATGGGCAGTCACAGCTCTCTTCTGGGAATATAGGAGGGGAGCAGTGGACATCATGACCAGCTTCGCCTGCCGGCTATGAAGGGCTTCACAGAGTGGGGGTCTGCTCGAGGGCTCAGCCCTCTGTGCTGTGTGACATCTGGTTGTCTTAACTAATGGGGGACAGAGAACCTGTAAGGCCTGTTCAGTCTGCCTGTGTCAACAGTTTTAGCATCTGGAAAATTAAGAGTACCTCAGTCCTTTGGCTCCTCTCTCATAATCCTTGACCCTAAGGGATGCAATCCTTGATCCTTGGTGTATTGGTTTCTAATCCCTCATTTTACTATTCCTTATTCATGACCTGCATCCCTATTGCAGGTCATCTGGCCCCACCCCTCTAGGTCACAGGTGAGAAAACTGAGATCCGGCCTGAGGCCACGACTGAGTTTGTCACGTGGTGCAGAAGCCCAGTGGGCACAGGGGCTCAGCCTCTGACTCTGTCTAATCCGTAGGCTCCTTGACCATCGGAAGGATGCCTTCCAGGGGAACAGGGTAGGCAATGGGGACGACCCTGGACTGGGTGTCCAGTGCCAGGCTCTGACTGGCTGGGTGACTCTGAGCAGGCCCCCTACTCGAGCCCTGAACTATTCCCTTGGGTTGAGTAGGAGGTGAGGCTGCTCCCTACTGACTGACAGCATCCTCTTTCACATCTGTTCTGCTGGGAACCACAGTCTGGAAGGGGCCTCACGGTGGGAGCCCCTGGAGCCACGTGTCGGATCTCAGACAGTGACCTTTGCTGTGTGATTTCCGGTGACTGATCACTGTAGTGTCCCAGGAAGCTAGCATGTGGGTCGTTCTCTGCCGTTTGAAAACAATGGAAAATCCCATCACCGGCCCCCAAACCAGCTGTCTTTCTGCTGATGAACAGACAACAGACCCTAAAGAGGAGAAGAGTAGTTCCTTGTAAGTGCTCTGGGAGTGCATAATACCTTTTAAATAAGATGAAAAAGTATGTATTATTCTTCCATCTTGGCATTGCTGTCAGGTAGTTGAGCACAAGCGCGTTCGGCACTGTGTGCTAGGTACGAAGTCGTAGCATCAGTTCTGTGTTCAGTACAGCCACTTTGTTCAAGAACAATGTATTCAAGGTCAGTGTATTTTGGCTGGGCTCAGGGTTCTGGAAATTCCCAAGAGAGTAAGTTTTTTGTCTGTTATATAATCCAGCACAAGTGAATGCAGAAGCTCATGTTTAGTGATGACTTTAAAAATGCAATTAATTCTAAAATTTAGCTTTTAAAATTTTTGACTTTAAAAAAAAAATACAACTTCTCTTAAGGTTTAAGGTAGACTTTAATTTCATTTGTTCAAGAAATCGTTACAAAGCAGTGATCTGTGTTAGCACATCCCAGGTGCTTTGCAAATACCAGTTTATTTCGTCTTAACCCCACTTGGTAAGTACTGCTGTGCCCACTTTACGGAGAAGAAAACTGAGCCACAGAGAGCTTAAAGTAGGTTACTCAAGTGACAGGGCTAGTTGGAGGTTTTGATGGCTTTCAAGTTTCAGATGAGCAGTGGGACATTTTACTGGTGTGAACTGTATGGATCTTTTCTGATACAGACTGACCATTAAACAGCACTCTTTCTCTGGAGTCAAACAAGGTGATAACTTAGTAGCGCATGGCTTGGGCTTGTCCCAGGCGGAGGCTGACACCCTTGGGAGCAGAGGCAGCACCTCTGGGACCACCGCCCTCCCATGGCTCTGCCCGTCTCGGGAAGTCGCGGTGGAACCGAGGTTAAGGTGGCCAGAAGGAAGGAACCCAAGCAAAGAAGGGTCAGAGAGGATTTCACGAGCAGTGGAGCTTTCCTGCCGGGCCTTGGTGGACAAGCCCAAGGATAGAGCTGGAATTCCCTATTCTTGTCTGATCATTAAAGCACTAAGTTCTCTGGCTTGGGGATGGTCAGCTGTTGGAGTGAGTTGCATGCAGCCTTATGGAGCCGTCGTCTAGAGCCCTGCACCAGAGGGCAGCCTCCGAGCAGCCGGTCCAGCCGGTCTACTCAAACCACAGCCTTCATACAGTTTAAGGCCACCTCCTTAAAGTTAGTGGCCAAGAATGAAGCCAGGCAGACATTTTTCTCTAGTAACAGCAGGCATTCATGTTTATTAAAAATACCTGTGTCAGACCCTAAGTGCTTTGCAACATATTATCTGATTTAATAATTCTCAGTATTGTAAATTAATGCAATAAATAGATTAGACTATAAGGTGAACATGTAGCCTACTTGACAGAATTCTTTTAAGCATCTTGACAGGTTTTACAGTTTTTTATTTACAAGTGGAATTAACATGCTAATTACAAATCATCTTCCACTGTTCACTCAAGCAGGCTGGCACTGAAGGACTCCCTTGAGGTTTAGATGGACAACTTTATTGAATTGCTCAGTATATTTAAAATGAATAATACTACATTTCTTTTTAATGATATACTCCAAATGAGAAAGAAAAACTCTAATAAGAAATTGCAGGACATATTTATGGAAAATCTACAGTCTTACTGAGCTATAGAGAAGAAGATTTAAATGTGGTGAAACGTCATTTTTCCTAAGTGAGAAGCTGAGCCACAGAGAGCTTAAAGTAGGTTACTCAAGTGACAGGGCTAGTTGGAGGTTTTGATGGCTTTCAAGTTTCAGATGAGCAGTGGGACATTTTACTGGTGTGAACTGTATGGATCTTTTCTGATACAGACTGACCATTAAACAGCACTCTTTCTCTGGAGTCAAACAAGGTGATAACTTAGTAGCGCATGGCTTGGGCTTGTCCCAGGCGGAGGCTGACACCCTTGGGAGCAGAGGCAGCACCTCTGGGACCACCGCCCTCCCATGGCTCTGCCCGTCTCGGGAAGTCGCGGTGGAACCGAGGTTAAGGTGGCCAGAAGGAAGGAACCCAAGCAAAGAAGGGTCAGAGAGGATTTCACGAGCAGTGGAGCTTTCCTGCCGGGCCTTGGTGGACAAGCCCAAGGATAGAGCTGGAATTCCCTATTCTTGTCTGATCATTAAAGCACTAAGTTCTCTGGCTTGGGGATGGTCAGCTGTTGGAGTGAGTTGCATGCAGCCTTATGGAGCCGTCGTCTAGAGCCCTGCACCAGAGGGCAGCCTCCGAGCAGCCGGTCCAGCCGGTCTACTCAAACCACAGCCTTCATACAGTTTAAGGCCACCTCCTTAAAGTTAGTGGCCAAGAATGAAGCCAGGCAGACATTTTTCTCTAGTAACAGCAGGCATTCATGTTTATTAAAAATACCTGTGTCAGACCCTAAGTGCTTTGCAACATATTATCTGATTTAATAATTCTCAGTATTGTAAATTAATGCAATAAATAGATTAGACTATAAGGTGAACATGTAGCCTACTTGACAGAATTCTTTTAAGCATCTTGACAGGTTTTACAGTTTTTTATTTACAAGTGGAATTAACATGCTAATTACAAATCATCTTCCACTGTTCACTCAAGCAGGCTGGCACTGAAGGACTCCCTTGAGGTTTAGATGGACAACTTTATTGAATTGCTCAGTATATTTAAAATGAATAATACTACATTTCTTTTTAATGATATACTCCAAATGAGAAAGAAAAACTCTAATAAGAAATTGCAGGACATATTTATGGAAAATCTACAGTCTTACTGAGCTATAGAGAAGAAGATTTAAATGTGGTGAAACGTCATTTTTCCTAAGTGAGAAGCTGGAATATTAGCAATGTCACTCCTTCCTAATTGATTTATAATTTAAAAGCAGTTTCACTGCTTCTGTACACTGCATGGAGCTTAATAAAGTGATTCTGAAGTTTTATCTGGAATCATCAGTAGATGATACAAATTTAAAATTTTTTGGCAAAAAAAAGGAATATATTGGGATTGGGGGTTTGAGGAAACTCGTCTGATCGCTTTTGCTAGAATTAAGTGTCTCCTCTCTGCTATCAGTGTTTACCTCAGATCATATTTAAATCCATTACAAGATTTTTAACTTTTAAGGGCAACTACCAAATAACTGGGGACAATCCAGCTTGTCATTTGTGGAACTCAGTTTCACAGTTTTCAGTTGATTTATTTAACTGAACTTTGTGATGTAGTTCTTGGCTTTATTTTTCCTATTTATCAAATGGTTTTTGAATAGAAATAGAATTTCCACTGTTATTTAGCCTTGGTAAATACGATCGCATCAACAGGATTGTAAGGCAAATATGTAAACTACTTGAAACTATGTACGCACCTTCCAGATTTTATAGCTCCTATTTGGATATGTGCATCACATGCTCTTTATATTAATATATTGATGCCCCTTTGCTGTCATAGTACCGGGTGCTGAGGTCCCACAGAGTCCATTTCCTGTCTTCGTCTACCTGATGGACAATGCGGACAACGCTGTGGTATTGCACAGACAAGGTGGGGGTCAAGTTCAGTGTTTCTCAAACTCTGAAGTCCACTGAGCGTCTTTTCATGCACTGGCCAAGTAAAAGGCTGATTATCTTATCCTCTTCCTGTTTATATTTTAAACAGCATTTCTTGAATCTCTGTGAGCAAGTAACTTTCTTCTTAATATGTAGGGTTCCTTGCAAGAGAAAAGTTTGTGAGTGCCTATTCTAGTCACTTTTTAGGAAGGAACAACTCTGACAGTTTTGATAAATAACCTGAATCTGAGAGATGATATGAAAAAAAGTAACTAAAAAAAAAAAAACAGGTTAAATTAAATAGAAAACCTACCTTATTTTACTCAAAATTGACTGATAGAAATCTAAATTTGTGTTCTGACCACCTTTTTTTTCTTTTTACAGTAAGGATACGTTTTAAAATGTCTGTGGCATGAAGTCATTATTTCTCATTATTTCTCCTTTAACCACCCAAGTCATCATCCTTTCCCTTGAATCATTACAGATAAGTTTAAACCTACTCCATCTCATTTATTTACTCTAGCTTATGTATTTACACCTCATTATTATGTATATGCACATATTCTAACATAGTTTGGGAAACTGAAATGGGATAGTTCTTTTGCATCGTTCTGTACCTTTTTGTAGCTTAATAATTTACCTTGATTATCATTCAGTGGCAGCACATGTGCATCTATCTTGTTATTTTTAACAATTGTATAATGCTAGAATGACGGGCACAATTTGTTTAATCACTCCAAATTAGGCATTTAGGCTGTTTCCAATTTTTTAGTATTACAAATAAACATGTAATAAACATGCAATAAACATGCCTTAGATATGCATTCTTTTAGTTTAAAATAGTCTTGTTCCTTCAGAAAGTTGCTCAATAATTGGCTTAGAAATTCTTTTGTGCTGATTATTATGATTGCTTACTTCTGAATTCTTCCTTTAGTTTGTTGTTCTCGCAGTATATAATCCTAAACGATTATAACTCAAGTGGCCCTTCTGCTAAGAACACAATTAAAGATGGGATGTCTAAATAAAGACTTAAAGATTAACCCCTTTGGAGGTGTGACTTCCCGATTCAGAAAGTGGCTAAAAGAACATTGCCAGCTTGGAGATTGGAGACAAGGTGGGGGTCAAGTTCAGTGTTTCTCAAACTCTGAAGTCCACTGAGCGTCTTTTCATGCACTGGCCAAGTAAAAGGCTGATTATCTTATCCTCTTCCTGTTTATATTTTAAACAGCATTTCTTGAATCTCTGTGAGCAAGTAACTTTCTTCTTAATATGTAGGGTTCCTTGCAAGAGAAAAGTTTGTGAGTGCCTATTCTAGTCACTTTTTAGGAAGGAACAACTCTGACAGTTTTGATAAATAACCTGAATCTGAGAGATGATATGAAAAAAAGTAACTAAAAAAAAAAAAACAGGTTAAATTAAATAGAAAACCTACCTTATTTTACTCAAAATTGACTGATAGAAATCTAAATTTGTGTTCTGACCACCTTTTTTTTCTTTTTACAGTAAGGATACGTTTTAAAATGTCTGTGGCATGAAGTCATTATTTCTCATTATTTCTCCTTTAACCACCCAAGTCATCATCCTTTCCTTTGAATCATTACAGATAAGTTTAAACCTACTCCATCTCATTTATTTACTCTAGCTTATGTATTTACACCTCATTATTATGTATATGCACATATTCTAACATAGTTTGGGAAACTGAAATGGGATAGTTCTTTTGCATCGTTCTGTACCTTTTTGTAGCTTAATAATTTACCTTGATTATCATTCAGTGGCAGCACATGTGCATCTATCTTGTTATTTTTAACAATTGTATAATGCTAGAATGACGGGCACAATTTGTTTAATCACTCCAAATTAGGCATTTAGGCTGTTTCCAATTTTTTAGTATTACAAATAAACATGTAATAAACATGCAATAAACATGCCTTAGATATGCATTCTTTTAGTTTAAAATAGTCTTGTTCCTTCAGAAAGTTGCTCAATAATTGGCTTAGAAATTCTTTTGTGCTGATTATTATGATTGCTTACTTCTGAATTCTTCCTTTAGTTTGTTGTTCTCGCAGTATATAATCCTAAACGATTATAACTCAAGTGGCCCTTCTGCTAAGAACACAATTAAAGATGGGATGTCTAAATAAAGACTTAAAGATTAACCCCTTTGGAGGTGTGACTTCCCGATGAAGTGGCAGTGCATGGGCAGGATCTGATCTACATCTGGACAGCCTACAGCAGGAGATGATGTGATTTGCAGGAAGGCATTTGTCTGCCTAGGCTGCTGGAGATTGGCAAGTGAATGTACTGTTGAAAGATTTTTTTTCCATTAAAGTATTCTTTAAGTTTTGAGATGATAGATTCACATGTGGTTATAAGAAATCATACAGAGCACAACTATACACTAGTTTTCCCCCATCACAATATTTTGTGAAAATACTAATCTCACAATCGGTGTATTGACATTAATATTCGTATCATCAAGATAGAGAACACTTTCATCAGCACGAGGTATCTCCTTTTGCTCTTATATAGCCACATCCACTTTCTTGGCCTCTGGTTACAACTAATCTGTCCTCCATGTCTAAAACATCATTTTGAGAAGATTCTTTAAGTGGAATCAGACTTCCCCGGAGGCTCAGTCAGAAAAGAATCCACCTGCAACGCAGGAGACCCAGGTTTGATCCCTGGGTCAGGAAGATCCCCTAGAGAAGGTCATGGCAACCCACTGCAGTATTCTTGCTTGGAGAATTCCATGCACAGAGAAGCCTAGCAGGCTACAGTCCATGGGGTCACAAAGAGTTGGATACAACTGAGTGATGAACACTTTCACTATCAGAAATGGAATCATACAGTACAGAACATTTAGGGATTCCTCTTTTTTTCTCTCAGCATAATTCTCTGTAGCATCATCCAGATTTGTGTGTGTCCTGTTTTCATTGCTGAGCAGTGTCCCATGCCAGGGATGTACTACTGCCTACTTAACCAATTGCCCTTTGAAGGACATCTGGATGGTTTCCGGTTTGGAGCTATTTTTTTAAGCTGCTATAAACATTCATACACAGTTTTTGTGTGTGTGAATGTAAGTCTTCATTTTAGAGGGTTAAATGCCTGGGAGTGAAATTGCTAGGTTGTATAGGAGATCCTGACTATTTTCCACATCCTTGCAAGCATTTGGTGGTGATGTTATTTTTTTAACCTGTTCTGATAGACATGGAATGCTATCTCATTGTGATTTTAATTTGCATTTTCCTGGTGGTCCATGCTGTTGGCCCACCTTTTAATGCATTATTTCCAATCCATATATCCTTTGGGGTGAAACCATATATCCTTCCCATGCTGTCTGTTGATTATCTAACTGGATTGTTTGGTTTCTAATATTGAGTTTTCAGAGGTTTTTCAGAGGTCTTCCTGTACTCCAGAGACTAGTCTTTTGCTCCATTATGGTTTGTAAATATTTTCTCCAGATCTATAGCTTATCTTTTCATCTACTTAACAAGGTCTTTGCTGAGCAAATGTTTTAAATTTTGTAAAGTGTAATTTATCAATTTTTTTCTTTCATGGATTGTGCTTTTGGAGTTCAGGCCAAGAACTCTGGCTGGTGCTAGGCTCCAAAAGATTCTCCTTTTTCCTTCTAAAAGATTTATAGTTTGTATTTTCCATGGCCCATGGCCTGTTTTAAGTTAATTTTTAATGTAGGTTGAGTTCCCCTACCCAAGGATGTCTACTTAAGCCTCATTTGTGGAAAGAGCTGTTGTTGCTCCGTTGTTAGACCTGAGCTGTGCATGTTGGTGAGGGTCTGTTTCTGGGTTCCCCGTTCTGTTCTGATGTTCTGTGTGTCTGATCTGCTGCCTGTAGCAGTTCTGATTTGTGTAGCTCTGTAGTAAAGTTTCAAAACAGGCAGTAAACTGATTCCTCCCACTTCATTCTTCTTTTTCAAATGTGTTTTAGCTCTTCTAGTCCTTTATGCCTTTTGACATAACATTTGGAATAAACGTGCCTACCTTTTAAAATGTCTTGCTGGCCTTTTTCTAGGAATTGCACTAAACCTGTATATCAGCGTGGGGGAAACCTGGCATCTCATTCTTTGAGCACAGTGTGTCTCCCCATGGATTTTAGTTTTTCTTTCATTTCTTTCATTAGCAGTTTGTGATTTTCAACATACAGTTCCTGTGTATGTTGAAAATACACATACAGTTAGAGCTGTGCCTGGGTATTTTTTCCATTCCTAGTATATCAAAATACAATATGCTGAATTCATGTATTAGTTTTAGGAGGTGGGTTGGGGTTTGCTTTTTGTTGGTGGTGGTGTTTTCTTGTGTGTTAGAATTTCCTGGAGTTTTCTACATAGACAATCATGTTGTCTACAAAATGAGACAGTTTTCTTTCTTTCTTTTCAGTGCGTATGCCTTTTAGTTTCTTTTTCTTGTCTTATTGTAGTGACTGAATATGGATGATGATAGGAGAACTCTTTGCCTTTTTATTAGCTTAGAAGGTTTCCATGTTTTTTGTGCTAAAATAAAATCTTACTTTTCTTAAAGATAGAGTAGAATGTTTTTCTATTTTGAAGCATGTTCCTGTACCAGATAGAACTGACAGCTGCCTTATAACCACTCCATGGCACTTAACTTTAATTTAGTCTAGTGAAGTTAATTTATGCTCAATATATATGTAAACTCCTATTTTTATTGGGAACCACCCAGTAAATTTTATAGAACCTACTGATGCTATTTCCTAGGGGAAAAAAAGTGAGTTTATATATGTTTAAAACCATTCTCTTTTTTTTTGTAAAATTCCTTCTTCCTTCTTAGGGAAGATTAGAAGTTATTTGGGTACTGTGTGCATGCACAGGTTTTGATAGGTCTGTTACATATGAAATGGTATTTAAATCCAGTTTTTAAGTATATCAGGTTTTTCTCTACCTTTGGATTAGTTGATACATGGTACAGAGAGCTGGCATTTTCCTTTCTGTGGCAGTGAGCAGAGGAGGCCTAGGGGAATTTTTTTCCAACTTTTAAATACAAAATATCTGATAATCTATTTTTCCTTTGCTTTTCTGCTAGAAAGAACAGTGTGAGGCTGAGGACCCAACCTGGTGGTCAGGATTGGCCAAAACACAGAGTACTCTACTGAACCCTAAAACGCAGCTAACTCAGACTTGACCACAGCTCCTAGTTTATGGAAATCCTTTACCTGAGTTATTACAATTCAAATCACGTGTGATTTGAAACTGTATATGCCTAGTTTGTTGACAACTTAAACCTGAAAAAATATGAATATACCATGTGTGTGTGTGTGTGTGTGTGTGTGTGTGTGTGTGTGTGTGCATTTAAAAGGGGGGAAAAGTTAAACATGTGAAATAGTTTCTCGTAGTTTCTAATTTTATGGTTACAATTCAGTTTGCAACTGAAATTTGTCTTGATTGGTTAATATCTCACAGTAATTAACATCCAACACATTAGTATGACATCTTGTTACAAGGAGTTGAATCTAATTTTCTTACATAAAGGATGTTTTTAGAAACAATACAGTGTATATCTTGTTTGTACCAAGAATTGACTACCCAGTCAAGTACTTGCAGATTCTTTTAGTTATGTGAGTCTCCTTATCCTTCTTTCACTCAAACATTACGATTCCCTGTTTCACTGTAGCATATGAAAGTAGTATGTGTGCCCTGCACTTGGGAACAGCGAGTAATAGCATCCCTAGAAGATACTCACTGTAGGACATGGTGTTGATCAGTCCTGGGGCATGGACTTTGAGACCTATCAGACTTTATGGCTTCCAGGCTTTTTCCCCCTTCCACTTGTATTGAGATATAATTGACATACAGCACTGTAAGTTTAAGGTGTACAGCATAGCAATTCGACTTCCATACACTATGAAATAAGCTAGTGAACATCCATTATCTCATAGGTAGAAAATGAAAGGAAAAAGAAGTATTTTTCCTGGTCATGAGAATGCTTAGGATTTGCTCTCAACAACTTGCATGCATAACCAGTATTGGTTATATTAACCATGGTGTACATCATATGCCTGTGCTCATTTATAACAGGAATTTTGTCCCTTTTGACCACCATTCTCCAGTTGCCCCTCTCCACACCCCACCTCTGGGAACTTCCAGTCTGATCTCTTCCTCTGTGAGCTTGTTTGTTTTTGATGTATATTTGACCTGCAAAACTATGTTAGTTCCTGGGGCACCGTGCGGTAATTTGATATTTCTATACATTTCAAAATAGTCATCGCAAACAAGTCTAATGACCATGTGCAGCCATACCAAAGTATTACATTATTATTGACTATATTCCCCACATTGTACATTTCATCCTTGTGACTCACTTCTTAGGTAACTGAAAGTTTCTGCCTCTTAATTGCCTTCACCCATTCCATTCATCCCCCCACCCCTTCCCCTCTGACAACCTCCTGTTTGTAGCTGTGACTCTTTCTGTTTTATTATGTTTATTCCACATATAGTTGAAATCGCACAGTATTTGTGTTTCTTTATCTGACTTGTTTCACCTAGCCTAATATTCTCTAGGTCTATCCATGTTTTTGCAGGGGTCAAGATTTCATTCTTGAAATGATATCTATTCTTTCATAGATTTCATTCTATGGCCAAGTAATATTCCATTGTATATAAATGTACAGAACACATCTTTATCCACTCCTTTATTTTTTTTTATTCTTTATTTTAAAGGTTTTACAGAGTTTTGTTGTTCACAGACATGTATGTTCCCAGATCAGTCATATGCATATCCGTGGTCCCCACCCGCCCAGATCCCCCCATCCCACCCCTCCAGACCTTCGCCCCAAGCCATTGTAAGCACTCCTATTCCCTTAGCACTATGACACTAGCTATCTTTTCCACACATAACACTATAGGTTTCCTTGTTACTTCCTCCATGCTTCCCCTTCCCTATTTCTTCGCCACGATGCCCCTATGTCTATGCTCTGTCTGTTTTTCCATGAGTTCCCTGCGTGTGATATCAAGACCGTCCTACTAGATTCCATATATGTGTGTTAGTATACTGTATTTGTCTTTCTCTTTTTGACTTACTTCACTTTTTATGATCTTCATTAGGACTGTATCCACTCCTTTATTGATAGGTGCTTAGATTACCTCAGTGTCTTGGCTTTTCCATAGCAGCTGCACAATTTACATGCCCACCAATGGCACACAAGGATTCCCTTTTCTTTCTATCCTCAACAATCCTTTTTATGGCTTCTCTTTTTGATAGTAACCATCTGACAGGTGTGACATGGTATCTCCTGGGGGTTTTGTCCAGAGATCTCATCAGTACATTGAGAATAAATACATCTGTAGAGTATCTTGAGTATTGAAGTAGACGAGTTGGGAAAGCAGTCTAGCTTGCTGTTTTTATACTGGTCATGGTAACACTCAGTTGCCTGCGTTGTTCCTTGGAGCCCTTCCAAGAGGCAGGAGGTCTGACCATGTGAGACACCCAATATGGGACCCATATTGTAAATCTGGAATGTGGATGCTTTTTGGTTTTCCTTGAGCAAAGCACACCTGGATAGCCACTAGCTGAGGCGCAGCAGATTAGCGGACTGATGTGCTGAGAGTGTGGGTTGCTGGCGGCTGTCTAATCCACTTATGGGTGGTTTCTCCATGCCCAGCCTTCTAGTTGCCACCTGTATCCCTTACAGGCCTGCCTCTCTCGCCCTTCCCTTCTGAGCGTGATCCGTGACTGCCCCAGACATCCCCTGAACTGGTAGGTTTTGCCAAATACAGGCTTTGAATCATAGGCATTCAAAAGCAAGTTGCTGAGGTCTATGGTTGACCATTAGATTTCCCACCTCACGACCTCAGCACGAGTCTTCTTCACTCCAGCCATTCAAGGCTGGCATCTGTGTGAAGCCAGGAGATGCAGAACAAGAGGAGACTCGAAGTTGTAACACAGTTTCCTTGGGTCGTGTCACCCGGGCTCAGCATAATTATCATTGTTGCAAATGGTCCTTACTCTGTGGTCTAATTGTTGAGCAGGGAGTCAGAATAACAACAGCAACTAACATACCGACCTTTTTGAACAGATCACCCATTTGAAAAAAAGCAGCTGACTGTAGGAGGGGGCCTGGGTCTTAGAGTGTGGGGACCTCCAGGTAGCCCTTTCACAGGCTGCTCGCCACAGTGAACTGCTCCATCTGCTTTTGCCCATGTTGGGAAGATAGTCCAGGTTTGTGGGTGTATTTTGCTCTCAGAGGACTTGTTTGGCATGGTGTGGGGGAGGGCACTGTTCTCAGGCCAGCTGGTCACAAGATGACTGAGCAGGTGGACTGCACACTGGGCAACTCGGAGCTGCCTCTGAAATGTGAACGCCCTCCCAGCTTGTTGCCATCCTAACCTTCTCCTCGGTCATGGAGAACTGATCCTGGCTTGGGCATTCCTCACCTCTCTCACCCACTTGAGGATTGCGCAGGGCTTGTGCTCAGGAGGGAAATGGCACTATTTATGGTTGTTGATGACATTCCCAAAGCCCGCAATGCAGTCTGAATGTCCCCAGGAGTGCCCTGGATCCATCAGCGCCAGTGAGTCCTCAGTCATGAGACCTGGCTGGAGGGAGGTGGGTAGAGCCTCCTGTTCTGGCTCTCGGGAGGGAGTCGCCACATGGCAGGGGGGCCAGTGCGCTGCCCGCTTTCTGTCCTTCCCTGAATCTGGCCCGTGGAGAAGCAAGTCACCACCTGTGCCGCTCCTGGCGCTGTCTTTTTTTTCTCCATGCCCAGCCTTCTAGTTGCCACCTGTATCCCTTACAGGCCTGCCTCTCGTCCTTCCCTTCTGAGCGTGATCCGTGACTGCCCCAGACATCCCCTGAACTGGTAGGTTTTGCCAAGTACAGGCTTTGAATCATAGGCATTCAAAAGCAAGTTGCTGAGGTCTATGGTTGACCATTAGATTTCCCACCTCACGACCTCAGCACGAGTCTTCTTCACTCCAGCCATTCAAGGCTGGCATCTGTGTGAAGCCAGGAGATGCAGAACAAGAGGAGACTCGAAGTTGTAACACAGTTTCCTTGGGTCGTGTCACCCGGGCTCAGCATAATTATCATTGTTGCAAATGGTCCTTACTCTGTGGTCTAATTGTTGAGCAGGGAGTCAGAATAACAACAGCAACTAACATACCGACCTTTTTGAACAGATCACCCATTTGAAAAAAAGCAGCTGACTGTAGGAGGGGGCCTGGGTCTTAGAGTGTGGGGACCTCCAGGTAGCCCTTTCACAGGCTGCTCGCCACAGTGAACTGCTCCATCTGCTTTTGCCCATGTTGGGAAGATAGTCCAGGTTTGTGGGTGTATTTTGCTCTCAGAGGACTTGTTTGGCATGGTGTGGGGGAGGGCACTGTTCTCAGGCCAGCTGGTCACAAGATGACTGAGCAGGTGGACTGCACACTGGGCAACTCGGAGCTGCCTCTGAAATGTGAACGCCCTCCCAGCTTGTTGCCATCCTAACCTTCTCCTCGGTCATGGAGAACTGATCCTGGCTTGGGCATTCCTCACCTCTCTCACCCACTTGAGGATTGCGCAGGGCTTGTGCTCAGGAGGGAAATGGCACTATTTATGGTTGTTGATGACATTCCCAAAGCCCGCAATGCAGTCTGAATGTCCCCAGGAGTGCCCTGGATCCATCAGCGCCAGTGAGTCCTCAGTCATGAGACCTGGCTGGAGGGAGGTGGGTAGAGCCTCCTGTTCTGGCTCTCGGGAGGGAGTCGCCACATGGCAGGGGGGCCAGTGCGCTGCCCGCTTTCTGTCCTTCCCTGAATCTGGCCCGTGGAGAAGCAAGTCACCACCTGTGCCGCTCCTGGCCAACCTGAGTTTTCTGGATTTGGGGCTTGGTTGGAGAGTGCCCCGAAAGCTCCCTGTTATAATACCCACCTCAAACTTGGGACCCTGGCAGGTTGACTAACTCCAGGAGAAGGTGTTGGGCTGTGAGCATGTGGAAATGGGTAAGGAGAGCATCCAAGCATCCAAGTTAACCTTATTTACCAAGCCTTCTCCTCCACCTTTCCTAGAGCCATAGAAAATGGGCAGTGAGTGTCCTATTTTTATTGAGCCTGAAAAAGGTGACCCCCTCCCCTGGTGGCTCAGGCAGTAAAGAACTCGCCTGTCAATGCAGGAGATGGGAGTTCAGTCCCTGGGTTGGAAGGATCCTCCAGAGAAGGGAATGGCTACACACATCGGTATTCTTGCCTGAAGAATCTCATGGACAGAGGAGCCTGGTGGGCTACAGTCCATGGGGGTCACAAAGAATTGGACACGACTGAGCCAGCTAACACTGCCACACTTTCACTCACATGTCCTCTCTCCGGGTGTATTTCTAACCAAAATCGGTTCTACGTTGGAAACTCTTAGAATCCTCAAATTTTAGAATCTCAGAAGGAAGAACTTGGCATTCTCAGATGGTAGTTTCTGGAAAGGGTGTGTGTCTGCTTCTCGAATGGGTCACAGGCATTTTGTACATGTGCCTGGAGGCCATTTGTGGTGTGAGACCCTTCCTTTGAAGAGGGCAAAGGGGGTGGAGAGGCAGCAGAAATGGGGCTTGGGGCCGCCTCTTCATGAGGGTGGCAGGGTCCTCAGTCGGCCTGCAGTACTGCTGGAGTCTGGGATCATGTGCCAGAGCTGGCCAGTGGGTTTTTTCTTTTTTTTTTCCTTTTGTGGCATTTTTGGTTTCGGTGACCGGGTTCATGGTTGCTGTCGGTTAGTGAAGAACACTGGGTTAACCTGCATGTGCTAATGCTGGACTAACGGTCTTTGTGCAGAAACAGAAGGTAGATATGCCCCTTGAATGGGTGGATTTTAACCTGAAATCATTAGATTCTGTGCCACATCCAAAGTTAGAAAGCAGCCTGCGTGGAGGCTGCAGTTGCCTCCATTCCAGGGGTTATGGGAGCATCTTAGGCATGGACGATGTTGGAGGAGGTGATGCAGATCCCTCCCCTGTGGGGAGGGCAGCACCATCCCTGAGTCAGGAGCTGGGGCCAGGGCAAGGTCAGAGGGAAGCGTTGTCCTGCTGTCTCCTACATCACACCCTCTCCTCCTGTGCTCGGGGCCCAGTCACTTATGCGGGGTGCTTTTTACTTTGAGGTACCAGCGTCTGTTTACACAGTACATGTATCTCTTCCATTAAAGGATTTTTAAGGCATTTATCTAATGCAAGTCTCCTTCTGTCAGGGGATCTTTTCCCTGATTGCATGTAAATAATGATGTCAACTTTGCAGTTTGTGTAATTTCTCAAACTGTTTACTGCTCAGCCTCAATCAGGGCTCCCTGAGAATTCTTTGGCCCTGCAGACCCCTGAAGGTGGCAAGGGGTTGTGCAGTCCTCTAGGCTCCGGCAGGTGATTCTGGAACATGGAGGCCGTGCAGAAGCAGCTCTGATCATCCCTGTGCTAAACAAGTTTTCTCTCTCCTTTTTCTTTTTTCTCTCCGCTCAGTATCGCCCTGGTTTTCAGCAGAGCAGTGGACTTTGTGTTTATTCCTTGTGGTTTCTCAGCAGTTACTTCTAGCATCAGTTTCAATTGATTACAGTGGTTAAGATTGTTTATGCTCAGGGAGTCAGTTAAATATGATTTTCTCTTTTAATTTAGAAACTCGTTTCACAGAGGCTTTTTTCTTTTCTTACCCCCTGTCCCTTTTTTAAGTTTCTGAAGGTAGACCCTGCTCATTAGCAGAAGAGGACGTGTGAGCGCGTGGCTTGCTTTTCCCAGGTGACTTTCCTGGTCATTTACCTTTCTGTAAAATGGAAAGACAAACAAGCAAAGCCTTAAACCCAGTTCAGGTCGTGACTGCCAGCTACTTGCTTTGTGCGTAATATTTTCTTTGTGCTAATGCTGGACTAACGGTCTTTGTGCAGAAACAGAAGGTAGATATGCCCCTTGAATGGGTGGATTTTAACCTGAAATCATTAGATTCTGTGCCACATCCAAAGTTAGAAAGCAGCCTGCGTGGAGGCTGCAGTTGCCTCCATTCCAGGGGTTATGGGAGCATCTTAGGCATGGACGATGTTGGAGGAGGTGATGCAGATCCCTCCCCTGTGGGGAGGGCAGCACCATCCCTGAGTCAGGAGCTGGGGCCAGGGCAAGGTCAGAGGAAGCGTTGTCCTGCTGTCTCCTACATCACACCCTCTCCTCCTGTGCTCGGGGCCCAGTCACTTATGCGGGGTGCTTTTACTTTGAGGTACCAGCGTCTGTTTACACAGTACATGTATCTCTTCCATTAAAGGATTTTTAAGGCATTTATCTAATGCAAGTCTCCTTCTGTCAGGGGATCTTTTCCCTGATTGCATGTAAATAATGATGTCAACTTTGCAGTTTGTGTAATTTCTCAAACTGTTTACTGCTCAGCCTCAATCAGGGCTCCCTGAGAATTCTTTGGCCCTGCAGACCCCTGAAGGTGGCAAGGGGTTGTGCAGTCCTCTAGGCTCCGGCAGGTGATTCTGGAACATGGAGGCCGTGCAGAAGCAGCTCTGATCATCCCTGTGCTAAACAAGTTTTCTCTCTCCTTTTTCTTTTTTCTCTCCGCTCAGTATCGCCCTGGTTTTCAGCAGAGCAGTGGACTTTGTGTTTATTCCTTGTGGTTTCTCAGCAGTTACTTCTAGCATCAGTTTCAATTGATTACAGTGGTTAAGATTGTTTATGCTCAGGGAGTCAGTTAAATATGATTTTCTCTTTTAATTTAGAAACTCGTTTCACAGAGGCTTTTTTCTTTTCTTACCCCCTGTCCCTTTTTTAAGTTTCTGAAGGTAGACCCTGCTCATTAGCAGAAGAGGACGTGTGAGCGCGTGGCTTGCTTTTCCCAGGTGACTTTCCTGGTCATTTACCTTTCTGTAAAATGGAAAGACAAACAAGCAAAGCCTTAAACCCAGTTCAGGTCGTGACTGCCAGCTACTTGCTTTGTGCGTAATATTTTCTTTGTGTAGTTATATTATTTCTAGGTTAGGCCTTCTTTATTTATCTTTGAAATAAAAAAAAAAAAAAAACCCTATACTGTTTACAAGAACTCATTGTTCCAGGCTGTACACTTGCGCCTCTGACGCTTTTTTCCATTTGGAACCATGGGGGTGATAAAGTTGATGTCAGCTGGCTGGCCTTTTTTTTTTTGAAGGCAAAAATCCTCAATCTTAATTTATACTGTAATCATTTTCATTATGTATGTAGTGTGTTTCTCAGAAAATCAGATGTCACATTCCAGCCTCCTGTTTGCCCTTTTTCTGCCCCTACCTCCCTGTTCCTCATCCAGTCCTTCTCCTTGGAGAAGGAGGTTGTCTTTCATTTCAAAAGTGAAAATTCCATATCTTACAAAGAAGGTGACATTCCATCTCCTAAATGTGGTTGAATGTAGCTATGACTTTTGAAGTGGACCTTTAAAATGACAGCATTAAACTTTTTTCTTTGGGGAGGGAACTTTTTCATTGGATGGTCTTACAGTTTAATAAGAAAAAAAAAAACAAAAACAAAAACCGTACAGGCATACATTCTTAAATCCTGTGACCAGGACCCTTAGTGTAATCCAGAGACTCTTTTGTGACCTTTTAAGGTCCTCCCATTCGCAAGGGGAAAACAGAGAAAGACCTGGTCAGAGACTCCTCCTCATAGAGGTAAGAAGAAAACCATATTTAACAGCATGAAAGCTAAGTGTAAAACTTCTGCCATCTTATAAAACCTGTTCGTTTTTCTTTCACTTCATGTTGAGTCATAATATGGTCAAGCTTATCAAATCAGAGTTTTTATTACCCTCAGTATGTGTGTTCATCTACCTTATAATGCTTCAAATAAAAGCAGACAATAATATGGTAAAACATAAAGAAAAGATGACTTCCTTCTTTATATTCTTGGTGCTTCCTAGGTGGATAACTGTGCGTGCCTGCAGGCTAAGTCACTTTAGTCCTGTCCGACTCTTTGTGACCCTATGGACTGTAGCCTACTAGCCTCCTCTGTCTATAGTTGTTTCCAGGCAAGAAGCCTGGAGGGGGTTGCCATGCCCGTCTCCAGGGCATCTTTCCAACCCAGGGACAGAACCAGCGTCTCCAGCATTGTCAGGCAGGTTCTTTATCGTTAGCATGGTAAAGAAACCCAGCTGGGAAACCCAACCAGGTAACTATAGTCACATACCAAACCGTGCCTAAGTCTTCATGAGACTGAAGCTTGTCCCAAAATTTCCTTTCGAGTTTTCATAGCTGTTAGTTCCTGTTCACATGGTTCCATGATAATGGATTCTTGATTAGAAATCATGTGACAATATGTAATGAACGACTGATTAATAAATGTTAACATATATTCTTTTAGTGGCTAAATTACATATTTGTGCTGCCAGGGAAGCCTTGTATGTGTGGTTGCCCTAGTTATAGGATGCTATGCCTCTGATAAATGCAACAAATTTTACTCTGCTATCTCAAAAAACTTTAAAAGGCAACAACCAACTTACTTTGTATCTTTTCCTCTAATCATTGACTTTTAACTCAATATTTGTAACTTATTATTAAACTTAGTAAGCAGATTTTATTGTTGCATTTAGTTGCTCAGTCATGACTGACTCTTTGTGACCCTGTGGATGGTAACCCTCCAGGCTCCTCTGTCCCTGGGATTTCCCAGGCAAGAATACTGGAAAGGGTTGCTGTTTCCTTCTCCATAGTCGGCAGTTTATTTATCTATCATTATTATTAAATTTTACTCATACAGATTTGAAACCAGGAAGAGTAGCGATCTGTTTAAACATTAAAATCGTTGTTTGTGAGTACCTACCATGTGACATGTGACCTGTGGACTGTGAAAGAGGACAGGTTTCCAACCTCAAGCACTGCTATCACAGATCCACAAACTATTTTGCTACCTGATAAGAAGTAAAATGGATGGAGGGATCTTGGAGATAATACCCACGTGAGAGAAGCCAGTCACAGAGGACCACCTGTGGTCTGATCCCGTTTTTAAGCTGTGAGCTGGTGCAGAGGCTGTGTGACCAATAAAGGCTGAGTGTATTTTCATCAGCGGGTCACAGCTAGAGTGAGAGAAGTCCGCGGGCACGCGGCGCATTGTTAATCCACGTGCCCAGTTAGTGCTGTGCTGCACGGCAGTGAAGCCCAAAGGGAAGGCGGCCCACTGAGGGTGCCTGTCACTCTGCACCGACACAAGTGGGGTCTCAGGGGCGTGGTTTCCAGGGGGAGTGGAAGGTGAAAGGAGAGTGGAAGTCTGTTCAAAGATCTTCTGTGCACGCTCTCCTCATAGCTCTCTCCTGATGGGGGTTCGGTGGAAGAGACTGAGTAGGGTTTACACAGTTCTCCCTGGTGGTTACTCCAACCAGGCAGTTAAGAAATAATTGTCTTTTTGTCCTCTTTATTACCTTTAAAATCCCCAAATTCACTTCCTGTAGAATACCTGAGTCAGTTTGCCTTCCTGACTTTCAGGTTGAAGGTAGAAAGGGCTAAAGTTAACACACACACACCCCACCGCCACCCCCGCCCGGATGCCATTTATTTGCAGACCCAAATGAGTGCTGATTGGTAAAATGTTGTGAGTGGACGGGGATGGAATCAGAGCCTTCAAATGGTAGATGCTTAATCTCAGGAGAAGGGAAAATGACTGGCACCTCCACACCCCGCCCCTCACCCCCACCCCAGCGCCCGGCCCCGTCTTTCTACAAACTCAGCATTTCTGAGGCATCGTCATATATCTTGAGAGCTAAGAGCATCCACAAGTGGGATTTCTGAGTGAGATTCGTCTTCAGAAATGTAGAAGACAAATTAACAAGTTATTTCCAGTTTTAAAATGTTTTTTTTCATTTGATGTCTGTTTGTTTGGAAAGAGGCTTTTAAAGTAAAAGCTGTCAGGGTGTGTTTGATGGCCATTCTCATCAAAGGCTAAATCCTGATGGAAAGTTGCTGCATAGGTTACCATATCAGGATGGATCTTTCCATGTTTTTTGTTTTTTGTTTTTAATAACTGCAGTCTTTTTTATTTACCTCCCTAGATGGGGGCAGGTGGGAGACCGTATTCCCAAAGCCCACATTTTAAGCAGTTCTGTTCTTCTTAGTTACTGGATGTTTCCTTGAATTTACTGAGTTTTACTTTTGGAAAAATTCACTTTCGGTTTTGGATATTTTTACCAATATTCTGTGCCTATGCACAGAATTTTTTATATGTTCAATGAGTTGATGTTTTGCGGAGGGGGCTGGGGGGGCACGGTGGCGGTGTCTTGCTTTCTGTGAGAGACCAAATACAGATTTGAGTTCAACAGGCTTTTGAACTGGATGTTTCTATGTGCTAAAACTCTGTAAGCACATGTAGCTTTGTCTGCCATTGTATATTGCTGTATTGATTTTTTTTTCCCCTCCTGAAAAGCTCCAGGCCTGTCTGTTCCATACCAATACAAAGGTTGGCCTGTTACCCAGGGCCACTACGTGGGAACCTCCAGGGTCTGTGTGCTAGTAAGTGTTACCATTTGTGAAGTTGCTCCAAATTCTCTTGCACTTGATCACAAAATTCCATTCCAATTGTATATGAAGTTTCTTTGTCAAAAGGGATAAACAGTTGCTCACCAGATCCAGTTGTCAGTTGCTGACAGATTTGAAAATCAACAAACAACAACAAGAACAAAAAAAGTCTTCTTTTCAGACAAGGAACACAAATACTTTTAAAAACCTTGTATTATCAATAAGTTCTAAAAGTGTTTTCAAATAATGTGTAATGAAAATGGAGGCCTTCTAATGTTTCGGAGTTTGGGGAGAGCCAGCTTACATGTAATCAGATGCTCTTGTTACTGTTGCACCGTAGTAAGAGGGCTTAGTTCTGCCCTTTAAGTCATGGACTCGGGTTACTCTGTCTTAGCAGTGGTCATGGGAGATTTCTCTGTCCAACAGTTCTCTCTGCTGAAACCCTGGGAGAAGCTAGCCTGTTGAAGTGCCAGTGTAGATGATTTTATTTTGACACAAATATTAGTAAATACATCATATTATCCCTTGGTAAATATTTATAGCTTAGACTGTATACTCTGATGCTTAATATTATATGAAAGAAACATCCTTTTCCTCAAATTTCTTCCACTGCATTAACACTAATCTGTAATTTATATTCAGAGATCTCTATGAAAAAGAATATGTGAAGACCCTTGTATTTCAATGAAGATAAACCGTATTCAAAGAAGGAACACTCTTGACTCTTGGGAACCCTTAGATGTAGAATGTTCTGAAATGAGTGTATTTTTTCCTTTGCTTGGATTTTAATAGCTTCACTTTTGCAAAAAGGCACAAGACGAGGGTGACTTTAGGTGTACAATTTAGTTTCTGAGATAAAGCAAGGTGCACAGGGATGAGTTACCTGATCTCGTTGTGTACGTGATGTCCGTGATGGGCATCTACAGCACGACCTTCCAAAAAGGCAATGCTGTTGTGGAAATGGCAGTCTTCTCCGAGTTCAGCCCTGTGGATGAAAGATGTTTTTCAACAGCTGTGGGTTTACAAGATGTTGCACCCCGGGGTACTTTCCCTGGCCTCTTTAAAAACAACAACAACAAAAAAACAAAAAAAGAAAGAAAGAAAATCAGCCTTGACTTCCAGGGTTGGGGATTCAGGGCCACAGTTCTGGACTTTATTAGAAGGCTCTCAGATGTGCTTTCCAGTAGACACTGGTGTCATGTTAGGAATCTGAGATGATCTTCCTAAGAATGGAAGGGTGGAGAGGGAACCATGTCCAGGGGAGAACAGTGCACGTGAGAAGGGAGGGAGCAGAGGTCGAGCAGGAAGACGGGGCGTTCCTCCAACTCTGTTCACAGCTGAGCAGTTTCTCTAGGACGGGTCAGTTCCTGGTTTTATTCACAAAATGGACTTGCAAATCAGCTAGTAAACAAACCATCTCCTTTTACATCAGAGGCATTCTGATCTGTCTGTGATCCCTGAAGCACTTTTCTGTACAACTGCCCTTTAAGTCATGGACTCGGGTTACTCTGTCTTAGCAGTGGTCATGGGAGATTTCTCTGTCCAACAGTTCTCTCTGCTGAAACCCTGGGAGAAGCTAGCCTGTTGAAGTGCCAGTGTAGATGATTTTATTTTGACACAAATATTAGTAAATACATCATATTATCCCTTGGTAAATATTTATAGCTTAGACTGTATACTCTGATGCTTAATATTATATGAAAGAAACATCCTTTTCCTCAAATTTCTTCCACTGCATTAACACTAATCTGTAATTTATATTCAGAGATCTCTATGAAAAAGAATATGTGAAGACCCTTGTATTTCAATGAAGATAAACCGTATTCAAAGAAGGAACACTCTTGACTCTTGGGAACCCTTAGATGTAGAATGTTCTGAAATGAGTGTATTTTTTCCTTTGCTTGGATTTTAATAGCTTCACTTTTGCAAAAAGGCACAAGACGAGGGTGACTTTAGGTGTACAATTTAGTTTCTGAGATAAAGCAAGGTGCACAGGGACGAGTTACCTGATCTCGTTGTGTACGTGATGTCCGTGATGGGCATCTACAGCACGACCTTCCAAAAAGGCAATGCTGTTGTGGAAATGGCAGTCTTCTCCGAGTTCAGCCCTGTGGATGAAAGATGTTTTTCAACAGCTGTGGGTTTACAAGATGTTGCACCCGGAGTACTTTCCCTGGCCTCTTTAAAAACAACAACAACAAAAAAACAAAAAAAGAAAGAAAGAAAATCAGCCTTGACTTCCAGGGTTGGGGATTCAGGGCCACAGTTCTGGACTTTATTAAAAGGCTCTCAGATGTGCTTTCCAGTAGACACTGGTGTCATGTTAGGAATCTGAGATGATCTTCCTAAGAATGGAAGGGTGGAGAGGGAACCATGTCCAGGGGAGAACAGTGCACGTGAGAAGGGAGGGAGCAGAGGTCGAGCAGGAAGACGGGGCGTTCCTCCAACTCTGTTCACAGCTGAGCAGTTTCTCTAGGACGGGTCAGTTCCTGGTTTTATTCACAAAATGGACTTGCAAATCAGCTAGTAAACAAACCATCTCCTTTTACATCAGAGGCATTCTGATCTGTCTGTGATCCCTGAAGCACTTTTCTGTACAACTGCTGTGCCGGGTTTGCGGTCATTTGGTCGTAGCTGTGGGCTTCAGGGTGGAGTCAGTTCAGAGCTCTCCCTCTGAAGTAGTTTGGGAAACACTTCGGATATCATGTGACCTTGATTCCCCGCAAACTCAACGGGAAAATGGGCCTAGTGTCTCCCCGCAGCAAGCACCCCTCACCTCTTGACCCTCGTCATCTTAGGCTCGAGTGTTCAGCCTTGTTGTGTGGACGTCAGCACTGTGAAATCCGTGACCTTCTCTCCTCTCTCCCGAGCTGTGGCTGGATTGTTTAGACCTTAGCACTCCTATCAGTTTGGGCCACAAGCCATGAAGCTTTCTTTGACCTTAACCTCCCTGTGGGTCGGCTTAAGGAAGAAGCTGGATCTGCTGATGGATAAGCACTAAATTATGTGAAAATTAATAACATTTAGCCCTCAGCTCTGTAAATAAAGGAGGGAAAAGAATTGAATGTTTTATAGCAGTTGTAAATTATCTAGGCAATAGCTAAAAGGTAAGTTTTTATTTAACTGATGTTTTAAAAAGTGGAATGAAAGAGGCTGAGAAAGGAAGGACTCATTAAGAAAGCTCCCTTGAACCTGTGTGCTGTGTTATTTTAACTTTGCCCTCCAGGTTTGGTTAAATAGTCATGTATTTTGTGTCTTAAAAAAAATAAACTTATCCTCATGTATTAGTAAGTTAAAAATTTAACAATACTCAATTAGGCTAGAATTAATATCTTTCTTGAGGAAATGATCTAATTATAATGAGCTTATTGACAAATGCTGTTTACTGAGAACTGCTGCTTCTGGGTGGAACATGCCAAATATTTGGGGTCCCCGCATTGTGTGGGTCATACATTCTTCCTAGTAAGCTGAAACACTTACTTAAATTATCTTTTCTAAACAAGCAAACCAGATGACCACCGAGGTTTATAGTGGCTATCTGAAATACTGGAGATATGGAAGGACAGTGCTTGTGTGTTCATCCCTCTCTGCCTCATGGATGGGCTGTGCTCCCCGGGGTCGCCCAGTGGGTGGTCCAGGGCGCAGTGTGGGCAGGGTCTGTGAACAACCCTAGCACAGGAAGACGTGGTCAGTGGCGCACAGGGCCTGTGGCGACTAGGTGTTATGTTGGGCACTGCACTGGCTGGTTGTAGTGGACCTTCCTGTGCCACTGGGGAGAATGGGAGCCCAGAGAGGTAAAGATGCCTCTGTGTGTGGGTGTGTGTGTGTGTGTGTGTGCGTGCGAGTGTGTGGCTTTGTTTGGGGTCTGTTGTAAAAGCCCACTCCTCCCTCTGTTTTGGAATAATTCTAGTCCAGTCGAGAGGGTCCCTGGCCATGCCACAGAAGTGAGAACTTGGTGGAGAGTGTTTCATTTCTCCAGGCAATGCTGCAGAGCCTCTGACCTGTGTCCAGCATTCTTCTTGAGCTGAGAATCCCACAGGGAATGAGAGCAACACGGTTAGCCTGGTCCTTCAGTTTCCATTCCTATGGGAACACAGTTGCCTGGCAAATAGCGTAACTCCTCATGTCTCTCAACCCCAGATCCACAGCCTGAGCTGCTCAGTTCTCATGACTAGTAATTGGTGATTTTAATCTGATTTCTCTACTTCTTATTTTCTAATAGATGATTTAACTTAATAATTATGTCTTCTGTGCATGTTCTCTGTGTGTCTCCTTTAACCCCACACAGGCTTTACAAGGGCAGGGATCTTATCTTTGAGTTTTTCTTCCCCACGTCTCCCGAGCACCTAGACAGAGTCCCCGTTGCCACCGCTCTGGTCCGTGTTTGCCGAGTGCATGTTAACACTGGGTTTGTTTGAACACTCTAGCTCAGGAAGCCTGAGAGCGCATCTGACTCTCAAGGCCAGGGGCCCAGTGTCTCTTAGGGTAGGCGAACTTGCTTCTACGTTGCGTGCAGGGCGTTGGGGTTGGAGTGAGCCCCTCCTCATCCTCCACGGCTCTTCCCCTACCCTGCATGTGCCATGCCCCCAGAGTCGTGTTTGGGGGTCCCAACTTCCCCGCCATCAGGACCCCAAACCCCACATGCGGCCTTACGGGTGATTGCTCTCAACAGGAGTCACCGGAGTGCACCGTGGCTATCTGAAATACTGGAGATATGGAAGGACAGTGCTTGTGTGTTCATCCCTCTCTGCCTCATGGATGGGCTGTGCTCCCCGGGGTCGCCCAGTGGGTGGTCCAGGGCGCAGTGTGGGCAGGGTCTGTGAACAACCCTAGCACAGGAAGACGTGGTCAGTGGCGCACAGGGCCTGTGGCGACTAGGTGTTATGTTGGGCACTGCACTGGCTGGTTGTAGTGGACCTTCCTGTGCCACTGGGGAGAATGGGAGCCCAGAGAGGTAAAGATGCCTCTGTGTGTGGGTGTGTGTGTGTGTGTGTGTGCGTGCGAGTGTGTGGCTTTGTTTGGGGTCTGTTGTAAAAGCCCACTCCTCCCTCTGTTTTGGAATAATTCTAGTCCAGTCGAGAGGGTCCCTGGCCATGCCACAGAAGTGAGAACTTGGTGGAGAGTGTTTCATTTCTCCAGGCAATGCTGCAGAGCCTCTGACCTGTGTCCAGCATTCTTCTTGAGCTGAGAATCCCACAGGGAATGAGAGCAACACGGTTAGCCTGGTCCTTCAGTTTCCATTCCTATGGGAACACAGTTGCCTGGCAAATAGCGTAACTCCTCATGTCTCTCAACCCCAGATCCACAGCCTGAGCTGCTCAGTTCTCATGACTAGTAATTGGTGATTTTAATCTGATTTCTCTACTTCTTATTTTCTAATAGATGATTTAACTTAATAATTATGTCTTCTGTGCATGTTCTCTGTGTGTCTCCTTTAACCCCACACAGGCTTTACAAGGGCAGGGATCTTATCTTTGAGTTTTTCTTCCCCACGTCTCCCGAGCACCTAGACAGAGTCCCCGTTGCCACCGCTCTGGTCCGTGTTTGCCGAGTGCATGTTAACACTGGGTTTGTTTGAACACTCTAGCTCAGGAAGCCTGAGAGCGCATCTGACTCTCAAGGCCAGGGGCCCAGTGTCTCTTAGGGTAGGCGAACTTGCTTCTACGTTGCGTGCAGGGCGTTGGGGTTGGAGTGAGCCCCTCCTCATCCTCCACGGCTCTTCCTCTACCCTGCATGTGCCATGCCCCCAGAGTCGTGTTTGGGGGTCCCAACTTCCCCGCCATCAGGACAGCAGCATCGTTAAAGCCCCACATGCGGCCTTACGGGTGATTGCTCTCAACAGGAGTCACCTGGTGTGAGTGCATCCGTGGCCAGGGAGCTGGGCACTGGGGTCAGGGCGCTGGTTTCTGAGCCGCGTCTCTGGGCAGCTGTGAGGATCACACTCAAGTCCGCTCAGGGGGAAGGGAACTGACGCCTGGTGTTTGGACAGGACGTACTGTGTGGGATCCTTGGTCATGTGTAGAGCTGCTCATCTGTGGTGACAGATGTTGGGCTGTTATTTAGTAACTTAGGTTTGTTTTCCTTTATGCACAAATAATGTCCAGCTCTTAAGTGCTTCTGCCAGCCCCCACGGAGCCCATCAGCAGGCAGGAGTTTGCAGGTGACAGAGGTGTTATATTGAAAGAGAGCCTTCAGAGTCTGTGGCTCAGGGAAGGACAGGGCCTCCTGCCCTGCTCCCAGGTTTGCTTTGTGAAAAAGGTCCGTGTATGCACCACCAGTCTTCAAAACCCTGGGCCTGGAGCTGGGGTGCCCTATGGCTGCCGCTGGGGGTCCAGAGGTGAATGGATGGAACTGTTCTCGTGGCAGAAACAGATCATAGTCAGGTCATAACATCAGACAGTGATGAGTGCTGTGAGCAAAAATAGACGAGTTACTGGGGGGGTGCGGGGGGGATTGGTGTGTGTGTGTGTGTGTGCACAAGGTGAGGGGCAGGGAGGGCCAGACTTGGTGTTGGGCTCTCGGAGGAAAGGATGTTGCCCTGAGAGCGTGAGTCAGCCAGGGGAAGTGGGGACATGGTGGCAGGATTCCGAAGGTGCGAAGGCCCCAAGGTGGGGACAATCCTGGGGTGTGTGCATGTGGAGGGCAAGGCTGTTTATTCACCCTACACTCTCTGGTCCCTGCCCTGCGCCAGGCACAGCTTTCAGTACAGGAATAGAGCCACGGACGCCCATGAGTCTCTGCCTTATGGAGCTTTTGCTAAAGCAGGGAGGGCTGGGGGCTGTGCTGGGTGGGGTGCTCTATTCCATCGAGTGCTCAGAGGGGTCTCTAGGGCAATGACAGTTGGGTAGAAACCTGAAGGAAGGGGTCCAGGAAAGCCAGAAGGCTGGTGGACTGGGGGCCGTGGTGAGGCCCTTGGCTTTCACTGGACAGGCAGTGGCGGGGTTCTGAGCAGAGGAGTGACAGCAGCTTCTGAGTGGAGGGTCTGCCCTCAGGGGTCGGTCAGAAGCAGAGAGACCAGGAGGAGGAGGCAGGTTCCCCGATCGAGAGCAGAGAATGTGCATCTTAGACTAGGATAGTTGTGATTGTTGGGAGAAGCATTTGGAATCCCAAAGTGCCAACAGGACTGGGGGACGCATAGAGGGTGCTCATGGGATGGCAGAGGCGGGGGAAGAGACAGGTTGTGGAGCTGGAACCTGTGAGTGAGGGGCTGAGGATGGAAGAACGAAAAAAAAAGGTTTTGTTCTGTGCTGAAAAGTCAGCAGAGAATTTAGATGGGAGGCGTGCAATGATATCGTGACAACTTAGCAACAGCAGGGAACGTCTACTGAACACTTACTGTGTACCAGGTCTTATGACAAGCCTTCGAGAGTCAGCTCTGTTGTTATACCCATTCTACAGATGGGAATGCTGAAGGATAGAGAGCTTGGCTGTCTTGCCCCATACCTTACATTTAGTTTGGACTGAACTTGGTTAAATGAGGTGCACCCTAGGATGAATTTTATTGTCATTGTTCCTTTAGGGGAGTTACCATGTCTTTGTGCCCACACCCGAGAGCTTAAGAAACATTTTGATGATTAACAGTTGTTAGGGAGTGGGGCCAGAGCCAGTTGAAGTATGAAACTCTCACTAAATCCATGTCCATTATCTATGACTCATGCCTCCTACTTCCATGGTTCCCTCAAGAGTGATCATGGGTACAGTCCCCTTACCTGTAAAGCATGTCTGTGGTCACAGCAAACCCACAGAGAACCGCAGGCATGTAGGTTTCTACGTGGGAACTCTCACACGATGGTCAGAAGGTCTGAGATGAGTTTAAAAAAAAAAAAAAATACTGACTTCTGGGCTGCAGGCACGAGGTAATCTCTTTATAAAGGCTGGTGTGATTTCTGTAAGACTTGTTTATTTTGCTCTCAGTTTGTTATCTTGACATCATTGCCTTTGAGGTGGCTATGGAATTATTGTGATTTAATTACAGACCAGGTATTTCACAAGAGTTATTTGCTATCTCCATGTTATTTTCTCATGTCTTCGGCCGTCAGTCCCTGGGTGAAGGTGGGAGGGGGAGGCCTCCAGTCGGGGAGAGAAGGTGGTAGAAGTGGGTGTTCCACTGCTGGACCACACTGAGGGCACTGCATCAGGGCGGAGGCAGGGAGCGTGGGGGACGTGACTGCGTGGGCCCCAGCCTGATGGGCAAGATGAGGTTACAGAGAGATAGCAGTGTTAAAGTTAGGACTCGGGGCAAGCGTCACAGACACCCCCTCACCCCTGGCCATTTGAGATGCTGAATCTCGATTTGTGTTTTGCAAGAGCCAAGAGGAGACCAGTTAATAGCACCAATCATCTTGTCTCTGGACGGAATTTATATCTCAATTTACTGGAAGCTCCAATGTTAGGGCCACTGGAATGGTTTTATTCCTGTCTCCTCTTCCTGTCCTCTGTTCCATTCAATTCTTACATTAAAGCCATTCCTGCCAACTTAGAATATGCTTTTCTGTTTAGGCCTTGTTTGGAAGAAGGGTTTTGAGTCTAAAAAAATGTGATAGCCTCTCATCTATCATGGTGATTTCTGACTTTCCTGAGGGACCACATGCTGGAGGCAGGCTTGTTCCTTCACAGGAAGGAAGTGGGCCTGGGAGGTGGGGAAAGATACTACGCTGAGAGGGGAGCCTTGGAATAAGGGCCGGGCATGGGAGGACTTCTGCAGAATGCAGCAGATCCCTGGTTGGTTTGTTCTCTTTAGAAATGTGAAAAGTAGTATTAAGAATTAAAGCTGTGCATAACTTCCGAAGACTTCTACCTGGCTGTGGAAAGTTCAAGCACAGTGCTATCGAGTTAAAAGTAGGCAATTAAAAAATTCCACCTTGGGGCTTCCCTGGTGGTCCAGTGAGTAAAGAGTCCGCCTTGTGGGTCAAGGGGCGTCCGTTCGATCCCTGGCCCGGGAAGATCCCATGAGCCGCGTTGTGACTGGGCAGGTGTGTCCAGTTACGAGCCAGAGCATGCGCCCAGATCCAGTGCTCTGCAGCGAGAGCGGTCACTGCAATGGGAGGCCCACACAGACCAAAGAATAAAGATGGATGAAAATAAGTTAAAAAACCAATAAAAGAGGTCAAAATTAAAAAGAAAAAAAAAGAATTCCACCTCTTCTGGACCTGTGTTGCCATCTCCACCCCAGTTTGGCGTCTTTAGATAAACGGGCAGCCCCCATTTTGAGGGCACTGCATCAGGGCGGATGCAGCGATCGTGCGCGACGTGACTGCGTGGTCCCCACCCTCATGGGCAAGATGAGGTTACAGAGAGATAGCAGTGTTAAAGTTAGGACTCGGGGCAAGCGTCACAGACACCCCCTCACCCCTGGCCATTTGAGATGCTGAATCTCGATTTGTGTTTTGCAAGAGCCAAGAGGAGACCAGTTAATAGCACCAATCATCTTGTCTCTGGACGGAATTTATATCTCAATTTACTGGAAGCTCCAATGTTAGGGCCACTGGAATGGTTTTATTCCTGTCTCCTCTTCCTGTCCTCTGTTCCATTCAATTCTTACATTAAAGCCATTCCTGCCAACTTAGAATATGCTTTTCTGTTTAGGCCTTGTTTGGAAGAAGGGTTTTGAGTCTAAAAAAATGTGATAGCCTCTCATCTATCATGGTGATTTCTGACTTTCCTGAGGGACCACATGCTGGAGGCAGGCTTGTTCCTTCACAGGAAGGAAGTGGGCCTGGGAGGTGGGGAAAGATACTACGCTGAGAGGGGAGCCTTGGAATAAGGGCCGGGCATGGGAGGACTTCTGCAGAATGCAGCAGATCCCTGGTTGGTTTGTTCTCTTTAGAAATGTGAAAAGTAGTATTAAGAATTAAAGCTGTGCATAACTTCCGAAGACTTCTACCTGGCTGTGGAAAGTTCAAGCACAGTGCTATCGAGTTAAAAGTAGGCAATTAAAAAATTCCACCTTGGGGCTTCCCTGGTGGTCCAGTGAGTAAAGAGTCCGCCTTGTGGGTCAAGGGGCGTCCGTTCGATCCCTGGCCCGGGAAGATCCCATGAGCCGCGTTGTGACTGGGCAGGTGTGTCCAGTTACGAGCCAGAGCATGCGCCCAGATCCAGTGCTCTGCAGCGAGAGCGGTCACTGCAATGGGAGGCCCACACAGACCAAAGAATAAAGATGGATGAAAATAAGTTAAAAAACCAATAAAAGAGGTCAAAATTAAAAAGAAAAAAAAAGAATTCCACCTCTTCTGGACCTGTGTTGCCATCTCCACCCCAGTTTGGCGTCTTTAGATAAACGGGCAGCCCCCATTTTACCAACAGGGAGGGACCTTTGATTTTTGTTTATTATTATTATTTTTTAAATAGCAGTGAGGGGAGAGAGACCGCGTGTGACTCAGCAGAGGGGAATTCTTTAATGCCGCACTGGGTGTGGGAGCCTTCGCCCTGCTCCCACAGGCAGCTCTGCCGATGCCCTCCGCCTGTTTGGGGAGCTGCCCCGGAGCCCAGGGGAAGCTGCGGCCAGCTTCCTAGAGAAGGCAGACTCAGTGGTGGAATCGGAGGGATTCTCTTTGTTTCAGTTGTTTTCCCTCTGTCTTGGAAAACACAGGCGCACATCCAGTCACGGCTCCTGCAGCTGCTGAGGCAAAGCAGACTTTTTATGAATGAGGCCCAGGCGGGGAAGGAGAGGGCTTGTGTTACAGCAGCACTTGGTTGGGTAATGCGTTTCATTCACTCTTAGCTGTCTAGCCCCGGCTGTATTTTAAAGGATATTCACTTTTTGTCGATTCAAATGAAAGTTTTCTCCCTCTTGTGCGATTGTCTGTAAATGAGAACACTAAGCATGTGTGTGCATTGGTGGCTTTTTTTCTTCTTTTTGAGCGTTTGCTCATTTAGTCAGAGGGATTGAATGGTTGGAGAAGTGAACTGGCAAAGGGAAGGCAAGGCTTTGTCATCCCTGGAGGCCTTGGTTACATCTCTGTCCTCAGGCCACCCCTGAGGAGGCAGACGGTGTCCCTGTGCCGGCCTGGGAGTGGGTACTGATTATGGGGCACCTGCTACCTGGTTCCTCAGGGGCACCCCCCTTGGGGCTTCCCTGGTGGTCCAGTGAGTAAAGAGTCCGCCTTGTGGGTCAAGGGGCGTCCGTTCGATCCCTGGCCCGGGAAGATCCCATGAGCCGCGTTGTGACTGGGCAGGTGTGTCCAGTTACGAGCCAGAGCATGCGCCCAGATCCAGTGCTCTGCAGCGAGGCGGTCACTGCAATGGGAGGCCCACACAGACCAAAGAATAAAGATGGATGAAAATAAGTTAAAAAACCAATAAAAGAGGTCAAAATTAAAAAGAAAAAAAAAGAATTCCACCTCTTCTGGACCTGTGTTGCCATCTCCACCCCAGTTTGGCGTCTTTAGATAAACGGGCAGCCCCCATTTTACCAACAGGGAGGGACCTTTGATTTTTGTTTATTATTATTATTTTTTAAATAGCAGTGAGGGGAGAGAGACCGCGTGTGACTCAGCAGAGGGGAATTCTTTAATGCCGCACTGGGTGTGGGAGCCTTCGCCCTGCTCCCACAGGCAGCTCTGCCGATGCCCTCCGCCTGTTTGGGGAGCTGCCCCGGAGCCCAGGGGAAGCTGCGGCCAGCTTCCTAGAGAAGGCAGACTCAGTGGTGGAATCGGAGGGATTCTCTTTGTTTCAGTTGTTTTCCCTCTGTCTTGGAAAACACAGGCGCACATCCAGTCACGGCTCCTGCAGCTGCTGAGGCAAAGCAGACTTTTTATGAATGAGGCCCAGGCGGGGAAGGAGAGGGCTTGTGTTACAGCAGCACTTGGTTGGGTAATGCGTTTCATTCACTCTTAGCTGTCTAGCCCCGGCTGTATTTTAAAGGATATTCACTTTTTGTCGATTCAAATGAAAGTTTTCTCCCTCTTGTGCGATTGTCTGTAAATGAGAACACTAAGCATGTGTGTGCATTGGTGGCTTTTTTTTTTTTTTCTTTTTGAGCGTTTGCTCATTTAGTCAGAGGGATTGAATGGTTGGAGAAGTGAACTGGCAAAGGGAAGGCAAGGCTTTGTCATCCCTGGAGGCCTTGGTTACATCTCTGTCCTCAGGCCACCCCTGAGGAGGCAGACGGTGTCCCTGTGCCGGCCTGGGAGTGGGTACTGATTATGGGGCACCTGCTACCTGGTCTCTGCCTGGGTCTGCACGTGCCGGCTTCCTGGCCACGGCCCCCTCTCCTGCACCCTGTGGGCAGCTCGTTATTTGTGGCACTTGAAGCCTCATTGTTGTGGTCAGAGTGTCCTGTGAACTGGAAGCTGTGAGACAATGCTGGCCTCCCTCCCTGCCACCACTTCCTGCTGGGAGCAGAGCAAAGAGGGCAGGCTTTGTCTGGGGCATAAATGAGCTTCTATCAAAACAAAGGCCAGAGAGTGGGGCGGCTGGGTTCCAGCTGCCCAAGTGAGCCCCGGCATAGGGCCGCCATCCTCGGAGAGCGCTCTAGGCTTGGACGAGGCCTGTCCTCGCTCACCATCCCATGTGCAGAGAGCAGACCCCAAACCATGGGCTGTCCATGCCAGCCTCTGAATGACTCTCCAAAGCAGGAATGCCAGACTGGTGCGGCTGAGCGTATTTGGGGGAAGAGGATTGCTCTGAGGCGTTAAGGTTGTGTGTAAGGAGGGTAATTCTGTTGTAAAGTTGAGCTACCAGTCAGTGTGGACCCTAAGAATAGAGTTAGAGATACTAACTAGGCTGGTTTTTTGCCCCAACTCTTAAGTAAGACCCCTCCCTCCCCCTTGCTGGTGGCAGCCAGGTGCTTTGAGACACCTGATGCCTGATGTCCCAGACTCTCCAGACGTGCCAAGCTTCTTTCTTTAGCTCTCCGTGTTTTGATGTTGTATAAACAAAGCTGGCAAGAACCCTAGCACCCACTGCCCAGCGGCAGCGTGCAGGCTGTCTGGGGCCTGCCCTTGTCAGTTCACTTCCCTTCTCCCCCTCCCGTTGAGAGTGGTGTGGAAGGGCAGTCGGTTTGGGGTTTGCTCCCTGCTCATGGGAGGGTCAGCTCCCTCTTGTGCGATTGTCTGTAAATGAGAACACTAAGCATGTGTGTGCATTGGTGGCTTTTTTTTTTTTCTTTTTGAGCGTTTGCTCATTTAGTCAGAGGGATTGAATGGTTGGAGAAGTGAACTGGCAAAGGGAAGGCAAGGCTTTGTCATCCCTGGAGGCCTTGGTTACATCTCTGTCCTCAGGCCACCCCTGAGGAGGCAGACGGTGTCCCTGTGCCGGCCTGGGAGTGGGTACTGATTATGGGGCACCTGCTACCTGGTCTCTGCCTGGGTCTGCACGTGCCGGCTTCCTGGCCACGGCCCCCTCTCCTGCACCCTGTGGGCAGCTCGTTATTTGTGGCACTTGAAGCCTCATTGTTGTGGTCAGAGTGTCCTGTGAACTGGAAGCTGTGAGACAATGCTGGCCTCCCTCCCTGCCACCACTTCCTGCTGGGAGCAGAGCAAAGAGGGCAGGCTTTGTCTGGGGCATAAATGAGCTTCTATCAAAACAAAGGCCAGAGAGTGGGGCGGCTGGGTTCCAGCTGCCCAAGTGAGCCCCGGCATAGGGCCGCCATCCTCGGAGAGCGCTCTAGGCTTGGACGAGGCCTGTCCTCGCTCACCATCCCATGTGCAGAGAGCAGACCCCAAACCATGGGCTGTCCATGCCAGCCTCTGAATGACTCTCCAAAGCAGGAATGCCAGACTGGTGCGGCTGAGCGTATTTGGGGAAAGAGGATTGCTCTGAGGCGTTAAGGTTGTGTGTAAGGAGGGTAATTCTGTTGTAAAGTTGAGCTACCAGTCAGTGTGGACCCTAAGAATAGAGTTAGAGATACTAACTAGGCTGGTTTTTTGCCCCAACTCTTAAGTAAGACCCCTCCCTCCCCCTTGCTGGTGGCAGCCAGGTGCTTTGAGACACCTGATGCCTGATGTCCCAGACTCTCCAGACGTGCCAAGCTTCTTTCTTTAGCTCTCCGTGTTTTGATGTTGTATAAACAAAGCTGGCAAGAACCCTAGCACCCACTGCCCAGCGGCAGCGTGCAGGCTGTCTGAGGCCTGCCCTTGTCAGTTCACTTCCCTTCTCCCCCTCCCGTTGAGAGTGGTGTGGAAGGGCAGTCGGTTTGGGGTTTGCTCCCTGCTCATGGGAGGGTCAGCAAGGACAGTGCACGGTCACATGGCTTGCAGTTCACAGGACACTTTCCTGGTTGCCTTGGTTTTTCTCCTGTGTGGATGTGGTGTGTCCCGTTGTCAGGACAAGGCCCCTTCCCAGCCTTGAATGCCAACCTGGGCTGTTTGGGGCATGAGTGATAGGAGCTGGGTTTTTACCATAAAAGGAAAGCCTTTCCTTGCAGTTACAGGAAAGAAAGGGATGGGAAGGAATGCATTGAGTACTTGATACAAACAGCTAGTCTTGGGCCCTAATTGTGCGGACCATGTCCATGTCCTGAGGGTCTGAGTTAGAGGCGCACTGCCTGCACCAGCTGTGAGCACAGTGATGGCTTTGGCTTTGAAGTTCAACTGGGGTCCCGATTAGAAAAAAATCAGAACTGACCCATGGTTTGGCTGGCATTCCGGCCTACATCTTACTACTGACAATGGAAGGCCACTTAAGCCCACAGGCTAGGCCTTTGGGGTACTTCAGGACTACTGACAATGGAAGGCCACTTAAGCCCACAGGCTAGGCCTTTGGGGTACTTCAGGACTTAAGGAGAGGGAAGGGATAGAGAAGGATCACTGTAAGAAATAAAGGAACGAACAGGCGAACACTGCAGTTGAAGGAGGGGGAGCAAAACATTTCCAGAGAGGATTTCCTCATTTAGGAGATTGAGGTCTTGTGGTGGAGTGCTGTGCCACTGGTGGCGAGACCACTTGAGTAGAGGGAGCGCCTCTTGGAGGACCCAGGGGTCCCAGAGGCCAGGACTATAGCCTCTTCTTTCTGAAAGACGGGCAGAAAATGGAAGGGAGATAAAGCAGGACTGAGGGGTGTTTGGGGCTTGGTGCCATTTGGCTTAGTGGTGGAGGATTTCCCCAATGAGGTCACGAGAACCAGGGCTGTCAGATTCAAGGAAGTATCTCAGAGATGCTTTTACCAACAACAACTTTGGGGAACAAAGGCTTTGAACATAACTCCTTGAAAGACAAGACTCGTGTGCACAAATTCCCACTGAAAGAACGCTTCCCCTGATAGCCACGGTCTTGTATACATTGTAGACATCTTCTGTGTGCTTTGTATTTGTCTGGCATCATCGAAAGAGAAGTTTTTTGTTTGACTTGATCCCCCCAAGTAATCAAAGCTCACTTCTCAGAGTGCAAGAGTTTTAAATTTGTCTCGTAATTGTTCTTGATTAGCAGCACTTTGCTGTCTTTAAGACAGATCTTTTTCTTGGCAAACTATGGCACTGTGGTAAAACCTGGCACCTCAGAATCTGTTGCCATGTGAGGTTCTCATTTTTTCTTAAATGGACTTGGACATCTATGCCTGTTTCTGTTTTATGCATTTGGTGTATTCTCCTATATGCTGGGATTGCTAATTCTCACCTTAGCCTAACTATCTATCTCTCAGTAAAGTAGATCACTGAGTTTTTATCAGTGATTTTTCCATGAAGCTCAGGGGACTTTTGTGATTGCGTTTATGTCAGCATTGGGTTGCGTGTGTTTTGTGGTTGAGATACTATAATAAAATTCTGTCCATCTGATCTGTGGAAGTGTTAAACTCTTATAAAACACGTACTTTGCTATGAACTCCAAAAGGAAAAGATTTCTATTTAATGATTTTGGTTTTTGAGTCATTGCTGTTTACACTGTTATAGTTTTCTTTCTTGTATTCTTGGTCTTCATCAAGTCAAGAGTTTTTGGTTCATGTATCTTACATTTTTAAAATACATCACTTCTTGTGTTTTCCCAGACAGGGATTGTGCTACTTGAAATGAAAAGTAAATGCAATGGGTAATGTTCTATTGGCAATTGTTTGTTTCCACTTTAGGCTGACACTGAACTAATGATTTTTTAATTGCACCTGGCTTGAAGCACAATGAAAAAGTGACTTCCTACTGCTACTGCTTCTCTTTTTCTTCCCCTTTGAGCTGGATGCAATACCTTGGAGGTAATTAAAAATGTACAGATCTTATGTACTTATGTTCCATAGCCATGGGTGAACCAATAGCGCTCTTGTATAATAACTGGATAGGATGGTAATGAGTAGCCTGTTTTATATATTTATTATGTAATTACTTATTTAGAGGAGTGAAAAAACCTTTCTCTGTAGTTCTAGAATGCCGTGAGATGTCTCTTTGAGGTATTATCGAGCCATTTTGCAGGGTGATCTTCCTCTTTTGAATGTTGTTCTAGGTTGCCAGTGTTTCAGGGCTGGTTTGGGACGAAGATGGGATTTAGGGGCACAAGGGAAAGGGAAGAAGTAAACACATGCCTTTT